>CM060192.1:75899350-77207637 GCA_030549335.1 Pontederia crassipes
GGGGATGTGGGTTCCGTCGATGGCACCTAGCGCATTCTACAATGACACACCAACCAAATGCATTAATAAATAAGATCATCAACCTAAGGCGTACCAAACAAGACTTACCGCAAAGTATAAAAAGAATTTGCGAGAGTCCCGTACTCGTGGATGGACGCCGACATCTGCACCGGGTAGTATAATGAACTCCTCTCTTAGTGAACAAAGAGCTTTTAGGACATTACGAAAGTGTCGCGATATCGTTTCTCCAGAGTGCTGGAACTCCTCTTGCATATCTCTATTTGTGTCGTCTCGACGAACCGCAAATAAGAATATGGCCAATTGTTCCCTCGCGCTAATATACTTTGTCGATGCAATAAGCCCTCGGGAGATGAGCAACTCTTTCAACATAAGAAACGTTGTATTCTGTAGCCCGAAATGGTGGTACCCTCTTTTGGGGTGTCCGTTCAACATTTTGTTGACTGACTGATCTCCCGTGAACGGCCCTGTCCTACATGGCATCCTCAGGATGCTGCGAGAGGCCGCCGAGGCATTATCGCACAATGTGTAACCTAGTGGGAAAGAAGTTGTGTCGTCCTCGAACAATTCATCTTCAATAAAAAACTAGCACATTTATTCAAAATTCATCTAGCACAGCAAATGTGAAGTACGTGAACATAAAGATTTTGAAATGTCTTGGAATACATCGAATTGTCACAATAAGCAAACCGAAAATACATAGCATACCAAATTTACAAAGACATGTCAATAGATAAAGTTCAGAATTACAATAGTTCTGACACATGACACTTGACACTGCACTCTCGGTGCAAACAAAAGTACGCAAATAGACACACAAATGACTACAACACATAAGCAGAAGGTACTACTCCGTGTCGCTCGAGGAAGCCCTGGCCCCACTAGATCTACCAGGATCAAAACGACGGGAAGGAACTGCAGGATGTAGATTCGCGGGCCTTACTAGTTTGCTCGGACTGAAGTACGGGTTGGAGGCATTGAGCGGAGATGGCACACTTGGAAACATTGGAAACAGATTTTCGATTAGACTTGGCCGGGAAAGATGCACGGACATCAGGAACATGGAGACTCGGAGGTGCGCTAAAAGGATTCAGGCCCACTGTCGGGGGAGGAGGAGCTGGTAGACGGTAGTATTCAGACACTTTTCTTATTATCCAACATTTTAGCATTTGGTCATCGCATTGCATGAAAGTCCATAATTCCTTATCATCCTTGAACGCATCAGCGACCACGATCTTCACATGTGGAGGAAGGTTGGGCAGCCTCTCCGTCAATTTCACCCAACAAGCATCTACAGTTGCATGCTTATTATCTTGTTGTGCAATCATTTTCTCCATTAGATGTAACTTCTTCATGGTAATCTCCTATGCCACCTAATCCACGTCCCTAGCAGCTTTCTTCTTCTTCTTCGAGGTCACTGGTGTGGAACCTGATCTCATTCTCTTTCCGAAAGATGTGGTTCCTCGGGAAGGTGGTTGCGATAAGTTATTCCATAGGCTAGGCTCATCGATCTGTGGGCCTTCCATTTCGGCTACAATTATGTCAATAATATTATCGTCGGAGCTGTCCTGTTCCTCCTCTAGATCTACTAGCTTCATGGTTGTGCAGGCTCCATTCCCCGTGGCAGTGTTCTTAGCAAACAGGAAGACGAAGTCATCATAATGTGGAAAACGTTTATTTGTCACCCTCAGGTAGTCTTTGTTTCCCTAGGACAACAAAATAGATATGTCAGTAAATGCTGAAAGCAACGGATAGGCAGGGACACTTTTGTGAAGTAGAACTCATCGCAACTACCTCATCCCACATTCCCTCCTCTGGTGGTTCCGGCACGCATTTCTCTGGATCCCAACCCCATCCACTTTTATTGGCTAGAGTTCTACAATTCGAAATTGTGTTTCATAACATTTAGGTGGTTTTTCATGTGCTCCATGGTCATTCTCTCACGAAAGTGGTCGTTGAATCTATTGCAAATTCTTTTTCAAGCCTCCGGTGCGAAGGTGTTATTCCGAAAATAGCTATCGACATTCTCCTGCATCATCATCCCTACGAAGTAGGAATCCATATTGGACGACCAATGGCTAGAACTTGCCTTATTCGCAGAGGAGACCGTCTTCTCTTTTCTTTTAGTGGAACTCATTGCTGTCTAGGGAAGAGCAATGAAAGAGAAATGGAAAAGGTGGTTAGATGGTAAATTTTATTACCATCATAAGACTCGACTAATAATAAAAAAGAAAGCATACTCTACTTCACTTCCTACTACTTATCATCAATGGCCAAATTCCAAAATTGAAAAAGGTTTCGGCCAATTGGCAGCCCGTAGCCTAATTACAGGATAGAAAGGACAATGCATTCAACATACCACACATAACAAAGCCTACAATGCAAGATCACTTAGCAGTAGGTTAAGTTGAAGTATCTTAGAGCGTACATAGCAAATACTAACTGGTGTCCATATTCGCGTAGTTATGAGTAATACATGGTCATGATATGCCATCTACAAATAATTCCAAATCTAACGACAATACAGGGACAATGCAGGGAAGAGAGTATGTAACTTGTTATCATTATCACACCAAAGATTGAAAACATAGCAAATTAGGTTTCATAGGTTTCATACGTTATCACTATCATAGAATACATTAGCGAAGAACAAATTTTCTTACCTCGGCGGACATCGTTAAAAATGATGTAAGCGGAATGCGAGATCAATCGACTAATCAGCGTGGCCTAAAAATATACGTTGCAAAGGTAGTTTATCACTATGAAGCCGAGTAATGCACTATAGATGAATTTGAGATAAGGACAATGCAAGTTCAACAAAATACGAAATCACTTGACCCTGGATCTGGGATTGTGTATTCGGAGAAATTGCAAGTTCTTGCCGGACGAAATCCGTCAATGGTGGCCGGGGATTATCCGGTCAAACCTGTGGCTGACAGAGAAGAACTGTTAGATGGAAAGAAAAAATGGAAGTTCAGAAATGCCCATTCGGGCAACGACGATAGATTTCGCAAAAAATTCGAAATCGAAAAATACTCAATATACGAAGAAGAAAAAGGCTTGTCGTCGGGCAGACAAGATCTCGACGATCGATAGAGATCCCTTTATCCCTGAACCCTAGATCCCATTTCGGACCCTACAGCGCAAATATGAAAACAGAGGGCAATAAACGCACGTCCGGTGACCGATCCCTAAACCCTAGGAACATCTCAAAGCAACATTTGAAGCCAAAAGCAAAACATTGGCTAGTGGCGAAATAAACCTCATATCTAACACCAAAATGTTGATATGATGTCACGAAACGCAAAAAAACTTCGAAAATGTCGAACGAGGGAATCTGTAAGCAAGAAAAAGTTCGTCGGCAGACCAAGATCGGACTTGGCAGAAATTTCTTCGATGTGAGAGAAACACACCAGTGGGAGAAGGTTACCTGCAAGCACGCTCTTTGCCGAATCCTCTTGTCGACCGACGTCGCAGATCTGAAGGACGATCCCACACCTCTAGTGGAGCAGCCGTCGAAAGAGAACGAGGACGAAAATGAACGAAGAGCTCGAAACAGAGGAAATGGGGATGACATCGGGTTTTTCCCGAAGTTGGGCGTGGGATTCGAGGCGTGTTCGTCGCGAACTTTTCGAAGTTCTTGCCGCAAGCAGGAACTTCTGTTCGCGAACATATGTCGTTGACCGGAACAAAAATACGCGTGGGCCCCACCAGAACTTTTGACTGTGTTTGACGGAACATTGTAATGTTCTGGTGTTTTGTTCCCAACCAAACACAACCTCAACATATTGTTTGGATCAGAACTTGCAGGCAGAAAAATTCAACCAAAAATAGCCAAAGTTTCCATGGGTCCCACGGAAACTTCAGTTCTGGTCAAAACATTTTGTTTATGAGAGTTCGCGAGGAAAAATTCTTGTGCTTGCGTTTGACTCGTGAGAACAACCCAGAACATTTAAATGTTCTGCCAAACGGTCAACGTGACACGTGACCAATGTTCTCCATTTCGGAGAACAAAAAGTTCTCGCTTCCGGCGAGAACAATCTTTTTTTTTTTTGCTTTTTTGTTTTCGATTCTTTATTCTATTTTAATTACCAAAAAATTTCTAATTAATATTTAATATTAATATTATTAAGTAAACTATTTTTATATTCACTTAAATAATAATCAGTTATAACATTTTATTTTTAATATATTATCATTTTGCTTATAAAATAAATTTTTTAACTTAATATAATATTTTTTTGTAGATTATAATATTAATAATATATGAAAATAATAAATTATTATATTATTATTTTTCATAAATTATAATATAAATATAAATATTTTTGTAAATTATTATTTTAACTAAATAAAGATATAATATTTTAATTTACTATACTTTTATATTTCATAAAATAATACTTATATTCTTAGTTCTTATTTTTTATCCAAACACCTACTAAAACTTATCCATCAAATCAACTTTTCAAATTCCCATATTACATTTTTCATCCAAACACCCAACCTAAACTTTTCTATCAAATCGACTAGTTCTCAGGAACCAACGAGAACAAAAAGTTCTCTTTCCAAACACAGCCGTGAGATGTAACTTTTTCTCACGCCAGAACTTACTCCACGCTTGGATGCCCACACGATAAAATTTTTATCAAATCAACAAAAAAAGTTCTCGTCGATGCAGAACATTGCCAAACACTCAACAGATACTTATGCATCAAATCTCATTGATTCTCAGAATAAATTCTGGTGTTCTAGTGTAGCCAAACACAAAAATCTGAATATTTTCTAAAGATAAGTGTGGCTGTCATTTTTTGCTTGAAACAAATTTCATGGTCGAAGAAAGATAGACTAAGTCCCAAAGTTAACAAGGATGATTGATTGGTGCAATCCAATAGCTTGACTGAAGTCGCCGGTTGTTATCAACAAGGATTTGGATGAAGTGGTAAGCGGCTCCTTCTCGAGTTCAAGTTTTGTAAACGTAAATAAATTTTATTGGAAACCTCATTTGCTTCTATCAGGCGCGCGATCCGAGATGACCTAATCGAATTAATTGGACTCGATGATAGGTCAACCTCTAATTTGTGGACAATGCGCTCTTTACGCCGCACAAGTTGAGTTATTGACACAGCTTTCCAGATATCGAAAGCTGGCTTAAAAAAAAGTCGTTGGTTGTTAATGTTCTCGTATTCGATTTTAAAATCATCATTTTTATCAAAATTTATTTATACCGTTCTCGTCCTATCACCGCGCTAGTAGCATTGGACATGAGTCATATAGAAAAAAAAAAATTTTTACGATAAACATTAATAATTTTGGGTTCGAGTTTAAATGAGCTGAAATTCTTTATGCATGTGTAACTATTAAGATCATTCACCCTAATTCAACCTTTTCAAAATCATGGCCGTCGTTGAAAATGATAGAAGCAATGATATCTTGAGAAGCAATGTTTCAAAATGCTGAAATCATTTATGCCATAATTATGACAATGATATCAATAATAGCACAAATGATTGGACGAGGATAAAAAACGATCTAAAGATATCCAATATATCTAAAATTTACAGGTCTTTTCTAATTAAAAATATGTTTTGTGCTCCAATATTATGCTTGATCATATTTAATTACTCAAAAACTTGTTACTGCATGATAACTATGGAATGCATAATTATTCTTGTATATTACTAAAAAAACCATGGACGTCAGAGACTTCCCATAGATCCGAGCCGACAAAAAAAAAAGTATGCGTACATTATATTGAATAAAGTTTTTATTCGTCAATAGATATATACTCGGTGCTTCCTTTAGAAGTGTTGAACTATAATTTCAAGGAGAACACACATCTCATTTGACATCACTCAATTAGGTAGCAATTATTAAAAGTTTTCATAATTATTTATTTTGTTTCCGTCCGAATGTTGAATCTGCCAATAAAAATCACAACAGAAAAGACCAATTACCTCATGAATATGTAAGAAGCTAGTTGCTATCTAGTTAAAAAAAAATAAAAAAATAAAAAAGTTGCTATCTAGTTCACCATCGTGTCATTAATTTGGTACTTTTCCAATTCCATTTGACTCTGCATCATATCACTTTGGATGTCAAACTTGTAAAGAAGAATGATACTTCTAAAACATTGATCAGAAACGGCCGAATGCAGGCAACTCTCAACTTTGTGTCTGTGAGACTGTGACTACCAGAAAATGTAAAAAAGAAGAAAAAAACAAGTAGAAACTTATGTATATTTTGTTCCTGGACAATATAGCAGGGGAAGGTTGTTCCACATCACCCTCTGTTCTGCTGTCATTTTTGATGGAGAGCTGCTGAACATAACTGTTCACGCTTAACATGATTGCATTACTGTCCATATTGTCTATCTGTGTGCCTGCAGTCACATTGAGGAAGACAACAAATACTTTAAAATTATAGCCCCAGTTGACCACGAGAGACAGAGGAGATATATCTTTCAAGATCCGGCTGGGTACTCAAGTTATGTGGATGCATTTACGTTTACTGTGTTTGCAAAGGTCCCCCAATTGTGTGTAAATTTAAGACTGACAGGGTTCACAGTGGTGCATTCTAATTAACATCATAAACTGTTACATCCTCATAGAGAGCATTCTTTTAGGGTCTAAATGCTTGTAATTTTGTATGATACAGAAGACAATGCATATATAATTCAAATGTGAGTTTAATGATACATGTTTCTCTTCAAATATCTTTTATACTGTTTGGTTTGGAGAAGCAATTATCTCCATGTATATCACCTTCATTCCAGAAATCACCAGGAGTAGTAGATTTATCATCAAAGAAATGTTATCCCCAGTTTGGGTTTAAAATTAAAGATAATTGGGTTCATGAGAGTTCAAATTATTTATCTTATCTTCATTGTTATTTGGAACTATTCTTTTTCCAGAAATAAAGATTATTTAAGCCAAAGGTCTTATAATCCAATGAAGACCATGAGTCCTCACAATAGTAGAAGAACACAGAGTTATAATATGTATATAAATATATATAATATAAGGTAAATATTTCTAACTTTATAGACATTGAGAATTCTTTTACTTTTCTAAGTTTCTACAATTGGAGTTATTCTCAAATTAAGAAAAAAAACAATAGAAGATAGATCAACTTGGACTTAGAATAAAGCAGAAACGACCAACAAATAACAATTTAAACTCCCATGTACCAATTCTGACTCCATTCACAGAAAAAGAACAAACCAAAAAAGAAGAAAATTTACTGGGCGTAAATATCTGTCCCATTAAGATCTTGATTTTGCAACAGATCCAATCAAAACTTGCATGAAGAAAAATAACATAAGATTAGGATTTTTTCCAATTGCCGGAACAGCGCATGGGATAATTACTTTTGGTCTTATGATGATTTTTTTTATTTGCCAAATTCAGGAATCTGTAATTGAGAGTTGAAACTTTCAGTATGTAAGGCAATAGAAATAGCTTCAAGAGTGTTTGCAGTATCTAAAGCAAAATAAAGAAAAAAGAACATAATGGCTAGGTGATGTTTGATGCATTCATTATTTTGTAGAATAGTAATAATCCATCTCTGCTATAAAGAAAAAAAGATCCCGAGATAGAACAGACACTAAAAACAATACATATTTTACTCTCGGACAAGAAGAAACAAACTCTGTAATACATCCATGTAGAAGATATTTACTGACAAAAAAATATAGTATCCATCAATACACTAACTTGGTATAATCCTAAAAATTTATAGGCCACCATTAGATATTGAACCTCATACAGTTGGCTGGTTCTCCACGCTACATAGGTTGAGGTGCGCTTGTGCACTTCAGAGTGCTATAATTGTAGTTGGAGACTTTGTCTGACCACCAAACAATTTTCCTGAGAACATCTCCTTGGTCAGCTTCTTGAATCCAAACATGCTGCCGGCCTTCTTCTTTGAAGGATGATCATCCTTGAGGCACCTCCTGAGAACAACATTTTCCTCCTTCAATATATCAAGAGACACAGCCATCTGTCGGATTACTTCTCTTTTCTCTTCATCTTTTCCAGCTAGATCAGCTTTAAGCTCAGCATTCTCTTCTTGAAGTCGTTGTAGTTCTTGTTTCATATTCACTGCATCACCATTACAGACATCCTCTTTCTGTTGCACCTCAAACTTGCTCTGCACTTCAAACTCTTCTTCTTCTTCTTCTTCTTCTTCAGGATCATCAATCTCTGATTCATCAAAGTCAAAGGAGTCCATCAAGCACTTGGGGGCCTCGTCGATTTCACTGTTGCTGCTTGTGCACTGGGACCAGCTTCTGAATGGAAAGGCAGGGTCAAATGATGTGCTACGGCGTGTTCCACATCCAAACTTTAGTTGGTCATATTGCTCAGCCAAGAAACGGTGAGCCCGGTAAAAATTCTCGATCATGTTCACAAGCTGAGGCCTCTTTTTGTAGTACATCTCTGCACGCTTAGCAAATGAATCAGCATCCTCATCAATCAACTTCAGCATCTCTTGTGTCTTCTCATCAAGTTCTGCACATGATGGAAGTACCGAGTTTAATCTTTGCATACTGTAGCAGCTTATCGTTGAAGAACTTTCACGTATCTTTTCTACTACTTTGAATGCAAGCTGGATTTCACCAAATACATTGCAATTCAACTTTTGCTTCTAAGTGATTTGACATAATGTGATAAATCCTAGTGAAATGAACAGGTTCAGACTTAGGAAGTAAAAAAAACCATGGCAACTCGGAATCTTTCAATAAGGGTTTTAGTAGTTGAACAGCAAATCTTTACCATCCTAGAAGACAATTTAGCATGCTCAACGTAGTAACAACGTTTAACTTTCCATGTAACAAGTTCCAGGAGAGTTTAAAAAAAAGATCCAGGAGAGCTCATTTCATCAGAATACAGGTCTATCTGTTATCTAGAAACTAGAATTCAACTAAGCATTGTTCGGCTACAAGAGTGTCTAATTGAAAGAGGTTTGTCCTGAAAACTGCAAAAAGATGCTCTGATTTGCTTAATTCCCCAATAGTGCACAATAAATAGAAACCAAACAGATGATTGCTGCAGCAACAGTTCTTTTACATTTACCTAAAAGTGTTGACGACAACCACGGCGACTGGCTTGTGCTGTTGGCCCTCTTCTGGCAGATGAACCACCATGAGCGTGGCTGCTCCTCCTTCTCCGCAATAATATTCATCATCCTGATCACTTCCTTACCTGCAAAAAAAAAAAAAAAAAATCCAAATTCAGAGAACTGCAGGTGTTCAGTAAAAGAAACAGTAACTGTACCAACACTTAATTACTGAAAAGACCTCCTGTTCTACAGGACGCGAAGGTAAACAATCAACAAGAGGGGAAAAAAATCATCTCAAACTTGTCTGAACTCTGGATTATTAGTGCAGGAGCAGAACATTCAGCATTAAAAGCAAGAAGAAACAAGAAATCTTCTTGCTGCTCAAGCTCATTACTGCAATCCAAGGACTCCAACATGCAAAAGCTTTCGGATTCCAAACAAATATATACTGTAACCCAAGAAAAAAAAGACGGAGGAGGAATTAAAATGGGAGAAAAATGTAAACGCATGCAAAAGATCTCACCTGTGATCCTTTCTCTTCCTTCTCCTTCTTCCTCCTCTCTCCCTTCCTCCCCCACACCTCCTCCTTCCTCTTCTTCTTGATCACTTTCCTTGGCTCTTTCTCCTGTTTTGTGTGTTTGGAATTTTAAATCTGCGGCCTGCAGTGTTCCCCCCACGCGAAGAAGACGAGACATGAAGGCTCCCACTATGTCCCCACTAGAGCCAATAGGAGTTGGACACGCGTCCAGAATCCAAAGCAGCACCCGAGGCGTGGCGGCCTTTCGGTTCGCCGATGTAGTGGTATTTGTCATTTCTGCCCCCCGTTTCGACGCGTTTTTTCCATTTAAGTCCCCCTCCGTTTGTTTCCCTTTCCTAACTAATTTTCTTTGGAACCCAATTAATTATGGATAAAAATATAAACGATAATAATAATAACGTGTTTTGAAATGTTAATAATGACTCCCAAATTTCACAAACATAAAATACTGCAGGGTTTTGCGCACGAAAATATTTCAATCAAATTAAATTCACCAAGATTCTTAAATGAATCTTCCACTCCTAAAATTTTAATGTTAATTTTCTAGACCATTTTATTATTTCTATGTTAGATACTATTTTACATATTATCGAAATTTTGGTTGTTACAACTTCCTTGTTTCTGTATTTAACTAGATTTCAGAAAAAAAATGCGCTTTTGTTTAAGACATCTTTCTTCAATATATTATTTTATGCTCGACAAAAAAAAAATGATAAAGGAGCTTTAGAAATGATTTCGTAACAATTCTTAGCAAATAAATACGAGGACAATTCGGTAACTACGCTCGAGGGTTTGGGAGGCGTTAACGGTCGACTGGACGCGCTTGGATTCGGATTGGACCCACAGCGGCAGTCACAACGGCTAGTAGTTCCGGGCCTCTATTTTAGCATGTCTGACCTAAATTTTTTTTTTTAAAATATGAATTCAATTTAGTTAATTAATAATATTTTTATTGATTAAATAAATAATAAGATCGATTTTGGTCATATGATTATTTCATGGTTTTAATAATTTTTTATGATTATATATTTTCTTGCGTATATTATTTTTTTATTGTTGAATTAGTTCGATACCCATATAGTAATTCATGAATCTGATCATGATTAATGTAGGTATTACTAAAATGAACACTGACTGGGTGGAATGAATTTTCATAATACTTGAATTTTGATAAAAAATGTAACATATAATTAAGTAAAAAGTGGAGTGTTATAAAGTTTATGCTCTAATGATATCTTATTTACAAAGTTAATAATTATCTAACTGAGCTTCTTGATTCAGAGTTTTATTTAACACCCTTTTTTAATCTCACTAATAGAAACACTTTTTTTAAATAAAGATATATATATATATATATATATATATATATATATATATATATATATATATCTGTTAAACTTTTAAAGACAATATGCATGCGTTATTGTGCCGTATGATATGCATATAAATAATTCTACTAGTCATCACTTATAATTCACATGATGCACTAGACATACTGAAATAATTATAAACGTTTATAATAAGTATTATTTTTTACTTTTAATTTAGTTTTTATTGTGTCATCATGATGCCAGAGGTGTATACTTCGATGGCAATCGAATATCCTGACAAACCATTAAGCACATCCTTAATTTTCCCCATCAAAATATGTTTATTCTACCAATTAAATAAGTATATATTTGATTTACCTGAGAATTATATTATTGTCTATAGCGATGAATAATATTTCTTGAACAAATTAGGCACTCCTACTTACAATACAGGACACGAGAAAAAGAAATAAGGTGCATACATAATTTTGTATACACATGGTGCACAGACTCACGTAAAAGATGTGAGGCCCACTAGAAATTGTGAGCACCACATTTTTTGTGTGTGTGTATGTACCCTTCATGTACAGAGTGTTGGTATCTTTAACATAAAACATCTATGTTTAAGTATCATTCTAACCTTTTGGATTATATATGAATATAAGGATCTAAGGATCCTTCGTGCAGGGATGCGAAGCATTTTTGTTCATATATATATATATATATATATATATATATATATATATATATATATATATATATATATATATGGGCGATCACTATTTATCCAATCGAATATTGGCCATCTGATATAAGTGCAACGGCCCTGATTGAACTTATGAATCCTCTCTGCGAGCTTGCATATCTTTTTCGTGAATGAGAATTCATGATAATCGACAAGGGAATGTACCAATCTAACGAGCAGATCGGAGTTTCGTTTTCTTCTCCTCGTCGAAACGAGCACAACAATGGAGGAGAGCAAGCAAGCCCAATCTAACGAGCAGATCCGAGTGATCGTTTTCTTCTCCTCGTTGAAACAAGCAGAACAATGGAGGAGAGCAAGCAAGCATCGACACTAGTACGATTCCTCCAAACGAGCACACGATATCCAAGGAGGAAAACAGTGATAGAGAAGAGCAAGAGAGCATTAGGGCTCGTACTTTCTTCTACGCGAGCACAAATACATACACGTAGAGAGAGAATCGAATAATGAAATTGTATTCTAGATGTTAGTAGTCTCAAGTTCGATTTTTAGAATGATCATGATTTATTCATACTACTTTCATTCGAATATTTACCATATCAAAGAACATTTAAATCATATTACATGTATTAATTGCCATATCAAAGGACATTGAATCATATTAAATGTATTAGTTGTCATTTATGTCCTTTCATTTCCTCGTTCCAAAATTAATTTCCTCTTATTTTTCCTTCCTATGTAACTTTCCTTGGCTTGTTCTATTTCCTCTCCACATGAACACCTTGTTCCTCCTCTTCACATGAACACCTAGCTAGCACACTTGGTATGGGAATAGTGCATAAAAATAAGGTCTTTGTTCTCACTTTTATTGTCAAATATTAATTTTACAAACATGTGATCCCACTTTAATAATTGTAGGGCAAGAAAAAAAAAACAGTAGAGACGAATTTGTTTTTACTCCACTCAAGAATATCACTATTATCATCATAGGAATAAACAACAACAACAAAGCCTTATCTCACTAGGTGGGGTCGGCTACATGAATCATACGACGCCATTCCGATCTCGTTGATCCATATTCATGAGATTCGACAGAGTTTTACGCTGACTGTCGGGGCCTAACACAACCCTCCTCCTTTATCCGGGTTTGGAACCGGCTATAAAATATAGGCGGAGTTCATCATAGGAATAAAGAATAAAATGTGAACAAATACATATTATTTTAGAACTCATTAACTTTTTACCAAAACGAGCCCAAGATCACGGGGATGGTGTTCATTGGCGAGGGCAAGATCCAAGACATGCTATAGATAGGAGATAGGACCAAGATGAAGAAGGACCATCACGAGGCCTCTTTTTGTTTTCGCTGCTCTCTTTTCTGCCTCCCTCGTGACACTGATAGGAGCGAAGGACCAAGGACACGACATATGGGACTCTCAAGAATGGCTGGAGAAGGAAGAAGAGGTTGAGGAGGAAGAGGGATCAACCTGAAGCAATCAAGAACACTAGCAAGGTGTCAGATCAACCTATGAACGTTCATTCACGTTAGACAAATGCTATATTAATTTTAAGAGGTTTTATATGCCTTGAATGTTGTTGTTCAGTGCGGTTGCAAGAGGCAGATTTAATGAAAGTGATTTAAGGCTAATAGAATCGCATCTCATTCCCCATGTTAGATCTAATGGGTGTACGCTTAGGATACACTTTTATCTTATGATTTATGACTATGAAAAAAAATCAATTAGGAGTACGTAGATGTAATAAATTATATCTAGCTACGTTAGATCTTATTAGATTAAGGTTTTGTTTATATATTTCCTTTCTTCTACTAGTTCTGATTTGATGTCAATGGTTATGACAGTAAGTTGTGATTTACATGCATTTAATCCTCTGTCTAATTCTTGCTTAGACAAAAAAAAATGAATGGTTTGCAGATAATCATGTCATATATGCCTAAGATAGACAATATACATGACCAAACTAAAGAATTAATATGATTATAATTTATACCCTATTGTTGTCCATTGTTAATGAAAAAAATGCATAATGTCAATGCCTGAAAAGTGTGTTATGGTTAAAGATTAATTTCATATTCCAATCTGCTTGTTCTAATATGATGTTGTCTTCCATTAAGAAGTTTGGGAAGACCAATCCTACGAACTGGATGTCCGATCGAAGATTGGACAATCGACATATATAGTGGACGTTCCAACCAAATGGTATTTAATTTGTTTGCGATTAGTGTCTAGGTGATAAGAGCCCCGCACAGGTTAGACCTTTGGCATCGCTTCTCAAACACTGGAAACTGACTAAAAAAAGTGTCTAGATGATTGGATCAACATTTCTGATGCTTGAATAATTTCATATCAATGTTAAAATGATGAACAGATCAACCAATATCCAAACCTCACTACTGGACACCCGAAAGTCTCTATTCAAGAAAACATTCAAATTTAAGTTCGATGATCAAAGCCCTGACTAGACATCCGAAGACCCTTGCACAGGAATCTGCTGATCCATAAGATCAAATTATCAAAATTCTGACCATAGTTTGAAAGTACTTGCACAAAAAAATTATGGAACCATAAGATTGGATGACCTAAAACTCTGATTATGCCTTAATTACACTCTAAAAATTAAAGGAATAAGTGTTAATTATTCAATAGCATGATGTAAGTATTGTTGGACTAATAATCCTTTAAGGTGATAAAAAGAATGGTGTAACTTAGAATTGAGGTGATAACTACTCATGTTAGGTTTTAGTGTATAACTAGTGTATGTACTCTAATATTCATGCGTAAGTGGCATCGTATTAGAAGTTAATTGTTTGGTGCAATAAAAAATCTTGATTAAATATCCAAAAGCAATGTTGTAAAACTCGACCTGGTTGTCGACCCAAATTGATGATTGAGTTAGGTCAAATTGGTCGGATTGAATAGAACTGAAAGGCCGGATCAAATAATATAAGTTAATCAAAAAAATAAAATATGTGAAATAGATTTCTCATGTATTCTCAGTAACTTGTAAGATGCATAACAAATAAATTAAAATATAATAAAATAAAAATAGTTTAATAATTCAGATAATATAATGAATAAGTATCAATTAAATAATTATTACGTAAAAGATGAAAAATCATAATTATAAATAAAAATATCAATGATAAGTGATGAAAAGGGGGAAAAAAGTTGGAGCATAAATTTCAAACAAATTATTTTTATTCAAATATATATATATATAAGTTTATGTAAGTAATGTGTCCTAAAAGATTAATATTTTTATTCTAATTTATTTTATCTTAACCCGACTGAGCCACCCAAGCCTGTCTGGTCGACCGATTAAATCCGATCAAAGTGAGTCAATTTTAAGGGCGAGGTTGAGATGATTCACATATTATTTTGACGGTTGGACATAGGTCCGACCAGTAATGTTTTACAACATGAGTTCGAAAGCTTTACTTATAGCAATGAAACATAAAGTTCAGACATTCGAAAACTCCTCGGGAATCAAAACTTTTGAAACGTTCATTTAAAACTTGAGAATGTTTGGGCAAGTCACTTCTTGTTGTTCTAAAGGGTCTATGAGTCATATGTCGAAAGCCCGCTACACACACTAAAACTTTTAAAATTAAAAGATAATGTGATTAAATAAAAAGCATAAGCTCAATAATTACTTATGTCTTCAACATTAATGCTATTATTTGATAGACCATATAGTTTTACTGTGCGAGGTTGAACTTGAAATTATTTAGAAGTGTTTAACATTCAAAACTTCTATGAAACTAAATACATGAAAATGATGAGATGATATAGAAAAATAATATGAGAGAAGTAGTACAATATGGTGGAGGTTATAATTGGCAATGTTCTCATAACTGAATCGACAATCGAATTGGATGGCCAATTGGATTATGGTTGAATCGGTTCAATCAGATTTGATTAGGTTCAACTATCTTTTATTAAACTAATATTATTTATAATAATTTTAAAAATTAGTAACCTATTAATAATTAAATATAAATATAAATATATCATTTACTCTATTTTAAAATCTTATTATTTATAAAAGTTTATTCCCAACTTGATAATATTGATTGATTAATGTTAAATATTTATTATCTTTGAATGTTATAAATAACATGTTAATTCAGTTTGTCGTAAATCACTCTTGTTTTTTAATTTTTATTTTACTTTCTTTTTTTAACAATTTTTTTTATTTCTGTTACATTTTTTAGTCCATCTTCATTAATATTTAATTTCTTGTTCAGTTAATTTTCTTTTTAGTATCATGTTTTTTTTTCTCTTTACACTGTGTTTGACTAAAGTCTCATTAATGGGAAGAAAATGAGAGGAAAGGAAAAAGAAGGAAATGGAAGAAAAATTTTACACGCCAATTTGAAATTGAAACAAAATAGTACAAATGGAAGAAAAGAGAGAAAAAATAGAGATTTTTCTTTATTCTCTTCCTTTAAAATTCTATTCAAACAAGTGAAAAAAAATTTCTCTTCCCCTCTTCATCCTTTCACCTTAATTCAAACACAGTGTTAAAGTTTAATATGATTCAAATACTTTCCTTATTTCTCTTGATTTTTGGTTTGAACCAGATCTTTTTCCTCTTTAATTTTGAATTTGATTCAAATAGTTTCTTTTCTTTTATCTTTCTTTCCTTTTTCTATTGTTTTTTGTTTTTTTTTCAGATTTTTTGTTTGAACCGAATTTTATACAGTTCGTCAATTTTTTCTCCCTTTGGCCAATTTTTATCCGGTTCAAATATAAATCCTAGTTTAAGCTTGAATCGGACCGGATCAAGTGTCAGATCATGATTGAACTATTCAGGCCTATTAAGATAACATTGATAATTGACTCGACTATTTATTTTCAAATCCTTGCTTTGAACTTTTCTTGAGCAATAACATGACTTTAAACTTGGAGAGGTTTAATGCACACAAACATAAAACCATTTAGTATTATATTTTAATTATTTTTATAATTTTATGATGACGGACATCATTTTTATTAATTTGAGTCATTAGGCCAGTAATAAATGATCTACTTCATTAGAATTATTATTTTATCAATATCAAACACAGATTAACTTAATTTTTTATTTTGTATTTGAAGATGCAAGTCCCAATCGGTCAGAAACTACAATTATTCTTATTTATTTGAGTGACGAATTTATTTTACTATAACATTTTTATGCATAAGTGATCCTCAAATGTTCTTTATCCTTATTTTTTATTTGTTTCTTTACACAAACGTCTAAAGTTGTAATGATTTAAGGCCTATATTCTAATCCTCTGTAATGTTGACACTAAGCTTTATTTCAAATATTATAATGACATTTCATATTTTATGATACTTTTGTTATCTTATGTCCAGAATATTAGTTAGGAAATCAATATTTGGATGAGCATCAAAATGAGTTTTAAGGTACGTTTGATTTAGTTGATAAAAAAAATAGTTCATAAATTGAAATGTTGATAAATAATTTTTTAATTAAAAATAATTTTTAAAATAAGTAATTATACGTTTGGATAAAATAACTACAATTGATAATAAGTAGTTAGTTATTATCAAAGTAACTAACTTATTCTTTTAGGAAAAAAAAGCGCCCCTTTCCCTATTTATTTTTTACTAACTTATAAACAAAATTTATACTTCTTTATAAACTAAATTCTAGAATTACCAAACATTGAAATAATTTTAACATCACTTATAGTCACTTCTAAGCTTAACCAAATCTAAATAATGTGAAACAAACATTGCTTCGATACATTTCCCCAAACCATTATGAAAAATATTTTATTAATTTTAAATCAAAATCTTGGCCCTAAATTCTTTCTTCGGCATGTTGTGACGTTTTAACCGAGTTAGTCAATTATCATATTTCGTTTTATTACTACACACTAAAAGAATACTCAAGTCAAACAAAAAAATGCATAAAGAATCAACAAGTTGTTAAAATATCTCCTACGACTTTAAGCAAGTCATGAGCTTGATTTCTATTATGAAAATTAAGTCTCACTTATTATAATGAAACATGCCACTGTGAATAACGTTAGATTAGTCAGAAGTGGACCGAGATTTTAATGCACATTATTACTAATATAATATCACAAGGGTTGAATGATCAATCTGTTTCTCAAATATTGACGTCACAATAAAAAAAATAAAATAATACACAGAGAGAAGGAATGAATTATACCATTCATAACATTATATGTAGGGCAAAGGATGAGAATTGGATTTGGATAACTTATTATCATTAGAGACTCGGCTAAGTTTATCTTCAATTGGCAGGTGAACGCTCTTGGCATGACATGATTTGTTTATTTTCAATTGGCAGGAAATTTAGTAACAACCAAGTAAGCCATTTAAAATCCAACCAAAACCTCAGCACCTCTCAAATGGTGCTAGTAAGCACAAGTTTAATTTTTAGAACCATCATTTATATATGTATATATCATTTCTTTTGCTCCGATTTGAGATTAATCAGATGCTTATAATGTTAAAATCAGAATATAATTTTAGAAGGTTTATACACTAACTTTCATTGCAATATATGCAATATAATGATCGAACGATTTTATTCACTCAGAGTTGTTCATCATCATTTAAGCGAGGTCTCGAATTTAAATACATATAAATAAAAAAATTAGTTGGGAGTCTCACCTGTCAGTATGCGACGAACGACCTAATCGAATAGATAAACTCGATGATGAATCGATCTTTAGGCCATGGACAATGCGTTCAATTGTGTCGCTTGAATTGAGACGTTGACACCTACGACTGACTGAAAAGAAACTTATGCCTGCACTAAATTGGTCATCATCAGTAATTAGATTCTTTTAATATATTAACTTAATTAATAATGTTTCAAAATTAGAATCAGTAAAATTCTTATCACCACCATCTGCTCGCCCTTTTTTCTTGGCGTCGACAGCATCAAACAACTCGTATCCAATCCGACGGCGACGTGCCAACTGAATCCGCACCACCGTGGCTAACTTTACCTTGTTACCCCTACGAGGCCCGAGCTTTGTGGGGGCCGTTCACGGCTCCTATTTCTACTCCGCGCAGGGGGGGGCAAGACCGTCTTCTCAGTTGAACCCAACAACTTCCCACCCGTCGTAACGCCAACGCCGCTCGAATCTTACGATGCTCCTCCTGATCTCCTTCTCTTATCGTGTTCCCCTGCAGCTTTTTTAAAAAAAGACATGTTCTGAAATTGACGTTATTTTCCTCCCCAGCCTTCGCTGTTTTCACCCCCTTCCCACACCTACCCGCCTTCTCCAGTGGCCCCCCCCCCCCCCCCCCCCCCCACCCACCCACCCACCCACCCCCGCTCGCGGCGAAATCTCGGGGGTAAAGATATCATCGCGGTCCATTATTCTGGGAAACAAAATATTACAAAAACATATTAACTCCTTTCCATTAAAAGGAAGAACGGAACGCATCCGGATCAGCTGTCAAGACAGAACAATTAAACTCCGAAAGAGCCACTAAAAATGAGCCACGTGGAAAAGAATAAAGGTGTCCTGCAGTACTCCTGCCGAATTTTGTTGCGTGGCGTATTGTGGACGACACAGACGATTGGTTTTACCTTCGAAGGCTTCATATTTACTCCACCTCGTTTCCTTTTTTTACCCTCATCTGTTTTTTACTGCTATTAAATAGAGAGAGAGTAATAGATAGTAAATAATAATAATAATAATAACACCGAAAGAAAGGAAAAAAAATGGTGCTTTATATATAAACCGCGACAGTTCCCGAAGTTTCAACGCTCGCTCTCCTCCCGTTCCTCTCGCACTATTTGTTTGAGACAATTCCGAAGTCGAAGTCCCCGGATTTTTTTTCCCTTTGCGTTCTACTGTTCGGAACTGATCACAGCGCTCTTCGAGTCCGTGATCGCAAGGTAGAGTGTTCTTTTTTGTTTTTCAAATTTTGTGGATGCAGGGTTTTTGGTTCTGTTTTTTTTTTTCTTTTCTCTTCTGATTTTTTTTCGGGGTTTATAGGATCAGAGGATCACTAGCAATGGGCCAACTACAGCTGGTGGAAATCCAACCCGAGGAGCTCAAGTTCATCTGTGAGTCTCAAACTGTTGTCCTTGATTATGCTTTTGATTGCTTGATGCGAATTAATGCAAAAAGTTCTGATCTTTCTATTGTTCCGCAAAGATTAATGAAGGATTTCGAAGTTTTCGAACTGGTTGCGTGAACTGTTTGTGAAGAGATCAGAGTCGATACGTAGTAATACGGCAGAAAAACTGTTTGATGCTCGCAATGCGATTGTTTATAGAAATGGGAGTCGAAGGAAGAGATGATTTTGCATTTATCTACTTCTCTTCAAATGTCATTTTTTTTATTTTATTTTGATTTTGTAGGATGAGTATTGACATGTTACATTTAGATGCTAGAAAGCAAAGTGATATGTGTTAGAATAAGAATTGAGAACAATGTTCCTTTGCATTGATTCTTTGTGAAGCTGGAGGCGAAATTTCAATGTCTTTCTTTTTGTGTTAGTTTTTGCACGTACTTGTTGGGGGAAGCTGGCGTTGGAAATGGTTTATTTTGCTTCTATGAGCGGTAAACTGAGATATCAAGATATTTTTTGTAACCGGCAAATTCTACCTTTTTTTTTAAATGAATTCTACTTTAATTGAATGCACAAACCAATTCTGATACTAATTTTGAGAGAATATAGATCTCTAATGCAAGCTAAAAATTGAACAGAAGAACAATGAATATACGAGGTAACTTCTAAGAGGAATTTAACAATATGGAAACAAACCAAAATTCATGGACAAGAAGCTTGGCTTCAGAGAAATCATTGGATTAGTCATAAAAAGTTTCACTCATCTGAACTTTAGTTTCTGTTAGCTAGATTCTAGAAAATGCATTTAATCTAAGTTCCACATTGTCTCTTGAGAAATTTCTCTCTTTCAATATTTAGCCATCTACTGAATTGGGATTAAGATCAGAGCATAATTAAAGGGTTATGGTGGTTTGTGGACTGCACAAAGAGGAACTGTTTAAGTTGGTAGATGCGCCAATCAATCTCTTAATACAACACTGGTGCAGACCAAGGTCATGGGGTGCTTTGTGATATCAGTTTAGATAAGAAAGCTCACTGGATGAAGATGAAATTTGAACCAATAAAAAACATATCCACCTAAAGCATCCTTAGTCTCTTTGTTGTTCTAAACTAACAACTAGACTTTTGTGTTGCTATGAAGTAAAGATACATTTGATTCATCTTCACTAGTTCATAGGGTACCATTATTCTCTGAATGTACAACTAGACTTTTGCATTGCTATGAAGTAAAGATACATTTGATTCATCTTCGCTAGTTCATAGGGTACCATTATTCTCTGAACATAGTCTCACCTTTACTTGATTTTTATCTGAGTAAACATTGAAAAACTTGTTGTCAGCATTGAAAGAATGAAATACATTATGAACGTAGTCAAATGATATTCGTTTGGTACAAAACTGTAAAGCATTCTAATCAATTGCAATATGCATGTAGTTTAATATGCTAGATTTGGTTCTGTATGCACATGATTAGAACTAGGAAATATAATAGAAGTAATAGATGAAATTAGTATGTACGTTCTGATTATTTGCAAGAAATGGGATATTCATGCATAATACAGTTCAAGAATTCTCTATCTACTGTTAAATAAACTTACTTGTTAATTCTGGTAAAAGAGCAATAAGTTTATATGTTATATCATTTCTTCATTTTAATCAGGTTATTTTGTTTGGTTTTTATTTTTTCTATCTCCTCGGGATTATACGTCGTGTCTCTTCATCGTCTGATTTTTTTTTAGTTGCTGACTGCATGATTTATTCAATCTATTTCTTTCTTTGACATAATATTTTTTGTTTATAGTTTTGCTGAAGAAGCAGTGCTCGTGCTCCATTCAACTTCTCAATAAAACTGAAAAGTGCATCGCATTCAAGGTTTATTTTCTGTTCATTCACATAGAGAACAAGCATTAAGAAACTAGGCTAGTGATTTAACTTATTCTCCTTTGTATTTCTATGGTGTCCAATCCACTTCTTTTTAGTATCCATTGAAATAACTGTGCAGTTATTCTCTACACATTCTTTTGTCATTTGTTTTATGTTGGCTAACCCTGGTTGATTGCGCATTGTTCTTTGCATAAATTCAGTTTTATGCTTTGAGCTTTCCTTTGCTCCAGGGGAAATATGTTTATTTGGTTAGATATTTTGCATTGCAATTGAACCCAAACACCCACAATGTCTAGATGCATTTATCTCTTCTTTATGAAAATGCAATGTATTATATTTATCAAAATGCCCCATTATTTCATCGTAATAGTCTTCTTTTCTTATCTGATGTCTGCATGACACAAGTTGTTAGATAATAAAATTACAAGATTTGATCAATCTCATTTTTATCGAGTATCTTGATCATTGAATTGGCTTTCAATATGTCATGGAGTTCCATGAGGATTGTCACTGTGGGTCAATTTCATCATATTTTTATTGACTTAATTATGAAGCATAATGGAAACTGATTGAGCTTTCATTGGTCGATCAGGTTAAAACTACATCTCCCAAGAGATACTGTGTGCGGCCAAATATTGGTATCATCCAACCGGGTTCAACCTGTGACTTTACTGGTAATGTTTTTTCCACATTAGGTTTTTCTTTTTATGCTAGGCTATTGTATTTGGCTGCTTATTATTGTATCTTGTGTTGAGTTGCTACATTGAAGGCAGTACATACTAGCATTATCTGAGTTCTTGTTTGGTTTCATGGTTGAGTCTTGTGACACTCGTAAGAAGTCAATTACTCCACCTCGGTTTTAATTACTTGATTAAATTTTTTTTCACTCCATTATTTCATTATGAAAGTCTGCATCCTTAAATATCCTATAGAATATTTTTGTATTAGTTGCGCCTATATTCATGAATGCTTAATATACAAGGTCAAATACCTCGCAGAAAATTATGGGTATGGATCTCAAGAAGCTGGAAAATTTGTGTCGAATTAAAGTCTAAGCCTGCTGCTCGGTGCAATAA
This sequence comes from Pontederia crassipes, assembly GCA_030549335.1. Classification (NCBI taxonomy): domain Eukaryota; kingdom Viridiplantae; phylum Streptophyta; class Magnoliopsida; order Commelinales; family Pontederiaceae; genus Pontederia; species Pontederia crassipes. The sequence goes on from CM060192.1 coordinate 75,922,036, forward strand.
GTCTGTCTTTGTTAATATAGGACTTTATGTATCTTTAATGATGTGGGAGAAGTTTTCATACGATCAAGATGTCTTGATGAAGCTAATTAAATGATAACCTATCAAATTAGGTAAGCATTGGGTTCAAAACCTTAGTATTTATTTATGAAAAAGATGGTCCATCTTCCCACAGTTCTGGATTCTCAACTCTTGGTGAGTTTTGTTAGATATAAAATGAAATCCGGAGTATAATAGGTGTAAGTGAAAATCCTGTAGTGGTTTTGATTTACAACAACAACAACAACAAAGCCTTATCCCACTAGGTGGGGTCGGCTACATGAATCATACGACGTCATTCCGCTCTATTAGTAACCAAACCTTTCGGTATATTATTCACCAATAGATCTTGCTCTATTAGTTCGCCAAGTGTCCGCCTTGGCCTCCCTCTCCCTCTTTTAATCGGACTCCAGATTATTTGGTTTTGATTTATGGTAATTATTTATATATAGTTTGATAGTAAATGTTAGTGGAATTCTGAAAAGTGAATTAGGTTATTTGGTTGAAGTTTATGAGATAAGATGATGTAAGTGGGTGATTAAATTAAAAAATAATAGCTTAACATTTTTATATGATGAAAATTTTATTATTCATGTCGAATATGCATTGTTTTTTGTACAATAATTAAATAGATAATTTTATTTGCTATTTATTTAACATATTCACCTTATATTTAATTTGTTTTGTTACTCTCTCTATTAATTTTCTAATAATTATGAATTTCCCATAATTTATGTTTTGTCATTATTTGGATTTTAAATTTTATTGAATTTATTTTTTAACAATGTTTTTACATTTATATTCATCTCCTATAATTATATAAAACAGTTAAAAGTTCCATTAAAAACTATGCAATCTTCTACTCATTAAATGGTGCATTTGAGGTGCAAAATTATTTTTAAAATAATTAGTAACCATTTCATAAATTTAACAAAGACCACTAATATTATTTTGTTTTATCATTTTTACACGTTGTGTGGTAATTTGTTACTTTTTCTTATAAAAATATCTACTGCTATTAAATGTGAATTTTAAATATTTATTTAGTCATATTTAATATTTTCATTTTTAAATGTATTATAAATTTTAATATTTTTAAAATAATTATTCCCAACAAATTTGTTACGAATTTTCACTTTTCTTTTCTCTTGAAAACCACATACCATTGACTATGGGACCCAGATCAAGATCAGCTGAACCTCACTTGCTGTAGTGGCATTTCATGCTAACCAAACAATTTGATAAAAACATGCTCGCTTGATTCTCAGAAGAATAAGATGATCTTTAGGGGAACAAAATTCTTACTGATCATAATAATTGCATGTTTAATATTGGTGAAGTGAGGTATAAGAATGTTGGTATCAGAGCACCATGCCTTCACGTTAGTTTCATTGTAATCATAGAGATAAAGAAAAATGTTCTCTGTTATAGCGTTAGCTTTGTTTTATCTTCATTTGAATCTGTTGTCACTGCCTAATTCCTCTCAAATTTTAATTATACTCCATTATTCTCAGTGGTCATAATGATTGCATGTCCTAATTGGACACTTTGTTCTCATGAAGCTATAAGAATATCGGTGTCAAAGCACAATCGTTGATCCATGTTCATAAGATTCGACATGATTTTATGCTGGCTGTCGGGGTCTAACACAACCCTCCTCCTTTATCCGGGCTTGAGACCGGCTATAAAATATAGGCGGAGTTTGGTGTCAAAGCACAATACCTTCACTTTTTTGTTTCACTTTAATAACCATAGAGATGAAAAATGTCCTTTTATACAACAACAACAACAACAAAGCCTTATCCCACTAGATGGGATCGGCTACATGGATCATACGACGCCATATTCGTTGATCCATGTTCATGAGATTCGACAGGGTTTTACGCTGGCTGTCGGGGCCTAACACAACCCTCCTCCTTTATCCGGGCTTGGGACCGACTATAAAACATAGGCGGAGTTTAATATAAGAAGATGCCCCAATTAAACCAAATGAAATAGCAACCATGTATGTCATACTGCTGATGGAAATCTTTATAAAATAATTCAATGAGTTTCTTTCCTCTTTTTTTTTTTTTTTGAGAGAGAGAGAGAGGGCAGGAGGTTTTCTTCTAATAGGTGAAATGTGACTACTTTTCTAAATACTATAAATTCCATCATATATTTACAAATATCCTAGTTTTTTAACTTTTTTTTTGCCCATGAAGTCAAAAACAGCATAGGACCTTTTGGTTATGAACAACATAAACAGAGGTGAAAGAAAACGTCCAAAGAAACTAATTCTGCAAACGTCCACGTCAGATAATAAAATAAGTATTCCTATTAACATAATCTTTGGGAGTGTTTGGCAACTGGAACCAGGGGCTGGTTCCACCCGGTTCCCCAAACACTCCAATGCGGCTTGGTTCCAAAGGCAGAACTAGGCCACATTTAATGGCCCTGAAAGTAGGGTCCTGGTTCCAAGGCGCTGGTTCCACCAAAAACCTGTTGCTTTTTTTCATTTATTTTTTTTAGTTGACGTTTTTCCTTTTTTTCTCACAAACTTTTTTCTTTTATCATTTTCCTTTTTAACCTCTCTTATATAAATTAATATATTTATTATATATAAAATTTAAATAATAAAGGATTCATATAATATTATTTATTATTTCGTTAAATATAAATTATTAAAAAATATTTTATATATTTAAATAACATATTTTTAAACAAATTTTTGGCATAATTTTTTTAATATATATTTATTTTTAAAATTTTTTAACAAATTTATAATCTATATTTATAATACATATTTTTAATTCAAACTTCATTAAAATTAATCCATAACATCTACTTTTTTCTATAATATCAATTACCTTATTCCTCATTATCAAATTCCACTCCATCCAAACACACACTGAACTAATCTATCAATTCAACTATTCACCCGAAACTCGGAGGAACTCCAGTTCCAATTTCCAAACGGCCCCTTTAAGTTCAAGATGGATTAACCTGAATATAAAAAAAACATGTATATATAAGGATATCAGAACAATTACCAGCTTGTCTAGATTCTGAAATATGCTGTTGTCCAGATCCAGTGGCCCTATTTTCAGCAGGAACAACCAATGCCCTGCAAGTAGGGCAAGTTTGTTGCCTCTCTAACCATGATCGGAGACAATGCACATGGAAAAGATGTCCACAAATCAACTTTTTGGCTGTCAACATCTCCTCACGACAAATAATGCAAGTCGCATCAGCACTGAGCTCCTCTTATAACATGGTTTTTTTATTTATCTTTGCTCGAATATGTTGTCACTAGACCCTCTACCAAATTTCTGCCAATTTTTCATCGTACTCCATCACCAAGATGGCTAACTTAGTGGAGCATTTATTCTGCAATACATTGTCTTCTAAGTATGTTGATAAGTTCCAGATAAAGGGTCAGTATAGTCATTGGAGCTCAAAATTTTAGGCTTATCTTAATGGAGGATTGATTTCATTCAGTTGCATGTCCTTTTGTAGTAGTAGATTGGTCATATAGCTATTAGTTGGTACGTACAAAGGAGCCCAGGAATATAAATGTAATGTTGTACTTTGTCGACTGTGTTTTTCATACCCACTAATGATTTTCCCCAGTTCTGATGGTTAACATATTACTACAGTTACAATGCAAGCTCTAAAGGAGTCCCCGCATGATATGCAATTGAAGGATAAGTTTCTGGTTCAGAGCACTATAGTTCCATTTGGGACTACGGATGAGGATATTGTACCAAGTTTTGTAAGCAATAATCTGTTATCATGCCATTAAACTGTCTTGTTATTTTTTATTTTGGCCCTGACCTCTTGTTTTCATGTCAGTTCTCTAAAGAAAATGGTCGATATATTCAAGAGAACAAAATGAAGGTGGTCCTTGTCAGCCCTCCTATTTCTCCAAGAGTGGAATCTATCGATGGGGGAGTGAACTTTGAGTCATTTTATGCATCATCTGTTCCTGAAAAAGTGCACAGGGATTCTGTTTTGAATGAGAATCCTGCAGCTAACAGTTTCGCCATGAAGGAGGAGCCAACTCAGATTCCTAGCTTGAAAACAACTATTAACTCTAATGGCGTGAGTGCTAAGGTGGAACCAGTTTATGAAGTCCCAATTGTGAGAAAGACTTCTAGTGAAGCTATGAAACAGGAACCAGAGTTTGAATCGCCAATATCCAAAGAAACTTCGATTTCTATTGATCAAACAGTAGCCATCCATTTTCCATCACATGTAAGTTATTTCGTGTATCATAACTGTTGTCTGTTGTACTTCCTTGTGCACCTTTCATTTCGACATCCTGTAACTTATATCTATCGAGTAAAACGAGCTGTTTCCAGATAGTTATTTGGTCCTCATCTTTAACATGGCCACATCTTATTTTCGTTTCCTTAGGACATTGATCTCATTTGCTGGCCAAATATCCTTAAACTTCGGTACATGCTTATTTTTATTCCCCTATTGAGACAGATATCCTCTCACCTTCCATTCTTTCTCCAGGATGTAAAAGCTATGGACGACCTAAAATTGAAGCTTGGGAATCTTGAAGAGAAACTAAATGTGGTAAGTTGAATTTGCAGCTTGTACATGATATATAACCTTCTATTTGATACTGATAGTTTATTGTGGTATTAAGTATATATATGTTTCTCAAAAAGAAAAAAAAACACGGATGTTCATTGTTAACATCTGCCTGCATCATGCTAACGTCCTTATTTGTTCAATGGTTTCACATAGCTATCCTTACAGATGATGAATAAAGTGATTGTGATGTTAGTTCCATCATATATAATGTAATTCTGAGCAATCAATTACTCTGCAAAAATGTGATACCTTTGATTGTTGTTTTTATCTTATGTTGTGAGATATGATTGAGGGGTTTTTAGAAACTCTTCCTGTTTTATCTCCATGCACTCTTCTCAACTACTTGTCATTTGGCCGCAGCTAATCTTTCTTGTACCTTAAACCATTATGTCAGTAGAAATGTGACTGGAGATTTTGTAAGTTTGATTCTCCTGCTTTCCTTAAAGATTCCATTTGTGTCTATGGAACTTGAATTCAGAGATGACTGATGCATAGTCTGGTTATATTATCCATTTTTAATTTTATGTTCTAAAGGAAGGAATTTCTTGCAGGCTCAGATGACGATACTTAGACAGAGGGAAGAGAATAATCAACTCACTCAAGAGAAGGACAAGTTACAACATGATATTGTGAGTATATTTCTCATTAAATTTTTCCTGTTGACATGCATTTGGGGAGCTTGGCATCATAATATTTGCAAGATGCAAGATTATCCTATGGCTTGTTACCTTTGAACTTCTATTGAACACAATGTTGGCTCATATCTCTTCTGAGGACTTGAGTATTGTTATTCTAAAGATCCTTTCCTTGTTAATTGACATTCATTATATGCCTGTATAGCTAAAGTAGATGTGTTATAAGAGAATGCAATTGTGCAAACAAATGGAACATCTCACTGCAAATTCTACTATAGATGAGGACTATACGGCATGCAACAATGTGAATTTTGTTACTTAGCTTGTTGAAACTTTCTTGTGGCAACTAATGATATATCCTCTTCTTAGGCCTTGTTGAGAAGGATTTCTGCTTCTAGAGTGAGGGCTGGTTTCCCATTCTTGTTTGTCGTCTTTGTGGCACTCATTGGCATGGCATTTGGACGATTGCTGCACATATGATAAACACCTTGGACCTCATGTATCAGGACCTAGCAAGGCATAGTGTAACTTTTAGATTGAAGTGGCCGCAGTAGAACACATCATCGAGATAGAATATAAATCTGGCATATAATATTGGCGATTCAGATGACATTGTAATGTCATGTTTTTGTGGATTTGTTTTACCTTTGTATAGTGAGAAAAAGCTCTACTGTTCAAGGGCTCCTTGCATAGTAAGCTGAAGCATTTTTCTTTGGTGTTTGCCGATCAGTTTCAGTTATGACATGTTCATACGAAGTTATCCTTGCAATATGTCCACAATCCGAGTTATTGTTCCCTCTTTGGGGTTCCTTAACGCGTTGTGGCAGTGTACCCCGGTACCTTTTTTTTCTTTTCCTTTCATTCATTTGAATCATGGTGTAGACTACTAGAGTCGCATCTAAGGTATATTTGTGAGGTCAAAGTTTTAATGTCATATAAAATTATATTTTGATGATATAAATTTCGAAAGATTAAAGTTGAATATTGAAAAAGTTTAAATAGAATGGATAATTTTATGCACTACATTTTGATTAAATAATTAACACTGATTTTATGATATTTTGAATGAATCATCAATATCAAAATTGTAAAGAATTTTGGTATCTATTCATAGAATTTAAGATTATTTAATTTGAATAATTATGCAGAAAGTTATAATCAAAACAGCGCAGGTCGGTCAACCTGTCGGTCGACGCAAAGAAGGCCGGTCGAAGATATATTGGTCGACCAAATGAAGATGTCGGCTGACCGATTCAAAATTAGTTAACGTCGAGACAACACCGGTCGACTTATCGGTGTACAGTTCAGTCGATCGACCATTGGCAGAAATTGACGAAATGGACGTAACGGTCATATAGACCGGTCAATCGGTTGCATAAATGTGGTCGATCGGTCCATAGTTATATTTCAAGGAGAAAAATATGAAATTTATTCTGGACGAATTTTTCACATGCCAGAGCCTATAAAAGAAGTGTCAAATCAAAAGCAAATCACACATCCATGCATTGAAGCAAAACTTCAAAAAATCAAAAGATCATATTTCTTAAAAATATCATTTGGAGCTTTATTTTTTCTCTCTTCTCTTTTTGTGAGTGTTCTATTGTAAAAAAGAGAAACTATTTTTTTATTATGAGAACTCTTGTGTAAAAGAGATTTTAAATTTTACCTCTTGAGTGAGAGAAAAGATTAGCTTAATAAGAGAAGAGGTTGCCTTACCTTTTGAAGCGAAAAAAAATAGTTGTGTAAATGACTTTCTTTCTTGTCTCATTTGGAACAAAAGGAGTACTAATGGAATCTCCGACAGTCTCGAGGTCGAGAAGTCGAAGTGGGGATGTAGGTCAAGGTGTAGTCGAACCTGGTCAACAACCACCCATGTTCATTGTATTTGGTTTGTCTTACTCTCTCCCCCTCTTATATTGTGATTATAATCTGAATTGCAAAGGTTTTAAGAATCAATTTTAAACTTTCGTGATAGTTTTTGTGAAATCGATATTTTCGGATTAAAACACCAATTCACTCTCCTTCATGGTGCCCTTTGGGATCTTACAATATTTGCTGTATATGAATCTTTGAGGTTCCATTATGTTCATCATTTTCTCCAAAATTTGGGTGCACACTGTCACATCCTTAAACCTCGCTGCCCATGAAGCCAAGGATGTGCCGGCCTAGAACCTTGCTATGCCAATATTCCAGCAGCCTTCTCACGGTCGTCTGCCCCTGAACTCGATCGCACTCCTACTCCCACTTGGAGTCGAACTCCTACTCCTATAGTAGGAGTCAAAGTCGCATCAACCCCATGACTAGGCGAGAAGGCATCGTGGGATGAAGACCCCTAATCAAAGTGGCATAATGTCCGATTTGACATTATGTCCACTTTGACAGTGGACGACAAACACAGCAGACGCGGATGCGGCCGAGCGCGGCGTGGGCATGGCAGACTTGGCGGCTGGAACCCTAATGGGTCCGGTCGATCTTCAGAGGTCCTACGCGAATTCAAGAAGGATGAAAACTCTTGGTGCATGCGACTCTCTTCAAAAAGGAAATGTGATCAATGGAAAGTAAGTGCATTACTCCTAGTTGGGGAATTAATGATGAGATGCGATCTCATTTATTCACTTCATCATCTGACAACTGCTCGCTCCTACCATCTTTCGGTCCCTTCATTGTCTGATTTTCACGTGAACATAATACTCACAATTTTAATTAAACATGGGATGTCGCCGGTTCATGATTATATTTGACATTATTAGCATTCGACTAATTCAGAATCATAAAATTATTAACATTCGACTAATTCAGAATCATAAAATTATTAGCATTCAACTAATTCAAAATCATAAAATTCGAAACTTAGAACACCCCGACCAAAGTGACAGATAAGTGAAAACAAATTCGGAACCGTAAAGATAGAATACTTACCTGACCAAACTGTAAACATGGGAGGTTTTGATGGTGTGTCCAAGACATTTGATGTTTTCTGTTCTTGGGAAGGAAAAAGAAAAAGAAATATTTACAGGCCGAACGAGGAGCCGTATCAAGGCGATCTATTAACCAAGCACAGACCAAAAATACATATTTACAGGTTTCTCACACTTTTCAATGAGATTGGCCCAGTGCAGTGCTACAATCCTCAATTTTGTAGTGGGAGCTGTATCATTTTTTTTAGGTTGAGGTCCTCGAGGAGAAGCGTGGAAAATCTTTCTTTATTTTGATAATATATATTTATTGAGATAATTTGATAACAAAAAATTTCATCTAATATAAAATAAATTATGATTCTTGAATTAATTATATTTATTAAAATAATAATGGTCATCAAATGATTTTAATCAAATTCACTATTTAACTAATAATACATTAATATATAATTAATTTAATAATTGAATGTCATATATATTCCCTCTTTTTTTATATTTCTTGTATTAAACACTTGTGCCTTCCTCGTAACATGAGCAAAATGAATCAATGTATTTCATTATTTTGTTATATCCGATGAAAATATATTCTAGAGAAAAAAATATAAAAGTGTTTTCCTTTTAATTTGTTATTTAAATAAATATAAGGAAGAAAAATGCTCGTGTAAATATCCTAGTAAACGGAAAGTGTAACGGTGCATGGAGGAGACCTGACGTTTCTACTTGTGTCCTTTTTTCAATTGGTGTGGGCAGTAGGGAGGAAATATTTATGATCAAAGCTGAGAGAATTATATGAAGATGGTAAAAAAGATTAAAGAATTTTGGAAGCATCACCATTCACCAACAAATTATATATCTTTAACGTAATAAATAAACCTTTGGATAAAGCTACTAGTTATCCGGATTAACCTAAACGAGATGGTTCCTATCATAATGTCAAAAGTTATTCCTCTTCCAATGTCAACATTTCCCGTTGTTTTTTTAGTTTTCTACTACAATATTCGAAAATGAACGAAATATTCAAATTATGATTGACATAATGACATCACTTTTTATTATGCATTTCGAATTTACGAAAAACTTGTTCAGAACTTCTAATAATTCGAATTTACGAAAGATATGTCGGAACTACTAACACGGGAATGCGGATTGCTAGTACCTCGACAAATTAACCCACTTTAACTTTCACTACAAGAAAAAGTATATTTCCGACGATTCTTTCGACGGGTCTAAATCCGTCTAAAGTGTCGAAGGATTTTTCGAAGGATTGAAATATCTGTCGTAATTATGGTCGGAGAAGATTTCGACGGTTTTGACTGTCTGAATTTACGACGGTTTACAATTCGTCGAAAGATCCGTCGAAATTATCGATGCTCGTATCCGTCGAAGACAATAAATTCGGACGATTAGTTTTACATATGGTCTTTGGACGTGGCCTTCGAAAGTTTTGACGGTTCCCATATCCGTCGAAACTTTCAGCGGTCTTAGCCGTCGAAATATGTTAACGTTAACAATACTTAATAGTTTATCTATATTTACTTTCTGACCGTCGAAAGTTACGAGGGTTTGAGGAATCGTCGAAACTTTCAGCAGTTAGAATCGTCGGAATTTAAACTCATTTTATATATATTCGATGGTTTTGACCGTCGAAAAGGAATATATATAATTTATATTTCTATTTCACTTGATATGGAATATTATATTATGTGACGGTTGGAACCGTCGAAAGTTTTGACGGTTCGAATGAAACTTTCAACGGTTTGGGCTGTCCGAATTTGAATTAATATTTTATATTATTTACCTACATTTTGACGGTTCTAACCGTCGAAAATGGATTCTATAAATATTCGACCCCTCTGTCACTATTTCAGTTTCCCTCCCTCCCGATCTCTTGCTTCGCTCCGGCGGTGACCTCCGACCACCCGGCTCTGCAGTCTCGGCATCCGTGCTCCGTCGCCGCCTGTGAGACCCGTCGCCATTTGAGCGAGCCGCCATTGCGCCACCTGCGCGACCGCCGCGGCAAGATCCGATGTGTGGTGGGATTCCGAGCACATGGAACAAATGTGGATGACTTTTAATTCTCGGTGCTCAAAGAGACTGTCATTAATGCTTTTAGAAGCTCTAGCTGCAAGAGAACGACCGAATTGGATTCTTGAGGCTGTTTGGATCAAATTGCTACAGAAGTGGTCTATCGAGGAGTAAAATCAAAATGCAAAAAAGCGAAGTCAAGTCGAGAGTCCACCCAGGGAGCACGCTTGCATTCGGGTGGATGTGTATCCACGAGCATGATTGCAGCTAGAATGGTAAAGTCTTTTAATACATTATTATATTTCAAAAAATAATATACATTATTTGACATTTTTCACTACAGGAGAAAGAGACGGGTAGAACACCTACTCAGGACGAAATATTTTTCAAAACTCATCAGAAGAAAAATAAAGAATGGGTTTCAACGTTTGCTCGGGAGACATACGTAAGTAAATGTATTTGATGTATTTTTTAATTTCAGGACAGTTACATAACATAAGATAGTAAATTCGACATTTTAAATAATATAGTTGATGTGTTTTTTCTTAAAATTTCAGGAGGCTTACAAAACAAGAGAAGTCGAGCACATTATGTAAGCTACACAGGAGGGGACGACCAGACCGCTGACCCATCGACAACTTTGGACGAACCACGTCGTCATCAAGAAGGGTCGCATTTACGACCTCGGATCATCTGTTAGTAGTGCAGATATTGGGTATGATCGTAAATCGATATTAGGTTCCTGAGTCAATGTGTGCAACAAATGTTTGACAATACGTGGGAACAACGTTTATCCGATGTCCGACAAGAGATCATGCAGGAGGTTACGTAAGAACTCAAAAAAGAGTTCGAAGAGCATGAGCATGAAATGAAGAAAGAGATGAAGAAAATGATGCGTGACATAATGCATGGCGAGTTCAACGACGACGACGATGTAGTATTGTAGCTTCTAGGTGTTGTATTTGACGTTTGAACATTTGACGATGTTGTATTGACATTATGCATGACATTCAATTTCAATTTGGTCATTTGATAAATTATTTATTTATTATGCTTATTTATTTATTTATTTATTAATTATTCAATTTCAATTTCATCAATTCATTTGTGTCAAATTTTTTTATTAAACTGGTACCGACGGTTCAAACCGTCGATAGTGTCATAATCGATGGTTAGAATCGTCAATAACCATCGATGGCTTGAATCGTCAAAATTTATAGACGATCAAACCCGTCGATAAGCATCGACGGTTTTAATTGTCAAAACTTAACGATGGTTTGGGCTGTCGAAACTCTCTAGTATTATCGACGGCTTAAACCGTCGATAAAAATTTTGACGATTCGAACCGTCGATAGTATCGGCAGCTCAAACCGTCGATACATATTGATGACCAAAATTGTCTCAAGTCTTCGTTGTTCGACGGCTCAGCCCGCCAATTGGACCGTCGAAAATTGCGACGGCTGTGGGATAACCATCAAAAATAGTTTGCGACACGTCATTTTCGCGCGGATGCTATCCGTCGAAAATAGTCATTTTCAATGATTTTCGGCAAATTTAATTGGCTTTTTTCTTGTAGTATTTAGCCCAAAGAGGAGGTCTAAATTACGTATAAGTCGCCATCATTTTTTCCGAATTATCTTTGAATATAAATAGATAATCTAACAAATATATATATGATTGCATCAAAGATATATTAGCATTTCAAAGATATTAATTACCTTCCATTCCATGGTTTATTTGGTTAAATAAAAATTGAAAAAAAAGTATAAAATCATTGTCATTCAAGCTTTTATTATTATTATTATTATTATTATTATTATTATTATTATTATTATTATTATTATTATTATTATATATTGTTTAAGATTAGTTCAATTATCAAAATTTATAAGCTTTCATAAATCATATATCTTTCAAGTAGTTAGAATAATTCGTCGCTCTTCGAACAATAATTCCACCGTTATCCCGCCTTCTATCCCAGAAGAGCCGAACTCAACAACCACGAACCAAACAAAACAGGCCATGTACGATAGCGAGCGAGCGAGGGAGAGAGAGAGAGAGGTTTCTTTCAAACTCCATTCCTTCTTCTGCTTAACCGTGGAATACGTCGCTGCTCTGATCAAATTCAGCGTTCGCTTCCCGCCCCCCCCCCCCCCCCCCCCCCCCCCCCGAGTGATCTGCTGAGAAAAAGCGGTGCTTTTTCATTTTCTTTTTTCTCGCTTGCTGCGACGGTTTTCTCGCGTTCTTAACATCGAAATCGAATTTTTTTTCTATTATTTTCCATTGTCGTCAACGTGTTTCCGACAATTATGAGAAGCGTGAATTCTCTGGAGACGTAAAGACGTGATCTTGCTCCGTTTGAGTTGCGATTCTGGTCGCCACTCGCTTTCTCTGGGCCCCTATTCAGCTTCTGTCTCCGGGGGCGAGGAACGTCAATGGCGGTGGCTTTGGGCACGGAGGTGACGAAGCTCGGGGTGGTCTCCATGACGTCGGACCACACGTCGGTCGTCTCCATCAACCTCTTCGTCGCGCTGCTCTGCGCCTGCATCGTCATCGGCCATCTCCTCGAGGAGAGCCGGTGGATGAACGAATCCATCACCGCGCTCCTCATCGTGAGCCTCGCTTCTCCTTTGATAAAGATTGGACGGACCTTTGCATTTGCTTCTCCGAGGCGCGGATGATGCCACAAGGTTTGGTGGTTGATGGCGTTGTGTTGTGTTCCCGTTTTTGTTGCAGGGACTCTGCACGGGGGTGGTCATATTGACGACGACGAAAGGGAAAAGTTCGCGGATCCTCGTATTCAGCGAGGACCTGTTCTTTATCTACCTTCTCCCTCCCATAATATTCAATGCCGGGTGAGAAACCTTTCTTTTATCAGGTTCTTTGTTCGATACAGGTTTCGCCTTGTTTGTTCATGATTCTTGTGGATTTTGTTTGTCCTCCGCCTCAAGCCTGGTGTCACAAGCAATCTTAAATCATGGCGTTTGATTGCAACTGTTTACAGATCGATTTGCAAGTCTCCAGGCATGGTTGAACATTGAACTAGAAATGTTAGCAGGTCGTGTTCTGTTTATTGATGCAAAGATGTTATCTTGTACAAGGATGAGATTTCCCAGCTGTTCTCATCAGAATTCAATAGCAGGATAAATTATATGGCAATAGAGAGTTCTCTGTTGGTGAAGCCAAGAGAAATCGAAACAAGAAGCAGATGTTTTTATGAGATTTTTCCTTAAATGTGACGAGAAAGAGTGGGATTACAAAGATAAGTTCCAACTCAGAATAAGAAACCATAATCTCATAACTTCCCAGGTCTCCAGCGATCTGACCCTCCCCCACATAGGGCGGAATCCCTCATGGAAGTGAGACCCTGGTACCCTCACGGATGTGTGAGAGGTTGTTTAGATTCAAAGCATTATCGGTTAGAACCAACTTCTTGGCCTTACGACTTTTGGAGGAAGTCATTTATTTTATGGAACTCTGAGTTACAACTGGATTGATGAATCTTTTAGTTTTTGGTACTGAACAGATGGATTAAGAACCAACCTCTGCACAGAAATAAAGATCAAGCTGGCTGCAGAAGTTTATGAAAAAATTTCATAGAATTATATGATAATCGATGATAAACTCCGCCTATATTTTATAGCCGGTCCCAAGCCCGGATAAAGGAGGAGGGTTGTGTTAGGCCCCGACAGCCAACATAAAATCATGTCGAATCTTATGAACATGGATCAACGAATGAGCGGAATGGCGTCGTATGATCCATGTAGCCGACCCCACCTAGTGGGATAAGGCTTTGTTGTTGTTGTTGTTGTATATGATAATCGATGATAAAACAAGCTTAGGCATCACTGAATCTCTTTTAGGATGCAATTTAATGTATGCAACTGAGCAACATTTTCTTAGCCATAGCCAAAAAAAGAGAAATAGTTAACCAGGGGTACCCGAGTGGACCAATTCTTAGTGGTCTCATATGCTACAAATATAAATTTGATGAAGTTATCCTAAAAATTCAATGTATCTTGGGGTCATTATAACATGTGAATATCCTCCTTGGAGTGGTCATTCACTATGAATAATGAGGGAAAGTTTCATTATCTGCTTCCATATGTATATATTTTGGTAGGTTCCTTTGGTTTGTAAATTGTTAAGAAGGCTCTTCTTCTACTAATGTCTAGTTCCATGGAACTTACTTCACTGGGGGTAACATTCTTCCATTAGTCTAAATATTTCAATTTTGAGCACACTATGCTCATATTGGGTGCTTTCCAATTCCATTTTATTTATGGAACCAGGTTTCAAGTGAAAAAGAAGCAGTTCTTCCGCAATTTCATGACAATTATGCTGTTTGGTGCAGTTGGCACATTAATTTCCTTCTTCATAATTTCTCTTGGTGAGTACTGTCTTTCTATCTGCCTTTTTTTGCCCAAACTTCTTTCCAAAATTTCAATGGATCTTCTTTTGAGAAAGTACATATGTGGTGTTGTAGTTCATGTATGCAGAAATCCTTTTGTTTCCATGTTTTCATTTGATTCAGAATTATATTAATGCAACCCCAAAAGAAATTATATTCATGCAGGAACATGTTATGATTTTTCTTATTTTGTTAATGTTCGAAACAGAACTGTTGGAATGAGTCACCAAAAGTAGTTGGGTGCAGCACACCTGCCATTTTCAGCATTCTACAGTGCTATACCAAACCTGGCCTGAGAATACAAAATATTTACTTGAACCTAGTACTCTTGCTTGACTATTAAATATTGATAGTGTTAGAGGTCATGAGAAATGTTCACAAAATCATAATACATGGGAAATTGCATGAAACATGAACACTTGATTTGGGCATGAATTGTTTCCGATATCAGTAAAATTCAAGAATGCAACCACTTGATTCATTGCTTACCTTCTGCAATTGCTATGAATAAATCGGAAAGGCAGTAGGCCAATGTCTATGGTCAACTTCATCAGAACCTGGCAAATCAACCAGTTTCCTCTTGGCTAGTTCCTAGTACATGGAGATCATGACATTTTTATTTGATATAGAACACGGAAGTCCATGAGTAGCTCAAGATGGAACATGGAACAACCATATATTTTCTATGGGTCCTCTTTTAGATTCTGTGCATAATTTAGTTTCTATCTGACTTTTTATTTGCCTTGTTCCTATCACAGGAGGTATTACCTTTTTTAGAAATATGGACATTGGATCACTGGACATTGGAGATTTTCTTGGTATGCTCTGTTTATATGCCTGGTTTTCTCTTTAATCCATCTCAAGCATTGGACTTCTTTTTCAAATATACTTTCACTTTAGTCTTCTCATGTTGTTGTCTCATCTAGAACATAGATGATATTATATTATATAATGCAAATGTGTACAAATTGTGAACTCACAATCTAATAGACCAAATGCCTCATGTACACACACTCTAATAGATCAAACACCAAACTCTCTTACTCCCACTGGCTGAGGCACTCATACAGTGGCACCACAGCACAACTACTTGCACTCACAAACTTTCGCGCTCCTAAAAGGGACCTTGATACAAATTGAAAATACAACTATAATAAAACTAGGATAACTATTAGTAGTAGTAAAAGTGCAAGAATCTTAAACACAATTACTACTAATAACTTGTCAATTCGAGATGACAAATCTCCGTAAGTCCATGTGGAGTGGACTAAACTCCAATTACATAAGTGATAAACACATTTCCAAAGGCGTATCCTAAATCTAAAACCCATGCATGTATTTATAACATGCAAATACAAATATAACTAACTACCCACTACTTTCTTAACTAGTCACTAACTCATAGAACTTCTAACTACCCACTACTTTCTTAACCAGTCACTAACTAATACAAAGTGGTATCTTATCAGACCTCTGCTGCCTTCTTCACTTATAGTGCAAAATGAGATCATGCATCCATACTTCTAGGCAACCAATGACATGGCTTGCAAAGGAAGCCGACATTCTTGGTCACACGGTCCTATAGTATGTAGAATATTCTAGGTAATAATCTAACCAAAGTTATATAGTAGAAATTTATTACAAATCTTGAATATTCTAGATTCTAGAAGCATTAAACTATTGGAGCTGATTTTTTTCCTCAGTACCAATTTCCTCCATATCAAGTAATCTTTCTTGCTGAACTTAATGTCTTATCACGGTTGAGTCTATTCTACTGAGAGAAATCTCAGGTAAGATATTGAATTTCGTACCTTCTAGACAAACCATTTGAAGAGTTTTTTCTCCGCCAAGTCATTGTACCTTGATATCGACTTTTTTTGCTTGGTATTTCTTCTTACTCATGGAGTTTCTTCTTCTTTCACTTGAATGGGTTGAGCTTCATTAGATGTTCCTTGAGATGGAATAAGAACCCCACAACACCACCCCCCACCCCCCCCCCCCCCCCATAGCTTTTGCAACTTGAAACCTTGTTCTTCACTGGCTGATATTTCCATAAAACTGATTGGTCTGTTCCAAGTTCTCATAAACCTTGTTCTTTAACCTTCTCCTTTGACGTCACTTGCATATCATAAACATATTGCAGCATTAACTCATGATTATGGTCTTCCATGAAGTTAACTTCTACAAGACCAATGACAGAGTCAGATGACTCTTTTACTTTCTGACCTTACTAGTATCACTTCATTATTGCCAGGGGCACCAAATGATCCATCTTGTGCAAAGTCGAACTCTTCTTCACTTCTTTTATACTCCAAGGAACTTGCATGTCCCATCCTTCTTCACTATCTTATTAAACTTAAGGCTCCACATTGCGAATTCCATTCTTCGAAATCTCATTTTTGTCCAACATCGAGAGTAGCTTCATCAACTACAAAAGACACTTATAGATCCCATTCTTCTTTGCTCTCACTTTCATGAGAGATGGCTGCATTTTCTTCCTCACGCATGTTCCAGCAGTCATGTGCGAAGTGACCGTCCTTGCTGTAGTTGTGGCAACAACCTTCTTGTTGGCGATTCTCTTATTCTCTCTCACTTCCTTCTTCGAATCTTGGTAAGCATCCCCTTATTGTGGACATCCGCCTCATCCATGTGTAGGTTGATCTTGCTAATGTTCTTTTGCTTCATCTTTCCTTTGGCGCAGAATAGTGTTTCATCTCACTCCTCATTGAGACTCAAGTCATTTGTTCAGCTAAAGCCTCTTGATTAGCCAATAAATTTTCTAATTTCAACAATGTTAGCTGAGTAGGCCACCTTGTATCAAGATCTAACTAAGATATTTCATGGCAAAGATACTTTTCCTGTCTTGATGTGCCACTTCCTTAGTGCTTCATGTGTCAACCCCATTGATAATTTCCCCTAAGTCTTGTGGTCTTGCCTTTGCAGGTAAGACAATATGTTGGTCTTCGAATAATTGTGATTCTGAATTTAATTTTATAACTCTACCCAGTCAACGAAGTAAGTAAAATCCTGGGCTCAAAAACTTCACATGCATTTGTTGTATTGGCAGAATATCCTCGTGTCTTAATTTTGCATGATCTCAAATTGGCAAGGTTTCCACATAACTCGATCTTGCTAGATTCTTGACAATTCCGAATTGTGCAATGACAGATCCTCCTCATGCCTTGATTCCTCATGTCCTCAAACTCGTAGTCTTTGTTGGATTCGATCTTGCAAGATTTCAAACTAATAGAATGTTCTCGTAGACTACCTTGCTCGAATAGAACTAGAGATTTTGATTAAACAAAATCAACTAAACAAATGGTATTATTATAATAACAAATCTGTGTGTACAACTTTGAATGTGAGTGGACACCTAAACGCTTATGCACTCAACTCATGTACACATTCCACATATTATGCACTCATGCAACTCAGCACATACATGACTCAAGTGCTAACAACCAACAAATAAACTACCACACTACTCTCTCACTAGGACACCTACACACTTAACTCCCTCAATAGGACGCCTAAACTTGTTGGTCTCTTAGAGTGCTTCTGATAGAGCATCAAACTTTCGGAACTGAAATGGAACTAAAAGATAATTGTCCATATGGAGTGGATAAATCTCCAGGCATACATGGTTCAAAAACAAAGTGTACCCTTAAATAGATTTTAAACACGTATTTATAAAAATAAAGAAATAAAACAACTATTAACTATTATAGATAAGGAGGACATGAGATGAGGGTTATTGGGCAGATGGTTGTAGTCGGTATCCAATATGTGGGAGGTGGTTTGATGCTTAGTCCCGCTTGGCCAAGGGAATATTGTTTTGCTCTTCCACCTCGACTGAAAATTGGTCAACTGCTAATAACTCTGATGCTGGGAGCCTTGCAGGGGTATAAAAAAAAAAGGTGGCTTGATGCTCATGATGGGAGAAATGGGATGTTAAGAGGAGTGTGGTTGAATAACTCCAAGTTGACCAACGTGATCACGTGATCTCTTCTTCCTTCGAACATATGTATGAAGAGGAACTCTATCATATTCCCCCCTTGAAAGATTCCTTGGCCTCAAGGCAGAAGGAAGGAACTTGACTCTTCCAACCGGCTTCAAGAGATAGACCACACATTTTGAAACTCAAAAGGTGGGAGTCCAACATAGTTGATGCAGATAGTATGGAAAGAAGCTTTTGCTGAAGTGGTAGAGTCAACACCTTGTAGTTTGTAATGTTTGCAACGCCATTTGAATACAACAGACTGAGAATTTTTCATTCCTATTAGCTTGTACAATGTTGTGAGAGGCCAACCATGTGATCCCGAGTACCACATTCGTGCCACCGATGGAGAAGGGGGATAGGAATCTTGAGTAAAAGTAAGATTAGATACTTGCACATCAAGTTTCTTGCATATTTGATTGCAGCAAATAATATCTCCATTGCTAATTTTTTAATACCAAAATGTGGAAATGAATGAACATGCAATCCACAAAGTTATATACAGATTTTTGTCCACATGAAAGGAGTTTCAAGGTGTTTCATGTTGCTTGCCCTAAGATAGAATAAAGAGATATCTCAGCTAGGTTTGAGGGATCTTCTTATTTGTTGATCATGTTTTCTTCCTCCATAGTGTCTTCAGAATCAGCAAGATCCATTAATGAAAAAGAAGAATTTTTCAACGATGTCCTAGTGAGAACTTCTCGCTCATCTAAAACATACAGGAACGATGTCCCCCATTCCATGAATGTGGTGTATTGGTGGACAGGTTGGTGGCTTCTTCGTTACAACTGCAAGTGAAAGAGAAATTGGAGGAAATGTTGATGCCTTTGTGAGAGACGGAGTTGTGTGAGGTCGGCGATAATAATTGGAGCCCTTATTGTCCTGACACAGGATGATCTTTTACTTAAATTCAAGAGCTAGTCTCATAGCTCTATATACAGTTCTTGACTTAATGCGAACATCAGCTATCAACTCTTCTTTCCAATCATTAAGGAACACTCCCATGAGGTAGTTTCATGCTAAACAGTAACATGAGAAGATCTTTTAGCATATTCTTCACGATTTGTTGAATGGATCCTGTTTGACATAGGCTGCAAAGATGCTCATCAGAATTTTGGAATTCTGCACTACATAATTTTCATGCAATGCTTTGACAAGCTCCTCCCAATATGTAGTATCATGTTCATGGTTAATCCAAGCAAATAAATCAAGTGCATCAACTTCTAAGTACATGAAAGCAAATATCAACTTTTGCATCCTTCGTAGTTTTGTAATAACTAAAATACTACTCAGATTTAAGAATCCAACCACAAGGATCACCTCTTTCAAACTTTAGAAACTTCACTTTTGTGTGTAGATGTCATGAAGGGTGCTTGAGCCACCATGGACTATCCAATGTCATGCTATCCAATTAATGTTGCTTCTGTTGGAGTCAATTTCAACATGTTAAATTTGATGTGCTAACCATTTTTCCTAAAAGCTTAAGTTGTTAGAAAGAGCAATATCAATGATTTTATATTCTTATCACTCCCCCTCACGTGTGGGCTGCTGACAATTTTGGTCTAGCTCATCCCATTACGTGGACAATAAAGAGAGGAAATATTTTCTTTTATACGAGGTTCTCTTGACCTCTGATTCCGATACCATATTAAATTTGATATGCTAACCAATTTTCTAAAAACTTAAGCTGGTAGGAAGAGCAACATCGATGATTTTATATTCTTAACACAACAAACTTCTGTTCATGGTTGCCTCACATTGACGATAATTTGTTTGGTTTCCGCATGCTGCAACCTCAGCTTCTAATGCATCAATAGACTCTAATTTTTCATGCAACGCGAGATTGTTGTTGGGAAATAGGGTCTGATGGAGAATTTGGTGTATGTGTATTAGGTGGAAGGTGCAGGATCATTTTGCAAGCCTATGGAGCTTGTATTCACCTAATGTGTGATTGTTACTGCTCTGATACCAATTTGATAGAGAACCAAACTTTTAGAATAGAAATGAAAGCAACATAAGATGTATTAAAGGATAACATCCATATGGAGTGGACAAATATCCAAGAATTCAAGGTTTAACAACAAGATACCCTTAAACGGATCCTATACACATATCTATAGAAATAAGGAGATATACTAATAGTAACTATTATAGGTAGGGCATGTGCTGACGGTTAGTGCACACCCACTATGTGGGAAGGTGGTTTGATGCTGGTGGTGGGAGAAACAGGATGTTGTTGTTGAGAAGAATGTGGTTGAACAGCCCCAGGTTGACCAACTTTCCTATGGAGGGCACTTCATCACGTGCTCTCTTGTTTCTTCTAACATATGTATGAAGAGGGACTTTATCAACTTCACTGCTGGGTGATCCAATTGACAGCCATGTATGCCTTTTATGGACACCGAGCACCAACAGCAACTAGCTTTCAAAGGAACCCAACAACTTGTAGACTCATGTTTGTATTGCTGCAGAAATTTCTGGACATGGAATAAGCCATAGTTTAATTAGCTAGAATGTTTATATGTTCCATAAGTCGTTGCTGTCCTTCATCTTCAACTATTTTCTTGCAGCAATAGGAGCAATCTTTTCGGCAACAGATTCAGTTTGCACACTGCAGGTCTAAAAGCTTTCCTGTTTTCTTTTTCATCTCTTTCTTGTTTATTCGGCTCTATGACTCATTGTCTTCGGCAACAGATTCTTAATCAAGATGAGGCACCCTTGCTTTACAGCTTGGTTTTCGGTGAAGGTGTTGTAAATGATGCCACATCAGTCGTACTTTTCAATGCTCTCCAAAATTTTGATCTCGTTCACATTGACGTCACTATCATATTGAAATTTTTGGGGAACTTCATATATTTATTTATCACCAGTACCCTCCTCGGAGTATTCGTGAGTGCCTTCTGTTTATGCTATTTCATTGCTAGTCTACGTTACCTGTTTACTATGATTTACAAACATGGTTGTTCTTGTGTATATTTGTTCAACTAATTGTAGGGTGGACTGCTAAGTGCGTACATAATCAAGAAGTTGTATTTTGGAAGGTCTTATATGCAACTGCCTTTCTTCTCCCTCTATTCAGATCATGGTTAACCTATTATACAGTCGGCTCTTATTAGTTTAACCACGGGATGTACAGGAAGTTGTTGTAACAAGCTGATATCTGATATACCATATAATTTGCAGGCATTCTACTGACCGAGAAGTTGCGCTTATGATTCTCATGGCATATCTTACATACATGCTTGCTGAAGTGAGATTCCTTAATACTTTGAAATGATTTTCACACTTTTCTTTTCTACAAGGAAGCTTTTCTTCTATCATCTAAATGGAATTCAAGTTGAATAGTCTGAAGTGTCTCATTTATCTTGCAGTTGTCAAATTTAAGTGGTATACTAACCGTATTCTTCTGCGGGATAGTAATGTCTCACTATACTTGGCATAATGTGACAGAGAGCTCAAGAGTTACAACCAAGTAAATTGTTTTTCCTTATTTTAATGTCTCCATGATAGTGAAACATCAACGATCTGATTAAGTTTATTTGTCAGATATCTTATGTTTTGAAAGGGTTGTTAGATATCTTAAATATGTTCACTCACTTTCTCCTTGTTTTCCCCATTGGTATTTAGGCATTCTTTTGCAACATTGTCGCTTATTGCTGAGCTTTTCATCTTCCTTTATGTTGGGATGGATGCATTGGATATTGAAAAGTGGAAATTTGTCAGTGGCAGGTCAGGTCTTTTCTAGAATGTGTTTTCTTGCAATAAATATGCATAGAACATTATTGATCAGGTTTATACGTTGCACTAGATACTTGTTGCTTAGGCTTTTCTGTATCTCAAGCTTTAACTGATTGTTTTACTCATACCTTTTTTTTTTTTAGAGGTAATTTGGTTTATTCCTTATCCTTACATCCATATGATAGAAATATAAACTCTGACCAACTTTACTATTCTCTCAGTAATTACAGAGGGGTCTGGCAACAACTCATGTACTCTTTGTTACACATGCGAAAAAGGAAAAAAATGGTTGATTTTTTGTTCGCTATAATGAGCAATTTTATATGGCTTAGGGAGGAAGATTCAGTAGAAAATTTTGAGACAGGAAGATTCTAGATAGAGATTATTGTACACCACTCATACTTATTGTTCAGAGAGGGATTTTGGTTAGTGTTTCTGTTTTGGGTATCTAGGGTGTTCTCGTAGGTCTCACTTACTACATTCCATGTTTTATGTTTAATACAAGTAGATGCCTACTCCAAAAAGAAAAGAGGAATAATTTTGTGTAGTTGCAATTTTCAAGATTTTATCCTTTAATGATCTTTATGATCAGCTATGTGCATTTCATTCCAAGGACATCATGAGAGGGTGGGTCCATCTTGTTATAGTTTTTCATTTGAATCAACTAAAAGGTGTACAAAATCTTTAGTTTTCTTCCTTTGGTCCTTAAGCATTATGTTTGAAGCTAGAACCAACCAACATTTCCTTCAACGCTTGTCTGGTGCAATTTGATTTTGTATTCTTTGTCACTCATATCTGGGAACACTTCTTTGCAGCCCGGGAAAATCAATTGGCATTAGCTCACTTATTCTAGGTTTGGTATTGGTTGGTAGAGCAGCTTTTGTTTTCCCACTCTCCTTTTTATCTAACTTGACCAAGAGTTCTCCTGATGAAAAAATCAACTTCAAGCAACAAGTGGGTATGTAGAATTCATGTTGTTATGCTTCTTCGATGTTATTATATAACTTTTCCTATCTGTTTGACAGGTTACAATATGGTGGGCAGGCCTCATGCGGGGTGCAGTATCAATAGCACTTGCTTACAAGAAGGTTAAATCGGTTTACTTTTCTATTCTTGTCCTCATATCTCTTTATGCACGGTACAATTTTGAGATTCAACCAATTATATGTAGATGCTGACGAGCATTTTAGACTATTAGATATGCCATGAATGTGACATAGTACAGTACATGTATTGTGTCAAATCAAATGGCCCAAAATGAATACCATGCACCACACTTGTCGCTATTGCCTTTTGAGATTCCATGGAATTTTAATAGAAAGACCTAGGATTTGAAAAGCTCATGGATGCCGGAACTCGGTGGAATTATATCTCGAGTGCTGATAACTTATGCCAAACACCACTATTTTTTGCCGTGTGCCTCACCAGAACTCGAGTTTTGGTCTAAATCCTCTTGAATTAGAGGATTTGAGTTTAAGCTCAAGGCAAGAATTCGCCGTAGTTCAGTGCATGCACGTCACTTAGTTCTAATGCCGAATTCTCACCTTCATCGAGAACTTACATCCAAACGCCAGACGAAAACTATGCCACTTCATTAAGCTCTTGATAACTAGATAGAAATTAAATTCTATTGAGTAAAATGTATTGCATTTGATTCTTTAAGAGAATTTAGGGGGATAAATTTGATCACTTGAAATTTCAATTTTGAGATATTCTTCAAACAATTGGCTATGGTAATAATTTTAAAAAGGAAGAACTTGATGCATTTGGATGCAAGAACTTGGTGGAATTAAATTATAATGAGAACACCATCACTTTTTGATGTGGGTCCACCAGAACTTAAGTTCTAATCAACACACAAAATTCCTTCAAATTTCAGGATGAGTTCTTTATCACTTATCCATCTAAAAAGTTACCGACTTTGAGCATGAATTAATGTTTTTATTGTTATTTTTCTAGTTGATTTCCCTCAGAGCATAAATGAATTCATGTTGTCCTTTAATGAATGTTCTAATTGATCTTAGAAGTTGAAAAATGCATTGGACATTTGCAGTTTGCAAGATCTGGTCATACACAGTTGCGAGGAAACGCAATCATGATCACTTGCACTATCACCGTGGTCCTTTTCAGCACTGTGGTAAGATGACCTTGGCCATAAATCAATGCTATATATTCTGCACCAAGTCATGTGTATTGATTGCCTTCAATTTCATAGCTGTAAATTGCTAAAACCAATGTGCATGAACAATTCTTAACTTAATCAGTCAGCCATCATGTCATGGAAACAACAACGGTCATGTTCCATGTATCAATTCAGAAGGATTTGCACTGTGAAAAAGTAAATATTCATGAATTTTTTTTTCTCTTTACTGAAGTTAATGCACCCTTAAGACTTGTACTGTTAAAACTGTAAAACTTAGTTTCAGTAATTATGTGACTGAAATATGTTCCTCCTAACTTCACCTCATCGTTGCTATAGTTTTCAGTTCAGCAATCTGGAACTTCCAAGCATGAACAATTTTGGTTTTATCCTCCAGTTTCCGTTCATAATCCTTTAGTTTTTATTTGCATGAATTGTCCATTATACAAGTTTACACCCCTGTTGTGTCATTCTAAAGTAATGGCATTTCAAAAGATAAAAGATATTGTCAGAGTGACAACTCTGCTTTGGCGAAAAATATGACATCGATCTACTTGTCAGGTGTTTGGATTGATGACTAAGCCTCTTGTGAGGCTTCTACTGCCACAATCAAAGAATAAGAACGTTGCATCCTCCGAACCAGCAAGTCCAAAGTCACTCCTGGCATCTCTTCTTGATAATGGCGGTGGCTCAGGGGTCGAAGGCGGCGTTTCGTTAGCGCGACCCAGTAGCCTGCGCTTGCTGCTGACCAAGCCGGCTCATACAGTTCACTACTACTGGCGCAAGTTTGATGATGCATTCATGCGCCCAGTTTTTGGCGGGAGAGGATTTGTTCCTTTTGTGCCAGGTTCACCTATTGAGCAAAGCATCATCCATTGAAGGTCTACAATAAGCTTTAAAAAAAATTGGAAAAGAGAGAGAATACTATGAGGAATAGAGACCAGAGATGAAGGATGTATATATGAGAAAAGGAAGACAGTTTTGGCATAAACAGACTTATGCTACTCTTTTGGATTGTTTATTGTTCATGACATGTGTAAAGGTAGTACGAAGTCAAAACTGTGAAGTTAGGATAACATGATTTCTCAAAGGATTGCCTAAACCCAAATTATTATATCATGAAATCTTATTGTAAATAGAAAAAGATTGTTTTATTTTAATTTTTTTTCGCTACCCTTTTGAGATATCAAATCAAATTATACTAATATTTCATTTGTCAACTAATAAAATAATTAAATCGTTTAGGAGACGTTTGACAACTCGAACCAAGACCTGCTTGTACACAACAGCGCTTGGAAAATATTCTTTTTTTTTTATGGTTAAGTATATCAATAGGGACATTGTTTTCAGCTTTCATAAACTTTAGTTATGAAAACAAATCTTGGTGTACCTCCGCCCTGCCTTCGCTGACTCGACACCACCTCCGATCTGGCCCGAAATTTACCATACATGAGTATCTTTGTAAGAAAATTGTTCTATAAAAAATAACATTTATAAAATATTTACAAACAAAATATATGTATTCAAATATTGTAATATAATTTAAAAAATCACACAAGTTTAAAATTTCATAAAAAATATAATATAAAATATTTTGTATGTTATGAATAATAATATTAAATTGCTTAACGAAATAAAATTTAAAAACTTTATTCTTTTATATATTAAAGGTGTTCAAGGATGGTGAAACCCATGGGGCGGGGACAATATTCTCAGTCCCAATCGAAGGCCTCCCATCCAAGAATTTTGTAACCCTAAATGTGGGAGTGATAAATTGAAATTAGAAAGAAAGACACGAAATAAATGACAATATATAAGAAACTAGACAGGGAAAAAAGACTAATTTGAAAATGAAGATTACAAACACACATTTTAGTATGAACAATTAAATATTGTTAATATTACTAACAAATAAATAACACGCTAAAACACTGTTCAAACTTTGACAATTGAGGATAATTTACCACTAACTTATTTTTTGAGGAGAAATATTGGGTTTTTTTTTCTAATTTGAGTTTTTATACCTTTTTTCAGCATTTAATGTAACACCCCCAAATCGTACTCCGTCACGTGACATAATACGTTTCGAGGACGCTACGGATTATCCTTATGTGTACATCATATTGATAAAAAAGAAGACTTTGACTGGTCAACTCAAACATCATATAAACGCGAAAGACTTAATCATCATTACATAATAAAAAGAATACGACATCTTAGTATGCGGAAGACTGATAAAGAACTTCATATGAGTCCAAAGAGAAGCTAGTACATCAAATTGAAGGACTCAAGATACCCATGTGCAGCCACCTACGAGCTCGATCTATCACTATTGGCCACTTTTATCATTAAGATCTAGTCCTGCATTTAAGAACATGCAGGGGAGAAACCTCCCTATGAGTTTTGCAATTCAGTATGAAAGTAAGATAGAAATAACATAAGATCATGATACTAAACAAGAATCATAAGGACATCATCATCATATAAAAATAAAATAAACATCATCATGATATAAATAAAAGAATTTTCGTAACGTGTCATATGAATAGGAGATCACTAAGATCATAATAAATCAAGATGTCATCTTATTAGGATCATAAGATCAAAAGATCAGGATAGATCATAATAAATCATCATAGAATGACAAGAGTCAATCATTATGATTATGAGGTAATCATCATATAAAACTTCATGAGAAATAATTGTATGAAGATAGAAAATCATGATTGTATCATTTTCTTTAGATCATATTAATAATAGATCAAGAAATCATGGAAAAATCATCATAAGTGTGACAAGAGCCACTAATCATCATAAAAGAGATTTTATTATTAATATGCTTCATCTTTTTCATCATCTTATTATTAATATTTGACTTATAATGAGGTATATTTCAACCCACGGGGAGGCCTGCCTCAACCCGTTTATCATCATCATCATAACTGGCAAAGCCAGCCCATAACTGACCGTAGTCAGCCTATAACTGACCGGAGTCAGCCTATACCTGATCGTCACTAGTCTATCATAAAAAGAGCTCTTCATTTAACACTTTTCATCTTTTATCTTACAACTTTTAATTTATCTTTCATTAGGACATAAAGATCATGATTAATATTTGATCATCATAACAAAGGATCAACAAATCGTACTGATCAAGAGTCCTAATTATCATCATCAGTATATAAGACTTAATCAGAGCTACCAGATAGGATCATGGAGAGAAATAAAAAATATATGAATATCGTAATCATCATCATCATGGTCATAAGGTAGATCAAGATCGATGAATATAGATTAGTGTCGTCATAAATATGATTGGATCTAGATGAAGTCATCATAAGATCATAATAGACATAATCATCATCATGACCTAGATCATGATTAACATGAATCAAGAGCATTAATAGCATAATCATCATCATCAAGATCTAAATTAAATACGTAATCAGGGATTAAAGGATTTTTTAATCGCTTCAGAATCCGGGCCGAGTAGGGGTGAAACCCAAGCCAAGTTCGTAAGGGCATCATCGGAGGAAATCAAGACATGGCCCGGGCCGAGTGTAGGTCATACCCGGGCCGGGTTCATACTTAGCAACTCGGTCGGCCGATTCGACAAATCGATCGATCGCTCGACAGAAGTCACGACCGAGCGCGACTTTGTCGTGGAACTGCCCGGGCCGGGTCATAATCAACTCGGGTCGAGTTCTTCTTCGTTGCACAGTGCACGCTCACGACAATGGCAGACTTGGCTGAGTTCCATCGAACTCAGCCCGAGTATGGACCTGCCTGGGCCGGATTCCTCTTACACAGAACTTGCGCTGGCGCACGATTCACGTTTCGTTCGACTTTTCCGACGACGGCCACAAAGGACTAAGACTAAGCAAAAACTAGGACATGTTTAGAGTCTCATGATTCTAGAAATAATTTATCCTAGTTTCATACCTTGTGAAATTTCCGTTGAAACCTCACATCCTTGCTCTTTTTCTTCGCGTTCTTCCTCTTCCTCTTCTTTTTTATTCCGACAATTCTCCTCTGTCCAGGCTCGTCGTCCACATTCATCGGTATCCAAATCCCTGATTGGTCTCCTGTTGAGCGATGACAGCCCGACATAGGAGAGGGAAGGGAGAGACGCACGAAAATTAAGACCGACTTATGAAGAAAAATAAAATGACCGATTTGTTTGATTTAACCTCTTATTTATAAGAGAAGAATTTTGATTGAAAACAAACTCTTCCTTAAATTTGCTTCAAATTTTATCTTCTCCCATTTTTAATTTTATTTTATTTTCCTTTTATTTTTGAAATATCTCGAGCGTTACATTTAATCTTAAATTATAAACTTACAAAATTCACTTCACAAATTGACACTTAAAACTCTTAAGTTAAATTGCATCCATAATTTAAACATGTTATTTTTTTAACAATTATATAATATCAGTTTTACTTTTATTCCCTTATTAAACAAAAATATTTTAGAAGTAAAAAAAACAGTACGGATAGAACAATTTAAAATAATAATTTGATAATAAAAATTGTAGTGCGCATATTGTTATTTTTAAAAACAGTTCTCGTGGGAGGAACTGACCGCAACCACCACCACCAGCAGCTAAATGAAAGGAGAAAACATGAGAAATTGAAGTTTCGGGACTGCGAGAATTGCCATTCCATTATGAACATTCCAGGAGTCGGGACTGGAACTCATTTACCACACCCACATATACAACATTACCTGAAGTGATACAACTACAACAAACACAACATGGATGGATGGATGTACACTATGATGCACACAACAAATGACTGACGTACAAAATTGCCAGACTAAAACCATTCAGCCCTGCACCTTGGATATGATTCTGTCTCATGAGCTAACGGAGATATGGCCAGTAGCGCCTTTTGGACTTTTCGTCTCTCAAAGAAAACCGAGCATGCAAGAGAGGTGCACTGAACTCCACTTTCCAGTACCCAATCGCCACCGCCACAGTGCCTGCATATCTGTAAAAATAAGCACGGATGTAAGCTTCTAGGACCATAATGCAAACACCATGATTTACTAACATGTATAAAATAGGGCCAATACCTGAATTACATAGTCCATAGGGAAGACAGAAAGATTTATTATTGAGACATGTGGAGAAAACAAAGGTATACACACTTTTTGGTAACTGACTATTTGCACGCCTTGAATGTTTTGGCAATTCACCAAACATTTCCTAAAAGAGTTACATAAGACAACTAAAAATTACTGAATAAAGTATTCTTACACCATTACTTTGATTACTACAAACCATAAAGGAAAAAGTAATAACTTACAGCAGCCAAGTGCTGGATCTCTCGCTCCAATTTTGATGTCCTGCCAATCAGAACCGTTGCAACAAGCGACTTCTTCTCTTTGCACGTATCACACAGATGGTATGATTTCTCAACCAACTCACCACACACAATACAATGTTTAGATGCATAATAGGTATCAATTCTATTCTTCACGTGGATCTTCTTCGGAGTTGCTAACCTTCTATCATCATAATCTTGTATAGAACCCAAATGGAACTTATGAGAGTGATTAGGCAGCGCTGCCCTAGCAGGTCTAGGCATTTCCTTAAACCATTGGTTCAAATCAACACCAAGAAGTCCAAATACTCGTTGCAAGGCAGGAATGATCTGTTTATTTATATAATACAAATCATTTAATCTATAGTGTGAATGAATATCCAGAAGCACATAAGGATCAACAACCATGTCTATAAGACGAGCACCAGGTTCCCCATGAATGACAACATAAGGTACGCGTTCTCCGTAGCGTGGCTCTGCTCTGGGATCCACATTCATTGCTTTCATAGCAACTATTGCTGCAGGTGGGAGGGATGAAGTCCTCTCACTATAAGTACCAAGACGGACTTCTTTTGCAAAAACAAAGTCTTGAAGCGTCACTTTTCCAGATAATATCCGTGTCCACTGCCTCTGCAAATAAGATTTTACCTGAAGGAATACAAAGATGGAACATTAGTGCAAATGCTTACAAAAAAGAGCATGTTATTAATTTTCTATCAATTAGACTCGAGACCTACCCTGGATGTATCTTGATACTCGAACATTAATCTGAGAGACTGCTCCAGGATCTTTGCAACAGCTGGACATGTATCTCTACGAACTGTCTCAATACCCTTTGCATCAAAAGTGGCTTTTCCCTGATCAGGACTTTGATAGCTATACCCAACGTAACGCTTCTTAGTCAGAAGAAAACATGGTTGATAGACCTTTTCCAACTTTAAAGTGACTGGGGTAGGATTCATTGCAGTTATAGCAGAGGCAATCTCATTTCCTATTTCAAAAGCTGCTTCTAGTGTACGGCCTCTCAGAAGGACAAACATGCTACAAAGAAAAAGAATCGGAAGCAAGTTTAGAGACAACTAATTAGCATTATCGAAAAAGATAAAAAAAATTCACCTGTCAGTATCACCATATACAACCCTCGCATGCCATTTAGGATGTTTGTTGACGAATGAGATTGCATTTTCAAGCGTTCTACGACCACACTGTACGATGCTGTCAGCAATCTCAGCACAAGGCATTCGACCACTAAATCCAGCAGCTGTATAACCATATGTCACATTGGCTATCAGCTTCAGTGCAAGTTGCCTTGCATTAAATATCTGAGAGCAAATTCTCAGTGTTAAATTATCTTATGCCAAAAGTTAAATGTAAAAATATGACAATGGTCACCAATAAGAAATTCTACCATATACTACCCTAGAGAAAGACAGCATCAGCATGGAGGAAGCATAAGACAAAAGAAAAGTCAGACTGACTCTGACCATCCCTCTTACCCCTCAAGAAAAAGACTAATTTGCATCTAACCAAGCCTCGGGGGGAAATTTGTTGAGCTGGAAATCCAGCAGAAGAATGAAAATCCATATATATTACTACAGCAACTAGATAAGCATTTCATAGCTAAATATCTCATGGAAGAGGCAATATTTGCTATTACGGATCAGCCAAACAATCTATCATGATACTTCCAATCAATAAAGTGCATACAGGAAGGACAACAATAAGAAAAACACCGCCCCTAATCTCTCTAGTAATATACTTCCCTTCGATTTCTTCTCCTACGATTTTCCATTAATCAATATCCAAATGGATGAGTAATCACAATGACGAAATTTAGAAAATGAACTGATGTGGATCACCACACTTTAAGGTTTTAGCTTCTCTTGTTATACATTTTAAACTTAATAGCATCAACTACATGATGTTCCATTTTGTACGCATTTTACATCAATCAGTATAATAGACGCATCCTTGAGAGTTGAGAGCAACAGTAATATACAATCAACATATCCAGAAAGACAGAATATGCCTTGAGAGAATAATATAGAACAAAAAGGTCAAGAGAACTAGGTGACTTTCATGGCAGCAGATGCTTCATGGAGAATCTTGTGGCTCATGCTTGTAGTCTAACAAAGGGGAGGGTCTCCATTTGTTGACCTATTGTGAGCTAAATCTATTCTAACTCTGATGTAACCTGTGATTCTGAATGATTAATACAAGCATTGCAGGACGATTAACCGTTGGTTAATCATCCTTTTCCCTTCATAAGAAAAAAAACAAAAGGGAATAATGAATCTATAGGAT
This sequence comes from Pontederia crassipes, assembly GCA_030549335.1. Lineage (NCBI taxonomy): Eukaryota > Viridiplantae > Streptophyta > Magnoliopsida > Commelinales > Pontederiaceae > Pontederia > Pontederia crassipes. Next base: position 75,954,157 of record CM060192.1, read on the forward strand.
TTTGCCCTTGTTGTCCAGATACTAATGAACTGTATTTTGTGAAAATTAAGGGCAAAGGACTATGTTGCAACCAAGGATTAGGTAATGTGACATGTTGTTCAAGGTGAGAGATTAACATATTTGAACCCAAAATGACATGACAATGTCTGGGTCAGAGGCTTAGCAAACCATGCTCGCTGGTATAGTTTTGAGGTTCAACTTTAACCTTTTCGTTTTGATGCAAAAGTCAATCCAAAGGTTTGGGAGCCATCATTGCAGCAGAAGTTATGATTCCAGCTGCTGGACACGACCTCCATTTAAAACTTTGATAACAGTGTCTCACAATGACAGGGAATAAGATTGTAGTGATGTGGCACATAGTTTGATCTGTGGATCAGGTAGTTTCAATTTAATTCTTAAACTAGATTTTGTACCCCTTTGCTTCCTATTTGTTTTTTCTTGTATTAGGCTCAGCTTCCCCTTATAATCAGAGAGAAGTTTCATAATGACGATTTATAATTGCGATAAAACTCTAAAATCTGAAAATTAATCCACTTAGAATTTTGCATCTCAATTAACAAAAAAGATCAAAATGATAATCACATCATTGAGTAAATGGCTGCAAACCAGACATCATACACGGAACAAAAGCTATTTCAAGCATGAATTGGTTAAAATATAATTACTTTGAGAATAAAGAAATTAAGAAACCTTTTCCAGATCTTTAACATCACATAGGGTAAGATTTGAGAAGAAAGGCAGGTACCCTTTCTAGAACTTTTTGTGAAGGCAACAACTTTTTCATTGCTTGCTTTATCATTATCCTAGTTGACAAAATTTCCTCCAATAAACGAGGCAAGACGCCTTGGCGCACCTGCATAATTCACAAATTTAAGATCCTTCAAAAAAAAAAAATTCATACATTTAATTTATCGACTTAAACAAAAATATAACTTTCAGAAAGATGGATATACTGATTAAAATGTGCATCCGGCGATCACAAAACCAAAGAGGGATGTTCTCTATGAAATCATGAAACGATGCATATTCTGATGCCTGAAATCAAATCACTGTTTGCTGAATGACCTCTTTATTATGTAAAGGCAAAATTATGCTTGCTAATTATTCTAATTTTTACTGTTAAAAATGATTATCATTTCACTTCAAATGCACAAGTAGAATACCTATGCTGCTTCCAACTAGCACTCACCTAAAGATAAAAGATGCCAACAACCATTTTTCCATTTTGTATCTTTTTAAGAAAAGAAAGGATTGCCTTCAGGAAAAAAAAAAGAAAAGAAAGGATGACTGCCTTCATTAGATCAACCACATTATATTGATTTAAGCCATAAAACAGATTGATGTTAAGGGACTCAAAGGAGTCTTCATTCCACAAATTCTCTCACTATTCACAAACTAAAGCTTTTACATGGCCCACAATGTTCTCTACATTGGAGTGACCACAGAGTTATCATATTGGATCCAGAGAGTCCAAAGGTAAGCTTATGGCACAATGGTCCAGTATCTATAAGTTATGAGACACCCACAAAACTCTCCTTTGGTGAGATCCTTCAAAAATACTCAAGCCTATTATTAATTCAAAGATGCACGCTGATCTCCTGAGCCATGGGAAAACAAAAGAAACATGGAATGTATGCTCCTAGGAAGTCCAACAAAGGCCACGATGTGAATGAAACTCATGCCCATTTCAATCTATATGCCCTGGGTTGGTAATGTTTCTCATTCTTAATAATCAAGCAAAGAAACGTAAATCTTCAATGGTATCCTAACCAGCCAGATCAGTGTGCAATCTGGCTGCCAATCCCCATTCTCCAGGTAACCTCCCCCAATAGATCCAAGTGCCCACTTTTACATTTTATTTTTTTTGAAATGAGAAAGGACGACTAGCAAGATGGTAGTCATCCAAAGTTTCATTAATGTTACGGTGAAATTACAAGATTAAAAAAGAAATAAAAGTTATCACTACAGTCCCAGCACAAAATTCGTTGCCATGCTACATCATAGGTGTTTCCTCCATTCAACATAAATAGTTTCCGCATGATGACAAATGTTATCAGCAAATTTGTTTCCCACACTTTTACATTTTGTTAACTTCCATTCACAATATTTCCTACATATTACATTGGCTTTAACCATATGGACACCCATCTACAAGTGTGGGAAACAAATTTTCTTGGGCTCATGTCTGGGAATTCATGAGATACCATGTACATCTACCGAACACAATGTACACACAGTAGATGACTAGCCCAAATACTTGGTCATCCTTTATTCCTCCAAGGAAAAAAGTCAGGCCATCATAGATCTCTAAGACTTTTAAAATATCTGATTTGTTCATCTCTAAGAAAAAGTAACGAAAAGTAATTCCAGCAAGTGAGAAAGTGCATTAATGAAATGAAACATAAAACAATGCAAATAACACCTTCGGAGGTACATAGGCGACTCCATTTGGGGTTAACAGGAGCTGTTCTCGTAAATTCTTTAACAAATGTGGATCTGCTGAATAAGAGCTGACACCAAGTACGTTTGATCTTGATGGAAAAACTTTTCCCAAACAAGTACTGAAACAAAGATTATAAGCTATTATCATTGATGGGTATAGGGACTGGAAATCGAGTACAACAACAGGATCAACATAAAATCTAGATTCTGGTTCCATCACGAGAGGTAAACACTCCATTGCAGGTTGCAAAGCTACCTGTATCAATGACTAAATTCATCAAATTATGTCCGACATTATGAAGCAGAATAATGCAGCGGTCTAATCGAACATTTAACAGAAAGACAAGTTGTATATCTCAGGCTGAAATTTATATTACAGTTACAGGCCTGAATTCGTCAACTTATGATGTGAACATCGAAGTAGAACTCTTCCATTTCTTTCTAAGAAATACAACAGACAATTAACAGAAACAAACATTCAAAAAATTCAAATGCAGAAAACAAGGGTTTATGTGCCATGTCGTCCAATAAAAAACCTAAGGTTTCTTACAACTTCAGCCAAAATAATTTATAGGAATAACTAGGCCTGATAACCTAACAGTCCAAGAATTAGAAAAAAACTGCTAATTACTTAGTCCACAAATAACTAGGAAAAAAACAATTCACAAGTATAAGTTACAACGAAACATACAAAGATACCAAAAGTCATAATATATATCAAAAGCAAACATTTGAATCTTTGACTGCAAACAAAAAGGCTTAAATGATTTCTTTTAAGCCTCCATCGCGTCAGAGGGAGAGAGGGATGGAGGTACAGAGGAAAGAGGAGGATGGGGATGGTGGCTCCACCTCTCTCTCAAATCTGGTGATGGGGAGCTGCTCCGCCTTCCACCTCTCTCCTCTGGCCTCCACCGCAGGCGAGGGGCTGGGTCTGCTGCCCCCCTTTTTGTTTTTCATTTTTTTCACATTTTTCTATTATTGTATTATTTTTTATGTTGATACAGAGGAGGGAAAAAAATGTTGATGCGAACGCGCATCAGTAGTTTAACTTGTAAACCGCCTTTCACCGCTCAAGATAACCGTGGTTGCAAGATTGAAAAAGTTTAATAACGTTTGTGCTACGAAATACCATTTAGCAATTGTATTGGAAATGAGTGTAATGGTGAATGATCGTTCCGGAAATTTAATCAAACTTTCTAGTGAGACATACAACTATTGAATAACTTATATGGATATTACCTTGTCAAGCTATCTGATAATACTAAATGGTTGTTCGAAGTTATCCTTAAAAATAATGCTTTTTTGCCTTTACATTTATAACTCCTTGAAAGTATAATTGTTAAGAATATAAAATTAATGATGTTGCTCTTCCTAACGACTTAAACTTTTAGGAAAATTGATTAGCACATCAAATTTAACATGGTATCAGAGCCAGAGATCCTAAATTCAAACCTCGTTAAGCTCTTATTAAAAAGTAATATCCTCCCTTAGTTGTCCACGTGTTGGGTTTGGGCTAGACCAAAAAGTCAGCCCACACGTGAGGAGTGTTAAGGATATAAAATTAATGATGTTGCTCTTCCTAACGACCTAAGCTTTTAGGAAAATTGATTAGCACATCAAATTTAACAATAATAATATACATACTAAATTATTGACCTAATAAATGAATATGCCTGGTATCTCATCTTTTTTAAAAGAAACAACTAATTAGAGTAGAGGAGCAAGAGTTAAACAATGCGTAAAGATAAAAATAAACAGACGAAAAAAGCATCATGCAAATTTAATAGTACAGAATATATGTAATCAACCTGTTGGCTTCCAGGAGAAATCGCAAGATAATTTTGTGTGTGCGCTAATCTCAAAAGCATAGATTCAACACGGAACTGTGACCCTCGAGAGAGGACAGAGAAGAAATCAATGCCAAAAATACGAGCAAGCTCAGATGTCCTGTTTATCTGAATCAGAAGTAAAAATAAAATTATAAAATGAGATAGAAGCTAGCAAAGAAAGGTGGGCAATATTTCACAATATACAAATGCAAATTGTTGTATACAAATACAATATACAATATTTCAGGCGTCGTATGATCTATGTAGCCGACCCCACCTAGTGGGATAAGACTTTGTTGTTGTTGTTGTATACAAATGCAAATTTCTCAACTAACATTATGTTTTCATGTTCTTCAACAGGAACCCATATTGTACGGAGTCATCAGAAGGATAAATAAATTTCATATAATAATACTACAAGAACACATTTTTTCAAAAGTATGGCTACATGATTGTGGCGTCATCCATGTATATACTAATATAAAGGTAGAAATTATACAAGGGCATGCTCTAAAGGTGGAATATGAAAAATAAAAACATAAGTGAAGAATCACTATTCAAACCCCACTCTAATAAGAAAGGCGCTATGGCATATAACATGACATCCAAAAACTGACTTGAGTTAGGCTGAAACCAAATAGCCCAAGCGACCACCAAAAAGGTTGCCGACGGTGTCCTCCAACTCTGGCTGCCTCGACCAGCAAGGGTTTTGAGTGACTGGCAGAAGGCCAAAGTTATGGAAAGGGAGACACTCGTGAGGTGCACCTATCCCCATACCTCCTATGCCATGATGTACTCGTGAAATATGTGTGATGTCCTCATCCACCGCGCCCCATAATGCACAGATATGTCAGTGCTAAGTGCCCATCTCGCCCTTTATACTCTAGTGAGGAGCATGTTGTGTCGCACAACCCAAACAAACATCTTGACTTTGAGGGACACATGAGATCGCCAGATAAGCCTGCAGTCAGTACAAAATGTGGCTGTGGTTGTATCATTGGGGAGGAAACAAAGGGTAGGAGCAGAGGCTGAAAAAGTGTCCGAGAACCAAATCCACTCTTTTGACCTGGAGACATCTATCTGAGCCAGTTGTCACGCCCCGCTTTCTGCCATGTCCCAGGGACTGGGCGCTGCCCACTTTTGCAGCAGGGCGCACCCTGCCCGGTTTGGCAGAATGCTCACTTTGGCATTATGCCCAGATTGGCATAATGCCCAGTTTGGCAGCAGGATGCAGTAGCATCCCAGGACACCTGCCGTCCCATGCAGCGAGCGAGGAGGCGGCGCAACACTCCTAGTCCAAGTAGGAGTGGGACTCCTAGTCCAAGTGGGAGTAGGACTCCTAATCCAAGTAGGAGTTGGGTCGAGCATGGCAGACGTACGAAGGCGGTGGGACGAGCGAAGACGGCGATGGTGTGAGGAGGCTCCGTGGGACGCAGGAATGTAGGCGGCACATTCCCTGCCCAATTTGGCAGAATGCCTGGTTTGTCATTCTGCCCAGTTTGGCAGCGGGGCACGGCAGAGCAGTGCGGCGCGCAGCGACAGGGCAGAGACAGTCCGGCCCAACTCGTCTCATCTCAGACATCCAGCAAGGATGGAAAGCTTCGAGAAGGAAGGCTAGCCATGAAGAGACACCCAGCGAAGATGGCAAGCTTCAAGAAGGAAGGCTAGCCAAAGGAAGGAACCATGCGGTCTCCCAAAGATGGAAGGCTAGTAGATGGAAAGTAAGGTGACCAGCAGAAGAGGCAAGCTTCGAGAAGGAAGGCTAGCCCTTGGAAAGAACCATGCGGCTTCCCAAAGGTGGAAGGTTGGCGGATGGAAAGTATGGTGCAGGTGGCACTTAGTTTCCATTGCGACAAGAGGGCAATCAAGGGCTGATTGTCCTAGGCGTTCAACTTGGCAAGAAGGTCGAGGATTATGGAATGTAATCACGGCGCTCAAAGAGGGGTTTTGCTGATTAAGGTGATCATGTAGGATCCCTTAATTTAAGGAGAGTTAAAATAGGACGGTAATTGTGGCCGGCCCTAAACTTGCATAAATAGGCACGTGTAGGTGGCTTGTAAACTTGGTCATGGACGGATCTATCGATCCGAAGATGGAATAGATTATAGCTTTCCCCCTTTATCTTTGTGTGTGTTCTTCCATGGGTGTTCTTCTTATGCATTGTGGTATGGCTTGCTGAAAGATGTTCCATAGAGGGTCTCTTCAGTAAGTTCTTGGAGGTTGCTTGAGCCATCGTGAAGGAAGGAATCAAGGCCGCACACCGAGGTTTCCAGGCGTGGAAGTTAAGGGTGTGACACAATACTGTCTGCTCTTGTAAGGCTAGGAGCTCAGAGATGCGCCTGTCAAGGAGTGAGGATCTGAATGTGGGAATCCACAATCCGCAGCCCTGACCGCCAGACTCAAACCAAGACCCACGAATGAGATGTCCGGCATTGCTGCTAAGGCCTGCGGCCTGGGAACATCGCCATCAGTAAGCCCATGGCAGACACTCATGCTGTTGGAAGGAGAATGTACTGCCTGATCCGATCGGAGCCACCATGAAAGGGTGCATCAAAGAGAGAAGTGTTCAACCCCATGCCAAAGAGATAAGCTCCATGTGGCAAAATTGTTCGGGACTCCCAAGACAAAACCCTGCCATAGCATCTGAAGAAGGCTATGTAATTGTCGCCTCGTCCCATAGTCCGCCCTACCCACCGAGCGGGGAGGGTCTGGTTTGTGCACCAGAGATCACGGACACTACTTGAGTATATTCAGCATTCAAAAGCCCAATAAGAATCTATGGTTGAAGGAGGTAAATCACTATACAAGGAGAATATAGACCCAATGCGAATCTTACTGTGCCCTGCATCACATGTATTTCCGAGTCTACCTTGAAAGGAAACCATTATGTGTAGCATCAGGCCTCCCCACACTGGGTCGACAAATGCAACACAATGGTTTCCTTTCAAGGTAGACTCGGAAATACATGTGATGCAGGGAACAGTAAGATTCTTATTGGGTCTATATTCTCCTTGTATAGTGATTTATCTCCTTCAACCACAGATTCTTATTGGGCTTTTGAATGCTGAATATACTCAAGTAAACTCCTTTTGGCCACGTTTTGAATTAGTAATGACAACAACAACAACAACAACAACAAAGCCTTATCCCACTAGGTGGGGTCGGCTACATGGATCATACGACGCCATTCCGCTCTTCGTTGATCCATGTTCATAAGATTCGACATGATTTTATGCTGGCTGTCGGGGCCTAACACAACCCTCCTCCTTTATCCGGGCTTGGGACCGGCTATAAAATATAGGCGGAGTTAGTAATGACATGTCTAATAAAGTTATAAGTTATAGCCTGTTCCAGTGTTTGGTTCCTTATTTTAGGTTTACATCAATAACATTAAAACCTTCTCATTGAAATCAAATGACTGATTAAACATAGAGATCAAGCTCTCTCCTTACACATTCCATCCAATCTTTGTCGCATTGCTCTACTCTCTTTCATCTAAATAAATCCTAATCACAGCCACAGACACATTCCCCTCTCTTTTGTCATATTTCACATGAGTGTCATCTAATGACCATTCAACACAGCCAACACGAGTGTGCAGTTGTCTTCATCCATTGTAACTTCATTGTTTTGTTGTTGTAGCTTCTTTCTCATTGTTTTGCCATACCCAGCTTTTAAGTATTTGTCTTCATTGACCCCGCTCATGCACACCTCAATCACTTCACTGCTGCTACTCTACTAGAGTTGGCTTACTCAGTTTCAACGAACCCTTGATGAGTGAGCTCCAACATCATGATCATCAATTTGAGGTCCAAGAGATGGGTGGACTATAGATTCTATGATTAGTTGATATCTCACAAGTTTGACGTTGGACACTACCCTTAATAAGGAAACATAAAATGAAACAAAATAAGATACATTTTTATTCTTGTTATCCTTTCACAGAATTCAAACAAACACCACCCCCACCCCCAAACAAATACAAATAATATTTTCTTTCATTAGTTAAAGTGGAATGCAAATGTAGTTTAGCAATTTTTTTCCACCTTGATTTCTGTGATGTAATATATTAGAGCTATTTAGGTCAGGATCAAGTGATCTTTGATCATCTACGAGTTGGTGCTTTATTTCTGGACTTCATTGTTTTAGCATTAATCTTTTTTGCATGTTTTAGCACAATAGATATCATCTATTGCTGTTTTCTGAAGACCCTTCTTCATTGTTCAGTGTTCATATTTGTGAAATGTTTAACACAATTTATTTAATTAACACAATTATAACATATTTGTATGATTAGGTGATTGGCTAGCCTTACAAATAAAATGTAAAAGTGGTGAGGGAAGTGTACAACTGTAAAACCAAAGTGGTATTATGAAACCAAATTTGATTAGCACAACTAATTTTTTTTAGGAGAAAAGGATGACTGACAAGGTTGTAGTCATCCAAGTGTTATTTAATTAAATTCCCATCTTACAAAAGCATGAAGATAATCACGGTAAGTACAAAACATAAAATCTTTCTCAATCCCCAAATCTTTCTCAATCAACAACAACAACAATAAAGCCTTATCCCACTAGGTGGGGTCGGCATGATGTGAAACGTTCTCGACATAAACTCATTTTCACCTAAAGATTGTGCTGTTTAGTTGCATCCATATTGCCCAAAACCAAATTTGGATGGCTTGATTAGTAGAATCGTGTCCCAAAGTTGTCGAGAATTGGTAGCCTCGGGTTTGATTTCTGGGGTCACCAATTTTACTAGAAAAATACTGTTTACTCTTTATCCTATCTCCAAATTTGTCAAGAGCTAATAGGCATGAAAACTAAGTCACTCCTCACTAAGCAACCCCTCGGATGGTTATTCTTCATACACATCACTAATATGAGATATCTGAAGTCTACATCTAGCACCTCCATCTCCCGCTTGACCTTTATTGGAGGTTCATCTGATACAAATTGAAATTACAATTATATATACAACAACAACAACAACAACAACAAAGCCTTATCCCACTAGGTGGGGTCGGCTAAATTACAATTATATATATGACTGAAAATAAAAATAGGTGAACTATTATTAGTAGTAAAAGTGCAAGAATCTTAAACACAATTACTACTAACTAACTTGTCAATTCGAGATGACAAATCTCCATAAGTCCGTATGGAGTGGACCAATCTCCAATTACATAATTAGTAAACACATTTCAAAGGCTATCCTAAATGTAAAACCCATGCATGTATTTATAACATGCAAAGGTAGTTACAATAACTATAACTAAACTACAAATAAAACTACCCACTACTTTTTTAATTACCCCACGAACTAATACAAAGTAGTGGTATCTTATCATCATCCTTTCTCAATCACCACAAAATAAGCATACCCACGAGGAAGGTCATGCCTTTATTATCCATAACCTCATGGCCCCCATGCTCTTATAAAAAACCATTTGTTTTTTAAACAACACATAAGGTCGAGATGGATGTTATATCTTTTGATTGCAAGCTTGACACCTCAACCCTACTCAATTTCCCTCTTCAATCCTGGCACTAGACCATGGATCCTCTAACATGTGGTCTGTGGGATCTCCTAAAAAATGTGGTCTGTTGGAGTTGATCAACTAATTGGTCATGCTGACCAGCTTACTTATTAGATGCTACAAGGTTCACCGATAACAAGAAAAGTAAGGTACTAAGATCGTCTCATACCTTTCAATTAGTTTAATATAGAAAAATATTTATTTAATGATGTAGACTCAACATCTATGATGCACGGGTACGCCTAAAAGGCAGGAGTACCCGTACCGGGTACGTACCCGGTACGGGTACACGTGGGGTACGGATGGTACGTATTTGTATAAATGGAAGCCACCTCTAGTGCTGATCCCAGCTGAAAGCCAACACATGAGGTCAACAAACAGGGCGTGTTTGTATAAATGGGCTTTGTTGGCTCATCTAACATATAATAATAAGCTTAATTTTCAAATTACTAGCAATGGTTGATTAATATTTTAACTCCGCCCATGTTTTATAGCCGGTCCCAAGCCCGGATAAAGGAGGAGGGTTGTGTTAGACCCCGACAGCCAGCGTAAAACCATGTCGAATCGCATGAACATGGATCAACGAATAGCGTCGTATGAACCATGTAGCTGACCCCACCTAGTGGGATAAGGCTTTGTTGTTGTTGTTGTTGTTGTTGGTTGATTAATATTTTATTAGATGGACTGGCAGATTAGTGGTTATGGTTATTTTTCTCGAAAACTTTAATTTCTAATCTATATATACTACATATTCTTTTCTTAGACATATATTATTTTCATTTAATATTATTATATATATGCGTACCCGTACCCTAAATTTTTAAAAAATGACGTATCCCGTACCCGTACCCGTACCGGGTATCGGTACCGTACCCGTATCCATGCAACATAGCTCAACATCAACCACTTGATTATAAAATCTGTTATAATAAAATACCAATAGGAAAACAGCATTACCAGGGATGCTTTAAATATGCTGACTTACCAAATCAAGCTGATTTAATATCTGAACGTTAAGCTTGGCCCTCTCTGTGATATACTCAATACAACGATATCTCACTTGTCCAGGACCACTTGAAAACCAAAGATTTAATACTTTGGATGGAATTGATGGTATCTTTCTTCTCAAAACTTCTTCCGCAACAGCTTCAAAGCTGTACATGTTAAGCTTAACTTCAGAACGAACAAGACGCCACATATTAAGCACAATTCTTCCACCAACATGTAAACCGCTGGCATGATTGCGCCCCCATTCATCATCAATTACCACAAGCTCACAAACACCATCAGCTATTGAAGTATCATGAATTTCATCAACTGATTCCAGACTTTTGGAATTATCATTGTTCTGCTTGGCCTCTGATAAAGATGTCCTGGAAATGCTTTTAAGCAAGTTTATACCAAGATGTGCTGATCTTTCAGCGAGAAAACCAAGAGAGCCACCTTGAATTTCCCATCCCATCAAAATATCAGGATCCACTGAAGAAATAATATTTATGAACTGGTTCAAGAGTTGTTTTTCATCATAGCAAACAAGAATTGAACAATCAACAATTCCATCAATATATCTGCAAGTAGCATGAACTGATGTGAAAATCTGGAACAGCTGATGGAAATGCATACTATTAAAAGTCCTTTTATTGCACCTGAGAAATACCTTTTCCAACCATTCCCTAAGTTATTTATAATCCAGAAAATAATAATAAAGAAATAGCAAAAAACGAAAAGTAGGAAACACAACAGTATATCATCAATCAATTTGATTAACAAAGGATACAAAGGCAAACAGAAGAAACAATATTGAGAATCAAATGCATAAAACTAGGTTTATTGTCAAAAGTAGCCCGTTCAGCCAATAAAATAATCAAGAATCTTGAGAATTAGACATGCTGCTAAAGTATCCAAAGTAATGGAACCTGCTCCCTATCAACGGAATCCTAGTTGAAACCGCGATTCCCAAAGTCCGTTGACATAAAGAGAGCATAAGCATAAGTCCATTTCTTATCTTCTCTTCCTAAAGTTTCATCAGTGTTTCCTTTTGCGATGGCATAGTGAAAATTTAAAATTCATGATACAAGAACAAAGTATAACAGCAATATGACAACTCACAAAAATGTGCACTGCCCTGATTTGTTTTTTTAAAGCTCCATAGGTATGAATGAACAGTATGTAAGTTGATTTGAAATCCTTAATTGGAGAATAAATAAGAATATTCCTTACTTCTTTTGTTGGTTCTCATTGTTATCACGCATAAGAACAAAAATTTCTGTAGCAGGATTTGCATCCTCCTGAACTGCAAGAGCTATAATATTGACAGCATCGTATTGGGGATCTGGCCGCAAGTCCCCTCTAGATTCTGCTTGAACCTGCAAAGAAAGGTTATCAATAAATTGCAAAAATAACAAATCCTTATTTTAGTTCATGCTGTCTATTGAGATTTGCATGTCTTTTCATATCTTCGCAATATTATTCACGATTAGTATCCCAGATTTCCTGGGATAACAAATCTCAACACTGTCCAAATAACTCGTATAGGCTTCACAGTTCACATGATATCACATAACATTGCAAAGCATGTATAAGGCAGTTATTAATGACAAATACAAGCAGTGCATAGCCACAAATTGCATTCACTCATTAAAAAGAAATACACCTCCAGGCTAATCAATGTTAGCTGTTGTCCACAACCAGCACCTGCAGGATCCCTGAAGCCGATTTGACTAAGAGGTGTAAGATTAAGTTTCTGATATGGGCCTGAGATTTGAGAAATATCATGCCAACTACTGGCGCCAGTATCAGTGCCAACTGTTGGTGGTTTCCCCTTACTGACGGGAACATAACAACTGGAAGTTTCAATCAGGAGACTCATTTCTTTTTCTTGGCTGCTTGAAGATTGAACTTGCTTCAGGTGGAAGTCCTTATAATCTTCTGGAGTATTGTGGCATGAATCTTGAGGCAGAGTAACTGGATGATATGAAACCTCAGTTTGAATCAAAGGCTCATTTTTTCTGCCATTATCCTCGAACATATCTCTGGAGATCGGAAAACAGTCAGAAGGTGGAAAGTTCTTAGAGTCCCCTGGCATTCCAAAATGTAAATGTTAAATTATCCACATCGACAATATTGATTAAAACATGTTACATATCATCTTACCAGTGGGTAAGTTTGACATGACTTTTGAATCTTCTGCAATCCATCGATGAACAGAGTCAAAGGATGGGGCTGCAGTTGCATGAGTAAGTAAATACAAAACTGAACCATCATTTTGGAAGTGAGTTGGGAGCAGTGACAAGTCTCGACGAGAGTCAAGTTCATCCACATGCATCAACTCACATGATTCTGTATGTCCAAAATTCCGTTGGAAGAATGGACGCAAATCGCCAATACTTTGACAATCAGCTAGAACAGAAAGTAAACGGAAAATCAGTTGACTTGGTAACATTTTTTTAGAAGAAAAAAAATCACTATTTGACATCAGTACTAATTCATACTTATTCAATTTAGTAACAATAATAATCAATAATTGACTATAAATAAGTTAGCAAGTCAGCTTCCAACAACCAAAATCTTACTTTTGTGATTGTACAGCCACATAACAATTGCTTATATCAGTAAGGACAGGCATTTAGTAGTTTGGATGTCCCAACTGAGATTGTGGTGCAACTCTTAAATTATTAGTGTCAAGAACAAGAACAAAGAGGGGCAACGATGACTTGCAATGACTAAATTGATTGAACAAATAGCCTCTCAATAATTATTATTGATCAAATAAACAATCACATAAAGTGAAACATTACAAGGAATAGGTAATTAAAACTGTCTTTTGACTAATGTTCATTGAACCATAAGACATTAACATGAATCAATTCCAATAACTCTATCGGTCTGAGACCATTAAGGGAGTCTTGGCCCCACCTGCTTGATCCAATTATAACTGTATTTAGATAGTGAAGACCATTAAAGAAATTTATTATCACGACCATTCTCGACTTCTAAGGTATGCTTGTCTTTCCTTCAATGAACTTTAATTTCAAGACAAAAAGAGAATAAATGTACTTTTGCCATTGACTTTACAAGAAGTACACATGAAAACATTTGCAATCACAGTATATAGATAGAAAAAAGTACATGGACCAGATGACTTAAGATTATGTCACATGTAAAACATTGTCAAAAAGTATGACTTAGATACTTAACTTGTATGGCCAAGAAGTGTCAATTAATCAAATTAGGTGAATTCAGTTACCATCACATATTTGAACTTACATTTAGCAAAAAAGAGACAGTCAACAGAAAGCAAAGCTGTTAGAGAATGGGTTACATTTGCTCAAACAACAACAACAACAACAACAACAAAGCCTTATCCCACTAGGTGGGGTCGGCTACATGGATTATACGACGCCTATTCGTTGATCCATGTTCATAAGATTCGACATGATTTTATGCTGGCTGTCGGGGCCTAACACAACCCTCCTCCTTTATCCGGGCTTGGGACCGGCTATAAAATATAGGCGGAGTTTTACATTTGCTCAAAGTTCAAAAAAAAAAAAGGTGATCATAAAACACAGAAGATGAGCTATGTTATGATTTGAAATATAATCAACATGAAAAGCTGAAAGAAACATCCATGGAAACCACTTCTTGCTGCTCCTTTTGATATGTCATTGAATAAAAATATCATGACTCAAAAGTACTTTCATCTTCCTCAGTTACACCAGAACATCACCCATCAGAAATAATTTCCACTCCATCAATAGACTATAAAAGAGCTAGATGTTATATGTATTAATACATGTAAATAGGGAAATAAACCAGTTATCTACAAAGAAAAAAAGACAGGTCGTGCAAAGTCATGTAATAATGTGAAACCAGTAATAAGAATAGTTCCCAACAAATGGTAGAAAAAAAACAGCATGCAAAGCCACTTCAATAAGCTTTATGACAAAAAAATTTAGCAAATCGCATAAACCACTACAATTCAGGTGCCAGACAAAATGCCATTACATTTTTTTGAGAAGAAAATTCCATTACATTACCTGGAGAATTTCCCAAAATCCTCAACATTTCATCGTTTGAAGGCGGTTTCCATTTAAATCTCATTTCCATTGATCCCACTTGAGAGAGCAAAGTTTTGCAAGTTTTGTAGCCAATGTTCGATTGACTGTTTCCACTTTTCCAACCTTGCGGAGAATTTTTATCTAATATAGAATCTGATTCGGCATAGCTGCTGTCTTGTGTCTCATGATAACCCTGTTGAGAAATTGTACCACTTGTGCTCATGTATTCATTGTCATCACGCAAAGCTACGTGTTCTTCTGCAGCTGCTGAAGATACTATGTTCAGTAAGACATGAGCTGAGCCTTCACACAAAGTATCAGGTGTCATATTACATAGAGCTACATCCAAAGGTGAACATCTTTTTTCAGTATTTTCCTTATCAACTAGAGAATCAAGTGAATCCCTTTCAGATTCTGTGCCCTCAGATCTGAAACGACGCTTTTTCCTCATTAAGTCTCTGACAGAACAAGAAGCCAATGTCATTTCCTTACTTTCATGAGAAACAACTTGGTCTGTATCAACTTCCAAAATGCCACAACTCATGTCCTGTTTCTTTCCAGATAAGGTCCTGTGTTCATTACTGTCTTTTAGTAGGTTTTCATGCAAAGAACAAAATGAAATTTCCAAATTTCGACGCTCCTTGTGACTTGTTGAGAGAGGTAAAGATCCCCAAAGAAGCTCATTCTTTTTGCACTTAATGTCTTGCTTTCCACCTACTCGATCATTTATGGTCAATGGTTTTTTCTGTCCAACACTTCTGTTCATCTGAAAAGGATTAAACTTTTCAGGAGTTATGCAATCATTATCTGGTGAACCATCAACCTGAGAAATTGAACCATCGGTCAAACCTTGAAATGCAACAGCGTCCTCATCCTTCAGCTCAACAGATCTGGGCAAACATTCAACTGAATCAAGAATATCTTGGCATTCTTGCTGTGAAACATTGTCATAATTAGAATGTGCAATTTCTAGGGCCTTTTCATAGGATCTTCTAGAAAATAGTGGAGTGAGAATTGCTTCCTTAGCTAGTTCATCATCGCTATTCAAGTCTTCTGCAGCTTGAGAAGATGCAAACCAATTTAGGACACCAAGGACTTCAGTACTCAAGTTCTGTTGAAAAAAAAAGAATAAGAAACTTTCTGGACATAGATTAATCTCCACTAAGAAAAATAAGACTTCACAATTAAGATGTTTCACTTAAAATTACAAAAAGAAAAATAACTGTTCAACTGCCATTACAATTTATCATATTAATTTAAATTAGGATTTAAATAACAATTCACAATTAATGTTCTGCTTGCTGACACCTGCGACGACTGGGATAACGACGACACCTGTCCGACGACCACCTCCGCCCACGAGACCGCGCATGCACTGACCTGGAAGCAGAGTGTGTACCTGCTGGCGCCCGCGCAGAGGATCACCAACGCTAGGCAATAGCACAATCTTGGCGGATTTCGACCTCGACAGAGGTGACCAAAAAGTCCGGCAACCCGAGCACAGGAAGGGCAATAGAGATGGGGTTGCCAAAATGTCGCGTTACTGCCAGTACGATCTCCGATTGCTAAAGGTGGAGACACAGACTGAGAATGTTGATTGAGCGACGTATCCCTGGCGGTGCTGTCGTCGCGCCATGGTCGGTCTTCCACTGTCGCCACCTGACCCGGGAGTGCGGAAGGATGCTGGTGGGATTTATTAGGAGGAGAATACGTTGCTATGCAGATCCCGGGACGAGCAGCCAGAGCACCGGCGACTCAATGCCCTCGTTGAGTGATCGCACTCCACCATGCATAGAGGCTCACATGGAGTGGCTTTGATACCATGTGTAACATCCTTGCACTTGCGTAAGGATATTGTCCGCTTTAGGCCTCCGCCCGCACGGTTTTCTCAAAACACGTCCTACTAAGCCAAGGCTATGTTCCCATATATACCCAGTATCTTTCCTGTGACTTAAGCATATGGGACTAATCCAAAACATGCCTCATGCACCCTTCCCCCCTTAGAGGACTCAACGTTCTCATTGAGTGATCGCACCCCACCATGTGCAGATGCGTTTCGGGAAACTGTGCGGACAAAGACCCAAAATGAACAATATCCTTATGCAAGTGCAAGGATGTTACACATGGTTTCAGAGCCTCTGTGCATGGTGGGGTGCGATCACTCAACGAGGGCGTTGGGACCCTAAGGGGGAAGGATGCATGAGACATGTCTTGGATTAGTCCTACGTGCACAAATCACGAGAGCGATGCTGGGCATATATGGTGGCAAAGCCTTGGCATGGTAGGAGGCGTTTTGAGAAAATCGTGTGGGCTTAGGCCCTAAGCGGACAAATCTCATGTCAGTCTCTCAAACGGGACGGCACGGCGGCCTTCGCCAGGTCGCCCGTCCCCCTGTGCGTTGCCCCCCTCGCCCTCGCCGACATGAGCAGGGAAGTGTGGGGGTCGCCCCCTACTGCGACCCTCCAGCACGAAAAGGTCGCAGAAAGGGGGGCGACCCCCCTTTCCGACGAAGTGCTTGCTTGTCGTCGACAGTAGAGGAGGGAGATGAGGATGAAGGGTAATTTTGACTTTATATAAATGAGAAAAATCAAAGATAATAAAAAAATTGACAGAAGTCGACGGAATGATCAAATTAAAAAAATTGCGATAGTTTAGGGATCCAAATAAATAAGTTCGTAGTTTAGGGATAAATGTGAAAAATCGTGATTGTTTAAGGGTGGTTTATGGAAATAACTCTAGAAGGAAAGATGAAACAAAAAGTAAATCACTTTCGAGGTTCATACATCACCATATACCGAGTAATATGAACAAATACGTTATTTATAGCTTTTCATCAAAACAGTATAGCAAACTATCTTTGACTCAAAACAAATATTTTAATCCTTCACTCCATAAAATCTAGGGTTGATGTAAAAATACAACAACAACAACAACAACAAAGCTTTATCCCACTAGGTGGGGTCGGCTACATAGATCATATGACGTCATTTCGCTCTATATTCGTTGATCCATGTTCATAGGTTGATGTAAAAATGAATATAAAATTCTTTTTTTCGGGGGAATGGAAAGGATGGCTACCTAGTTTGGGTACCAATCCTGTTTGTATAAACAAAGGAAAGATCTAATTAGTCAAAGAACTTTTGAGGCAAAATATTTGGCAAAAGACAGTGGCATATGGGCGAGCGATAATTTTTGGGTGGAAGGGCCACCTCAGGGCCTTCCAAGTATTTTTGTAATTGGACTCTACTGGTTTAATTTATAATGATAACTGATTTCACCTGAAATAGATCTTTTGTTCTCAAAAACATAAAAGATATTTTGAGGGAAAAAGATGACCAGAGAACCATCATCTAGGCCACAATCTGTCCTCACCAGTGATGAAAATGTACTGTTTCAATCATGAGAGTGCACTTTTCTTTTCTTTCCTGTTCATTTTATTTTTGTTTTCAAGCTTGTATTTGATGATGGCATGACATGATAGTTGTTTGTTACCATGCATCAGCTTGCTGCTAGGCAAACAACATTTAAAACAGGCAGTCTGCCAGTGTTCTCCAAAATCAGCAAAAGCAAACAAAATAGAAGGGAATATGAAACAAAAACTAAAGCACTTTCAAGGTCCATACATTACCACATACCAAGTTATATGAACAGATTTCCTTTTATATCTTTTCATCAAAACAGTATAGCAGACTAGCTTTGATTCTGAACAGGCATTTTAATCCTTCACTCCACAAAATCTGGAGTTGATGTAAACAAAAGAAAATTGTTTCTTTAAGAAGGGAAGGATGTCTTCCGAGTTTGGGTAACCATCCTGTTTGTATAAACAAAAGGAAGTTCTAATAAATCAAGATATTTTGAGTGAAAAACATGACCAGAGAACCATCATCTAGGTCAGCATTAATGTAGAAACATTAGTCTAAATTTTATTGTGATCTAACATCTATATACATTAAAGGACAATATCTATAACTTAGTTCAAAAGGAGGCTCAACATACGCGAGAAGGCAACACCAGAGACTCAGTTCAATCACGTCCTACGTGATGCAAACAACAGTGCTGACTGGCCAGCAAACCTTGCAATACGCTCGGATGCAGTCGACCAGGAGTCAGTGCTCTCTCCACAGAATCTAGGAATGTTCTTATTTGGTGTTCTTCATGGGTTTATGTTCTCAGCTAGTAGTTTTTATTTCATGTAACCTCAGGCTTTGGCCTCCATTGCTACCAAAAAACAAGGAGGCTCGGGCTAGTCATCAATATGTGAAATGTTTACAAATATTGTCAGAAGAGCAATTAATATTACAGCATAGTGTCAAACAAAAAAGGATTGCAAACTGTAAATTTATTAGAAAGAAATAAATGAATATAGATGGTTTATAAATTAACGCCAAAAGAAACAAAGATTATGATTACAACTTATCACACAGCTGTAAGCAAGAAAGCTATGATTGACAGGAGTGTCAACAAAAGAAATAAATAGCAAAAAGGGCAAACTTCAATGTCCATGTATACCTTTTGATTCGATGAGCCAGTCATTACTTGGTCAAAATTAGTTTCTTCTGCAGGATTACTTGTACATTCATTAAGAGTTTTGCTTATATTATCAGCAAATCCAGTAAACAATTTATCCTCCAATGCTTCATCACTTTCAATAGCAGAAAACTTTTGTGGAAATAACTCCTCTCCCTTTTCAAATAACTCCAAGAGCACACTATCGTACTCAAAACCTTCATGAAAACTTTTCAGAACATCAGCAGGACAAGGTTTGATAAAATCAGGCAATTTAGCTGCTTCCTGTCCTGCAGACTGCTCATACTCCTATACACACAGAGCGACAACATTAGAGGAGATCTAAAACACAGCAAGCTGAATGCTCACATAAATCAAAACTTTTTAGCAAGCCAACATACCTGCCATATCGGAATTAGTGATTGAACCATTTTGACCTCCGATCTTGTCTGAGATAGAGATGTATAGATCTTACTTTTCTCGTTTAGAATTTCTACAAGAATTTTAGTATCATATATATCAACCAAATTTGAAAAAGGAAAATAGTTCTGTATTTTCTAATGCAGATACAAACCATCAACACTTGAATCTGCCTCAAGTTCACATACACTCTGGCGTTTGACCAAGTTCCTGATAGTCCCTTCTCGACATTGTGTAGTATCAAAATCGGACCAAATAAGAGTACTTGGAATTGAAGAAGAAAGCCAGATTGCTGAGTTCCCCAATGATATATGACCTGAATCTGCCTATCAAAAAAAATTTCAAGGGAAAATATTATATAAATATATCACTATAGGAGATAAAATGTCATTAGATTAGTCATCTTCTTTTGTTTGAAAGTAGTCTTCCATATCAGAGAATAGGAGATGTGCAATTGAGAAAAAAGATTTCGGGGCTTCCATTGCATGGTGGATAGTTATTTTGCATAGTTTTCACCTTTTGTGGTCCTTTTGGGCCTTACACTTTTACATCCCATAGTTGCTCTTTGATACGAATTGGATGAACTACCACATTGGTGTGGCCATCCTTCCTCTTTTCTCAAAAGATAAATAAATAAATGGAGGGTGGTGCAATTGGATTTGATGAAGTAACTCTACACAAATCTGATGGTTTGTGAGCTTTTGGGATGAATGAGAATACTGGTTGCACCCGATAGGTACCATCCGCCTCTTCTAAGCGGCAGGGAGTGGTGGTGCCACTCCCAGCCTCCAGCATCCCCTGCCGTCGGCGTCACCACCTCGCCGCCAGCAGGAAACCTCCGGTAAGCCCTACCGGCGGACCACTCCCCGCCTCCAGCATCCCCTGCTGCGGCACCACCCCCTCATCCCCAGCAGTCCCTGCCGGTGGCGCCAATGCTCCCTAACACAGCGTGCTTAGACTGCAATGACTTGAGGATGGCTGGGCAACACTTACATGGCCGCCGCCCAACCATCGCCGCTTGCGTCACCGTTTTCATTTGCGCTGCTACACATGTCTGGAGGATGGTCACTTCGCCCGATACTGTTGGGCACCAGTGTGCTGTCTCAGGTGTAGGAGCGAGGGTCATTGGAGACCGGAACATCCGACCCTCTGTATCACCATTCTCTGGTCACCGGCAGTCCAGCGGCGTGTGGATTTTCTTCATGAATGCCTCATCGGTGAGGTCAGTGGTCCCACCATGGAGCCAGCTGTTCTTCACATGCCCATTATTGTCCGAGTGGGCGCCTCTCCACCGTTCCACATCAACCACATCGCCCCCATGTCGTGGCTACGGATTCCAGGCTCATCACAATAACGTGAATCCCTTCTGGCAACCCCTTCCCTCATCTCTCCGGGTTCCCGGGTCCATCGGCCAGCCACCTCTGTCGCTGCATACGCAACCGCCCGAGAGGGGCTGGCATGCCAGCATGGCCAGCAGCAGCGTCAGGGCTGTGTGTGACTACCATACCCCCACCAGCTGTCCCAATTTTCAAATTCCCCCTCACAACCGAATGCAATCCGACACATTCTATTCCACGCCCCAACCACATCAAGTCACGCCTGAGCCTGAACCACATCAAACCGCTCTCGAGCCATATCAATCCACCAGCCAACCCGAATCGCTCCACTATGAGCCCGCTCCAGCACACCAGCCCAAACCCCCCTCCCCCAGACCAAGCTCGAACCCAAGTTCACCCCCTTGCTGACCCAATCGCTCTCATCCATACGCCCGATCTGAGTCGCCATGGGCCTGGGTGCGAGCCGACTCCTGTCAGCCAGCTTCACAACCCAACAGCCACCAGCCTGCGTTGGCTCCCCCACATCCCACGACCAACCACCACCTTCACATCTACACCGCGTTCCCCGCCGACGTCCCATCCCTTCCCACCAGCAACATCCCACCCGACCTTCCAGACAGTGTCACCTTCCTTGTCACACACGCGGCTCTCTTCGCCAGCAGGCCCCACGGGAACTCCAGTGTCACAACAGCTCTGCAAGTCCCCAGTGGACCACCACTCTGCTGCCTCACCCACCGGTGACCGGCCGAGCCCCTGCACGGTGGCACCATCACGTTGCTACCATCGCCGCCAAGTCATCCCCATCGCCGGGCACCTTCACCTCACATGCCCACGCTGATGACACCACCAGATGGACCCCCTGAGCAGGGGCAGGGGCAGTCCTGCCTTCTTGCTGGATGAGATGTTTAGGAGGTCGGCTTGGTGGCAAAGGTTTCCAGTTTCCACAATGCTCGCCGATGACCCCGGACAGGATCAGATATGGCAAGAAGGATGACTCTACATCGGCCACTCCAACGTCTGCTATCACATTCCCACAGTGGCCAAAGGAGGCTGGTCCCGGGAAGAGGCTCGGCTGTCCATAAGGCGACACCGTTTCCTTATGAGGGTCATGTCATGGAATGTGCAGGGTGGTGCCGGACTGTAGGCCAATACCTCAAGGAGTCGGAGGTAGACAAGGTATTCCTCACAGGAGACTAAACTCCCTGAATGCAGTTCGGAGATGTGGATGCAGATCGGTGGCCAGATCAAAGCATTTGTCCCTCCATGCAGTGGAGCACCCAGGCGACCATATTATTGGGTGGTGCTCAAACCTTTTCTCATTGAAGGACTCTTGGACAGCCAGATTCTCGATAACGGTGCACCTGCGATGTCAGACGGACAGCAGCGCATACCACCTTTAATGCGCCTATGGCCCTTGCTCGGCATCCCTATGACCGACCCTGTGGGAGGGCTCAGCAATGCACGGGCCCACCTCACTCGCACCCGATGATTGATTGGGAGAGACTTCAATGTCACTCTTGACATGAAAGATTGCCACATCAAACGACGTGAGAAGGACGCAAGTGCAGAGCAGTTCAGAAACTTCATTGATTCTCAGTCACTGGCCAACTTTTTCGACACGCATATTCACATCTTGGAGCATGGTGACCCCGTCGGCTAGATATAGGATTAATGGATTTCTAGGATCACTAGAGCTGGCGGAGGCTCACCACTTGGTGGAGGTTGAGGCCGACTGTTTTCGGACCACACCATCTGATGTGGCGGTCCAATGACGGTTTGCCCCAACATTCTCTTCCGTTTTGAGCGGTGACTGTTGGAGGACAGCTTTCTCCAGCGCATCAGGGCATCAGATACTGCAGCCAGAACCCTAGCCGCCCGCTTGGACAGCCTACGGTCTTTCTTTCGGATGCACTGGCGGCAGATCCGGAGGACCGGAAGCACCGGCGAGTGGAGGCCCTGGGAGTTATAACCCAGATGGATCAAGTGGACGACTTTGGGCACCTCACAAATGCAGAGGTTGCTGAGCACAGTCAAACCCAGGAGGTCATCCAGAATGAGAGACCGAAAGGTGATCCAGTGGAAACAGTGCTCTCGGCAGACCTAGATTGAGAAGGGGGACGCCATATGCAAGCTTGTGCTAGAGGGCGAACAGAATTGATCAGATTGAGGTGCATGGCCAGCGGATCACCGATCATCACAGCATCTCCTCTTACTACCTAGAGGCATCCCGACGACGGCCCCCCGGGCTCATGGAGGTGGTCCTATAGGGACATTCCTAGAATCATTAACGCACAATCTTCTTTGTTGATGTAGGCCATTACTGAGAACTAAGTCCTTAAGGCGCTCCAAGACCTCGACAATGAGGCCTTCTCGTGCCCCAATGACTTTCCAATTTTCTTCTAGTGGTGTGTGATGATGTGTTTGTGGTCATCGCAATCCTACAAAGAGTGTGAACTGTGAAGGACTTCAAGCCAGCCGTCTTATCTAATGTCATTTACCTTTTGATGGCTCAGATACTAACCAATCGGCTCCGGGACGTGCTTCCTGACCTCATCCATCCGACGCAATCAGCTTTCACCCAAGGTTGGGCACAACTATACCATTGCGAAGGAGATTTTTGCCCAATGGCAGGGGACACAGTCTCATCTTTTCTTTGGCACTTGCTACATAGTAGAGGTTTCTTGGAGACCTAGATCACCTGGATGAAAAATTGCATTACTACCGCTTCTTTCTTGGTCCTGATCCATGGAGAGACATCGCAGCCGCTGACAGAGCTACACATTGGCCCCTATGCTATTCATGATGGTCATGGACGCCCTTGCCAAGTGCGCACAGGCGACTTGTACGGCCGACTTATTCAGGGGCTTTGCCGAGGATCTAGTCCCCATCCTCAAGTATACGGACAACACGATATTCTTAATCACGGGTTCCGGCCAGCAAGCTAGATGGATGACCATCCTTATGAAGCTTTTCGGCGTGGTTTCCAGACGAACCATGCCAAGTCATCCTTCATCCCTTTCGGCATGGTTACTGAGGTCGCTACTCGATGTGTAGCTGAGCTTCGCAATCCAACCGGTCATCTTCCAAGTACATATCTGGACCTTTCTCTCTCCGATTGCCACATCAGCTCCTTGGAGTGGACCCCGGTCATTGAGCGATTGGAACACAGACTTCACGGATGCTTTCATGCGGAGGTCGGCTCATACTAAGATCAGTCCTTTCAGCGCCCCCGATTTATTATATGCCTCTGGATGCCCACCCAAGTTCTTAGATGCCTTGATTCTTTGAGGAGCAAATTTTTCTAGCAGGAGTGCACAGGGTGTTCACCTGGTCGTCTGGGGCAACGCCTGCCGCCCTGCCGGCCTACCTCACAGGGAGGATTGGGGGCAGTTGGGCACTTCTTGCTCGGTGGGTGGGGCGGATCATAGGGATCCGAGGATAACTTATGGCGCACAGTGTTTGTCACCTATTATGGGCAGGACTTGTCTTGGTAGACCCAGATCATTCTATCACGAGGGCCTGGGCCTCTCCCTTCTGGCAGGGCGTAGCGGCATTGGCCCGAAGGTTGCACCCATTCATGACTCCCTCGATCGGCTCTGGGGAGGCATTTTCATTCTACCAGCAGGGCACTAGGGGGAACGATGGCAGCATGTGTAATTATGTGCCCTGGTTGCTCATCCGGGCACCTCAGTGGTGGCGTCCTCATCTAAGGCCGGTGGCCCGAGCTCCGGCTCATGGTCTCCACTCTCGGATCAGCGCATTCCAATGCTCCTGTCAGTTCATCAAAGGATGGACGCCTTCGAACGGACCCCTCCAGGTCGGACAGATGGACTTGGATTTCGGAGTCCTTTGCTCGTAGCATCTACCTCCACTCTCTTCCAACCACTTCTATTTCTAAGGAGTTCAGGATGGATTACTGACTGATTTGGTATTCTGGGTGCTACTAAATGTCAAGATTTTTTTTTTGAAACGGGAAAGGACAACCAGCAAGGTGGTGGTCGTCTAGAGTTTCATTAATTTTAGGAAAAATTACAGAAACTAAAAGTCGAACGGGTCTGTAGAAACCCAGCATCCAGAATACAAACAAAAAGAAGAGAAAAAACAGGGATGGCAGCCCAAAAAATCAGCACATTAACAATCTCCAAAAATGGCCATCACATGATTCCTGATGATGTCAACATAGGCACGCCCACCACGAAGAAGAGTGTCATTTCGCTGCATCCAAATAGCACTCCCATCAGCCACGTCGGCTAGAGCATTGCCACCAGGCGAACACATCTTTCTTGTCTTCCTCCTGCACAGTTTGCAGCTGATCTTTCCCCAGTTTTATTACAGCAGGAGAGAGACACCTACTCTCCTCGTATCAATCAAGCTCGTGAGTAAGCTTAAGTGCTGCAGAGCGCCTTTGCTCACGGTTTGCAATTGTTTTCTTTCTGGAATCCCATAAGAAGGTCCGCAGCAAGACCAGACGACCAGCAAGAGTCGCTGATGCAGAGCCAATATTAGGAAAAGATTGCCACTGCGAGATCACCTCCAGGCGGAAACCTGGTTCCAGCAGCTAGGCACACTCAAACATGCAGTACGTGCCAACAGGCCTGTCCACTAAGGATTTCCAGAGGATCGGAAAGTGGATCGAGAAAGGGCGGTCAAATGCCTGGACCTCCACAAGTTGAAATTTTCCAGTAGCTACGATGGAGACCAGAAATCAATCAAGCTGAGACAAAGCCCTAGCAGCACCCCGCCAAATGGATCTGCAATTGAGAGCTGGATAGTCAATGAGGTCAAAGTGATCAATATTTGTTTGGCTTATGCGACAAACAGGCTCCTCACCGGTACAGGGCAAGATGGGCACACCCTACTGACATATCTTGCATTCTATGCGGCGAGCGACCACCTATTTTTTTAGTGCCCAGTTTCCCTAGAGGTCTGGCAACAGTCAAGCATGGCGGCATCTTCCCATCCACCCCGAAGACATTTTAGCATCCACTCTGCAGTTTGCCAGGCAGCGGTCGAGTTGGTGTGTGACGTGTGACGTTGGCAACCGTTTTGGCCAGTTCCTAGGCCATTTTGATCCAGCATAACCAAGTCATTTTTTGCGGAGTCCAATGTCAGTTTGAGAATATACACATCTCTTTTCTTCTTTGGGAGTGGGGCTTTGGCTAGACAATATATTATCTCTCCTTGTCGCTCTCTTCTTGAGAGCTTTTGCGTACATTTTTTTTGGGTTAATTCCTTGAACCTCCCCTGAACTATAGCGATTTTCCGCGTCTATCCCTAATATATGAACTTACCGTAGCATCCCCCTAAACTACGTCGCGATTTTCAACTATTTTCAATTTTTTTATCTATTAAATGACTAAACTGCCATCAACGAAGAAAAAAAAGTAGACATTTATTTCAACTCGTAGGAGGGCAGTTTGGTCATTTAATAAATCAAATAAATAAAAATTACGGGAAAGTTCAAAGAATATGACAGATGCACTAAAGTGGAAATCGTGGTATAGTTTAGGGGTGCACTACGGTAAGTTCATATATTAGGGGCAGACGCGAAAAATCACTATAGTGTAGGAGATATTTAAGGAATTAACCCTTTTTTTAGGAGAGCTTTTATGTGTACATGAAATCCATTTCACAGATGTATATGTGCAGATGCATGGATGACAACCACAAACCCAGTGTTCATCCTTTTGCTCCTAAAAAAATGGATTTGATGATAGATAAATGCGTAATTATGAGAAAAAATTAACAGAATTGAGAATTTTCTTGTTACTTCTTAATCAACCTTCTTCAGATTGGCAACCATTGATGTAATGTCATCAGGTAGTGGAAGACGGAATTTAAATTGTGAAACATGTATATGGCCCATTCCAAATAAGTTGTAGTCAACCTGACGGATCAACAACAAATGTTAGAGTTGCTCGAAGAAATGCCATAACAGCTAATAGGTAACATATCTTGCTCAAAGAAACATATTTAATATCACATATAATCCCCTCTAACAGAACAAAAAAAAGAATGTATTCAACATAGATCAAGATTCCATTCCAGTCTAGTATCAGAAATCCATCAGGAATTGATTGCAAACAGAACATTTGAGTGCCTTACTTAGATATGAAAATCCATTACCTTCTATAATCAGCCAGTTATTTGACATAGAGCTAATCCAATAATCCTTAAGTAAGTCTGGTGGATGACAACCAATTGATAATTGTATTCCACTTTCAAGATGCCATAATTTCCATTGCACCAACAGTGCCCTCCTGGCATGTTAGGTGGGACGATAATGGAAGCTGTGACGATCCATGCTGTTCAGTGTTTTCTACATCCTACAGCAAAGACCTATCATGGGAATCTCGCTCGGTCCTCCCACGAGGAGCCTCTTCTAGAAAGGGTCTCATCATTGGTACCACTCACATCCCTTGTGTCACCCTCCGCCACAGGGCTGAGTCCCTGGGCGGCCGTGGCCGTCCCGGGCGCACGAGAGCTGGCGGGTGCACCCCAAGTCCGACTTCAACTCGGACTTGCTGGGGACGGGCGAGCGGCTGTGGACCGGCAAGAAGGCAGGTCTACAGGGACTGAAGAACTTGGACTCCTATCGTGAGTAGGAGGGCCAGGGATAGAGACGTGCAGTGCAGGGACTGGAAGATGTCCTACTTCGAGTAGTGCATGGCCGGGACAGATCCTAGGGCGTGTAGGACTTGGGGCGACTTCCCTGATGGCCGGACTACCCTCCCAGACTGAGAAGCACTAGGAGAAGGAACCTTGACCAAGGAGACTTGGAGTTGGACAGCTGGATGCGGGCGGCCAAGTCCGAGCAGGAGAGGAAGGACATGGCGCGACGCGGGCGTGGCGCAGGTTCGGCCAGCTCCTAGAGCGACTACGAGTGCAACCTGGCCGAACTTCCTGAAGCCTTCAAGGGTCGGATTCCTCTCCTACTAGCAGAGGCCTTTCCTAGAGAAGATCTATACAGGCCGAGTAGGATTAGGTGCCTAGTTAGAAGAGGTGTAGACTTTCTTTGACACTATAAGCACATGTAATTCAGGGCTTGTACCCATCTGAGTTTTTGCTCAATATAATTCTCTAGTTTTCCTCTAAACTCTGAGCCCCTCTTCTCTCCTCGTGTGAGTGTTTCGTTGTGCACTTTGGGGCGTGTCCAACAGGTGGTTCAGGGCGTGTCCAGGAGGGCTGATCGACATCCGAGCAGGGTTGGCCGAGCCACACACCTAAGGTTTCGGGTTCAAGAGCTTTAGGGTGTGACACTTGGCTCCGAAGAGGCTTTCTTTTTTTCTGGCATTATGAGTGATTACCTAGAGCCACGTTGGGGACCACTTATCCTAGACTCATGGCAATTGCGAGGAACCCAACAGCATTAAATGCGTAGACATTGACATCATCTGCTGGAACAGGCAGGGTACCCCACTTTTTAGATCTCTCAAGCGGACTTGCTAGCTCTACACGAAGATCCCTCACTTTCAGCCAAATGCCACCAGCACAGATGGGTGGACTTGGCTGTCTAGTCGATTCTCGGGTTGCTTGGCTCATGCGCAAAAGAAATTACTTAATAGGATCTACAAGGCAAGATCGGGACCCAACACCCAAGTCTCGCATGCCCTATGTGGCAAAGAGGAGGAATCACCCACCTATTCTTGAGGTGTTTGTTACTAGGGAAGTTCAAAGGTAGACACATCCCAAGGATTGGACTTATCAACGCCTCACGCTTCTTGGGGGTCACTGAGGAGACTAGGCAGGCATGGGAGTCAGGGTAGGAAACTGTTCCCAAGTTTTTTGGTGGTCACTTAGGTCATATGCCTACAGCGAACCCCACTATTTTCAGTGGGGAGCGGTATTATGTAGAAAACATAGTTTGCCACGTTTCCGTTTTTTGCTTAGAGAATGGAGTTTTGAGTTAGGACCGGACCGGACGACGACCCGGAAAAGTGTCCGTTTCAAGTCGAACTAGTCGGACCGGTCGGTCGGACCGGATAGTAATAAAATATTATATTTAATATGATATAGTAAATTAAGCTATGATATTTCAATTATATAAGTAGATATATGATATCAAAATGTACTATACAAAAGAAAAAATAACAATCATAAATAATAAATAATAAGTTTATAATTAATTTTAAGATTTGATTTTAAAATTATACACTTAATAAATTAAAACATTATGAATTTGATTATTATATACAAATTTTCTATTGATTATTTTTTTATGTATTTCATATCTTTATTTTTTATGTTAGAAGCAAAAATTACATATTTTTTTCAAAATATTAAGACAAGATTGTATATTCTATAAATACATATATGATATAATGAGTAGTTAACTATTTAATTTACTAAATTAAAGAAATTTAGAGTTGTATATATATAATATTATACTATACTAAGTACATTATAGCATTGTTGTGTATTATACATATAACAAAGAAGTGTGCACTATTCATTCATAATTAATTTATCTAATATGATAAATATTATATTACAACAACAACAACAACAAAGCCTTATCCCACTAGGTGGGGTCGGCTACATGGATCATACGACGCATGATAAATATTATATTAATATAATAAATATATAATTAATGTATATTATAATATACATTGATGATATTAAAAAATGAAATAAGATCATGAATTAAAGCTCAAAGTTTAATAAATTCAAAACTAAATGAAGAGAGAAAGAACAAATGCACAAAGATAGTCCCACATTGCTAATAGTAGCAAAGTGTGAGTCAATGGACAACTATAAATAAAGGAAGAGACTAATGGGCCAATATGAATATTTATGGAGAAAGTCCATTTTTGGATATTTTCCAAGTTTATAGTAATATTTTTTATCAATTCATCTCATAACAAAAATAATAATAAAAAAATTTTGACTGGTCCAAAAACGTGGGTTCAACCCGGTTCAATCCGGTTTTGACCGGTTTTAACCGGTTTGATCCGGTTCAATCCGGTCCAAATGGAGGTCCAGTTTTGGGGCTCCAAGTGGGTCGGATTTGTGACCGGTCAGCGGTCCGACCGGCCGGTTCGGTCCGGCCCTGACAACACTGGTTTTGAGTAAGCATTGATAGTGGTCACCGCATCAGGTGTCGCATGGTGTTGTACACCCCCATTCAGTTTCTTGTGTCTCCCTATACCTACACACTTGCAATTTTCCATGATATAGTTTTAATACAAATTGGATGGTGCCCTTATTTGTTATATAATAAAATCAATCTTTGAGTCATCCATTTCTGCTTAGAAAACTACTTAATGATTGATTTCATGGTCGCTGACAAGTATTAAAAAGGAAAGTCATGTTCGGATAGAATATTATATTCTAATAGCAATGTGCAGGTGAAAAAGGCAAAAAGAAGTATGTGGCGCCTCCATCAAGCTGTAAGTTACGGCCTCATCTTAGCCCGTCGTCTAACCTCTCATCAACACACATGATTTTCCCTTTCTCCGCGTACAATATCCGCTTCCTTCTCATGCAACAGCCACCACCACTTTCCTTGACGACTTGCCACTGCTAGAGACACCACCGCTGCCTCCGTCAAACCATCGGGTCTTCTCCGGGTGGCCGCCAGAACCCTCAAGCCAGCGCAGCTGTCGGAGAGCCCACTCAGAAACCGTCTGTCCATGGTTGATTCATTTCTCCCTTTATCCCATTCCCCAATCTCTCACACTTTCCATCTTTCCTTCTCTTCCGCAATCTCTCTCGTTCCATCTATCATTACTCTCGCATTCCCCAATATCTCCTCTCTCGTTCCATCAACCATTTCTCTCTCATTCCCCAATTTACTTCTCAAAATAAATCACGATAAGTCAAAAAAGTAAAAATACAGCACAAGATTACCTTTTTTAGGAGAAAAAGGATGACAACCAAGATTTGTGATTGTCATACATGTGTATATATAGATATCAATAAAAAGCAACGACATGTACAAGTATAGACCCTCAAGAGGGGAGCAACAAAAAGAAAAGTACGCCCCTAACCAAAATCCCACTCCCGCAAAAGAAAGGAGATGTGGTGTAGACATCGCTCCCCACAAAAGATAATCTGGTTATGATAGAGCCAAATGGCCCAGGTACCAGCCAAAAAAGTTGCTATTGATGCTCTCCAACTCTGCCTCTGACCAGCAAGGACTCGAAACGACTGCCAAAATGACTCCGCCACTAATTGAGGTGTGCTCGCGGTGCTCGTTTGCCACCAAACCTGCCGGGATATATGGCAATCAATGAATAAATGAGTGATGTCCTCAGCCTCGCCACACATCACGGAAGATGTACCAATGTGGGGCGTCTATCTCGCCTTGCAAACTCTAGTGAGAATCCTGCCCCACCACACGAGTCAAGTAAAGATCTTGACCATTAGCGGCACTCGGGAGTGCAAAATAAGTCTGCAATTTTCCTTCAATGTGTCCGAGGACAGGAAGGAAACGGAGGTAGACACTATGAGCTGAAAAAGAGTCTGATATCCATACCCAGCATTAAATTTGATGTGCTAACCAATATTCCTAAAAGGTTAAGTCTTTAGAAAGAGCAACATCATTGATTTTATGTTCTTAACACTCCCCTCACGTGTGAATGACAACTTTTGGTCTAGCCCAAGCTCAACACGTGGACAACCATGGGAGGAAATTACTTTTTAATAAGAGCTTAACGAGGTTAGAACTCGGACCTCTGGCTCAGATATCATATTAAATTTGATGTGCTAACCAATTTTCCTAAAAGCTTAAGCCTTTAGGAAGAGCAACATTATTGATTTTATATTCTTAACATTGTGATCAAGTTTCACAGGTTTCCAAATGCTTGTACCGTGAATTGTAGTGTTTATATGGCAAATCACAAATGAAAGAGCAAGTATAACCAACACAATACTAAACTAAAAAATTGCATAATCCCTCACACTTACCTTGTCAATTGATCAACATACAACATTTCACAATATGCGCACAACAAGAAATCTATAAACTTGAAGGATATTCTTACCAGAAACTGAAGAAGATAAGGAATATGAGACTCGAAAGGCTGAAAAATCCTACTGTGAACAGCACCACCCTGCAGGAATTGACACTCATCATTAGTGCTTAAATTATATATTTCAACGGCTATCATGCCCACTTCACTTGACATAGTGGAGGAAGAGATGTAGTCTATATTTTCTACAATGAGCAAAGAGAATTCTTTTTTTTACAAGGCAATGTTGGTAGTATTCATTTTGTATTAAGCACGTAAAACTATGAAATTTAAAATGTAAGAAGAGAAAAAGACCCCAAGAGAGCCAAAAGATGACAGAAGGAAGCAAGAGAACTCTCAAAAAAATGATATCCCCCTTGCAAGTTGTGACAAAAAAAGAGAAATGTAAATATTCTTGATGTAACACCTTAAAAAAACAGCTGGTTACATGAGTTAACTGTTATAATAATCTTTTTGATCGCATTAAACCAACCCCACTCAAAAAACTCCGCCCACCTCTCTCCTTTGGCAACCCCTACCGGCAGCACCACTCTCGCATCCGGCGATTCCTGCAGGCGGAGCCACCCCCCACCCTCTGGCATCCCCAGTCGGCGGCACCACCTCGAATTCCGACCACCATGCATCGCAGGGCGAACCGCCTAGCTGACGGATTGTTGTCGTTCTCACGCCCAGCTTCCCACCGTCCACCCATGGAACACTATTCACGGTGTCTCAGAGACGGTCACTTCGCTCAACAATGCTCGGCCCTATGCATTGCCTTCAGTGCAGGGGTGAGGGTCATCGGCGAGGAGTGCCCCTGCAGTCTCATAGGAAAGCTCAGTCTGGCCCACCAGGAGGTCCTAAGGCAAAGACGCCAGCGGCGCTCCCGATAATTTTTCTTTTTCCTTTTTTTTCTTTTTTTGAGGAAAGAAAGGATGACCCCCAGAATTTGTGGTTATCATCCAGGTATATATATAACTGTGAGATCAAAAGTCATGTACAAAAGTAAACTCTCAAGAGGAGAGCGCCAACACAGGAGGGATGTACAAAAGACTAAGCAAAACCCCACAACGGGAGAAGAAAGGAAGCATGAGATACAATACTATCAATAAGGCCCTGCTCCCCACAGAAAACATTCTAGTTACGCTAGAGCCAAATGGCCCAGTTACCGGCCAAAAAAGACATCAGCAGAACTTGCCACATCAGCCGTCGTCTAGCCCGAGTGCAGAGTGCAAGCCAAAATGCCTCAACCTCAGAAGGGGGAGGTGCCAATGAAGCCTGCGTACCCATCCGCGTCCAAAACTTCTGAGAGACTATGCAACCAAAGACAAGATGATCGATGTCTTCTGCCTCGCCACATAAAGGGCAAGAAGCATCCGCATGAGGCGCCCACCTCGATCTGTATACTCTAGTGAGGAGCCTGTCACGCCGCATGACGCACCCGAGAGCGCCATATGAGTGCGATGAGCACATCTGAAGATGAAGGTACAAGAAGAAAACAAAGGTAGAGGCTGCCGGCTGAAAAGGACTGACATCCAAATCCACCATCAGACCTGGAAGGGTCCTGGCGGAAAGCAGCCACTAATGCCAAGAGCTCTGTAAACCACTGCTCAAAGAGTGAAGAGCTAAAAAGGGGAATCCATGAGCCAATGCCCGGATCACCGGCCACTCACCATGTCACTGCTACAGTCGCACTCAGATGCATAGCCACCGCCCATAGCTGAGGAAATTCCACCGATAAGGGTCCCCCAGGGAACCACTCTTGCTGCCAAAAAGAGAGTACTTCCTCAAGGGCAAGGGAACCATAAAAGGACGCACTCAAGGGAGAATAATCGTCACACCTCTCCAGACAAAGGAAGCCCCACGAGGTTAGACAGACATGGAGTCCCATGAAAGGTCCTGCCCATAGCAAGTGAAAAAGACCACCCTCCATAAACTATCAACCAGCCCCATGATCCGGCCCACCGACCGAGCTAGGAGAGCCCAGTTGGAGGTGAGGAGATCGTAAACTCCAGGGCCCCCTGTGATGTGGGCTGGCAAATAGTGTCCCACACAACGATGTGGACTCCTCAACGCTCGGAACTGCACCCTGCCAAAAGAATCTGCTCTTCAATCAATCAATCCGTCTCTGAACCTAGGCAGACATCTAGATTCTGAAGATCCAACATATAGTAAATGAGGGCCGATAGAACAGACTGGAGTAGAACAAGTCGTGCACCTCATCATAAGTCTTCGGAGGTCCACCCATGAAGCCTGTGCTCCAGTCGTTGAATTATCGGAGTCCACCCTCGAGTGCCAAACCGCCGATTGAAGAGGGGAAGACCCAGCTAGGTGATCGGTAGAGTATCAATCGGAGTGCAGAGCTCCGCTGCACATCGAGCTGCATCCTCGGGAATCATGCCAAAAGGGATGAATGAAGATTTAACATGGATGATCTAGAGGGCATGATGCTGCCCCGAAAAGCTCCACCAATGTAGTGACCTGTCTGGCCTCCCGAATAGAGCCCTCAATAAAGAAAATGATGTCGTCAGCATACTACAGGATGGGAATAAGACTATCAGCAAAGCTACCTGAATGCATCTGGCAAGGGTGTCGGCGGCCAACACGAAGAGCATAGGGGCGAGTGGGCAGACCTGTCGAACTCCTCTTTGTGGCTGCACACGACCACCAGCCAACATTCCATTGACCAGGATGGAGAATGAAGTACTAGTGACGCAATGCTTCATTCAAGTGTTCCAAGTCTCCGGAAAGCCTCTAAGCTACAAGCCTGCAATGAGTGCCAATGAAATGACCATGAAACTGATGCCACCTCATTTCTTTTCACTTGAGTGATCAGGACTTGAGTTGGTAGCAAGCAGAGCGACCCCGTCTCCGGCGACCCCCGTCGGCGGCTCCACCTTCCCCGCCTCCGGCAGTCCCTGCCGGCGGCGCCACTCCACGCGGATGGCTCCCAGCATCCGCCCCCACCATGTGCCGTAGAGAGGTGTGCTCCCTTGATGGCCGGACCACCGTCGCAGGCACGAGTTATACCCGCGGCCGGCGCCAACCATCGCCTCACTGTTTCAGGTGCCTTGCCGCAGGTCACGTCGTGCGTTGCTGCTCCGGCCCGCTGCGCTGTCTCCGGTGCAGGGGTGAAGGTCACCGGAGGTCCGCCTGCCCCCGCGCAGTGCCAGAGCGACCGCCTATCACCTCGCCGCGCAACTCCCTTGCAACTGCGCCCCCACCAACTGTCAACCTCTCTGTCCCCTGGCCACCTGAGATCCAGTGCGGCGTGGACCTGCTCAACGGATGCATCATCGTCGAGGTTACCAGCGCCTCTCCGGACCAGACGGTGCTTCGCTTGGCCGACGTCGCTAACGTGGGCGTGTCACCGCCATTCCACCTGTCTCGAGTATCGCCAGGGCTTTGGCTTCTCATCCTGGGATCAGAGCAGCAGCGTGACGCCCTCCTAGCCTCCCCGACCAACATCCCGCAGCACTCCCAGATCAGGTGGCGACACCAGAAGGCCGACGACGGAGCAACGATGACACTGCCCGGAGTCCGTCGGTCCTTTGACATTCTCGGTTTGCCATTGCACCTCCAGCAACCGGAGATTGCACTGGCAGTGGCAAGACTCATCGGCAACCTTGTTGCGGTCGCTCTCCCTGCGCTCGGGTCGCCAGACCTGTCGATCTCCTCTGTCGAAGTCGAAGTTCCCACTGGTAGTCCGTTGCCGACGACAGTTGTTCTCAGCATGGGGCAGTTTCCTTCTCCACCTGCAGCTTTCCCAGCGCTGTGCTTCGTGGGCGGAGCTGGTCGCCAGTGGGACAGCCTCGCCGGCCCAGTCTTTGCTGGCATCAGCGAGCAGGGCGGAGCAGTCTGCTGCACCAGGTGATGCAGACAACGTACAGTGCGTGTCGAGCAGGCGTAGGAGCCGTACACAGACTTCCCGCAACCCGGATCCAAAACCCCCTGACCAGACCCAATATCCCCCATCGCAGACCCGAAATGCCCAAGCCACGACCCGCCTCTCGCCCCTAACCCGAACCCGACACCAGACACCACCCTCCTCCACCCAACCCATTGTACCCAACCACCCTCGTGCCCGGTCCGAGCCGCCGATCCGGGATCCTAACCCGGATCAGTCGGCCTCCTCCCCCTCTGAACTCACCCCCTCCTCTGCTGTGCACTCCGGCCAGCCGCCACACATTCTCCGGCGATCAGCCACCGCTGCCTCATCCCCACCCCCTTCACGACCATCGCACACCACCAACCAACCCTCAACACCACCTCCTTCGCCCCACACCCAATGCCCCCCCGCCTGTACTCGCCGCCAATGCTGACTGCAACATGGTCACCGGGGAAGCTTCCGCCGCCACCCCCTGTCGCCATGCCCCCCCCCCCAACACAGGGCCAGCCGCCGCCTACGCCGGGCTCGACTGACGCCACTGCAGTGGAGGAGCCACTCATGGTCGAGCCTACCCCGCCACCGGCTTCTGCTCTCCGATGACTGGCGTCACTGCAGCGGAGGAGCCGCTACTGGTCGGGCCTGCCTCGCCAATGGCCGGGGTGCTGGTCTCGCCGGCAGGGGCCACTGCAACAGAGGAGCCTCTTCTTGCTGGGAGGATGGATGATGACGTTTTGGAGGTGGCAGCAGCTGCAGGCCTGACGCATCCACGTCGGCGGTCACGCCCACGACCTGAGCTGGATCGTGGGGTGGCTCTTCACATGCAGCTGCAGTCATCACGGGGGACCACAGGAGAGGCCCGACGTTGCACTGTGACTTGGGCAACCAGGAGGGCGAAGCAGTAGTGGTTCCATGAAGATCCTCACATGGAATGTGCGGGCCTGGGCGACCCCGGAGAGCGTTGGACCTTGGGTCGTTACCTCAGGGAGTGGGAGGCCGACGTCGCCCTTCTACAAGAGACCAAGCTGACAGATTGTAGCACAAGGATTTGGGCCCAGATCGGGGGGCCCCGCATGTCCGAGCACCTCTCACTCCATGTGTTGGGCCAGTCGGGAGGCTGCATCATCGGATGGCGGGCTGACCTTTTCTCTCTTGAGGACTCCTGGACGGCCAGATTCTCGTTGACCGCTAACTTACGGAGCCGGGCAGCAGGCGGTGACTACCTCTTTTCATGTGTTTATGGCCCCTGCTCGGCATCTTTACGCGGCGCCCTGTGGGAGGAGCTGCGGATGGCACACTCCAATCTCCTGAATGCTCGGTGGCTCATCGGGGGCGACTTCAATGTCACCTTGGACATGGAAGATCACCCCATTCGACAACAGGGGAGAGATGCCGGAGCAGAGGATTTCAGAGACTTCATTGACTCGCAGTCGTTGGTCAATTTTTCGACCTCCAACTGTAGGTTTACATTGAGGAGCAGAGCGAGGCCGACGGATCACGGATTGATCGTTTCCTTGGATCACTAGAGCTAGCAGAGGCACATCAGATGGCCGACGTGAAGGCCTTAGACCGACCGTTCTCGGACCACACCCCCCTCATGTGGCGGTCCAATGACGGTCAGGTGCAGCGCTCACTCTTCCGCTTTGAGCGCTCTTGGTTGTTGGAGGGCTTCCGTCAGTTGGTGACGGAGCACTGGCTGAGTGTGGCGGCTTCTGACTCCGCAGCTAGACGCTAGAATCTCGCCTTGTCAGCTTGCATTCCTTCCTCTGTCAGCGTAGACGCCAGATCCGGAGGACAGGTTGCAACGTCGGGTGGATGCCTTAGCGGTGATTGCTCAGATGGATCGCTTGGAGGACTCTCGCCACCTCACCGATGCGGAGATCGCCGAGTGCAGACACACTCAGGATACCATCCTGCTAGAGGACCGGATAGTGGAGACCCGGTGGAGGCAGCGCTCCCGACAGACCTGGGATTCAGGAGGGAGATGTCAACACTCGATTTTTCCACTTGTACACGAGCTCTCGTTGGAGGGCGAACAGGATCGAGCAGATTGAGGTGCAGGGCCAGCGTGTCTCCGGTCACCACAGCATCGGGACGGCCATTACCTCCAATTTTCGGGCGTCCACTCGGCGGCACACACCGAGCCCTTGGCGTTGGGCTCCAAGGGACATGCCCTGCCTTTCTAATGATCAGTCTTCTTTGTTGATGTAGGCCATTACTGAGGACGAGGTTATTGAGGCCCTTCGGGACCTCAATAGCGAGGTTGCTCCCGGCCCAGATGGCTTCCCAATTTTCTTCTACCGAGAGTTTTGGCCGGTGGTGCGTGAGGATGTCTTGGCTGTCATCCAAGAGTTTACCGGTGGGAATAGGAGCTTTGACCGCCTCAACAGGTTCCTATTATTCCTACTTCCAAAGCGCACACCGGCGGAGAGAGTAGAGGACTTTCGACCGATTGCCTTATCCAATGTCATCTACCTCTTGGTGGCCCGGGTATTGGCGAACCGACTTCGAGAGGTACTTCCGGAGTTAATCCATCCAGCGCAATTAGCTTTCATCCAGGGTCGTTCCATCACCAACAGGTACACCATCGCCTCCAAGATCATTGCACAGTGGAGGACTACTTGCCGTGCTTTCCTGTGGAAGGTTGACTTCTCCAAAGCATACGACACTGTCTCATGGCCTTTTCTTTGGCATTCACTGCAGGTTAGAGGCTTCCCAGAGACTTGGATTTCTTGGATGAAGCGTTGCATCACTACCGCTTCATTCTCGATCCTAGTCAATGGCGTGAGGTCAGGTGACTGGGTGCAGCCGCAGAGGGGGGACTGTTAGGGCTGCATGATCTTCGCCCTAACTATCGACGCATTCGCCAGATGCACCCAGGCGTCTTGTTCGGGGACTTGGTTCCTCTCCTACAGTACGCCGATGACACATTATTTTTCATCGACGAATAGCGATCCTTGTAGAGCTTTCTGGCGTGACGACTGGACTTCAGATCAACCATGCCAAGTCCTCCTTCATTCCTTTTGGCATGGTTCCCGAGGAGGCTGCCCGATGTGCGGCTGAGCTTCACACGCCGACTAGCTCCCTACCAATCACCTATTTGGGCTTCCCACTTTCTGACTGGCATATCGGTTCCCGGGGTTGGACCCAGTCATCGAGCGCATGGAGCAGAGACTCCAGGGTTGGAGCTCAAGTCTCTTGTCCAGGAGAGGCAGGCTCATCCTCCTCCGCTCAGTCCTCTCGGTGCTTCCGACATATTACATGACGGTCCTCCGGCCACCTGCTCAGGTTCTTCGACGCATGGATCCTTTGAGCAGATTTTTTTGGCAGGGTGGTAATTCTGATCGCCGAGGTGTTCACCTTGTCGCATGGAGTAGCTTTTGTCGTCCCACCTCCCAGGGAGGACCGGGGGTTCGAGATCTTCGCTATACCAACTGGGCTCTCCTAGCCCGGTGGATGAGGCGGATCATGGGGCCAGAGGATGGTCTATGGCAGGCGGTCTTCTTCACTTGCTACGGACGTGACTTATCATGGGAGTCGAAGACTATTTTGCCTCGCGGGGCCTCATCTTTAAGGCGGGGAGTGGCGGCCCTGATTCCGAGGATCCAGTCTCTCATGACCTCCACATTAGGCTCCGAGTTGGATTTCTCCTTTTGGCGTCATGGCTGGCTCCCCGGAGACTCATTCGTTGTGGCTTTCCCCCGCCTTTATGCCTTGGCGGCACAGCCCGACGCGACAGTGGCGGAGTCCTGGTCTGAGGACAAGGCCCTGGATCTTGGACGCCTCTCTTCAGATCAGCCCTCTCGGAGCAGCGTTTTACCGAGCTCTTGGCTCTTCACCAGAGGAGAGGATTGCCTCTTACCGCCCTGACCGCTCCAACGTGATGGCTGGATATGGCTTTCGGAGTCTTGGTCAGCACGTAGCATCTACATCCGCTTTCTCCCCGACATGGCAGTGTCGGAGGACTTCAGAATGGATTGCAGGCTTATCTGGCGCTCCAGGATACCGTTGAAAGTCAAGATCTTTGCTTGGCTCATGCGGTATGGCAGACTTCTCACCAGGAGGTGCAGGGCGAGATGGGCGCCTCACACCGACACGTCTTGTGTTCTGTGCAGCGACGCTGAGGATATCGCCCACCTATTTTTTGCATGCTCGACAGCTCGTGACATCTGGTGGCCGACGACTTTTGTGGGTCCCCCCCCAATTCAGAGACCTTGTGGTAGTTGCTTCGAGGTTTGGCCCGTTAGAGATATTCATGGAGGGCACCTTTGGCGTCTTTTTTGGCCGGCTCTTGGGCTATCTGGCTCCAACGTAACCGAGTGATTTTTTGTGAAGAGCGATGTCACATCGAGCGGATTGTACACCACATTTCCTTTCTTCTTCGGGAGTGGGGTTTTGGTTAGGAGGGATACTTTTCCACATTTTGTCGCTCTCTAGTTGGAGCTCACTTTTGTACATGTTTCTCTTTACATAGTTATATACATACCTGGATGACAACCAGATGGTTGGTCATCCTTTTTCTCCTCAAAAAAAAACTGTCATAAGCCTTAGAAAAGTCAGAAGGAGAGGTGCAGTGCCGCACGGGTGTTTGGTGAAGAAAACATTCAGCCCGTGACACTAGGGATCATATCCAGACTGGACTGAGTGGAATCCCAACACCTTATTGGCCAGAGCTCGCTGACCGCCAGCGGGCTCAATAAAGAGATTAAGTGGAGGCAACGCTCTCGCCGGACTTGGCTCCACAAGGGCGACATTAACGCTCATTTGTTCCACCTATATGTGATCTCTCATCACCGGCATCATCGGATTGATCGGCTGGTGATCCACAGGCAGCAGATTGTTGGCCAGCAGCACATTGGAGACGCCATTGCAATATACTATCAGGAGACCTCTAGGCGACAGCCCCAAGGTGGCCACCTGGGGAATCCCCAACCTCACGGACGAGCTTTTTCAGAGGACGAGGTCATCCAAGTGTTGTGGGACCTCAATACTGATGCATCTTCATCTGCAAGGAGTTATGGCTTGTGGTATGGGAGGACATCATGGCAATCATCTAGGAATTCATCGATGGGGATCAGGGCTTTGAGTGCCTTAATCGGATTCTATTGCTCATGCTTCCAAAGAGCACCCCGGCGGAGCGTATAGAGGATTATGGATCCTTATCCAACGTCACCTACCTTTTGGTGAATTAGGTATTGGCCAATCACCCTAGGAATTCTGGTCAGTCAGCTTTCATCCAAGACTGATCCATCACTCATAGTTATGGCATGACCGCAGAAATCATCGCACATTGGAGGACTGCCAGGCTATTCTCTAGAATGAAAATATTTCATGGTCTTATGGCATTCCATGCAGGTTAGAGGCTTTCCCATGGTTTGGATTGCTTGGATGATGCGATGTATCACCACTGCTTCATTCTCAGCCCTGGTCAATAGAAGGTCAACAGGTGGCTGGTGGTTCAGCCACAAAGAGGGGTTTGGCAGGAATGCCCACTCGTGGCCATGTTATTTGTATTGGTGGTTGACGCCTTTGAGAGGTGCACGCAGGCCTCGTGTGGGGCTGGTTTGTTCAGGGGTTCACAGGCAGCTTACTTCCACTTCTCCGGTATGCTAACCACACTTTATTTTTCATCGAGGGCACTACTCATGAGGGGTCGGGTGGTTGGCCATCATGGTGGATCTATTTGGAGCTGCGTCCGGTCTCCGGATCAACCATGCCAAATCATTTTTCATCCCTTTTGGCATGGTTTTGGAGGCGGATGCTTCCACAGTCGAACTTCACACTCCGACTAGCACATTGCCAATTACATACCTAGGACTTCCCCTTTCCGACACGGGGGGTCGACTCTAGAGTTGAGAGGCTGGAGTTTGAGACTGCACTCACGTGGAGGCTGACTTGTGCTCCTCAGGTCGGTCCTCTCTGCCTTGCCAATTTAATATATGTCAGTACTCTTAGGACAGGTTCAGAGACGGATTGACTCCTTATGGAGCAAATTCTTTTGGCAAGGGAACTCCCCAGACTAGCAAGCTATACATCTTATCTCCTGGCAGACCATTTGTTGTCCCACTTCCCTGAATGGGCTTGGCGTCCGTGACCTCCGGTGAGGCTTTCTCCTTTTGGCATCATGATTGGCATCCAGGGGGGTCGTTGGCAATCTTTCCCTTGGCTACTGGCCCTTGCGGCGCATTTGGACTCTTCAGTTGCAAAGTGTGGAGGAAAGCCAGTGCCTGGCACCCGTTCTTGGACCCCCACTTTCATATCACCTCTCTCAAATAGGCACATACCGGAGATTATGGCCTTCCATCGGCAGATTGTTCCATTTATGTCGGACCCCTTCAGGTTAAG
Organism: Pontederia crassipes; assembly: GCA_030549335.1. Classification (NCBI taxonomy): domain Eukaryota; kingdom Viridiplantae; phylum Streptophyta; class Magnoliopsida; order Commelinales; family Pontederiaceae; genus Pontederia; species Pontederia crassipes. The sequence continues at coordinate 75,996,473 of CM060192.1, forward strand.
GTTGGGTATGGCTATCTGAGACCTTTACTGCTCGCAAGTCTCTATCTTCATTTCCTCGCTCAACTCGGGACACCTTCAGAACAGATTTCAGACTCATTTGGTGCATCTGGGTGAGGCATAAAGTCAGGATTTTTGCTTAGCTTATGTGGCACAACAAGTATAGGGCGAGATGGGCACCTTATGACGACACATCCTGCATCCTATGTGGAGAGGCGGACGAGGACATCATGCACTTATTCTTCGGTTGCACTGTGTCCCGAGAGGTCTGGTCCAGCTGGCCTTGACCGGAGAACCTTTCCCTATGCAAGAGGCATTTTGACAGTCAGAGCCCTTGGTGGACAGAGACAGCACTAGAGAGTTTTGCTGGCGACTCCTAGCCGATGCTTGGGTTATCTGGCTCCAATGAAACCGGGTTATTTTTTGTGGGGAGATGTCAAGTTGATAGTATTATACACCATAGCTCTTTTCTTCTTCGAGAGTGGCGATTTGGATAGTGGCCATTGTACTTTCCTCTTTTTTGCCGCTCTCTTTTTGAGAGCTTACACTTGTACATTTTCCACAATCATAGTGATATAAATCCACGGATGAGACCGTAATTTGGTGTTCATCCTTTTTTTCCCTTAAAAAAATGGCTGATTACACAATAGTCAAACAGCCCCCACGATCAACAGACACTAGCTATGAATGTTTCTATGCTCCAATCCCTGTGTGCTGCCAATGCACTTGATGAACAAAAGAGAATCTATAGCATGTTTAAGCTTACTGAAGAAGCCAAACCTCAGAAGCTTGAATACTTTTATACAACATATCATCTGCAAAAAGTTCTTTCATGTTAAGTGCATTAATCAAAGACATGTGATCCAGTTTTCATTGTTTCATATTTTTGTCATACAATCTATTAAAATAAACAATTTCAGATGATTGGGTGACCTTATTTTTGTTCTGAGGGAAAGAAGGGTGACTTGAAGTTAAGCTAGTCATCCATCATTCTGGGGCTGCTTTTGCTTTTGGTTTCATGCACACTTGTACATCTCAGGAAGTTCTTAATACAAGGTTGATATTTATTCCAACCTCATAGTCATCTTTTCTTTCGTCAAAAGAAAACAATGATAAAATGCAAGGTTGATATTTACTCCAACCTCAGTCATATTTTCTTTCGTCAAACAGCGATGCTAAAAATTATGCCAAATGGCAGTTAAAATCATAAGGAATAAAAAAGAAATTTTACTTACTAGAAGCAAGCTAGCAGCACGAGCAACTTCAGAAGGGTAGTACCTTTTTTACATTAAGTCAATCAGTAAAAGCTAAAGGTAAGTGGCAACACCATAGGATACAAAACAAAAACAGATGAGACACGAAAAAGATAAATAGACAAAAGTAATGTTTCAGCAAAAGTGCTGTAAATAGGCACTAAACTTACAGCATACATTAGTTCAGAGCAATTTAAATTTAAGCTACGATATCATACCTCAATACTAGCAAGTAAATCGAGATAAAAAAAAAAGAAAAAGAATTGCCTTCGGATTAAAGTGCATGCGCATGTCAAGTGAAACATTCCATGCTAACTGTCAAAAGAAAATAAGAAAGAAACATCCCATGCTGGGTGCGGCACAAGATGTTTTCAGGCAACTGGACTTCTCTTCAGTTAACATTTGATGGAGCATCCTACATGGATGATACATGTTTACTTTGAGACTCCTTTGGGAAAAGCATTAATTTCCAAACCACATGGACAATGAGATCATGCTAGAGGTCCTTTTTCAAGTAAAAAAATGAACTATAAAGATATTCTGTCATTCCCAAGATGGAAAAAGATCTCCAAGAGTAATTGGAATAAAGTGAGCATCATCTTGCTAGATCAACAAATAAACAAGTAAAGAGAGGTACATTTTCTTCATAAGAAAAAAAATTGAAGCTGTTATCTTAATAGGAGTCGGAAACACTTAATGTTAGGATGTTAGACAGTCCCAATGCATTCCTAAGCTTTATTAGTTACTGCATAAACACTCAAGTTAAGAGTTGTCCTTTTGTTACATCAAGGCTTACAACCCTAGAATGAAAGAGAAGGAAAAGGTAGCCAAAAGATTTACTAACATGGTCAGTAGTTCAATAAGTCTGAAAGTGATAACTGAATGATGAAGAGTCAAGGTTGGTCAGGTAGCAATGAAATACCATAGAAGAAACAAAGGAAAGACCCATGAAAAACTGGCGATGAACCAAATCAGAGAATTTGAATCCATGAAAATCAGATATGAGCTCAGGCTGCATGAAACTTGAGCACTCTTAACAAGGATGGTCTAATATTTGTACATCTTCGTTTTTCTCTCCAGTATGCAGCAGATGAAATGCATTGATTAGATTCAAGGTAATGAAAGCTAGTATTAAAGTTTGACCAGCGTCATGTATAATGCAATAAAAGATTAAACTCTGTGTCAATATTTTTTGTTTGGTAGTATATTTATTATTTCCTTATGGAAAAATCACAAGAAAAGCAGCCCTGGATACAACTTCCAGCAATAAAAGGAAAGCAAGAACAATGAAATATAATATGCAAATTTGGATCTGGATTAACTGCAAAAAATGATGAAAATGTGGATACAAATATATCTTCAGAAACACATCTTCTGTTGAATGATAACCATAAAAGTCCTTTGCTCGAACAAGATTATATCCGTGAATATGTTGCCGTTTTGGTGCAGAAGTACTTCTATTCTGGAAACGTTGAAAAAAGGATGTCATTATTCAAATGTATGTTCTAGAACCCAGAAAGAACACAGAAGAAGCCACACATACTTCCAAAGCTTTCTCAATGGAAAGCATCATATTCCTAATCTCTTTATCTCCTGGATGGCACAGTAAAAGGACCATTAGTTTGTATCATGCATACATATGAGTATCAATTAATGTCTTTCTTTAAACTCAACAAACATTTTAACATTGAGGAAAAAAGAAATACAAAAGACTTTACTCTATGCTCCTTCTAGATTGTTATCCTAAGCATCCAAATGTAATTGATGATCAGATCTGCTTGATATATTAACCACTTTCATCCCTAGAGCAAGCAAATTTGACCTTCGATCACATTCGCATTGTCAGGTACCACCAATCAACTAGATGACTTTCGTTTGTTGACCCCTATCACAGGGCGGTCTGGGAGTTCATGATTTTCGTTGCACCAACCACACCCTTCTAGCACATTAACAGGACCGATTATGGGAGTTGATGACGATTTATGGTTCTCAGTGTCTTTTGCATGCTATGGCAGGGATCTATCGTGGAGTTCCTGCCTGATCCCCTTCCCGACTAGCCTCATGGTCCCCTCCCTTGTCTCGGGAGAGGCATTTTCCTTCTGCGTCATGAGTGGCTATTTGGAGGTACATTGGAGACCCCCTTCACTAGACTCACGGCACTTGCGAGGGACCGGGCTTAGTGGCAGAGACGTGGACATCATCAGGTGGACCAGGCCGGAGCTCTTGGACCCCAGCATCTATCTTTGTTTCCTCTCAGAGTACCACTTCAGATAGCCTCTGCATGGAAGGTCTCGCATGCAACTAAAAGCTCAAATCTTTGTTTGGCTCATGTGGCGAGGGAGATTACTCACCAGGGTCTATAGGTTGAGATGTGCACCCAACATCAAAGTCTCGTGTGCTTCATGTATTGGGTCGGATGTGGACTATAGCAGGTGTGGTTGTGTCTGAGTGAACAGGGAAATTTGAAAATGGCCTGACGCGTTGCTGTACATGAGGCTGGCACATCCGCCTCTCCCTAGTGGATGACGTCCGCAGACGACGTCAGCCCAAGACACAACCTTCTCTGAGTACTACAGCCAGAGAGCGAAGCAGCCGACGCCCACGAGCAAGTTGATCGATGATGGAAGGTGGAAATCTGTGCACACCTCAACATCGACGGTGACAATATCAGCGTCGGCAAGCCGGGCGCTGGCAAGGAGAAGGAGACTGGCTTGCAGAGCTGGTTTGCCACCGCCGATGCCACCTCTGGCCGGAGCAGATGCGGCGGCATCCCGCTGATGTCAATGGAGTGGCGGGAACCTGCCAGTACAGCTACTGCCCCATCGTCTTCTTTCCGCCATCGCCGAAGGATGGTGCCCGGGGAGATGAAGGAAAGGGTCGCCAGAAGTGATTCCTGTTGTTGGGGCGAGCCTGGGATCAGGAGCCACGACCTCGAGGTGATGCGGCTGATGTGGAATGCTGGTGAAGCGCCTACTCCGATGATGATAGCCTGTGGAGAACCGCTGGCTCCAGGGTGGGACCACTGACTTCCACAATGAGGCAGTCCTGGAGAAAATCTGCACCCTGCCGGACTACCAATGACCAGGGAACGGTGATGGAGATGGACATCGCTCTCACTGCTGCAGGAGAGGCGCCTGCAGGAGGCCCTCTCCGCTGCGCCTGAGGACACTCCGGTCTCCGGTGACCCTCACCTCTGCAGCAGAGTAAAGGCGCTGAACAGAATCAGGCGAAATGCCCATCCTCCAGACATCTATAACAGAGCAGCCGGCGCCAAGAGTGATGGTTGGGCGGCTGTTGTGCGAGCATTGCCCAGCCATCCTCCAGTCGATGCAGCCTGGGGCGCATGGTTGTGGGGGTTTAGGTGGCGTTTGCGCCGCCGGCAGGCACTGCCAGAGGTGGGGGGGTGGCACCGCCAGCAGGGACTGCCGGAGGCGGAGGGTGGCGCCGCCGGCAGGGAATGCCAGAGGCGGGGGTGGCACCGCGGGTAGGGGTTACCGGAGGCGGAAAGCATTAGATTGTTGATATGGAATGATATCCAAAGGCATGAAATACATCCTACTCACATGTAAGTTTTTTTTTTTTCCTTGACATAGCTATAATACAAGTTGGATGGTGCCCCTAACTCGACAATCAACCTTTTTTCTCTCAAGACAAATAATAGCTCCATAGTTACATTATTAGTAGGCCTAATGCTGTCCATTGTTCTCGTTTAACTGGAAGGATGAGTATTCATGTTAAGAGTACAAGGATACATATCAAATTGTGGGAAAACATTGAATGATATGTTCTTGCCAGCATATTTAGTGTCAGCACATTTTCTGTATTTGCTGAAACGAGATAGCCCAATTAAAAAATATATTTATTCGCCCATCCAGTTCAGATCTTTTCACAATATTTTTAGCAAAGTATGTTCAGTTTTCAGACAATTTTCTGCCTTCAATAATGTGCTCATGTGTATCTAACTTTTTTTTTTTTGAGAAGAAAAAGGATGACCACCAAAGTTGTGATTGTCATCCATCTATATATAACTGTGGAATGAAGGTCATATACAAGAGTATACTCTCAGAGAGCAACAAAAAGGAAAGTGTCTCGACTAATCAAAACCCCACTCTGGAATAAGAAAGAGAATGTGATGTACAATGCGCTCAATCTGACATCTCTCCCCACAAAAAGATGATCCGTTGCGCTGAAGCTGAAGTCAAATGGCCCAAGCACTAGCCAAAAAGGTCGTTAGAGGCAGCCTCCAGCTCAGTCTCTGACGGGCCAAAACTCGAAGTAACTGCCACACCAGCCCCGAGATGATGCCCCGCGATGCTCATCTGCCGCCAGATGTCTCTAGAAGTCTGACACTCAAAAAATAGATGGGTAATGTCATTCTCCACCTCGCTGCAAAACACACTGGATGTGTCAATATCAGGCGCCCATCTCGCCCTATATCTCTTGGTAAGTACTCTGCCATGCCACATGAGCCAAGCAAAGATCTTGACTTTCAACGGTATCCGGACGCGCCAAATGAGCCTGCAATCAGACCTGATCTCCTCCGACAAAGTGGTGATAGGCAGGAATCTAATGTAGAGACTGCTCGTTGAGAAGGACTCCGATAGTCATATCCAACCGTCTGATCTAGAGCGGTCTGGGTGGAGAGGGGCGATCCGCTGATGGAGTGCTAGGAGCTTGGAAAAACGTTAGTCTGCAAGATGCGAGCCAAACAGGGGAGACCATGAGCCTGAGCCTAGACCGTCGGTCTTAGTCCAAGTCTCTACGTCGCTACAGCCCATAGGCGGGGAAACGCCTCGGGTCCCGAGGGACCAATCATGCCGTCAGAAGGAGAAGCCATCCCCAGAGCCAAGAGAGGGGACCATGAGAGGGCATACCCGTGGGATCATGCCCCCACTCCCCACCAAAAGGATGAGGCCCCACGGGCAGGGTGGCTCTCGACTCCCAAGAGAGATCACGCCCATGACAAGTGTCTAAGACTGTGCGCCAGATACTGTCCTCAGGCCCCATGATCCGCCTTGCTCTAATATCTGATCATTTATCCCAAAAGCTTAAGTTATGCGGAAAATGTTCATCTTTATATTTATATTCTTAGCAATTTCTTTTTTTGGAGAGACTAGAGAGAGATTGTTTTTATTTAAGAGAAAAAGGATGACCACCAAAGTTGTGGAGCGAGAGATGTTAGATGGATAGCATTACTTTTTGGATATTTTCACTATCCACCCTGAACCTTTTTTTTAGGAGAAAAAGGATGACCACTGAACTTGCGGTTCTCATCCATGTATATATAACTATGAAGATGTCAACATGTACAGATATGGGTTACAGCGGCTCAAAAAAGAGATGAGTAGCGCCTACCCAAAACCCCACTCCCAAAGAAGAAAGGAAATATGGTATACAAAAAATCACCCGATTGCGCTGAAACCAAATGGCATAGGTACTAGCCAAGAAATCCTTCCAGAAAAATAAAGAAAGGAAAAAAGATACTTTTACATCGGCAATATATCTATAAAAAAAGGTCACAAATAAGTAAAAGTTGTTATCTTTCAAGTTACCTTCTGTATAATTCTGAAGAAGCTCACGTGGACAAGGTATGTATAAATATGGTAATGCCTAGAAAACACAAAAGAATTCCTTAAATTCGTTGAATATTTAATTGCATGTAATCGTGCAACAAACATATGGCTGACAGACAATGCACAAATCTAATTAGCTTGTTATATCTTCTCAAAAAAAAATTTAGCTTGTTATATGGAGACATCTAAAAGTACATGGGAATCATTTACTAAAATTTAATCTCACATATTGCATAGATGACGTTCACCAAAAAAAAGAACATATTGCATAAATGAATTACCAGACATAGCAGTTACTGCAAAATCAGAGTGCATGCCCGCATACATTGGATCAAGACAGCCATCACATGTGGATCGGTTCAGTTTTATTTTATTTTATTTTGAGAAGGTTCAGATTATTTATGAAACAGAACATAACACTTTCTTTTTGGGAGAGTGGTGGTGGAGGGAGGTACAACGCATTGACTTGATAGATTGAATTTTTTAGAACTCCATGTTGATCTTACCTTCTCTATGTTAAGTGCATGACAGACCAGATTTTTCCAATCTTTGGTACTTAACTAAAATTTGTTACTTCTTTGATTTTGGAGTGCCAATCAGCACGACATTATCACAATCAACAACCCAAAAAAATTGACAATGTTATTTCTTTGATTATCTAAGAATATTAATTCACAAACGAGCCTTTTCATCAAAGTATACCTGGCTACCACTAGGAGGTTAGGTTGTTATAGCAACAGTCGTAGCAATAATGGTTAATAGTGTAGAAAGACATTTCGATCTCAGGATGACTAGATTCCTACTTAGGCTTCAAACTAGTGCCTTCTTAAAAAAACATTAAATTGATCCTTCAGTTCTCCTATCATCTATAAATTTCTGTCGTTTATTCAACTCAGTAACATTTAAAACCCGTTTTCCAAAGGAAAAAGGAAAAAGTAACGCTTAAATACCTTTTATTTACACCTTACCATCCTTGGGCAAACAAAATCAAGTACACGATGACCAGAACATCGTTTGATCAATGTGTCCAAATTCCAATCTTGAACTCTCAGAAGTCAAAAAAATAAATCATCTTACTAAGCAAAATGGATACTACATAACTGACCCAAAAAGGAGACACGCCAAACATTTCAAAATAACACATCCAATTTCTCCATAGGAACACAAGCCGTAAAGGAACATGCTTATTCGATCGACTTGGAGCGAAAAGGCAAGAGAAAACATCTAACCCGATGAACATGGAGACAAGTCTTCTGACCCACCGGCGTTGAGCCATAAATCCTTATGACCGGCACCTCCGCGACCTCCCGCCCTGATTTAATAAAACCATCGACACGTGAAAAATGATCAAAGTCGCGAAACCCTAGAAGAACCAGGGGGCAGGAAGCAGGTCACCGACCGTGGAGGGGGCTGTAGCAGAGGTCAACACTGGGGATCGGCGGCGACATGTAGTAGTCGATCGAGACGATGCGTACACTGAGGACGGCCGGGTCCGGCGGGGGCGGTGGCAGAGTTGAGTCCATCCCGCGGGGAGCGAGCGGCGGTGACGCCGAGACGAAAGGAGAGAAGCGGGAAGCAGAGGAGAAATGGAACAGAGCAGTTTTGTTATTTTCACATATTTAACGTTTTTTCTATGGGTAAAAGGCCGAAACCTGGGAGATTACAAAACTCGGAAATTAAAAGGAATTGACATGGCATACCTGTTTCTAAATTTTTTCGAGATAATTTTGTAATATGCACTTAAATGATGACACGGTAGGAAAGCTCTACGACATTTTGTAATCATTTTATTTAATTAACAATGATTTTAAATTTCTCAAAAAATTTAGCATTGAGCATAAAAGTATGGTGGGGCAATCCACATAGATGGAATGCTCTATGTGCCCCTTTATTCACAAATATTTCCGTCGAAGTGTTCGCTCGAGACCGAACATCCAAAATTATAATATTAAAAAAGTGATATAAAAAAGCTTTCGTAAAATGCACAAAAGAGCTTGATGGAGTATGTGTAAAAGTTCACCAAACTCCGCCTAGAGAATTTCTAAGTGGATGAAGACATGCTCTTCGTTAGGAATTTGAAGCCTTGGACTAGGACAGAATTAAAGCGATGAGATTACTCTAACTTTCGCTCACTAGTCATCGCTACTGAATCGCTCATGGAGTATGCTAAAACGAGTGCCCCACCATCCAGATCCTCAGACAAGTACAATGGTGGAAAAAAGAAGCTCAAGTCATAAGAAGACAAGTCATACTATCAAGATAAGTGTAAGCATTACCAAGCAACAGATTCAATATGAATGAAAAAGCCACTGAAGTCTTGCTACATTTGCAAGAATTCACATTGGACAAGCGATTATCTGCAAAAAGCGATGGTCAACGCCATATATTATCCCGATGAGGAGAAGGAGGAGGTGCGTCTTAGTTTGATGCACGTCATCGACATCTCAAAAGGTTCTTCATCGGCCGCTCGACTTTATAAGAACATCGAGTTGAACAAACAAGTCTTCAATGCCCTCATCGACATGAGAGCGTCAAAATTGTTCATGTCGAAAGTGGCCACTAAGAAGCTGAACCTATTACAGAAGAATTCCGTCACATTCAAGACGGTGCATGCGAAGTCTATCTGGACCATAGTAAATTTTCCTAAAGTGAAAGTTCGCATTGACAAATGGTCAAGAAGTTTCAACGTGACGGTGACACTAGTGGATGCCTATGAAGTGATGGCGTGGTCGAGAAACGTGATGGTGACACCAGTAGATGCCTATGAAGTTATGGTAGGCATTTATTTTTTTGTGATACATTGTTGCATGTGTCATCCCGCTCACAAATTCGTTAGTCATCTCCAACCCCAAGGGAACTTACAACATTTTCTTGAGGTCAGGCAAGCATAAAATCCTCTCTATCATGCAAGTGGCAAAGGGTGGCAGAAATAGGAGCACACATTCCTGGCGACTGAGGACACTCCTCTCTAATATCTTCCAAAGTTTCTGAGACATTGAGAACTTTGTGAACGTCATGACCCCGGAACTTTTAAAGTGATTGCCTCCGAAGCATGAAGTGGACCATGTCATCGATTTGGTCCCGGGATTAAAGCCTCCACATGGAGTTCCTTAGCCCCTCTAGAACTCTCAAAACTAAGTAAGCAATTGATCGAACTATTGAATGCAAGATATGTTCGCCATTGAAGTCTCCATATGGCGCTCTGAATCTCTTTCAAATGAAGCATGATGAATCTCTCCGGATGTACATCGATTATCGGGTGTTCAATAAGTTATGCTGAAGAACAAAAACTCCATCCCTTTGTGGAGGACTTCTTCGATCAACTTGGCAGTGTAAGATGATTTATCAAGTTGGATCTTCGTTCGGACTATTAGCAAGTTCAGATTGCGGAGGAACACGTGCAGAAGCTAGAGTGCGTCACAAGATATGTCTTTCGGACTCATTAGCGCCCTAACAACCACTCTCATGAACAAGTTATTATAACCCTTCCTTGACATGTTTGTGGTTGTCCACCTCGATGGCATCATTGATCTAAAGCCGTATTTTGGAGGAACACATCGAGCACATTCAGCAAGTGTTCGAAGTGTTGTGGTAGAACTAGCTCTACGTCAAGATGAATGACGCGAAGATTCGATCCACCATAGAGTGGGAGCCGCCCAAACGGATTCCCGATCTACTTTTGTTTTTTTGCCAGGTGAACTACTATAAATAGTTTGTCAAGGAGTATTCACATGTGACCACTCCTTTGACGAACCTCCTTCAGAAGGATGTGAAGTGGGAGTGGACACCTATAAGAGGGCCATGACGGAGGAACTGGTGTTCATTTTGTCAGATCACACCAAGCCTTACAAGGTATAGACACTTATAACTATGCTATCGGAAAAGTTTATATGTAAGAGGGGTATCCTATGGCATTCGAGAGTCGCAAACTCAATTACATGGAGCTACGCTACGCCGTTCAGGACAAGAAGATGACCGTCATGATCTATTGCCTTAGGACATTGTGGCACTACCTACTCGGGTCACGATTTCACATTAAGATGGAAAATGATGCAATAAGTTACTTAGAGACGCAGAAGTAGCTCTCGCCAAAGTAGGCACAGTGACAAGATTTCATAGTGGAGTTTGACTACGTCCTAAAGTATAAGTCCGACAAGACAAATGTCATTTTTGACGCCCTCAGCCGACACACGAAATTGGTGGCCATGAGATCCTCTCAAGCGAACCCGATTGAAAGGATAAAAGGATTAGAGTCAAATCCCACGATGAAGAATTTATTTGAGCATACAAGGGAGTGTAAGACGCACCATGTTTGGATGGAAGATGGGTTGATCTTCACCAAAAAACGTCACATATATATTTCATTGTTCGACAACTTGCGACACACCATCATGCAAGAGTGTCGTGACTCCAAGTGAGCGGGACATCCGAGCATCTGCCGCACTTTGGCTCTCATCGAGGATAACTACTTATAGTCAAGGATGAAGAATGATGTTGAAGCTTTTATGAGGACATGCCTTATTTGTCAGCAGAATGAAAGTATCAATCAAGCGTCCGTCTGCCTATTTCAAAGCGGTCATGAAAAGATGTTTCCATCAACTTCATCATAGGCCTGCCCAAGTCTAAAGGGGCGGGTACCATCATGGTGATTGTTGATTGCTTCTTCAAATATGATATCTTCGTCATTAGTTCCGCAAGTTGTCCTGCCACTGAAGTTACGGAGTTATTCACGAAGCATATGGTGAAGTATTGAGACATTTTCCAAAGTATAATTAGCTATGGAGATGGGTGATTCGTTGACAACTTCTAGAAGGGACTATTCAAGATGATGAGCTCCATTTCTCCATCGCACTTCATTCTCAAATCGATGACCAAACTGAGATGGTAAATTATATCATGGAGATCTACTTGTGACACTATTGTCCGTGCCAAATAGAAGGATTGGGTGAAGTTACTTGACATCGCACAATTATCTAACAATCTACAATGAAGCGAGTTGACCAACCGGAGTCCCTTCGAGATAGTGACGAGAGTAGCAACTCCTCATTCCACATACCATCACCACTTCTTATGGTGGTAACGTCCCTGCTGCTTACCACATGATGTAGAAATGACATAAGCAGAATAATAACGATATGGTGCAGGCATGTTTGCATAAGGCATCGAGGCTCATGAAAAATGGACAGACATGACGTCAACTTTGAAGCCAGAGATTTGGTCCTAATGAAGTTAGTCCAATATCTTCGGCTAAGCGAGAAGAATCTACATAAGGGCCTCGTTAAGAGTCACGAGAGCTCGTTCAAAATCCTGAAAAAGGTGGGTAAGGTGGCCTACAAACTTGAGCTCCCATTGTAGATACAACAACATCCGGTCTTCCATGTCACCTTGCTCAAGCCATACATCAAAGACCCTGAAGATCCAAGCGTGGGGTTTGAGATGGCAATCCGTCAGTCATCCGCTAGTAGTTTACTGATTAAATAATTGAAAAGACCAGACACTGACACAAGTTAGAAGACCGCCGAAGCCTTGTGGCAGCAGAAGATTGAAAATTTGAGGCTACAACTCCGGGGACGTCACTGACTTGAGTAGGGGAGAATGTTCTGGGAGCTTTCATGGGACTATCGAGTTATTTTACTTGTATTTTTTTCTTATTTTAGCCCATTTTTGTAACTTAATCTTATTTTTAAGTATGATGATAATTTTGTAATATACACTCCAAAAAAGTGCATCCCTCCTAACTTATCTTTCACATCACGTCGCAAAGCTACCTCCCAAAATGGTGGTATAGTAAGGGAGACTGATGCGAAAATCGATCATAATATAGCTAGCAAATGCATTAGTCGCTCAAGTAATAAAATGTAATGAGTAGAGTATCGAACTCACGAGGAATTAACATACTTAACTAAATTAATTCCATAGATTAATAAAAGACGACGAAAAATTTAGGTAAAAGTTGTAGAAAATAAGATAAGAGAAAAATAAAGACTAAAACTAACGCATAGGTGTTTAGGATGATCTAATTCGAACAATCTGCATGAAATTCATATTTAGTTTTTAGACAGATTAAGGACACTAAGGATATGATCTTTCTAACTAGGTAAATCAATTATCTTAAGACAATAATAATATGAAAGTATTTCACGCAGATATACTATCAGTTATATTGAAATCAAGATGCAATATGTTGTAATCCTTAAACTACTTAATCGAATGCACGGATCAATTATGCAAACCACATAATCTAATATTCCACACAGCTCTATTAGATTATGGCATGCATTGCTTCAACATAAAAATTAAGAATCAATTCGAACATAAAATTATGAATTAAGAATTGATTACACTACACATAATCAACCTAGAAATCATTAAAATATAAAGGAAATGGTTGTTCATAAAAACTAAACTAATTGTTATTTGATTAATCAGAAATTGTTCATACACTAAATCTATTGCAACTAAAATAAAAACGTAAAATTAAAACTAATAATTCAGAGTGCTAAGAGATATAGATAAAATATGAAAATCTAAAATATTATCCCAACAATATGTAGAACAAGGAGTGCTCTTCAGAAATAACGATGAACTACTGCGCAATCCTCGCCTGAGTCTACCCTACGTAGGTTGTTTCCTTTGTCCTTCAGAAGTTCTCTTTCATTCTTGACTTGAAAGCTTCAGTTGTAGACCCTAGTATGATTATTTTTGGCTGTCAGACATCTAGATTTCCATGAAGTTTGAGAATAAACTGAAATATTTTTCTTGTGAAATAAGGTAAATTTGGAGTTCTATTAATTTTGAAATTTGTGCCCGTAAAATTTCAAAATTTTTAGTCTAATTTGTTTCCAATTGAACCCTGGAACACACATGATAAGAGTTTGAGTTCTTGTGCATTGAGAATTCTTTTGAAAATAAATTGTCTGTCAAAATATGCATCAGTCACGGCCCTTGGAATTGATTTAACGGCTCAATCAGAGTCGGAGTCGAAGTTTTCTACTATCTTCACGGGGCATGAGAACAATTTCATGGTGGTGATTCGGATGATTTCTCTTCGACCGTGCGACTTGTGTGATTTCACGAGCGCTAACGGTCTGTGAGGATTACTTTGTTGATTTGGAGCATTTTGGTCGATCTGTTAAGCATAGATCATAACACATTAATTGATAATCGTTGATTCTAAACCTTTTGTGGCATCCGTGAAAACTATGTAACGTTCGGTAAAGAATCTATTGTTGAACTGCTAGAGTGCGTAATGGCCCGTTATTCTTTGCTCACTGATAAGTCTTCCATATCTGATTCATTGTAAGAGCCGTGAGATTGTGCAATCCGTGATAATCCGCTATAACAGCCGTGAGAAATGTGTTACACCCATAAGTTCTCTTCGGATGAAATAGGCGATGGTCAATCCGTGAAATGCAGTAGAGCGACTGTACGTGAAATTTGGTCTTCATAGCCGTGAAATATATTTTAACGGCCTGTGAAATCATAATTTTTTCATTTGAGTGCTTCTGTCAGAGCCGCGAAGATGAGCAACCGGGGCATTAAATCATATTAAACGGCCCGTGAAGAGAGGGTCACAGTCCGTGAAATCCATCTTTCTGTGTAAGCGGTTCTATAATGGTCGTGAATGTCGGATGATGGGGTGTGAGATAAACCTTTCATGGCCATGAAAACTATATAACGGCCTGTGAAAAAACACTTTTGAATTTCCGAAAGCTAATTTGACTTCATTTCACATTATTCTTTTTTTATTCCTTTCCTCCACTGTTTTCATCAATAAATCGTACAGAATACACAACTAGAGTAAATTGCTATTTCAAAGAAATTAAGAAAATAAATATACAAATAGATGCATGCTATGATCAAATTATACAAAATAAGCCTAATTGTAAGCTTAATTATATGTTGTAAAATGGATGCATGACCTGCTAGTACTCCCTCGAAGCCCTTTGTAATCATTTTATTTACTCAACAAAAATTTCAAAACTTTTTAAAATTTAGCATTGTGCCTCAAGGGTGTGACAATCCATAAAACGTCCGAAGAGATCGAGCGTTTCGGCTAAACGTCCGTTTGTTTACAAACGTCTCCGCCGAAGCATCCACTCAAAACCAAGCGCCCCAAAATTATGATATTGAGAAAGTGGCATAAGAAAACTTTCGCAAAGAGCACAAAAGAGTTTGTCTAGACGATGGACACGTCTAAATGTCGCAGGAATCTGTCGAGTGAAAAATGACCCCATAACATATGCTCGCCCCTATAATGTCAGCAAACAACATGTTACCGAGAGAGACTAAGGGAAGGCAAGGTTAATGAGCAGCCCTGTGTTAGACAATGGGAAAAATCATATATCCTAAACTCAATCGAGCAGTCTCGATCAAATGTGTTGATCAATCGACTAGATCATACGATAATGATCAGATAAATCTACACCGTTAATATTCATATTATTACATGATAGTAGGCTTAAACAGGGAGTATAATGGTCTTGTCCTCTATTTGTAACCTACTCTCCTCTTTCATGAATGAGAAGATTATGAGAGAGAAGAAGTTACACAATTCTTCTCCCCTTCATTATATTATAATGTATTAGTCATTACATGGGTGCGACTCTCTCTCTCCAATTCTTCTCTCTAACTCCTCATCTTCTTCTCCACAAGGGTTGTGGTGCAAAAGGTGCGTGCAAGTCTTCTTGTTGTCTTGGCATGGATATCATTAGAGGGAGGACACTTGCGATCCTCTCCAGTGAACTTTCTCTCAGTTGGATAGCATTTACGAGGTAACGGAATAGATCCCTACTAATATTATTATAATCTTAATTTCATATTTGCTTACACCCCGGACGAGAGGTAAGTGCCTTCTTGGCCAGCCAGTCGGTGGCTCGATTTGCGTCCCGGTTGATGTGGAGAACAAAGATTCCAAGTTGTGCAACAAAAGCTCATGGATATGTCCGACGAGCTCAACGATGTGGGGGCCAGATGCGATGCAATTGTGGGGGTAAGCTGGACCGCCGTAGAAATGTCTGACTCCATGTAGGCGTGTCTGGCTCCCATGTTCCATAACGCTCGTGGACCGTTGAGAATGTCGTGTAACTCCACAACAATGGCCGAGTCCGGGCCGATGTACTCCATGAATCAGTGCTGCCATTGTCCTGTGTGATCTCGGATAAGACCCCAGCTGCAGAAGTTGCCAGGGGAAGAAATTGTGCTATCGACATTGCATTTGAGCGATCCGTCACTTGGCGGCCCTCCAGGTATCATTTATGGGCATCGGCGGGGAGAGAATGTTGTATGTTGTGCTGAATTCAGCAGTAGATTGGAGAATCCCATGAACCGCGCCAAGAGGGTCCTTTTCACGATCGAAGATGAGCCTGTTACGTCAATTCCAAAAGTTCTAGCAGGCCACACCAAAGATTGTCGGCTAGGCGACTCCCCGGACCCTGAGATGAGCCTGCAGATTGAGGACAACTAGTTAGAGAGCGTGAAATTAAAGAATGAGGGCACCAGGGAGTAAGGGAGGATTCTCCTCCAAGTTTGCGTGACCCAAGGCCAATCATGGAGAGCATGCAATGTGGTTTCTATGCTGAGGGTGCATCGATCGCATGTGTCGCGTGGAGTGAACCCACGCCGCCGGGCGCTGATCGTTAGTTAGTATCTTATCATGCCCCATGAGCCAGAGGAATGATCGAATGCGCTGAGGTCCTTTCCAATTCCAAAAGAAGTTTCCAAATCGCGCTCCCATGGTTGAGGGTCATATTAACATTCACGAGGTAAGCAGAGTGGACTGAGTACCATCCGCTAGCTTCTAGGGGCCATAATACCTGACCAGGGGCCCTCCCGGGGGCAAGGGGAGGGCAGCCGACAATTTGGAGGATGCTTTGGAGTGTCAGGTGGCTCTGCACTTGTTGGAGGTTCCATCCGCCAAAGTTATCGGTCAGCTCTCTTACCGTCACGCGCAGGATGTGGAGAGGTGGCTCGGCCAGAGTGCAAGACGCGATTTCAATTCCCTCAGGCAGCTAGGAATACCAGAAGTTAGTTCACAGAGGTACCATCACCAATTTTCCATCGAGTAGACGATGCTCCAAGCAGGACAAATACCTTTCCAGATCTAGGAGTCTGACTCGTAGACTTGAGTTGTCCATGAATGTCAAGACGTCTGGCATATTTTCCAGTGAGGATCTTGACCCACAGTTGGTCTTGGAGAGGGGCAACACCCCATCCGAGCTTCCCAAGCAAGACACAGTTGAGGGCTGACAGACGTGATCCCCAAGCCGTCAAATTCCTTGGGTTGAGAGATTGCTTTCCAGTTGATCAGGTGTGTGCGGCGTTGCGATGGAGTGTGGCCCCATACGAAGTTCCTTGTGAGGTGTTGGATATCATTGCATAATGCATAGACTTATGTATTGGAATTGTATGCATGGCGTAGGTAGGGATTGCCTGGATAACGGATTGTGCGAGTGTAATCCGGCCGGCTAGAGAGAGGGTGCGCGCTGCCCAACCGTCGACCTTGCGCCAGACTTTCTCAACCAAGCTGACAAAGTAGTCTTTCTTCATCTGCCAATTGATCATGGGGACACTCTGCCAATTGAAGTTGCTTCCTTGAATGAGGAGGTGGCGATAATTCTATCTTTGGTCATTTGTGGGAAAAGCTTCGAGAAGAAAATTGCCGATTTTGCCGGGTTGATGTTGCTCCGCTGCCTAGCAGAATCTGTCAAGGATGCTGTGGTACGACGCTTCAACAAAGAGGAGGATATCGTCCCCGAGTAGAAGATGGGAGATTGGGGGCCATGCCTGCCAGCGCGAATAGGCACCCACTCGCCGGCGCCGACGGCCTCGAGAATAAGCTGGCTGAGTCTTTCAACGCATAAGACAGATGTAGGGATAGCGGGCATCCCCAACGAATATCCCTCTCCATCATCAAGGGCTCGGAAGGAGATCCATTCCATTGGACTTGGATAGCTACGGTCGAGAGGCAGCCCAAAATGGTGCATTGCAACTTGTGAGGAACTCCCAACTACCACGAAATGGAGGGTCTTCATTATCAAGCTCCATCTAAGTCGATGGAACCCCTTTTGACACCAACAAAGAGGTCAATAAATAAAGCACCAGTGATAGAGACCCCAACACTGGGCTTCTTTCAAAAGAAGGAAGCAATCCATGATGGATGAGTACCGTGGATTCGATAAGTTCAACTACATTCCATGCAATTGAGACAATTAAGCAACTTTTGTCTTCAATTTGACCAAATGGGGGTAAAACTGTCATGCCCCCAAATCACACCTCGCCATGTGACATAATACGCTTCAATGACGTCACAGATCATCCTTACGTGATATTGACAAAAAATGAGACTTTAACTTGTCAACTCACATCATATAAAGCGAAAGTCTAATCATCATTAAATAATACTAAAAAGAGTATGACATCTTAGAATGCTGAAGACTAATAAAGAACTTCATATGAGTCCAAAGGAAACTAATACATCAGCTAAATGCGGAAAAGGAAAATCTATCCCATCATCTAAAGGATTCAATATTCATGCACAGTCACCTACGAGCTCGATCTGTCACCGTTGACCACCTTTATCATTTTGACCTTGGCTTGCATTTAAGAACATGCAGGGGAGAATCTCCTTATGAGTTTTACAACTCAGTATGAAAGTAAGATAAATATCATCATAAGATCATGATACTAGACAAGAGTCATAAAGGATACCATCGTAAAACATAAAAGAGACAAATCATGAACATCATAAAAAAATAATGGAAGCGTGTAAAGGGACATATGAATAAAAAATCAAGGATCATAATTAAATCATCATGAGAAGAGTTGCAAAAAGGCCTATCATCATAAAAGTGATTCATTAGTCATATGTGTTCATCTTCTTCATCATTTTCTTATTCATCTTTGACTTATTTGGGTATATTTCAACCCACGAAGAGGCTAGCCTCAACCCGTCCATCATCATCATCATAACTGACAGAGCCAGCCCATAACTGACCGTAGTCAGCCCATAACTAACCGAAGTCAACCCATAATCTGGTTGTCACCAGTCCATCATAAAATAAGAGTTCTCTGTTTAACGATTTTTATCTTTTATCTTGCATCTTTTAATTAATCTTCATAAGGACTTTAAATTAAGATAACAAGATAAGATCATGGAGAGTAAATCAAAAACATGAAAAACATAATCATCATCATACTTAGATTAGGATTAATCACATGAATTAAGAGTCAAAAGATCGTAGAAATCAACTAATTGGTATCGGAACCCGGGCCGAGTTGGGTGAAACCTGGGCCGAGTTCGTAAGGGCATCATTGGAGGAAATCAAGATATGGCCCGAGCTAGGTGTAGATCATACTTAGCAGGTCGGTCGGCCGGTTCGACAAATCGGTCGACCGCTCGACAGAAGTTGCGGCCGATGGCGACTTCGTCGTAGAATTGCTCGAGCTAGGTTGTCATCAACCCGGGCCGGATTCTTCTTCATTCCAGAGCTCTGCGCTTGTGACAATGGCAGACCCGGTCGAATTTCGAGGAACTCGGTTTGAGTATGGTTCTACTCGGGCCGGATTCTGGTGAACTCGGACCGGGTTCCTTTTATGCAGAAACTGCACAGACACGCAGTACACATTCCGTTCGACTTTTCCGATAATGGCCGACACCAATAATCATAAATCATTATACTACAACTAGGCATAAACTAGAACATGCTTCAAGTCTAAATTCATGATTCTAGGAAGAATCTACCTAGTTCCGTACCTCTTAGTTTATGTCCAAGAAACTATTATTGCAATCTTCTTCTTCCTCTTCCTCTGCCCCGCTCCTCTCGATTCAGGCAAATGTCTGCCGACGTCCAAGTCCTCTGGCATCTCTCCTATCAAGTAGCAGCACCTCTGGCGTGAGAGAAGGTGAGAAGGGCACATGAATCAGGGGAAACTATGGCCGGCTCGTGAGGAGACAAAAAGGGGATTCTGGTTTAGTTTGACCTCATATTTATAGGGGAGAGATATGACTTCGTGTGGTAGTTTGAAGAATCAAATCATTCTCTGATTCATTTTTATCTTTTCCCCACGTTTTTATCTCCTTTTCCTTATTAGAATTTTAACTTTTCCTTTTTATCTTCTTTTCTTTTTTATTTAAATTTTTTGGGCTTTACATCATAAATCCCTTAAAATAAAATTCGTCATCGAATTCAGTAAGGTAAGTCAGAACTTACCAAGTAGTGTGAGAAATTCTCTTCGCATCTCACACTTGAGTTCCTAGGTTGCTTCGTCACCTTGATGATGACTGCAAGCCACTTTGACCAGTGGTACATCCTTGTTGTTGTGACGTTGAACCTTGGTCTCTAGAATCTGGATGGGTTACTCCTCATAAGTCATGTCATCTTTAAAATTTGGTTCTTCATACCTTATAACATTTGCATCATCATGCTTATATTTTCGGAGCATTAAGACGTGGAATACATTATGAACTCGCTCATAGGATGGAGGTAAGGCTAGTCTGCAGGCACCTTCTCCAACTAGCTCGAGTATCTCAAATGGGCCACCATATCTTGGATTGAGCTTTCCTCTTTTACTGAACTTCATAACTCCTTTGGTTGGGGAGATCTTTTGGAGTACTTGATCACTTGTCTGAAAATTTTGTTCACGTCGTCCTTTGTCAGCATAAAACTTTTGTCGAGCTTGAGCTGCCTTCATCATTTCTTGTATTAACTCGACTCTTGCTTAATATTCTTTTGTTTATTTCAACTCTTTGGCATTCAAGATATTTCTTTCACCTACCTCATTCCAGCATGCAGGTGAACGACATGGTCTCCCATACAGAGCCACAAAGGGATCCATACGAAAGCTGGAATGATAGCTATTATTATACGCGAATTTGATGAGTGATAGGTGATCATCCCAATTGCCTCACTAGTCAAGGGCACAAGCTCTTTGTTTGGATAGTTCTCTACCGTCCGTTTGTGGATGGAATGTCGTACTATAGTTCAACATCGTTCCAAAAGAGTCTTGTAGGCCTTTTTAAAATCTGTCTGAAAATGTTGGATCCCTATCTGATACAATGGAGGTGGAGATCTCATGAAGTCTGATGATCTCATGAACATATAAATCCATGAGGTTCTGCACTGACGGTTTGAACTTAGTGGGTAGAAAGTGTGCAGACTTTGTTAACCGATCCACAATAATCCATATGGCATCATGTTCCACTTTTACCCTAGGCACTTTGAAACATATTCAGCAATCTTTCATTTCATGTCATTCCACCTTTGCACATCCTTGTACATCTTAATGCTGCTCGGGTGGATCGCAAACTCAGACTTGTGGCATTTATCCATTATTTTCCTTTTGAGAGCTTCTATCACTTGGGACCACAAACGATCTCCATATCGGATCCCACCATTTGTTGAGAGCTTGAAATCTTCTTCTTCTTTTTGGCATCTTCCTAACATCTTTGTATACTTGGAATTTTGAATATGAGCCTTAATGATCCTATCCATCAGATTCAGCTGAATTTGGTGCATCATTCGTACTGCTCCGCTTCTTCCAGGCCTTGGCTTCCATAAGCTTAGCTCCTTCATCATCTTATACATACTCATCATCATATGAGCTAATGAGCCTTTCCACTTGCGGCTTAGTGCATCTGCAACTGAGTTCGCATTATCAGTGTGGTAATTAATGGAGAACTCATAGTCTTTCAAGAATTTCATCCATATTGAGATCTCGCTGAGAGAAGATGTACTTGAGGCTCTTATGATCAATGAACACATCAAACTGTACTCCATAAAGGTAGTGTCGCTAGATCTTCAATGCGAAGACTACCGCTACCAATTCAAGATCGTGAGTTGGGTAGTTCACCTCATCCTTCTTCAGCTGTCTGGATGCATACATGACTACTTTCCATGTTGCATGAGCACGCATCCCAATCCAATACCGCAAGCATCACTGTAAATCACATATCGATCAGTACCCTATGGAATGATAAGTATGTGTGCAGCTGGCCTTCTGTGCATGAAAACTATCATCGCATTTTTGTGTCCATATGTACTTTACACCCTTCTTCATTAGGTTCGTCAAGGGAGATGCAATCTTCGAAAAGTTCTTGATGAACCTGCGATAATAACCTGCCAATCCGAGGAAGCTGCATATTTCAGTGGCATGTTTTGGCCTTGGCTAGTAGGATACCACTTCTACCTTGGAAGGATCCACAGAAATGCCCTTCTTCGAGATTATGTGTCCAAGAAACATAATCCGATCGAGACAGAACTCGCACTTCGATAGCTTGCCATATAAGTTGTGTTGCCTTAACTTTTCTAAAACTATCTTAAAGTGTTATTTGTGTCGTTCTACATTTTTCAAATAAATCAGGATGTCATCTACAAAAATGATAACAAATTAGTCCAAGTACGGTCTGAATACCCGATTCATGAAAGCTGCAAGGGGGTTCGTTAGTCCAAAAGGCACCATTAAAAATTCATAGTGATCATATTTTGATCGAAAAGTCATCTTCTATACATCTTCATCCGTGACTCTAAGCTGGTGGTACCCACTTCGTAAATCAATCTTGGAAAATACCGCAGCATTTGGTAGCTGATCGAAAAGGTCGTCGATCCGCGGTAAAGGGTGCTTATTCTTGACTGTGGCTTTATTCAACATTCGATAGTCAATGCACAGTCTTACAGAGCCGTCATTCTTCTTGAAAAATAGCACTGGAGCACCCAAAGAGATACACTCAGTCTGATAAACCCCTTATCTAAAAGTTTCTGAATTTGCTTCTTCAGTTCATGCATCTTGGCCAGTGCTATCCTGTAAGGGGCCTTTGATATTGGGGTAGTGTCTGGGAGGATATCAATATGAAAATCGATCTCTCGTCGTGGTGGTAATCCGGAGATGTCGTCAGGAAAGAGATCCGAAAATTCCCGAACTACGTCCAATTGTTGTAGTTGGGTCCATGGGTTGTCCGTCTTCATCACACTTGCTAGGAAACCTCCGCATCCATTCTGTATCATCTTCTGTGCATTTATGGCAGATATGATAACCTTTCATTCCTTCCCCGTAATACCTCTAACAGTAGCCTTGCGTTCACCTTGGGTACCAATGATTATCTTCTTTTTTTTACATAGAACGACTACACTATAGTATGATAGCCAATCTATACCAAGAATGATATCGTAATCTGTCATCAGGATTGTTATCAGATCTTCAGAGAAATTCTTGCCTTGTATCTCTACTAGTACCTTAGGAACGTACTTCGTGGTGTAGAGCATTCTCATGTGAGTAATTATCTCCATAGGGTGACTTATATCGTGTAGAGGTAAACTTAAAGTAACGACACAGTTTTTAGATATAAAAGAGTGTGATGCACCCGAATAAAATAGGACAGTAGTAGGGAGATCGGCTATGGATAGTGTACCTCTAATGACATCGGCGTCTGTCGGTACTGCATCTTTGTCCAAGTGGAAGACTCTTCCACGCACCATATTGTTCCCACCTCTTGCGTCACGCGAAGCTGATGCGGGATCGTCCTTTTTAGTAGGACAGTCATGAATGAAATGTCCTTGTTGGCCACAGTGCAAGCATACCTCAACTTTCATCCTACATTCTTCGATGTTGAACCTCCTACTTTCAAGCACTACTACCCTGTGCCTGTAGCTAGGGCTGCTGACGTTAGGGCTACAAAAAGGGTCATGTCTCAATTTATTTCATCATAAGCATCTTAACTTCATATTCATCATCTTTACCTGATGCTAGGATTGTTGCCGATGGTTAGCATCACGAGGCTCATATGGCCTCTTTCGATTATCCGGACATTGATTCCTACGGTCGGGTCCTCCTCGATTTTGGTGATGATCATTCCATTGAGGTTGATTCTAATCAGGGGGCTGCATGGGGTCCTTTCCTTTCACATCTTTAACCTCCTTATGCTCCCTAGCATAGTTTCTCTCCATAATGGTCGCCAGTTTAACCGCCAAGCTCAAATTTGAACATTGACCAGCTAAGGTGTTAGCCATGATGGTCTAATTCAGACCTTGGCAAAAGTGGTCTACCTTCTGCCTATCGCTCATTTTGAGAGTATTGTACCTCTCAAGATGAACAAATTGAACATGGTACTGAGCCACAGTCTTCTGGTTTTGAGTTAGTTGTAGGAACTTTCTTTGCTTCAGTGCACGCTGGTACTCTAAGAAGTAATGTGCCTCAAATGCTCCACAGAAACATTCTCAAGGGATAACGTTCTGGCCTTCATACTGAGTGTCCACCACAGTTCTTCATTAGTCCAAAGCGTCATCAGTTAAAATGCTGGTGGCGAGCAAGACCTTTTTGTCTTCACTATAATTCATTTGCTGCAGCTTTTCCTTTATAGTCCGCAACCATCTCTCAGCCTTGTCAAATTCGTCCAAACCATCATATTCAAAAGAGCGTAACTTTATGAATGCCTCGATAGTGTCCTTAGAGGATGCTGGCTGAACAGGCAAGGGTGCTGATGGCACAACCATGAGCTGTACAGGTGGAGGCTGTACATACGAAGGCTGAACCAGTGGCGTATGTGCTGGTGCAGGCTGGATCGACGGTGACTAAACTGTCAGTTCTACAGCACGAGCTTGACTCATTTGGACCTCATTCTGATCTGTTCCCTCTTGTTGCAAATTTCCAATCCTGTCGCTACCTCGAGATCACCTTTGACCCCAACCTCTACTAGCAGGTGCACGGCGTGGAGGCATCTACATCATCATATATCATCATTTTTAGAAACATCATACATCTTATGGGATAAAATAAACTTACTTGACTTTAGGTGGCGCGGTGACTACTCGTGACACTTGCACATGGATCATGACATCATAGATTAGGACATGAGAATGCCCTAACTTTAGGCTCTTATACCTAACTATAATGCCCCCAAATCACACCTTGCCACGTGATAGAATATGCTTCGAGGACGCTAGGGGCCATTCTTACGTGTACATAATATTGACAAAAGATGAGACTTTGACTTGTCAACTCACATTATATAAAGCGAAAGTCTAATAATCATTAAATAATACTAAAAAGAGTATGACATCTTAGAATGTTGAAGACTAATAAAGAATTTCATATGAGTCCAAAGGAAACTAATACATCCGCTAAATGCAGAAAAGGAAAATCTACCCCATAATCTAAAGGATTCATGTACAATTATCTACAAGCTCGCTCTATCATCGTTAACCACCTTTATCATTTTGACCTTGGCCTGCATTTAAGAACATGCAGGGGAGAACCTCCCTATGAGTTTTATAACTTAGTATGAAAGTAAGATAAATATCATCATAAGATCATGATACTAGACGAGAGTCATAAATGATATCATCGTAAAACATAAAAGAGATAAATCATGATCATCATAAAAAAAATAATGGAAGCATGTAAATGAACGTATGAATAAGATCAAGGATCATAATTAAATCATCATGAGAAGAGTGGCAAAAAGGCCGATCATTATAAAAGTGATTCATTATTCATATGTGTTCATCTTCTTCATCATTTTCGTATTCATCTTTGACTTATTTGGAGTATATTTCAACCCACGGGAGGCCTGCCTCAACCTATTCATCATCATTATAACTGACAGAGCTAACTCATAACTGACCGTAGTAAGCCAATAACTGACCGAAGTCAACTCATATAGGGATGAGCATGGTCCGGGTCGAGGACGTTGAGTCCCCTAAGGGGGAAGGGTGCATGAGGCATGCTTTGAATTAGTCCCACATGCATAAGTCACGGGAGAGATGCTGGGTATATATGGGAGCATAACCTTGACTTGGTAGGACGCGTTTTGAGAAAGCCGTGCGGGCTGAGGCCCAAAGCGGACAATATCCTATGCAAGTGCAAAGGTGTTACAAAGACACATGATAGAGATAGGTGGATCATTGGATCAACCTCTGGATCAGTTTTAATAATAAATTCCAAAGCATTGTCGTTGCATAGATTAAATCCAGAATTTAAATCTCATTTGATTCCATCGATTGTGTGACATTATTATCTTGATTGTGTCATGTCATCATTATGAATAAGTCCCAATTCGGGCGAAGATGAGAATCTAATTAATCAAAGATAAAAGCTTGTGTGCTCATGTTACGGATTGACGGGAGCTCATGGCATAGTATCACAGTCAGTGTTGGGGTATCATTTGTTCCCTTTGCACAATTTCTCCCCATCGTGTAACGAAAGATGATATCCTCCCCTTTAGAAAGGATTCTCCCCATCACGTAACGAAAGATAATACCCTCCCCTTTAGAGAGAATGATCATCGTGATGTGACACTGACTATTTATGAAGTACATGACACCTCATTGCAACGAATACGTTAATTGGTAACATTACATAGAAATATCATAGATAAATAAGTTGATTGCAACTTTCAACCAGCATTGAAAATACATTCAGAGAATCGTACAAGGCATTAATTCAAAGCATGACATATGACATTGAAATACAAAGTAATCCAGAGCATTGAACTTTGAATTGATCCATTCTTGAAATCATAATCTCTATCTTATATTATGATTATTTTCACCCAATGATTTATTGCATTGTTTCTACTCAATTTGATTTTTCCTATAAACAACACATTGACCTCCGTCCATTGATAATCAAAGTATTATTTTCTTCCATTGAATCCTTAGTAGTATTTATCATAGATTATGATTTCTACTCATGGACATTGTACTGATGGACCATTTAGTGTATTGTCCTTTATTATATATTATATTGATTCGCTCATAGCTTAGCCTTAGTTCTTACATGGATCTTATTCAGTTCATAGTATTGATTCAATGCTCTGATAGACTATAGCATTGATTTGTTTCATTGATTTATATCAAAACATGCCATTGATTTCTGTCCATTGATTCATAATGATGATTATGATTATGGTTGCATTAGCCCATGCTTCTTTATTGTAACTATTTATCCATTAGTTTATTATCCATCTATTGGGCTGCGAAGCTCATAGGTTATTGTTTCCCACCTGTAGGTAAACAGAAGGATGAGTTCAAGTGACTGACGATGTTCATGATGGTGATGTGCACATGGAATAGCCTTAGGACGTTGTCTTCGTTTCTTTACTTCAGACTTCCGCCTTAGCATCTAATGTTATTGACATTATAATTTAGATTAGATATTTTATTGGACTTCTGCATTTATTGATATCTTTAGTGATAGTTTTATTAAGTCTTCCGCTTATATGGTAGACCGATTAAGGAAGGAAATAGTCAAAGTCAAGATTTTAGTCAGAGTATAGCATTAATTTGCAAAATAGTACGAGCTTATAAGTTTAGAATAGTAAGCTAAAATAGACAAGTAACATAGTCACATCTCGTTGTAATAATATTTTGGGTGATAAAATTATTTGATAATTGACTTAATTATCACATTAAATTAATTAACCTCGTAATTAGAATTTAAAGGAGTCAAGTCTACAAACTTTGTGATATAAATTTGCAATGAAAATGATGCAATTCAATTCAACAAAATGGTCATTTAAGAACGCATAATCATTGATGCATCAATTGCGTCATCCATTTACGTCAATTTTTTAGGACGCAACACTCACTTCTTGCATCATAAATATTTTGAAAGATGGAGGACAACCTTACAATTTGCATCCTAATATTAAAGTACATGATTAATTTTGCATCTTTATATCATTTGAGATTATAAGAATGCTTTGATATTGTGTCCCAAGATAAAAACATATGGCAGCACAAGGGCCATCTAAGGACGCAAAATATACTTGAGACTTTGATCTATATTATTTATGTGCAGTTGGTAGATCTGGATGTATATCTATTATCTCTGTCTCAAATATACTTCAAATTATTTTTATACTATTATTGATGTCGAAATGATCATTTCAAACTTATATATACCTTAAATTATTTGTTTGTTTTTCTTTAAAACCATGATTCACATTGATAAGCATTATTACAGATCTTAAAATCTAAAAGAGGTGAATGATGAAAAGATTAAATGTAAGACATAAACTCTTGCTAAGAAGTTTTATTATATGTGAATAAATCTCGAAAAACACTCCACTACATATGATATTACAATTTGAAGAATTTATTGCAAAAATAAAACTCATATGAATAGAAAGGTTTCTCTAGATTTTATCTTGGTGAACTCCATCCGTTTGTGTCATATGATTAGCGGTGGTTAGTGGATTCACTTATGAACTTCAAGCATACTTTGAAGGAGTCAGCTCGAGGTGGAGAATAAGCAATTAATCTCGGCTTGACATCACAAGTAGCAATCGCTTTAGCTGCCCATCTACAGAATCAATGAGTCGTGAACAAAAAATTAAAATATAACTTTCTGAATGATATATGCATGTGTATGTGTACTCGTATAGAAGCTTAAAAGTTGCATCACCTTTATATACTTAGTTAATTTCTGGGATTGGACTCCAAGCCTCAACAGCAAGAATGTCAGCAATTGATGGCCATGGTGCAGAAGGGAGGGCCATGGTGATGTTTCTTGCAAGCAGCACCCAAAATCACATAGTACTACTGTTCAAGGGAGCGAGAGAAGAGAGAGAAAACTACAAAAGCTAAACATGCTTATGGCATTTTTTTTGCTTCCTTTGTGTTGTTTTCCCTCTCAATTTATAGGAAACTACATGTAAGCCACTCATTTATTATACAACTGACAAATAACAGCTAGTCAAGTTTCATATGTGATCACAATTTAACTTATTTGCACAAATAATTCAAATTTATGCTCATCATTAACTCATGTTTCTAAATCTAAGAATTATGCACCTTTTATGACATTAATGCATGCAATCACAATTTAATTTGTTTGCACAATTAATTCAAATTTGTGCATTAACTCATGTTTCTAAATCTAAGAATTATGCACCTTTTTTATATTAATTGTTAGGGATAACTAAATTTGTCAAAGTTGCACAACTTATTGCAAAGATTTGATTGTGATTGCTGATGTTTTTGGAACTAATTGGGCATCATTAATTGGGACTTCAGAAAATATTAATGAAATTAAGAATGATGGCTACATATACACAAACATGCATCTAGCGTCTTGTGACAAGTGAATCCCAAATTTAACAAAATAGAACAAAAAAATTACTTGAAAATCATGATTCAGTCTCAATGCAAATTGTTGTCCGGTTGCCTAATTCCTTTTGACAAAGTTGGCAATCTAAGCGATCATAAACTTGTGAGTTGAATTATGAGTCATTAAAAGTTTATGAGGTATTTTACGAATAGAAAATATATAAGAGGCAATGTGATTATGTCTTACTTCATATGGTCACGATAAATATTGATTGCAAAATACTACGAGTTTATTAGTTTATGATAGCAAGCAAAATAGACAAGGAATAAAATCACATATTCTAGCAATAACATTGCTTTGGGTGAGGTAATATAAATAATTAAACTCATTTAGAGTATTTGACTTTCAGTATGGACATAAGATGAAGTAAAGAAAATTTAAAGGAGTCAACATTGAAAAAGTTTGTGAAATAATCAACAAACATGTGGATATGAAACAAAACTAAACAAAAAAACATGTTTGTCTAATTTACATCTGTTAAATAAAATCAAGCTACACTCATTAATGTGCTAATTTGTTCCCAACGCAGTATATGTTCATTAGAAGAAATTTTTTATAGCGAACGAACTATGAGTATAAAGTAGAAATAATAAAACAATAAAATTGAGTGCACTTGGAGAAGAAATTCTAACAATAGATACAACATAAATAGTGGTTTTTATTATGGCAACTACTTGAGGCACCAAAAAGTTGAGAACTTGGTATCATATAGAGTTTTGGCTAAGTCAAAACTCCATTTGAGATGTTTGACAAATTTTTTTTTTCTTTTAACAAAGTAACATTTAAGGTTAGGTGATAAAAGCACTATAAACTATTTTCATTGGCTTATAGAGCTTATAATTTATGGATTAATTTTTTATTCTTAATTAGTCTCTTCTTTTTATCTAAATAATTTGAATTTAATTTATAAAATATTGTAACTTATTTGGTTTTTAATATTTCACATCTCCAATTTTACAGTTTTTAGTTAAGGTAATAAATAGATTGTTTATAAATCAGTTAATAATTTTGTTCACTTCTATAATAAAATATTAAAATAATTGTTATGCTATAAACTAGTTATCACATGCACATAAGAATGCAAGTTATATCTTTATAAAGTCAGTTGGAAATTTCGGTCCACATCATTCAACTCATAAGTTCGTGCCTATAGAGTTTTGGGTAAATTACACTGATGGTTCCCAACTTTAGATCAATATCTCATGGTCCTCAACTTCAATTTGTAATTAGATTATCCTCAAATTTTAATTTTCTTGCACACTTCGTCCTCCTGACCGGTAATAGTCATTTTCTGATTATGTTGTTGACGTGATAAAAAATAATACAAATTATAAAATTAATTTAAAAATAAAAAAGTGGCAGGGCGGTGCCCCTGAGGTCACCGGCACCGGCTAGCTCGCGCAGGGGCTGGCACCCCCTTGTTCGAGGCTCCGGCGAGCTCAGACGAGCGAGCTCGCATAGGGGGGGCGCCACCCCTCTTTTTCTTCCTTGCTGGCACGCGCAAGGAAGATTCGTGAGGGGGGCTGGTGCCCCTATGCGAGCCCTTTTTCTTCCTCGCCGGCGCACGGAGGAAGATTCGTGAGGGGGGCCGACACCCCCCTCTGCGAGCTCGTGCACCCACGGAGGCACCAGCCCCCTTTTTGCGCACGCGAGGAAGACTCGTGAGGGGCGCCGGCGAACCCTGTGCGAGCTCGTGAGTCGTCAAGTTTGCACAGGGGGCGTCGGCCCTCCTTTTTCTTCCTCGCTGACGTGCATGAGGAAGATTCATCGGTGATACCCTCTACAAGCTCACGCGCCGGCGAACTCGCTTGGGGGACGTCGGCCCTAGCTAAGAAGAGAAGGGGGGCTTCGGCCCCCTTTTTCCGATGCAACAGAGGTGGGCTGACGGTCCCCCTTCTCTCTTGCTGGGACGCGCGAGAGAGAATCATCCCCCACGAGCTCACCGCGCGTCAACGAGCTCGCACAGAGGGGGCTGGCGCCCTCTCTGTCGTGTCGGCAAAGGGGGCATCAGCCCTTATGGTGTCACCCTTTTCTCCCTCGCGGTCGGTGAAGGAGAAGAGAGGGGGTGGGGGTGCCGCCCCCTTGTTCCCCTCCGGTGAGAGAGGCGGCAACCTCTGCTTCATTTTTAAAAAAAATTTATAATTAATTTATTATTTTATATTATTGTATTATATTTTATTACATCACGTCAGCAAGGCAGTCGAAAAACTATCTATTACTGGTGAGGAGGACGATGCGTGCAAGAAAATTAAATTTCAGAGACAATCTAGTTACAAAATTTAGTTGGGGGATCATTGAGATGTTAACCTAAGAACTATTCGTATAATTTACCCTAGAGTATTACACACTATATAGATGACATTTTTTTATGCTTATGTAAATATTTATTCTTAGGAAATTCGTCATTGTAATGGAAACACATTTGCGACAACCAATTTTTGATAGACAGGAATCCTTCACATTTTTTTACGACATTTACGACGTAAAGAAAAAAAATTTCAAAATACTGAGGACAAAAAGTCCTTCACTATTACAAGCAAAAAATTCCGTTGGTAATTATATTTATAATAAAATATATGTAATATAATACAAGAACATGTTTAATATTTTATTATTAATATTTTTGACGGCCCTAGCCTTCGAAATTACTAATGCATTTAAATCCGTTGATAATTCCTAAGACTGGGTCCATCGGTAATTAAATTTAATATTTTATTATTGATATTTATTAACATTTAATATAATACAATCTCACATTTTTCTTTCTACATTTACTTATATTCTTTTCTTGATGCATTAATAAAATAATATATTAAATAAGTTATCATTATTTTTCAGTTTCTCATAATTGTCTTTAATATTTTATCTTTATATTCATTTTTCTTTTAATATATATATATAATATTATAAATAAATTTATAATATAAAATAGATTAACATTAGCATTAGCATTATATATACATTAACATTATAATTTTAGTTATACACTTCCACCCTAATCATAGATTTTATTTCTTGAACTTATTCTCGAGTAATAATTATATTCTTTCAATTAATTTTATTCAAAATTGTATTAAGTTATTTTTTTTATTAATTATGAAATGTCGATTTAATCTTTCCTATCTTATTACAATAAATATTTATTAAAAATAAAAAAAACAATTATGGATAAAATTATTTATAAAAAACATATTATGTCTTTTATAATATGACCCTTTTATATATTTTAAAGGGTCATTTGTGATTTGTAAAAATATAATCATTATTTTAGAATTTTAGCGCACATTAATTAAGGATGCATTTAATCATATGGAATTATTTATTATTATAAATAAAAATTAATGGAATATAATATAACAATATGATAATAATTTAATATTATTGTTACTGATGGGTCTAACATTTAGTACGCTCGTCAATATTTATCATTATTATAATATTATATATAATACAATATAAAACATATTATTAATATTATTATTATCGATGGGTCTGCCCTTTGGTAGTACTACCGAAGGGTAGACCCATCGATAATTATTATTATACTATTATATATATGATATAATATAACACATAAAATTAATATTTTAATATTATTATTATTGATGAGGTTGACCTTTAGTATTACTGACGGATATCAAGATCCGCTAGTACTATTGAAGGGTAGACCCGTCAATTATTATTATTATATAATATAAAACATATGATTAATATTTTAACATTATTATTACTGAAGGATAAACCCATCGGAAAGTCTAATTTCTCCGGCCCATTGCTCCCGCCTAATTTTTCCTCACACTCACTATATCTCTCCCTCTCCCCTCTCTGACCATAACTCTTCTTCTTCTCTCTCTCTCTCTTTCACTCTCATAGCTTCGACGATCTCCCACGGCTCCGGCGACTCTAGCTCTGGCCTCACACTTCATCGGATCGGGACTGCAAGCGGCCGGATCCAGTGCAGGCGGCCGGATTGGGCCTGCAGGTGGCTGGATCCAGCACCTGCGATCCGGCAGCCGGATATTTCTTTCCTCTCTCTCTCTATCCCACTCCCCTTTCAAAAATGACTGATCTGCTGTCAGACTAGGTCGCCTGCATGTTTGATTTTTTTATATTTTAAAAATAGTTTTCGACGAGTGAACCCGACGTTGGAATGTCCGACGGGAGTGCTCCCATCGAAACTTTTCCGTCGGAGATTCCGACGATGGATTGCCATCGTAACCTCCGATGGGAATAGGGTTCGACGAGACGTCCCATCAGATAGTCTGACTGTGGACTTCCCTTCGGAACCATCGAAAGTGGACTTCCTGTCACAGCCTTCGTTCGGCATTTCCTTGTCGGTCATTCCGGCGGGTGTTTCCTTCAAAAATAACGACGGATCCTAAAATTCCGATGACTATTTTGCCATCGAAAAATTCAATGGAAATAGAATTTTCCAATGGATTTCATGAGATTTCCAACGGATTTGACCATCGAAAATTGTTAAAAATGTTGTAGTGTAAGAATTTGCTTGCATCGTTTGGCTGCTTTCATGACATGATGGCGAAACATTTGGGACAATATTCCTCCTTCGAAACTTTGTCAGTATTTGTATCAGGACACTCCTAACTCCAATACATGTAGTTTTTTTTAAAAAGTCATGTACTATATTCATTTTTGTAATATTTTACACCTATAATTTTACATTTTTATGTATAAACTTGATGGTTTGTTCATTCAATATTTTATTCATTTTAATAGATATTATTATTTTAAAAATATATTAAAATTTATTTTTTTGTAACAATATATATATATATATATATATCACATGCACATAAGAACTCAATATATGATGGAGCCGTTGGAAAATATTTACGACGAGCAATATTTCGACGATTCCCTACCGTCAGAATTTTCATCGCAAAGTTAAGTTTGCGATGGGTTTTTGACAATTTTCGACGGCGCCTACTGTCCGAAATAACCATTTTTCTTATAGTGTTATTCACTAACTTTATCTCACAAATCTTTTTCAATAAATAATAATGTAGCTATCTGTTACGAAAAGAGGAAGAGAGGGATCGCACGAACACAGAAGAACACGGAGATTTACGAGGTTCGCCCTAAATCGGGTTACGTCCTCGTGAAGCAACGACTCTCTTTGTTATGAAATAATGATGATTACAAGGATGGGTCTATGTATGGACTCCTAAGGAGTTTATATAGGCACTCCCTTTAACATATGATAGGAATTCAGACCGATTGAGACTCTGAATTAATTTTCAAAATAAGACACCTATCTCGTTATAAGGAGATAAATCCGAATCACATACAGAATACCTTTAAAAATTTTCGCTTAGGGGACTCCCCTTGCAACCCCCGCAGGAAAATTCTGCTGAAGCGCCTGATTATGTAAGGGACTAATTGAGTTCAGATTCAAAGTATTATTAACACTATCATATATGTATTGACCTCTAACATGTATGATGCCAGCTAGTTTAATTACCCCTCTATTGGTATTTTTTTTGTTCGAAAGCCCTCTTTAATATTCAAGAATGCATTGTTAGTACTGCACGTACTTCCTTCTACTTCTATGGTACGACTTACGACCCAACCGCTTGAACAATTGTGCTGCCACTCTCGAGGCAAGTATATTTAATGCCCGAGTGCATCTATAGGAACATTACGTGTACTAATCCGATTTGAATATATTTGTGATTTTTTTTTTAAATTTTCATGCATTATATCCTATGAGTATGTACTTGGGATATATAATATATATTGTGCATAATAGCATTCCTTACTTTGAACTATCTTTACAAATTATAATTTTTCCATCGGAAACTATCTTATGGTATAATGGGTCAATCCTACGCTTATTATATTTTTGTTTTGTATAGTTTTAACTCCTTAATTATTGCCAGAAAAGGTTCACACAGACAAATTATTTCTTTGTTTTTCTTTGAAGATGTTTAAGCTGCGTATAAATATAAATAACAATTATGAAGTAGAAGGCTAAAAAATATAACAAATTGAAATTCGTTATGAAGTTGAATAATATATTTAAAAATTCTAAAAAAATGATAGTAGACGGATCTGACTCGCATAAAGTGTGTATATCATTAAACAGAAGAATGCCGAATGAAGTTTTAAATTTATAAATCCACTACACTATTACTACGAGAACCGAAAGTATACGTCATATTATTGTAGTGCTTGATCCACAGAAACAAAGTTGAAATGTTCACACTTAATTAAACTGTTTGAAGGAAAAGCCAAGTCTATAGGTGAGATGCTACCAACTAAATATTATTGCAAGTAAGATTATACTAATTTTTATGAATTTTTAATGTAAATTTAGACGAAGAAGAGTGTAGCTAAACTCTAAGACTCGGGGAATATTTTCATTTGGAACTTTCATCCTCTGAACTTCCTTTAGGATAAAAATGACTTAATGTCCCTTTCTTTTGGATTTAAGCCAAGGTCTCGTGTCCACTGAGTATCGAGCATTCAAGAGAAATACACTTAAGATGAGATGGCTACGGTCGGCTTATGCTCGCCTAAGTGGAATACGGACAACCCTCCCGGACATAATGCAAGAAACTAGTGTGTCTCAGAGACGGTTTAGATGTCTTGAGTTCGATTCCGACAATGTGAGGTAGGATTATTGGAAGTCTTTATGAAATAACTCATCTCCTATCTACCCTACTCGGGTCACTGATATTGAATGGGAATCGAAAAATATCCTGCACTAAATTGAACTTCCCAGAATATCGAAAAGAATCAAACATAGCAATGGTAAAATAAAAATATGTGAGCATCCTTGGAACTGTTTAAGGTAATCCCAAACCTCTGAGTCAATACGGTTATTTATTGCTAGAAATTCAAAGTGCGCGCAACCTTTTCAGGTCACGAATAAAAAAGTGGACGACGTCTAAACCAAACTATGAAAAATTACCATTGCCGATTCTACGAAAACTCAAACTATGAGCCATTGCATGCTTAGGCATGATTTCTTTACGTTTGGTCGCGATAGAGCCTCTAACATCTCTACGGTCGGGGGTGTAAGACAGCAATGACTCAGAAAACTCCTCCTTGCTTACGGCTACGAGGAAAACACGAAAACCACGCAGGGAAATATCTTCACCTAGGCTAGATTTCTTCACGTTCAGTCGCGATGGAGCCTATAATGTCCCTATAGTCCGGGATGCAGGGTGAAGATAGTTCATGAACTCAAATTCATGTATAGATCCAAAAGATAAGTAGTCGAATAATAAAATAATGATCAAACAAATATCATTAAACAGAAAATGAAGATCAAACATTCGGTTCAGATCATGAAAAGCATCGAAGAAGAATAAGAACAGAGTTATGAAAGTCATGATCAACATCCTCCTGTCACTAGTTGGCTAGTTAGTTACATATTATGAAGACTAGAAAAGAAAGAAAATAAGAAAGAAAATACAAGAGAAGGAAGAAGGGAGGCCGCTGGTGCAGCCTCCTCTCCAACCTCTTTCAGCAGCACAAAAGGGAACCAAGACTCAGTGAAATTGGAATGATTGGAAACCCCTTCTGCTGATTCCTAGTGACATTTTTGACATTTCATGCCTCTAGATGCTTTATAGGAAGCTTCCTTTCGGCAGCTAAAGGAATCTATTGTGGTCCTGCATAGTTGTTGTTGTGGTCCAACAAAAAGGAATCTTTCTTGTGGTTCTTCATTGTTGTCTTTTCCTTAGTTTGCCACCTGTCCTTGTCCACTGTCATGTAGTCTTTTTGTTGTCCACATCTGCCCACAAAAGTGTAGAGAAAGCTTCTTTCTTTTAGTGCAAGGGGTCTGCTAGGCTGGCGTGGAAAGTCACATTTTTTTTTGCTGATTGTTGCTTGGAAAAGCTGAATTGCTAAATCTTCATCGTTTGTCCTCAAATTTGTCTAAGTGTCTGAGTTGGGGGAATACACACGTGTTCCCCATTTGTGTACATGTGTGTGGGGGCATACACATGAATACCCCCATGAATTATCGATTGAAAAATCTGAATGGAAAATAATCAATACAAGTAATAATATCCCAAAAATACGATATTTAGAAGATGGATGTGAATAAATAACAAAAGTTGTATTTTCAATAATAAAGCATGTGTTCAAGTATGAGAATATAGTAAAACATGGAATAGATGCATATTGAACATAAATGAAAAGTATACATAATTTTTCCACATCAACTCCCTCAAACTTAAAGCTTCTCCCTCAAAGTTAAAGCTTTGCTTGTCCTCAAGCAAAATTAGGACCTTAGGGTCGAAAGTTTTCAGATTTTTCATGAACACATTATGCATAAAACTATATCCCAAGAATTATAGATGTGGAGAAATAATAAATGTTGTATTTTAATAATAAAGCATGTGTTCGAGCATGAATACATATGAAAACATGAGATAAGGAAAAGTATAAATAAATTCTCTACATCAACTCCTCCAAAACTTAAAGCTTTACTTGTCCTCAAGCAAAATTAGGAACTTAGGTCAAAGGTTTTCAAGTTTTGATGACCACATTATGCATAACATTACATCTCTCTTGCCACCACCTATCTGAATATCATTTACGCATTTAAGGTCCTTTAACCCCTGACTTAGTAATCACTGAAGCAAATGTCTATGGGTGCTAAATGAAACCACACTACAGACTGAACATCCGCATAATCTCACCCTAGAACTTACACATTCACATAGCATGTATTAACACTAAAAGATGATATGCAAGTGTAGGGATACTTACCTGTCCCTTTATTAAACAAATTTTCTTTTTCATTTGCCCTTTTTTTCTTCTTCTTTTTATTTTATTTTTTTGTTGTTGAGATCTTCTCGTCAATTGTATACTGAAAATAAAAAGAGAGTTTTCACTTAATATTTTCCTTGCCTTTCTTCCAAAAATACTCAGCTTGGGTGCTAGTGGTGTCATGCATAGCATACTTTTATCTTTCTCAAGTGAGATGACAGAGGAGTAGTTATTTAAGATAAAGAAGTTGCCTACAATTTTCCCCACATTTTCTTCCTAGAATACTGTGAGGCACTTGGGACTTTTACTAAAGAAAGAGTAAAAATATTTCTCAGTATACAAAAGAAGAGAAGTGCATAAATGAGGGCTTACAACTATACAATTTAATTTTATTACACTATAGCAGATCATTGTTTAGTAACATACAAATAGTTGAGTGCAAGATCCTAAGTGGGGTTATGTGAAGGGCCAGTCAACATGTCATATGTTTTGATTTTAGGTCAGGGTCATTTACATGATTATGTTTTACTTTATGAATGTTCAAGAGAGATTAGTCATGAAAGCTAAAAGACCAATAATGTCATGCATAGTATTTTCTAATATGTGATTGATTACACGCAAAAGTTTAAGTGGGATTTTGAAAGCTACCATGAACATATTTTCAAAAAAAAAAAATGAAAATATTTCAGAACTTTAGTAAATGTGACAGATTTCAAAACTTTGGCAACAAGGTAAATTTTATAATTTCAAAAAGATAAAAAAATTTATAATAAGATCAAAATGGTATGTTCTATAAAAATAATGACAGTTAGGTTAATAGAAACATGCCATCGGGCTCCTCCAAACTTAAGCTCAACACTATTCTCAGTGTTGTTTAAGCTCAGAGAGACTAATCAAATGAGGGAAGGTGACTTCTTTCATAGTTTTAGCACTTCTTGAAATGTGGATCAGTGAATTGATCTCCTTGCCATAATAGAAAAATATTTGATCATTATCAGATTTCATAATAAGTAATAGTCATTAAAATTGACAAGGAGGAGAGTGTGAAATCAGTGGCATCTCTATAGTTGGGGCAGGTCAGTAGTTTGTGATTTTAACAGAGGTGGTGGACTCCCTATTAATTTGTTGGGGCTACTTGATTCCTGCAAAATAGAGAAAAAGAAAATAAAATTATTAGGTTGGGTTGCCTCCCAACAAGCGCCATTATTTATAGTCCTAGACTAGACTCAATGTCTTTAGTTGATGTTCAGCAGATTTGGATTTTTCCTCTGTTAGATACAAAGGTCCTTGCTTCATGTTTCACCCTAAATAGGTTGGACCAAACCAATTTCAGCTTCTTGAAAAATACTTGGAGCCTCTTGACCAGTTGAATTTCAGTCTCAGCTTGGCTCTCTTCCTTCAAGGTGTTATGTTCTTGATAGAATTCAGCTGCTATACTTTGCTGTGAAGTGTTAGCCTGAAATGAGTTTTCCAACTTCAAAAATTTCTCCTCTGGATTTGGAAATTCAAGTTCTCCAGAATCTCCATCTTGTTTCAACAACCACTTCTTGATTTTCCCCTTTAGAAGTGTGGTTGCTATCATCTCTGCTTGATCCTGCATATTGTCTTTAGTGATAGAATCACGTTCTTCAACTTCAGGTTTCTACATTTCTTCAAGGTAGTGTGTATCTTGTATCTTGATACGTGTGGTCTCTTGCTGGTTTGTGGAGAAGGTGTCTTCTGGATTGTTGGCTGCAGCTGTGGAGTTGTTCTGGGCTGTTGTGCATGTCTGCTTCGAATTCAACTTCATGGTTCTCCATTAGCAATGGCTTTATGTGTTGATATGTAGTATTATTTTCAGCCTTCTTTTTCAGCATCTTCATTTTGGAATTAAACAAGGTGTTCAGTAAGGGATTCATGTCCTTTCATTTGTCTTGCACTTTCATGTTGCATGACTTGTCTTTGCTCTTATATTTGTTCTTCTAAGATTCTTCTTTTAGTCTCTAGACGTTCAACTTTATCAAATAATTCCATCATCACTTCCTGCTGCTTTATAAACTTCTCCATCATCAACTCGATGTTTTATTTCTCTTGCTTTATGATTCATAGACTTGTTTGATTGTGTTGGCAAATTCTGATATGGAGCTTGATGAAACTGAATCTCTAACGGCCTTCTTTGTATGTGGAGATCTTCCAACTTGGAAGACAACTCTTTCACCTCTTCATCTTGCCTCTTTTGTTGGTCCATCATGTTTTGCATCATAGTCTTTAGTTTTAGAACTTTCAGAGATTCTGCTGGCTGCTGAAATTCAAGTGGTACAACATTTTGACATGCAGCCAGAAAAAGTGATTCCATTTGATCATTCAGCTGAGAATGCGTATGGCATTTGATTTTGATAGTAAGCTGCTAGATAATAGTGTTGTCAATTGTAATAGAGATTGTCTTGATAAATCCATGGATTCAGATCTTGGACATAGGAATCAGAAGTCTAATTGCTCCATTGGCAGCTTGGGTTATTCATTTGAAACTTTCCATATGACTCATCACGATTGTATGACTGTAGTTGGCTGTAATAGACTTGGGAAATTGTGGGAGGTTTCAATTTGAACTTTGCAAATGCATTTTTCACTATGTCTTCAATTCTAGAAGTTAGTTCAGACTTTGGCACTTTAGTTGAATGATAAGAATTCTGCTCATTTGGTGATCAGCTTTCAAAATTCTAATTCATCTTTAAAATTTGAAATGTTTTCTGCACAATTAAAACTCAAGAGAAAGTTGATAGAGTAGGTGCAAAAAAAAAAAAAAACTAAAATATGAAATCTGAATTTTGAAATCTAAAATCAAATTGGAAATTGAAAATCTGAAGTTTGAAATGTTAAAATATGAAATTTGGAACTTGAAATATGAAAATCTGATTTTTTCTTTTAAAGTTTGAAATATGAAATTTGAAATTTGAAATGTCTAGATTTCATGGACATTCATGGATAAAAAAGAAAACACGTTCAGAAATGTTTCAGCACAATAGGAGCTTAGGATCATGTGGAAAATTGCAATTTGAAATCTGAAATTTGAAATCAATGATGTCTAAAAACTTATCTAAACATTTCAAGGATCAAAAGTAAGCATGCTTGGTGATATTTTTACACAATGACAGCAGCAAAGAAGTTTAGGATTATTTGTACAAGTGCAAAAATTTTTAAATATGAAAATCCAAAATCTGAAATCTAAAGTTGGAAATAAAAAATTTGAAAGCATTCAAGGATATGTTCAGCAATGGTTATGCACAATAAAAGCTCAAGATTGTAAAAAATTCAGATATGAAATTAGAAGTCAGAATTCTAACAATAACATTTGAGGAATGTTCACAAAATTCAAGATGTGCAAAATTCAAGATGATCTCAAATGATCTCAAAATTCAAGATGCATGTTCAGAAATGTTCTACACAATAAAGGCTTGGAACGTAAGTTTTGAGATGTGCAAAAAATTAAAATATGAAAATTAAAACCTGAAATCTGAAATCAAATATCAGAAATCTAAAATTTGAAATGTCTCAGCTCAATAGAGAGCTAGAATGTAGCTTATAAATTAAACTAAAAAATCTGAGAATTGGAATCAGAAATGAAATTGTAAGATTCAGCAATGTTCAAGAAATAGGAATGCAAGTTCAGGAATTTCAGCAATGTTTATAAGAATCCATGTCAACAATTTCAGAATACAATTGTTCAGCAATTTCGGCAATAACAATTTCAGAATATGAATGTTCGACAATTTCAACAATAAACAATTTCAATTTCAGGACACAAATGTTCAGCAATGAGAAATAAAAAAACTGAAAATAGCTAGCATGTCCAGCAGAGTGTGTTAAAAGATGCTTAGCATGATTCTGCACTATGAAAATAGAGTAGACAATTTGCAGCATAAGGGCATAATAAGAAACTCAAAATCTGGAATATAAAGTTACAATTCAGCAATGTTTTTGCATTATAAAAATTCAGGAGAGACTTTGTAACATGTGCATAATATGAACTTTGAGAATTGATAACCAGAAATGCAGAAATATAATATTAAAGATGACAACCACAAGATCTAAGTGAAAACTTCTATAAACAAGTAAAGAATAGAAAAATGTAGAAAGCTAACATCTAGTTTAAGTTGAAAAAAATTCAACTAAAATATAGGATATTCACAACACGATGAAATATAAACAATGACTATAAACAAATAAAAAAAGAAGATCAAATGTGACAATTCAAAACTAAGACCCCGACAACGGCGCCAAAAACTTTGACTCGCATAAAGTGTGTATATCATTAAACACAGAAGAATATTGAATGAAGTTTTAAATTTATAAATACGCTATACTATTACTATGAGAATCGAAAGTATACGGCATATCATTGTAGTGCTTGAGGGTCGATCCACAGAGACAAAATTGAAATGTTCACACTTAATTAAACTATTCGAAGGAAAAGCCAAGCCTATATGTGTTGTTCAAAATGAGAATGTGAGATGCTACAAACTGAAAATCACAACAAGTAAGACTACACTAATTTTTATGAGTTTTTAATGTAAAATTAGACAAAGAATAGCGTAGCTAAACTCTAGGGTTGGGAGAATGTATTCACTTGGAACTTTATCCTCCGAACTTTATTTAGGATAAAAATGACTGAAGGTCCCTTTCTTTTGAATTTGAGTATCCACTGAATATCAAACATTCAAGAGAAATACACTTAAGGTGAGAAGGCTACGGTCGGCTATGCTCGCCTAAGTGGAATACAGATAATCCCCACGTACAGAATGCAAGAAATTAGTTTGTCTCCGAGATGGTTTAAATGCTTTGAAGGAGGAGAAAAGTTCGATTCATACACTATGAAATAGGATTACTAGAAGTCTTTAAGAAATAACTCATCTCCTATCTACCATACTCGGATCACTGATATTGAATGAGAATAGAAGAATATCCCGCACTGGGTTGAACTTTCCAGAATATCGAAAAGAATAGAACACATTAATGGTAAAATAGAAATATGCGATTATCCTTTGGAAACGTTTAGGTAATCCCAAACCTCTGAGTCAATACAGTCATCTATTGTCAGAAATTCGGAGTGCACACAACCTTTTTCAATTGCGGATCAAAAGGTGGACGACGTCTAAACCAAACTATGAAAAACTACCATTGCTGATTCTACAAAAACTCAAACTATGAGCCATTGCACACCTAGGCTTGATTTCTCTAAGTTCTATCACGATAGGGCCTCTAACGTCCCTACGATCGGGGGTGCAAGACCACAATGACTCAGAAAACTCCTTCTAGCTTACGACAGCAAGAAAAACACGTAAGAAATTATCTTCACCCAGGCTAGATTTCTCCACATTTGATCGCGATGGATCCTACAATGCCCCTATGGTCGGGAGTGCAAGGTGAAGATAGTTCATGAACTCAAATTCATGTATAGATAAAGAGTCGAACAATAAAATAGTGATAAAACAAATATTAGGGAATGAAGCTCAACATTCGGTTCAGATCATGAAAAGCATCGAAGAAGAATAGGAATAGAGTTAGGAAAGCCTTGATCAAAATACAAGAGAAGGAAGAAGGGAGGCTACACCCCAACCTCCTTTAGCAGCATAAAAAGGAACCAAAACTTAGTGAAATTGGAATGATTGGAACTCTCTTCAAAGTTTCTTTTAGCCCCTTTTTATAGCTTCACTCCTATTGCTGATTCCAGTGACATTTTTGACATTTCGTGCCTCTAGATGCTTTATAGGAAGCTTCCTTCTGGTGGCTAAAGAAATATGCTGTGGTCCTGCATGGCTGTTGCTGTGGTCGCTCTTGTGGTCCTGCATGCCACCTGTCTATTTGTCCTAGTAAAAAGGAATCTTTCTTGTGGTCCTTCATTGCTGTCTTTTCGTTGGTTTAACACCTATCCCTGTCCACTGTTTTGCAGCCTTTTTGTTGTTCACATCTGTCCACAAAAGTGTAGAGGAAGCTTCTTTCCTCTAATGCAAGGGATCTACTAGGTTGACGTGAAAAGTCCTATTTTTTTTATCATGGACGTGCCCTAGAAATATCATTTGTGTATAATCATGCATTTAGTTAAATACTAAGTTAGTTTGAATGTGCATTAGTGATAGTTGTATATAGTAATTAATATTCCGATTAGAGCATAATGATTACTTAATTATCGATAAACTTTACAAAGTAATTATATAGGGTTATTAAGATAAATTGTAAAATTTATAAATATTCTAATATATATGTTTAAATAGGATTAAATAAGCTTAATTAGGATTAAAACACTTAGTTATGATAATAAAAATGTGATTGACCATCACTTAAGTTCCAAACAGCTGAAGTAGAGTCAAAGGGATATTTTTCCAAACTGCCATAGGACCTCAAAAAATTCTGAAAAAAAATATATAAGCCACTTAACATTGTCTTTTCACGTACAAAAATTACCAGAGGAAGAACTCAAGCGAAACGACCTAGGAAAAATCGGGAACATCGGCTATTCCATGTGAGTTTTGATCCGGAAATTGTTCTTCTGATTGAGAGAATCATTACTTTATGATAAATGAACCATAAATTATGAAATTTTGTATGGTTCATTCATTCGAAGTTACTTTCCATGGCCTCTGGAATCATCTAAAAAGGAGTTATGTAGAGGAAGTTATGAACTTAACTTCGCATGTCACTCATCTTGTGCTGAGTCTGATGCAAATTCCATTTGTAAATTAGGGCACGGTTAGAATAGAGTGAATTAAAGTTTGAAATTTGGATATGCTTAAGTAGACATTCAGGGTTCGGTGAGAGGTGGAATCATACTATTTGAACTTATATTTTGGGAGAAATGATTTGTTCATTTCATAGTGATTTCTCTGCCAGATTCCAGGACATGTACAGATCACGGCCTGAATTAACTATTTTTGTTATAAGACTATACAGGGAGTTAAATTGTCTAATTTTTATGATAAATTACTAATGAAGTCTAGTTTTCAGAAAAATTATGCCATAGTTAAAGGGATAAGTATGAAGAAATATATAAATTAATATTTCAGTGACATACAGTCTGCCAGGGCACAAACCCTAGGTCAGATTGCTTGAAATGTCCTGACTTACTCACTTGGAATTTGATAATGATATTTGGGGGTTGAAAATCTTAGTATATGTCTAGTTCCTAATTAATTCAGAATAATAAGATTTGCCCATGTGGTTAAGAAGTTATGAATTATTTATTGACAGACACTCAGTCTGAAATCCTGAAACAGCACATAGTGAAGCTTTGGAGAATTGAAAAATTTCAAGTGTGAAATAGCTTA
Organism: Pontederia crassipes; assembly: GCA_030549335.1. Lineage (NCBI taxonomy): Eukaryota > Viridiplantae > Streptophyta > Magnoliopsida > Commelinales > Pontederiaceae > Pontederia > Pontederia crassipes. The sequence goes on from CM060192.1 coordinate 76,041,446, forward strand.
TGAATATAAATGTCTGAAGATAGAAATTGATATTAGAGAAGGTTATATGCATTTTAGGGTGCATAAGCATTCATACATCATGAGCATGCATTGCATATTACATTACTAGTGATTGGGAAGTAAAAATGCATTGTTGTTTGTAGGAAAACCTCAAGTTGTAAGTGAAAGGAAGGAAATCTAATAAACCTCATTGAAGTGATAAAGTACAAGGTGAGTGAGTAAATTTACAACATAGCAAATGTTATATGTTAATTCTTTTATTTATGGTATTACCTCAAGCAAAGTTTATTATTGTTATTATTGAAACATATCTTGCGCTATGAAAAGTATTTATGATATGTTTCAAGGATTTCATATGAGATGAAGTAACATCTTATACAAAAATATTTTTAGAGAATTGTGAAGTGGAAATAAGTTTTATTTGATAATGATATGAGATTATGATGTGTGTTTTGATATTATTAAACTCAATGTGTTCATTAGCCATTCTGTTTGAAAAAGGTTTTTGGGTCCGCATTTGATATACATGAATCCTTTGGGGCATATATCGGATGTCTTTGCACTTCGGGAGCTGCTCTGCGTGCACGTATTGACCCATGATATGCTCTGCGTATCTGAGAATCATGATTAGGTGGCATATAATCATGATTGGGATACGTATTGACCCATGATATGCTCTGCGTATCTGAAAATCATGATTGGGTGGCACACAATCATGATTGAGATACGTATTGACCCATGATATGCTCTGCGTATTTGAGAATCATGATTGGGTGGCACACAATCATGACCCAATCATGATTGGGATATGTATTGACTTATGATTTGCTCTGTGTATCCGTAACTTTTGATTATGAAGCTCTGCTTAACTGTATGACACATGATCATAGAGGGATACGTATTGACCCATGATGAGTATATACAATGACACATGTGTAGATTTTAAATATGAAAATTATGATATCTTGAGTTACTTTTACTTTCTATGAAAGTTCATATGATTTGACAAGTTATGTTATATATGTTATGCTTTAAATGTCTTCTCATATGAAAGAAATGTGATTATTATATATGCACTCGTATTATTCCCTTACGTTATACTTTTATTTCACTCACTGAGCAAATGATTGTTGTTCACAAAATCCATTTTAAATATTTTTTTCAGATACTCGTAAGTTCTCGAGTTAAGCCGACTTGGAGCTTATTTTTGCTGCATATAGAGAAGAGGTCGAGCCGCTGGAGCACTTTAATCCCCCTTCATTTTTGTTTTTTTGAAGTATGCATATGCAATAGATAGTATTAGATGTTGTAATTAAGTTTGTGAGAAACTTTTTGTAAGGTTGTACGAGACTTAATCTTGTGGGGTTATATGTGAAATGATTTGTCGAAAAAAATATAATGACAATATACGAATGTCATATCTTATAGCTTTTTATTAAACTTTAATGAATATATATGTGTCTTTTATATGTATTGACAAATAACACAAGATATGTAAGGGAGGGAGGTTTTGTCGATTTTGTTTTTAGAATTGCTAAATATAATTAAGATTATGATAATTGAGATTAGAACTTAGTCACGGAGTTGAGTGTGACATTTTCTTTTACTGTTTGCTACTTGGAAAAGCTGGACTAGTAAATCTGCATTGTTTGACCTCAAATTTGTCTGTGTCTGAGTTGGAGGAATACACCCATGTTCCTCATATGCGTGTGTGCGTGTGTGCGTGCGTACGTGCGTGTGGGGGCATACACCTGAATACCAAATGTTTTCTTTTGCTATTTGCTACTTGAAAAAGCTGAACTAGTAAATCTGCATTGTTTGACCTCAAATTTGTCTAAGTGTCTGAGTTGGAGGAATACACCCGTGTTCCTCATATGCGTGCGTACGTGCGTGTGGGGGCATACACCTGAATACCCATATGAATTATCAATTGGAAAATCTGCATGGAAAGCAATCAACACAAGTAATAATATCCTAAAAATATGGTATTTAGAAGATGGATGTGAAGAAATAACATAAGTTGTATTTTTAATAATAAAGCATGTGTTCAAGAATGGTAAAACATGGAATAGATGCATATTGAACATAGATGAAAAGTATACCTAATTTCTCCACATCAACTCCCTTCAAACTTGAAGCTTTGCTTGTCCTCAAGCAAAATTAGGACCTTAGGGTCGAAAGTTTTCAGATTTTTCATGAACACATTATGCATAAAATTATATCCCAAGAATCATAGATGTGGAGCAATAATAAATGTTGTATTTTAACAATAAAGCATGTGCTCGAGCATGAATACATATGAAAACATGAGATAAATGCATGCTGAACATATATGAAAATTATAGATAAATTCTCTACATCAGGACCCAAGTAACATTAACTTATTTAACATTATTAATTTGATTTGTTCTATTATTAATGAAAAAAATAAAGTGAACAAATGAGTAAAAGGATAATTAAGAAGGAAATGAAAAATGAGTATAATTTATTTATTATATACTCTTATTAGTGCATCAAGAAAATAATTTAAGAAAAACTAGGAAAAAAATTATATTACATATATTTTATTATAAATATAATTAGCGACGAGTCCTGCCTTCGGTATTATCGACGGATTCCCAACCGTCGATGATACCGAAGGAGGAACCCGCCGGTAACAATTATTAATAAAATATTAAGATTTTATTATATAATACTATAACATATTTTATTATAACTATAATTACCGACAATTTCACTTTTTGTATTACCGACAGATGGAAATTTAGGCGGGACACGTCGATAATATTATTAATAAAATATTAAGATTTCATCATATAATACTGAAATATATTTTCTTATAAATATAGTTACCTATGGGTCTTGCCTTCGGTATTATATTGAAGACAAAACCTGTCAATAAACTATCGATGGATTTGTGCCGTTGGTACTACCGAAGAATTTTTTGAATGTCAGTATTTTAGAAGGATACTCTATCGCAAAGTTCTTCAAAAACTACGAAGAATATTTGCTAGTCGGAAATTGCACCGTCGGCACTCATGTGAATGATATGACATGACTTATGACTCAAACACTTGAACAGTTGTGCTGCTGTAAGCACTATCCAGACATATTCTACATTCAAGTGCATTAATCTCTTCTGTATGGATTTGCAGCAATTTACGTATGCTAAGAAATTCGAAAGTGTTGATATGCGTAATGATGCGATTTGAATATATTTGTACTTTTTTAGTTTCCATGTATGTTATCCTATGAGTACGTACTTGGATATATAATATTTATTGTGCATAATAGCGTGCTATTTACTTTTTTAATTATCTTCAAATATTATGGGCCAATGCTATGCTTATTATATCTTTGTGTTTGTAATGGATTTGACTCTTTAATTACACAAGAGATGAATGAAGAAAAAGATTAAATGTAAGACAAAACCCTTCCAAATACATTTTTATTACATGAGAAGAGATATGAAAATCATTCCACATCATATGATATTACAATATAAAGAATTTGTTGTAAAGATATATAAAACTCCTTTAGAGTACAAAGAATACTTCTCTTGTTTTTATCTTGGGTGAACTCTCCACTGCCAAGACTCTATCCATTTGTGTCATATGATTTGCGGTGGTTAATTGTTTCACTCTTGAACGCATAATTTGGATGAACAATGAGAAGTCAATCTCCACTTTACATCACAAGCAGCAATGGCTTTGGAAACTCATATGTGGAATCAAAGAGAACAAATAATTAATTAAGATTATAATTTTTGGAATGATATATGTTGATTCATATAGAAGCTTAAAAGTTGCATCATCTTGATATGCGTGAGTTCATTTATGGGATCGGCCTAGGAGCCTCAACTAAAAAGAATGTTGATGTTAGCAATTGATGGCCATGGTGGAGGAGGGAGGGCCATGCTGCTGTCTCATGCAAGCAACATGACCCAAATCCTCGTACTATATACTAAGATTCTCGGACATAGGAGAAGAGAGAGAAAATTACAAATTCTATTAAAAGCATGTTGAAGATATTTCTTTGTAATTTGCTTCCTTTGTGTTGTATTTTCCTCTCAGTTTATAGGCAACAACACTTGCACCACTCATTTATTGTGTGACAACTAGCAAATAACAGCTAATCATGTCTCATATGTGATCATAATTTAGGTTCTTTGCACATTAATTCAAATTTGTGAGCATTAACTCATGATTCTAAATATTAGGATTATGCATCTTTTATGACATTAATTGTTGACAATAACTAAATTTGTGAAAGTTGTACAATTTATTGCAAATATTTGATTGATATTGCTGGCTTTTTTTTTATCTAAACGGGTAGCATTAATTGATACTTTGAAAAGCATTAATGAAATTCAGAATTGATGGCTGCATACACACGTATGTGGTGACATCTTACAAGTGAACCTCAAAGTTAATAAAAAGGAGTATATGGAAATCATATGATTCAGTCTGAACGCAATTGTTGTCTAAATTCTTTTGACAAAGCTGGCAATCCAAAATCATTGCAAATTTGTGAGTTGAATTATGAGTCAAGAAAGGCCAAAGTGAACAATATTGTCATTAAAAGTATATGAGGCATTTTACAGATATAAGATATATAAAAATGCAGTATGATTATATCTTATTTCATAGGTTCATGATACACATTGATTTGCAAAATAGTATGAGCTTATAAGTTTAGAATAGTAAGCTAAAATAGACAAGTAATAAAGTTACATCTCGTTGTAATAATATTTTGGGCGATAAAAATCTTTGATAATGGACTTAATTAGCACATTAAATTAATTAACCTCATAAATTAGAATTTAAAGGAGTCAAGTCTACAAACTTTGTGATATAAATTTGCAATGAAAATGATGCAATTCAATTAAAATGAACGCACAATCATTGATTGATGCATAAGTTGCGTCATCCATTTACATCAATTTTTTAGGACGCAACACTCACTTCTTGCATCATAAATATTTTGAAAGATGGAGGACAACCTTAAAATTTACATCCTAATATTAAAGTGCATGATTAATTTTGCATCTTTATATTATTTGAGATTATAAGAATGTTTTGATATTGTGTTCCAAGATAAAAAAAATGCAACACAAGGGCCATCTAAGGACACAAAATATACTTCAGAGTTTGATCTATATTATTTATGTACAGTTGTTAGATCTGGATGTATATCTATTATCTTTGTCTCAAATATACTTCAAATTACTTTTATACTAGTATTGATGTCGAAATGATCATTTCAAACTTATATATACCTTAAATTATTTGTTTGTTTTTCTTTAAAACCATTATTGACATTGATAAGCATTATTACAGATCTTAAAATCTAAAATAGATGAATGATGAAAAAATTAAATGTAAGACAACAACTCTTGCTAAGAAGTTTTATTATATGAGAATAAATCTCAAAAAACACTCCAATACAATATGATATTACAATTTGAAGAATTTATTGCAAAAATAAATCTCATATGAATACAAAGGTTTCTCTAGATTTTATCTTGGTGAACTCTCCACTGCTAGAAACTCCATCCGTTTGTGTCATATGATCCGCGGTGGTTAGTGGATTCACTTCTGAACTTCAAGCATACTTTGACGGAGTCAGCTGGAGGTGGAGAATAAGCAATTAATCTCCGCTTAACATCACAAGCAGCAATCTCTTTGGCTGCTCATCTGCAGAATCAATGAGTCATGAACAAAAAATTAAGATATAACTTTCTGAATGATATATGCATGTGTATTTGTACTCGTATAGAAGCTTAAAAGTTGCATCACCTTTATATCCTTAGTTCATTTCTGGGATTAGACTCTGAGCCTCAACAGCAAGAATGTTGATGTCAGCAATTGATGGCCATGGTGCAGGAGGGAGGGCCATGGTGCTATTCCTTGCAAGCAGCAGGACTCAAAATCCAGTTCAAGGGAAAGAGAGAAGAGAGAGAAAACTACAAAACCTAAACATGCTTAAGGCATTTTTGCTTCCTTTGTGTTGTTTTTCCTCTCAATTTATAGGCAAGAACATGTGCACCACTCATTTATTATATGACAAACTGGCAAATGACAGCTAGTCAAGTTTCATATGCAATCACAATTTAACTTGTTTGCACAAATAATTCAACTTTATGCTCATTAACTCATGTTTCTAAAACTTAGAATTATGCACCTTTTATGACATTAATGCATGTGATCACAATTTAATTTGTTTGCACAAATAATTCAAGTTTATGCCATTAACTCATGTTTAAAATCTAAGAACTATGCACCATTTTTTACATTAATTTTTTAGGGATAATAAAATTTGTCAAAGTTGCACAATTTATTACAAAGATTTGATTGAGATTGCTGATCATGTTTTTGTAACTAGTTGGGCAGCATTAATTGGGACTTCAGAAAACATTAATGAAATTAAGAATGATGGCTACATATACACAAACATGTATCCGGATGCTCGTGAAAAAGTGAATCCCAAATTTAACAAAATAGAACAAAAAGATTACATGAAAATCATGATTCAGTCTCAATGCAAATTGTTATCTGGTTGCCTAATTCCTTTTGACAAAGTTGGCAATCGAAGGTAATCATAAACTTGTGAGCTGAATTATGAGTCATTAAAAGTTTACGAGGTATTTTGCAAATAAAAGATATACAAGAGACAATGTGATTATGTCTTACTTCATAGGGTCATAATAAACATTGATTGCAAAATTGTACGACTTTTATGAGTTTATGAAAGCAAGCAAAATAGACAAGTAATAAAATCACATATTCTCACAATAACATTTCTTTGGGAGAAATAATATAAATAATTAAACTCATTTAGAGTATATGACTTTCAGTATGGACATAAGTTGAATCTAAGAAAATTTAAAGGAGTCAATGTTGACGAAGTTTGTGAAATAATCAGCAATGAGACATATGAAAATATGTGGATACGAAACAAAACTAAACAAAAAACATGTTTTTTTTAATTTACATCTATTAAATAATATACTCATTAGTGTGCTAATTTGTTCCCAACAGTATATGTTCATTAGAAGAATTTGAACTAATTATGAGTATAAAGTAGAAATAATAAAACAATAAAATTGAGAGCATTTGGAGAAGAAACTCTAACAATAGATATAACATAAATAGTGGTTTTTATTATGGCAACTATTTGAGGCACAAAAAAATTGAGAACTTGGTATCATATAGAGTTTTGGCTAAGTCAGAACTCCATTTGAGATGTTTGACAAATTTTTTTTTCTTTTAACAAAGTAATATTTAAGGTTAGGTGATAAAAGCACTATAAACTATTTTCATTGGCTTATAGAACTTATAATTTATAGATTAAATACCTTATTCTTAATGAGTCCTCTTTCCTTTTATCTAAAATAATTTGAATTTAATTTATAATATATTGTAACATATTTGGTTTAATATTTCACATCTCCAATTTTACAATTTTTAATTAAGATAATAAATAATTTTTTTATAAACTCAATTAATATATTTTTGTTCGCTTCTATAATGAAATATTAAAATAATTGTTATGCTATAAACTAGTTATCACATGCACATAAGAATGCAAGTTATGTCTTTATAAATTTAGTTGAAAATTTTGGTCTACATCATTCAACTCATAAGTTCTTGCCCATAGAGTATTAGAGATTATATTGATATCATTTTTTTATGCTTATGTAAATATTTATTCCTGGGAAATTTGTCATTGTAATAGAAACATATTTGCGATGACCAATTTTTGATAGACTCGAATCCTTCGAATTTTTTGATGACATTTGCAATGGAAAGAAAAAAAAACTTTTGAAATACCGAGGACAACTTTGCTATTACAGACGACAAAATCCCATCAGTAATTTATCAATAGGCAGCCTTCCATAATTATATTTATAATAAAATATATGTGATATAATATAAGCACATGTTTAATATTTTATTGTTACAAGCCTTCGAAATTATCGATGAATTTAAATCCGTCGGCAAATGTGGAACTAGAAAAAAGATTATTGGGTTCACCAAGATTTGAACACTAGCCACTTGAGAGCAATGCTAACACACTCTTACCATTCTACCAGCTTAATGATTGTGCTAAATGTTTGCATTTGCATTTCAGCTTAACCTATTAACGTTTCAGTGCTTGCATTTGCAGGCGTCGAAGGCACCTGGCGCCGCCACTGTTCATCAGTAATCTTTAAGATTAATTAATTTTAATATTTTACTATTAATGTTTAATGTAATACATATTTTTCTTTCTACATTTACTAATATTATTTTCTTGATGCATCAATAAAATAACATATTAAATAAGTTATCATTATTTTTCATTTTCTCCTAACTGTATTTAATATTTTATCTATATACTCATTTTTCTTTTAATATATTTATAAATATATAATTTATATTATAAATAAAATATAAAATAGATTAACATTAGTATCATATATACATTAACATTATAATTTTATGTATACATTTTCCACCCTAATTATAAATTTTATTTCTTGAACTTATTCTGAAGTAATACTTATATTCTTTCAATTAATTTTTGTTCAGAATTATATTAAATTACTTTTTGTTAATTGCGAAATGTCAATTTAATATTTACTATCTTATTACAAGAAATACTTATTTAAATAAAAAACAAATATGGATAAAATTGTTTATAAAAAAATATTATGTCTTTTATAATATGTCCTTTTATATATTTTAAAGGGTCATTTCTGATTTAGAAAAATATAATCATCATTTTAAAATTTTTGTGCACATTAATTAAGGATGCATTTAATTATATAGAATTATTAATGAAATTAAGAATGATTGCTACATATACGCAAACATGTATCCTGCGGTTCGTGAAAAAGGTGAACCCCAAATTTAACAAAATAGAACAAAAAGATTACATGAAAATCATGACAGTCTCAATGCAAATTGTTGTCTGGTTGCCTAATTCCTTTTGACAAAATTGGCAGTCTAAGTTTATGGCAAGGACATGTGCACCACTCATTTATTATTTGACAACTGGCAAATGTCAACTAGTCAAGTTTCATACGTGATCACAATTTAATTTGTTTGCACAAATAAATCAAATTTATGCACATTAACTCATGTTTCTAAATATTAGAATTATGCACCTTTTATGACATTATATGCATGCAATTGTAATTTAATTTGTTTGCACAAATAATTCAAATTTATGCCATTAACTCATGTTTCTAACTATAAAAATTATGTACCTTTTAGGGATAACAAAATTTGTGAAAGTTGCACAATTTATTGCAAAGATTTGATTGAGATTGATGATGTTTTTGGAACTAATTGGGCAGCATTAATTGGGTCTTCACAAAACATTAATGAAATTAAGAATGATGGCTACATATACAAAAACATGTATCTGGCCGCTCATGACAAGTGAATCCCAAATTTAACAAAATAAAACAAAAAAGATTAGATGGAAATCATGATTCAATCTCAAAGCATATTGTTGTCTGGTTGCTTAATTCCTTTTGACAAAGTTGGCAATCAAAGATGATCATAAACTTGTGAGTTGGAATATGAGTCATTAAAAGTTTACGAGGTATTTTATAAATAAAAGATATATAAGAGGCAATGTAATTATTTTACTTCATAGGGTCATGATAAACATTGATTGCAAAATCGTACGAGTTTATGAGTTTATGAAAGCAAGCCTAATAGACAAGTAATAAAATCACATATTCTCCTATAACATTGCTTTAGGCGAAATAATATAAATAATCAAACTCATTTAGAGGATTTGACTTTCAGTAAGGACATAAGTTGAATTAAAGAAAATTTAAAGGAGTCAACATTGACGAAGTTTGTGAAATAATAAACAATGAGACATGTAACGCCCCCCAAAATGCACCCCGCCATATGGCCATAAACCCTGAGGATGTTGTGGGGCATGACTTATGTGTACAATATTTTGACAAAAAATATGATTATGACTGGTCAACATGATAGAAGCATAATTACGAAGGTATAATAGCTATCATCCAATTAAAAAGAGATATAATCAAAATGAGTGCGGAAGTCTTAACAAAATAACATAACTTACTCTCAAATAATGTAAGCATGAGAATTTGCATAAGATAAATACAACTCGATAAAAATAAAAAAGAAACTAAGGAGACATGACTTCATGTGCAAATGACACCACGAGCTCCATCTGTCGCCTACATCATCGTTCTTTTTGCCGGGTCACTGAATACACGAGGGAGATGAACCTCCTGTGAGCTTTGACGTCCAGTACATAGTAATCATACGGAAATATAAGAAGTGATGACATCATAAAAATAATTAAATGAACATTCTCGTAAATGATAACATCATGATGGTAATCATGTGGATATATTCAGAATGAAAATATCATGGTTAGTAGACAAGTATGATATCATAACATGAATGATAACATGGTAAGTGTAACAGGAGGATCACGTAATCATCATTAAATTCATATGGCATTGCCAATCCTGAAATTTAGAATCATTATCATAGAGTGTCTTTCATCTTCTTTTAACATGGGCCGATAGAGTATTTTTTACTCCCTTGCGACCAGGGTGGAGTGTCTTTCAACTCCATAAAAAGTGGACCGATGAAGTATCTTTTGACTCTTTTGTGTCCAAGTCGTCAACAAAACATAAGAGCTCTTTCATTTACGTTTTTCGTCTTTTATAACAAGATTATGAATATTGAAATCGAGATACAAATCATAAGATGATAGATTTAGGAATAATACCATGAGTATTGTTATGTCTAGCAGAATAGTATGATAGGTAAATAATTGGTATGATGAGGAATCAAAATTGATTCATATAAATTAAAATAATACATAAACTATTAAATGCATTCCAGTACTAGCACGTGCTACATTACCATGCGGTGGACTGTAGCTACAGTACCATGCGAAGGTACTGTAGCAAAGGCCAAAATGCCTAGATGCATTTCCATGCCAGAACTGCTTCACTTTGGTGCATCCAAGGCAGATAACGCAAATAATGTATTAATTGTTAAACATCACTTCTGTGCATTTAATGCACCTACGAGAAAGATGTATTTTGAGTATATCGTGCACTATTCAGCTGTGATTAAAAGTATAACGAGGCGCTAAAGAGGGATCAAGACACAGTAGGAGCTAAATAATAATATGATTACGTCTTCTCTTCCGTGATTATATGAACAGGCGCAAAATGGAAGGAATTGACCAAATCCATAAGGCTTTTCTATCATAGCACTACTAGGCGCAAAATGAACACGGCCATCATCCCCTTTTTTTTTTATCAAGATTTAATCAATGGCAGGTCGGATTGAAGCCTGATACCCATACCCTGCCCTAAGTCCATTCATATATCCACATAAGTTTTCGTACAATATATGCACATGCAATTAGATATTTTGGTGTAAGTACATGCAATTAGATATTTTGGATATCCGTCAAAAATATCGACGTTCCTAATCGTCGAAAAATTAAATAATAATATAACCAATTATATAATTAATTTTTTATTTCTGACGGTCAAAACCGTCGGAAAATCCGTCGAAAAAATTTAATAATAATATTAAAAATACATAATTTAATTTTTTTATTTCCGACGGTCAAAACCGTCGGAAAAGTCGTCGGAAATTACGACGGATGGTTATCCGTCGAAAATATCGACGTTCCTAATCGTCGAAAAATTAAATAATAATATAAATTATTTTCGACGGTCATAACCGTCGAAAAATCCGTCGGAAACGGAACCGTCGAAAAATCCGTCGCAAATAGCGACGGATTTAGAACCGTAAAAAATTATCCGTCGGAAAATCGCGATTTTCTTGTAGTGTACCTTATAAGACGTGATCTCATTTCAGACCCTACGTCCACCACCTCCTCAACATCTTCTTTGACCCTGGTGTTCCCTCCGTCCTTCTACCGGCATCCACACATGAGAGAAACCCCTCACTGAGCCTAGGGTTAATGGATGTAATATAGAGAGGATTTCGTGGGGTTGGTTAGAGAACATGTCATAACTATTTATTTATTTATTTTCTTTCTAACGAAGTTGGCGGCCGTCACAAGGCATATGCAAACATGTGGAAATGAAACAAAACTAAACAAAAAACATATTTTCTACTTTACATCTATTAAATAAAATCAAGCTATACTCACTAATGTGCTAACTTGTTCCCAACAGTATACGTTCATTACAAGAATTGTGAACAAATTATGAGTATAAAGTAGAAATAATAAAACAATAAAATTGAGAGCATTTAGAGAAGAAATCTAATAATAGATACAAGATAAATAGTGGTTTTTATTATGGCAACTACTTTGAGGCACAAAAAAGTTGAGAACTTGGTATGATATAGAGTTTTGGCTAAGTAAAAACTCCATTTGAGATGTTTGACAAATATTTTTTTCTTTTAACAAAATAATATTTATGGTTAGGTGATAAAAGCACTATAAACTATTTTCATTGGCTTATTGAGCTTATAATTTATAGATTAAATACTTTATTCTTAACGAGTCCTCTTTCCTTTTATCTAAAATAATTTGAATTTTATTTATAATATATTGTAACATATTTGCTTTTTAATATTTCATACCTACAATTTTATAGTTTTTAATTATAATAAAAAAATTTTGTAATATAAATTAATATTTTTATTCACTTACATAATAAAATATTATTATTTTAAAAACAATATTAAAATAATTGTTATTCTATAAACTAGCTATCACATGCGCATAAGAATGCAAGTTATGTCTTTATAAAGTTACTTGCAAATGCTAGTCCACATCATTCAACTCAGAAGTTATTGCCCATGGAGTATTAGTGTAACATCCGGCCACCGAGAAAAAAAAAGAGTAATTAAATTATTAAATAAAATAAAATAAAATAAAATAAATTCTGGTGGGAGCTAAAAACTTACCTTATCTAAAGTTTGTAGATAACTTCCCCTATTTAAGCCTCTCCTCTATCCCTCATAACAAAGTTTAGCCCTAGTCGTCGCCTCCCTCGTGTCCTCCCTCGTGTACCCACGTTCAGGAACCCAGGAGCGTGCTGCCGGACGCCGGAGACGCCTGATAGTTCGTCGGAGACGAGCCCAAGCTTGGCCTTTTCTCCATGTTGTTTGGCCGCTTTTTTTCGTTTTCTCTTCATTTTCTCCACCAAACTACGTGACCAGGTGGTGAACGGGAAGAGGGGAGAACAACCTTTGAGATTGGGGCTCCATCTGCGATGGTCGATGACGAGGACGAGCAGAACGAAACTGAAGAAATAGAGGAAAATCGTAGGGAAAGCTAACGGAGGTAGATCAACCTTGGGATTGATTTTAACAATAGATTTGCATGCTTAAGAACCTATTTAGAGCCCTAGCATTGTCTTCTATCTACCTTGCATCGATCTATGTATTTACTTTGTGCATAAGAGGTTTATTCTAAAAGAATCGCGCAGAAGAACGTGAAGCCACGACCACGATTTCCCGGAATCACAAAACACGGCCCCGGGTATGAACCCCATCGGGCAGAACTGACGTCGAGCCCGCCCCGAGCTCTCCATCACCCAAGCCGCGCCGTTGTCTGCACAGCCATCGAAACCCGGCCCAGATTCCACTGAACTCGGCCCGAGCTCTGGCGGGGACCTTCCTTGCATTCAACTTGGACCGAGTCCGAATTACACTCGGCCCGAGGAAGACAATCAGTGAAGAACCCGACCCAGGTCAGACCCAACCTGGCTCGGGTTCTACTGTGATATTATATTATTATTATCTTAATGCTGTTCCATGATGCTTGTTACATAGGATGGTATTGCATTGCATGATCAGAATTCCCAATATTTGGTGAAGACAATAATCTAAATAATTAATAAAGATAAAAGCTTGGGTGCCCGTATTACAAATTGACAAGAGATCATGGCATTGTTCATCACATTATTGGGGCACTGGCTCGGCTTTGTCCCCGTTAATGATTTCTCCCCATCGTGTGACGAAAGACGATACCCTCCCCTATAACGAAGATGATTTGGCGTGATGTGCACAATCACTGACATCTCATTGTAACCAAAACACTCATTGATCTCATTGCATAGATGACACGGATCCAGAGCATTGTTCGCCTTTAATGGCACGTTGATCTTAATCAAAACATTGCATTGACCTTTTATATTGACTCTGATATAGTATGGCTTTGATTACATTTCCATTGATTTTTCTATTGCTGCCTATGCCTACTTGATCCATGTTTATATATTGTTAATATTTACCCATTGATTTATTATCCACCAATTGAGCTACGAAGCTCATGAGTTATTGTTTCCCTTGCATTGATCCTGCAGGTAATGATAATAATCAAGGATGAGCTGCGACCGACGTTCATGATTTGGTCCAATGCACATGTGGTGTTTTAGAGTTTTTTTCTTTTCTGCTGTTTTAGATACTTTGAGTCCAGTTTAGGCTTTCACATGATTTTAATGTTCAAGGATGTTTTAAGTACTTTGAATTATATTAAATACTATTATTTAAATCTTTATTTTTATTTCTGTTAAGTCTCACTTTTATTTTATTCTATGCGAATTAAAGGACCGGTTAAAGTCAAGGTGATGGTCAAGGTATAATATTATTGGTAGCGACCCTCCGGTTGGATCTTGCCACATGGCAAGGACGAGTTGAGGGCGTTGCAATTAGACATCATATATATGGCATTTTTTATGCTTATGTAAATATTTATTCTTGGGAAATTCATCATTGTAATAGAAATGTTAATTGGCCTGTGAATTTCCTTGCTTCTTTTGACCGCTTATATGACGGTGAAATTTTTTGGAATAATATTCTTCCTTCAGAACTCTGTCAGTATGTGTATCAGGACACTCCTAATTTCAATAGTTAACATGCATTTTTTTTAAACAAAAGTCATGCACTATATATATTCATTTTTGTAATATTTCACACATTTTTTTTATTTTTACTTATAAAGATGATAGTTTGCAAAATTAATCAATATTTTATTCATTTTTGTAAATATTATTATTTGGAAGAAAGATGTTAAAAATTATTATGCTGTAACAAAATATATTATCAGATGCACAACACGAGCTATGTTTTTAACTTTATGTCATTTTATAATTATTGATTAATTCAATAACTTTATCTCACAAGTCCATTAGACTATCAAGAAATATAAATTAACATTATACTCTTTACATTTTCTAATATCTTTACGACATAAAGATATGGATTTAACGGGGGTGCTCTCTAGCTAAATTGGGAGCAACCTGCTACCTAGTCTCTCAGCCGCACGATTGGTGATCAATGGTAGATAACTAAGGGCAGTTCACTCCCGATTTAGTGGTTCACCCCCTCATCGTGGAGCACATGGTAAGATAACTGTCGTCATCTCATGGTTCAATCCCCATCGACTGCAAGAAATATATCAAATAGCCACTCAAAGATGTAGCGCTAAATCATGGTTAAAAAAATAGCCACACATTAGCGTCAACATGAAGTCGGGAAGATGAGACACCAAGCAATGGCATCAAGGCCAAAGACGACGCTACTAGCGCCATAAGTCGATGCAACTACGACGTTACGATGACGCGAAAAGTGTCATTGCGAGGCGGTAACGTCCATCACTAGGTCAATGCTAAAGTGATGCTTGAACTAAGACGCTATTGTGATGCTAATATGATGCTATATTGCGATGCTATGTAGACACCCAAGTGACACTAAGATGTGATGCTGACTCGACGCTATAGTGGCGCCAAAGTTATGTGTGAGGCATCTGGCGTGCGACGCTAAGTTGACGCTAATATTTGTGATGCTAATATGGTGCTAAAGTGATGCCAATTACGATATGTTCAAATAGCGGCCAATCATTTGGTGTCGCTAATGCGACGATAAATGCTGATTTTGTTTGCCCCATTCCACCCATATTCTTTCCTTCTCACACCATACAATGCATTCTTCGCATTCATTACAATAATAATAAAGAGTAATGCATATGAAAATTAATAAACATCACAAAAGTGTTAATAAGATAACAAAATCATATCAAAGATCATAATATCTATCAAATGTTACAAAAGTTTCTTTCCTAAATTATTATCATCGTTGATGTCATTCATGTTCGACCCTGACGTACTCGGTCATTGGCCTCATAGGGACTAAGTCGCAGCTGGCACATGGTCTGCAAAATGGGAGCCATATGCTAAATGTTGTCCAACATCAGGTGCACGGAGGAAGGCCTGAATATCCTTCGCTCCTAGGAACTTGAGCGGTTGTGCCTAGGCCACGTAGGTATCCTCGTCGTATCGTGTTGGCCACATCCTTCCAAACATCAACATCCTCTACAAAATAGAAACATTATATAACCATATAAACATTATAAATTATATAGCATTAAATAACATATAAACATATAAAGTGTTATATAACATTAAAAATATGAATGATTTTCGTGGTGGCCGAGTACTAGGATCATTTTTGGACTTCTCGACCATCTTCTCATTATATGCATCCTAAAAAATTTAAATATTGCATATTTGAAAAATCATTTGCACTAATGCGAACAACAAAATGAAGATGAGACTTGCCAGAACTCTATGAGAAGTGAGCATGACCAACTCTTCCTGCTCTTATGCATACCGTCAAAGGCCACGTGCGCGAAAATCGACAGGACCACCTTAATAAAGTTTCAAATTTTACAAAATAAGCAAGTATACGATAAAAGTTTGATTATTGGAATTTATATCTACATTATCATGCACTGCCAATGCTCGTCAAATCGAATTGACTTGCCTGTGTGGATGTGACGTTTGCCTTTACAAATTCTCTACCATTCATCATCCATTATGTATCAATATCAAATACTTATACTTTGTAAAAGTATAAATTTAATAAAAACAATTCAAATGTAAATTTACTTACCATTTCCTACATAACAACTCCCAAATTAGGTGCCTAATATGCATTGGGCATTTTGTATGCCGGGCTCCAAACTGAGGCCAATGGTTGCGAAACTTCTATAGTCGATTTCGAAAATGTTTCACAGACACCTCCTCGAAGCATCTCCGAATTGTTCCCAAAGTGAGCTCAGGAGGAAACTAATTTGCTTCCTAAAAAATATGATCAAAGTTAGTAACTTAAAAATAATATAAAACAAATTATCTAACACAAAAAAATCATATAGTAAATGTCTGAAAAATGGCATTCCACACTTGAATTGGAACATCTTTTTACGTTCCTGCCCCTTTCGACAAGTGGACAAGGACAAGAGCACCGACATCCCGCATGGTAAAAGTAAGTATGAAAGTGGTCATGCAATTTACAAAGAAGAATTAATTTTGTGATTATAAGCAAAATTATAGTAAATTTTATAAAACTTATTTAACTTACGATCGAACAATGTTGTTGACAGGGACCACTCCATTATCATGAAATCCACCTTCTTCTGCTAAAGAGGAATCATGATCTGCTGCAGCTGGGGTAAGCTGAAAAGGTCCGACAGCCTTGGTACAGAATAAATCATTAGTGTAATATAAAATTAAACTAATGATAATTTATATATATATACATAATAAAGTTCTCATCTCATGAGATATCTAGCGTTGCTTGATCCTTGATAGCTCGCTCCGAATGTGATGATCCGACTGCTTGTCCCATCGACGGCTTAGCAACTCACACCATAAAAAAGAAATGATTACTATAATTACATGACAAATATAGATTAAATTAATAATAAATGTCACTTGACGTAATATGTTGATCATCATCATGTGGTCATGTGGAATGGATGCTAGAATGTGGAGAAGTGTCCATCGGTATCGGCATAACAAGTGTCACCATAAAAAATAGTTAAAATAGTTGCATGTATTTAAATTAATTAAATACACAAAAAATAACTTGGGGTGATATGATGATGTCATGCCATTGAGACGATCCACCAATGGTCTGCCTACTATGTGACGATCTAGCTATGTGGCCCGTCGGCGGTGAAGCAACTGTCACCATTAAAAAATTAAATTAATTAGTACATGTCGAATATAAATAAGCTACACAATTAATATATCACGTGGTGGTGGAGTGCTTGGAAGAGCGGGACGATCCTGAAGCTTGACCTTGTGTAACCAACCTAAAAAAATTATAACCTCGTGTTGTTATTATATTTATAAATTTAGATACTTAGTGTAACTCATCGCTTTTAGATAAATTTAGATACTTAGTGAAAAAAATTCAAATTTGTTAAAACAACTACGTGATTCAATCGATTGTCTCATATTCAAATTCATTTTCATCATTTTCATCATCGTTTGACTCCTCATCAATGTCAATGTTCGCTTCTAAAAGATCATTTAAATTGAACTCTTGCATTCTTCCATTGGCTCAGTGACATCGGCTAATTGAATATTCTCAACTTCATGCGATCTTCGGGCAAAAATTTTTTCGCTCATATTAAATTTCGATTTCAACTTTATTACTTGTGCCACTACAGAAAGTGTACTTTGCTTCACACATCCATTTCATAAAGGTTTGTCGGCTTCTTTGAGAAGGTTATAAAACTTAGAAGTCGAAGGATTTAGATCTTCTTTAATAAATGTTTCGCCAAATTTTTTGCTTGCATTGCATTTCATGTCCCTATAGAGATTGCTTGACTCACCCACATTGGTATCTACGTTAGCATCAATTGTTATCTTTTTATTCCATCTTTCTTCGTCATGAAAGAATCAACTTCTGTATTTTAGTAAGAAATCATTATAATATAAATCCTTCTCCACATTATATCTTACTTTTCCGCTAATAACATTTGCATTTCCGGCATGGGCATAAAATTTAACCACATGAAGAAGCAACACCTTCATTTCCATATGTCACCTTAATAAATTCATTAGCACCATCCTTATATTCTTTTGTTAGAATATCACATTTATCCTTCCAACGATGAATCCAACTATGATTTGACTTTGTCATTTCTATAATGGACAGTGTTAAGGCATATGTCAATAAATTCGTACTGATCAATAAATTATCATATTATGGTCTCTCTTTTTATATTCTCATTTTATTTACTAAAATTGTTGATCCACATTATTATTAACTAAAATTGGAACATGACTGAAAGAGACCAAAATTTGATAACAAAATTGATTAGTATTTGATTTCAAATTGAATATGAACCAAAATGTACTAGAATTTACCATTATTTGCCCCTAGTATTTGAGGCATAATTAAGAACAATATAGATTCAGATATGATATAGATGTCAATCATTTGTCTAGTGAGCTCAAATTAAAAGGACCTAAAACTCACAATTGATAAACTCACAATTTGACATGCAAGCACACTTTAAGCACAATTTCTCATTCTTTTTGGAGACATGGCAATGGAAAGATGCCACAAACTTAAAAAACATTATAAACTCACAATTTGACATATAAGCACATTTATCAAAGGTTAACTAATTAGTTTCATCGTGCTAACTAGCCAGTATTATATATATAAAAGAAGGGATATATATATAATATAAAAATACAAGAAAGAAGCATTAAATCCTAAGGAAAATATAAAATAAGCAATATGATTATTTCTTCTATGATGACATCATTATCTGCAATGATTTACAAATTCTTATGAGTTTACGATATAAGGATAGTAAAGCGAATAGGCAAGTAATAAAGTATCATCTCTTTGTAACATAATTTGAGTGATAATAAGTAAACTTGCTCAACATAAATTTTAAGTGCTGATAAATAAGTTATTGACTGAAACTAACTTTCAGAAGAAATAGTTAAGCGTTTGGAATCGGATAAAGTAAATTTAATTAGTAATAAGTAGATAGTTACAGTCAAATTACTTAACTTATTTCTCTGGAATAAATAAGCAACCTACCTTTGTTTTTTTTTCACTGATGTCACATTATAAAATTATTAAACTTTGAGATAAATATAAACTTACTTAAAGATAAATTTATCTACTAATCATCTTAGCCCAACAACACCTAATTAAACCATCTACTTATGTATTTTTTTTTTGTTACAAAGTCATCTAGTTAGGTGTTTAGACATATACGGCAAAAATTTGGATTGAAAGAAAAACTAAAGGATATATGTACTTAAATAGTAATAAACCTGACTCTTTTTCTTTAACAACAAATAAATCAAACTATTTTAATTATATATATAATATATTAGATCAACTTTTTTTTATGAGTAATGATATATATATATACATATAAAAACATATACGACTAATAAATCAAAGAAATATTAAAATAGTAGTGCATGATTTATATTGTATATTATATTAAATTAAAAAGTCATGTGACAACACAAAATTTAATATAACACATGCACATGAAAAACAAATCATGACAAATATGTTTTCTTATGTGGTGTTTATTTGTTTGTCATTTCATTTCTCTTAAAATTAAATTATCTAGATGATATATATTATTTTTTAATATATTATATTTTGATCACCTTCATTATCGTCCAGATCATATACTCTCACCTCCACCCCTCCATCCCAACAACTTTTTATCCGGGGAATGGAACTAAACCTAACAAAATTAGATCAAATAACAATACTAGTGAGCAATGTTATTAAAACCGGACCGGCCATCCAACCGGACGATCATTTGATCGGATTCAACCGGGTTCAACTAGATTTTATTAAATTAATATTATCTAAAATAATTATATAGAATAAATATTATATAATGCTTATACTTTATAATAAAATATAATAAACAAATATTTAATTAAATATTAATGTTCAAGTTTGAATTTTTATTATTAATATAGTATATTAATTCTTTTATTTTATTCTTCAATACTATTTTAGGGTGATAATATATTAATTAATTTTGACATATATCACTCTCATGTTTATTTTTTTCTTTACTTTCATTTTAATATTTTTATTTTTCTATTTCCATTAATTCCTCTCTCCCCATTAATTCCCATATTTATTTACTTTTTTTATAATAAAAAGATATTAAAATTTTTAATATTCATAAAAACTATGAGTTATTATTATTGATATACTATATTAATTATTTTATACTATTTTGTGATGATAATAAATTAAATTAATTTTCCATACATCACACTTCCTTTTATTTTCTTCTTTATTTTCATTTTAATACTTTCCTTTTAATTTCCATTAATTCCTCTCCCACATTGATTTCCCACATTTATTTCCTTTTTTATTTTTACCTATTCTTAATTCAAATACTTTCTCACTTTTTACCTTCATTTCTAACATTTTATTTCCTATTTTTACTTTTCTTTTCTAATTTTTTTCAATTTAAATGTTGAACCAGGTTTTTCTGGTTTAGTGGTTGAACTGGTTTTTACCGGTTGAATCGGTTTTTGGCCGGTTCAATTGCAATTCCATTTTTTAAATTAATTCGGACCAGACCAGATGCCGATTCATGGTTGAACCGGTCGGTCCGATCCGATTTTAATAACCATGCTAGTGAGACTAACAATCAATTTCAAGGTATCCCCTAGAAACTTTAATTTGCAGTCTAGTGGTTGTCTATTAAGTAACATAATTATATCATATAGTTCTTTATCATTTAATTTAATTTTCTTTTATATTATTTCATCTATTTTATTTTGTATTTTCTCTCATAACTATTTTATTCATCTCTCTCTATATATATATGAATTTAAAACAAACGTAAAAAAATTTATCGGAAAAATGACAAACAAAAGATTACCATAAACATTGGAGGTCTATTCAAAGATGGATTATCACTTGTAAGGAACGAAGGGGGTGTTCACTATCAGAAGTGCATTAGTTTAAGTAATCTATTTGACAATCTATATTAATTATTTAGAATAAAATAAAATTTTATAAATTAATTTACAATTTTTATGAATATATTCTTATAAAAACAATTATATTCAAATATATATAATTTATTTTAATACATAAATTTAAATCACAAATGAATATTCTGCACTCGTTAAATAAAAAATTTATAAAACAATTACGATATTTCATAGAAATATGATAATAATATATTCATAATAATCAATAAAGTTTATTTGGTTAATTTTATAATTTGGTTAAAAAGATTTAAAGTGCAAATGAAGAAAAAAAATACAAAAATTAGAACTCAAGTGACAATTTAAACTATCACTTCATAACTTCATAGACAATGTAAATTGTTTAAATGATTATTTCTTACAAGTGAATATGATAATATAGAGGATGCCCTCTAGATATTCCCAAATTAACTACCAAACAAATGCACTCAACATGACAAACCTATTAAGAAGCCCAACAAGGCATTGATTGAAGGCTGGTGCCACACCGGTCACTAAGAATCTAATACAAGAAAAAAAAAGATGGTTCTACCCCTAACTCTTGTACATGAAAGCAATAATCATATATCCAAGATCTATTTGTGGACAGTAAAAACCTAAAGGTTTGCCACATTGTGTAGTTACATACTCATAAATAAATATCTTTAGACCTTAATCTATATTACTTATTACACTTGTTATATCGGGATGTATATCTATTATCTCTGTCCCAAATATACTTTAAATTATTTTTAAACTATTATTGATGTCGAAATGATTATTTCAAACTTATGTATACCTTAAATTATTTGTTTGTTTTTCTTTAACACGATGATTGGCATTGTTAAGCATTATTACAGATCTTAAAATCTTAAAGAGGTGAATGATGAAAAGATTAAATGTAAGACAACAACTCTTGCTAAGAAATTTTATTATTTGAGGATAATTCTCGAAAATCATTCTACTCCGCACATATGATATTACAATTCGAAGAATTTATTGCAAAAATAAAATTCATTTGAATACAAAGGTACTTTCTCTAGATTTTATCTTGGTGAACTCTCCACCGCTCGGAACTCTATCCGTTTGTATCATATGATTCGCGGTGGTTAGTGGTTTCACTTTTGAACTTCAAGCATACTTTGAAGGAGTCAGCTGGAGGTGGAGAATAAGCAATTCATCTCCATTGGACATCAGAAGCAGCAATTGCTTTGGCTGCCCATCTGCAGAATCAATGAGCCATGAACAAATAATTAACATATAACTTTCTAAATAATATATGCATGTGTATCTGTACTCATATAGAAGCTTAAAAGTTGCATCACCTTTATATGCTTAGTTCATTTCTGGGATCGGACTCTGAGCCTCAACAACAAGAATGTTGATGTCAGTGATTGATGGCCATGGTGCAGGAGGGAGAGCCATGACGCTGTTTGTTGCAAGCAGCAAGACTCAAAACCTCACAGTACTACGGTTCGAGGGCATGAGAGAAGAGAGAGAAAACTACAAAAGATAAACATGCTTAAGGCATTTTTTGTTACCTTTGTGTTGTTTTTCCTCAAAACTTATAGGCAACGACATGTGAACTCATTTATTATATGACAACTGGCAAATAACAGCTAGTCATGTTTCATATGTGATCACAATTTAATTTGTTTGCACAAATAATTCAAATTCATGCCATTAACTCATGTTTCTAAATATAAGAATTATGCACCTTTTATAACATTATATGCATGCGATCACAATTTAATTTGTTTACACAAAGAATTCAAATTTATGCCATTAACTCATGTTTTTAAATATAAGAATTATATACCTTTTAGGGATAACTAAATTTGTGAAAGTTGCACAATTTATTACAAAGATTTGATTGAGATTGCTGATGTTTTTGGAACTAATTGTGCAGCATTAATTGGGACTTCATAAAACATTAATGAAATTAAGAATGATGGCTACATATACACAAACATGTATCTGGTGGCTCGTGACAAGTGAATCCCAAATTTAACAAAAATAACAAAAAAGATCACAAGGAAATCATGATTCAGTCCGTATGCAAATTGTTGTCTGCTTGTCTAATTCCATTTGACAACATTGGTAATCCAAGATGATTATAAATTTTTTATTTGAATTATGAGTAACTAAAAGTTTATGAGGTATTTTATGGATAAAATATATATAAGAGGTAATGTGATTATGTCTTAAATCATAAAGTCACGATAAACATTGATTGCAAAATCGTACGAGCTTATAAGTTTATGATAGTAAAGAAAATAGACAAGTAATAAAATCACATCTGGCAATAACATTGCTTTGGGCGAAATAATATAAATAATTAAACTCTTTTAGAGTATTTGACTTTCAGTATGGACAAAAGTTGAATTAAAGAAAATTTAAAGGAGTCAACGTTGGCGAAGTTTGTGAAATAATCAAACAGCGAAAACATATGCAAACATGTGGATAAAAATCAAAACTAAGAAAAAAACATGTTTTTTTTATTTTACATCTATTAAATAAAATCAAGTATACTCATTACTGTGCTAACTTGTTCCCAACAGTATATCTGCATTAGAAGAATTGTGAACAAATTATGAGTATAAACTATAAAGTAGAAATAATAAAACAATAAAAATTGAGAGCATTTGGAGAAGAAATTCTAACAATAGATACAACATAAATAGTGATTTTTATTATGGCAACTGCTTGTGGTACAAAAAAGTTAAGAACTGGGTATCATATAGAGTTTTGTCTAAGTCAAATTCCATTTGAGATGTTTGACAAATATTTTTCTTTTAACAAAGTAAGGTTTAGAGGTTAGATGATAAATGCACTATAAACTATTTTCATTGGCTTATAGAGCTTATAATTTATAGATTAAATATTTTATTTTTAATTAGTCCTCTTTCCTTTTATCTAAAATAATTTGAATTTAAAATATCTTGTAACATATTTGGTTTTTAATATTTTACACCTCCAATTTTATAGTTTTTAATTATAATAATAAATACTTTTTTATAAAGATATATTAATATTTTTATTGGCATACATAATAAAATATTATTATTTCAAAAAAATATTAAAATAATTATATTCTATAAACTAGTTATCACATGCACATAAGAATGTAAGTTATGTCTTTATAAAGTAACTTGCAAATGCTGGTCCACATCATTCAACTGGAAAGGTTTTGCTCATGGAGTATTATACACTATATATAAGACATTTTTTATGCTTATGTAAATATTTATTCTTGGGAAAATTCGTCATTGTAATAGAAATGCTAATCGGCCTACGAATTTTCTTGCATTATTTGGCCGCTTACACGACGGCGAAACTTTTTGGAACAATAGTGTTCCTTCAGAACTCTGTTGGTATTTGCATAAGTATACTCCTAATTCCCATAGTTAACATGAAGTTTTCTTTAAAAAGGTCATGTACTATATTCATTATTATAATATTTCACACCTATAATTTTGCATCTCTACGTATAAACATGATAGTTTGCAAAATTAATCAATATTTTATTCATTTTCACAATAATATTATTATTTGGAAAAAGACATTAAAATTATTATGCTATAACAAAATATATTATCACATGCACATCAGAACACGAGCTATGTTTTTAACTTTGTCATTTATAATTATTGATTAAACACTAACTGTATCTCACAAATCATTTTCAATAAATAATCATGTAGGTATCATGTGTATTGACCCTTAACGTGTATGATGCCAGCTAGTTTAATTACCCCTCTATTGGTATTTTTCTTGTTCGATAGCCCTCTTTAATGTTCAAGAATGCATTGTTGGTATTGCACGTACTTGCTTCTACTCCTATGATATGACTTATGACCCAAATACTTGAACAATTGTGCTGCCACTCTCCAGACATGGTATTTCTATGAGGACACTCCTAATTCCAATAGTTAACATACAGTTTGTTTGTTTTTTTAAATGTCATGTACTATATTCATTTTTGTAATATTTCACACCTATAATTTTGCATTTTTACCTATAAGCATGATAGTTTGCAAAATTAATCAATATTTTATACATTTTGTAAATATTACTATTTCTAAAAGATATTAAAAATTATTATTCTATAACAAAATATATTATCACATGCACATAAGAACTCAAGCTATGTTTTTAACTTTATGTAATTTTATAATTATTGAATAATTCATTAAATTTATCTTACAAAGTATTTTCAATAAATAATCACGTAGGGTATCATATATGTATTGACCTCTAACATGTATGATGCCAGCTAGTTTAATTACCCCTCTATTAGTATTTTTTTTTGTTCGAAAGCCTTCTTTAATACACTACAACAAAATTATGATTTATTGACCAATTTTTAGAAACCAATTATATTTGATTCTTAAAAGTATAAATATTAAAGACTAATGTGATATTAGTCGCAAATTCTTATTCATTTGAAACCAAAATTTAATTTGTGGTCACTAATAAATCATTTTTTAAAGACTAATGGAAAAATTTTGGTCATTAGCTTGTAGAGACCACGAGGGATCAAGATATTTTAGTCTCAAAAAGTATTAAAGACTAAAATTGAGGTTTTAGGAATTAATGTGTTTGATTTCT
This sequence comes from Pontederia crassipes, assembly GCA_030549335.1. Lineage (NCBI taxonomy): Eukaryota > Viridiplantae > Streptophyta > Magnoliopsida > Commelinales > Pontederiaceae > Pontederia > Pontederia crassipes. The sequence continues at coordinate 76,067,883 of CM060192.1, forward strand.
AAAAAGCTTTTTTGGTGTAGTGATATTCAAGAATGCATTATTAATTAGTACTAATAAAAGAGGTGAATGGAAAAAAAGATTAAATGTAAGATGTCTTAAATACATTTGATTTATAGTTGTAAGTTATTTCATGGATATAAGTTCAAAAATCATTATTATAACTTATTAGTTACAAATAAAATTGTGATAGCAACTAGTGGATATTGTTGGTGTTGCAATTGATCAACAACTACAAAGACTATTTTTATGAAAATAAAGATCTTAGTAAGTACTAACATTTACGTATGTATTAAACTTGTAGATAATAATATCATTCGTGGCAAATACTTCATGATCATTTATCATATTATTAGCAATGAAAGTTTCATGGGCATTAATAATTGACACTCGTGACTAATTATATTTGTGATTATTAGAAAATTTTATTTAAAAAAAACGTTATGTAACAACTATGAGTATAATTTTCAATATACATCCACAAAATTATTTTGGCTTTTCACAGTCTCTAACACCGATTTCACGACCCTTAGAGTGTCCAAATCGAAGTAAAAGTTGTGTTTTCACGGTCCGTAATTTAGATTTCACGGCCCATAACTCTGGCAAATTTTTTATGTGAAAAATGCATTTTAACGGGTCATTATAGTTGTTTCACGGCCCGTTATATTCATTTCAGCCTTGGCAACCTCCACTAATTTTCACTTTCTGATTCCGTTTTACTTTGATTTAAGCGCGATTTTCTCCGATGGTTTCGTAATTCAATTTTCTTCCTTTTTCTGCAATAAAACATAAAAATTGGTGGAAATTTCTATTTTTATAAAATTAAAGTAAATAAATCCACAAAATGATGCATTCTATATAAAAATGAATCGAAATGTGATTAAATGCATGGCTAATTATATGTTGTATTTTGCATACATTAAAGTCTCCCAAGCTTAGCTTGTCCTCAAGCAATGTTCAAAACAAATCTCAAACCAAAATGGTTAATCAACTTTCATCCTATCACTCAACTACTCTTCTTAACACTAAATTTTATACATTCATCGCCTAAGTGTCTCACTACTTTTCCATAACAACCCGGCTTTGTGAAATTTATGAATGAAAGACATTTTTAAACTCCTCCAAATTTAGCTCTGAATAATAAGAAAATAATCTTTGAAAATCAAAATATCAATGATGAATAAACAAGTGTGTGATATGAGCTTTTATTCATTTATTACTTTTATATTTATTCACTTAGAAACTTTTCATCATCATTCATTTTTTCACTACATTTTCTTTTCACCTTTTTTTCATTGATTTGATACTCATGTGCTTCTTCATATTGCGCAAGGTGGTTCATGTAATGGGCGAGTAGTTGGTTGTCAGGCAACAATTCCCTATGGATCTAGTTATCCAAACGCATGCACTAAGGTTCCGGATAACACCTTTTTGTACGTTCTCATACTTTCCGGGGCTCTACTAGCCCTCTTTTGTATATGATGATAATTTTATGCATATTTATTTATCAGTAAGCCCAGCTACACTTGAATGTTCCATAGGAATATAATTATTATCAAGCTAATATACATAATATAAAAAATAAGAGCATTAACATGACTTATTGTCAAACGTCCATAGTTTCACAAAGTAACTTTCTTCAAATCAAGTACCCAACACGAAGGCAATAAACGATAAAATAATAATATTTTAAATTTTGTTAATTAACAAGATGTCCTTAATAATGCTTGAAAAATAAGTAAATACTAAGACATGAGAAAATAAGAGGCAATTTTCAATTATGAAAAACAATTTTTTTTCTAATATGAAATGCAAGCAAATATACAAATAAAATATGAAGAGATGTATGCTTGCAAAGTATTATAAAAAGATATACATGATGCATGAAATTGCAAACTCCTCCAAACTTGAACTCAACACTGTCCCTAGTGTTGGAAATTAAACCCGTAGGAGAATAAATATCATAATGAAAATTATAAACGTAGAAAAGAAAACGAAATAACCTAATTTGTCTCGAGTCGATGGATGTTGAAAGCCACAAAGAATTCGTAGTGTCATCTTTGCTTCCTACTTTTATTCAATTCCGAGGAGGCAATTTTGATTTCTCTTTCTTTCTTCCTCTTTTTTCTTTTTTTTCGAGCCATGAGCTTTACCTTATGACCAACTTGTGTATCACGACCGTTAGTTGCCCTTCACGACCCGTAACCGCATGAAAAAACTCTGCTTCTTTTTTTTTTCAGTTCTATTATGGGCCGTGAGAGTGAAATAATGGGCTCTTATGATCTTTCACACATGCTACACATTTGTAACACCCATAAGAAGCAAACAAAAGGGCGTGAAGTCGAATGGTAAGGCGTGAGGGGCGAACAATATGATTCTAACGGGTCGTGATTCATATGTAACGATCCATGAAATAATGAAAATTCTATGGCCCGTAAAAGATGAAGCCCCCTGAATCGTGAAATTTGCCATCTTCACAGGGGTGGCTAGACAACTTACGGCCTATTATCAGTGGGTAACGACCCGTAAAAACCAAACGTACAAAAGATCGTCCAGAACGATAACACCCCATGAAAAGATAAAAGATCCGTGAATCGGGAAGCTTGTCATCTTTGTGGGGTGACTGGACAACTTACGACCCATTACCATGGTGTAACGGCCCGTGAAATAAGAAAAAAATGTCTGGAACAAGGTATTAATGTGATAACCTAGTGATGGCCCGTGACATTGGAGGTAGCCCGTGATGAATACATAATGGCCTGGGAAATTTAAAAGTTTGAAATATGGGCTTCTGTGACCCGTGAACAAATACTAATGACCTGTGAAATAGGAAATATATGGAATAAAGCACTGATTGTGTCGTGATAACCCAATAATGAACCATGAGGTTTTATAAAACACCCCGTGAAAAGTGAATAACGGCTTGTGAAAAATAAAAAATTGTGAAATTTTTGAGGGCATTGAATTATAGCTTGTGACGTGTAGGAACTTGTTAAAATAAAAAGAACAAAAAAAAAACACAAAAGAAACTAAGGATTCTCAACAACTAAGATAATCAAATTAACTAATCTAATATGAACTAAATTAATCTAAACCAAATTACGCGAAAGATTTAAATTGTAATTTTACGGATTGAGAATGAGTTTCTAAGTTTAAAGTCACTAGCTCGACTTTGATATGACATATGCTGAGACTAATTAGAAATTATCAATTAAATAATATAATATGCAATTAAGGAACAATCTCACCGGATTTAATGTGATCGTCAATACTCGTAGTGTTGATGCTCAGCACATGGGATGTTGGATGATGCCTATGTTTTTTATTTGATGTCATCATCATGGTGGTGGCGGTTCTTCATGCTATATGAAAATGAATCGAAATGTGATTAAATGCATGATTAATTATATATTGTATTTTGCATGCATCACCAAGTATAACTAAAAGTTTACGAGGCATTGTATAGAGAAATCATATGTAAGAAGCAATGTGATTATATCTTACTTCGTGGAGTCATGATATAACGCCACATGGGGAAATCTTCTTTTGGTCATTACTTTCTTCCATCTTTCTTTGACTCTTTTGTTGACCCATAAGCAGATGACTTAGACTTAAATATTACAACAATAGAACATAAGAAATGCAGAAGCTAAAATAAATGAAATACCGAGTACATCATACATAATATATAAAAGTTCCATGTTCTGTATGAGGTCCCAAATATAACTCGATCAATAGAAAGAAAAGACTCCATATAAACTATGTGCACACCAAGCTGTAGTCGTTGCACACACACATCAACCAAGCTCGCAATCCAATTATGTACTTATGGAGATCACATAGGAGAGCAAACTCAACCGTTAGCATAATACTAAGTGCGAGTTCGTATAGGTCATAAGATAGTTTCATTAGAATAAGCATGAAACAAACATATAAATCAAACAAGAGAGTAAATCATAATATAGACTTGGTAAGGAGATCATAATCATAGTTCATGTCCTTTTCATCTCATTTCTTTTCCATATTCATATTCGTATTCATGGTTCCATAGTGATTTGTTCATGTTCATATCCACAAGGACAAAGTCTTTTCATTCATCCTTAGCCATTCATGTTATTTCATCTTAACCATAGGTTGGAAGAGCTCTTCACTTTTTGGAATACCATTGCAAACACACAAGTTTGTACTACCTAGACCATGAGTGGGCCAGAGGAGATAATGCCACGACTGGTGTTCCATAGGGGAGGATAACCTCGCATTAGACGGTAACATCCCTCGGTGAAGATAATCTCGCACTAGGCGACAACATCCGTAGAGGTGAGCATGACCTCGCACTAGATGATAACATCCCTGAGATGACTTCGCATTAGGCGGCAACATCCGTAAGGAAGTGCTATGCGAGAATTGTAAGCGCAAATATGCTAGCAAGTATACTAGATCGTAAGTGAATATAGTGTCGAACCCACGAGGACTCGAGATTAATAATCTTTCTCTTTAAAAGTTATTGTGGAAAAACAAACAAAAAATTTGAATTCCCAATTGAGAAAAAGAAGTGCGAAAAGTGAATTAAAATGCTAATGAAAATGCGCCCAACAAAGGAGAAATCAATAATAATGATGAGTTAGGGTCCAACCTCGTATCCCCAGGTTATCTCTCAACTAACCAATAAATCAGAAATTAAATTTCTAGTGGAAAAGAGTTGCTCATAAATATTAATTTAAAAAACTTGAGAATCAAACTATCCCGATAAAAGTACCATTAAAGCTTTTGAAATCTCAATCACCTATAATTTTACTTTAAATTGAAATGCATTAAGATGAAACTAACAAATATAAATATAGCACTAAAAAACTTGAGAAACTAACTATCTCAAATTAAAATAAGATTATAGTTTGCTGAAAACCCAATCCACAATAATCCAATCTTAATTGAGATGCATTAAGCATAAAAAAGGATCGTTAAATATAAAAGACTCAAAAGCTTGAGAACCTAATTATTCTAATCAAGATTAAGTCCAACTAGTTGAAAACTCATTCAAACTTAACATAATCGTAATCAGAATGCATAAAATACAGAACCTTCAAAATCCACAATTAATAATAATGCAGTCCGAAATACAATGATTAGAAACCCCCAAATAGTGCCCAGCCCGGGTTTGTCAGAACTCGGCCCGGGTTAGACAAAAAAACTTCGATTCCACTACTGCGCAACTAACACGGCCCGAGTCGAGGAGAAGTAACTTGGGTTCCGATAAACTCGGTCCGGGTACAAACAACGCAGTCCGCGTTCCACAGAAACACAATAGGATTCGATCCGGATTAAAGAACTCGACCCGAGCTTAGGGCTACACAGTCTGGATTCTGGGATTGCAAAATTCGTGAAGCAAAATAGAATTTTGGAAGAAATTAAATGGCTAATCATGCAAAAACTTGCATAATAACACAACATGAAGATTAGATGATATTCTAACATTAACCGTGCATGAACTGCAATTTAACATAAGTCTATATCCAAATAAATTGAGAGAATAAACAGGTTCAACTCAATTCTCCTAACAATAAAACTACTTCATACGGAATTGTTTTGACATCAAATCAAGAATGATAAACATGTAAATCAAAAGTGCCTCACACAAGGCTGTCATAACTTCCTATCTACGTAGGCAATGGTAACCCTTCATATTTTATCTTTGTTAAATTATGAACCTTTCTTTCGATCACTTGGATCAATCAAAGTTGTAGGGAGCAAGGGTGGCTCTAGATCATCTTTGAATTTCATGTCAACCGATATCAATCAGGTGAACAAAACCTTATCAAATCAAGTGATTTATATTGAAGTCGAAATCTTTCTATCCACAGATCAGACGCCTGAAGGTTAAGCAATCGTCCGAAAGAGGAGCGGATGCTCATTTTATCTATGTTCATCAGTTGGTCCGAAAGATTGTGGTCGTCCGTTCTAAATTCATTCTTTAGTCATTTCAAAGTCGTGTTCTACCGGTCGACCGAGAGAGGATCGGTCGCCCATTTCACATGAGGACTTCCGATCGAGAGTTTCGGTTGGCTGAAATAGGACTTGTTGTCCGCTAAGAATAGTGTCCTCTTCTTCCTCAGTCGGTCGGAGTCAGTCCTCCATCGATTGTTGGAAGTTCTTCTGGCACGATCATCTAGCTCAGTCGTCTGAAATAGTTTCGGTCGACCGAACCGTTATCATCGTATTTTCGAGTTTGGTCGTTCGGATTGCAGACTTCTGTTCTGGTCTACAACGGTCATCCGATCGAGTTTCGGACGTTCAGATATAGTTGTTGCTATACTCTTGTCGAGCTGAATTGATCATCCGAAAAAATTTCGATCGTCCGCTTCAATTCGATAGAGCCGTAGGTCATTGTAGATCCTTATATTTTCAATCAAGTTTTTAATACAAAACAATTCTAAACTTATACTAATATTATCTCATTCATACCAAGGTCATTAATAACTAATCCAGTAACATTAGAGTCTTGTGTTTTGTAGTTTTCCAAAACATATCATGTTATATCATTTCTGTGGATGGACAGCACTTCATGATTCCAACATGTATTATAACAAGGATCATATCGGCAGCCTACGAATTCATAAATAAACCTCTTTAAAAAAAGACATAATCACCTCGTTAGCACTAACTGGATTTCTTTTAACCATGGTAAAGTACAACAGTACAATGTCAAATGATATTAAATTTTTGGACAGCATGAAAGAAGAGAGATGTGGTCAAATCTTTGTACACAAATTATGATGTATACGATCATTCATCTCATTTTGATTTGTTTGGTGTTGTACGGGTATGGTGAAAGGCATAATTCATTACAGGAAGAGAGCAGCACACGATTCGATAGATTTGAAAGTCTTTAACAGTAAATCATCACAAAAACAGGTTCGATTTATTCTGCCATGCTGAACATCCCAGACGATCCGAAAACATTCTTCTATTTATTCCGGCATGAATTTTAATCTAAACCATTCTTAGAGTCTTTAAGCATGCAAATTTCTTACGTAACTATCCTATCATCTAAATTCCGAAAACACACATTTTAGCCTACGATTCCGATTCTTCTCGTGGTGGTTTATCCTCGGCGTCCCCTTCGTTGTCCTCCGTCGACTCCCACTCCGAATGTGGTTGCTCCTCCGTCCTCTGTCCGCGATCCATAGTAGAAACACGAGCAAGATGAAATGAACGGAAATGGAAAGCCAAACAAGAGAAGAGAGAAGGGATGAGGATTTTATGATGTTGGTATTGACTCTTGGGGTGTGTTTGGTTGGAGAACCTGGGCAAGAACTTGTCCAAGTTTTTCCAAACACCCTATGTGATCATTTTTAAGAACAAAAAGTTTTTGTAAGTTCTTGCCGGAAGCAAGAACTTCTTTTTTTTTTTACTTTTTACTTTTTACTTTTTTCTTTTAATTTTTTAATGTACATATTATTTATTAATACACTATTATTAAACTTATAAATTAAATTATTCAATTTTATTGATTATAAATTATTTAGTTCAAATAATTTAAAAATATTTTATTAATTAGTTTAAATATTTCGCTTGGTATTGTAGTATAATGAAATTATAAAAAAAACTCATATTAATTAACTGAAGAATATTATAATTACATTTATTGTATATAATAGGAATTGAATCAAATTAATGTAAAATCTTGTGTATAATATTATATTTAATATAATAGAATTTTATTAATTAAAAATTTCTTTTATTTATAGAAAAAATTATATTGTATTTGAATCTTAATATTTATGTAAATTGTAGTATTAATAACATATAAAGATTTAATCAAAATTAATATTAATATATTACAAAATTTTTTTAAATAAAAAATTAAATAAATAAAATTAAACAAAATTTTAGGGATTAGTAGATAGAAGCACTATAAACTATTTTCATTGGCTTATAAATCTTAAATTTAAATATTTCATTATTAATGAGTACCTCTTTCCCTTTTATCTAAACTAATTTATATTTAATTTATAATATCATGTACCATATTTGATCTAAAATGTTTCACACCTCCATTTTTTTATTTTTAAGTATAAACATAAAAAACTTTTTTTTGTAAATGTGATTAATATTTTGATGTGGTAAATTTGTAATGAATAAATTTTTTAGCAAGTGCATTAGTTATATCAAGTAATAAAATAGAGTGTAGAGTATCAAACTCGTGAGGAACTAGTTAAATCTATTCTATCCTAATAATCTACTAGGAGAAATAGTGGTTTTCTGATAGTTTAAATATAAAATAAAAGTGTAGAAAATTAAATAACAAAAATTAAATTTGTTCTAAGACTTGAGAATTATGGATGATTAATGAGAAGAACATTTGAGTTCTAATTTGTAATAATAGTTACTATCCATATGATGGATTAGGAGTATCTAATGTATTAACCTCTTGAATGCGAGTAAACCAAATTATTTTAACTTCTAACAAAACTGACAATCACAAATAACGAGTCAATTATCAATTTTATAGATAGTTAAGATACATTAATGTGTATCTCGTATACTATTATTCACCCACAATACTAAATAGAATAATAAACGACACAAAATTAGATATAAATGACGAGTTACTCAACACACGCGTATATGATTTAGTCTAAAAGTAAAATATCAGTTATCAGAGTAATAATAATTTCTCAAGTAAATTTGTAATCTAGTCTAAGAAACAAAATTGCTCATGAAACTCTGCATGGATAATAAAAAAAAATTGAAAGTCTAATTAATTCAACTAATAATAAGGTTCAAATAATTTTTTCTTTTAAATAAAAAATATGATCTATACTATAGAAAATTAGAACATGAAAAGTTGGTAAAAGAGCATCCAAATAAAATATATAGGTAGAATTCATAGTCGTTGGGAACTCTCGACCATTGCATAATACAAATGACGAGTTACTAGGTAATCTTCTCCTTTGGTTTATCTTCACGCTTAAAAATCCAGCAGGCACGACTCACAGATATCAAGCACACTTTTTCCCCTCTCATACCTTTGTTATGCCCTCCAAGTGTCTCAGGGTTTGCATAAAATTTCGATTTGAGGGTCTTTCCATGTCAAAATAAGAAAAATTCAGATTAGACTTCAATTAAACTTTAAAATCATCTAAAACTTCTCTAATTTTGAGTAAATATATTTCTAAATGATCCCTACGACTTATGATAATTTTTGGAGTCCATCCTCAATTAAAATTCCAAGAAAGTCAAAAATTTCAAAAGTTGGCTTCGTAACGCTTTGTAATGACTAAAATATGGCTTCTCACGACCCATAAGAGTGATAGTATGACCATAACAGTGTTCAAATCAAAGTAAAAGTTATATTTTCACGGTCCATAATATTTAAGTCACGACCCATTACTCAAGCTAGTTTTTAGCACAAAACTGATTATTTAATGGGCCATTATGGTTCTGTCACCGTTATATCTATATCACACCACATTATATTTCATTTCCACCATTGAGAACTTTTAATAATTTTCAATTTCTTGCTCCGATTTGATCGAGTGTCATTTTCTCCAGTAGCTTCATAATTTTTTTTCTCCTTCCTAACTAATAAAACACAAAACTTGGATAAATTTTCATTTTTATAAATATAAAAATGAATCAAAATAAGATTAAATGTAAAGTTAAATATACGTTATCCAATGAGTACATACTTGAATATATAATATCTATTGTGCATAATAGCGTACCATTTACTTTGAACTATCTTTAGATAATATGGGCCAATGCTATGCTTATTATATCTTTGTTTTGCAATAGATTTGACTCCTTAATAATTGAAGGAAAAAGATTTATGTGGACAAGTTATTTGTTTGTTTTTCTTTAAAATTGTGATTGGGATTGACATGCATTGTTACTGATCTTAAAAAGATTAAATGTAAGACACAACTCTTAGAAATACACTTTTATTACATGAGAACAAATTTGAAAATCATTCTACTACATATGATATTACAATTGGAATTTGTTGTAAAGATAAAACTCATGCATTTGAATACAATGATTTCTCTTGTTTTTATCTTGGTGAACTCTTCCACCGCTAGGGCTAGGAACGATCCATCATTTCTTTCATATGATTTGCGGCGGTTAATTGTTTCACTCTTGAACTTCAAGCATAATTTGAATCAGACAACTGGTGATGAACAATGAGAGGTTAATCCCCACTTGACATCAGATGCAACAATCGTTTTGGCTACCCATGTGCAGAATCAAAGAGAACAAATAATTAATTAAGACTATAACTTTTGGGGTGATATATGTATAGTCATATAGAAGCTTAAAAGTTAATCGCCTTGATATGCTTGAGTTCATTTCTGGGATCGGACTCTGAGCCTCAACAAAAGAATGTTGATTTCAGCAATTGATGGTCATGGTGGAGGAGGGAGGGCCATGCAGCTGTTTGTTGCAAGCAACATGACCCAAATCCTCATACTACTAACGTATTAAAAGTACGTTGAAGGCATTTCTTTTTTACTTCTTTTGTGTTGTATTTTTCTTTCAATTTATAGGCAACAACACTTGCACCACTCATTTATTAAGTGACAACTAGCAAATAACAACTAATCAAATCTCACATGTGATCACAATTTAGGTTCTTTGCACACTAATCAAATTTCTGCACATTAACTTGCTTCTAAATATTAGGATTGCGCATCTTTTATGACATTAATTGTTGGCAATAACCAAATTTGTGACACAATGTTTTGCAAAGATGCGATTGAGCTTGCTGAGATTTTTAGAGACTAATCCGGCGGCATTAATTGAGACTTCTAAAAACATTAATGAAATTCAGAATGATGGCCACATATGCGCACGCATATGTATGTGGTGCACTTGAAAAGTGAATCCAAATTTAATAAACAGGTTTACTTGGAAATTATATGATTCACTCTAAATGCAATTTGACAAAGCTGGCAATCCAAGTTCATTGCAAATTAATGAGTTGATTTATGAATCAAGGAAGGCCGAAGAGAACAAGATTATCATTAAAAGTTTACGAGGCATTTTACGGAGATAAGATGTACAAAAAGAAGTATGATTATATCTTACTTCATAGGGTCATCTTACGAGTTTAGAATAATAATTTAAATAGACAAGTAATAAAGTCACACCGCGTTGCAACAATTCTTTGGGAGATATTAATCTAAGATAATTGACTTCACACATTAAATTACTTAACCTCGCACATTAAAGTAATTAATATCGACATTAGAATTTAAAGGAGTCAAGTTTACAAAGTTTATGATATAAATTTGTAATGAAAATGATGCAATTCACTACAACAAAATGGTCTTCTAAGGACACATAATCACTGATGCAATCAATTGCATCATCCATTTTTTTAGTAAGCGTCAATTTTTTGCATCATCATTCATAATCACTGTCAATTTTTTGATGAAAATCACAGCATAATGGCATGGCCGTGCCGATGTGAAGGCACGGTCGGAGTAACACAGGGGGATAGCACGGGCGTGCCATAAGAGGGCACGACCGTGATGGAGTCTGAGTGCGGTCGACCGGTTCTGTGCTTAGGTGCTCGGTTGAGATTCAGGTCATAGCACGAGCATGCCAGATGGGTGGCACGGCCGTGACGAGTTGAGAGCTCGGTCGACCGGTGCCAATCGATCTTTTACTTGGCATTTGGTCGAGCAATGGCACAGGCGTGCCCACAGTGTGGCACGGCCATGATGGTGGTGGCACGGGAGTGCGAGTGCCTGAAGGGTGGCACAACCGTGACGGCAAGGGTTCCAACCAATTTGATGCGAGGTTGTGGCTGATTTTAACATGAAAATCATACAAAAATAACATAGCATCATTATAAATTAATCCCCACATCTTAGCAATCAACAAATTAATGCAGATAGACTACATCAAATCCTATTAGCGATTAATCCCTAAACTATAACAGAGGACCTTTCGTGACTTCTTCATAACTTTCAATGTTGACATAATCCAACTATAACAGAGAAGACCTGATTTATTCAAGTTCATACAAGGTGATTCCAATTCACCACCCACCTCTATTTCGCAATTGATCCTTGTTTCGATACGCTAGAAAAATTATTGATCGCGTCTTCCCTGCTTTGGATGGCCTTTCCACTCCACTGACATATCGTTGCCTGCAATTCATTCGTGCAACAAGGGCGTGAGAAGGGTAGAACTCAGGAAGCACGATAGGAGAAGAATAAAGGTTCTGATACCCATCTCTATTGGTAATGACCGGGAGGAGAATCCCTCTCTTCAGGCACGCACAGAAGGCAGACCAGGAGAAGAAAAGAAGGATTTCGAAAGAGGGAAATCATGCGATCTACCTCTTAATCTTTAGGATCCAGATTTTTCCTATTGTTAGTTCAATTCTTATCTGGTCCTTTTCACTTATTAAGATAAACCTAATGTGTAACAACCAAGGGAAAAGATAAAAAAAAGGGAAAACAAAATTTACGGTTGGGCAGGGCATTAAAGGAGTCAAAACCCAATCCCACTCAAAGTCAAAAAGGAAGGAAATTAAAAATCGAATCTTATAAATCTGATCTTATCAGATTTATTTGGGGAGAAGGAACTTATATAAGGCAAAAACAGAATTCATTAAACCCTTGTTTTCTTCCTTGAAACCCACGAGTATGCTCTTTTCCCTTGCTGCCGCCCTGTGCAAACCCAGAGAGAACGTCTTCTCTTCTTCTTCTCGATCAAAAAAATAGTGTAAGACCTCCTCTTTCTCTCATCGTTTTGCGGGTGCTATTCACCTTATGCCCTTGCTGAAATCTTTGCAGTGGCTGGCCGAGAGGAACCAGGGGAAGAACAGGGGCGCCGTTAACGATTTCCGACGAACGGAAAGAGGAATTAATAGCGTACAGGGGTGGGTGAATCTACACCTTGCATGACCTCTGAATTATCCTAACATGTGCCCTAATTGATGATGAAACGAGAAGGATCAAGAAGAAGTGTTTCTAGGGTTCTTGTTTGATTTCGAGTTATTGTTTGAATTAATTGATTTCTGATTGTTTGAATTGATTCTTTGTGTCCTATGGTGTTTGATTGATTGTTAGGCGTTAGAAATTAGATTAGGAGGAGTTGAGGTAAGGAATTCTCAAGAGAACTCGATTTCTGCAACGTTTCTGGACGCCGACCAGTCGACCAGTCCGGAGGCATTGTGGCAACCGACCGATAACCTGCTTACCCTATTTTTCTGTATACGTCGACCGATCCCTGTCACCGGTTGATCGATCCTTACCCATCAGGTCGACCGTTCAACCGAGCGAAACCTACTTAGACCCGACTTGACCTACCGGTCGACCGATCTTAACAGATCGATCGACCGATCAACAGACTACCGGTCGACCGTTCCCCTGAACCGGTCGACCGATTCCCCAGAAAATCTTATATTATATTTATTAATTATTCTTCTTTTATCCAAATATTATATATATATATGATTGATCCTATTGTCTGACCCCACAGAGATCCCTCACTGATTTACGTAATTTACTCCCTTATTGATTTATTTCGCATTGATCTTATCATATCCATGAAATCAAGAACAAAGAGCTACAAGTTGTTAAAAGCGATTAATAAGTTCAGATGAAAGATTAATGATGAGTTGCCAGTCCAAGCCAAGTGCATCAAGATAAGGGTCACTCCCTTGGTCATGGTTTGATCACCCATTGATCCGCACAAGGTCGTATCGTTTGCTGAGCATACCCCAAGAATTAAAGGCACTCAAAGTCACCATGATTGTTAATTAATAACCAAGATCAAGAAGCATGTTCAAGTCAAGTCAAGTTACTGTCATGAATTACAAGTATGTTATAAGTTCATGTTTATTAATCATCATGTTACCCTCCTGATTCATGATATCTGCTGATCTTATTCTTATTATGATCCATGATACCGATATGTTATCTTTCACGTTCAAGTTAAGCATGATTATTTACCGCTGATTATTTTATTCATGTTATGCATTGTATATCATGTGGTTCCCCACTAGGCTGTAAAGCTTATGGGAGGATATTCTCTCCTGTGTCTGATTTCCACAGGACCAGGTCAGTGACGTGGTGGAGTAGGCGTGTGGTGATGAAGGTCTGGCGATAGGACAGCACATGAACCATAGGACTTTTAGAGTGTTATTTAGTTTTCATTTACCTTCCGCATTTTAGATTCATGATGTAGAACCTATTTTATTTTCTTAACAATGATATAGCCACTTTTAGACTTCCGCATAATTATGTTATCTTCTGTTATTTTATTATCTTTCCGCTGACGTGTATCAGTTCTTGACTGAGATATGATCAATATTATGATCAAGTTATAGCATGTCGTAGCGTCTCCAGATTGGTCTTCGTCACGTGGCGGGGGTCGATTTGGGGGCGTTACATAATGTTTATCTCTTCAGCTGGTTGTTTTGCTTTGCTTTGATCTTTTTTTTTAGTTGTTACATTATAACCTCCTTAAAAGAAAATTCGTCTTCAAATTTTGCATGAGGTGGATGACTTACTGGAAAGATGAGGGAACTCTTGGCATATTCCCAATTGAGCTATCCCCAACATATGATAATTATAGTTGGATACAATTAATTAATTGCTCTCCGACATTATCTTAGGTCTTAATACTTAATGCTTTTTAGTATTTCATCCTTTCTTATGAAATCCTTATATTCCTTAATCGTTTAACATTAGAATTCGAAGAAAATTTTATCACTATTTCATAACTTCATACACCCTTAGGATCATTATATATGGGAGTTTAAATTACAATATAGCTACTATTTCGATATACACTGACCTCCATAGCTATTGATTCGATATACATCTGACATCCATAGTTATTGATCTGACGTTCATAAGAATCCAGGACTTGTAATTTGTTTTGATTCAATGAAAATCAATGATTAGCATCATCATATGTCAATGTTCTGGTAGCATAATGCGATGATCATCGTTTGGAGATATGATTACTTGACCTTTGAGGATTTTAACAAGGTACAAAATAGGTAATTGTCAAATGAGAAAATTATGTTTGGAATCAGTCAAAATTCTTACAAAACATTTGAGAATGGTTTGTTCTTGGCAATCTATGCCATTGGAATAAGATGATTCATTAGTCAATGCCATTTAATATTCTTCCTATATCTCGATCCATTGTATCAATACTTAGTTCGATATATTGACCATGGAAGTTGCCTTCAACTTTAACCTTTTAGCCTTACATTGCATTGCCTTCTACTTGGCTTTTTCTTACAATGTCATATCATATAATTTCATAGAAGGACAGTAGTACAATTTCTTTCCTTTTGGATGGAGTATCTTTCAACTCCATGTATATGGGAATGCCGGTATAATAGTTATATAGGAGTGAAAAGCACTCCAAATCGATATTAACATCGAACCATATCAATCAGTCGATAAAACACATGTTGAAAACCAATCCATAATGACACAATAATTTACGCACACTACATAACATAAGTTCTTAGTACAACCATCATGCATGCAGACAAACACATGGAAGGAATTCAAGCAATAAGTTAGGAAAACAAAGCAATCATAAAAATACAAGATAAGTAATCATCTTTATTCTTTGCACAATATTTCATTGTACTTTTGCATTAACGATATCTTGTAGTACACAGGAGCGGTTCGGGATAACCTTAAAATTAAAAAGGAAAACTAATATATATATAAAACTTATGATTAAATCATGAATGGTCTACTTGATCAAGACAAAATCTTGGAAATTATTCATCATACAGACTTGGAGGCATCTTGAAGAACAACCTAAATACAATAGGATTTCATTTTACTTTTCTTTAATCTATCAATGTAACATCTTCATTTGTATCTACTGATGACTTACATAATTACATATATTCTCTTCCCACTTGAACTATCGATCATGATTATATCGTTAATTACCCTATACTATTGGACATTATTATGAAAATTAATTATATCAATAGGTGTAATTCCCTTCAAAATTTATTGCTCAATGTCTAATCATTTCTCTTGGATGATTATTTTGCCTCTCCTTATTAATATTACTAACTTTGTAGAAAACTTATAAAATTTTTCATACTTTATCCTAACCCTGAACTTTCTAAAATTTGCTCACTTGATGAGTTGATCTTTTAAACACATATGATAATTCATTAAACTCCTATCTTGGTAAACTACATAAGTCATAACAGTAAATCATAACTTAAGCATGATTGGTTTCATATAAATTTACTTCAACTATCTGGAACTATTGCACACCTACTTGTTGTGTGCGGCGATTCCTTTTATTTACTCTTATAATTCCCTCCTTTCTCTCGTACATCTACATCTATTTACAACTAATATGCTTACTCATTTTCTTCTTCATACTGCTGCAGTCAGTAGAAGAAGTCCGTGAATAGGATGATCATGAAAGAGGTGAAAAACATGAATTATAAGAAACAAAATCGTTTCTTATATTTTTATTCTTTAAATATCTGTAGGACTGATTCTTCATGTAGGTAATAATTATCCACATGCTTGTTACTTATTCTTTCCCAATTTTCATAATCTTTATGACCCTTTTGTATAATCACCGCTACCATTTAGGTTGATTCCTACCTTACAAAATAATCTCGGAATCAATACATCAATAAAGAATAACACAAAGCAAGAAATATCTTACTTGTACTTTACTGTGGAAGGTATGACGACTCCTTGGCGAAAGCACATGAACCTTTACTATACGGTATAATAGGACGTCAAGAGAGTCCTAACTTTAGGCTCTGATACCATAAATGTAACGCCCCATATCGACCCACGCCACGTGACGAAGGCTAATCTGAGAACGCTACGGACGCTAAGACATTGACATTGACCATCTTGTTGACTCGGTCTCAGTCAAGAACAAAGACACGTCAGCGGAAGAAAGAATAAAACTAAAGGAAGATAATATAAGTTGCAAAAGTTCTGGATGGCTACATAATTTCTAAATGAATATCATAAGATTTATATCATAGGTTCATAAATGCAGAAGAATTAAATAACTTATTAGGACATGTAGTTTATGTGCTTTCTAGTCACCTGAGCATCGTCGCAGTACACCAACTCAACACCAACACTAGCTTGGGTCTATGAAAATCAAACACAAGAGAGGAAGTACTCCCGTAAGCTTTACAATCTAGTCACAATAAGAAAAATGAGATTTTCCGACGGATAATTTTCGATGGATAGAAATTCGTCGTAATTTGTGATGGATTTTACGACGGACAGCAATCCGTCGGAACTTCTGACGGTCAAGACCGTCAGAAATAAAAATAAATTATGGAATTTCTTATACTATTATTTTATTTTCTGATGGTTCTCTTTCTGTCTCAAGTTCAGACGGTCCAGACCATCGGTAATCGTAAAAATAATTAAATATTATAATCTTATATATCATAATATGTGATATATTCAGTATTTTATTATTATAATTATCGAAAGTTCGGACCATCGTAAGTTCAAACGGTCCCGACCATCGGTAATCATAAAATAATTAAATATTATAATATATTTTATTATTATAATTACCGACAGTTCGGACCGGCACAAGTTCAGACGGTTCGAGCCATTGGTAATCGTAAAAATAATTAAATATCATGATGTTATATTTCATAATATATGATATAGTTAGTATTTTATTATTATAATTATCGACAGTTCGGACCATCGCAAGTTCAGACGGTCCGGACCGTCGGTAATCGTAAAAATAATTAAATATTATAATATTATATATCATAATATATGATGTAGTTAGTATTTTATTATTATAATTACTGACAGTTCGGACTGTTGGTAATCCTAAAAATAATTAAATATTATAATATTATATATCATAATATATAATATAAGTGGTATTTTATTACTATAATTACCGACAGTTCAGACTGTCGGAAGTTTCGATGGTCTGGACCGTCGGGAGTTGAAAAAAATAATTAAATATTATAACCATACATATATTAATATTTTTGACAGTTAGGACCGTCAGAACTTCCGACGGCTCGTGCTCCGTCACAAGTTCCGATGGCCTTGGCCACAATAATTAAAAAAATTCCCTCGCCGCTTTTTCTTTCTTTTCCCCTCTCCCGCTAGTTTATTCCCTTTTCCCGCTATATATTACCTATGACCTCTCTCCTCTCTCTCTCCCTCACCTGCCGCGACGACTTCCGCCCGGACGACGACCCGCCGGTGACCCTGTCTCTCTCGAGCTTCGTCTTCCTCTGGCTCCGCCTCCAGCCCTCTCTCCCTCTTTTTCCATCTCCCTCTCTGATCGGCCGCCTAGAGGTCGGATCCTGGCGGCCGGATCTGGCCGCCGACAGTCGGATCTACCGCTTGCGGCTGGATCGACCGCCTGGCGATCGGATTAGCCGCCTCGGCCGGATCTGCCTGCGAGTCATCCGGATCTGCCGCCCATGGCCGGATCGGCCCCCCGCGGTTGGATCCTGCGGCGGTCGGTCGGATCAGATTCGACGGTCGTATCTGATCCAACCGCCTGCGGCAGGTTTGGCTGATACGGCCACCCACCCCATCAGGCAGTCCGTCGGATTGGCCATTGTTGTCGGGTAAATTCTTTTTATATTATAGAAAGTCATTGTGACGGTTGCGACCGCCGAAAGCTAGATTGCCAGAACTTTTTGATGGTGGAGACCGCTGAAACTTTCGACGGTTGCGACCGCCGAAATGTTTCGACGGTTGAGATCACGAAAATATTTTCGACGGTTAGAACCGTCGAAATTTTCGACGAATGTTTTTTTGAGCCGTCGAAAATGGTTTGCGACACCCTCTTTTTCGACTGAATCAATCCGTCGCTAAACCCATCTAAAACGGAAGTTTCATATGGTTTTCTTCTATTTTTAGACGGTATTGACTGTATAAAATTAGCATTTTTCTTGTAGTGAGTGAGAAACTAGTATGAGTAGACAATGCATAACTTAAATAGAATAAATCAGAAATAAAACGATGTACTTATCTTCAACAGAAGGTAGAGCATGAGATCATCATAAATCATGATATGGAAGATAAACAAACATTGTTGATCGGTAAAATCATATGATACTTGATAAACTTGGAATCATGGACATGCTTGAGAATAATGACATAAGTAGTGATACTAACTTGACTTGGAATTCATACTTGCTTTACTTATACATACTTCTTAATCTTGAAACATGCTTGCTTTACTTATCCATGCTTCTTAATCTTAAATCATGCTTAGAAAATCAGGGTGACTTTAGGTGCTTTCAGATTCTTGGGGTATGCTGAGCAAACGATACAGCCTTGTGCGGGTCAATGGGTGATTAAACCATGACCAAGGGAATGACCCTATCTTGAGGTACTTGACTTGGACTGACAACCCATTATTCATCTTCCATCTTAACTTATTAAACACTTTAGAATTTTGTTATTCTTTGTTCTTCATACAATGGAGGCAATAAGATCAGTAGAAAAAGATTCATCTCTTAATCATGTATGGATCTCAGTGAGGACAGGGCATTAAAATTAGTCATAATTATGTTTAATCATAAGGCAAATAGACAATATTCGAATCAAAGTCAAAGGGAGTGGAGAATGAATTAAAAGGGGGGCTCTATAGCTTGGCACGATCGTGACAGCATAATGGCATGGCCGTGACAACATAATGGCACGATCGTGACAGCATAATGGCACGGCCGTGACAACATAATGGCACGGTTGTGCAGATGTGAATGGCACGGTTGGAGTAACGTAGGGGGATAGCACGGGCGTGACATAAGAGGGCACGGCCATGACGGAGTCTAAGGGCGATCGACCGGTTCAAAGGGGTCGGTCGACTGGTTCTGTGCTTAGGTGCTTGGCTGAGAACAAATGCAACATATCAAATGTAATATTAATATGATAAAATATTTTTAAAATAAAAAGAGTGATAAATATAAATTATTGATAAATATAAATATAAAAAGAGTGATATTTTAATTTAGGATTATTTTATCTAACTACTCCTAAACTATCACGATTTTCTAGATCTTAGCCTCAAGTTACGAACTTCATTTTTTGAGTCCCTAAATTATCACAAATTTTCCAATTTGATCCTTCCGCCCAATTCTTGTTCTCAGTTATTTTTTATTTTTCACATTTGTGAAAAGTCCATTATACCCCTGCCTATATTAAAGGTATAATGGACTTCCAAAATAAAATAAAAAAAAATAATATAAGGGAAAAAAGATAGCAACCAGCAGCACACAACCTTAAACGATGGACGGCGTCGCTGCCAAAGCCTTCAGCTTCTCGGCCAAATTCCGGGCACGTCGCATTGGAGCTCAGCCACAAGTTGATGCACTGGGAGTGGAATATGTGGTCGCATTAGGGCAGCACCCCCACCATCTCCCCTTCCTCCACCGCGCTCAGGCACACGACACACTCCTCCGCCCCAGGCGTTGACGTGGCGGCGGCGGCGGCATGGGTCGCCTCCTTCGCCGCCTCCGGACGTCACTGACGCTCGCTGGTAGGCGAAGACGGGCAACGAGGAGATGGCGGAGGCATCGAGGCTGACATTACGGCGCCCCTTGGCGGCGCATGGGCGCTAGTCTGCCTCCCGCTGGGCGGCACGGCTCCGCTGGATGAGGCAGCGGGTATACATGAGGAAGGCAAAGACGATGACGAAGACGCTAAAGGCGACACCCAGGACCTCGAGGGTGATGTTGGCATTGCAGCAGGCCCTTTCACTCCCTCGCCGCGTGCGAGGGAGAAAAGGGGGCTGGCGCCCCCTAGCGAGGGCGTCAGCCCCCCTGCTTTTTTATTTAAATTATTTTTTCTATTTATTATTATATATTATTTTATGCAAAAATATACTAGCACATAGGTAGGGGTATAATGGACTTTTCACAAATATGAAAAATCAAAGATAACTGAGAATTTGACGGAATTGAATGGAAGGATCAAATTGAAAAAATTATGATGGTTGATGAAGTTCGTAGTTTGGGATTAGATCTGGAAAATTGTGATAATTTAGGAGTGGTTAAAGGAAATAACCCTTTAATTTAAAATTATTCACTATTCTTCATTCCACCAAAAGTGATGCTTGGAGATCCTTTAAAAGTAACAACACAAAATTATGGAAAAATAATTTATATATCTTCATTCATCCATGCCCCGCTCTTCTCTACCCTTCTAAAGTCACCAATCCAAACAGATCTTGTGGAATAGTTCATCAAAAAATTCCCAACAAGGTTGGCGTGCACTGCTAACCCTTGAATGACACATCAAAATGCAATCTAGGCTAACATATCATTATGGATTGGAACAATAATAGGATTAAAGGGTGCATGAGAAACATTGGAGTAGGGTTGTTCATAGGTCAAGTTGGTTGGGGTTGCAATATTTTTAAGGCACGCCGGGTATCGGGTTGGATGGTCGGATTATCTTACCACCATTTTTCTTTTCGAAAAAATATATTTGTAATAAAAAATGCATCTAATATTTTAAGTTGCTTTTGAACCATGTTTCCTATGCGAGACAAGTAACCCCTTAATCAAGATTTGCTCACCTTTAAAATGGTGGTTGCATTGAACCATGTCCTGCTCGATTTGTGCTTTGTTGTAGCTAATTATAACAAAAGGGACAGAAATTGCTAGACCATGAGCTTGGTTGTAGCTAATTAGATTAGTCGATAAGGACCCTGTCGTTATGATTTTATGTGCTAGTTAGCTAATTAGATTAGTGGATAAGTTATTTGTTTGTTTTTCTTTATAGCTATGATTGAGATTGACATGCATTGTTACGGATCTTAAAAACTAAAGATGTGTGAATGATGAAAAAGATTAAATGTAAGACACAACTCTTGCAAATAAGTTTTATTACATGAGAATAGCTCTGAAAACCTTTCAACTACATATGATATTACAATTTGAAAATTCTATTTTAAAAATAAAGTTCATTTGAGTACAAAGATTTCTCTTGTTTTTATCTTGGTGACCTCTCCACCGCTAGGACTCATCCATTTGTGTCTTGATTCTCGGTGGTTGATTGTTTTTATCTTGGTGAACTCTCCACCGCTAGGACTACTCTTGAACTTCAGACATAGTTCAAATCTGATGAACAAATGAGAAGTTAACCTCCACTTGACATCACAAGAAGCAATCATTTTGGCAATCCATCTGCGGAATCAAAGAGAACAAATAATTAATTAAGATTATAACTTTAGGAATGAGATATGTTTAGTCATATAGTAGCTTAAAAGTTCGTCACCTTGATATGCTTGAGTTCATTTCTGGGATCGGACTCTGAGCCTCAAAAAAAAAAAAAAAGAATGTTGATGTTAGAAATTGATGGCCATGGTGGAGGAGGGAGGGTCATGCTACTATTTTTTGCAAGCAACGTGACCCAAATCCTCATACTGCTAATTGATCACCTCTTTTATGTACACAAAATCATTATAATTAAATCCACAGATTTACATAAAAGTTGAACATATTTAAATGTTTTTATCAATTTTTAGTGGAGAATTTGAATGAGTAAAAGGGAGGACTAACTACTTTTCAAAATTTGAATTTTGAGCAGGGAGGAAACAAAAAGGGCAGAGAGGAAGCCGGAAAGGGGAAAAAAAGGAGGGGGTGAAAAGAGGAAGACGAGGGTTTTGAAGAATGAGGATGAACTAAAGAAGATTCTTGATTCCCTTGTGATGAAACTTTGTTGATGCTGATTTTTATTTCGACTTTTTGATATTGCAAATTTAACTCCTCATTTCTATTTATGTGATGCATGGCTGTTTAGAATTTATGTCCGACTTCAATTAGATCGACAGATCAATTATTTTTTGCTTTAATTAATTTCATTTGAGAGGAGAAATTAGTTACATTACTTGCTATGTTTCTAGTGATTGCTGGTTTACTGTTCATTTAAAGATCGAGAGATCTGCTATAGTGATTGTTACGAGGTGAGAACCCTTTGGTGAGAGGTGTTAACTGCATTTTGATCACTTGATTAAGATTAAAAGAATGAGTTGTAGGAGATCGAGAGATCGAACTCTTCTTCTAATTAAGGATGAGAATCTTATTAATCAGTAATCTTAATTCAGTGATTAGCAGCTACTCTTTTCTTGATTTATAGAGACACTAATAGGTTGAGAGATAGAGTGAATTTATAAAATCAATAAGTCGAACACGACATTTGCAATAGCATCAACGAGTTTATTACAAGGGAATCTCTTCAATCACTCATTGATCTTTTCTTACTCTCCTTTGTTATTCTTAATTTATGTTTGTTCTTTTATCCGAACTATTCTTAACAATTTCGTGATAATTTCTGGGATATAATTAGATCAAGTAATCAATCTAAATCAATGGGTTTACGACACTCAGGGTTTCTTCTCGACTGTGCACATGCAGTTGCGTGAACTTTAGAGTAAAATTAAAATGCGACTAGAATTATTTTCTATGTGAGAAACCATAATTCCATAACTACGATAAGTTCACGTCACTAACATTCACGGACATAGGAGAAGAGACAGAAAACTACAAAAGCTAAGGCATTACTTTGTTTGTGTTGTATTTTTCTTTAAATTTATAGGCAACAGCACTTGCACCACTCATTTACTATGTGACAACTAGCAAATAACAGCTAATCAACAATTTAGGTTCTTTGCACATTAATTCAAATTTGTGCACATTAACTCATGTTTCTAAATACTAGGATTGTGCATCTTTTATGACATTAATTGTTGGCAATAACCAAATTTGTGGCACAATGTTTTGCAATGATTTGATTGTGATTGGTGAGCTTTTAGAAACTAATCTGGCGGCATTAATTGAAACTTCTAAAAACATTAATGAAATCGAGAATGATGGCCACATACATGCATATGTATGTGGTGCACTTGAAAAGAGAATCCAAATTTAATAAACATGTTTACTTGGAAATTATGTGATTCAGTCTAAATGCAATTTGTTGCAGGTTGTCTAAATCCTTTTGACAAAGCTGTAAATCCAAGATCATTGCAAATTAATGAGTTGATTTATGCATCAAGAAAGGTCCAAGAGAACAAGATTATCATTAAAAGTTTACGAGGCATTTTACGGAGATAAGATCAATAAAAAGAAGTATGATACGCATTGATTTGCAAAATCTTACGAGTTTATAAGTTTAGAATAGTAATTTAAATAGACAAGTAATAAAATCACATCGCGTTGCAACAATTCTTTGGGAGATATGAATCTAAGATAATTGACTTCACACATTAAATTACTTAATATCAACATTAGAATTTAAAGTAATTAATATCAACAATAGAATTTAAAGGAGCCAAGTCTACAAAGTCTTCTAAGGACACATAATCACTGATGCAATCAATTGCCTCATCCATTTTTTGGTAAACCTCAACTTTTTAGGACACTCACTTCTTGCGTTACAAATGTCTTGAAGGATGGAGGGCTCATTTGCATGCTAATATTAAAGTACATGACTATTTTTGGATCTTTGTATTATTTGTATAAGAATGCTTTGATATTGTGTCCCAAGATAAAAAAAATATGGCAACACATTGGCCATCTAAGGACACATAATTGGGAATGCAATTAGTAGTACTGTCCAATTTTTAAAAATGGTACATTTTTTAGGACATGTTGCGTAATAGAGATACAATTGATTTATGTTTCAATTAATAATAACACTTAATAATATTGTATTACATGAATTATGGATCAAATTATTTGTATCACTTGTAACGATGGTTGTAACACCCCACGGTCCAATCAAATATTGTTTGCTTTGGGCACCCACACGAATTTAAAATGCATCTTTATAGATGAAGGGGAGCCCATGACCACCTCCATATTTTTCCATGTGGGACTATTCAACTTGGTCCTTAGACTTCAGGTCGTTACAATTTTCTCCCGTAAAGGGCATCACGTCCTCGTTGAGCGGGATCTGTGTTATCCGCCCGTGTTTTCCACATGGCTCAAGTGAGCAGAGGTCAGCTTTTTGTAACCCCCTCCGGCCCAATCAAGATATTGTTCGCTTTGGACTATTGACACGCACAAAATTAAAATGTGTCTTTATAAGTGAAGGGGTAACTACATATATATTCATTACCACCTCCGTATTTTATCCATGTGGGACTATCTTTCACCAATGGTAATGAATTGCGTCATAAAATTTGAGAATAATAAAGACACATTTATTATATAGCTTCAAGCAATACAACACTTTTATTTAAGAAAAAAACCAAAACCATGACACAAATAATTTGTTCAAATATAAAGCAATACTATTTGTTGCGTTCTTAATTTTGAGAGTAGAGTAGTTGAGAGAGGCAATTGATTTTCATTTTGAGTGACAACACTTTTAATATTGCGTTCCAAGATATCATAACAAAAATAAATAAAAGAAGCATGAAATATCTATATATATATATAAGCGTTAAAAAATTACATAGCATCCTAGCAGGGAAAAAATATAAAAGAAGCAATATGATTATGTCTTGTATGATGACATCATTATCTGCAAAGGTTTACGATATCTTATGAGCTTACAATGTAAGGATAGTAAAGCAAATAGGCAAGTAATAAAGTCGCATGTCATTATAAAGTCATTTGGGCTATAATAAGCTAAACTAGCTCAACATAACTTTTAAGTGCTGAGAAATAAGTTATTGACTAAAACTAATTTTCAAAAGATGCAGCTATGCATTTGGATAAAGTAAATTTAATTAATAATAAGTAGTTAGTTATGACCAAATTAATTAACTTATTTCTATAGAGTAAATAAGCAACCTACCTCTATTTTTTCACTAATAAGTAAATTTTATATCTTCTTATCAGTCACATATAAAACTATTAAACACTGAGATAAGTTTACATTGGTTATATATAAATTTTATCTACTAATCATCTTAGCCAAACAGGGCCTAAATCATCTTAATTTTTTTCGGTTACCAATGCATCTAGTTAGATATATGGGTAAAAATTGGATTGAAAGAAAAAAAACTAAAGGATATATATACTTATATCGTAATAAAGTTGACTCCTTTTTTCTTTAACAACAAGTAAATCAAACTATTTACATTTATTCTTTAACAGTAATTGTGCTTCTTTTGCAGATCGATTTACATTTATTCTCATTCCCAACAAACCACCAAGGACTTGACAAGGATGACTTCTCAAGTCTCTCGTATTTACCAGTTTTTTGACAAGAGACATATCCATCAAATTTCATAAGTCTAGATACCCATTTATGGAAAACAATCAAAGAACAGGATATGTTCATTCAATTAGTTTCAAAAGTGTACAAAAGAAAAGAAGCTAAGGAATAAAAAGGAAGAAAAATTGCTGGACTTCGTCCATTCAATTCGTTCCCTTTTCTTGTTACACCATCGTTAGCTAGACTTAGTGTAACGCCCCAAATCACCTTGCCACATGGCAAGACCCAATTTGAGAGTTTCTACTAACTATGCTCCAATAAAAATCTTGACTTTGATAGTTCTTTGACCAGTATACAACATAAGCGAAAGACTTAAAAGAAATTGTCGTTGAATGTATCAATAAATGCGGAGGTCCAACGGAATATCTAATTTGAAATATAAAGTCAATAACGTCAATGTTAAGGCGAAAGTCTAAGGTAAAGAGATGAGGATAATATCCTAAGACCACTCCATGTGCACATGTCCATCACGAACATCGTCTGTCGCTTGAGCTCCGCCTTCATTACTCTGTTACCTACAAGAAAAACAATAATCCATGTGCTTCGCAGCCCAATAAACCACAAAGGACTTGCATGAAAAGGACAAGGTTGACTTCTCAAGTCTCTCGTATTTACCAGTTTGTGGACAAGAGACGTATCCATCAAATTTCATAAGTCTTGATACCTGTTTATGGAAAACAATCAAAGATCACGATATATGTTCATTCAATTAGTTTCAAAAGTGTACAAAAAAAGAATGTAAGGAATAAAAAGGAAGAAGAATTGCTAGACTTAGTGTAACGTCCCGAGACCCACGTGACTTTCACATATTCAGAGTTGTCTTAAAGACGCTACATAATTTTTCATAATATAATTTTTCGAAATAAAATCTATAAAGTGCGAAAATAATTTAATAATGACATCTAATAATCAATAATAATCAAAATGCTAAAACATCCATAGGTTCACAATTCTAATAAATGCAGAAATAATAAAACTAAATAACCCGATCTAATGCCATGTGCAACATCTATCAGTCACTGAGCGTAGCCACCTGTAGGACCATTATCTATAGCTCTCTCTCTCACATTCACGGATCCAGGTAAAAGAAAATATTCATAAGTATAAAATACTTAGTACATAGGTTTAAAAGATAATCAATATACTCAATTGAAAGTAAGATATAATCAATGATGAAACAATTGAGCAGTCAATACAATAATAAATTAATAATATAATAATATGTCAATATGAGCAATATTTCAGGCTGTGGTCAAAGACCAACGTGAATCAATAATAATTTTCAATTTACGATTATTAATTTCCTGATCAATAAATCATTATTCAATTAATAATTTTTAATTCAATAATCAATGGTCATTGGCCAATAACAATTCGATTCAATAGGACAATAACAATTGTCAACTCAATACCAATATATTCAAATGACCATGATCAAATTTCATTCAATTTAATTCAATTCTAATTTCAATTTGATTTTATTCAATTTATAATTTTCGGAGTTATCCAATTCAATGAGGAGCGCTCAGTCAATTAAGGGACACTATGTCACTTTCATGCAAGCTAGTGCCACGGCAAACTCAATTCGATTCAATGAATTCATGTATGGTAGAGGACGAGTGACCATGTATGGTAGAGGACGATTCAATTGGTCCTGCTTAGTTGCTATTAGTTCAGTAACTTTTTACTTTTATCTTCTTTACCTAAAATGTCTATTTTTGATAAATTATCAATTAGGTTAGACAAGATCTATACCAAAAACTAAATAGGCTAATAATACAATCAACAATAAGATCAATGATTATAATAATATAACCAGGAACATTAATGATTAATACAATCCATAAATCACAGCAAGATAATCATTGTAAAATTGATAAACTAAAATTGCTAATCTTAATAGACAACTAATCCACGGTTCCTATAATATATATATATATATATATATATATATATATATATATATATATTCCCATCTCTTTTGTCGTTGGCTGAGGGGTTCAAAAAGAAAATTTCAAAAATTCTTTTTTACCTCTCCTATTTTCCTCTCCTTCTCTCTCTACATCTTTGGTGGCCGTGAAACAAAATTTCTTTTTACCTCTCTCCTATTTTCCTCTCCTCTCTCTATCTCTTTGCGGGCGTGAAAATCTTTGTTTCTTTTTTTTTCATTTCTTCTCTCCAAATCTTTCTCCCCTTCTCTCTATCTATTTGGCGGCCGTAAAGCTCTCCCTATTTTTTCTCTTTGGGAGCCAAACATCCCATCAATTTCCCAGTCTCTTCTTTTTACTCTCTCTACGTGAATTCACCTTACGTCCCTTTCTCTCTATCTTTTTCCCTGGATTTTGATGCAAAGTCGCATGGCTAGAAGAACTCACGACCATAATATATCTATCACGTCTAATTTTGTGCGGTGAAACATGACCAAGTTCGTAATAAATGCACAGTGTAATTAACACATCGCAAAACACACAGATTCCCCCTTACATACCTTCGACTGCACGAAACGAATATCCTCTATTGTACCTCACGCCTGCCTCAGACGTTCGCCGAGAAATTACGCCCATTGTCGAGAAGTTACGCCCGTCGCCGAGATGCCGAGCGCACAAAAAAAATCAAGGGAAATAAGTTGTGGCCGGCCCTCATATATTTATTTATAGGATTTATAATTTCCCATTACAATCTAACTATAATATGTAATACTTCTCAAATTTATCCTATTTTTATCTCTTTAACTAAATCAAATTTATTTTAGTTTAAATAAAATTCCAAAATTAATTAAATAATCTCATCACCAATCAAACTTCTCCCCAAATTTTCTTTTATTTTTGGAATTACTAAATATAATAATATTAATAACAATATTTTCCAAAATAAAATATTCATTTATTAAATATTGAAAAATTGAGTTCGTTACACTTAGTTTGAAAGTGCTCGGCTAAACAAGAGGGTCAGTACTCGTTGTACATTCCATCGAATATTAGACGGTAGACATCATGAGGTTGCTTGTGTGGTGGTGAGATCTGGGTTGACGGTGGCGAGATATGCACCCGACAACAACGACAGGATCAGGCCGCAATCGGCATTGAACATGAGATGTCGCAGATAACCAAAGGGAACATATGTGGTTTTGGTTTTTCGACATTGGTTTTATTATGTAGGGCAGTTTCGATCTGGACCACATATGTAAAATCGACGGAGGAAATGTAAGTGTTTCACCAAAGGTTGTTGCAACCCCATTAAATTCATATACATGTATATATATATATATATATCAACCAAAAGTTGGACAACCAATATGCATCCAATCCAATGAATCTGAATCGTTGGATGATGATTAAATGGTTGAGATTAATTTAATAACTTAACATTAGATTCAATAGAGGTTGAATCTCAACTATTTAATCATGATCTAACGGTCCTTTTTTGTTGGTTGTACAAAATTTGATTGCATACTACCTAACATCATATATATATATATATATATATATAATGTCATAATATATATTAGTTCAACTTTCTATAAGAAATTATATATATATATGTGTGTGTATATATATATAAATATACACATGTATGACTCATAAATCTAAGCTTAGTGTTGCATGATTTATATTGTATATTATATTAAATTCAAAAGTCCTGTGTAATGCAAAATTTAATATAAAGAATTAGTATGAAAAAAACTCATGACAAATATGTTTTCTTA
Source organism: Pontederia crassipes (assembly GCA_030549335.1). Taxonomy (NCBI): domain Eukaryota; kingdom Viridiplantae; phylum Streptophyta; class Magnoliopsida; order Commelinales; family Pontederiaceae; genus Pontederia; species Pontederia crassipes. The sequence continues at coordinate 76,097,802 of CM060192.1, forward strand.
TGTAGTGTTAATTTGTTTGTCATTTTTTCTCATAAAAATAAATTATCTAGATGATATATATTATATATTATAATGTGATCACCTTTATTATCTACGGGATCATATACTCCCACCTCCACCTTTCCCTCCCAACAACTTTTATCTTGACCCTTTGATCGGCATGGAACTAAACCTCACAAAATTAGAACAAATATCCTCGGTGCTTAAGCGTGAATTCAAATGTTTGTGAATGCAGAAAATTCTCTCTAAGAGCCTCACTTGTCATAGCCACAAGAATAGTCGAACTTAATAGTGGACCGATGACCATGGTTGGACGATCGATATCGCTTCCAGGACACTAGGGTGACAACAAAAAAAAAATAGACCAAATAACAATATCATTGAATATGCCAATGAAAATTATTGAGGAAGGGGCAAGTATTTTAATTTAAAATTATTCACTCTTCTTCATTCCACCAAAAGTGATGCTTGGAGATCCTTCAAAAGTAACAACACAATATTATGGAAAAAGAATTTATATAACTTCATTCGTCCATGCTCCACTCCTCTCTACCCTTCTAAAGTCTCCAATCCAAACAGACCTTGTGGAATAGTTCATAAAAAAATTCCCAACAAGGTTGGCAGGCACTGCTAACCCCTGAATGACACATCAAAATCAATTTGGGCTAACAGATCATTATGGATTGGAACAGGAATAGAATTAAAGGGTACATGAGAAACATTGGAGTATGGTTGTTCATAGGTCAAGTAGGTTCAGGTTTCAATATTTTTAAGGCATGCCGGGTCGGGTCCGATGGTTGGATTATCCTACCACCATTTTCCTTTTCGAAAAAAAATTATATTTGTAATATAAAATTGCATCTAATATTTTACGCTGCCTTTGAACCATGTTGCCTATGCGAGACAGGTAACCCCTTAATCAAGATTTACTCACCTTTAAAATGGTGGCCGCATTGAACCATGTCCTGCTCAACTTGTGCTTTGTTGTAGCTAATTAGAACAAAAGGGAAAAAATTGCTAGACTTGAGCTTGGTTGTAGCTAATTAGATTAGTTAATAAGGACCTATCGTTATATTTTTATGTGCTAACTACCTAATTAGATTAGTGGACAAGTTATTTGTTTGTTTTTCTTTATACCTATGATTGAGATTGACATGCATTGTTATGGATCTTAAAACTAAAAGATGTGTGAATGATGAAAAAGAAGAAACATAAGACACAACTCTTGCACATAAGTTTTATTACATGAGAATAGCTCTGAAAACCTTTCAACTACATATGATATTACAATTTGAAATTTTTTTTGTAAAAATAAAGTTCATTTGAATACAAAGATTTTTCTTGTTTTTATCTTGGTGACCTCTCCACCGCTAGGACTCATCCATTTGTGTCTTGATGCTCGGTGGTTGATTGTTTTTATCTTGGTGAACTCTCCACCGCTAGGACTACTCTTGAACTTCAGGCATAGTTCAAATTGGAGAGCTGGTGATGAACAAATGAGAAGTTAACCTCCACTTGACATCACAAGCAGCAATTGTTTTGGCAACCCATCTGCGGAATCAAAGAGAACAAATAATTAATTAAGATTATAACTTTAGGAATAATATATGTGTAGTCATATAGAAGCTTAAAAGTTCATCACCTTGATATGCTTGAGTTCATTTCTGGGATCGGATTCTGAGCCTCAACAAAAAAGAATGTTGATGTCAGCAATTGATGGCCATGGTGGAGGAGGGAGGGCCATGCTATTGTTTCTTGCAAGCAACATGACCCAAATCCTCATACTGCTAACGTTCACAGACATAGGAGAAGAGACAGAAAACTACAAAAGCTATTAAAAGTATGTTGAAGGCATTTCTTTTTTATTTCCTTTGTGTTATATTTTTCTTTCAATTTATAGGCAACAGCACTTTCACCACTCATTTATTATGTGACAACTAGCAAATAACAGCTAATCAAATCTCATGTGTGATCACAATTTAGGTTCTTTGCACATTAATTCAAATTTGTGCACATTAACTCATGTTTCTAAACATTAGGATTGTGCATCTTTTATGACATTAATTGTTGGCAATAACCATATTTGTGGCACAATGTTTTGCAAAGATTTGATTGAGATTGCTGAGCTTTTTAGAAACTAATCTGGCGGCATTAATTCAGACTTCTAAAAACATTAATGAAATAGAGAATGATGGCCACATACATGCATATGTATGTGGTGCACTTGAAAAGTGAATCCAAATTTAATAAACAGGTTTGCAATTTGTTGTCAGGTTGTCTAAATCCTTTTGACAAATCTGGTAATCCAAGATCATTGCAAATTAATGAGTTGATTTATGAATCAAGAAAGGCCGAAGACAACAAGATTGTCATTAAAAGTTTACGAGGCATTTTACGGAGATAAGATGTATAAGAAGAAGTATGATTATACCTTACTTCATAGGGTCATGATACACATTGATTTGCAAAATATTACGAGTTTATAAGTTTAGAATAGTAATTTAAATAGACAAGTAATAAAGTCACATCACGTTGCAACAATTCTTTGTGATATATTGATCTAAGATAATTGACTTCACACATTAAAGTTAACCTCGCACATTAAAGTAATTAATATCGACATTAGAATTTAAAGGAGTCAAGTCTACAAAGTTTGTGATACAAATTTGCAATGAAAATGATGCAATTCATTACAACAAAATGGTCTTCTAAGGACATATAATCACTGATGCAATCAATTGCGTCATCCATTTTTTTTGGTAAGCCTCAATTTTTTAGGACATTCACTTCTTGCGTCACAAATCTCTTGAAGGATGGAAGGCGCATTTGCATGCTAATATTAAAGTACATGAATATTTTTGCATCTTTGTATTATGTGTATAAGAATGCTTTGATATTGTGTCCCAAGATAAAAAAAAAATATGACAACACAATGGCCATCTAAGGACACATAATTGGGGATGCAATCAGTAGGACCGGAAAAAAAGTCCAATGCGACCCTAAATTAAAGCTATAGGGAGCTAAATTAAAGTTATAGGGAGGCAGTTCACGTCTTGTTTTGTCAACTCAATGTCGTCTCTATCAGACGCTATTAGCGTCGACGTAGCATCTCTTGTTTTTGCGATGCTAATTTATTCGGCACTTTCCTTATAGCGCCAACCCAACCCGACTTGGTTCAGATGATTTGATTACTCGACCACCACTTTCTCCTTTTTTAGTTTTTGGAGAATAACATAAGCTTTCCAGATATTTATATATTATTTCCATATTTAAAATTTTTTTTTCTAATTTTTTTATGTTTTATGTAGGATTTAAGTTACATGAAATGTTTTAGAACTAAACACAAATAAATAAATATTTTGGGTTGTGTCTACTCGGATTGGGATTTCTCAATCCATACCTGACATGATCACTCATCCGACTATGATCGGATACAGTCAGGTCCAATCCGTATAAAGTGATAAAAGCATTATAAGCTATTTTCATTAGCTTATAATTTATATATTAAATATTTCATTCTTAATGAGTCCTCTTTCCCTTTTATCTAAAGTAATTTGTATTTAATTATAATGCCATGTACCATATTTGATTTTAAATATTTCACATCGCCAATTTTTCATTTTTTAAGTATAAACATAAACAACATTTTTTTGTAAAATTGGTTAATATTTTGATGTGGTAAATTTGTAACAAATAAATTTTCTAACAAGTGAACTAGTCATATAAAGTAATAAATTAGAGAAAGGAAGTAGTTAAATCTAATCTATCCAAATAATCTAATATTAGAAATAATGTTTTTTGATAGTCTAAATAGAAAATAAAAGTGAATAACATTAAATAACAGAAATTGAATTGGTGTTGTCTTGAAAATTATGAATGATTAATGTGAAGATAAATGTGTATGATCCTATTTAATATTTGAGTTATAATTAGTAATAATTGTTACGATTCTTATGACGGATTAGGAGTATCTAATGTATTGAGCTCTCTAATACGAGTAAACAAAATATCTTAACATTTAATAAAACTAAGAACCACAAACATCGAGTCAATTATCAATTTTACTGAGAGTTAAGATACATGATTTGTTTGAGAGTCTTTCCATGCCAAAATAAGAAAAAATTGGATTAGACTTCAATTAGACTTTAAAATCATTCAAAACTTATTCAATTTTGAGTAAATATGTTTCCAAATGATCCCTATCACTTATGGTAGCTTTTGGATATTATTTAAAATTGAAATTTTCAAAATAAAGTCAAAGAAATATCAAAATTCAACTTCATAATTCCCCTTCATAATGGCTTAAATATGACTTCTCACAGCCTGCAACAATTATATTACGGTGCTAATAGTGTTCAAATCGGATTAAAAAAATATTTTCATGGCCCGAATATTCAGGTCGCATCCCGTTACTCGGGCAAGTTTTGAGCACAAAATTAATTATTTAACGGGCCGTTATAGGTTTGTCGTAGCCCTTCCTGCTATAACCATTATATGTATATCACGACCCATTATATTTAATTTTCAATTTTTCTCCATTTTGACTCCGTTTTCATCTAGTGGTGTTTTCTCCTATGGCTTTATAACTATTTTCATTTGCTTCCTAGCTAATAAAACCCAAAACTTGAGTGGATTTTTATTTTTATAATACTAAATCACATAAAATTATGCATGCTATATGAAAATCAATTGAAATGAGATTAAATGCAAAATTAATTATATGTTGTATTTTGCCTGCATCATATTAATTTTCTTCATTTTTAGAATAAAATATTATTTTTTTAAAAAATAATATTAAAATAATTATTATGCTATAAACTAATTATCACGTGCACATAATAATGTGAGTTATGTCTTTATAAAGTCATGGACTATATTTATTTATTTTAATATTTCACGCCTCTAATTTTGCATTTTTTAAATTATAATCATGATAATTTGACTAAACTTAATCGATATTTTATTTTCATAACAAATATTATTATTTTGCAAAAGATATTAAACAATTATTATGGTAATGACAAAATAAATTATCACATACATATAAGAAGGCGAGTTATAATTTTAACTTTCTGTTATTTTAATATTATCAATTAATTCGTCTACTATATCTCATATATATATATATATATATATATATATATATATGTATATGTATACGTATAGACATCTAACATGCATGTATGATGCCAGCTAATTTAATCAGCCATCTATAGTGTCTTTTTGTGGAAAGCAAGAATGCATTGTTAATATTGCTCGTACTCGCTTTGCACGCGTGTGAATGATATGACATGATTTATGACTCAAACTGTAACGATTTGAGGTTTAAGGACTAACATATTCTCATTGAATAGTTCCACGCGGGTAAAACACGGAGATGATCATGGGCTTAAATGTAACTACCCCTTCACCTTTTAAGACGCATTTTAAATTCATGCGGGCTAATGACTTAAAGTGAATAATATCTTGATTAGACCAGGGGTGTTACAGAATGGTATCAGAGCCAACCTCACGTACTCACTTGAGTCATGTGAAAAATACGGGCCATGGACCAATACTGACCACGCTTAACGAGGAAGATTATAACGACCTGAGTTCTAAGGACCAAGATGATCTCATTGAATAGTCCCACATGGAAAAAATACGAAAGTGATCATGAACTTATATGTAGCTACCTCCTTCACCTTTCGAGACTTATTTTAAATTCGAACGGACTAATGATCCAAAGCGGATAATATCTTGATTGGACTGGGGGTGTTACACAAACACTTGAACAATTGTGCTGCCATGCACATTGCACTATCCAGACATATTTTATGCTCAAGTGCATTAATCTTTTCTGCACAGATTTGAAAATGTGTTTTATCTATAAGAGCAAATTATGTATACCATGAAATTTGAAGGTGTTGATGTAATAACCTCACTTTTTCAAAAAAAAAGAAAAAGAAGGGAGTGGGATGTGAGAATTGGTCTCTCCCCCACTCCCCATGACTCTCTCTCTCCCCCACTCCCCCATGACTCTCTCTCCCCTCTCCCCCAATTCTCTCCCCCACTCCCCCATGACTCTCTCTCCCCTCTTCCCCAATTCTCTCCCCCACTCTCCCATGACTTCTTCTCCAAGAGAGGGGGCGGCCAGCCTATAAAAGGGAGTGAAGGACTCCCCCACAGCACCACAACTCCACTCTCCCCCTCTGCTCTCCCTCTCCATTGCTTTCTTCGGCGACCGACGATCGAGTGATGAGCAGAGTGCAGACGAATCGGCGGACGTAGAGCACACGAGCGAACGTAGGATGACCAAAAGAGGTACCGTAGATGTATAAAATCCCTAGAAGAAGAAATGTAGATCAACTATCGTGAAATTTGATTCCAATTCGTTTTATCATTTAACATTATATATTGCTCTTTCCGTATTATGGTGTTATTATCCTTTATGTTATATTATTAGTTCTGAAACATAATAGACCTATTTTAATTCATACTATGAACGTAATGCCAACTAATTATAATTAATAGATTATTAGTATGGAGATGTCGAGCTAGGCATTACTTAGCATGTTAATTAATTTAATTATGTTATGACTCTCGGCTTGGTTAGGAATTAAGAGGAATTACTTAATTAGTAGACATGTTGCTCTCGGATTATATGTATATGGATATACATATAAGAGTAATAATAATATTAATTACTTAGGAAGTTGCTCCCGGAATGTATACATATATACATAATAAGAGTAATAATAATAATTACTTAGTAAACATGTTACTCTCGGAACATATACATATATATATATATATAATAAGAGTAATAATAATAATTATCTAGTAGGCATGTACTCTCGGAATATATATATATATATATATATGAATTATAATAATACTTAAGGGGGGGCGCATGTTACTCTCGGGATATATATATACCATGATGCATGTATAATAATAATAATAATTATTATTTAGTGGTAAGGTTGCTCTCGCATGATGTATATATCTAATAATTATTATTAATATTATTTAGTGGGAAGGTTGCTCTTGGAATATACATATATAAATTTATATATATAAGAGTAATAATTATATTATGTAGTAGGTCTATTACTCTCGGCATATGTAGATATATATACATATATCACATATATACATGTAAGTGAAATGACCAAAATGCCCTTGAAGGGCCAGAGCAATTGTAAAATAACTTAATTGCCCTTGAAGGGCCAAAGCATGTGTAAAATGACTAAAATGCCCTTGAAGGGCCAGAGCAATGGAAATAAATACGGAATCTTCGACTGGCCACTGTTGGCCATGTCCATTATGATTAAATAAGAGACGGACCTTTGTCCGCAGAAAGGGGATCAGACTTCACCCCCTTCTTTGAATCTTGATTACAAACCCCATATTTGTAAAGAAGATAAGCAAAGCAAAGATCAATGAATGGGATAGCTATGTGTTTTTCAAGGTAAAGGTCAAGGTCAAGGCATTGGAGGGGCATGTAGCTGCACTGAGGAGACAGTGTACCTACTGAGTTTAAATACTATTGCTCCTGGACCACAGGCCCTCTCCCACTTGTGCTCCGAATAAGAGTGACGCAAAGAAACGCACTCTTCCCCCACGGGGGCATATATGTTAATTTCATTGTTATGCCAAAGGGACAGGTAGCTTAGCTGAGGAGACAGTGAACCTACGGGTCCGTAACGACCACTGTTCCTGGAATGTAGACCTTCTCCCACCTGCATTCCGAAAAGGTTGTGCCAACGTGTACACCTTCCCTGTTATGGGCACCCTGGCAATATTCAAGGCAGAGACACATCTAGCTTCCCAAGTAATTAAAGTCGAGCTTGCATAGGATAACGAACATCAAGGATCTTCTAATAATGTAAAATACGTAGTCCCACACAAAGTATAATAGAGCATGGTAATGTACAACACAGCATGGTAATGAATAACAGAGCATGGTAAAGAATAACAGAGCATGACAATGGATACATAGTATAACATTGTATAAAGCATTGTTAAAGTAAAGCATAAAGCAATTGGGCATTGAAATATGGTAATGGACAGCAGAGTATGGTAATGGATCACAGAGTATGATATTGTATAAAGTATTATTAAAGTAATAAGTAAAGCATTTGATTATTGATTATCATTTCATCGTCTATGACTCTATGAGTACTGGGCGTTAGCTCACGGGCATTCCATGCCCCTGCTTTGGGATTTTGCAGGTGAGAACCCTGCTTAGGAGGAGATGGATAATGCAGAGCTCCAGGATGGCGGCACATGACTAGCAACGATCACAACTTTCCGCTATTTGTATTCTGCATTTAAATTATCTAGCTTTGTATATATATGAAGTACTTCTATTTCCCTTTATAGCTTTGCTTCTGTTAATGTTCTCAGAATTATTCGAACTTCCTTCGTTTCCCTAGTTCTCTCGAATTATCTTGCATCATGTGACATCGGTTGCTTTCCAATGATATTTGTTCCACATTTCCATGTCATGTGACATCTGTTGGATTCTAGTAATATTCCTTCCGCATCATTATTATATCTTTATTCATTTCTACTGCCACGTGGGTCATTTGTTGACCAGTCAAAGTCAAGGTCAAAGTCAAAGTAATCATAGGTAGTGAGTAGCGCTCCCTTGGTCAGTCTGACCGCCAGCGTGGCGGAAGGGCGGATTTTGGGGGCGTTACAGTTTGGTATCAGACCGTAAGCTCTTGGCTCCCATTGTTCATAGTAGAGTATAGACCAGTGTCATTGTCATTCATAGCAGAGTATAAGTCATTGCATTGTCTTCATTGTTCATTGGTCTCATAGTCAGAGCAAAGTCATGTGCAAGCCTCCTGAGCAACTGCAACTCCACTCCTCAAGTAAGTACCAAATAAATTCTTTATAAGAGATTTTTATTTATTCAGTCATATTATCCCTATAGATGCCTCCCCACGTCTTGAATGATGAGGTTGAGAACCCCAACGATGAGGGAATCCAGAATCCTCCACCTCAACCAGAACGTCAGGAACGACAACCGCCTCCTCAGTGCACCATACAAGAGTTCTGGAAGTTGAAGCCACCTACCTACAGCGGCGAAGGGGACATCGATGTGGCAGAAGAGTGGATTGACACCATGGAGGATAAATTTGAACTCTTAGAATGCCCGGAAAATAAACAAGTGATATTCGCCGCCGACACCCTCACCAAGGCCGCGAAAGATTGGTGGAAGGTGACCAAGGCGACCGAATTCACGGGCGTCAAGGTGGTTTCATGGGCTGACTTCCGATGGTTGTTTGAAGTCCGCTTCTTTCCTGCCTTCCAGAAGCGGTTGAAGCAACAAGAGTTTCTCAGCCTGACCCAAGGGGCAATGACGGTGGCCCAGTACCAAGGCAAGTTTGTCAGTCTTCAGAAGTACACTAAGCTGCCCATGGACGAGCTGGAAAAGGCCAAAACTTTCGTCGAAGGATTACGTCCAGATTTGAGAGCTCAAACCCTACCCGGCAACTGTAAAACTTTTGCAGATGCAGTCCAACTAGCTACTCTGATGGAAAGAGATCAGCAAGCGCTACAACAGGTCAGAAAAGGGCAACAAGAAGTGGGACAGGGGTCCCAACCTCAACAGTTCAGGAGGAACAACCACCAACAACGACGAGATAATCGTCCCCGGCCATACCCAGCTCCTCAACAATACAATCATCCTTGATATGAACATCAGCCCCGAGAACTACCACTTACACTCGGCGAACGTGTCTTGTGTAACTTTTGCGGCAAGACTCACGCAGGTGAATGCCGCCTTAAGACAAGAGCATGTTTTCAATGTGGAGAAATTGGCCACATCGCGGTGAATTGTCCACATGGTGAACAATTAATTGAGGGAAGACTTTTCAACTTAGAAAAAGACACTCGATAGAATGACACTGAAGTCATTCAAGGTACGCTCCTTGTAGCTTAGCTGCCCACAACTATTTCTTTGATTCTGAAGCCACACACGCATTTAGATCAGAATAGTCTACTATTACCTTAGGACTAAACGTCACAAACTTAAACCATCATATGACCATACTCACGCCACAAGAAAACCTACTCTCTATTAGGTACGTACTTGATGTCTCAATAAAGATAGAAAAAATGAATTATTCATGAATTTGATCATAATACCTATGATGGATTATGATATAATATTGGGCATGGACTAGTTAATTGTCTATGATGCTTCTATATTGTGCAAATAAAAGAAAGACGTCATAGGAACCCATAGTAAGGACAATGTCACGGTCAGAGGCATAAGCCAAAAAGAACTAAAAGATCATGGTATCTACTATCAAGGCGCACGAACCTCTTCGGCAAAGATGTCAGGGATAACTGACAAGTGTTGTCAATGCCGAAGGACCTACTAAGACATTACAAGATATAGAAGTAGTGAAGGAATTTCCTGATGTGCCCCCAGAAGACATTGGTGGACTACCACTCATAAGGATGGTAGATCTTCATATTGAGTTGGTACCCGGTCCATATCGCATGACTCCGATAGAAGGTGAAAGCGTTAGAGTTTCAGATTCATAAGTTATAGAACAAGGGTTTCAAAAGACTCAGCATCTCACCTTGAGACGCTTTAGTCCTCTTCATCAAGAAGAAAAATGGCCAGTAGGCTTTGCATATATCATTTCTCTAGTGAAGAAAAAGGATGAATTCGGCCCATAGTCGATAGAAGACTCATGAAGAGGCGACGGAAGCATACCGTCAAGATTTATGATCAAGTTCTATTCCAAGTCTCATCGACTAAAGGAGTGATACGATTTTCAAAGGCACAACGCACATATTGGCTCTACTTCCGACATATGTCAGAGTACACAATGCCTTCTAGGCCTTATTGTTCCGAAAATATAGGTATGACCATGCCAACGTGATTCAAATCGAGGAACCAAACCTAAAAAAAAAAAAATTTAACATATGAGGAGCAACCCACATAAATATTAGAATATCAGGAAACTCAGAGAAGAAAGAAGACAGTGGCGTGGTCAAAGTAGTATGGAAGCACTATCACAGAAAAGAAGCAACTTGGGAAGTAGAGTCAGAGAGGCGCAAAAAGTTTCTCAAATTTTCGTAAGCTCTAACCTTGATATAAATTCGAGGACGAATTTCTTTTTAAGGGGGTAGTAATGTAATAACCTCACTTTTTCAAAAAAAAAAAAAAAAAGAAGGGAGTGGGATGTGAGAATTGGTCTCTCCCCCACTCCCCATGACTCGCTCTCTCCCCCACTCCCCCATGACTCTCTCTCCCCTCTCCCCCAATTCTCTCCCCCACTCCCCCATGACTCTCTCTCCCCTCTTCCCCAATTCTCTCCCCCACTCTCCCATGACTTCTTCTCCAAGAGAGGGGGCGGCCAGCCTATAAAAGGGAGTGAAGGACTCCCCCACAGCACCACAACTCCACTCTCCCCCTCTGCTCTCCCTCTCCATTGCTTTCTTCGGCGACCGACGATCGAGTGACGAGCAGAGTGCAGACGAATCGGCGGACGTAGAGCACACGAGCGAACGTAGGATGACCAAAAGAGGTACCGTAGATGTATAAAATCCCTAGATGAAGAAATGTAGATCAACTATCGTGAAATTCGATTCCAATTCGTTTTATCATTTAACATTATATATTGCTCTTTCCGTATTATGGTGTTATTATCCTTTATGTTATATTATTAGTTCTGAAACATAATAGACCTATTTTAATTCATACTATGAACGTAATGCCAACTAATTATAATTAATAGATTATTAGTATGGAGATGTCGAGCTAGGCATTACTTAGCATGTTAATTAATTTAATTATGTTATGACTCTCGGCTTGGTTAGGAATTAAGAGGAATTACTTAATTAGTAGACATGTTGCTCTCGGATTATATGTATATGGATATACATATAAGAGTAATAATAATATTAATTACTTAGGAAGTTGCTCCCGGAATGTATACATATATACATAATAAGAGTAATAATAATAATTACTTAGTAAACATGTTACTCTCGGAACATATACATATATATATATATATATATATAATAAGAGTAATAATAATAATTATCTAGTAGGCATGTACTCTCGGAATATATATATATATATATGAATTATAATAATACTTAAGGGGGGGCGCATGTTACTCTCGGGATATATATATACCATGATGCATGTATAATAATAATAATTATTATTATTTAGTGGTAAGGTTGCTCTCGCATGATGTATATATCTAATAATTATTATTAATATTATTTAGTGGGAAGGTTGCTCTTGGAATATACATATATAAATTTATATATATAAGAGTAATAATTATATTATGTAGTAGGTCTATTACTCTCGGCATATGTAGATATATATACATATATCACATATATACATGTAAGTGAAATGACCAAAATGCCCTTGAAGGGCCAGAGCAATTGTAAAATAACTTAATTGCCCTTGAAGGGCCAAAGCATGTGTAAAATGACTAAAATGCCCTTGAAGGGCCAGAGCAATGGAAATAAATACGGAATCTTCGACTGGCCACTGTTGGCCATGTCCATTATGATTAAACAAGAGACGGACCTTTGTCCGCAGAAAGGGGATCAGACTTCACCCCCTTCTTTGAATCTTGATTACAAACCCCATATTTGTAAAGAAGATAAGCAAAGCAAAGATCAATGAATGGGATAGCTATGTGTTATTCAAGGTAAAGGTCAAGGTCAAGGCATTGGAGGGGCAGGTAGCTGCACTGAGGAGACAGTGTACCTACTGAGTTTAAATACTACTGCTCCTGGACCACAGGCCCTCTCCCACCTGTGCTCCGAATAAGAGTGACGCAAAGAAACGCACTCTTCCCCCACGGGGGCATATATGTTAATTTCATTGTTATGCCAAAGGGACAGGTAGCTTAGCTGAGGAGACAGTGAACCTACGGGTCCGTAACGACCACTGTTCCTGGAATGTAGACCTTCTCCCACCTGCATTCCGAAAAGGTTGTGCCAACGTGTACACCTTCCCTGTTATGGGCACCCTGGCAATATTCAAGGCAGAGACACATCTAGCTTCCCAAGTAATTAAAGTCGAGCTTGCATAGGATAACGAACATCAAGGATCTTCTAATAATGTAAAATACGTAGTCCCACACAAAGTATAATAGAGCATGGTAATGTACAACACAGCATGGTAATGAATAACAGAGCATGGTAAAGAATAACAGAGCATGACAATGGATACATAGTATAACATTGTATAAAGCATTGTTAAAGTAAAGCATAAAGCAATTGGGCATTGAAATATGGTAATGGACAGCAGAGTATGGTAATGGATCACAGAGTATGATATTGTATAAAGTATTATTAAAGTAATAAGTAAAGCATTTGATTATTGATTATCATTTCATCGTCTATGACTCTATGAGTACTGGGCGTTAGCTCACGGGCATTCCATGCCCCTGCTTTGGGATTTTGCAGGTGAGAACCCTGCTTAGGAGGAGATGGATAATGCAGAGCTCCAGGATGGCGGCACATGACTAGCAACGATCACAACTTTCCGCTATTTGTATTCTGCATTTAAATTATCTAGCTTTGTATATATATGAAGTACTTCTATTTCCCTTTATAGCTTTGCTTCTGTTAATGTTCTCAGAATTATTCGAACTTCCTTCGTTTCCCTAGTTCTCTCGAATTATCTTGCATCATGTGACATCGGTTGCTTTCCAATGATATTTGTTCCACATTTCCATGTCATGTGACATCTGTTGGATTCTAGTAATATTCCTTCCGCATCATTATTATATCTTTATTCATTTCTACTGCCACGTGGGTCATTTGTTGACCAGTCAAAGTCAAGGTCAAAGTTAAAGTAATCATAGGTAGTGAGTAGCGCTCCCTTGGTCAGTCTGACCGCCAGCGTGGCGGAAGGGCGGATTTTGGGGGCGTTACAGTTGATATGCTTGAGTTCATTTAAGAATGTTGTTTGTAGCTATTGATCAATTGCAACGTCAACAATATCCACGAGTTGTTGTCACAATTTTATTTGTAACTAATAAGATATAATCATTGTTTTAAAGAGAAATAAAAAAATAATTTGTCTGCGTACACCTTTTCTGGCGATAATTATGGAGTCAAAACTATTACATAAAAAATGTAATAAGCATAGGATCGACGCGATCACTATCCACGAGTTTATGTCACAATTTTATTTGTTACTAATAAGTTATAATCATGATTTTTGAACTTATATCCACGAAATAACTATAAAAATAATATTAAATAGTTAGAAAACTTATTTTTTGCTTTAAAATAACTATTAAGTAATATTTTTATATTAAATAAAACATAAAATCGGGTTGGATTTGGCCCCCAAGCTCCTTGACCTGACTCGACCCGATCCGATTTGACTCGGGTCGAATTTGTCGGCCCGTGAATACCACTACGTAATGTGCTCGTATAGATAAAACACATTTGAACACCTATAGATAAAACACATTTGAACACCTATAGTACAGGTAATGTGCCCCCATAGATAAAAACACATTTTCAATTCCATATAGAAAAGGTTGGATGCACTCGGACATAAAATATATGTCTCGATAGTGGCAGCACAATTGTTCAAGTGGTTGGGTCATAAAGTCAATATCATAGGATCGACGCGATCACTATCCACGAGTTGATGCCGCAATTTTATTTATTACTAATAAGTTATAATCACGATTTTTGAACTTATATCCACGAAATAGCTACAAAAATAATATTAAATAGTTAGAAAACTTATTTTTTGCTTTAAAATAACTATTAAATAATATTTTTATATTAAATAAAATATAAAATAGCTTGGGGTTGGATTTGATCCCAAGCTACTTGACTTGACTCGATCCGATCTGATTTGACTCGGGCCGAATTTGTTCAGAGGTTGAGTCCAACTAGGCTAGTGAATACCACTACTTAATGTGCTCGTATAGATAAAACACATTTGAACACCTATAGTACAGGTAATGTGCCCCTATAGATAAAAAGTTAAAAACACATTTTCAATTCCATATAGAAAAGGTTGGATGCACTCGGACATAAAATATATGTCTCGATAGTGGCAGCACAATTGTTCAAGTGGTTGGGTCATAAAGTCAATATCATAGGAGTAGAAGCAAGTACGTGCAGTACTAGCAATGCATTCTTGAATATTAAAGAGGGCTTTCGAACCCAAAAAAAAACACTAATAGAGGGGTAATTAAACTAGCTGGCATCATACATGTTAGAGGTCAATACATATATGATACCCTACATGATTATTTATTGAAAATAATTTGTAAGATAAATTTAATGAATTATTCAATAATTAATTATAACATGACAAAGTTAAAAACGTATCTTGATTTCTTATGTGTATGTGATAATATATTTTGTTATAACATAATAATTTTTAATATCTTTTTGAAATAATAATATTTACAAAAATGAATGAAATATTGATTAATTTTACAAACTGCCATGTTTGTACGTAAAATAAATGCAAAATTATAGGTGTAAAATATTACAAAAATGAATATAATACACGACTTAAAAAAAAAAAAAGAAACTGCATGTTAACTATTGGAATTAGGAGTGTCCTGATAGAAATACCATGTCTGGAGAGTGGCAGCACAATTGTTCAAGTGTTTGGGTCATAACTCATAAGTCATATCATAGGAGAAGTAGGAGCATGTACGTGCAATACTAGCAATGCATTCTTGAATATTAAAGAGGGCTTTCGAACAAGAAAAATACCAATAGAGGGGTAATTAAACTAGCTGGCATCATACATGTTAAGGGTCAATACACATATGATAGCTACATGATTATTTATTGAAAGGATTTGTGAGATAAAGTTAGTGAATTTAATCAATAATTATAAAAGACAAAGTTAAAAACATAGCTCACGTTATTATGTGTATGTGATAAAATATTTTGTTATAGCATAATAATTTTAATATCTTTTTCCAAATAATAATATTATTATGAAAATGAATAAAATATTGATTAAGTTTTCAAACTATCATGTTTATACGTAAAAATGCAAAATTATAGGTGTGAAATATTACAATAATGAATATATTACATGACTTTTTTTTATAAAAACTTCTTGTTAACTATTGGAATTAGGAGCATCCTGATACAAATACCGACAGAGTTCTGAAGGAACAATATTGTTCCAAAAAGTTTTGTCGTCGTGTAAGCGCCCAAAAGCTACAAGAAAATTCCCAGGCAGATTAGCATTTCTATTACAATGATGAATTTCCTAAGAATAAATATTTACATAAGCATAAAAAATGTCACATATATAGTGTCTAATAATCCATGGGCAAGAACATCCGAGTTGAATGATGGGGACCAAAATTTGCAAGTAACTTTATAAAGACATAAATCGCATTCTTATGTGCATGTGATAACTAGTTTATAGAATAACAATTATTTTAATAGTGTTTTTAAAATAATAATATTTTATGATGTAAGTGAATAAAAATATTAATTTATCTTATAAGCAATTTATTTACTATAAGAATTAACAACTATAAAATTGGAGGTGTGAAATATCAAAAACCAGATATATTACAAGATATTATAAATTAAATTCAAATTATTTTAGATAAAAGGAAAGAGGACTAATTAAGAACAAAACGTTTAATCTATAAATTATAAGCTCTATAAGCCAATGAAAATTGTTTACAGTGCTTTTATCATCTAACCTCTAAACCTTACTTTGTTAAAAGAAAAATATTTGTCAAACATCTCAAATGAAGTTTGGCTTAGCCAAAACTCTATATGATACCCAGTTCTTAACTTTTTTGCGCCTCATCCAGTTGCCATAATAAAAACCAATATTTATGTTGTATTTGTTGTTAGAATTTCTTCTCCAAATGCTCTCAATTTTACTATTTTATTATTTCTACTTTATACTCATAATTTGTTCAAAATTCTTCTAATGCAAATATACTGTTGGGAACAAGTTATCACATTAGTGAGTATAGCTTGATTTTACTTAATAGATATAAAGTAAAAAAAATGTTTTTTTGCTTAGTTTTGTTTTTTATGCACATGTTTGCATATGTATTCGTGGTTGATTATTTCACAAACTTCGTCAACCTTCATTCCTTTAAATTTGCATTAATTCAACTTTTGTCCATACTGAAAGACAAATAGTCTAAATGAGTTTAATTATTTATATTATTTCTCCCAAAACAATGATATTGCGAGATGTGATTTATTACTTGTCTATTTTGCTTACTATCATGAACTCATAAGCTCGTACTATTTTGCATTCAATGTTGATCGTGACCAAGTAAGACATAATCACATTGTATCTTATATATATTTTATCCGTAAAATACCTCGTAAACTTTCAATGACTCGTAATTCAACTCACAAGTTTATAATCATCTTGGATTGCCAACGTTGTCAAATGGAATTAGATAAGCAGACAACAATTTGCATTGAGACTGAATCATAATTTACATGTGATCTTTTTTGTCTTATTTTGTTAAATTTGAGATTCACTTGTCACGAGCCAGAGATATATGTTTGTGCATATGTAGCCATCATTCTTGATTTCATTAATGTTTCACGAAGTCCCAATTAATGCTGCACAATTAGTTCCAACAGCAGCAATCTGAATCAAATCATTGTAATGAATTGTCCAATTTTCACAAATTTAGTTATCCCTAAAAGGTATATAATTCTTATATTTAGAAACACAAGTTATGGCATAAATTTGAATTATTTGTGTAAACAAATTAAATTGTGATTACATGCATATAATGTTATAAAAGGTGCATAATTCTTATATTTAGAAACATGAGTTAATGGCATGAATTTGAATTATTTGTGCAAACAAATTAAATTGTGATCACATATTAAACTTGATTAGCTGTCATTTGCCAGTTGTCATATAATAAATGAGTTGCACATGCCGTTGCCTATAAATTGAGAGGAAAAACAACACAAAGGAAGCAAAAAAAAATGCCTTAAGCATGTTTAGCTTTTGTAGTTTTCTCTCTCTTCTCTCATGCCCTTGAATTGAGGTTTTGAGTCGTGCTGCTTACAAGAAACAGCACCATGGCCCTCCCTCCTGCACCATGGCCATCAATTGCTGAATCAACATTCTTGTTGTTGAGGCTCGAAGTCCGATCCCAGAAATGAACTAAGCATATAAAGGTGATGCAACTTTTAAGCTTTAAGTACAGATACACATGCATATATCATTCAGAAAGTTATATCTTAATTTTTTGTTCATGGTTCATTGATTCTGCAGATGGGCAGTCAAAGCGATTGCTGCTTCTAATGTCCAGCGGAGATGAATTGCATATTCTCCACCTCCAGCTGACTTCTTCAAAGTATGCTTGAAGTTCAGACGTGAAATCACTAACCACCGCGAATCATATGATACAAACGGGTAGAGTTCCGAGCGGTGGAGAGTTCACCAAGATAAAATCTAGAGAAAGTATCTTTGTATTCAAATGATTTTTTTTTTTTGCAATAAGTTCTTCAAATTGTAATATCATATGTAGTACAATGGTCTTCGAGATTTATCCTCATATAATAAAACTTCTTAGCAAGAGTTGATGTCTTACATTTAATTTTTTCATCGTTCATGTCTTTTAGATTTGAAGATCTGTAATAATGCATATCAATGCCAACCATGGTTTTAAAGAAAACAAACAAATAATTTAAGGTATACATAAGTTTCAAATAATCATTTTGACATCAATAATAGTATAAAAATAATTTAAAGTATATTTGAGACAAAGATAATAGATATGAATCCAGATCTAACAAGTGTCACAAATAATATAGCTTGAGGTTTAATAGATATTTATTTATTTATTTATTTATTTATGTTTGAGTATCTAACTGCACAATGTCGCAAACATTTAGGTTTTTACTGTCCACAAATAGATCTTTGATATATGATTATTGCTTTCATGTTCAATAGTTAGGGGTATATGATTGTATTAAGGGTTCAATGTTTGTATGATGGTTCTAATTCTTAAAAGGGGTAGAAAATTTTTTTTTCTTGTATTAGATTCTTAGTGACCGGTATGGACATTTCTTTATGTTGAGTGCTTTGTTTAGTAGTTAGTTTGGGGATACCTTCCGGGGCATTCTTTATATTATCATATTCACTAGTAATAGATAATCATCTAAACGATTCACATTGTCTATGAAGTTGTGAAGTGATAGTTTAAATTGTCACTTGAGTTCTAAGTTTTTTATTTTTTCCTTCATTTGCACTTTAATTTTTTAAAATAAATTATAAAATTAATTAAATAAAACATTAATTGATCATTATGAATATATTATCATCACATTTCTATGAAATATCATAATTGTTTTATAAATTTTGATTTAACGAGTGCAAAATATTCATTTGTGATTTAAATTTATGTATTATAAAATATATATCTAAATACAATTTTTTATAAGAGTATATTCATAAAACTTATAAATTTATTTATAAAATTTTATTTTATCATAAATAATTAATATGAATTCTCGAATAGATTACTTAAACAAATACACTTCTGATAGTGAGCGTGCCCCCTTCATTCCTTACAAGTGATAATCCATCTTTGAACAGCCCTCCAATGTTTATTATCATCTCATGAACCCTTCAATCCTGTTCCGGTTCCAATCCATAATGATCCGGCTAGCCTTGTTGGGATATTCTTTAGGGAACTATTCCACAAGATCTATTTGGATTGAAGATTTTAGAAGGGTGAGGTAGAGTAGAGTCTGGATGCATGAAATTATATAAATTCTATTTTCACAATATTGTGTTGTTACTTTTGAGGGATCCCCAAACATCACTTTAATGGAATAAAGAAAATGAATAATTTTAAATCAAATTATTTGCCCCCCTTACCCTCAGTCATCTATATTTATCACTTTTCTATTTTTAAAATATCTTTTCTCGTATTAATATTACATTGACACGATAATGTTTTTACATTCCTTTTAAATTCATATATGTATCTTTTTTAAAAAAATAGATGAATAAAATAGTTATGAGGGAAAATAAAAAAATAGCTGAAAAAATATAAAATAAAAATAAATTAAATGATAAAGAACTATAAGATATAATTATGTTACTTAATAGACAACCGCTAGACTGCAAATTAAAGTTTCTACGGGATACCTTGAAAATTGAAATTGATTGTTGGTTTCACTGGTATTATTATTTGATCTAATTTTGTTAGGTTTAGTTCCATTCCCATTAGAGGGTCAGGATAAAAAGTCGTTGGGAGGGAGGGGTGGAAGTGATAGTATATGATATGGCGGATAATGAAGGTGAACAGAGTATAATATATTAAAAAATAATATATATCATCTAAATAATATAATTTTAAGAGAAATGAAAATGACAAACAAATAAACACCACAAAAGAAAACATATTTGTCATGATTTATTTTTCATGTTCATGCGTTATATTAAATTTTGTGTTGTCACATGACTTTTCAATTTAAAATAATATACAATATAAATCATGCAATACTATATATAATTAAAATAGTTTGGTTTATTTATAGTTAAAGAAAAAGAGTGTGGTTTATTACTATTTAAATATATATATCCTTTAGTTTTCCTTTCAATCCAACTTTTTGCCATATATGTCTAAACACCTAACTAGATTATTTTTGTAACAAAAAAAACTTACATAAGTAGATGATTTAGGCCATGTTTGGCCAAGATGATTAGTAGATAAAATTTATCTCTAAGTAAGTTTAAACTTATCTCACTATTTAATAATTTTATATTGTGACTTCAGTGGAAAAACACAAAGGTAGGTTGCTTATTTATCTAGAGAAATAAATAAATTAATTAGACTCCAACTAACTACTTATTATACTAATTAAATTTACTTTATCCAAACGCGTAGATATTTCTTTTGAAAATTAGTTTCAGTCATCAGCACTTAAAATTTATATTGAGCAAGTTTAGCTTATTATCACTCAAATTATGTTACGATGAGATGACACTTTATCACTTGCCTATTTGCTTTACTATCCTTATGTCGCAAACTCGTAACATTTTGTAAATCATTGCAGATAATGATGTCATCATAGAAGACATAATCATATTGCTTCTTTTATATTTTCCTTAGGATTTAATGCTTCCCTCATATATTATATTATATTATATTATATTATATATATACTTATTTTATGTATATTTCTATTATGATATTAATTTGAAACACAATATTAATAGTGCTGTCATTCAAAATGCAAGTCGCTTGCATCCATATACTCTAATAAATAAGGATGCAATAAATAGTATTGCAATATTTGAACACAAATTCTTTGCGTCATGGTTTTTTCTTAAACAAAAGTGTTTTTATTGCTTGAAGTGCTATAATAAATGTGTCTTTATTATTCTCAAAATTTGTGACGCAACACAATTAGCATTGTTATACACTAAAAACATCATCAATTGTATCTCTATTACATTACAACTCAATAGTATCCTAAAGAATTGACCATTTTTAAAAATTGGACTGCCCAACTGATTGCATCACTAGTTATGTGTCCTTAGATGGCCATTATGTTGCCATATTTTTTTATATTGGGACATAATATTAAAGCATTCTTATAATATCAAATAGTATAAAGACACAAAATTAATCATGCACTTTAATATTAGGATGCAAATTGTAATGTTGTTCTCCACCCTTCAAAATATTTACGATGAAAGAAGCCATTGTTGCATCCTAAAAAATTGGCATAAATGGATGACACAACTAATTGCATCATTGATTATGCATCCTTAGGTGACCATTTTATTGAAGTGAATTGGATCATTTTCATTGGAAATTTATATCACAAACTTTGTAGACTTGAATCATTTAAATTCTAATATGTGAGGTTAATTTTAAAAATAATGTGCGAAGTCAAGTATCATAGAAAATGTTTACAACGAAATGTGACTCATTGCAAATTTATATCACAAACTTTGTAGACTTGACTCATTGAAATTAGAATGTGTGAGGTTAGTTAATTTAATGTGCGAAGTCAGGTATCATAGATTATTATCGCCGAAAACATTTACAATGAGATGTGACTTAATTACTTGTCTATTTGAGCTTACTATTCTAAACTTATAAACTCGTACTATTTTGCAAGTAAGATATAATCATACTGCCTTTTTATCTCTGTAAAATACCACATAAACTTTTAATAACAATATTGTTCACTTTGTCCTTTCTTGACTCATAATTCAACTCACAAATTTGCAATGATCTTTGATTGTCAGCTTTGTCAAAAGGATTCAGACAACAATTAGATTTATAGACTGAACCATATGATTTCCATATAATCCTTTTTATTATCTTTGGGATTCACTTGTCAATTTCCACCACATGTGTATGTGTCTTACAGCGATCATTCTCAATTTCATTAATGTTTTAGAAGTCTCAATTAATGTTGTACATTTAGTTCCAAAAAGCCCAGCAATATCAATCAAATCTTTGCAATAAATTGTACAACTTTCACAAATTTAGTTATTGTCAACAATTAATGTCATAAAAGATGCATAATCCTTATATTTAGAAACATGAGTTAGTGTGCACAAATTTGAATTAATGTGCAAAGAACTGAAATTGTGATAAAAAAAATGAGACTTCATTAGCTGTTATTTGCTGGTTGTCAAATAATTGGAAATAAAGATCTTAGTAAGTACTAACATTTATGTAAGTATTAAACATTAACAAATGTAGATAATAATATATCATTGGTGGCAAATACATTATGATTGTAATATTCCTAACTTAACCATGCATGATTAGATGTATGAATGTGATGTTATATTATGTTATTGATAAGCACTATGAATGTGATGTTAAGATTTACACTTCAATGTCAACTATTGGAGTGCGAAAGCGATGAAAATTTACTTGAGGCATGGAAATGTGATTTTTAGAAAAGTAAAAATTTGGAAAATTAAAGCCAGGTAATTGTTCTATACGAAAGAATTCTAAAAGTGATTTTTAACAATTTTTAGGAGGTGCATGAATTAGGTAAAATGTAGACACAAAATTGAAAATATGTGAAATTACGATTTTTTTTCTTCGGAAAAAAATTTAGATTTCGATCCCTTGATTATTTATTTTTATAAATATTTTATTTTAATCCAAATGAGAATAGTTCCTTATTTACCTGTAATGTCTTAAGTAAATGAATAAATAAATAAATGAAAAATACAAATTCAATACCAAGGTCACTTTCTTATTTATGTTTGGTCGACTTATGGTCGATTTACCCTATCTTATCTTTTACCCTGTACGTGTTCTACCACATCTTTTCACCTCCTCACGTGAAAGAGGAGACCATGTCCTACTAGTGAAGGAATTTGAAAGAAGAGAAGGGGAATTAGGATTTTGGCATGTGGTGAGTTCATACTTCACTTTCTTTTGATTTCAGTTACATACCTTTCTAATTAGGGTTTCTTTGTACCTCTTCCATCTCATTAACTCTCAGATTTTAGCTAATCATGGGGCAACTCATGTTCTTCATGAGCAAGATTAACCTTAGCCATGTTTAATTGGTTCTTGAATATTTAGTTACATAATTCCATACCCTCGGGTGGTTCAAAAATTATGCAATTCTGATTTATCCTGTATGAGTCTACTTTCGCTGGACTTTGGAATTGAGTTAATATGATCTCTACAGAGAAAGTTATGTTATTGTTATTAAGGTATTATCACTCTGTCCGTCGAAATTGTTATCCAAGTTTGTAAATTATGTATTAAATTCAATATGTCATGTATTATTTGATAATTTAGGATGTTATCTACATTTCATTGACAATTTGAATCACTAAAAAATGATATGTGTAGAGAAAGTTATAAATATTTTATCGAGTTTTACTCAGTCTGTCAGGATGGAACTTAGGGAAAATTATGCTAGTAATGGTTAAATTTTTTGTACTCAGTAAGATAGATGTAAATTCAATAAATTTTATAATTGCATCCTATGAAGTCTACGTTTATAAAAAATTTAATTTACCCAAATATGACTTGCTTCTTATTTTATATAAATAGTACAATTAAGGTCACTCAGTTTGTCAGGACAAAGAAATACCCTAGAAGTTAGGTTGAATCTTGATTTTTCTATGAACAAGCCACAATGAAATGAGATCTGAAACTTTTATAGATTAAGATATTAGTAATAGAGAAGTAAGAAAAATTGGAATGAACAAATTTGATTATTAATTCAAGCAGATGTGAATATTCTTTTATTATTTATATAATCTATCTTAATAGTAGGCCAACTCTTATGATAAATAGTTACTTAAGTTATAAGATTAAATAATTAAGGGCATGTACCTTTACAATTAATTATGTTTCATGTGTGATAAGCTTGTATCCAGATTATAAGAGTAATGTGTTTCTTATTATTATTCTTATAGGAGTAGAAGAGTAAAGTAGTGAAAAAAAAAAAGAAAAACTTTTTGTTAGCCCTTATAGGTAAATTGGTTTCTCCTACTCTATGCATTCACTTCTTCTAAATTCAGTGTGACATTGATTTTTATATGTATTAAATACATATTTCGATAAGTTATATGAAATTATGTGTTGAATAATTGATCAATTGATGGTTCAATTGATATATTTCCCAAAAGGGATGAGATATAATGGAGTTAAGGGCTATACCGCTGATCACGATAGAAGCCACCTCTAGAGTCCACCTATCAACCACTGGTCAGTTGGTGATCCTGCATATATATGAAAGTGTTGCATTGCATACACATGTTTGATATGTTTAAATGACAATGATTGTAAATTAAGTGTAATGATTGTGATTGAAATGTTATATATGTATTTATTAAATGTATGGAAATGTTGATTTTGATATTATGATTAATGTATGTATTTTTATTAGATGAGTTATCAACTTACTAGACTATTATTTGCTCACGGTGTTGTTGTACACTTTTTCAGATTAGTAGAACTTTTGGGATCGCGAGAGACAGCATTAGCAAGGTATGGATCCTTTTTGCTGCTAAGGTATCGAGAAGTCATGTTCCCCACCGTGCATACTAGATAGAAAACTTGTTGCTCTTATATTTTTCTGTTGGGATATTGAGAGATTTTGATCTGTTCTATTTACAAAAAGTAATTTTGTACCTTGTAAAATATAAATCTTTCATGACTATGTAGTGGTATAAACTCTAGAGTTATTACATGCTCTGAATGATCAATATAAACTGCGTGGTTTAGTTAAATGTGTTATCACTTTCTTGTATTATTTAGAGGAGTTATGCACAAATTTTTAAAAAAATAAGAAAATATATTTGATCACCCATAATCCGTCACGAGCTCTGATTTAAATCACCATTTAAATTGGGGTCATGATAATGATTATTTATCATACAATAAATATTGGCAATGAAAGTTTCATGGGCATTAATAATTGACACTCGTGACTAATTATATTTGTGATTATTAGAAAATCTTATTTTCACAAAAGTTATGTAACAACTACGAGTAGAATTTTCAATATACATCCACAAAATTATTTTGTAACAAATGACAGCTAGCCAAGTTTCATACATGATCACAATTTAATTTTTGGAACTAATTGGGAGGCATTAATTGGGACTTCATAAAACATTAATGAAACTGATAATGATGGCCACATATACACAAACATGTATCTGGTGGCTCTTGACAAGTGAATCCCAAGTTTAATAAAAAAAAAAGATTACATGGAAAACATATGATTCAATATCAATGCAAGCTATTGCCTGGTTGACTAATTCATTTTGACAAAGATGGCAATCCAAGATGATTATAAACTTATAAATGAATTATAAGTCAAGAACGGCCAAGTATCATTAAAAGTTTATGGAGCATTTTACGGAGAAAAGATATGTAAGAAGCAATGTGATTATGCCTTACTTTGTACGTAGAGTCATGATACACATTGATTTGCACAATCGAACAAGTATATGTTTATGATAGTAAACAAAATAGGCAAGTAATAAAATCACATCTTATTGTCACATTACTTTAGGAGATATAATTTAAAATATTGGGGTGCTCAGAGGTGGGGTTGGACTTGACTGTGAACAAACATGGTTCGACTCGATCAAATTTGGTCAGGACATGTTGAATGCCATATGGGAGGTGAATCCATTCCAACCAAATCAGGTTTGGGTGGTAGGATAGTCGAATTACCGGATCACCACTTTCTTTTTAAAAACTTTTTATATTATTTAATATAAAATATTATTTAATATTTATTTTTATTTACATTTAAAATACTTTATTTTAATGTTTCAATATTTTGATTAAATGTAGGCTTTAAGTTACACAAAATGTTTAAAATTTTAAAACAAAATAAATAATTTGGGTTGTCTAGGGTCGGGTCAACTTGGATTGAGATTTTTCAATTCGTACATGTCCCGAGCACTCATCGAATTGTGATCAGGTCCGATCAGGTCCAACCCGACCCGACTAAGGCTGAGCATGATCCGGGTCGACCCAGACCGCACCGACTCGGGCAATCGGGAAAAATACCCGGTCCGGATCCGATAACTGTAATACCTGGCGGATTCCGAGTTAGGACCGTATTCACAGCGTAGGAACCCGACTCGAAACATGGCCCGAGTAATATTAAAGTTAATACTTTTACCTAGGCCGTTAAGGCGTTAAGTTAACCCGTGCGAATGTGCCCTAGCCGCCAAGGTTGTCAAGTTCGAGTTTTTACGTAAACTCATTTTTTGGGGGTAGAATCGTATCGTAAACTCGATACGTAAATACGCAGAGTTTATATATAATATTATTTTAATGATAGTAATTCTTAAAAACACATAAAATATAATAATAAATATTAAAAAACTATAATACCAGGAATAATTAATATGTTAAAATTTCAAATTATAAACTCACAAAAGTTTCATTCTAATACATTTTAAGATTATCATGTTGTAGAGTATATTGGATTTATGACTACTATTTTTCTTTAATTTTTTTTTAGATGCAACCTTGACATTTTTTAATGTTTTAACTATTAACTATTATTATTATTTTATTATCATCTTATCATAATGAATGTCATACAATTATAAATACTTGAATATTATAATATATTGTTTCAACATATTATTATTTAATTTCAAGTATTCTGATTTAAAGAATGAAATAGTAGAAAAAAATTATTAGAAATAAATATTAATATGCTACTTACTATAATGTCAAATGATTATAACTAGTATTTTTATATCATATCTTAATTTATGATATTATATATTTTAAATAATACTATTATTGTAAATCAAAGAATAAAAAATAAGGAGGTGAAAGATAAAAGAAACAAAATACTGATGGCAATGGGTGTTGAACGCAAGACGTCCCAAATCCCTACAGCATGCATTGTCCAAAAAGCCACTTCAACATCTGTCTAAACTCGGCGTTTTTATACTTGAAACGTTCGATGGAATGACTTCTTCCGATTTTAACATCTTGAAATGTATCCACATGCGAGTTTACATCAAGTTGCGAGTTTAGACTGAGTCAATTCATTTTTCTACCCTAGAACCGTAAGATCGGACGATTTTAAGTACTAAAGCGCGATTTTGACAACCTTGATCACCTCCTCCTTCACTGATGACACCGACAGGCGAGAAACGATCCAGATGGCTGCAGAGGCTGATGACGGCGTCGAAGACCCTCACGGGATGAGTGAGAGATGGGGAAGGGAAAAATCAGCGATCGAGGGCGAGTGCGCTTGCCAGCAATCGATTGAGGGCTGCATCGAGAGAGAGAGAATGGAGGGAGGGAGGGTTCATAGTTTTCATCGCAAGAGAGAGAGGGAGTATTCATCTCGTGAGATTAATCTCAATTGTTAGATTAGATTTGAACGACATCCGATTAGATCTAATCATATTTGATTTGAACTGTCCGATGTGATCTGGATGGCTAAAATGCTGCTTCATAGGGTGTGAAGCAAAGGGTGCTTCACACCCCTATTTTACCTTATATATATATATATATATATATATATATATAATATCTTATTGTTGTTTAAGTTAATCATCTTCGATAAGTCTAGGAGCTTTCTTCCACAATTTCAGAAGATTAATGTTTACGATCAATTTTCATCAAGGATAACTAAAAGTTGAGGTATATGCACTATGGCAAACCAAGTTTCCATACAATTTAACCCCAAGGAGAACAAGATCTCCATAGAAGCTAGAAATATAAAATAAAATATTCTGGTGCATTTGTTTAACTGCATTACCTTTAATTTCTCTTCAAAAATAAGTATGAAACATCAATTAAACAAATATCTCTTGCACTTTCATATAAGAACACAAAAAATGAAAATTCATATTTTGCAATATGACAAAAGTTACCACCATTTTTCTTTTTGAAATATTTGTAATATAAAAATGCATCTAATATTTTAAGCTGCCTTTGAACCATGTTGCCTATGCGACACAGGTAACCCCTTAATCAAGATTTGCTCACCTTTAACATGGTGGCTGCATTGAACCATGTCCTGCTTGACTTGTGGTAGCTAATTAGAACAAAAGGGAAAAATTGCTAGACCATGAGCATGGTTGTAGCTAATTAGATTAGTGGATAAGGACCCGGTCATTATGTTTTTTATGTGCTAATTAGGTAATTAGATTAGTGGACAAGTTATTTGTTTGTTTTTCTTTATAGCTAGAATTGAGATTGACATGCATTGTCACGGATCTTAAAAACTAAAAGATGTGTGAACGATGAAAAAGATTAAATGTAAGACCCAACTCTTGCAAATAAGTTTTCTTACAAGAGAATAGTTCTCCTGTCAACTACATATGATATTACAATTTGAAAATTTTATTGTAAAAATTAAGTTCATTTGAGTACAAAGATTTCTCTTATTTTTTTTACTTGGTGACCTCTCCACCGCTAGGACTCTCATCCATTTGTGTCTTGATTCTCGATTGTTGATTGTTTTTATCTTGGTGGACTCTCCACCGCTACGACTACTCTTGAACTTCAGGCATAGTTCGAATCAGACAGCTGGTGATGAACAAATGAGAAGTTAACCTCCACTTGACATCACAAGCAGCAATGGTTTTGGCAACCCATCTGAGGAATCAAAGAGAACAAATAATCAATTAAGATTATAACTTTAGGAATGAGATATGTGTAGTCATATAGAAGCTTAAAAATTCATCACCTTGATATGCTTGAGTTCATTTCTGGGATCGGACTCTGAGCCTCAACAAAAACGAATGTTGATGTCAGCAATTGATGACCATGGTGGAGGAGGGAGGGTCATGTTGCTATTTCTTGCAAGCAACATGACTCAAATCCTCATACTGCTAACGTTCACGGACATAGGAGAAGAGAAAGAAAACTACAAAAGATATTAAAAGTATGTTGAAGGCATTTCTTTTTTACTTCCTTTGTGTTGTATTTTTCTTTCAATTTATAGGCAACAGCATTTGCACCACTCATTTATTATGTGACAACTAGCAAATAATAGCTAATAAAATCTCATATGTGATCACAATTTAGGTTCTTTGCACATTAATTCAAATTGTGCCCATTAACTAATGTTTCTAAATATTAAGATTGTGCATCTTTTATGACATTAATTGTTGGCCATAACCAAATTTGTGGCACAATGTTTTGCAAAGATTTGATTGAGATTGATCTTTTTAAAAACTAATCTCGCGGCCTTAATTGAGACTTCTAAAAGCATTAATGAAATTGGGAATGATGGCCACATACACGCATATATATGTGGTGCACTTGAAAAGTGAATCCACATTTAATAAACGGGTTTACTTGGAAATTATGTGATTCAGTCTAAATGCAATTTGTTGCCAGGTTGTCTAAATCCTTTTGACAAAGCTTGCAATCCAAGATCATTGCAAATTAGTGAGTTGATTTATGAATCAAGAAAGGTTGAAGAGAACAAGATTATCATTCAAAGTTTACGAGGCATTTTACGGAGATAAGATGTATAAAAAGAAGTATGATTATATCTTACTTCATAGGGTCATGATACACATTGATTTTCAAAACTTTACAAGTTTATAAGTTTAGAATAGTAATTTAAATAGACAAGTAATAAAGTCACATCGCGTTGCAACAATTCTTTGGGAGATATTAATCTTAGATAACACACATTAAATTACTTAACCTGGCACACTAAAGTAATTAATATCTACATTAGAATTTAAAGGAGTCAAGTCTACAAAGTTTGTCATATAAATTTGCAATGAAAATGATGCAATTCACTACAACAAAATGGTCTTCTAAGCACACATAATCACTGATGCAATAAATTGAGTCATCCATTTTTTTGGAAGCGTCAATTTTTTAGGACACTCTCTTCTTGCATCACAAATATCTTGAAGGATGGAGGGCGCATTTGCATCCTAATATTAAAGTACATGACAATTTTTGCATCTTTGTATTATTTGTATAAGAATGATTTGATATTGTGTCCCAAGATAAAAAAATATGGCAACACAATGGCCATCTAAGGACACATAATTGGGGATGCAATAGGACCATCCAATTTTTAAATACAGTCCATTTTTTAGGACATGTTACGTAATTGAGATACAATTGATTTATGTTTCAATTAATAATAACACTTAATATTGTATTACATGAATTATGGATCAAATGATTTGTATAACCTGTAACGATGGTAATTGGGTTGCATCATTAAATTTGTGAATAATAAAGACACTTTTATTATAGTGCTTCGAGCAATATAACACTTTTATTTAAGAAAAAATCAAAACCATGATACAAATAATGTAATATTCCGAACGTAATCATGCACAATTAGATGTATGAATGTGATGCTATATTATGTTGTTGATAATTATTATGAATGTGATATTAAGACTTATGCTTCAATGTCAACTATTGAAGTTCCAAAGCGATAGGAATTTACTTAAGAATTTTCGGAAAAGTGAGAATTTAGAAAATTAAAGTCCCTGTAATTGTTCCTATATATGAAAGAATTTTAAAAGTGATTTTTAAAAATTTTTAGTAGGTGTCTTAGTGAGATAAAATGTAGACATAAAATAAAAAAATATGTGAAATCACGATTTTTGTTCTTCGGATAAAAATTTAGATTTCGATTCCTTGGTTATTATTTTTATAAATATTTTATTTGAATCCAAATGGGAGTAATTCTTTATTCACATGTAATGTCTTAAGTAAATAAAGAAATAAATTTACTTAAATGACATTAGATGTAAATAAGCTCAATACCAAGGGCACTCACCTACCTCTATGTTTGGCGGACTTAAGATCGGTTTCTACATTGCTTATCTTTTACCCTCTGCATGCTTTACCACCTCTTCACCTACCCCAATAGAAATTCAAGTAAAACAAGAGCTCATGTGCTACTTGTGAAGGAAATTGGAAGAAGAGAAAGGGAAATTAGGCTTTTAGCATGTGGTAAGTTAATATATTTACCTTTTCTCTGCTTCGAGAGGCAAGGCAACCTCTCCTCCTAGGAAGCTAATCTATTTCTCTCGCTCAAGAAGTAAGATTTTGAACCTCTTTTACACAGGAGCGCTCTCAGTTTTTTTGAACAAAAGTGTTTCTCTATTTTACAATTCTATGCTCACAAGAAGAGAAGAGAGAAAGAAGATAAAGCTATAAAATGAAAACTTCAAGAAATGATATTTCTTTATAACTTGAAGTTTTTCTTCAATGAGTGAATGGATGCCTTTGCCTATGGCTTTGGCACTCATTTTATAGCCTTCAATTTGTGGAAAATTCATTCAGAAATTGTTCCACAAATTTCTCCTTCAAATTTGACGGTTACTGTTCATATGACTCGAAGGCCAGTCGACAACACTTCGGGACCGGTCTATGTGACTGTTGCGCCATCTTTATAGTTTCTGCACTAGGTCGATCGATCGGACTGTCGACCGATATATCGATCGGTATTGTCTCGACATCAATCGGTTCTAGATAGGTCGACCGGTGTATTCATTTGGTCGACCGGCTTTCTTTGCGTCGACCGACAGGTTGACCGACCTGCACTGTTTTGATCATAACTTTCTGTACAGTTATCTAAATTAGATGATCTTGGAGTTTATGGAAAACTAACAGAATTCTCTACAACTTTGACTTTCACATTCATCAAAAAACTAATGAGATCAGTGACAATTATTTAATCAAAGCGTAGTGCATAAAGTTATCCATTTTTCTTTAAACTTTTTCAGCATTTCAACTTTAATCTTTCGAGGTTTTTGATCAAAATATAATTTTATATGTCATTAAAACTTTGACCCAACATTTGTATCTTTGTATTATTTGTATAAGAATGCTTTGATATTGTGTCCCAAGATAAAAAAAAATATGGCAACATAATGGCCATCTAAGCACACATAATTGGGATGCAATCAGTAGGACCGTCCAATTTTTAAAAATGGTCCAATTTTTAGGACATGTTACATAATAGAGATACAATTGATTTATGTTTCAATTAATAATAACACTTAATATTGTATTACATGAATTATGGATCAAATGATTTGTATCACCTATAACGATGGTAATTGAGTTGCGTCATAAAATTTGAGAATAATAAAGACATGTTTATTATAGCACTTCAAGCAATACAACACTTTTATTTAAGAGAAAACCAAAACCATGACACAAATAATTTTTTTCAAATACAAAGCAATACTATTTATTGCGTTCTTAATTTTGAGAGTAGAGTAGTCGAGAGAGGCAATTGATTTGCATTTTGAGTGACAACACTTTTAATATTGTGTTCCAAGATAACATAACAAAAATAAATAAAATAAGCATGCAATATATATATATATATATATATATATAAGAAGCATTAAAAAATTACATAGCATCCCAGGGAAAAAATATAAAAGAAGCAATATGATTATGTCTTATATGATGACATCATCATATGCAAAGGTTTACAATATCTTACGAGCTTACAATGTAAGGATAGTAATGCAAATAGGCAAGTAATAAAGTCGCATTTCGTTGTGAAGTCATTTGGGCTATAATCAGCTAAACTAGCTCAACATAACTTTTAAGTGCTGATAATTAAGTTATTGACTAAAACTAATTTTCAAAAGATGCAGATATACATTTGGATAAAGTAAACTTAATTAATACTAAGTAGTTAGTTATGACAAAATTAATTAACTTATTTCTGTAGAATAAATAAGTACCTACCTCTTTTTTTCACTACCAAGTAAATTTTATATCTTCTTATCAGTCACATTATAAAACTATTAAACACTGAGATAAGTTTAAATTGCTTATATAATAATTTTATCTACTAATCATCTTAGGCACTTTTTGGCAATATCAAAATTAGCGTTTTAAGTAGCGTTTAGTGGTTCAAACGCTAATTATTTTATTTGGTAAATGAGAAAAATAAATAATGTTTAGTGTTTCATACGAAAATATTAAAAAGCTACTTCAACTAGCACTTAACGTTTAGAGGTTAGCATTTTATAGATTTTTCAAATTTTACCCTTATTCAAATACATTATTTCTTTCTAACTTATCTTATTATTTTCTCTTTTTTTATTTTATAATCATTTAACTATATTTCTTTTTATATTAATGCTTAATAATTACAAATTATTTATATGTTAACAATGAATAAAAAATTATATGTTAACAATGAATAAAAAATACTTTCACAATTAATACTTTTATATCATGGGTCCATTATATAAAAATTATTGTCAATATAAATTTTTATATATTTTAACAAAAAATTTAGTTGTGAAATTTTATTTTATTTAATTAAGATATAAATATTTGATTTATTTGTATTATAATACAATTTGCATAGTGCTTAAATTAAACAATTTATCATATGTTTGATTATGTCATTTTATATTCATCAGCTAATTCTACTGCTAAGTTTATCAACACTTATTTGTTACAACGTCTAACCGTTAATCATCATCCGTTATTCGCTATCTGTTAGTTAATCTGTTATCTACTTGTTAAATCGTTGTCCGCTTGTCAAATAGCTAATAATGCCAATTGGATTGAAAGAAAAAAATTTAAAAGATATATATACTTGTATCGTAATAAATTTGATCCTTTTCTCTAACAACAAGTAAATCAAACTATTTAGATTTATTCTTTAATAGTGCCTTTGCTTCTTTTGCAGATCAATTTACATTTATTCTCATTCCCAACAAACCACAAAGGACTTGCATGAAAAGGACAAAGATGACTTCTCAAGTTTCTGTATTTTACCAGTTTGTGGACAAGAGACATATCCATCAAATTTCATAAGTCTTGATACCTGTTTATGGAAAACAATCAAAGAACAGGATATGTTCATTCAATTAGTTTCAAAAGTGTACAAAAAAAGGAATTTAAGGAATAAAAAGGAAGAAGAATTAATGGACTTCATCCATTCAATTCTCTACCTTTTCTTGTAACACCATTGTTAGCTAAACTTAGTCTGAAAGTGCTCGGCTAGGCAAGAAGGTCAGTGCCCGTTGTACATTCGATCGAATATTGGACGGTATGCATCATGAGGTCGCTTCTGTGGTGGTGGGATCTGGGTCGACGATGGCAAGATATGCACCCGACGACAACGAGAGGATCAGGCCACAATCGGCATTGAACATGAGATGTCGTAGATAACCAAAAGGAACATAGGTGGTTTTGATTTTTTGACATTGGTTTTATTATGTAGGGCAGTTTCGATCTGGACCACATATGCAAAATCAACGAACGAAATGTAAGTGTTTCACCAAAGGTTGTTGCAACCCCGTTAAATTCATATACATACACACGTGTATATATATATGTGTATATATATATATATATATATATTCAACTTTCTATAAGAAATGATATATATAAACATATATGACTAATAAATCTAAGCAATATTTAAATAGTGTTGCATGATTTATAACGTATATTATATTAAATTCAAAAGTCATGTGTAATGCAAAATTTAATATAAAGAATGAACATGAAAAAAACTCATGACAAATATGTTTTCTTATGTGGTGTTAACCTGTTTGTCATTTTTTCTCTTAAAAATAAATTATCTAGATGATATATATTATTCTTAATATATAATATTTCGATCACCTTCATTATCTATGTGATCATATAATCCCACCTCCACCCTTCCCTCCCAACAACTTTTTTATTGACCCTTTGATTGGCATGGAAATAAACCTCACAAAATTAGACCAAATATCCTCAGTGCTTAAGCGCGAGTTCAAATGTTTGTGAATGCAGAAAATTCTCTCTAAGAGCCAACCACCACGAGAATAGTTGGACTCTATAGTAGGTCGAGATTTCAACTCATGACCATGGTTGGACGATCGATATCGCTTCAACTCTGCCAATCGATTTCAAGGTATCCCCCAAAAACATCAATTTGCAATCAGCGTTATTATTATATTATATAGTTATTTGTCACAATTTATTTTTATTTTATTTTTTCAACTAATTTATATTTTATTTATTTATTATATATATAAATTGAAAACAAATGTAGCATATCAAATGTAATATTAATATGATAAAAAGATATTTAAAATAAAAGAGTGATAAATATAAATTATTGAGGAGGAAGGGGCAAGTAATTTAATTGAAAATTATTCACTCTTCTTCATTCCACTAAAAGTGATGCTTGGAGATCCTTCAAAAATAACAACACAATATTATGGAAAAAGAATTTATATAACTTCATTCATCCATGATCCACTCCTCTCTACCCTTCTAAAGTCTTCAATCCAAACAGATCTTGTGGAATAGTTCATCAAAAAATTCCCAACAAGGTTGGCGCACACTACTAACCCCTGAACGACACATCAAGATGCAATCTGGGCTAACAGATCATTATGGATTGGAAGAGGAATAGGATTAAAGGGTCCATGAGAAACATTGGAGTAGGGTTGTTCATAGGTCAAGTTCAGGTTTCAATATTTTTAAGGCACGCCTTGTCGGGTCCGATGGTCGGATTATCCTACCACCATTTTCTTTTTTGAAAAAAGTTATATTTGTAATATAAAATGCATCTAATATTATAAGCTGCCTTTGAACCATGTTGCCTATGGGAGACAGGTAACCTCTTAATCAATATTTGCTCACCTTTAAAATGGTGGCTGCATTGAACCATGTCCCACTCGACTTGTGCTTTGTTGTAGCTAATTAGAACAAAAGGGAAAAAATTGCTAGACTTGAGCTTGGTTGTAGCAAATTAGATTAGTGGATAAGGACCCAGTCGTTATGTTTTAATGTGCTAATTAGCTTGTTTTTCTCGGTTGTAGCAAATTAGATTAGCTTGCCTATTGCTCCAATGCTTGGACTCTCAGCCATTTGTGTCTTGATTCTCGGTGGTTGATTGTTTTTATCTTGGTGAACTCTCCACCACTAGGACTACTCTTGAACTTCAGGCATAGTTCGAATTAGACAGCCGGTGATGAACAAATGAGAAGTTAACCTCCAGTAGACATCACAAGCAGCAATTGTTTTGGCAACCCATCTGCGGAATCAAAGAGAACAAATAAGTAATTAAGATTATAACTTTAGGAATGATATATGTGTAGTCATATAGAAGCTTAAAAGTTCATCACCTTGATATGCTTGAGTTCATTTCTGGGATCGGACTCTAAGCCTCAACAAAAAAGAATGTTGATGTCAGCAATTGATGGCCATGGTGGAGTAGGGAGGGCCATGCTATTGTTTCTTGCAAGCAACATGACCTAAATCCTCAGACTGCTAACATTCACAGACATAGGAGAAGAGACAGAAAACTACAAAAGCTATTAAAAGTATGTTGAAGGCATTTCTTTTTTACTTCCTTTGTGTTATATTTTTCTTTCAATTTATAGGCAACAGCACTTGCACCACTCATTTATTATGTGACAACTAGCAAATAACAGCTAATCAAATCTCATATGTGATCACAATTTAGGTTCTTTGCACATTAATTCAAATTTGTGCACATTAATTCGTGTTGCTAAATATTAGGATTGTGCATCTTTTATGACATTAATTGTTGGCAATAACCAAATTTGTGGCACAATGTTTTACAAAGATTTGATTGAGATTGCTGAGTTTTTTAGAAACTAATCTGGCGGCATTAATTGAGACTTCTAAAAACATTGTGTCCTTAGATGGCCAT
The DNA here is from genome assembly GCA_030549335.1 of Pontederia crassipes. Classification (NCBI taxonomy): domain Eukaryota; kingdom Viridiplantae; phylum Streptophyta; class Magnoliopsida; order Commelinales; family Pontederiaceae; genus Pontederia; species Pontederia crassipes. The sequence continues at coordinate 76,134,951 of CM060192.1, forward strand.
TATGTTGCCATATCTTTTTATATTGGGACACAATATCAAAGCATTCTTATAATATCAGATAGTATAAAGACACAAAATTAATCATGCACTTTAATATTAGGATGAAAATTGTAATGTTTTCTCCACCCTTCAAAAAATATTTACGCTGCAAGAAGCCATTGTTGCGTGGCATAAATGGCTGACGCAACTGATTGCATCATTGATTATGCGTCCTTAGGTGACCATTTTGTTGAAGTGAATTGGATCGTTTTCATTGGAAATTTATATCACAAACTTTGTAGACTTGAATCATTTAAATTATAATGTGCGAGGTTAATTAATTTAATGTGTGAAGTCAATTATCAAAGAAAACGTTTACAACGAGATGTGACTCATTGCAAATTTATATCACAAACTTTGTAGACTTGACTCGTTGAAATTTTAATGTGTGAGGTTAATTAATTTAATGTGCGAAGTCAGGTATCATAGATTATTATTGCCGAAAACATTTACAATGAGATGTGACTTAATTACTTGTCTATTTGAGCTTACTATTCTAAACTTATAAACTCGTACTATTTTGCAAATCAATGTGTATCATGACCCTATGAAGTAAGATATAATCATAAACTTTTTATATATCTTATCTCCGTAAAATACCACAAACTTTTAATGACAATATTGTTCACTTTGTCCTTTCTTGACTCATAATTCAACTCACAAATTTGCAATGATCTTTGATTGTCAGCTTTGTCAAAAGGATTTAGACAACAATTAGATTTATAGACTGAATCATATGATTTCCATATAATCCTTTTTTATTATCTTTGGGATTCACTTGTCAATTTCCACCACATGTTTATGTGTCTTACAGCCATCATTCTCAAATTCATTAATGTTTTTAGATGTCTCAATTAATGTTGTACATTTAGTTCTAAAAAAGCCCAGCAATATCAATCAAATCTTTGCAATAAATTGTACAACTTTCAGAAATTTAGTTATTGTCAACAATTAATGTCATCAAAGATGCATAATCCTTATATTTAGAAACATGAGTTAGTGTGCACAAATTTGAATTAATGTGCAAAGAACCGAAATTGTGATAAAAAAAAAAGTGAGACTTCATTATCTGTTATTGGCTGGTTGTCAAATAATTGAAAATAAAGATCTTAGTAAGTACTAACATTGTAAGTATTAAACATTAACAAATGTAGATAATAATATATCATTGGTGGCAAATACATTATGATTGTAATATTCCTAACTTAACCATGCATGATTAGATGTATGAATGTGATGCTATATTATGTTATTGATAAGTACTATGAATGTGATGTTAAGACTTACACTTCAATGTCAACTATTGGAGTGCGAAAGCGATCGAAATCTACTTGAGTCATGAAAATGTGATTTTTAGAAAAGTGAAAATTTGGAAAATTAAAGTCCAGGTAATTGTTTATATATATGAAAGAATTCTAAAAGTGGTTTTTAACATTTTTTAGGAGGTGTATGAGTTAGGTAAAATGTAGACACAAAATTGAAAAATCTGTGAAATCACGATTTTTATTCTTCGGACAAAAATTTAGATTTTGATTTTTTTTCCTTGATTATTTATTTTTATAAATATTTTATTTGAATCCAAATGTGGGATAGTTCCTTATTTATATTAATGTCTTGAGTAAATGAATAAATAAATAAATAGAAAATACAAACTCGATACCAAGGTCAATGTAACAACTCAGATGTTTTATGATTAATAAAAGAATATTTTAATATTCTTATTTGGGAATTATGGCCATTAATATTATTATATTTAATAATTCCAAAAATAAAAAAATTGAGGAGTTTAATTAAGGATAAAAATGTATTATGGAATATTTAATTAAATTCATAATTATTTAATTATTAAAATAAATCAGGATGTTAAAAGATATTTAATTAAAAGATTAAATTTGATGAGGATTAAAAGTTATGGATGGATTGGAAATCAAGGATCTAGAACCCTATAAATAAGTTCTTAGGGCCGGTCATCAAACGAATTTTCTCATCTTTGGTTCTCGGTGTTCAGCGGCAGAGGCGTGACGTCCAATTGACGGCAAGACGTAATTCGATGTCGAACAACTAGACGTGAAACAAGGTATGTAAGAGAGGATCCGTAGGATTATTTAATAATTGATTCTTTTTTCTGATAATATTATTATCGGCCGAAAAAAAGTTGGAGAATTTTATTGCCATTGCAAAATGATGTTTCATGGCATGAAATAGATTAGAATATGATAGATTTATTATGTCCGTAAATCCTTTTGCCCAGTAATTTTCGCATAAAAAAAGATAATAAGGATTCGGATGGGAGGCGTAAAGAGTAGAGGAAAATTGATTTTGGGCCAATTTTTCGTGCGGCGGTGCAGAGAAGAAACAATTGGTTGGCCGTGACAAAAAAAAAAGAAAGAGAAAAGAGCGCAAGAGTAATGGAGAAAAAGAAAAAATACAAAGATTATTTGGGCGAAAAGTCAGGAGAGAGAATAGCATAGCAGAGAGAGGAAATTGGTGGTCAATAATGGATGAGGAGGAGAGAGAATAGCTTGATGAAAAATAAGAGAAATTTACGGCCGCAAAACCAGGAGAGAGAGAAGGGAATTGAGAAAAGGAAATGAGAAAAAAAAGGGCCTGAGATTGATAAGGAGGGGGCAAAAAGGGAAAAGGCGTTTGCTAACTTTCACGCAAAGAGAGAAAAAGGAATTTTTTTGAAATTCCTTTCTTGAATCTCTAGTCCAACAAGGAAAAATAAATAAATAAATAAATATAGAGATGAAGTCGAGAGTTAATTATTTATTTTATTTAGATTAATAATTTTAATTATGAGTTTTATAATAATTATCTTACGGTCATTTATTGATTGTATTATTATTGATTGGTCCTGATTAAATTGCCATCATACTTGATTATATTATTATCATATCTGATAATACTTTATCATATTGTCATTATATCTGATATATTTTGTTATCATATCCAATCTTATCATTGATTATGATACTGATCCAATAGTCTTTCGGATTGGGTCTTGTTTCACCTAAATTAAATTGTTAAAAGATAGACATCTTAGGTAAATAAGATAAAAGCTGAAAGCTACTGGATCTTTATGTTCTTTGATTGTCTCCAAGCCCCCGGGCCATATTATTATTGAATTGAATGGGGCAGATAGTGGACCTAAATGTTTGAGGCGCCATCATCCTTTAGAGAAGCTATTGTCCTGTGTTTGGTCATGATCCCCTGCCATTCACGAATAATTATTAGCGCTATATTGTTGGGTGACTTGCCGTGGCATTGATCTCCTACTGGCCTACATGAAAGAGACATGGAGTTTCCCTTAATTGACCGAGCGTTCTCATTGAATTGGATAACTCCGAACCTTCTAAATTGAATTGAATTGAATTAAAATCGAATCGAATTGAGTTGGATTGAAATCGAATTGAATTGAATTGATCATGGTCAATTGGATATTGGCGTTGACTAGCATTGCCTCCGCCCATTGAATCTAATTGAATTGTAATTGACCAATGACCATTGATATTGAATTGAAAATTGTTAAATTGAATGGGGTCATGGTGATCTGTCATCATTGATATTGTTAATTGTTAAATCGATATTGATCAGCCATTTGACCTTTTCTTGATTCTTCCTGATCTATGGATTTATTGTCCTATTGTTAAATTGAATCATTGATCCAATCCTCTGTCGTTAATTGAACAATGTCATATGGATCAGGCAATTATTAATTGTTATCTCTATTGATTGGTCTCTTGACCATAACCTGATATAATTGCTCATATTGATAAATCGGTATATTATTAATTGATTATTATATTCATTGCTCAATTGACTCATCATTGATTATATCTTATTTTCGATTGAGCATATTGATTATTTAGTAGACCCTACGTACTGAATATTTTTATACTCATGGATATTTTTCTGTACCTAGATCCGTGCAGGAGAGAGAACTTTGATAGAGGATGATGCTGCAGGTGGCTATGCTCAGTGACAGACATATGTTGCACATATTTTAGATCGAGTGGTCTAGTTTTTATTATTTTCGTATTTATTAGAATTGCGAACTTATTGATATTTTAATTATTTTGAATATAATGGATTATTAGCTTTTTATTATTGAAAATCTTCTGCATTTATTGTTTATATTCCACAAAAATATTTTATAGAAAATTGAGTAGCACGTGAAAGTCACGTAGGTCTCGGGGCATTACAATCACTTTCTGATTTATGTTTGGCCGACTTCTCGGTTTACCCCTACCTTATCTTTTACCCTCTACATGTTCTACCACATATTTTCACCTCCTTACCTGCCCCATCTGAAATCCATGTGAAAGAGGAGACCATGTCATACTAGTGAAGGAATTTGAAAGAAGAGAAGGTGAATTAGGGTTTTGGCATGTGGTGAGATCATACTTCACTTTCTTTTGATTTCAATTACATACCTTTCTAATTAGGATTTATTTGTACTTCTTCCATCTCATTAACTCTCGGATTTTAGCTAATCATGGGGCAAAACTCATGTTCTTCATGAGCAAGATTAACCCTAGTCATGTTCAATTGGTTCTCGAATATTTAGTTATATAATTCCATACCTTCGGGTGGTCCAAAAATTATGCAATTTTGATTGATCCCCTATGACTATACTTTCGTTAGACTTTGGAATTGAGTTAATATGATCTCTATAAGGAAGGTTATGTTCTTGTTATTAAGGTATTATCATTCTGTCCGTCGAAATTGTTATTCAAATTTGTAAATTACGTGTTAAATCCAATATGTCATGTAATTTGATAATTTAGGGTGTTTTCTACATTGATGTTAGGTTTCATTGACAATTTGAATCACTCAACGATGATATGCGTAAAGAAAGTTATAAATATTTTACCGAGCCTTACTCAGTCTGTCAAGATGGAACTTAGGGCAGATTATGCTAGTTTTTGTTAAATTTATTGTACTCGATACAGATAGATATAAATTCAATAAATTTTATGAGTTGCATCCTATGAAGTATATGTTTATAGAAAATTTAATTTACTTAAATATTACATGTTTCTTATTTTATTTAAATAGTACAATTAAGGTCCTCAGTCAGAACAAAGAAATACCCTATAAGTTAGGCTGAATCTTGATTTTCCTATGAACAAACCACAATGAAATAAGATTTGAAACTTTTATAAATTATTAGTAATAAAGAAGTAAGAAAAATTGTAATGAACAAATTTGGTTATCAATTCAAACATATATGAATTTTCTTTTATTATGTATATAACCTGTCTTAATAGTAGGCTAACTTTTGTAATAAATAGTTACTTAAGTTATAAGATTAAATAATTAAGGGTATGTACCTTTGCAATTAATTATGTTTCATGTGTGATAAGCTTGTATCCAGATCATAAGACATCAATGAAACTGATAATGATGGCCACATATACACAAACATGTATCTAGTGGCTCTTGACAAGTGAATCCCAAATTTAATTAAAAAAAAGATTACATGGAAAACATATGATTCAATATCAATGCAAGCTATTGCCTGGTTGACTAATTCCTTTTGACAAAGATGGCAATCCAAGATGATTATAAACTTATAAATGAATTATAAGTCAAGAACGGCCAAGTATCATTAAAAGTTTACGGGGCATTTTACGGAGAAAAAATGTGTAAGAAGCAATGTGATTATGCCTTACTTTGTACGTAGAGTCATGATACACATTGATTTGCATAATCGAACAAGTATATGTTTATGATAGTAAACAAAATAGGCAAGTAATAAAATCACATCTTATTGTCACATTACTTTAGGAGATATAATTTAAAATATTGGGGTGCTCAGATGTGGGGTTGGACTTGACTGTGAACAAACATGGTTCGACTCGATCAAATTTGATCAGGACATGTTGATTGCCATATAGGAGGTGAATCCATTCCAACCAAATCAGGTTTGGGTGGTTGGATAGTCGGATTACCGGATCACCACTTTCTTTTTTAAAACTTTTTATTACTTTTTATATTGTTTAATATAAAATATTTTTTAATATTTATTTTTATTTACATTTAAAATACTTTATTTTAATGTTTCAATATTTTGATTAAATGTAGGCTTTAAGTTACACAAAATGTTTAAAATTTTAAAACAAAATAAATAATTTGGGTTGTCTAGGGTCGGGTCGACTTGGATTGAGATTTTTCAATTTGTACACGTCCCGAGCACTCATCGAATTCTGATCAGGTCCAAACCGACCCGACCCAGACCGCACTGACTCGGGCAATCGAGAAAAATACCCGGCCCAGGTAGTTTCCGGACCTAGTCTGGATCCGTTAACTGTAATACCCGGCGGGTTCCGGGTTAGGACCATATTCACAACGTAGGATCCCAACCTGGAACATGGCCCAAGTAATATTAAAGTTAATATTTTTAGTTGGTCCGTTAAGGCGTCAAGTTAACCCGTGCGAGTGTGCGCTAGCCGCCTTCGCCTCCTCCGCTGCCGCCCTCTCCGCTCCGTCCCTCCCTCTTCATCTTCTCCTACAGCAGCAGAGGCGGCGACATCCTTCTCTCTCTTCCATTTTTCCCAACGATCTGTCTCCATGGGATCCGGCGGCGGAGGCGGCAAAGGACAAGGGGCAGCCGGCGGCGGAGGCACCCTCGGCGGAATCCACGCTGCAACCGCCTGCTCTCGGGCCCCCTGAGAAGCCGCTGCCGGGGGACTGCTGCGGCAACAGGTGCGTATTGCTGGCTCGCCGTCACCATCGGCTCACACTCGTGCTCTTGCCGATTCGCTGTCACCATCGGCTCTTCTACTTTCTCTTCTTCTTCTCTCTCTCGCTGCCGCCGCTGCGTGTTGCCATGTCTGCCACCGCCGCCATCGCCAATAGGTTCTACTTTGATCTCCCTCTCGGCTCTTCCCTCTTCTTCTTCTCCGGTTCTCCCTCTCTTCCTCTGACTCTGTTTAAAAGTCGGTTTCGACAGCGGAGGGCAGGCGATTGGCGGGAGCGGCGACGGAGGTGGAGTCAGTCGGGCGGTATCCCCCATCCCCTGGTCCCGATTTAAAACCTAGTTTTTTCACGGAATTCCGGGGCTGACCCGATCCGGTCCAGGCCGAATTCGGGACCGGGACCGGGTTCAAAAAATTATTACCCGATATAATCTGGGTCGGGTCCGGGTCAGGGGGGACAAGACCTGAACCCGATTTTGCTCAGCCCTAGACCCGATCAATGAGGTCAAGTCATTGAGTTCACTGAGTCGACCTTACCCGATGAACACCCTACTAAAACAAGTAAATTTATACATTAAAATCATTTAGAGTACTCTACTTTCAGTAGCACAAAAGTTAACTTCAAGAAAATTTAAAGGAGTCAATGCTATTGAAGTTTGTGAAATAATCACCAACCAAAATATATGCAAACATGTGGATACCGTAAAAATCCTAACAAAACTCAACCAAAAATTTTTTAATTTATATTTATTAATTAAATCAAGATATACTAATAAATGTGATAACTGTTACCAAAACTATATATTCATTAGAAGAATTGCGAACAAGTTATTAGGAGAAAGTAGAAATAATAACACAAGAAAATATTCAAAAAATTTGGAGAAGAAATTCTAACAATAGATACACAACATAAACAGTGTTTTTATTAGGGCAACTACATGAGGCATAAAAAAAGTTAAGAACTAGGTATGAGTCAAAACTATATTGGTTTTATTAAGGCAACTACTTGATGCATAAAAGAAAGTTAAGAACTAGGTATGAGTCAAAACTCTATTTGAGATGTTTGACAAATATTTTATTTTAAAAAACTAAAGTTTAGGGGTCAGGTGATAAAAGCATTATAAACTATTTTCACTAGCTTATAAAGCTTAAATTTATAGATTAAATATTTCATTATTAATGAGTACCTCTTTCCCTGTTATCTAAACTAATTTGTATTTAATTTATAATATCATGTACCATATTTGATCTAAAATATTTCACACCTCCAATTTTTCATTTTTAAGTATAAACATAAACATTTTTTTTGTAATATTTTGATGTGGTAAATTTGTAACAAATAAATTTGCTAACAAGTGCACTAGTTGTATTAATAAAATAGAGTGTAAAGTGTCAAACTTATGAGGAACTAGTTAAATCTAATTTATCCCATAATCTACTAGGTGAAATAGTTATTTTCTGATAGTCTAGACATAAAATAAAAGTGCAGAAATTAAATTTGTGTTGTGCCTTGAGAATTATGGATGATTAATGGGAAGATCATTTGAGTTATAATCAGTAATAATAGTTACGATTCTTATAACAATTAGGAGTATCTAATATATTGACCTCAGGAATACGAGTTAACCAAACTATCTTAAATTCTAATAATACTAACAACCACAAACAACATGTCAATTATCAATTTTATAGATAGTTAAAATACATTAATGTGTATCTTGTATACTATTATTCACCCACAATACTTAACAGAATAATAGACCACATAAAATTTGACATAAACAACAAGTTACTCAACACACGTTATGTATGCTTTAACCTAAAAGTAAAATATCAATTATCATAGTAATAATAATTTCTCATACAAATTTGTAATCTAATCTAAGAAATAAAATTATTCATGAAAAGGCAATGAACTCAGCATGCATAATCAACAGAAACAGAAAATCTAATTAACTCAACTAATAACAAGGTTCACATAATTTTTTATTGTAAATAAAAAAATATAATCTCTATTATAGAAAATTATAACATGAAACCTACGTAAAAGAGCATCATAGAATTCGTAGATGTCAGGCCTCTGAACCGTTGCACAATACAAACGACGAGTTACTAAGTAACATTTTCCTTTGGTTGATCTTCATGCTTCAAAATCTAGCAGGTTGCCACTGCTCACAGGTCTCAAGCACAAGTTTTTCCCTCTCGGACCTTTGTTATAGCTTCCAAGTGCATAAAATTTTGATTTGAGGGTCTTTCCATGTCAAAATAAGAAAAATTCGGATTAGACTTCAATTAGACTTTAAAATCATCCAAAATTTCTCTAATTTTGAGTAAATATGTTTCCAAATTATGACATAGTAATTTTTGGAGTCAATTTGCAATTAAAATTTCAAAAAATTCAAAGAAATTTTGAAATTCAGCTTCATAAGTTCTTTGTAACGACTAAAATATGACTTCTCATGATCCGTAAGAGTGATATCACGACCCTAACAGTGTTCAAATGGAAATAAAAATTATATTTTCACAGCCCGTAATATTTAAGTCAGGACCCATTACTCAAGCAAGTTCTTAGCACAAAACTAATTATTTAACGGCCCATTATAGGTCTGTCACAACCCATCATGTACGGTCATTATATTTATGTCACAACACATAATATTTAATTTCCAGCATTGATAGATTTTATTAGTTTTTTATTTCCTGCTCCAATTTGATCTAATGTCATTTTCTCCGGTAGCATCATAATTCTTTTCTCCTTCCTAACTAATAAAATACAAAACTTGGATAAATTTTCATTTTTAAAAATATGAAAATGAATCAAAATAAGTTTAAATGCAAAGCTAATTATATGCTATCCTATGTTACTACTTGAATATATAATATCTATTGTGCATAATAGTGTACCATTTACTTTGAACTATCTTCAGATATATATTATGGGCCAATGTTATGCTTTATATCTTTGTTTTGTAATGGATTTGACTCCTTAATTATTGTAGGAAAAAGGTGTATGTGGACAAGTTATTTGTTAATTTTTTTCGTTTAAAACTGTGATTGAGATTGGCATGCATTATTACTGATCTTAAAAATTAAAAGAGGTTTTAATAATGCCTTGAATCCTACCACAACTAGAAACCCGTATGGACCCCAAGACACTTTGAAATAAAAGAAAACCCGTCTACATATTCTGTATATTTTCTTATCACGAGATTGTTAAGGAATTAATTTATTTTCTTATCAAGAGATAGGTGTACTAATTTTAAGAGATTAATATAGAGTCTTAATTGGTTTGTAATTCATATTATCGGTAAAGTGAGCGCCTATATAAACTCTCTATGAGTCCAAACATAAAGATATTATCTTATAATCCTCTTCTATTTTTTCCATCTAATAAAACTCTGTGTCACTTTAAATTTCTCATTTTTTCTTGCGGTGCATAATTTTTCTCATGCAGAAATCTTAACAAACTAGTATCAGGCTTTGTCGTCGATAATCTGGCAGATGTAGAGATGGCATCGCACAACGTGAAGATCTAGAAATTCACGGGGCGTAATAGTTTTAGTCTTTGGTAAATCAAGATGTGGGCACTTCTAAAATAACAGGATGCCGTTGTCGAAGAATAAATCAAAGGAGGAAGACTCGAAGGGCAAAGAAAAAGATATCGACCTCGTAAATTTGACGGCACAGGAGGAGAACATGCACTATCCTGTTGTGCCTAGCAAACGAGGTGATTATTGAAGTCCCTATGAAAAAATGACGATTGATCTTTGGTCGAAACTTGAGAGTCTCTACATGACAAGTTATTGAAACAATGTCTTTTCACCTCCGCATGCAAGAAGGTACCCTCTAAAAGATAATCTTGACCAGATGAATACTCTATTGATGGAGTTACGAAATATAGATGTGAAATTTGAGGATGAAGATGTTTCCATACTTTTGTTAGTGTCTCTTCTTTTGTCGTACGAAAATTTCGTTCAATCTGTAATCATCAGAAGAGACACAATAATTTTGAAAGAAGTGAGAACGATTCTACATACTTGTGAACTTCGACGTAGAGCATCTGAATGTGGAGTCTCATACTGTAGAGTTGGTAACAATAGCAAAGAAGGGACATCACCCGAATCCTAAGAAGGTAAGCCAGAGAAGAAGAATGTCAATCCGAAAGACATCTGCAAAGAATCAAGTCACTAAAGAAGAATTGCCCCAAGAATAAGGAGGACATAGTTGCTGCAATAGTACACCAGAGTAGTGAATTTGATGATGATGATTTGACTTTCATGATCTCTAATCAGAGATATTTGGAGGATAGTTAAGTTCTAGATTCAAGATGCTCTTATCATTGATCCCGCACAAGGAGTGGCAATGATGCGGCCTATAAAATAGTTGGAATCAGTTGAATTCATATTAGAACTCATGACAATCAGGCAACTGAAGAAAAATCTAATATCATTAGGAGTCTGAAGAAAAATCTAATATCAAAATCTAATTCATATTAGAACTCATGACAATCAGGCATCACATCCGAACATCCGAACATGAGACAGATTTGACTTCTTCCCAAACATTACCTCATAAGGCGTCCGATCCTTCACTGATGAAGTCGGTGAGCGATTCTTCAGATAGTTTGTTGTGGCTACAACTTCTGCTCAGAATTCTTGCACCAATCCAGCCCAACTCAGCATATATCTGGCATTCTCTATGAGTGACCGATTTAACCTTTCAGCTACTTCATTTTGCTCAAGTGTATATGGAGTTGTCTTCTGCCTTGCAATACCATTGTCCACGCAGAACTGTTCAAACTTCCCTAAACAAAATTCGCCTCCGTTATCTGTGCGAATGACATTGATCTTGCTGCTCAATTGGTTTTCCACCAAAATTTTAAATTCTCGAAACTTATCGAATACATCTGATTTATTTTTGATAAAATAAATTCAACTGTATCTCGAAAAATCATCTATAAAAGAGACATAGTACCTAGACCCTCCAATAGATGGAGTCGGAGTTGGTCCAAAGACATCACTATGGATCAGTTCGAGAATTTTCGTTGCTCTTGAACCTATGTGTTGAATATTAACTCGGTTCTCTATTTTCCATGGAGGCAATGTTCACAAAACCCGAAGCCCACAGAACAATCCGGAACTCCTTCTACCATCTGACTTAATGCTATGGTAGAGAGTCATTTTTCACTGATATGGCCTAACCTCTGATGCCACAACATAGATATGTTGTTTTCATCTTTGACCTCTTCAGAAATAAATTCGTAGCCCACAGATATAGTTTCTCCGAGCAACTTGTACAATGTGTCATAGCGAACCCCTCGCATAATCACAATAGACCCTCTGATCATCTTGCACGAATTCTTATCGCAACTGAATATAACACCCGAATCAGCTATTGTACCAACAAATAACAAACTCCTGCTCATAAGTGATATATGCATCACATCTGGTAGAGTCTTCACCGTTCTGTCATTCATCCTTAGTTTCACCCTGTCACGTCCAATAATTTGAACCGCAGTGTCATCTCTGAGCATGACATCCCCATCATTATACTCTTCATATTCACAAAACCAGTGTGTATGAGGTGTCATGTGGTATGAAGCACCAGTATCGATGAGCCAGACATTCTTATCTGATTGTGTCATACATGCAGAAGCCACATACATATCTCCTGCCTCAGCCTACTTTTTGTCCGATATTGATTCAGCTTCTTTCTTGTGAACCGACTTATTTTTGCAATCCCGCTTCACATGGCCCCACTCTTGACATATCCAGCATTGTATCTTCTTATCTCTACTTTTCGAACGCCCACGAGATTTGGATCTGAATCCTCTCTAATTTTGATTCATTTTTGGTTGCCTTCCTCTAGCCGTCAGCGCTTCTTTATCAGAACTTGTCGATCCCTTTCTTCGTGTTTCCTCTGATAACAAAGCAGCACACACACTTTCATACGAAAGTTTTTTATCTCCGCCACTAATCACGACAATCAAATTGTCCCATGAATCCGGCAGTGAACAGAGCAATGTTATTGCCTTATCATCATCTTGAAACTTAACATCGATAGATACAAGTTGACTGATAACCGTATTAAAATTATAAAGATGAGTAGAGAACGAATCACCCTCATGTATCCGAAGATTGTACAGTTTCTTCCTCAAAAATAACTTGTTAACTAGTGACTTACTTTAATATAGGGATTCCAACTTTCTCCATAGATCTCTGGCAGTAGGTTCGCTCATTACACTCGTAAGAATTGAATCCGCGAGACAAAGCTGAATCAGACCCTTCGCCTTTCTATCAATCCGATCCCACTCTTCAATCGTCTTTGGATCTGCCTGACTGGAGGACGTCTCATCCGCGACCTTCGCCGCTTTCATACCTGGCCTCTCCTTCTCGATTGTCGTCCAAAGATCTCGATCACAGAGGAGATCATCCATTTTCATCTTTCAGAGATCAAACCGTGTTCCATCAAATTTTTCTATCTCAATCCGTGATCCTCCTAACATCTCGAATAAACCATAACTCCTTGAATAACATGTGCTCTGATACCAATTGATGGAAAAATTCGAGAATATAGAGAGAAGATCGTAGAAAGATTGCAAAAAAATTAGAGGAGACACACGAATTACCCAGGTTCACCCTTGAGATTAGGGTTACGTCCTGCAAAGAGGTTCCACTATATCGTTTAGGTTTACGACCGCCGCACAGAATACATGTGAAAATAAGTTATAAATAGTCTCTTCCAAACGGATTCAAAATCCGAACAAAACAGAGAAAAAACCTAATCCGAACCACATGAATCGACTAAACAAAAGCCCAAAGCCCAAAGCCCAAAGCCCAAAATCACACGAGCGGGACCGCCGTCGGAGGGCGGAGCCCTCCAAATCCACTCTTTCATTCGTACGTCAGTAGCACAAATAATTGGATAATACTCAAATTTTCCTAAGCTCACATGAACGAACTCGGTGTGAGAAATAAGATGCCCTCAAATATTCACCAACTTCAACACTTCCCACTGCTGAGGCCTTCTGCGGATCTCGAGGTCAACGACGCCTTCCCGTCCACCGACGAGGCCTTCCGCCGAAAGATCCTCGAGCTCGATGCCATCCTCTTCGCTCCCAACTCCCTTACCGGTGAGTTCCATCATCGCTCCTGCATCTTTGTTTTGTTTTGTTCCATCATCACTTCCGTTGCCAATCCGCTCTCTCGCTCTCTCTTTCTCTCTCTCAACTCACGAGAAGGGAGAGCCATGAGGTGCCTGCCTGTGAGCAGGATCGTCCGCCCTCTTGCTGTCCTTGCTTGCCCTGCTTGCGCAAAATCGTGCCTCTCCTGCTCTAATCGTTCCTCTCTCCTGCTCCCTGTGTCCAGATTGAGACTTCACACTGCTGCTTGTCCTGATTCCGCTCAATGCCTACTTTTGTTGCCGATCTGCTCTGTTGCCCTAAGTTCTCTCTCTCTCAACTCAGCTCACGAGAAGGGGGAGCCGTGAGGGCACAAAATTAATTTTCTTCACTCCATCTGTTCAGATGCTTTCACTCCTAATCTACCTGGTAATTGGTTACTTTGTTTTGTCCTGTAGAAACTAGGGAAGTATGAACTTCTCTGGAGTTGATTGTGCTTGTGCATTTCTGGTATTTTTTAATTGTATTTCCCATTTAGTTTGGATTTTTGATGATATTTCAATTTGCACTCAGCGGTCAATGTGTTCAGTTAGTGTATTCTGTAATAACTAGCAGAGTCTCAAACTGCAGGTTACTGAAACTTCCAAGTGCAGACAAACCACAGGGAAATCATATATTTGTGATGGTTGTGGAAGAAATGGTGTGCAGTATGTCGTGCCTCCCTCTCTTGTACTTTGAGATGGGATTCATGACAGTTTGGCAAGTCATCTGCACTCTGGGTTTCCAGACTTGTAGTTTGTTTCTTTAAGCTTGATTTCTAGGCTATTTAAATGCTGCAGGTATGAATAGGTTGGTGCTCGGTCGGTTATGCTCAGGATAGAAGGAAACTTTGTCTTGTGTGTTGCCTATCTATTTATGATATAATTTGACGGATAACTTCTGCTGCATGACAGGTTTCAGCAAGTAAAACCAAGATCTACATGGTCCTTGAATATGTAGGTGGCGGCGAATTGTTTGTCAAAATTGTAAGCATCCTTGGACTTATATTTGATACTTCATCTTTTCTCTTTCTTAGATAGCTTCTAAGAAATGCATCATTACATGCATTTTAATTGCATCATCAGTATGTGAATTAATTTCAGTTTAATTCATTGGATTGAAGGAAGCCAATGGTAATCTTTCAGAAGCAGAAGGTCGGAAGCTTTTTCAACAGCTAATTGATGGTGTAAGTTACTGCCTGATAAGGGTATCTACCACAAAGATTTGAAGGTAGTTCTCTAGCTGAAATTTAGAGTTTCGTTTGAAATTCTCTGATGATTTGCTTCTCAATAACCTAAACATAGTTATGAACAGATTTTTGCAATAGTGTCTGGGTAAAAATTAAATCAAGGATGACTGCAATATTAAGGAAATATTATAGACATTACTGAAATTGAACAAGTCTTACGTATTGTTCTCTACAGCCAGAAAATATTCTTCTTGATGCAAAAGGCAACATAAAAGATATCTGATTTCGGTCTCAGTGCTTTACCTCAACATCTTGGGGTAAGTTTTCTTTTCTTAAATGCAAAAAGTAGACAATTTCTCCTTTTTATGATTGCTTAGTCGTTTGCTTTTATATACAGAATGATGGATTATTGCATACAACTTGTGGAAGCCTGAACTACATTGCACCTGAGGTATGAAGTTAAAATTGGTGGTTATCTTTTGCTTAGTCATTTCCACGCTGATGTTAATTTTTGTCTTTGTTGTTTAAGATTGCTAGGGGAGACATAAGAATTCCTAAACGTTTGTCTCCTGGTGCTCAAGACATCTTGAAGAAGATCCTTGATCCAAATCCTATTACTAGGATAAACGTATCTGAAATCAGAGCACATGATTGGTTCAAGCAGGACTATGTTCCAATAGTTCACATTGATGATGATGTGGATATGAACCTTGATACTAAAACTCTTTTCATCAAAGAGGTAATTTTCCACAGAGGGGATATCAACATTTTTTTTCTCTTTTCATTCACTTTTCCTAATCTCTCATTCTCTATAGCATAATGATGTAGAGGAGAAAAAGCAGGCACCTCGAAAGATCAATGCATTTGAGTTGATTGGCATGGCTTCGTCGCTTGACCTTTCCAGTCTTTTCGAGAAAGAGGTAAATCACAAATTTTGATTTTCGTTACTTATTTGGATGTTTTAGTTGCCAATTCAGCAGTTTGATTCTTGGTCCTTCAACATGGGTTCTCTTCTCCTTGAATAAGAAAAGTAGCATGTTGTATATCAGGCTTTTCGTATTTTTATTTTCTTGATTTTCAGAGACGTTTTTGCAGCTGATACTCTGATCTCATTCTCATGTGCATTCTTACCATATGACCAGACTCCTAAGAGCAACTTTTGTCATGGGTCTCCCGAGTGTTGAAACTGTTGTTGCCTTCTTTATGTTACAGGACATCTCTGAACGGAAGAATAGATTCACCTCGAACTATTTAAGAATTTAGTTGCCATTCAAGACAAGAAGCTAGCTCTTCAAGATAAGAAAATTGAACGGCTCATTCAAAATCTAATGGGTGGACAACGACCTCCGGATGACAGAAGAAAGTGTTCCTTAATATAAACATTTACACTTTAACTATGTAGTAGATATTTTGATTAAAGATGTTGAATGTTCATATTTTTTATGCATTACTTTTCAATTTTATGGTGTTGATTGGGATCTTTTATTTCTTAATATGATGTTTTGTGGTTGGAATATTTCATCTTAATTTTTATTGGTTAATGTTTATGCATTTGAAAATTTATATATTAGCAACTAGTACATTGTTGGAGCCAAATATGTCATGGGGATCCACTTGCTGGTCATTATAAGCATGCTATTAGGGACCAACCTCTAGGTTCCTAAAAGTATGTTATTAGGAACCATTTGTTTGGTGCCAATTGTTTTTTTTTGTTGTCAAAACCATTTTGATTTGGGACCAAAAATGATTATTAGGGTCCTTTGTATGATCTTATGGGGACCAATAAATTAGTATCTAAAAGCGATATTTTTGGGATCCAACAAAAATATTTTGTTCCTAAAACTTTTAAAGACTAGCTTTTAAGAACTAAGGGGGGCCAACAAAAGTTTTGTCCCAAAAAGAATTAGGGTCCAAAATTGATGACTTTGGAATCAAAAGTTTTTGTCCCTATAAACACTTTTTGTTGTAGGGGGGGATTAGATTTTGTGCGTGCCTCTTAATTCAACATACTCAATCTGTGAAGGGAAATAGATGCATTAATTGTCAATCTCCAGTGCTACATGACAAGATGCATTAATTGTCAATCTCCAGTGCTACATGACAACAATAAGACCAAGGTTGAGCTCCTGAGGGGCTTCATTTTCTTTATCAGCTCTTGTAGGTAAGGCGGAGACAGCTAAATAGATATAAAAGAACATGGCGTAAATGCAGGTGAAACATGCCAAAATAACATCCTGATCCATCACGTGTACCTTGCGAGGCGTGTCCAGAACTTTCCCCTCACGTGAGAACCTCACGTGCCCTCAACACTCCCTCTCTCCTCATCTCCCCCGATCGTACATCCCCCTCACGTGTTCCCACTCCTTCCGATCTTCCCCCTGCCATTAGGGATTCTACTTCTTCCCCCAAATCCAAGATCGGAACCTCTTGCTCCCCCTTCTAACAGGCACGAAGATTTGGTTTCACAGGTGCTCCAATGCTTTCACTCCCCTGCTCGTTCTTTCGGAGGATGATACTGAGGAAGAGTTTGAAGAAATGATCATGGAACCTCCCCCGGACTCTCGGCGCGCGCGGAAGCCGGCCGCTCGTTTCTCCCTTCCTCCCCCTCGGAGTGGACGAAGAAAGAAAGGTAAGTTGCGTATGTCTCCTAACTCTTCTAAAAGCTCGCTCTCTTCTGTCTTGTAGGGTGAAGCTCCGGCCTCCTCCCTCCTTCCCCACGAAGCACAATGATCTCGGTGCTGTCGTGGAATTGCCGAGGTGCTTTGCGTAGCAAAACTAGGGATCGGCTGCGCGATATTTTCTCTGTGCACAAACCTAATATCCTAATTTTGCTCGAAACACATACCGTAGGTATAAAGTTTGAAACTATTATTAGAAGATTAGGCTCTTCTTGGTCTTGTTGCTCACAGGATAGCGCTGGCGCCTTCGGTGGTATAATTGTTGCTTGGAAAAAAAATGAATCCAAGGTTTTTATGGTCAACTCTACCTCGCAATTTATCAATGTGGTTATTACTTTGAATGATTTTTTCTTTTTGCTCTCTGCCATTTATGCTAGTAACTTATCTGCTATTCGCTCTTCTTTATGGAATGATTTTACGAGTTTTAACTTTGATCACATTCCTTGGCTCATTATGGGGGATCTAAATACTATCTCCTCTTCTCAAGACAAGCGGGGGGGGGGGGGGGGGGGGGGGGGTATACCTTTTAGATTTTCTAAATCAGTACGATCTTTTAACGATTTCATCCATACTCAGGGGCTTTTTGATCTTCCTCTTTCGGGTAACCAGTTTACTTGGTGTAATAATATGATCGCTAATGCTAGAATTCTATGCCATCTGGACATGGCCCTTACTAATCATCACTGGTTAGAAAAGTTTCCAAATTTATCTCTTAAATCTCTTACTAGGGGTACTTCTGATCACTCTCCAATTTTGTTCTCGACAAATAGCTCTTCTTACAAATCCAAACCTTTTAGATACGAACACTTTTGGTTTGATTATTCTGCTCTTAGGCAAATTGTTGATCAGGTTTGGGCGAATCGATCCAACAATGAATTCATTCACAAGTCTCTTGATTAGATAAAGATGCTCACAACTAAATGGAATAAATCAGACCTTTGTAAATTAGAGAATAGAGTTCAAATGATTAAACAGGATATTTCTACCCTTGAGTCTAAAGATGAGAAATATGGGTTGTCTGGTCTTGAGCTTAGTTCTCTTCGTGCTAAATATAACCATCAAGTTGCCCTTCTTAGACAAATTAGCCTTAAGTGGTGGTCTAAATCTAGGTCTAACTGGATTAAGGATGGTGATAAAAACACTAGATTTTTTTCATCTTAGCACCATCGTCAGGCATAGAAGAAATAAGATTACTTCGATTCAGGATGATAACATAACATTCTTTCTTCTGATAAACATATCCAAGAATCATTTATGTTTCACTATTCCCGGCTTTGGTCCCGGGACAACCAACTTCCCCCTCCTTTAGATGCCTGGCCTCCCCTGCCTTCCCTTGATAACTCATGATTATCGCCTCTCACCTCCCCCATTTCATCTGAGGAAATTCAAATAACCTTCTTTAGCTTGACCCCAGGGAAAGTCCCGGGGCCAGACGGCTTTACAAGTGAATTTTATTGTAACTATTGGGATATTGTTGGCTCTTCTGATATCCAAGAAATACATTCCTTCTTCCTTACTAATCAGCTACCCTTGGGAGCTAGTGATACTGCTATTACCTTCATTCCCAAGAAAAAAAATCTTGTTATGGTCAAAGATTATAGGCCAATTTCCCTGTGCAACATCATATATCGAGTCATTGCTAAGATCCTTGTTAATAGGCTCAAATCTATCTTGCCCTTATTAATTGACAAATCTCAAGCTGCTTTTGTCAAGGATAGATCCATTCAAGATAACCTTTTTCTTGCTCAGGAATTGGTTCATTTTATTTCTAGGGGAAGAAAGAAATTCATTCTTCTCAAGGTTGACATGGAAAAAGCTTTTGATAGAGTTTCTTGGAATGTTGTTGAGACGGTCCTTAGGATAATGAACTTCCCTTCTACTTTTATTGCATGGATTATGGCCTGTATTTCATCTCTCAGATTCTCCTGTTATATTAATGGCACCTATACTCTTTACTTTTACAGCTACAAGGGACTTAGACAAGGGGATCCTCTCTCCCCCTATCTTTTCATTCTGGTCTCACAAATATTCTCCTCTCTTATGGATTATCAAATTCGTCTAAACAAAATCATACCATTCAAATTTGGAACCACAACTTTAAGTCATCTAACATATGCTGACGACCTTCTGATTTGTGTTGCAGCCACCACTGCTACTTGTAAGAATTTGCTTAAATTGTTCAACCAGTATTATCTCTTGACTAATCAGAAGATTAATTTTGATAAATTTGCTCTTTACTTTCCTCCAAAAATTAACATCATTAGGAAATCTAGGATTAGGTCTATATTGGGCGTTGCTTCTGGTTCTTACCCATTTACTTACCTAGGTACTCCCATTTTTTTATAAGCGCATCACCAATTTTGTCATGAGTCATATTACTTCTAAGCTTCATGATAGGCTGGCTGGTTGGAAAATGAAAACCTTGAACCAAGTTGGCAAAACTGTCCTTATCAAATCTACGCTTAGTTCAATTCCAGCCTACAATTTGGGTTCTGTGCAGCTTTCTTCGGGTTTTATTTCTTCCTTAGAGAAACTATCTTGAGCTTTCTTGTGGTCCTCTTCGTCTGAGTCCAGGGGTCTCCATCTCTTAAATTGGGGCTCTATCCAATGCAGTAAATTCAGTGGTGGTCTGGGTATAAAAAACTTACATCTTCTTCAGTTTGCATTGGTTAGCAAGAGGCTTTTCTCTACATTAAATCATTCACATTCTCTCTCGGCTGCTTTTGCCATCAGCAAATATGGGGTTCCTCACCCCTGGTTTAGTACAGCTTCCATGTGTGCTAATCCTGCTTATTCGTGGTGCCTCATTTTGCAAACTCTGGATGCGATCAAGTTAGGAATCAGAAAGCATATTGGTAATGGGATTAATACCCATGCATATAATGATCCTTAGATTTTTAATGTTCCTATTTGTTTCATGCCTACATATGTCAATGTTTTCTCCCCTATCTCATCTTTTTCTATTGCTGATTTAATGCTCAATTCTGCTTGGAATGCTTCTCTAATTAATGATTGTTTTGCTCCGTGTTTGTCGAGTAAAATTCTTTCTATGCTTTTGCTTGCTACTCCCGAGGAGGATAAGTGGATTTGGGCTCCAGATAAGTCTGGCATTCCCACCTTAAATCAGTTTATAACTTTATTAGCATGCCCCTGGTGCCGCCACGGTATGCTGGATGGTCAGGTTGGAAAATTATTTGGAACATCCAGATCCCCCCTAAAGTTCAAATCTTTTTATGGAAATTTGCGCACAAAAAACTCCCCACTAATCTCATGCTCTCTTATTTTAATCCTGTTGTTTCTGCCTTGTGCCCTCTTTGTCATTCGATGAATCTATTGCACACTTATTTTTTTAATGTTCTTTTGCATATACTCTGTGGCAGCTTTTTAAATCTGAGTTCAACATTGCTTTCACTCATTTTAGTTTTTGGAATAAGGGGGATTGGATCTATGAGGCTAATCATTCTTCTGACCCTTGGGGGATTTGGAATTGTCGTAACGATATGCAATTTAACTCTAACTTGACAACCGCTATGGTGGCCTAGTCCCGGATCGTGGCGAGCTATCATGAGTTTGTAACATCCACTTCTGAGGGAACTCCCCGGCACCTCATCCTTTGGGGTGCTCGGAGCCCCCGCCTCCCATCTGTTTCACTTTGCAAACAGATGCCTCATTTTTTGGGCGTTCGGAGGTAGGGGACAGGCTTTATTATTAGGTCTGCTAACACAAAATTCATATGTGCAGATTCACAGGTACTTTGATTCGGTTCTTGAGGCAGAATGTTGGGCCATGCTTCAGGGGTTGATGCACTGCCAGCGTGTGGGTGTTCCTGCTGTTGCGCTGAAGTCCGATTGCCGTCTTGCGGTGAATTTGGTCAATGACATTACTATCATGAATTGGAGGCTCCAGAACTTGATTAGTCACATTAGGAATCTCTCTGCGTCCTTTTCATATTTCAGTTGTACACATATTAATCGGACTGCAAACATCGAAGCCGATTCCTTAGCTTTTTTGGGTCAGAGATCACAAGATGATCTATTTTGGGACGAGATTCCCCTTTCGAAAATCCTCGATTTTTTGTATGCTAACCATTCTACTTAATGCAATTCACCTTTTCCTTAAAAAAAACATTACAAACTGATATAGTGAAGTTTACAAATTGCCTCCTGAATACAGTACTTCATCATGCAAATAGACAACCAAAATAAGATCAAGGTTTACAAATTAATTCCATAATACAAACACTTCAAGACAGCTAAAATGTATTTCATCATGCAGTTAGACAACTAAAACATGGAGAGTTACAAATTGGATCACATGAAACGGAATATGTAACCTGGCTCATACTATTCAACATAACATCTTCTCTCGCTTGAGCGAATTTTCACATGTGAAAACTTTATTCAGCAGCCATAATAGAATGATTTGTCCACATTGTCTTATTAGTTTTCACGCATTTCTTCAGCAAGCAATTCAATTAGGATAATCTTCTTTGACAGTAGAATCCATCCGTTGAAGAAAACGTCACAATACTGAACCTGCAATATAGACATTGATTCTAAATAGTAAATTTTTTTTTCGGCGAATAAAATGAGGATAACGTCAGAAACTTTATTGGTTGGTTGTTCATGTTAATCTCGCCTAGTCTCCACATGTGTAAAATAGAAAATCTATGAAGGATATGGAAAACAGTATCCTAATAGAGTGACAATCGCAAAAAAATACATAGAAAATTTGATTATATGTAATGTATACCTGTCATAAACAAATATCCTAATTTAGTGTCTGAACATTTTCAATAAAATAATTATATAGATAAATTATGACATACTAAATGACTCCTAGATATTTTGATTTATTGTGCAAAAAACAAAAAACATCACTAAATCAAATTTAATTGACAGGAGCTATAGTTCTATATTTGGGTTTTCGAATCAATAAATTCATACAAAAATATCACTAAATTATTTACCTTTCAATTAAAGAAAAAAAATTTATGCTACCTCTTTTAAAGGTTAATATTATCGTACGCTTATTATTCATCAATGATGAGTCAAGAAATTAAATAATTAATATATTTAGCATAAATAATGATTAATAATATTAAATTAAAAAATAATTAAATTAAATATTAATAATTCTCAATAGCGAGGAACCGTAAAAAAAAAAGTACAGTTGCGTGAGATCTTTATTTATGCTTTCTGGAGAATCCAAGTAGTTCGCATCACGCGTGTAAGTTGATGCTGTCGACACAGCTATCGAAAGTAGATCCATAGAGTTAGTAGGTACTGTGAACTGCGGACATGTGTGATATTGCTCTGCCATTTCTGCAGAGAACATTAACTATTGTTTTGGATTTACCAAGAAAAAAAGTTGTCTTTTACTTTTTAAAATTTTCTTTATGTCCAAATTAAAAATAGAAGATTTATGCATTTACGGA
The DNA here is from genome assembly GCA_030549335.1 of Pontederia crassipes. Lineage (NCBI taxonomy): Eukaryota > Viridiplantae > Streptophyta > Magnoliopsida > Commelinales > Pontederiaceae > Pontederia > Pontederia crassipes. The sequence continues at coordinate 76,158,157 of CM060192.1, forward strand.
GGTTCATGGATAAATGCAGGGAGAGGCTGTATATATTGTGGAAAAATCGCAAAATTCATATCCCTCCACTCTCTCTCTCTCTCTCTCTCTCTGTTGAAAAGTAGGAGGTAAGTTAACGGTGCAAAGACCTCAAGACTGGTTGAATGTAGTTAATTGTGATTCTTGGCCCTCAATTTGGAATTTTTTACCATTCATGTTGCATAGTTTTGATTTCTTTCGTGGTAATCAAGATGACTGAGCATAGGTTTTTATCTTAGATGTTTCCATGATATGGAGTTACATGAATGTTTGTTTGATGCAATCTAAATTCTGATACATGGAACGTCATGCTTTTTCTTGTTTAGTTCAAGTGATACTTTAGGTAATAGTGTTCTTTGCATGTGTGTGCAAAGGATCTCTGTTGATATGTATCTTGAAACAGATATGTCCTCATGTATCTTGGAGCTTTACATGCAGTTTTTTTTCCTGCAAAGAAATATTACCTTTTTGAGGGCATGTTTTTCTTTGTGACTTTGCAAACATAATCTTTGCCTTCTTTAATCACTGTGGTCTTCATGATCAAGACCATGATAAATTGGTTCAGGTTAATAGAATATAAAAGATGGATTTATTGAAATCTACCAGTTATAATTCTTAGTTTTTTTAATTTGCTTGTCTTCTTTCCTTTTAGGTTCTAATTTACAGATAGGAGGATGGTTAAGGCAGTTGCTGTGCTTGGTGGCACCTATGGTGTCGAAGGAACTATCCACTTCAACCAAGAACATGGAGATGGTAGTTGAACTGCAAGTAGAGCTAATTGATCACTGCTTCTAGCATACTGTTATAATTTTTTCAGGCTAAATTATGGATACAGAAAATAGAAAACCACCATGCTTTGCTCGTCCGGCTCATCTGCAGAGACATTTGGTAAAAATTTAAGTTTGCTGACATTTCTGATTCTTCAACAGGGCCAACTACCGTGACCGGGAATCTGTCCGGGCTGAAACCCGGGCTTCATGGCTTCCATGTTCATCATCTCGGCGACACTACCAATGGTTGCGCTTCGACTGGTATTCGCTAAAGCTGAAATGTTATTTCATTTTCTATTAATGATGCTTATTTTCATATCCATCAACTTGTGACTATTAATTCACAATTCAGGCCCACATTTCAATCCCACTGGAGCTGACCATGGAGCTCCTGATGATGCAGTTCGCCATGCTGGTGATCTCGGAAATCTCGTAGCTGGAGATAATGGTCGGTTCCACTGATCATGCTATATGTTTGCACCTATTCTTTTCATTGCACATGATATTTCAAGAAAAGATAAGTAAAATTGAACCAGAAATCTGTCCATCCATAGGCCTACACAATCATGCACGGTCATATTTTATTATTTTCTCCAAACCTTAATTGTGTTGCAGATGAGTAATCTAGGGGCCTTCAATCCATTCTGTTTTATAGGTACTGTAAACTTCACCATCACTGACAAGCAGGTACCCTTTCCATTTCCTGTTTCTGTTCTCCATTTCCAAGGTGCAAAGCCTGTGCTCATATGTAGAGGTTTGGCCGTGATGCCTTCTCCACGCCTTGCAGATTCCACTCTCTGGACCAAATTCCATCGTTGGCAGGGCCATTGTTGTCCATGCGGATCCAGATGATCTAGGAAGAGGTAGACAGATCACCTGAACTCTCTGATTAATTGAACTTGTTTGACTGACTGTGACATGATTGTTAGGATAGAATATCATGCACGCCCACTCCCAGTTAACCATGGCCACTAGAAAATGGTGGAGAATTGAAACAATTAGCTTTGAATATGCTGTTCAAAATCCAGTAATGCTGCTCCAATTATAATCCGATGCATTATAATGCGCATTGCATTCCGTCAGGAACCAAGAACAATTATCTGCTGCCTTTTTGTCATTCACAATAGTCAAACAGATATCTGAATACTGATCCTCAACAAAAATAAAGATTCATCATGACAATTTTTCACCATCTTGATCTTCATATTGCCAAAGTCTTTTTGTGTATGACCCTTACGACCTCGATTATCATTATCGTCGTTAATTAGGTGGCCATGAACTTAGCAAGGAGACCGGAAACTCCGGCGAAAGAGTAGCTTGCGGTGAGTTCTGTTTCAGTTCCTGTCCCTTCTTTTGCCTCTTTCAACTGTTCCATTTTTTTGTTTGAAATGAATCCAACCAACTAGTTTGCCAAAACAGGGTTTTTCCCACACTCTGAATCTGCTGCATGCCTGTTTATATGCAGGTGTGATCGGACTGAAGGAGTGAGGGAGGAACAGCTCGCTCAGAAGACATGTTCTGCATTCTGATAGATCATGTCGTGATCGAGATATGTGGAATACGGAATAACGAGTTCTCGTTCGTTTTCTCCACTGCTTGCTTTCCGCAGTTACGTTGTGTGTAATCCTGACGATAAACGCAGTTGCAATACGTATAGCTTCTTTAGTTTCCCCATTCCTCTGTTGGTTTGCTTTAATCAAAGAATTTAAGATTTCTTTTCGAAGCGATGCTTTGCAGATAAAATAATCGAATTTAACATATTTCTTTGAATGCGTCATAGGTCGAAATGCATGTGTGCAACGATTTAACTTTTTGCATGTGAAAACGTGAATCAAGCGCCACAAATCGATGCACTTAGTTTTCTACAATTATTCACTTCATACAATCTGTAAGCTTAATCTCACTTTCCAATTTCTTTGTGACTGCTTAAAAATATTAAATTAGTTTACGTATTTGGACATTTTTTGTTTTTTAAAAATGAATATATATAAAAATATCAGGTAGAGGATTCTAGATATTACTTTAATCAATTGAATAAAATATTAATACAATACGATGAAGAAATAGTGATATACATTCTTTTCTTGGAAAAGGGGGGAGAGAGAGAGAGAGAGAGAGAGAGAGAGAGAGAGAGAGAGAGAGACTTCGAAGCACGTTGCGGGCTCTCGGCAGCGTCAAGAACTCCCGGCCTCCGTCCACTGGTCGTCCCTCGGGACCAATTTGAAGAAGAGGATAAATGATGCTAGGGCAAGGAAAAGAAGACTCCTAAACAATGAAGAAGATGAAGGAACTCAAAACCTATTGGGTGAACTCAATTTTATCTCGTTCTAATTCAAATTTTATTATGAATGCTTGAGTTGAAACTTATGAAATAAGGCAGAAACATTGTGATGTCATTGGTTCATTTTTAGGATCTTAGTTTCTGTTATGAAATTGGCTTAGCGACCCCTCAAATTCGTTTTGGATCGAAGCTCAAATATATAATGTATGATTCAAGTGGAAACCTATTTTGAATGCTTTAAGTTTATACTGTAAATGATATGATATCAAACCTTAGGACTTGGAGTGTTTGTATGCATACGAATGGGGAAGAACCAAAATAAGAACAGAAAAATTCGCATCATGGGAGTTCTCTACGGTTGGACCGCAGCAGAGCAATCCGCTGACTGTAGCGTGCAATACGATTGGACCGTAGTGATCAGAAGGAAAGTAATTTTGGGCTTTCTTTTGTCCCAATACGATGATTTTTTTTTATATTTCTGAATGATTATTAGATGTTTATCATTAATTGCGCTTAATGATATAATTGTCGTATACATGATACCATGTTCTTATTGATGTTTCTCTAATGATCATACTCTGCTTTGATGCTATAGTATGTTGTGATCGATGTGCTCAAACCTAGAAATGAAAGCGTAGTATTAAAAGTAACATTGTATTGAATGAACTTGATGGTTTACTTTCTTCTGGTTATATTGGTTTCATTTACTCAACTGTACCTGAATGTGTGTAATTAGATTGGCATGCCTTCTATGTGTCAATTGGATGCAAGTGCGACTCGGCGTAACATCATTGACGTCGAGGCATGCTCTACGTCAATGAATGTCATTAAAGATTGATTGTTTAACAGAGTGGCTTGAACATATTGAATTAATTATTAATTGTGCAATAAAGTTACCACACAATCCGTGTTTCAAATCACTAATGATATTGAAATGGGCATTAAAATAGAATAATGCGAGAGATCCTAATTGTCATTGTTATGGATATTAATAATTGTGTACTCATGCTCAATTGTTTAATTGTTGTCATATTGATTGAATTGTAAGTTATTTTAAACTTACTAATGGGAGATGAACCTCCCCTACATCAAGGTTCGTGTAGGTATGGTTAGTGAAATTACACATGATGTCTCTTTATAATCTCTTGAGTCCTTTTATTGTCATGTCTAGTATGTTATAAACTTGTAGCCTTTGGACGGGCTTTTGGATATGGACCTTGGTAATTGGTTATAGTATTATGTCTTCTATGTTGGGAAACATTTAAGGATTACGATGCATTATGCATGACTTTGTGTCCTGTTATCGTATCGAGCCTCCCTCTATAATGTTTACTCTCTTATTACTATGTTTCCGCTGTCATGTTGATTTTTATGTTTGTTCAATTAGCATGCTTCCATTGCATTGTGATCGAATTTTTCATCAAATTCTCCATGCGACGCCGCTCGGGATCTACTCATGACATGCGCCATTGGATGGATTTTAGGGTATTACAATTAAGTATGAAAGCCTAAAGTTTGTGTCTATAGGTTATGATTATCGATCAAGGTCTAACTCATTGTCTTAGGTCTTTGAATTATATTGATTAGGTTCAGTGTCAAGGTCTATGTGCAACTATTGTAAGAAATCATCGAGTAAGTGTAGATGGGTAAGTTAGCACTTATCAATAACTGGTAATAATTTATGTATAATAAGAACTGATGGTCCTTTTAATATCATAGTATGAATTAGATCATGAATTACCACTATTGTTTACAAATCAGATATTGTCTATCAGCATTTAATATTGTGAATTAAACCAAAATCTGTTCAGATTTTATGGCTCATGTTCTAGTTAAGGTTTGAACATGTTTTACTACTTCAAAATTTGTGTGTGATACGAGAATAAATAGCTCTTGAAGTATAGTTTCAGCAAAAATTGATTTCAACTCAATTTGATATGTATTTATAAAATCATGATTAGAAATTGGCTTACTATCATGTTGTCCAAACAACTACATGAGTGATTTATAAAATGCACCAGAATATTATAGATCAAATTAGAACTTGAATTTACGAAGTGCGTGTATGAGTTTATGATCTTTCCAAATAAATTGAAATCACTTCAAATGGAGAAGTAGAGATAAAATTATGGATGTTACATGTTTCAACTGCTATATGTTCGTATTTCACAACCTCTACTTAAACAAAGTTTTGGATCCAAAGGATATGAACAATATATGAATGGATGTTATTGGAGTCTATTGTCATAAAATCTGGATTTACTTCATCTGGAGATGTGTGTAAATAGTTATTATAAAAACACTAACATACTTGTCATGTAGTATTAGACCGGAACATGTCTCTCTTATAAAATATGACAAAATAGTGTTGAGCAAATTAGGGAATGAAATCTATAGAGTAAATATATAATTGAATGATTTTTTTATAGAACTTTAAATCACCACAAAATGGATGAATTCATAAGGAGTTATGAAGGTTAAAATGTTCATCATTAATCACTTGACATGCAACAAGTCGAGAATATGTTATGGAAAAACTTATCATGTCACCTTAGGAACTAGTGATGGTAGTTATTATAAAGCCTCCCAACTAATGGTCCACAGATGGTGGGTAAATGAGATCCAAAAGGATCTAAATGACTCGTGGAAAAAAGGGGTTGTGAAGGATTTACAATTCTACAACAAAATTAATAGTGGCCATACTGAGTTCATATATGCAAAATGTGAAATGATTTCTTGATCGACTTGTCATATACATGTGTTAGAAATGCAATGTCCATTATTATGACATAAATAGATGTTGATTAATGATGTAAACAGTGATTGATGTGCTCAGACCTAAAAATCGAAATGCAGGATTAAAAGTAATATTATATTTAATAAACACATTGATGATTTACTTGGCTCTCATCGTATTGGTTTCATTTATTGCATTGAACTCCGACCAAGTAATTGGATTGGCACTTCTACGAAGTGCCAATTAAATGCAAGTGGGCCCAGCTTGATCAGCCTGACTCATGAAAGATCGATTATTTAATGAATGTTTAATTATTGGGAAGTCAAAAGGACTAACCTCAATTGAATTGAGGATTGAACAAATTGGATTAGTTGTTAATTGTGCAATTAAATTGCCACACAATCGTATGTTTCAAGCCTCTAATGATATTGAAGTGGGCATTAAAATTGAATAATTCTAGAAATCCTAATTTCATTTATTATGGATATTGATAATTAATTTAGTTGTTACCATCTTAATTGAATTGTGAGATATTTTATCTTACTTGGCCCTTAAATATAATTACAGGTAGATGGACTTCCTCTGCATTTGGGTTCATGTAAGTATGGAGGAATGTTGTAGGACAATGACATACTCATAACAATGTACACATGGAATCGGTTATGATGTTTCAAGCCCTTTTATTGTCATGTCGAGCACATTATGAACTTGTAGCCTTTGGGCTTTCAGATATGGACCTTGGTTAATTGGTTATAGAGTTATGTTATCTATGTTAGGAAATATTCATGAATTATGATGCATAATGTATGACTTTGAAGCCTTATTATGGCCTCCCACCATAATGTTTACTCCCTTATTAATATGCTTCAGTCGTCATGTTTATTTTTATGGATGTTTAATTAGTATGCTTCTGTTGCATTGTGATTGAATTGTCCATCGAATTTTACACTTGATGGTGATGCCACTCGAGACCTGCTCAAAAAAATCGGATTTCAGGGGCATTACAGTGGATCCGTCACGCTTTCCATCATCTCTTGTTGTTCAGATCATGGTTGTCACGCTTTCCATCATCTCTTGTTGTTCAGATCATGGTTGTCATGCTTTCCATCATCTCTTGTTGTTCAGATCATGGTTGTCCAAATCTCGGGTCTCACGTTTTTACGATCGTACTACCCTTAACTGATCTCAATCTTATCTTGAGTATCTTATGCGTACAATATTAATTTTGGTCATACGATTTTACGATCTTATCCAATCCTAACGATCTCATATTATTAGTAGAATCATTTAAATATTTGTTAAAAATTATTTATAATAATAATTAATTTTGTTGAAGTTTAATATATTTTCTTTATTTCTAATATGTTTTAATGTAATTTGACTTAAGAATCAATAAAAATATAACTTAATGAGTTGTAATTAAGATACTTATTTTATTAATAGGTAGGACTTCAATCTGATCTTATGATCTATCTCCGACCTTATAATTGATCTTAACAACCTTGGTAAATGACTGCTTGCCAAAAGAGACGCTGGAATCCTGTTTTGGGAGTTATTTTCTACTGGTCTGATGTGCAATTTAGGTACTCTATTGGCCATTATCCCAGCATGCACTTGATCTCAAGACCTATTGGTTGATTCCGATGAGGTGCTCTTTGCTCTTGAACGCTGACTCAATTGCATTTTTTTCAAGCTTGGGTCACTCTATTACTGTCGCCAAGTGGCTGTTATATCCATTGTTTCTCTGTGAAGAACTCAATGATCTATCTTTTATAATTTTCTGGTGTGGGGATATTGAGAGTACTGAAATCGTGCTTGACATGAATGGTTATAGAAACTTGTGCTCTTGGACTGCATGGTGTCAGGTTTTGTGCATGACAAAGATGATTCTCTTGTAATTTGAAATGGTTCTCAATCGAGGAGATTTGATAATTCGCAACCTTTGCGTTCGCACTCAATTAGGAGATTTGATAATTCGCAATCTTTGCGTTCGCACTCAATTAGGAGATTTGAAGCAGACCAATGAGTATGCCTTCAGTTTTGGCTCTCAAGCAATCCTTTCTTGTTATCAGGGCTGGTTGATATGTATGGCAAGTGTGTTATACTCCACATATCTCTTTGGGTATTTGAGACTTCATGGAAAAAGTCCTCTGCCTCTTTGAACTCCATAATTACAGTAAATGCATTTCTTGTACCTCAGAGAAAACCCATTGAGCTTTTCTGTAAATGAATTATTTGTGTCCTAAAGATACTAAAAGAACATTCGCTTCTCTAAATTCTCTTTTAATGGCATGTAGCTGCTCTGGTTTGATTGCTGAAGGATGGAAGCACTATAACTTCATGAAACTCAAGTGCTGTTAAATCCACAATTGATATGGTTGGTCGTGCTTGATTGCTTAAGGAGAGTTGTGGGGTTATTATGAAATTGCTTTGTCGTGTGTATGTCATGATCGTGTGAATTGTCAAATGGGAAAATGTGTAGTTGAAAATCTGTTTTGACGTGAGGATGAAAATGCAGGTTATTATAATACACTAATTTATTTGTCTCTATAGGGAAAATAGGCCTATGATTGAAGATATAGCATTATTAAAGGTCCCAGGTCATAGCATGAATAATGTTTCAAGCGAGTAAGACTAGCTAGATGTGTGCTTTCTGCATTGTTGCTTTAGAGAAGTTGGCCATGTGCTCTATATTTATGGGATGCAGTACTTTAGCATTCAACAATTCCACGGTTTGGTTGCTTGTGAATTAACAACCCATAAGGATATCAAATCAGATAGTTGGATGTGCTATTAAAACAGTATGGAAACTTTCCAAGGCGTACTACTTGCAATTTTAACATCTACCCTCTTATTATAGTAAGATTCCTTGCGTATGGAAAAACATGCCAGGAACTCAGCAGATCTAATGAGTGTGAAGCATGATTTAATGCCCTTGTGGTGGAAGTTATTTTTATTCACTGGAAAAGGTAACGCAGTAGTTCTTTGGTACTTTTCGGACTAGTGAATATCCAAACTAGTAAATGCAATAAGAGTTGTATATTTCCGCTGAATGATACAGTTCATGTTTTCTGATAGCAACCCAACGCTGCACAAATTTTTATATGAAACAATACTAATTCTTATGGTATGTATTTGGTGTCACTATCTGAGCTCGGATCATATTGATAGTTCATATTTTATTCTTCAAGTAGTTTGTAGGACTTAAATGTTTCAGTTGTACTGGTCCAAAGCATACAACACTAGTGTTCTGGTGCTTTGTCATTTTGGGCAAAGTAGTTTCAGAGATACAGAACTTTTGTGTATATCATTCTATATTGCCTGTATTAGATTGGCATGGTCTTGTGTCATCTCATACTGACTGGCTTGGTCTGGAACTGTAATATTTCAATTTAGTGGGGCCAACACACTGTTGTGTCTACTGCTGTGTCATAGTACCACGTGGGCCATGAGGTTTCACAAGAATTCTGCTGAAATTAAAATCCTAGAGTGAAATACTTAAGTAATTTCAACAGGACTAATGAATTTGGCCACTTAATGTTCTAATTTATCTTTTAACCAACTGTTTTATACTGAGTTTTTCTGGCATGATTGTTTCTCATATTCCCAAGTTAACACTCAGATGGAATTGACTCTTTTGAAAAGGGTCTATACGAAATTAAGGACTTAAGTAGATTGCAGAAGATGGCAGACTTTACTAGCTTTATGTTACTTCAAAATACTGCAACCTTGAGGACAGTAGCTCCTTTGGCCCAGTTTCGTTGCTCAATCTTTAAGCTACAGATAGTTATAATGGCCATTCAGGCATTAAACAGGTGATCAACTGATGCATATGCCATCTATTTGATTCCAACTTATTTGTTTGATTGCAGATATTCAATTTGATATTATGTTCCCTATATTTTGCACATATTCATATTCAAATATTATTACTTTAGTGAGCATATTTTACTAGAAATATAATATTGATGTTCTCTCTAGCTGTTTACGGTATGTACCATTTGTCACCTTCTTTCAGAAGGTCTTTGTCATTTCTCTTCTATATATTGATCATGCATGTCTAAACCACACCAGAATGTCGTGACCCATGTAAAGACCCAAAAGGCCAGCATCTTTGTCATGGATGTCGCTTTTGAACGCCTTTTTGAATTATCTTGTTCATGTGACTCTTACAACTTTTCTTATTCATAATCTTGTTTCTTCAACTTGCTTGTTCTCTCATTATCTAACAGTAAGTAGGATCGAGGATGGAAGTTGGACCATGGATGGTGGTAAAATCCAATCTTCTGGACGATGGACATAGAGAATGATCGAATGATGCTTATGCATGGTGGCTGGATATAAATACCATGGATGATTAGTGAGTTTGTCCAGAAAGATGCATCATTTATTTGTGATATGAACATGAGTTGGCAAATTGTGATGTGTGGATATCACTTGTTACTTTGTTTTATTCATTTGATATATGAATCTGTAAGTTGGCAAATCTATGGTTCTCACTTAGCTACTTGAAGCAATTTGTTGTCTGATGAATTGTAGGGAAGAAATTCCATAAAGTGTATTTTAACCATTCATTGAGAACTGAATAATCTCTCTCTGCTTGGATTCAATCTAAATAATTTAACTAAGAATTATCTCTAGACCATCTTTTTTTTTCTTGCTAAAGATCCACAAGAACTCTGCCTATATTTTATAGCCGGTCCCAAGCCCGGATAAAGGAGGAGGGTTGTGTTAGGCCCCGACAGCCAGCATAAAATCCTGTCGAATCTTATGAACATGGATCAAGTCGTATGATCCATGTAGCCGACCCCACCTAGTGGGATAAGGCTTTGTTGTTGTTGTTGTTGTTGTTGTTGCTAAAGATCCACAAGGATGAGATCAAGAGCACATAGTGGGGAAAATATTCTCATTTGCACTGAGTGTTTTTGGGGCAAATCTGGAAACACTTTTGGCTGATTGATGATCTACTATTGTGCTCTTTATGGAAACATGCTTCGATGGTGGTTGTTCACCTTATCTACACACTATAACCAAATAGTCTCGAGTTCGGGTAGATATGACTTGAGGAAGCTTTTGGATCATGGCAATGGACATGAAGATCATGTCATAACGGGTTTTTCAGCTCATATTGCGGCTCAAGCATCTGTGAAACTGAATGACACCGTGATGTGTTCACTCTCCACTAAGATACCAAAAGTTGGGTTTGTAAGAATGTTGTCATACATGTGGTTTTATTTTGTGTTGGCTTTAGGGCAAAAAGATCTTTATCCTATCAAACCGGATGCTCTCTTAGGTTCATTTCTTAATTTTTCAATATCTCAAACTTTGTGTTGTCAATGATGGACATTGAACATTGTTGATTCCACAGTTTTAAGCAAGACAGTTTTCATTGTTATTCAAATTTCCTAGGTTTTGTACTTCTCTAATTTCCTTGGTCATGAATTACTTTAGTATGTATCTAGTAATGTATCAGTAACTACTGAGACGCTGTACTGCATATACAAACGAAATTGAAACCCATTTACTAGAAGAATCTCCAGATGCTTTTCTAGATGTTCATACTTCACTCATTTCTGTATTTGTTTTTGGTGCATATCCACACTCTTTAGTTTTCTTTTATTTTCCTTTTTTCTTTGTGGAAATTTTACCTGTAAAACACGTGAAGAACAAATTACAGATTTCTTCATTAAAGATCTTGTATAAAGCAATATGAGCACATTTTGGCATTTTCTGCAATGTAATAGGATCTCTTTTGTTTTTCCTGTGCTTGTCTCTATAGCCCTATAAATAGAAGAGTTCTTTTTTCTCAACTCACCTATTTCTTTGTAGAGTTATTGTGCTTCGGTTGCATCTTAGATCACAGAAATGAGTACAAGACAGACTATTTACATATTCATATATGATCAATGTGCAGCAACTTGCATACAAACAAGAGCATATAATGGAGATTTAGATAGATAGATCCAATTCAGATCTATGATTGAATTTGTCCTATAAGCAGATATAGACCTGTTTTCTATCCCAGTCACATCTCACAGGAAGTAATCGAAAGTGAAGTAGATTCCGAAACAGTTCCATTACATTATAATTCTTTAGAAAATTCCATTTCCTCTTGCAAGAATTTTATTACTGCTCACCTGTTGATTTTTCTACCTTGGCTTTCATCCTCTCCCTTCCTCCCTTTTTCACTCCAATGAATGAACTTTTTTATTTTGTTGCTCTCTTTATTTAACTAATTTTATCGTCTCCTGTTACTGTTTTTTTTTTTCTTTTTTCTTTCAGTTACATTCCCCTCACTGTTAACGACTTTTAAGTAGGGTCCTTCTGGTGCAGTGTTCGTTCAATTCACTCCGTTTGTACCCTTATTTATGTTCTTATCCTTTATCAGTTCATCACATTGACTGCATAATTTTTTTACTTCATTTGTTGGTTACAATTCTTCTTCTGTTCAACATTATTCCAAAGATAAACGTCCTTTGAGCATGCTATGAACTTATCACATCTTTGAAATTGGAAGTTGAAAAATTGGCACAAAAGTTGCAGATGGATGATGTTGTTAGTCATAGATGATAGACGGGTGGAAAGTGGAATTGCTGATAGCAAATTTCATTATCCATATTTGCAATATCTTTTCGTTTATGTTCCAGGACTTGCTTTTTCAAGCATGTTATAATTAACCTTATTGGGAGACAGCAGAGTTGCTGGGAAGCACATCATCTGAGACTGATGACTTGACTGTTTTAGTCTCAGCTCCACTTTTTTGCAATTAACTAACACAAATGGTTCGTGGAGGTTATTATTGAATTTCACTGTTAAACTTCAGCAACACTTGCGCGCCCAATTGTTCATACTTTTCAGGATTTGTTTCTTCTAACTTTTGTCCTGGATATTATGTTTGATCATTTTTTTTTTCATCAACTAGGTATATGCCAAATATGGATCATTGGCATCTTTTCTGCTGCTGATGTCTTTTTATGCCTTTTTTCATCTTCATTTATTCATAGTTATTTTCTTAAAATGACTGAAAAAAATGGCTTTTTTTCTTAACCTTAATTGCATGTAGCTAACAAAATTATGCTGATTGGCCTTTTGGATTGCTGTTTGCCATTGCTTGGATGCTTCAGGTTCAATCTCAAGTTCAGAAACAAAAAAAAAGGGTCTCCTTTCCCTTTTGTCTTCCCCTGCAGGCTCTTCCTGCCAATTGGAGTCATATATGTACAAAAATAAGGCAGAGGATGCACAGCAACAAGCCATCGTCAGGAGTATGGAGAATTTCCACGGTCGATATTAAATTCGCGACATGAGTCTTTACATAATTTTCAAATGTCCTATGTCGAAGTTCACGAGTATGAAGACTCGATCTTACTTCTTCTAGACTAATAATTTCCTTCTCAATAATCATATACTGAATAAAATTCTCATACGATAGAGGAAGCGAAACTAACAGAATTATGACAACACCTTCATCATCGATCTTAACATCAATATTTCTCTATTCCATTAACAAAGAATTTAACTGATCAAGATGATCCTTCGTCGGGTATCTTCTTGCATGCGAATAGAGAACAGACGTTGTTTCAATAACAATTTGTTCGTGAGAGACTTTGTTATATATAGACTATCGAGTCTCAATCACGGACCGGCCGTCTTTTTTTCATCTGCGATCTCAATTATCACGTCATCCGTTAGACACAATAAAATTATCGAGTGCATCATCTCCTCCTGTGCCGCCAAAGTAGCAAGGTCGATCTCTTTTCTTTGCCCTTTGAGTCTTTCTTCTTTGGTTTGCTTCAGAAGCACTCGCATCTTGATCTGTCACAATTCAAAATTATTTCTGCCGCTGAATTTCTCCACGTTCACATTGTACGACGTCATCTCCTTGCTTAATTGAGAATCACTGACGAACCTTAAGACTCTAATATCAGTTTGTTACGAAAAGAATGAAAGAGATCGCACGAACACAAAGATTTACGTGATTCACTCTAAATCGGGTTACATTTTCAGGAAGCGATGACTCTTTTTATTATGGAATAATAATGATTGCAAAGATAGATTTCTGTTTAGATCTCTAGAGAGTTTATATAAGCACTCCTCTTTACACATGATAGAAATTATAGACAGATTGAGACTCTGAATTAATCCTCCAAAATAGGACACATATCTCGTGTTAAAGAAATAAATCAATTTTTTGAATCATATAGCGAGACTCCATTGGAAAAATCTATTGAAGTGCCTTACTAAAAAAGGGGAACAACTCGGTTCAGATTCAAGGCATTATCAACATGCAATGTCCGTTCAATTCACTCGGTTTGTACCCTTATTTATGTTCTTATCACATTGACTGCATAATTTTTTTACTTCATTTGTTGGTTACAATTCTTCTTCTGTTCAACATTATTCCAAAGACAAACGTCCTTTGAGCATGCTATGAACTTATCACGTCTTTGAAATTGGAAGTTGAAAAATTGGCACAAAAAGTTGCGGATGGATGATGTTGTTAGTCATAGATGATAGACGGGTGGAAAGTGGAATTGCTGATAGCAAATTTCATTATCCATATTTGCAATATCTTTTCGTTTACGTTCCAGGACTTGCTTTTTCAAGCATGTTATAATTAAACTTATTGGGAGACAGCAGGGTTGCTGGGAACCACATCATCTGAGACTGATGACTAGACTGTTTTAGTCTCAGCTCCACTTTTTTGCAATTAATTAACACAAATGGTTCGTCAAGGTTATCATTGATTTTCACTGTTAAACTTGAGCAACACTTGCGTGCCCAATTGTTCATACTTTTCAGGATTTGTTTTTTCTTCCTTTTGTCCTGGATATTATGTTTGATTCATTAACTAGGTACATGCCAAATATGGATCATATGCATCTTTTCTGCTGCTGATGTCTTTTTATGCCTTTTTTCATCATCATTTATTCATAGTTCTTTTCTTAAAATGACCGAAAAAAATGGTTTTTTTTTCTTAACCTTAATTGCATGTAGCTATCAAAATTATGCTGATTGACCTTTTGGATTGCTGTTTGCCATTGCTTGGATGTTTCAGGTTCAATCTCAAGTTCAGAAACAAAAAAAGGGTCTCCTTTCCCTTATGTCTTCCCCTGCAGGCTCTTCCTGCCAATTGGAGTCATATATGTACAAAAACAAGGCAACGTGAGGATGCACAGCAACAAGCCATCGTCAGGAGCACTGCACTGCTGCCTTGTCAAACATTCTCTGTCCCGGTGCAAGAATGGCCAGGGGATCGTAGGTGCTCTTCCTACGCGCGAATTCCTCCCATCTGGAGCCAAAATGCACCTTCCACTCCTCCTGCGTGGTGTAGTGCGGCAGATACTGCTTCACCCCGAT
Source organism: Pontederia crassipes (assembly GCA_030549335.1). Lineage (NCBI taxonomy): Eukaryota > Viridiplantae > Streptophyta > Magnoliopsida > Commelinales > Pontederiaceae > Pontederia > Pontederia crassipes. The sequence continues at coordinate 76,173,320 of CM060192.1, forward strand.
TCCTGCTTCGTTGCAGAACTCTATGATCTTGTCGTTCTGCTTCAGCGCGCGGGCCAAGCTGTCGTGGTCTGATAAGGACGGCGTCGAGGACAGAAATGCCACCAGGTAAAATGTGTCCTCGTCCGGGACGACGACCGATGTCCTGTTATCCCACCTGCGTTCGAGCGCGGTGCAAGGCTGAAATGAGTTATCTCGAACAGAGGAGGGGTATGTGTATGCTTGGGATGCACGCATGCAGTTTCAGATGGGATGTAAACTTACTTGGATTTGTTCGCTGGGTACAGGAGTATGGGGCCATTGTTGCTGTCTGTGAGGATTTTGCCGAAGACTGTCGCGCCGAAGTCTCCAATCCTGGTTCTTGGTATGAGAAGGTTCAGCCATGGATGTGGGACTTCCCAAAGGCCTTTGGACCTCAGCTTCACTTCAGAGACGTGCACCCTGTCCAGGAACTCGAGGTACGACACTTCGGATTGGAACAGGGTGGATGATATATATCTTAGCTTGGATAGGAGCCTATCTACTACCTGCAATCAAATAACGTGTAGAGCTTTTAACCATGACAGGCTCTGATTGCTGTAGGGTCACGGTTTGAAGCATTCACTTTACCTGGTTAGTGATTTCATCCTCGCCTTGCCTGAAATTCTTGGTCATCTCGAGACAGAACAGAATCCTCCCGTCTGCATCAAACTTGCCTGCCTGAACAGGATCCTGCGGCTTGAAGGATGACCTCCAGTTGTTCAGTATTCCTGTTCTATTTATGATCACGAAGCCTTCAATGTAGTCGAACGTCTCTTCTAACTGTATCAGCATCTCCTGGTCCTCTGTAAAGCTGGAGAAATCTGAGTACAGAACTCTAATCCACTTCACCTGTCAGGTGAATCAAAAAAATTCATTACCATTTCATATATATAACTTTTACTGTATACTATATGCAGTTACCAACTTACCATCGTAGGCGCGGGTTCCAGAGCAATCCTGGCACTGGTGATGATACCAAATTGGCCAAGTCCTCCAAGAGCACCATGGAAGAGTTCAGCATTCTCTTCAGCTGAACAGTTCAGCACCTCTCCTTTTCCTGCAAGCGACCAATCGTTGCATGCATCACTCAGATGGCTCGCTATTTGTATTAATTGCTGCCAACGTGCTGAAGGATACCTGTGACGATCTCGAGCTGGTGGACGTTGCTGATCTGGGGCCCATGTCGAAACGCCTGCCCGCTGACGCCAGCGTTCGACAGCGTCCCGCCGACGGACAGATGAAGGTAGTCCGTCCAGGACTTGGGCGCCAGCCCGTGCTTGAGGCACTCGTTTAGTACGTCGATCCACAGGTCACCTCCCGAGACGTCCACGTACGGAGGCTCCTCCTCGGCGTGCACCCGAATCCCACGTCTGCGGAGCGACTCCATGTGGACGACTATTCCGCCGGGCGCCTGCGCCTGGCCCTGGAGCGAATGGCCATGGCCCCGGGCGGCCACGGTGAGCTTGGCCCCCGGGCCCATCTGGAACACATGCCTCACGACCGCGGCGATGTCGGAGACGGCGGCGGGGTACAGGACGGCGGAAGGCAGGTGCTGGTAACGGTTTCCGAAGTCCTTGGCGGCGTGGTCGACATCCCGGAAGCTGAAATGGCCGCGGAGGCTGAGCGTCTTGAGGGAGGAAGTCACGTCGAGGTCCGAGACGTGCATGGTGATGCCGCTGATAAGTAGGACCAGGAAGAGCCTCAGGATGCTGGCTGTCTGGGGCCTCATGAGTTGCATGAGTGCCGGTCTCATATCAGCTTATTATATACTTCTATTTGTATGAGTCCAGGAGGAAAGGGGAGAGAGAGAGAAACGAGAAGAGGAGTGGAGTGCCAGGGGGTGAACTGGGGTTGAAGGATCGATGGATATTTAAAGGAGCGGGAAGGAGGGACGTGGTAGTGCAAGTTATTTTTCTTTTCCCTAAATTCCCTCTCAAGTTGATTTAGTGTACGTAGTTTTTTTTCAGTGTACTGGACCCGAAAAAGATAGCGTTAATGTTTAAAAGTTGGTGTTAATTGTTTTTTTTTATTTTTTTTGTGGAGGATGGATGACATGGGGTTTTTTTGGTAGCAGTACGCATAGGTGAAATTTCGTCGGACTTAATATTTTTCTTAATTAAAAGGCTACTTGGCCATGAGGTAATGATTGAGGTGATAAGTAATTGATTTTAATCAAATTAGTCGGAGATAAAGTCATAGGACAAGTGACAATCGATAGGAGTTAGAATTAATTTTTTTTTAACCAGTACCCGGTATTTAGGAAGAGGTGCCGTCGATTTAATTCGCGCGGCGCTAAAGAGCACACTGTCCATAAGTTGAAAGTCAATACATCTTCGAGTTCAACTAATTCGATAAGATTGTTCCGGGTCGTATGCCTTGCGGTGACAAATGAGACTCCCAATAAAATTTGTTTCTTTCATAAAATTCGAACTCAAGACCTTACTTAAGCAACGAGGAATCGCTTATCACTCCATCCTGACCTTTGTTAACGATATAATCCTTTATTTTACCAATCAATGTAGATATATGGACTAATAAGTTTTATATTTCTTCCTGGCAAACCTGGCCAGCCCAGCCGTTTATACTTGGTGACCGGAGTTTGAAATTGGCCCTTTGGACAAGAACAGGAATTAGCGGCAGAGTGAGAAACAATTTCTCTTAGAATTCGATCCATTGCTCTTCACTTAAACAAAAATTTCGAGTTCGATTCAGAGGGTATACAACATGGGATAATCTTCATGAATTGGTGGGATGGGATGATGAATCAATGTCTAATTTAGTGGACAACGCGCATCATTATTAACGTCAGACATATTGAATCTTTAGCCCTACTTTTTAGAATGATCCTTGGATCAGTTGTAATTGAAGAAATAGTTTGATCTCCTTTCATCCGATCAAAATTCGAGTTTGACATTGTCACCAGATGAATTTGGGGGCCGGGCGAAAATTAAAGAAATTGCACATTAAAAGAAACTTGACTCTTAACTCCGAAGTCTCAACTCCTGAATTGAGGAGTCATTCCACAAATGCTGGTCGGAAGTAGTGGTAGTAGATAATTTCTTCTATGAATTATTTGATGGTATATATTATTTCCTCTATCATATGTGTTTTTCATTTTTCTAATTCCTTTTTTTCGTTCCATTCTAAGTGCTTTCATATATAGTTGGGAGATGGAGTAATTGAGTTCTCTCTCTTCCCTCTCGTCTCATTTTTATTTTTTTCAATTTAAAGTTAAACTCAATCGTCAATTCTTTTATGAATATATATGAAGATAGCACTGTGAATTATCTTATATTAATTTATTATTGTTCGTTAGGATTGTCCGGCTTTATTAGTAACTCGAGATGCATGACTACAATTCAAATTTCACATTTCCACACAATTTATTTTCATGTACTAGTACGATTTCTTATTTAAAATTCAGGATTAAACCCAGAGATCATAAGTGTATGCATGCAGAATCATAATTAATTGCCCTTGTTAATTCAAATCATAAGCGCTCTTGCTAATTAAGACTCTCTGAGAGACATTGAGCATATGTTAGTTTCAGGGAGCTGTATCCTGCCACCTTTGTCTCTCCAATCGGCATTGCGCATATGTCATAATTTCAGGAAGTATCCTGCCACCTTTGTCGTCGTGGCCCACGGTGGCGCCGTGGCCGCTCACAATCAGATGGACGGCAGCCATGGTGGTGGCGGGTCCTCGGGTGAACGTTGAGTGGAAAACTTAGTTTGGCTTCTGAGCTTTATAATGGATTGATCACTTTGCTTGCTGGAGTAACACGGGGATACATGGATGCCAACGTCTATACGTCAACTTTTTTGGTGGGAATGACGTGATCGATCCGACCTTTGAAGGCGAAGGAACAGTGCCTACATGCGCCCGGAGCGATCCCCGGGCCGTCCCCGGGTACGCGGCTCATCGCGTGCATGGCAGTGGACGTCTGGACGAGGAGCGGCGATCCCACAGTCACGTGCCCGGATGTGGGTGTGAGAAAAAGAGGAGGGGCCTCCGTGCAGAGAGAGAGAAAGAGAGGGACCTGATTGAACCTTACCCAGTGAAGAGAGAGAGAGAGAGAAGATGGGGCCTGGCTCTATGCCCTTCTTATGTTTCATTAGGCGAATAGTTGCGAGGATAAGTGGGTGGACTTATGTTGTTGTTGTTGTTGAGAGAGAGAGAGATGAGGGGACAGGCAGGTTGAGGCCCTGGGCTTCTAACTTCCTTGCGATGGGACAGAGAGGCTCGCGAGCACACACATATTAAGAGGTTAGAAGGCAGCCACTGCGTGCCTCCAGACAAAAGGCACCAATAGAAGGGGACGCAGTTGTTGGACTTTGAAGGGGTTTTCCCGATCACTTCCTTAAGAGGTTAATTTCCATCATTGGACAGGCGACTCCATTCCTGTGTGACTTTTGGTGTTCTTAAAAGGAAAAAAAAGTTGATGCTGCCATTGGCTCCATTAGTCAAAGGCTAAAAAGTAGCAGCCAAACCCTATCCTTTGCCCCCCTTCGACTCAACACAACTTGGTCCATTCAGAACTAGTTAGCAACTTTTTTTGATCAAGGTATCTCGAATTCGATTTTGATCGAAGATCAGGTTAATGTGTTACTCGAACCACGATCGAATGATCCGGCCGTCATAGTTGAAAATAAGATAATGGCGATGGGGGACTGATGAGTTTCGGATTTCCGACCGGATCGCACCAGGCCAGATATTCTTAGGTTGAGGCACAGGTCCAAACTAAATCAGTTAGGTCTCGGAATATATTTGCCATGGACCACTTGTGTGTGTGTGTGCGTTGAGAGAGAGAGAGAGAGAGAGAGAGAGAGAGAGAGAGAGAGAGAGAGAGAGAGTGAGAGAGAGAGAGAGATCATGCATGTATTAGTTTCCACAGGAGATCGCATGAAGAGTAGTTCAAGCTGACCGTATCTACTTTGCTATGGAAGTGGCAACCCTATACGTGAGCATCGAGCAAGAGGATGATGCATGCTTCAGTTCCACAACTATATATACACAAGTGTCAACTATTTATATGCATGCAGCCTAACAAACTAAAAGTAGCTAGTGTCAATAAATAAAGGGTTGTCTTTTCATATTCTAACAGTGATCCATGAAGGAGACTGAAATATATATCATCGGTAACTTCGCTCTATTATTAAGAAACAAGAACCCTATATCCATGAAACTTTACATATAATCTATTTTATTTGTTTGTTGCCTTAATGCTCTAACAAATATCTGATTAATGTTAATAATAGTAATCCACAATTGAAGGAGATTGATAAAATTTTGAGTCTCTAAGTCACGGGGACAAAGAAGAATGCCAGAGGAATTAAGAACCATCAACATAAATCTCTAGCTAGGTGATCAACCTTAAATGAAATCTCTCTAAGGTCAACATTTCATTGTTGTTTTGGAGAGGTTCACCATGCATGGCTCCCCGCAAGACACTCCCTAAGCTCTCGTTGATAGATGGATGGAGAATTTCGTGTGGGAATATCCTTTGAGGTTACATCTACTTACTCATACCTCAATAAGGAAGTCTCATTGATAAATTCCTATAAGGACAGATAGAATTGTCATACTTCGCCAATAGATTTGGATGATCACAATACATCACCCTGCCAAATGGGTGGCCATGGCTTATCGTGCCCTGTGCCACCCCGTGTCTTCTTGTGTCACCATCGACCCGCAACATCTTGTAGAAATTTTGATGACGCCCCTACTGACAACACCCTGATGATGCCCCGAATGGTGCCGATATGATGCCCCTACTGGTGATTTGCGTGATGTCTCATCTCCTTCTCTAAATTTGTTCGCCACATCGTTGTCGTTGACGTCTCTCTATCTTCCTCACCTCCTCATTGTTGCAATTATAATTTCTTCGCTCAACAGTGGATCACAGATTAATCCTACAGCTTTCATACCAGTTTGTTATGAATGTCGAACGAAAGAGATAAGCACATGAAAAAAATATCTATGAGATTCACGAGTTTCATCCTCAACTCAAGATCTTACAATAAAATATATATGAGATACATGAGATCGGCCGCCGCAGCCAGTTTCGACGACGCCCGAATCTGGCCCCCCTCCCCCTCTTTGGGCTCCGATGACTTCCCACAACTCCGGCAATCTCTGCTCCCACGCGTTCTCTTGGCTCCAATGACCAACAATTCCAGCGGATCCGTGCCGCCGCCAACCTCTCTCCCCCCCTCTATTGGCAACATCGAGGCACCAACCGCCGGATCCATTTGTAGGATCCGGTTGCTGGCGTCCGATTTTTTATATTTAAAAAAAAACTTTTATGGATCCACCCCTCAAAAACTTCGACGGCATATGACTCCCGACGAAATGTCTGGGGGATTCCCGAATAGATTAACCTTTTGAACTGCTGCTGAATCCATGGCCAAAACGTCCAATTCCTTTGAAACTTCCGAAGGGATCACTCCCTCCAGAACTTGACGAGAATGACTCCTTCTAAAGGAAAGTGTCCCCTTCGAAATTTTCGACGGATAAAATCGTCGAATACACCATAGCGGCAATCCGTCAGTAATAGTTTCGAACGAGAAATTTTGCAACAATCACTTACCCGTCGGAAATCATAGTTTCCTATGAATCTCGTGAATTTTCCTACGGATCTATCCGTAATGAGAAGAGTATTCCTGTGCTCATTGACAGATTGATGGTTGAAGCCCGGAAGCAAATTAATTAGGATGCTCAAACTTTGGTAACATTATGATGGTTGGACAATGAGAATTCGTTGCCATTTCAACTAATCTAATTAATTATTCCTGATTATACGACTATGATGATCGAGACTATTTAAGTGAGGACAAGATTGTTAGACTTGGGGAACTCAATCCACTTTGGTCTCCTTTTAAATACCACCAAAGCAAAAAGGTTCCTCATAATTGAACACAGATGAAAGCCCACAGGTTAGCAAATGGGTTAGTCAAAAGTGCTGAAGTATTGAATAGAAGATCAATCTAGGCATATAGGTAGGTAGGTAGCTAGCTAGCAACGCCATCGTATGCATAAATGTATATATTAATTAGAACCTTTCAACATATATATAATTGAACACAAAGAAGCAATTGAAAATTTGAAAGCCGACCTTTTTAGTTAGAGTATATGAGAAAAGGGTTACTTACATGCAGTCAACAATATACCATTAATTTCTGATGTCATATGGTTTTCATCCGTGGATTTATTTTCATATATGCTATTAAATATATATTCATGAGTTTCTCTTAATTATAAGTAAGTTATAACCAACATATGTTGCTCAAGCAAGTTCAACTTTCATATACTTATTTTCATTAATATGACTCATTAATTATAAGGAGAAAACTTCTTAAACACTGTGATTGTAGCTGAAAAAGTAAATGCGACTGTAGTTAATAAAATAACTATCTTTTTTGCGAGACGAAAGCACTAATCATATGAGCGCGATTCATGTGCAGTAAAATGTGTAGTGAGTGTGCACTTGCATTTCTTTGTTGGTCACTCCTTAAACTAAGAACAGGTACACGAATTCCAAGTGGGTCGGTTGGATTGGAACCGACAGGGTCCCACTGGATTTTGACCAACCAGTTACACATCTGCAAAAGCCCGAGAACTTTTTGTCTTAAGATATTGTTTACTATTTTATGTTGCTATCACAAGATCATTTAGTCTCGCCACTTGGATTTGCATCTCTAGTACTCTTCAACTAGAAGTTGGAGTTGAAATCTTATGAAGGTAGTTTAGCATTTTTGTTTCAATTAACACCACAATATTCAGAATAACGGGACGAAAGCACTGATCATATGTGCACTTGCATTTTTTTTTAGCTAAATCATTTTAGTATTGATGCAGTCTCACGACTAGGCTCGACTATGAAGGATGACATTTTGAGTGAGAATATTATTTTTGAAGGTCTATTTTAATTATATTTTTTTCTGTCACAACTTTACTTAAAAAGGTTAAATCTCTCTCTCTCTCTCTCTCTCTCTCTCTCTCTCTCTCTCTCTCTCTCTCTCTCTCTCTCTCTCTCTCTCTCTCTCTCTCTCTCTCTCTCTCTCTCTCTCTCTCTCTCCACACACACACACAAACACAATATATATAAAAGATAAATGGGAAGTGGAAAAGTTTATGATTCTCCTATATATCATCGTTTCTAAAATTTTAATGTCACTCTTTTATGATAATTTTGTTCTTTAATTTTGACAATTAATATTTTAGCGATATTTATCATAGAGGTAAAATTGTCTAAAAATGAGCGTACGTTAAAATTTTTGGAGTGACAAAAAGTGGATCCTAACTTTAATGTCATTATTACATCTTATCATATATTTCATGCCAATTGTATCTAATATAAAGGTAAATATTTAATTATATAAAATTAGGAAATTAAAGGGAAAATGGCATGAGAGAAAGTTAAAGTGTTATTCTTACAGATGTAAGAAGTTACTTCGACTAATTAATTCGAGTAGCACTTCGACAAACTTAATTAGCAGACATGCACTTGAAACTTAGTCAAAATGTTAAAAGCTACTTTAAACGCTCTTTTTGAACTTGTTCCCAATACAAAACTTAGTACGTTTACAATATATCTTGATCATATACTTATCTTTATCCAAAATAATCATATCCGGAGATTTGTATCTGATCTCCACTGAGGAGGAGAGATCGCCATGATGATCACCCTCCTATACATACATAGGATGATCATGCCTTACATATGATCTGGTCTCCACTGAGAAAAAAAATATTAGCAGATCTTCTCAATATACATGCATGAGGAGGCAGTCAGTACAAGATCTAAAGGGGAGATCAGTAGCCCGAGTGACGAGGCAGGTTGGAGAAAAGTGGTGCATGCAACAGACCTACCTAAAGGATGATTGCCTCCTCAAGGAAGCATATATCTCTTTCTAGCTAGTACGTACCCTAGCTCAAAGGAGATGATGGCAAGTGGAAAAGCATGCATGACTCATTATTTTGGTTCTTCGAGATCGTGACGCTTTCGGAATAATTCATTATGCTATTGTTGCTATATATCCGATTTAACCCTCTAACCAACCACCAATTTGAAAAGCTTTATATGTGTACTAGTTCTACTAGCTTAGCTAAGCTAGTAGTACTAGTAACATACTCCACTACTGATTGGCATGCATGCAATATATGCGTTAAGGCTTTTGCATCAATGCATGCTTTTAGAGGGCCAATAGCTGCATGTACGTATCTGCACACAGGCAGCCAATGTAGTGTCGAAACATGGAGGCACGAATCGTACGTGTTGAGATGTTGCCGCATCATCAGATCCCTCGTCATGACCGATCGTCACCAGATCGAACGTACCCAGAAACCAAAACGAGGTCGATGTGTATGTGATGAGATGGAGAGGGACCAGCTTCAAAACCAAATAGATGTACAGAGATCTTTCAGTGGCAGCTTGGGCGTGTCAGGAGGACGTGTAGAAGTAGTATGCATGCATGCACATATGCATAAGATATCTGTGCACTGGAACAGGGCCATCACATGCATAAAGCTCGCGGGGTGTGACATGGAGTGCGTCGGGGGAGGGTCCAAAGGAGATAGATAAACGAAGTATCCTACAACTCACTACATTCCACTCGGGATCATGTCCCCCTGTCGGTCTTTCTCTCTCCATTCAGCATTTGCTGTGGACGCGCATCTACGTGCAAGTGCAACAGCATTCATCCAGTACTCTCTCTCTCTCCTCACTTCTCAGAATCCAGTACTCTCTCTCACTCTCTCTCTCTCCCCTCACTTCTCAGATATATTATCAGCACGCAGTTCCAAACTTCCAATAACAAACTATGTATATAATTAAACCATTGGCACATACATATTGATATTTCCACTTGAAAGTGGCACGCATATCTGTTTCCAAAGTGGCACGCATATGTTGTATTAATACATAGTACGTAACAATTAATAAACATTACAAAAATAAAAACTGACTTATCCAAGATTGGTTCATTAGTTACAATATCAAGAAAACTTGTATTTCCATTTGAAAATAAAGAAACACACATGAGCAGATAAGGAAATAAGTTTTTCTTATGTTAAAGAATTTTGGACTCCTTTGCAATCGAGAAAAGACAAAAATAAAATAAAATACAATATGTAACCCCAAAAAAGATAATAGCCGAACCAAAAATTTGTATGTAATATTAATTGCGATTAACATACATGTTGATGTGCTTTGAATTATGTACCATGTACTCAAAATTATGAAAGAAAAAAAAAATGAGAAGAAAAAATGAGGATCTGTGACGAAAGCTTAGGCCCAAGCCCGTAGCCCGCCACTGATTCTCGTGGGGTGCGGGGGGCGAAGTCCCCCGCGGTATGGACCTTTATATATGAGGGTTAAGATTTTATCTGATGTACTCTCTTTTGGCTCATAGTGAAATTTTTCTAGCGGCGATCTCCTTTGCCCGTGGATGTTTCTCTCTTGTTCACATTGATCAAGAGAGTTTTACCATATTAAATCTCTGTGCTCATCTTCTCTTTTCTTTCGTTGTTTTCATTGTTCATTGATCATCGGTGTTTTATTCCCAATAAATTAGTATCAGAGCCGAGTTTCTTTTCGCGAAGATGACTACAGCGAAGTTCAACATCGAGAAATTCGATGGGAACATAAATTTCAGTCTGTGGCAAGTTCGGATGCTTGTCATCCTAGTTTACAACGGATTGAAGAAGGCGCTGTCGGGTCAAAAGTCGGATGCCATGGAGGCGTCCGCCTAGGAGGAACTCGACGAGAAGGTCTTGTTTGCGATCCAGTTGTGCCTGACGAACGATGTTCTTCAGGAAGTCCTCGCAGAGAAGTCGACGGCTGGTCTCTAGACGAAGTTGGAAACTCTGTATCTGACGAAAACTCTAGCGAATCGACTTGTGTTGAAGCAGCGATTGTCGTATGGCCGAAGGTACGTCGATCAAATCGCACATCAGTGAGTTCATCGCCCTAATCAATAATTTGAAGAACGTAGATGCGAATGTTGATGACGAAGATCAGGCCCTGTTACTCATTTGTTCTCTGCCATCTTCATATAAAACTTTTAAAGAGACGATAATCTACGGTAGGGACAAACTCACATTTGATGATGTTAAGGACAGACTGCTGAGCAAAGAAAAGTTGAATAACGAATTGGGATCAAGCAGCAAATCTGATGATCAAGCCTCAGGTCTGATCGCAAGAGGCAGACATCAGATGAAAAATCAAAATCAAGATAGATCCAAATCCAAGTCGAAGAACAAAGATAAAGTCTGCAATTGTTGTAATAAGAAGGGTCATATCAAAGCAGAGTGTTACAAATTACAAAATAAGAATAAAAAGATTAACAAGAGCAACGAGAATGGAAATCAGAAGGCTGAAGTTGCATATGCCCGTGTAGCAGAAAGTGAGAATGAAAATGTTCTGTTGGTAATGACATCAAACAAATCCAGATCATCAAATGAATGGATTCTCGATTCTGGATGCTCATACCATATGTGTCACAATCGAGATTAGTTCTCCACGTACAAATCTGTTGAAGGTGGAGTCATTCTTATGGACAACAATGCTGCCTACAAGACTGTTGGTATTGGGTCCATCTAGATTAAGATGCATGATGGGATTATTAGGACATTATCTGAAGTCAGATATATTCCTGATCTGAAGAAGAATCTTATTTCTGTCGGTGTCTTAGACTCAAATGGTTGCAAAGTTGTTATTGAGTCTAATGGAATGAAAATTTCCCGTGGTGCTCTTGTGTTGATGAAAGGCCTCAAAATCGGTAGCTTGTATGTTCTCCAATATTCGACGGTGAAAGGTTCAGCAGCAGTCTCATCTACATCAGAGGAAGATTGCACAAAGTTATGGCACATGCATTTGGGCCATATGAGTGAGAAGGGCATGCAAGTTCTGAGCAACAGAGGTCTTCTTCCTAGTGCAAAAGTTGAAAAATTAGAGCTGCGTGAGCATTATATATTCGGAAAACAGAAGAGAGTTAATTTCGGCTCAGCCATTCATAAGGCGAAGGGAACCCTTGATTACATCCATTCAGATTTATGGGGTCCTTCTCAAGTTCCTTCTAAAGGAGGAAATAAGTATTTGCTGACATTTATTGATGACTTCTCTAGAAAAGTTTGGGTTTATTTTTTAAAGCATAAAGATGATGTATTTGAAACATTCAAGTCATGGAAGACTCTACTAGAGAAGCAATTTGGAAAAGTTGTGAAGAGGCTGAGGATTGACAATGGACTAGAATTCTGTAATTCTAAGTTCAATAAATTTTGTGACAAAGAAGGCATTGCAAGATATCACACAATTGTGAGAACTCCACAACAGAATGGAATCGCAAAAAGAATGAACAGAACTCTACTAGAGAGAGCACGATGTATGTTGTCAGATGCGAGACTTGACAACGAGTTTTGGGTAGAAGCTGTCAACCTGGCATGTCACTTAGTGAATCGATCTCCCCACCGATCCTTAGACTTAAAAATTCCTGAAGAAGTGTGGTCAGGTAATCCTCCTAATTACTCACATTTAAGAGTTTTCGGTTGTCCTGCATATGCACATGTTAATGATGGAAATACTAGGAAGTGTATATTTCTTGGTTATAAATCTGGTGTTAAAGGTTATAGATTATGGTGTCCTGAAATGAAGAAATTCATTATCAGTAGAGATGTTACTTTTGTTGAATTTGCGATGCTTCATTTGGGAAAAGATTTGTCTAATATTGATGATACAGAAAAATAGAAGACTTTGGAGAAAGTGGAGTTAGAATTTTCAAATTCTTCTGATGAAAAGAATGATACTCCTGATGCTCCTGAAGTTTGTACGTCACCTCAAGTTCAGCAGCAATACATATTAGCTCGTGATAGACTGAGGAGAGAAATAAAAGCACCTCAAAGCTCGGATTTGAAGAATTGGTGGCTTATGCATTAAGTGTTGCTGAAGATATTGAGTTACTTGATCCTTCCTCCTATTTTGAAGCTATTCGAAGTCCTGATTGCAATATAACACTACAAGAAAACTATCATTTAGCGATGCAAAATAGTGACGCAAAATGATGCGTCGCTAATTCGTCGCTACTAGCATCTAAATAGCGATGGCATTGGGTCGACAAGATGAGACGCTAATTGTCTCCCAATAGTGTCGACTCAGCGTCGCATTCGCATTGCAAAAAAATGACGCTAAACTCAGTGCCATCGCGACACTATTTAGACGTTATTACGACGCGTCAAGATTAGAAATTGCGTGATAAATTATAGCGTCGTATTAGCGTCAACAAGATGCATCGCAAGTTGGCGCCAACAACAGTGCAGCACTAAATCGACGCAAGTTCAGAAGGCAATTTTGGCGCCTGCAACTTACGTTGTATTGATGTCGACCAGGTGTGGCACTAATGAGCGTCACAAAGCTTGCGTCGCTAATGTGAAGCTAATGCGGCGCCAACATTAGTAGTTTAAGAATATACAAGTATTTATATAAGTAATGTTAATTATTATTCATATTTAGGTAATGCTAATTTGTATACATATACATATACACACATACATACATATACATATACATTTACATAATTTATATGTTATACGTGCATTATACTCTAATTCCCAAATTTCAAAATCGGAGGAATAATGCTTCTTCATTTTTTAAGAAATTCAAATGATGATTGCTGGATATCCGACCGTTGGATCATCACAAAATTTGTACCTCCCATAGAGCACAACAGCACAGATTTTTCAGTATTTTTTGATGATTTTAGGAGGTCGTACGGTAGAGTTAAGAACCTAAGAAAAAAACATCTTTCGACGGTTTTTGACGTGAGTCCAGCGGGAATTAGTCGAAACAAAAATTATGGACTCGTAGAGATTGACACAAGCTGTCCACCCGCACAAGAATCGTAATGATCGGAGGTCGGAAGAAATTCAATAAAATGGACAAATTTTCGGAATAGAAATGATCGGTTCTCCACGGCCCTAGATCGGATTGCTACGAAAAAATAGGCATTTCGAAGGGCTCAAGAAGGTTGGGCGACGCAAACATCTCACGTTTCACATATTTTTTGTTTCCTCCGATTCTCAAAATATATATTTTTTGTAATTATAAAAATTCCTCAAAACTTCTGTCTCATCCAAGAATTTAAAAATGTGCGTTCTCAAAAAATCGGACCTTTCAGGAGTGCTCAGAATATCCCGTTTAGTTTACATAGAGTTTTCAAATTTTTTTGAGAATTGCTTATTTTATTAGAATTTTTTTTGTATCCAAATTTGAAAAGAGAATTCATCTATTTTTCTTCGTGTGCTTAAAAAAATATTAAAAATTACTTTTCTTGAAAATCAGACATCTTGGTACTTCTTAGAATGGCCTCATGACATATGACTTTCAAATTTTTTAGACAACGTTGATAAACATATACATATATACATATACTTACATATATGCATATACATACATATACATATACATATACATATACACATACACATATACATATATATATATATATATATATATTACATATATACATATATACATAGTTAATAACATTATAGTACTTTAGCGCCACCTTTGCGGCGCATTAGCGCCGCATATCTATAGCGACACAATGGCTTCTCAATGGCGTCGACAGTTTCGTCGCTACTCCATTTTAGTGTCAGTATAGCGTCGCCATTTTGTGACGTTAGTTTAGCGCCTCAAACTGTCGATGTCAATGTGACGCTATATTCCAACTTAGCGTCGCAATTTCAGAGTCGCTAATCTGCAACGCTATTTCACATATTTTAAAATTAATTATCTATCAGAATTGAATTAATGTGGCGCCACATTGGTGACGCAATAGCGTCGCCAAACGTGCGACTCTAAATGACGACCCGTGTGCTCGTCGAAGAATGAATCTGAGCCGTCCATTCATTTAATCGGACGGTTCTGCTTGCCCGAATGCCACATTTTCCCCTTTTTAACCACTCCCTCCCTCCGCCTCCTCCTCCTCCACCTCTTCTCCACCACCACTGCCTCCTCCTCCTCCACCTCTTCTCCGTCGCCGCCTCCGTCGCCACCGCCGCCTCCTCCACCTCTTCTCCATCGTCGCTGCCTCCTCCTCCTCCTCCACCTCTTCTCCATCGCCGCCCCCTCCTCCTCCTCCTCCTCCACCTCTATTCCGATGTCGCCGCCGCCTCTTCCTCCTCCTCCACCTCTTCTCCATCATTGCCGCCTCCTCCACCTCCACCTCTTCTCCGACGCCGCCGCCGCCACCTCCTCCATCTCTTCTCCGTCGCCGCTGCCTCCTCCTCCTCCACCTCTTCTCTGATGTCGCCGCCGCCGCCGTCGCCGCCGTCGCCGCCGCCGCCTCCTCCTTCTCCACCTCTACTCCTCCGCCGCCTCCTCCTCCTCCTTTTCCACCTCTGCTCCGCCGCCGCCGCCGCCTCCTCCTCCTCCTCCTCCACCTTTGCTCTGCTACCGCCTCCTCCTTCTCCAATGCACCGGTAGCCCATCTTCTCTATCGCGGACTTCGACATCGTAGGACTTAGATCATCTAATTGTGATATATGTAATTTGATGTAATATAAATGTGTATGTGATGTAATGTAATTTGATATAATGAAAATGTATATGTACATGTAATGTAATTTGATGGTGCTTCAATTGTAATATAAAAAAATAGCAATCATCCGTGGATTTCAATGTAATGTAGTAATTCAATGGCTGAATGAGGAAGGTGACATATTCGTGGGTGGATATATTGTTCTTAGCATCACATTAGCGTCGCAGTAGCGATGCAAAAAAAATGAATTATAGTGCCACATTAGCATCCGATTAGCGTCGCAACATAACGCCAACTCAACATCGGATGAGCGTCGAGAATTTTAGCACCTCTTTAGAGTCGGAGTAGCGACGCATGTTGACTCTTCATGATGATACTTTTTGCGTCATTATAGTGTCGCATTAGCGCCACCGTGCGACGGTAATTGCGTCGACATACCCATAGGCGTGAAGTCGACGCTATTAGCGTCGAAGAAATGGCGTCGTGAAGCCTGTGGCGTGAATTCGATGCTAATGCATCGCTATTATATTTAGCGCTGAGTTAGCGACGCATTGGAGTCTATATGGATGTGTCGCTAATCGATGATTTTCTTGTAGTGATAAGTGGTTAATAGCAATGCAAGAAGAGATGGAATCTCTACAGAAGAATGGCACTGGGGGTTTTGTAAAATAACCTGTGAATAAGAAGATTGTTAGCTGTAAATGAGTGTTCAAGAAGAAAGAAGAAAACAATAATGAAGAGACAAAGTACAAAGCAAGATTGGTAGCAAAAGGTTAGTCAAGTGGAGGGTGTTGATTTTCATGATGTGTTCTCTCCAGTTGTGAAACATACTTCTATTCGTACTTTGTTTGCTATTGTTGCTTTGTAGAATCTTGAACTTGAGCAACTAGATGTTAAGACTGTATTCTTACATGGTGATTAAGAAGAAGACATATATATGGAGCAGCTAGAGGGTTTTCATGTTGAAGATAAAGAAGATCAAGTCTGTCATCTGAAGAAGTCCTTGTATGGACTTAAACAATCCCCTTGGCAGTGGTATAAAAGGTTTGATTCATTCATGTTGAGTATTGATTTTGCTAGAAGCAAATATGATAGTTGTGTTTATTTGAATCAACTTGCCGATGGTTCATTCATCTATTCGTTGCTCTATGTTGATGATATGTTAATTGCAGCGAAAGACATATCTGAAATTAACATTTTGAAAAATAAGTTAAGTTCTGAATTTGAGATGAAGGATTTTGGAGTAGCAAAGAAGATTTTGAAAATGAAAATTTCTAAAAATAGAAACTCAGGAAGACTATTTCTGTCTCAACAGAAATATATTGAAAAGGTCTTGGAGCGTTTTGGAATGCAGAATGCTAAGGCTGTCAGTACACCGATTGCGACACACTTTAAACTCTCAGCTTCATGTTCACCGCAATCTGATGAAGACAAAAGGTATATGTCAAAAGTTTCTTACTGTAGTGCAGTTTGTAGCATTATGTATGCAATAGTTTGCGCTCGTCCAGATATATCTCATGCTGTCAGTGTTGTTAGTAGATATATGTCTAATCCAGGAAAGAAACACTGGAAAGCTGTTAAGTGGATACTAAGATATTTAAGAGGTACTTTTGATGTATGCTTAGAATTTGGTAGAAATTTAGTTGGACCGATTGGCTATGTTGATTCAGATTTTGCAGGAGACCTTGATAGAAGAAGATCCTAACTGGTTATGTTTTTACTATTATTGATTGTGCTATGAGTTTGAAAGCTATTTTGCAGGATATAGTAGCATTATCCACCACTGAAGCTGAATACATGATCATCACTAAAGCTGTAAAAGAAGCTATCTGGTTGAGAGAATTAGTTGGGGAGCTCACTATGAAGGAGGAAGCTACTGTCATATATTGTGATAGTCAAAGTGCAATACATCTTACAAAAGATCAAATGCATCATGAAAGGACAAAGCATATAGATGTGAGATATCATTTTGTTCGTGATATTGTAGAAAAGCAAGATGTTCAAGTTCAGAAGATTAGTACACATGACAATCCAGCAGATATGTTGACAAAAAGCTTATCTGTTGCCAAGTTCGACTATTGTTCAGACTTGACGGATGTTACGCAAAGATCAAGCTAGACTCACGTGGGCCATTCGACAAAGGAAAGCAAGTTGAGCATTTTATGTTTTGAGAGTTTTATAAAATTCAAGTCAAGGTGGAGATTTGTTGATGTGCCTTAAATTATGTACCATGTACTCAAAATTATGAAAGAAAAAAATGAGAAGAAAAAATGAGGATCTATGGCGGAAACGAAGGACTTGGGCCATTAGGCCCAAGCCCATAGCCCGCCACTGATTCTCGTGGGGGGTGCGGGGAGCAAAGTCTCTCACGGTATGAACCTTTATATATGAGAGTTAGGATTTTATATGATGTACTCTCTTTTGTCTCATAGTGAAATTCTTCTGACGACGGTCTTCTTTGCCCGTGAATGTTTCTCTCTTGTTCACATTGATCAAGAGGATTTTACCACGTTAAATCTCTGTGTTCATCTTCTCTTTTCTTTCGTTGTTTTCATTATTCATTGATCATCGATATTTTATTCCCAACAATACATAAACAATGTCTGTCTAAATAAGAGAAAAAAACTTATCCTCACAAGTCTATAACCACCGAGCAGAAATGAATAAATCATGATATTTAGAAAATAATTGAATCTTAAAGTAGAAAAGAAGTGTATGTAGCAACTTACAGGTTGAATCATTGAATGTTGTCAATTATCATCTTCCTGCAATATATTATTATATATGTCATTTCGATTTTATGATTTCTCTTCATAGAACCTCAAATACTTATTATGGAGACAAGAATTTATTGTAGATTTTGAGCGTGTGAAGGGCTATATACATGTCCATTATATGCCTGTCTAGCTATGTGTCATGGAATCTAGCATGCAGGATTTGTTTGGGAGAATACTGAGGGTGGCCCTTTCTCTCTTTTAGTGGAGATCAAAATGTAGACAGCAGCACATTCAGACAAAGAACTTTTCAGGCTTTGCCCAGCTGCTCCCCTCGATTTTTTTTACCATCAGGGAAAAAGTCACTTTGTTAAACTGGCTGTGAGAACATTCTGGTAGCATATTCTTTTTGTTTTCATTTTCATTGTTTTTTCTTTTTTTTATCAGGTGTTTTCAGTTCAAGTTATAAATACTTGATTTGTTCTTCCCCAGCTTTCTGTATATATGTTCCTGTCCTTTTTGTATATGACATGTGTGTGTTCAGGAGTAACTGCACGGAACTAATTGGACATGGTGATGCAAATATTATATTTAGGGGTGCATAGGATACTGAAACCATAATGATGGTAATTAGGAAATAACCAGGGCGTACAAGTACAGTGAATTAAAGAAGAATACATCATGCGTCCAGAAAACTAAGAGAAAATATAACAGGATGGATTCATTGAAAACATAAAAGAGGGAGAATAATACATGGTGAAGGAGGAGTAATATTCATTGAATTCAAATGTTTACCCCTTTTTCATGATTTTAAATTTTTCTGAAATATATCATTTTACTATTTTTATTTTTCTTTATCTATTACATTATCAAGTCTCCTGTTGTAAGCCTGTTGGATAAAGTCGTTTCTTTATATCCATTTTCTCCATTTCTTTGAAGTCAAATAAGATAGAACTTTGAAACTAATGAAATAAATCGCTTTAAAACCTATCAATTACTTTGAAATTAATGATGCACACGTCATCTGAACACTTGATAAGGATTTGAATAACACATAGCTTAGCAGAGTAGGCAACATTAATTTGAGAAATATGTCGCAAAATGTTAAACAACTTTTTTGAAACTTTGAATCTCTGTCTCTTCAACTTTAACATAATGTAATTTTTCTTGCTGAGTAAGTCAGTGTTATTTTCCCCAGCATTCTCTTCAAAGATCACCACTTTTGGGATCAGCTGTAGGTTACAAGAAGAACAAATAGGACCACTTCATCAAACACATGTTTCAACTTGAGACCATTGTTGCCATCCGGTGTTTGGTTGGATGTCGAAGTTTGCAGTTGACCAATCGAGTGTTATTTTCCACATGTTACGAGGTTATTTTAATAACAATATGTGGCACGTTGCGTATATTGGGACTCCAACTGGCTCTCTCTCTCTCTCTCTCTCTCTCTCTCTCTCTCTCTCTCTCTCTCTCTCTCTCTCTCTCTCTCTCTCTCTCTCTCTCTGTGCGGAGGTTATGGATTTCAAAGAAGGAAGCCCACTATGCTCGTGCAAATGGACATAGCATGTGCTGTATACACCCTATGGTTCTTTCAATTGTTAGTTCTTTGACATTGACGAATCCTCACTTATGCAACAATATGCCAAATGGATCGGATCCACTTCGAGGTTCCACTCTAGTGAAGTCCATGCAATGCAATGTGCTGTCATTTTAGAGATGCAAAGAATTCCTCTGCACTAATGTCTTCAGAGGTTTATTGCATGAAGCAAAAGAGGGGGGGATGGGACTTGGGAGGCACTTTTGATAACTACATTTGCGGAGGTAATGGGGGAGAGAGAAGGCACGAAGAGATCCTGCTCACTCTTAGGTTGGAAAGATTTTGTGTTGTTGTTATCTGTAGCTTTCTATCCTCCCATGTGTATCATGGGGGTGGGCGTCAGAGTAAGTCAACGTCTATTCCGACAAAAGATTATGCATAGGTTTTCAAGAACGAAATGTCAGATGCCAAGTCAAATAGTAGTACATATCTTGGATGAAGTTTTAAGTGTTGAGATCCGGGTGGTTGTCTCAAAATATTTGCTTTCAAAAGCCAGCCCTAGGAGTAAAACCATGCATATAGCTAGACAACCTTGAGGATAAGGCTAAAATGAAAACCATGGAAAGATCCTGGTGCTCTCCTCCTCCATCCAAACTGCACTTGCACCAAAGGAAAGAACAATCAAGAAGAAAGATATAGATGGCATTTCCACTTATAGCGTGGGCTTTAAGATCAGTTTGTGTTCACGGGAATTAGGATCAGAACCAAACCACAACTTGAATGGAACAAACTTGAAGAGAAAAAGGTTTAATCCGACTGATGCGATTCAAATCGGGTGAAGTCAAACATACTCGATTGCTAGTAAATTTTAATGAAAATAGTATAGAAAAAAACCAATAAAAACTTAAAGTTGAAATAGAATAATACTAAAGAGAAGCCAATATTAAGATAAATAAAGAATCTAAAACATGATAAGAAAAGACAAAAAATATGAAAATAAGATATAAAAAAATGAATAATCAGGTCAAATAAGACCATGAATCAACTCTATTGAGATCAAGACAACCGATATGTCAGGTTTGATCCCAATCAGGTCAGATTGTGGAATTATTCAATGTCGACCCTATCTGCCCTGATTACTCCAATTAGGATAGTAAGAGTCATGACCATCAAACTTAAGGATCAAGAACGTATAAAAAAAGACACTTTGAAAAAAGAAAGTGTAATTTGACTGGCGTACTGATGCTATCAAATTTACTGTTACAAGACCTGTGTGTGAGACACCAATAGCACCCATATGATAATATACTGCCCAACATGATCAACTCAGAAACTTTGGACAAAAGAGTGCAGGCGGAATATATGCCAGCAAATTATGAGTCATAATATCCCGTTCACAACAAATGAAACAACGTGGATAGGGTAAAAAGTATAGGTTTCTCCATCTCCTAACAGAAAACTTACTGGTTCAAGTATAAGCAGAATAACTCCACAAAACTTCATCCAAGGATCATAGATAGTAAGTTACAGAAGGCTTTTCAAGAGCTCAAAGACTTTTAAGAGCTTGGGCATGGTGGTGGATGTGATCATCAATGAAGGTTGCAATAAAGTAGTAGGAATGGTCATAACCAGGGTGCATCCGGAGCAGCAGTGGAGCATTGATGCCCTTGCAGGCCTCTTCAAAGTTGTGGGGCAGCAACTGAGCATCAAGGAACTTATCATCCTCTCCCTGTTCACCAAAACGTGACTCAGTGGATGTATTATATGAGGAATCATCATGCAGTTGTTAAGAAAATAATCTGTAAGAAACGAGCTAAAGATAAAAAGAAAGAAGTTGCAATCTCTTTTAAGAAGTATCGCTTTATCAGGTTTAAAATTAACATCGTCAGTTATTTTATCCTGGAACAGATACAAATGACCAAGAAAAAAAATTAAAATTCTTGCAAGAACAAAGAAAAGGTAACTAGAAAGGGGCTAGTCATCTTTAGGCATACATGTGTTAACCTGTAAGACAAAAAACAGAGGTTGGGATGACAAAGTTTTCCATAAAATATAAGTGGTCAGTTTTTCTTAAAATATAAATGTAGCGAGGTTTTGTGATTCTTTTGTCCATCCATTCCTACAGCAGTCCATTTTTTTACCAGAGATTCACACCTTTGTGATTTTCATATATTCACATGGCCAGGTAGTCTTTTTCGGTCATCCTTTTACTTTTAGAAAAATGGGTTCAGTTAAAAAATTAAAAATACCAAGAAAGACTTAGAAATACTAAAAACAAATAAAGATCTGGCTCAGATGCCACCACAGCTTCTTTTACGATGTTTTGCTATTGCCAATCAAGTGAGCAGAATTAACAAACACCTAGTAATTCATATATCAAGAGCATTAGGCCAAAAAATGGGTGGCCCCTATGAATGCATTTAATTCTTCTCAAAATGTTAATAATGTTGTGATATATATATATATATATATATATATATATATATATATATATAAACACACATAGAGAGAGAGAGAGAGCAATGAAGTGTTCCTCATTTAAAGGAGGAACAAACACCATATTTCCTATCTTCTTATTCATTAAATTATAAATGTTGGATGATATTTAATCTATTTTCATTTAAGGACTTTTAACGTGATTCATATATTTTTAATCTGATAAATAAGAAGAAAGGAGACATGATGTCCCTTCTTTGAAAGAGGACACCATCATTAAGACCATATATATATGAGATTATGTATATATAAATATGAGATTGAACCATGATTTAATATCTCAAATTGGCAAGTGCATATCATTAGCATGATAATTTGCAAAAATTATTTAATTCTCACATATTGATTTATCTAATAACTCGAGGATAATTACATTTCAGGAGGGTCATATACGAAATTTCAGAATGCTACTTACTAATAAGAGGCTTATGGATCAGGTATTATTAAGAAAATAGAGAATTAATAACAATAGTAGCATGTATAGCAACCCATGATATCTGAAGAAGGAAAAATTATATTGCAGTACCTGATCAATCAAGATAGGACTTGAAACCTTGCTGCACTTTCCAATTAAGCAGGTGGCATCATATTCCTGAAACAGTAACAAAAAATGAAAGAATGAAAGTAAGATATAAAACAGAAAGAGACTCTGGATCTTGAGAATCTTCAGATATTGCAGCAATCTTACTTCCCATTCTGATTTATCTGGACCCAAATAGTTTGAAAAAGCCTTCTGACCCCAAGGGCAATTTATAGGATTGACAATGGGTGCAAATGCAGAAACCGACTGAAAAAAGCAACAACAGAATTGATTATGCCCACTGAAAATTCTTTTTTACATTTTTTCCTGAGATATTATTATAAAAAAGGTTTAGTACCTTAAGAAATGAAAATTAAGTTGAAACAATTACCTTATATTTGTCAAGATTTTTCAAGAAGATAGTCAAGGCACCATGACCACCCATTGAATGGCCAGAAATGGATGCACGTGTTGTATCAAGTTGTTCAAAGTTTTCTTTAAGGATATTTGGCAACTCTTTAGTGACATAGTCATACATACGCCAGTTTTTCCACTTCTCTTGTGTAGCATTTAGATAAAATCCAGCACCTTAGTAGAGGAAACATGTGAGAACACAAAATACAATATAACTAACATTGTTTCAAAACCTTGGGATTGATGCATACTGAATGTGTCCTAAATTAAGTTAACCTAATCTACAATCTTCAAGCTGGAGAAAGCTCAATCAATTCACCAAAACCATCACAAAAAGGGTATATGGTCTTATATAGGCACTCTATTGTTAAAAAAGATGATTTCTATGTTTCCTGATAGTAGAACAGAAAATACAAATAAGTCTAATTATTCTGCAGCACAAAATCAAGATAAGCTCCTCATGAGTATCTCCATGATGTAGGATACTCCACATATTTTCTACAAATATAGATCCGCAGGTCAAAGTTAGGTATACTTCTCTTTTTTATGCTGAAAGTTTGATGTTGCAAAAAGAAATCAATTTATTGAATACAATTTATTTTTTTCCCATTTTCTTGGACTTCCGTGGATATTTAAACTCATAACCCTTCTCCAGGGAGGTTCAAAATGCTGATGATGATTTTTTTTTTTGAGAGGAAAAAAGGATGACCACCAGGTTACGTGGTTGTCATCAACATATATACAAGTATGAAAGGGAATCATATACAAGTGTGGGCTCTCAAAGAGAGAGCAACAAAAAATGGAAAAGTATAGACTTTACGACTTTTTGAAATGAATCTCCATCTTCTTTGTCTCTCCTTTTTGGATCTCCCTCTATATATGTGTTATATTTTTCTAATACAAGTACACGACTACCTCAACTTAGCAGCCATCTTTTGTCCTTACCAAAAAAAATGAGAGACAGAGGCCAAAATCAGGATTTCCCATCAATTCTCATTTTTCACCATAAGCATCTGCCTGAGCACATCACCTTAATCATCCCACTCATCCACACCTGTGCTCCTGCTTGATATCCAACGCTTCAACTCAAACATCCTAACACTTCACCAGTTTTCCAATGCTTTTTCTGGGTCGAAAATCTGTCAAAGTTTTTGCCTGCCCATCATCGTCATCGTCATCTACTCTACAGCTCATGTCTCCACCTGTAGCTATGGCATTGGCCTTGAAAAAATCTTGCCGAAATGTCCTTCAACACCGAACCTTGAAAGCCTGTCAAGTTTTAACCAAATCATCAGGAAATTTTTTAGAGATTTTTTTAAGAGCAGTTATGCCATCCTGACTTTCGTCTTTTACCCACTAACTATAGCAGAATCCAACAGCTCAACACCCTCTAAAGTCAATTTTCACAATGACCATCATTGCCCCCACCCCACACACACACCATCTCTAGAATCACCTTCATAGCCGTAAGATATCGCATCATCATCTCTGAAGATCAGGATTTTTCACTTGGTTTCTCAGGAAGAGGAGACTACCCACTTGAGTATACAGGACTAGATGAATGATAGCAGAAGACTGAAACTATGTTTTATGTAAGAGATGTGGGGAAGCCTCATCGAATTTTCCATTGACTACCAGGTGGGGACTATGGATGGATAACACAAGGTTCAAGATGGAATTTGGATTACATTCAGCAGTAAGGGCAGCAAAACTAGAACATGAGTTCTTTCTAGGAGTAGACATGCTGCGCCAATGGCAATATCTTTACTTTCAAAAAAATGGCAATATCTTTGGGTCATTTGGCCATGCACAATTGTATCATGTTTAGGAAAGAGATGCTAGGTACGTCCAGAGAGGGAATGGGCAGCCAACCTTTCATTTAACATGCACAATTATTGTACTGTCATTTCAATCTATCTTTTCCTTCTAACAAAACTTCTATCTGTTTTGAGGATGCCAAAGCAGGTTGTTGACTCACTTTGAATGTGAAACTGTGGCGTACTGGCCCATCTGGTAGCACTGAAGGACGTGTGTCGGCCAACTGCAGAAGGTGGCCTTGGGGTTAGGACCTTGGTAGGATGAATACTGCTCTCCTCACAAAATGGATAATTCGGATTATGGGCAAGCCGGAGGGCATCTGGTTTACAATTTTTAATGTCTGCTATGGTCGCGATCTGAACTGGGATTCTCGTGTGTCGGTGAACACTGGTGCATCCTTTTTCTGGCAGGGTGTCGCTGGGCCCCGCACTGGAGACCTTCCCTTGATTATTCCAGCTGGCCACCAACTGAAATGCCTGAGTTGCGGATTACTGGATGCCATCTACTATCAGTGGACAGGGATCGTGGTCTCCTATCTTCTCCACACATCTTTCTGATCAGCATTTTGATGAGCTACTTCTGCTGCTGTCAGGGCTATCTCACATTTCCCCTAAGGCCGACGTGGATGATAGCTGAACCTGGATGACTGGCACCTTCTCTGCCCATGAGGCTTATACTTTCTAAGGTGCGACCAGTCCTGTTCAGAATGCTGAGCTACTTTTGGCATGCAGACTTCTCTGACGGATCAAGGCTCCACTCAAAATCATTTTTTTTTCATGGTTGCTGTGGCCGCGACGAATCCTAATAAACGATAGTGCAGACACTCTGTGTCCTCTGTGGTGAGGATGCTGAGGACACGGATCACCTTTTTTGTGGTTGCAGCATGGCTGGCCAGGTCTGGAGGAAGGCAAACATCAGCTGGCTGGACACGGCGTCCGAGTTTACTTTCTGGCAGTCTTTCTGTAATGGTAACAGGAGGAGTCATGAGGTTGTTTACAGGAACAGAAGACAGAAGCCTCCCCCTGGCATACATCTGGGCGATATGGAAACAGCAGAATGACCCATGGGGGGCATGCTTATGACGAAAACATCTGCCGTCATGCAGAAGCCATATTTCTAGAATGGAGGAAGTACCAATAATCAGTGTTATTAGGGCCGGACCGGCCGGTCGGACCGTCGACCGGCCACTAACACGGTCTGCTATGAGCCCTAAAACCGGACCCATAGTTGAACCGGGTTGAACCGGTCAAGACCGGCTAAAACCGGGAAAAACCTGGTTGAACCACGGTTCTTGGGCCAAAATTTTTATTATTATTATTTCTTTTGTTAAGAAATAATTTTATAAAGTTTATTATAATAAATATGAAAAATATCCAAAAATGGACTTTCTCCATAAAGCAACACATTAGCCCACTAGTATCCTCCTTTATTTATAGTTGTCCCCTTGCTCACATGTTGTTAGTATTATGAATGTGGGACTATGTTTATACACATTGCTTGCTCTTTTTTCCTTCATTTAGTCTAGAATTTACTAAGCTTTGAACTTTAACTTATGTATTATTATTTTATTCAAAATTTTAATATCATAAACGTATATTATAATATAAGTTAATTATATATTTATTATATTATATATAATATTTGTTATATTAGATAAATTAGTTAGAAATGAATGGTGCAAACTATAATATACTTAATATATGTATAATATACAATAAAACTATAACATACTTAATATAGTATAGTATTATATATAAAAATATATATACACAATTTTAAAATGTCTTTAATTTAATATTTAATAGGTTCAAATTTAATAAATCACTAATTATACTATATATTTATCTATAGAATATATAATCTTTTCATAATATATTGGAAAAAATACAACAACAACAACAACAACAAAGCCTTATCCCACTAGGTGGGGTCGGCTACATGGATCATACGACGCTATTCCGCTCTATTAGTAACCAAACCTTTCGGTATATTATTCACCAATAGATCTTGCTCTATTAGTTCGCCAAATGTCCGCCTTGGCCTCCCTCTCCCTTTTTTAATCGGACTCCAGATTATTTGATCTACTCTTCTTACTGACGCATCTAATGGTCTTCTCTGAACATGACCAAACCATCTCAAACGATTCTCTACCATTTTCTCACTAATAGGAGTCACTCCGACTCGTTCACGTATATGGTCATTCCTAATCTTATCTAATCTTGTATCGAAAATTTTTGTAGCCATGGAGGCTCTTTCTTATGCCTCTGATTCATGAAATATATTGGAAAAAATATTTGTAAAAAATTTAAAGAATAGAAAATTTATATATAATAATGAGATTCAATAAGATTTTCATTTATTAAGTGTGTAATAATTTTAACATCAAATCTTAAATTTAAAATTTATGATTTATGATTGTTATTTTTTGTATAATTACATTTTGTTATAGGTATATATTCAAAATATAATAGCTTAATTTAATATACCATATTAAATATAATATTTTATTACTATCCGGTCCGACCGACCGGTCCAACCGGTCAGACCGGTTCGACCTAAAACGGACACCTATTCGGGTCGTTGTCCGGTCTGGTCCTAACAACATTGCCAATAATGTAGCATTGTGTCAATATTTTGTGAGAGGCCTGGTGTGATGGCCTCTCTTTCTGAAACCATTTTGTAATTTTATCTTAATATTAATGAAACTATGGATTAACTCCGCCTATATTTTATAGCCGGTCCCAAGCCCGGATAAAGGAGGAGGGTTGTGTTAGGCCCCGACAGCCAACATAAAATCATGTCGAATCTTATGAACATTAGCCGACCCCACCTAGTGGGATAAGGCTTTGTTGTTGTTGTTGTTATTAATGAAACTATGGATTACTATCATCTTGCTAGTCGTCTTTTCTTGTTTCAAAAAAAAATCATTTCCTTCTTAATGGAGTTGAATGACTACCACCTAGCTGGAAGATATGCATTTTTAGGCATTTTCGACCACTTCTGACTTACCAAAGAAGTTTACAGAACAAACCAACCTAAGTTGAGAGAATTTCAACATGGATGAAAGACTGCCATGGACCGATGCCGACACCGAAACAGGATAGCTAGATTTCCTTCTTCCCAGCCTCATGCTGCAGTTCCGTCCAGTCCATTTCCTGGATTGGGTTAAGGGAACATCCAAGCAATTGCCTTCGCAGATCCAAATGTGCTCACAAGGCGCACAATGAGAATAAGACCAGTAATCCCTTTTAACTTAAAAAAGAATCTGTGTTCTATTGTTGTGACCACTTCCATTGCCGTTTTTTCCACCTCCAAACAAAGTTCAATTGCTAACAAACATTAATTCTTGTAAAAAGGGTTCAATCCTAAAAGAATTCCTCAAGCGTTCAACAAAATTTTAAAAAATGGATAAATCCTAAAAATTCTAAAAAATTATTGATGCTTCTTTTGAGGCCTGAAAGGGCATTTAATTGGTTGTTAGTGATTCATGTCTTTATATATAAAAAATGGACATATATAGTCAAAAGCAAAAGCTGTTAGATATGAGAAAATTATCTGAAACTTATTAGCTTTTATTTCAGTTATCAAGCAATATAAATCTAGGTCATCGTGTGTGGAAACTAAGATGCATTTTTTCCTCTTATGGTTTGGTAATTTTTGCATCCCATATAATCTGCAGCCAAAAATCTCAGTTGGATAACACACAGTTTGCTGATTATTTATTGTCATAGATATATGTTTCTTTGTGAATCGCTACAAACAAAATAGCTTTATATTGGAGATTCCATTTTATGGTTGAAAGAATAATGAGTCAAGGAAAATGAAAAGATGCCTCATTATTTTTGCACTATCATGTAAAGATGTCTAATACTGCTTATATCAATAAGCAGCAAAACTGAAGTTACAAGTTTGGCAGAAACTCTCAAAAAAATTGACAGAGACAGGGTCCAGTTGAAGTAATTGATGAGTAATAAATGACTTACAACTCTCATGGCTATTGCAAATATCCCATGAGATCAACTTCAAATTCAAACAAATTCTTTATGAAATTTATAGCTCTATGAATTGTGTCATGAGAAACTTAATCATTAACTATGCATATTCTTTTGTTTCATACCTACACCAAAGTCCCAGCTATCAGCTTCTCCTTCTACATTTAATCCCCCTACAAATAAAAAAGAGTGTAAGAACCAAATGAGGATACAAGTTTTAAGTTGTGAAGAGAAATAATGAAATCATCAATGGGCTAAATGATTTCGTAATTCAGTTCTGATAAAAGGTTATTTAGGCAAAGTGGACATAACTCACCCACCGGGATATTGAAAAATGAAGAACGGCATGCATGAAGTTCAATGTAAAATACAGAGAATTAAATATCAGTACATATTAGATTAACAAGAGTATTTTACAATTTGGTATTTCCCATAGAATTGAATTTAATGAAAACAGGACTAATTCTAATTCATGGTGGTTCCTGAAATTTTAAGTGACCATATCTTATTATGCACAGGGGAAATAATTACATGCGAATTGTGGAGTTGATAGGGAAGGAACATATCAATCATGCCTTAAAATAACAAGTCACAATTTAATTATCCCATTAACATCAGGGACTTGAACGTATATGATGAAATAACCTGAAGAAGACTTGAACGTATATGATGAAATAACCTGAAGAAGACTTGAACTACGACCCAATAAATTTCAAAAAACTGTACTATGGCAAGGATACACACAAAAAATATATGTGCCAAAATATTTCATATATTTCCTATGGAAAATCAATTATTTTACACAGATACCGTAAATGCATAAGAGTAGATGTTGCAAAATCTAATTTATGCCATCAAGATCCAGGAAATCATACATCTGAAAAGGTTATGGGACACCATGTAAGCAACTTGCATTATGATATACAACAACAACAACAAAGCCTTATCCCACTAGGTGGGGTCGGCTTTGCATTATGATATATTCATAACTTTTATCATCCAATGCAAAATCCAGGTGCGCCTCCATCCTAGACAAATTACTTACTAGGAGATGTGTCTGGAGCAACTAGAGCAATCCCCTCACTCGAGGCTGCACGCTGAGCTCCAGACTTAGCTATAAAGTTCTCATCTGTGCATGTGAGGCCAGACAGCCAGTATAGTATCTGAGGAAGAGTAAATGTACTTTTGGAAGTGTCAATAAGACATCACATTTGAATGCTTTAGTAGGAAAAATGCAGAGGTAAACTTATCAGTCATACCAGAACAATCTTAAACCTCCTTCAGATAATTAGTCGATAGGTATTTAATATAATATCATAAATAAGAAAACAAATTATATGCCATAACATAATCTTTTAGAAGAAACAAGATGGCAGACTTCTATGAAACTATAAAAACATGAAGTACATGTGAGAACAGAAAACATAGGCACAAGAAGGATAAATCCAGCCTAGAGATACCCTCTGGAGTTTCTTCATCATTCTCTTCTTTTAAAGCTCTTTGGGGAAATGAAACAAGATGGCAGACTTCTATGAAACTATAAAAACATGAAGTACATGTGAGAACAGAAAACATAGGCACAAGAAGGATAAATCCAGCCTACAGATACCCTCTGGAGTTTCTTCATCGTTCTCTTCTTTTAAAGCTCTTTGGGGAAATGCAATATCAAGATTCATATACATAAACAGGTACCACATATCCCAATAAATTACCATAGTAAATCTGTGCAGATTTGCTATCAGTGTAAAGCTCTCTCTCGAGCACAGGTTTAGGTTCGTCCTCAATGGGAAAACAGCGCATCTTCACAGACCAAGAACTACGAGATCACCCCTTCCATTCTGGGGTGATGGAGGGATCGTACCATTCGAAGCCTTTTTTTCATGCTTTTTCCGGAGGTCTGGAGAAAGCAGCAATCAATAGGATTTCCCTAATCCTCCCCTCCCGAAAGGAAGAATGTCACGTTTACACATTTTATCTGAGGTAAAGTACTCAGATCATCATCAACCCATTTCCTTGAAAGCAAAATAGGTGCTACTACCATTCCCATCTAGTAACCATGATGACGAAGATCACCAATCCCCACAGTTTTCTCAGAATAAGTTTCATACAACCATCCCTGCACAGCGCACGGCGCCATGCTGCAAGGTTACAAAATTATCAACAAACTAATAGCAAGGAGCTACTTGTATCTATTAAAAAAGTATAAAAGTATCAAATTAACGTCTGACAGAATCAACAGGTTCTTGAATCCCAAAATCTGGTGCCATTAAGATCCAAAAAAGAGTTTGTCTAACGTATTTCTTGGCCCATTTGTTTTCCTTAAAATCTACCGAGTAGCGGTGCTAAGGATGCAATGCGCACTACAGATT
Source organism: Pontederia crassipes (assembly GCA_030549335.1). Classification (NCBI taxonomy): domain Eukaryota; kingdom Viridiplantae; phylum Streptophyta; class Magnoliopsida; order Commelinales; family Pontederiaceae; genus Pontederia; species Pontederia crassipes. Next base: position 76,204,734 of record CM060192.1, read on the forward strand.
CCCTTTCAAATTTCATAATAACGAATCGAATGTGACAATTTTTAAAAGATTGGCTCTTTTATTCTTAATTGGAAATGTAGCAACAAGGAAGGTCGAGGAGAAGGGGGGGAGGAGTCGCTCACAGGGAACTTGGTGCCGGTGGACTGAGTAGATGGGGGAAAGTAGATGGTGAAGGTCATGGAGCAGCCGACGGTGGCGCTGAAGTGGCGGTACCGGCGGTTGTAGCCGCCGAACATCTTGTTGCTGCCGATCTCCTCCATCTTTCTCTCTCTCTCTTCTCTCTCTCTCTCTCTCTCTCGAGTGTACCTCGACTGCTCTCTGCCGCTGCTTTTCAGGTTTTACAGGAACGAGTGTGATTTTTCTCAATCTAGTTTTGGTTAAATTTACAGGAATGCCATCTGCATTTCACTATATACAACGAAACGTCTCTAATAACTTTTTTTTACCAAAAATTGTCTCAAATTTTCTTGTAATTTGAGGCCGACATCTTGGAGTATTAGGGATGCTGTGTCACGGCAATGTCTCCGTGTGGAAACAAAAAAGAGTGCATAATTTAATTTTTTCTGTGCCCCAAATTTTTGGATGATGACAAAAACAAAATTTTAACAGAAGATAGACTTATATATATTATTTATTATTTATATCGCCTCCTTCGAATCGGTCCGTCAGATCTTATTTTGAGAATCAGATCTTTGTTTTTTATTTTCAATTTCAAATTACGATGCAAAAAAGAAAAAAAATCAGTTAAAGTAATTTTTTTAGCTTGTTTAATATAACATATAAATATTTATATATTCATATATATATATATGGGTATAATTTGGTCCTCCCCCGTACAGGGGAGGAACCTATCCGACGGGCACGATTTGTTTATTTTATTTTTATTTTTTTCAATTTTTCGAGCTTTAGATCGGAGATGGGCGTAGGTTCACGGTTCGGTGTTCGTCCGGTCCGTCCTCGGGGTACAAAAGTCATGCACGAATAAAATTCGAGTATTTTATCATATTTTTTCTCTCTCTAACGTCTGCCCTCCCCTCTAGATCGCGAATGACCTCGGCCGACCAGATCTGCGCATCCTCTCGTCGCCGACGTTCCCCGCGCTCAGATCCGCAACACCCTGGCCAGATCTGCACGTCCTCTCGCGCTGACGTCCTCTCGCGCTGACGTCCCCCGCGCTCAAATCCGTAACACCCCTGGCCAAAATCTGCACGTCCTCTCGCCGCCGACGCCCCCCCTCAAATCCGCAACACTATGGCGATGCGCAACGGCGACTGGCATGCTCGAGCTTGCCTTCGCTGAGCACGAAGACGGTTTCGCGATCGCCAAAGCACTGGATCTCGCCCTTCGTCGAACCCCTCGCCGATGTGGTGCCTCCTCCAGACCAGATATGTGCAATGGATCAAAGTCAACGATGAAACAGATTTGCGCAACCTTCAGCCAGATTCGTCGAACCTCGTGGATCTCCGGCTAGATCCGCCGCTGTCGAGCTTGCCCGCCCCTCTCGTGCACCTCCGCTGCTGAGGTCGCGCATAGCCGCCGCCAGAGCTCCGCCGAGCTCACGCACCGCCGCCGCCGAGATTGCATCGCCGCCGCTGTCGAGTTCGCCCGAGCTCGTGCACTGCCGTTGCCGAGCTCGTGCACCACCGCCGAGCTTGCCCTCACTGTCACTGCCGAGCTCGCTCGCCCTGCCGTCGCCGATCTCGTGCACCGCCGTCGCCCCTGTCATGTTGTTAATCGATGATGTTTTGCAATTAATTATTAATCCATGTGTAAATATCCTAATGATGTCGGAATTATTACATGTTAAGTCAATAATTTGCATGTGTTTACATTGCCTACCTCGCCATCGAGCTCATGTCGCCAACATGTGGAGCATTCGCCGTTTTGAGGAATAAATTTTGGTTGTATTAGAAGTATTTTATATTAAATTTGACGAAGTTTAATTCTAACTTCTAATTAAGATAACAATTGTATGCATGCATGATATTGTCAAATGTGTTCAATATGTCTGAAATTGAGATGAGATAAAGATGGATGTCTGAAAGTGAGATGAGATAAAGTTGAAGAATGTGTTCAATATGTCTGAAATTGAGATGAGATAAAGATGGATGTCCGAAAGTGAGATGAGATAAAGTTGTAGGACGAGAATGTAAAGAGAAAGAGAAGTGTTTTTCGAAACTATTTGAAAGGCTTATCTGAAAGGCTAATCTCATCGATCGGACGAGAAAACTGTCTTAATGTTTTTAACTAAATTACAAGGATTAACAACAAAAATTTTACAAAAGAACAAAAGTTTAAGGATTAACAACAAAAAATTTACAAAAGTTAACAACATTGATTAAACAACATGGATTAAAAAACATGGAGATGGCAGCCGCGAGGCGGGGGTGGGCGAACTCAGCGGCGGACAGTACGCAAACTCGGCAGTGGAGGTGCACGAGCTCGGCGACGACGGTGCGCGACCTCGACAGCGGCGACAGCGCGGCGGTGGTGGTGCGCGAGATCGGCGACGGCGGTGATGCGGCGTGCGAGGCTTGATCGACGGTCCTACGATCATGGGTCGCAAATCCGGACAGCGAGGCTTAGCGGGGTTGGTCGGCGGGGTCGGCAATGCGAGGTCGGCGAGCGGGTTGGCGATGAGGCGAGATCTGGGCGAGGTCGCCGTGGGGGTCGCCGGTGTGAGGGGTTGCGGATTTGGTTGGCAAGTCTTGGTGGGGTTGATCGGCGGGGTCGACGCGAGATCTAGTGCTCGGGGTTGGTACTCAAGGTCGCGCGAAAGGCGAGATTTGTCGTCATGCTCGGCAAAGGGTGAGGTCGGCAAATGGTGAGATCTAGTGCTAAAGCTCGCGAAGCCATCGTCATGCTTGACGAAGGTGAGCTCGAGCACGCTGGTAGGGTGTTGCGGATCTAAGCGCGGGGGACATCAGCGGCGAGAGGACGTGCAGATCTGGCCGGGGTGTTGAGGATCTGAGTGCGAGGGACGTCGACGGCGAAGGACGCGCAGATCTGTCGGGGTGTTGCAGATCTGAGCGTGGGGAACGTTGGCGGCGAGAGAACGCGCGGATCTCGTCGGCCGAGGTGGGTCTCTGGCGGTGTTCGTTGCGAGAGGAGAGGGTAGATGTCGGAGAGAGAGAAAATAGGATAAAATATTCGAATTTTATTAACGCATGGCTTTTGTACCCCGAGGCTGGACCGGACAAACATCGAACCATGAACCTACGCCCATCTCCGGTCTTAAGCTCGAAAAATTGGGAAAAAATAAAAATAAAATGAACAAAACTGTGCCCGTCGGATGGAGATCCGACGGGCCCGGATGGAGGGAGGGGGTTCCTCTCCCGAGGGATATATATGTATAGATTCATCGAGATAAAATTATCACTTCCCTCGCGTAAACAAATATATTAACGTTTCATCTTTCTTTTCTATTTTCTTCCCGAGTCTAAGGCTTGTTTGGTTCAAAATTCATTAAAGGAAATGGAAGGTAAAGAGTGAAAAGAAAAATGATGAAAAGAGAATGTAGGGGAATGAAGGTGAATAGTTACCCTATTTCGTTGATATCATTAAATAGAATGGAAGATAATGAATATTAAGTGATTAATTTATTTAGACGATTTTATCCTTTGCATATATAGTTATATATTTAATTTATTTGATCAAAATTAGAAACACATACTAAATATGCATTTCCCCTCATTTCCATCCATGTTTGAAGAGAAAACAAAAATGGAATATTGAATAGGAATAGAAGGAAAAGGAATAAACTTTTCTCTTCATTCCCCTTTAACTTAAACTCAATCAAACAAGGGGAATAGATTTTCCTTTTCCCTTCTTGCCATCCTTTCGTCCCCAATCAAATAGATCCTATCACTATATTTGGATGAACACTCATTAAGGGATATGGAAAAAATGAGGGGGAAAAAAGGGAGGGATTAATTTGGGGTTGAAACAAATTAGCACAAAAGGAGAAGAATGGAAGGAAAAAAAATGGAGATTCCCTTCCTTTAAAATGTTATCCAAACAAGGGAATTTTTTTTCTTCCCCTCTCTCTATTTATCATCCATTCACCTCAATCCAAACATAGTGTAAGTCATATGTACAGTTCCATTTCATCCTATACAATAGCATAAGATATTTATAAAATACATATTTATCTTTAAACAAAATTATTAATAGGGAGATCTTATAAATAATGATCCATTATGTTCTTTGATATTTTTAAACGGAAGTGTTGGTACGAGAACATAATGAGCTCGTTTGGTACAGGAACAATTTCAACAATAGAACATTGTTCTTACTTTTCTAATCAAACGTCCATTTTTTTAATTTGTGGGTCCAGCATAATGATTACAAAATCTTAGGGTTTCTGCACGAGAGAAATTATGCACCGCGAGAAAATCCGAAAAATTTAAGAAGACGCAGAATTGTATTAGATAAAAGAAACAGAAGAGGATTACAAGATCAGATTGATCCAGATTTCATTCAGTCTATGATTATCGGGAAGGAAACTATAAGTCTGGAAGAAGTAAGATCGAGTCTCCATACTCGTGAACTTCGGCATAGGGCATCTGGAAATTCTATAGAGACTCAGGCCGCGGGTTTGATATCGACCGCAGAGAAATGACAGTCCTCGAATTCGAAGAAATCCAAGCCAAAGAAGAAGAAAATCACTGCGAAAGACATTTGTAATTATTGCAAGAAACCAGATCATTGAAAAAAGGATTGTCCGAAAAAAAAAAAGGCCCCTGTCGCTGCGGTGGCACAGGAAACTGAAAATTCCGAAGATGATTGGTTCTGGCTTCTTCTGATCAAGGATGTCTGACAGATAATTAGATTTTGGATTCGGGGTGTTCCTATCATATGACTCCGAATAAAGAGTGGTTCTCAACTTATCAGAAGATTGATGGTGGAAATATCATCATCGGCAACGATGCAGCTTGTCAGATAGTTGAGATCAGTTATGTGCAGATCAGGACTCATGACAATCTTGTGATGACGCTAACAGATGTCCGCCATGTTCCGCAACTAAAGAAGAATTTAATACTTTGAGTCTTAAACTCTAAAGGGTGTCAGATCACTGCTGCTGGAGGTATCCTCACAGTTATGAAGGGTGATGCTACGGTTCTGAAGGGAGTCAAACAGAAGTCCTTGTATATGCTACAAGGCAAGACAGTCTCTGGTGTTGCTACAGTGGCTAGTTCATCCAAATCAGATGTGTCCAGGCTGTGGCACATGCGTCTTGGGCATATAAGTCAGAGCGGAATGAATATTCTTAGCATACAAGGTCTTCTGGGAGGTCAGAAGATATCTGAAATTGATTTCTGCAAGCACTGTGTATTCGGTAAACAACGAAGGCTTCAGTTTGGCAAGGCAGTGCACAGGACGAAGGCGACACTTGACTACATCCATGCTGATTGTTGGGATCCCTCTCGTGTTCCATCATTATGAGGTGGTAGGTACTTCCTGTCCATGATTGATGACTACTCGAGGATGATTTGGGTATTCATGATGAAATACAAGAGTGAGTCCTTTAAGGCCTTCAAGCAGTGGAAGATCCTGGTGGAAAATCAGACATCGAAGAAAGTGAAGCGTCTTCGCACTGACAATGATTTAGAGTTCTGTTCTGCTGAACTCGACCAATTCTGCAAAGATGAAGGCATTGCCAGGCATCGCACAGTCAGGGATACTCCACAACAGAATGGAGTTGCAGAACGAATGAATAGGACACTTCTGGAGAGGGCAAGGTGCATGCTCTCTAACGCTAGTCTGAATAGGACATTCTGGGCTAAAGCTGTTAACACAACTTGCTACTTGGTGAATCGACTGCGATTGATCTCAAGGCTCCAACTAAGGTATGGCCAGAAAATCCTGCTGATTATACTTGTCTGAAAGTTTTTTGTTGTCCAGCATACTACCACGTCAGTAAAAGGAAGTTGGAGCCAAGGGCCAAATAAGGAGTGTTCGTGGGATATGGTGCAGGAGTGAAGGGCTACAGAAATACAAAATCATCCACAGCAGAAGCGTGACCTTTGATGAAGCATTGGAGGCTGAAGAGGGTGTCAGTAAACATGTGGAGGTTGAAATCACTCCAATCGAGAATGATGCTGAAGGATCACATCAAGAAGCAGAACCAGAAGGTGAAGAATCTAATGAGCAACCTGAAGAGGAGTCAATTGCTGCTAGACGTCCTTATAGAGAAGTGGGTCCTCCTAAACGATATGATTTCGAGGACATGGTTGCTTATGCACTACAGGTAGCTAAAGAGGTGGAGTCCCTAGAGCCGTCCTCTTATAGGGATGCCATCACATGTGCCGAATCTGAACAGTGGATCGCTGCTATGGGTGAGGAGATGAAATCTCTTCATAAAAATCAGACGTGAGAGCTGGTCAAGCTGCCTAAAGGCAGAAAGATTGTTGGCTGTAAGTGGATCTTCAAGAAGAAAGCTGGAATTTCAGGAGTTGAATGCACAAGATACAAAGCACGGTTGATTGCTAAAGATTATAGTCAGAAAGAAGGTGTGGACTATAATGAGATACTCTCACCTGTTGTCAGACATACTTCTATCAGGGTGCTACTTGCTCTTGTAGCACATCAGAATCTAGAGCTCAAGCAACTAGATGTCAAGACTGCTTTTCTCCATGGAGAACTTGAAGAAGACATTCTTATGAGCCAACCAGAGGGATTCTCCATTCCAGGAAAGGAGAATCAAGTTTGTAGTATGAAGAAATCTCTGTATGGCTTGAAGCAGTCTCCCAGACAATGGTACAAGAGGTTCGACAGCTTTATGATCAGTAAGGGATTCAGTCGAAATCCCTATGATTATTGTGTATACCATAAGAAGGTGAAGGACGGCTCCATCATTTATCTGCTCTTGTATGTCGATGATATGCTTATTGCTGCTAGAGACATGACAGACATTCAGAATCTGAAGAAGCTCCTCAGTGCAAAATTCGACATGAAGAATTTTGGTGCAGCACAGAAGATTCTGAGAATGGAAATTCTAAGGGATCGCACACAGGATAAACTCTTCTTATATCAGAAAAGTTATATTGAGAAGATATTATCTAGGTTTGGAATGTCTAGAGCGAAGCCTTTGAATACTCCATCAGCTGTAAATGTTCATCTTTCCGTTGCTTTCGCACCAAAATCAGAAGCAGAGAAGGAGTACATGTCTCGAGTTCCATATGCTAGTGCAGTTGAAAGTCTGATGTATGTCATGGTTTGCACAAGACCAGACATTGCTCATGCAGTCAATGTTGTCAGCAGGTTCATGAGCGATCTAGGAAAGGAGCACTGACAAGCAGTGAAGCGAATCTTTCGATATCTGAGAGGAACATCTGATATTGACCTCATCTACAGAAGTGATAAAGAGTGTTTGGTTGCAGGGTACTCATATTCAGACTATGCTGGAGATGTTGATGGAAGACGATTTTATGACAGGTTATGTCTTCACTTTGGGCAGTTCAATTATTAGTTGGAAGGTCACACTTCAACCATCAGTTATATTATCCACCACGGAGGCTGAATACATGGCACTGACAGAAGCTGCCAAGGAAGGCATGTTGTTAAAAGGCTTAGTTGGATATCTTGAATTACATCAGGAGCAGGTTATAATGTACTGTGATAGTCTGAGTGCAATATGTTTAGCCAAGGATACCAAACACATTGATGTCAGGTATCACTTCATCCGCACTGAGAAGAGGATTAAGGTGAAGAAGATTGGCACTAAAGACAATCCGACTGATATGTTCATCAAATCTGTTCCTCATGGCAAGTTTCAACATTGTTTGGACTTGCTTAACATAAATACTTGGTAATAGCTTCAAGATGGGACTGGCGGCGGCATGGCGTGGTTTTTTTTGTGCTCTAAAGATGATTCAATTCAAGTGGAGATTTATTAATAATGCCTTGAATCTGAACACAGTTGATCCTCCTACATAGTCAGGCGCTTCAGCAGAATTCTCCTAAGGGGGTCTCGTTGTATGTGATTCGGATTTGATTTATTTTCTTATCACGTGATAGGTGTCCTATTTTTAGGGGATTTATTTAGAGTCTCAGTCCGTATGTAATTCCTATCATCTGTCAAAGGGAGTGCTTATATAAACTCCCTAAGGGTTTAAACAGAGATCCATCCTAATAGTCATCGTTATTCCATAACAAAGAGTCACCGCTATTTTTTCTCTTCGCGTTCTTCTGTATTTCGTGCGATCCCTCTCTCCCTCTTTTCGTAATACAAAAAATAAACAAATTTATGCTCCAAGGGGTCTGAACGTAATGCTCATATTGGATTCTGTGCATTGGAACCCAATAGATCAATTTGATATAATACCCGAACATCGTGTCCGCAACCAAATAGGACCAATAAGAATAACAGTTTGTTCTCACTTTTCCATCTAAACGTTCTATTGTTTGCGGTGACTGACCCATTGTTAGGAGCAAAAAAAAAAGTTAGGACATTTGTATTTTAAGGAGACCAGCATAAATGTTCTTGCTGAAATAAAGAAATATGAACAAAACTAGGTCAATTGATCTGGCGCCGAGACAATTTGATTGGAGCCAAACAGTACAAGTGTTCTTTTTTCTAAAAAGTTTTCACACTCAACCAGATCAAATATATATTCAACACCATAAATGTTGAAATTTCATAAAAAAAAGTAAACAATGTACCTACTAGAGGCAGTCGTACGATTAAACCACGTGATATTGTAAAATTTTAAAATTTAGATTGAGATATTGACAACTTTGAATAAGATTATTGTTCTTTGAAAATATGAATCAACCCAACTAAATGTCAAATATTAATAACGCCTTTCGAAATAAAATAAATATTAGTTTTAACATAACATAATTCAAAACTTTAAAATAGCTAGTATCAGTTCAATTTAAAAAAAAAAAGATTAACTCATCGGGTTAGGTCGTTGATTCGAGTTAATAAAAAATGCTAAATTGGTATCTGTCTGATAGATGATTGAATTTTAACAAGTCGGGCTCAATCCAACCTAATGAATTAGGAACTCAAATTGACCCCAACAAAAATAGGTTGGGGGCCATTTCGGGTGCTTAGGCTCACTAAATTGAATACTTACTGACCGAATAAATAAGACAATGCAACAATTAAATGATTATAAGATACATTCTTAAAATGACAAAGCACTCCATATGAGTTCTCTCTTGGACGTGAGAGAAGCTTTCCGCCTTGCCACATGGGTGCAAAGAGCTCATCCCCAAGCTCACAAGTCTCATCACCCAACTAAAGTGCAGGCTTAGGGATTGCAAGTGCGTGCATGTGTCGTAGGCATTTTTGTAACGCTCCCAAATCACATTTCATCACATGACAGAATATGCTTCAAGGATGTTATGAATCATCTTTACGTGTACATCATATTGATAAAAAAAAAGATTTTGACCAGTCAACTCAACATCATATAAAAGCGGAAGATTAATCATCATTAAATAATAAAAAGAGTATGACATCTTAAAATACGGAAGATTGATAAAGAACTTCATATGAGTCCAAAGGAAAACTAATACATCAATCTAGTATGTGGAAGAGGAAAATCTATCACATGAACCTGGACTCAAGACACTTGTAGTCATCTACGAGCTTGATCGGTCACCGTTGATCACCTTCATCAACATGCAAGGAAAAACCTCCTTATGTATTTTATAATTCAGTATGGAAGTAAGATATAAATAATTATAAAATCATATAAGAAGAAAGTAAAAATGATCATAATATGAATAAGGAAATTATATAGAGAAACATATGAACATGGGATCGGTAAGTAAATCATCATATAAGAAACAAAAGTCAATCATCATGAGAAATAATCATTATTCATATGTTTTCATCTTCTTCATCATTTTATTATTCATCTTTGACTTATTTGAGGTATATTTCAACCCACGAGAAGGTTTGACTCAATCTGTCCATCATTATCATCATCATAATTGGCAGAGCCAACCCATAACTGACCATAATCAGCTCATAACTGATCAAAATCGGCCCATAATCTGATCGACACCAGTCTATCATAATAAGAGCTCTCCATTTAATGATTTTCATCTTTTATCTTACAATTTTTAATTAAATATTTATAGGGACTTTAAATCAATACTACAAGATGGAATCGTGGAGAATAAATTAGAGACTTAAACATCATAATCATCATTATACTTGGATTCAGATTAATCACATGAATCTGGGATAAAAAAATCATGAAAATCGTGAATCTAGGACCATAGGTAGAACTCGGGTCGAGTTCTTCTAACATTGTTCTCGAAAAAATTGGAGTAAACTCGGATCAAATTTGGGTTACACCAGGGACGGGTTGGGTCATCTTCTAGTCTGGGCAGCCGTCACACCGACTGTTTGTCGTGCGTGAAACACGGACCGGGTCGTCTTCAACCTGGACCGGGTTCGTCCAATTGCAGAGCTCAGAGGGCGTCGACAATGGCATATCCGGACCGAGTTCTAATGAACTTGGTCCGGCGATAGACCTACCCGGGCCGGGTTCTAGTGAACCCGGGCCGGGTTCTTCTTACGCAGAAATTCTGCGAGTGCACAATACGCGTTCCGATCATTTTTTCCGACGATGCATGGACGGTATCGGGCATTATCATAAATTGTTGTACTATAACTATGGACTAATTAGAACATATTTCAAGTCTAAAATCAAGATCCTACGAAAAATCTATTCTAGTTTCATACATTGCAAGTTTTTGTCCAAGAAACTAGTTCGTTCTTCTTCTTCATCTTCTTCTTTTGCCCGCTTCTCTCGGTTCAGACGTGCGGCCGACAATGTCTAAGTCCTCCAGTGTATTCCCTGTATGGCGGCAGCCATCGGGATGAAAAGAAAATGAAGGGGTGCACGAACGAGAGGGAGAACTCTAAGACGGATTCGCAGGGAAAAAAGGGCTGATTTATTCATTTTAATCCCACACATAAGAGAGGATAGAGTTTTGGTTGAAAACAAATTTCTCCTCATATTTGTTTCAAATTTTATCTTTTCCCCCTTTGATTTTTATTTTATTTTCTTTTTCTGCATGATTCCCGAGCGTTACAGTTTTAATTTACATCTCCCATGCACCGCATATGGCACCTGCTTAGACCCATGTCTATATTTTTTTTTCTTACTTTTTAATATATATTTTTTTCTTTCAAAGAAAATTTTGTATTTATTTTTTCTATAGAGTTGGTTAATAAGATTTTTATAAAGAAAAATGTACGTAAAAACTCACCCTCAAGGATGGTCCTACACGTCTCGTCATTATTCCAACGTCTGTATATACGTTAAGTACGTACAATAAGAATGTAGCAACTCCTCTTTTGAAGCATCTAGTACTTAAATATTCTCTTAATACAGATAAGTTTTTTTATAATTTAATTCATTATTTTTAAAATCACCCCCGTGGCGTGGCAAGGTACAAACGCGTTCGTCCTCACAGTGCACTTTTTAGGAGTCCTTATTAATTTTGGATGAAATCACCCACGGAAAATGCACAGTGCACTTGTTGCACTAGTGCCTTGACCACACAAATACTTTGTAAGCCCATTTTTCTTGTTTACTCAAATAGCCAAATACTAAAGAAACGTTTATATTTGTCAACTTATGAAAGTTCTACTTTAATTAATCGAGCTCCCCAAAAAGCAAAGTGAAGTTATCCTAACAAGAGGAAGGATCCCATTAATTGTTTCAATGCAAGAAAAGCCAATGCATTAACTCAAGACAGATACATTCAATTTGGTAGCTATAGGAGGACTAACACACACAACCGCAAACTATGCCTGCATGCTAGAGATACATGTAGGAACTGCTAAGTAATATGGTGCTCTCTCTCTCTCTCTCTCTCTATCTCTCTCTCTCTCTCTCAAGGGAAGGCTACAAGGCCGTGCATCGCCAGGGAGAAGACACAGTACGCTACCAGCATCTCCTGGAGCCCCATCCACCCACTTTTCTTCCATCCAGTGCAATCACTGCTCGCAGGTCTATCCTTCTCTCCATCAACGCTCAAACTTGCAGTCCCGTTAGCTTTCACTGCATATCATTGCACATTTGCACAAGAGAAAAACGATCAATGTTCATAAACAAAGCACTGCAGGTGAAAAGCCAGGCAAGATTACAGGAAGAAGCAGTTGCGTCATTACATACAAAAACCCGATAACAAGGACGCTGTAGTTCAGCAGCCAATAATTCTTTCGAAAATCAAGAAGTCTTAAGTTCGATTTTGGGAGGGTAAAACCTTGAATTTTTCTTTTCCCAGAGTTCAAAAAACGTAATTTACTTTGTTTGTACTAAGTTTAAGTTTTTTTTCTCTTTATAATGCAATAAAGATTGTAGGTTTGATCACATCTACTAACTAAGTGCTAAACCCTTAAAACTTTTACTCTCCTAATAATAAGAGTAAGAAACAACAGGAAAGAATAATTCATCTTGTAGATTAGTTTTTACACATCACCCAAAACGAGTTCAAATTTCTTTTGCAATATGTGGTGACTTAATTAATAGCCTAACCTTGAGCATTGCTCCCAATCTGGTTGAAGACATCAGCATCCTTTGAGTTTGGTGGCAACTTCAGCACCTCTAAACACCAAACAATGAACAAAAAATACGTGTGAAAAGTTTTATACTTCCTATCGCCAACTTTGTTTTACAGCTACACAAAACTGATTAAGCTTACTGGGGCAAGCAGAGATGTTGGCAGGTTTACTGCAGGCCTCGGGCAACATGAAAGCGAGGGTGACGTTGATCTTGACGCCGACTCCGGGGTCGTCATGGTCCTTGATGAGTAGGCAGAGGCACTTGGGGCTCTTGGAGAGCACCTGCTTGAGGCCCGTGCAGCAGTCCGGGGTGGGAGCCTTGGCACTGCCCTGGACGTAGGTCAGGCACGTCGCCATGGCCACCAGCTGGTCGGCGCACTCCGCCCTGTCGCTGGTGATGTCGGAGGTCGCAGCTGGGATCAGCGAGCACACGGCCACGAAGAGCATCAGCGGGTGCAGGCGAGAGAAGTAGGAGGCCGCCATGAGAACGAGAATGAGAACAAACTCTTTCCGGAGTGGTCAGAGGACTCCTGATCAATGTGCCTTGATGGGGACAATGGAGAATCCAAGAGTGAAGGAAATAATATATAAATGCGGATTTGGCCAAGTCCAAGGGTTGGTTCATATATGCAAAATCACATTAATTTCCATTTAACATTACTTGTATGATCCGGTGTTAACTCAGTGACCACATTCATATAAAACTTTTAACTTTTATTTATGTTACATATACACAACGCCAGCTGCATGGTTGGGTATTAATTTTTGCATTACAGGAGAGGCCAATCATTCAATCAAATCAAGTCTGGGTTGGTGGGAATTTCCACCTCTGGGTGGTAAACAGCACCATAGACCAACCTCAAAGGTTACTTATGGTCCTGTGGCATGTGTGCTCGGCTGACACACAGTAAATTGTCTTCATAAATATGGATGGTCCCTTGGCTATTAAAGCATGGCCTTGGCGTTTGCTTGTGGATTGGTGGTATATTTACGCTCACATTTATAGCTTATGTGGTCGGACGCATGAGTACCTGCAGATGAATTATCTTGCTTGTTTTGTGCACTGAGGTAGCTCGCATGTTTGACCTCGTTGTATGCCTTGCAAGTTTTAGGCCATTGTAATTTTATCTGAAGAACTAGTAATCTTGTATGGGTTTGGTTACATTTTAGTAGCCTGAGTGTGAATGAAACTTTGTCAACATTGGTTCATCTTTTTTTTTGTTGTTGAATAATCACTTCTGAGCCGCCTAACATCTAATTAATTCAATGTTTGACAGTATTCTCATGATCAAGTTAGAGGCATAAAAAAAATCAATTCAAGACTATTAGTCCAGATATTTTAATCTGAAACTCAGACCTACCACGTATGGAAAGAAATTAGTACTTCAATGCATATTGCCCAGCATCAATTTGATCACCAAAACATGTTTCCAATTCATACATACCACATAATTGACACAGCAGATGCAATTACAACTTCTACATCTTAAATGTTCTTTGGCTACCTTCGGAAAATGCAAAAACAGGTCTGTTAAATACTAAATGTACATTAATATAAAAAGTTCAGTCCTAAATCTTGAGTCATAACTACAAGGTCACAGCCAAATATTAGGCATTTTAGGCATAAAACAAGAAATTTTTCCTACAATTGCAAGTACACTTAATCCTAGATAGCAAAATGTTCTCTAGTCTTCGCCAAAGACACTACAGAGTTGAGGTGTGTTTAATGATTTCATGAAACTCATGAATAATGATTTCATGAAACTCATGAAGATAGATAGAGAATGCAATTGCAGCTGAGTCAAAACTCTTAAAGACAACCTTTCTGGTCTGAAATTTGTTGTTGTCACCCTGCCCTTGGTATGCTTTGTCTGTGATCCAAAAGACAACATAGAACCTCCTGACTAGCTCTCCTGCTCCTGATTTCCTGTAACATAAATGCATATTAAACAATGATAAGGAAGTCTGAAAGGAACAATGATGCTGTGGAAATCTTGATAAAGAACTAATGAACACGATCAAGCACAAGTTGTCCAACATACTCTCCTGACTTTGATGGGTAGTCCTATGACTATAAGGTTCATCATTGTCAAGCTGTACACATATATCATTGATAAGGCCACTTGTTATCAAAGTTGCTATTATTTTCTTGGTGAATTTGCCCTCCTCAATCAAGAGCTCCATCATCTTACGGCTATCAATCTACAAACAAGAAATGTTGTTAAACCCATTAACAATTTTCACTATAAGTGGTAAGTTATAATCAAAATGTCAGTCAAATAACTTCAAAACAATGTACAGCAGATTAGTTCAAACTATGAACCAAAACGAAATTACAAGCCAAGTTGTCAAGTTTATCCAAAACATAGTTATGCACATTATACAAGTCTACGCAAAAAAATCATGTCATAAATGCAAAATTGAATACAAAATAATATATGCATTTAAAACAACTAGAAGTTCTTAAATCTTAGTGCACCAGGTGAAGAGCCAACTATTAAGGGCATAAACACAAAAATAACTCACCTTAAGTGCAGAAGAGTCAACAGAAACAAACCCAGTTGTTTGGTCTACATGTCTTGCATGTGAAAAGTCAGGCATGAAGGATGTGTGATAATATTTAGAAAGCTGCCGCATTAGCCATGATTCCAACATGTTATCTTCACAGTGCATGAAGGTCCAACGATTAAACTCATCATTGAAGGACTCCAGTGCTGCGATCTTGACCTCACTGCTAATGTTTGGAATCTTTTGTAGCTTAGCCCAACATTCATCCATGGAATATATAGTAGGCATAGCAAGTTTTTCTCGCATAAGTAGCTCCTCTATTAGCTCAAGTCTTTTCTTCCCATGTTCCACAAGGTCTACTAGGGCTTGTTCAACAACAGTTGTGATTTTACTTTTCTTAGGTGTAGTAAGAGCAGCAGAGGTAGCTCTGGACCTCTTTCCAATGGATGAGGGAGGGGATGCATCAGACAAACTATCACTCCATAAGATGGGAGATGTTGTAGATGGGATATCAAGTGGTACATCTTGTGTGGATTGATCAGAAGAGCCATTCAGATTAGTATGGACCAAGGGAGGAGTGGAAGCACCAATAGGACCCTTATTGTGTGTGTCTTGATTAAATTTCAACGCATCCAAATCAACCTTAACCTCATTATCAGAGGTGTCCTCATCAATAATTTCCGCAAGATTTGCAGATGTATGCCATTTTGATGTAGGACAACTAGGCTTATGGATCTTCTGCCCTTCAGTCATAGGCTTGTGGCTTCTGTCACAGTGTCTCCTAGTTATGGTATTCTTTGCGAAAAGAAAGACAAGGTCTTCATAACCAGGGAAGGGCTTCTCCTTGATCCTCGCATAATTTGTATTCTCCTGTTAAATGATATGTATAGTAATCCAAGATTTATTAATGGGGAAAGTAGAAGACAAAAGGCTAATGTACCTAGCTAGAGCTTACCGCGATGACCTCCTCCCACATAATAGAATCTCTAGGTACAGGGACTTTATTTTGGTTATCCCAACTCCAACCACTCCGGTTAGCAAGACTATGAAAGAGATTAAAGTTCTTCTTCAAACCTTTCAACCTATTTTTCAAGTGCTCAACATCGAAGTTCTTCTTGGCGCTTTCATTGAAGCTCTTAGTAATTTTTCTCCACGCTTTTCTAGAGAAGACGCCATTGTTAAAGTTTCCTTTAGCAGATTGATGTTTCATAAGTGCAATCATAACTAAATCCATGGAGTTTGTCCAATTCTGAATCCTCTTTTTGCGAGATGGGACAGATTGTTTCTCCGATGCAGAGTGATTGTTCATCTGAAAGAAACATTAAACAGAATGTTTCTTAATAAAAAAACACAAGAGAAAGAAAAATAGAAAAAGCTTCTATGAAAATAGAAGAAGGTGATGAATATAAGACATTTTTTTCTTTTTAGAGGAATTGAAGTCAACTACTATGTAAAATATCCTATAAGGAACATAAACAAATTAACAATTATGTTCAATTGGACAAGACAAAAAACAAACAGGAAGTTGGAGCTTCTTCCTCCCTTCTAATAGCATGAGGAACTTCACAGATAACATGCATGTTAACATCAAAAAGTGCCAACTCTATAATTTATTATGGCAAGAGTACACCTCCAATGAGAATGTAAGATCAATATATTATGATATTTGATGCTACAGTGGTTTGGGATTCCTTGATATGTTATTTTCTTAATTGATGCTACAAGCACAAGAAAAAAAATCGACTTCCTTCAACTCAAATGTCCAAGAAAGTTAGATCCAATATAACATGTTACATAATGGTTCTAATAGTTTTCAACCCCAATGGGCATTCACAAGATTTCTAAGGTTATATTCTCGTGCGCAGAATCTCAACCTCAAATGAAAGAACCAGAGAATTCTTTCAAAAGAAAACAAAAGAAACATTTGTGTGGTCCACAATTTAAGCTATTCTCTTGGTGTCCACTGACAGAGAAAACAAAGTACAAAGTCCACGGTGGTTTAATGGTCATAATATAACAACTTGTAAGTTCTATGCATATGTTTTGATGTCAATAAAAGTAATCATCAAATTTAAAGCTCCAATTCAACTAATTCTAATTGCTTTCAATAGGTCACTGCACAAAATTCTCAATAATAGATAGATTTGAAACTATTGCAAGTAATTTATTTATCATATATATTCCTATTTTAATTATAAGGTCTATTTCCATAAATCATGATATTAAAGGCAGGAACATACTCAAGAATTTTTTTCCAGACATGTTGTTTGCTTTAAATTGATGAGCTTCAGATATTATGATAAGATATCACTTTGTATTAGTTAGTGGCTGGTTAATTAAGTTGTGGGTAATTAGAAGTTGTATTAGTGGCTAGTTAAGAAAGTAGTGGGTAGTTAGTTATATTTGTATTTGCATTTACATGCATGGGTTTTAGATTTAGGATAGCCTTTGGAAATGTGTTTATCACTTATGTAATTGGAGTTTAGTCCACTCCACACAGACTTATGGAGATTTGCCATCTCAAATTGACAAGTTATTAGTAATAATTGTGCTTAAGATTCTTGCACTTTTACTACTAATAATAGTTATCCTAGTTTTATCGTAGTTGTATTTTTAGTTTGTATCAATTGGTATTAGAGCCTCAAAGATCCTAGTAGCAAAGCACAAAGAAACAACATTCATTCAGGAGAAATCAGCTTTATATATTACAAGTGAAGAAAAGGAGAAATCAACTTTATATATTACAAGTGAAGAAAAGCTGAAAGTTCATATTGGTTCAAAAATTGCTCTCTTGGCTCAAAGATGAAGTTAATCAAATTTGGAGACTTTAACTGCACCTGCAGATTATTATTAATTTTCTTTTCTCCGCCTTGAGGACAAGGCGAAATTGTAGGAGGGGTGTACCAATAAAATACCACTTTGTATTAGTTAGTGGCTGGTCAATTAAGTTGTGGGTAGTTAGAAGTTGTATGAGTTAGTAGTTAGTTAAGAAAGTAGTGGGTAGTTAGTTATATTTGTATTTGCATGTTATAAATACACGCATGGATTTTAGATTTAGGATACGCTTTGGAAATGTGTTTATCACTTATGTAATTGGAGTTTAGTCCACTCCACACGGACTTATGGAGATTTGTCATCTCGAATATTGACAAGTTATTAGTAGTAATTGTGTTTAAGATTCTTGCACTTTTACTACTAACAATAGTTATCCTAATTTTATTGTAGTTGTATTTTTATTTTGTATATTATCCAGCCATATATATCTTCAAAGCTAATTAACCATCTCGTTGATGATTTTCAGCAATCATTATTTGCTTTTATTGGCATTTTTTTAGAAGGAAAAGGATGACCACGTTGTCATCCATGTATATATATGTTAAATTTGATGTGCTAACAAATTTTCCTAAAAACTTAAGCCGTTAGGAAAAGCAACATCATTGATTTTATATTCTTAACAATATATATCATCAAAAGGAAGCGTCATATACAAAAAAACACTCTCTAATGCAGCGCAGCAAAACCCCACTCCCGAAGAAGGTAAAATATATGATGTACAATACTATCCACCTGAACTCTCTTCCCACAAAAGATGACACGGTTGCGCTAGAGCCAGATGGCCCAAGCACGGGCTAGAAAAGTCGCCACGGACGTCTCCAATCCAATCTCTATCTGCCAAGCCTCCTCACGTCCTGCCAGAAGTCCACCGCCTATAATGGTCGTCCGAGACCACACCTCGCGAGACACCCGGTATAATGTCAATAATGTCTTTTATTGGCATTTTGTTCTACAATATTTTTGTTCCTTGATGAACATGTCAATGACATAGTGAAACATAAAGTTTTTAAATGAATATAGCTTTATAGGTAATTTTTACTTGGGACAGGACATGGATCAGGAATGAACACTCAGGAAAGTTGTCTACAACTTAATGTGAGTCATCAGCAAAGACATTATCAGCAAAGACATTGCAGATTAGCTTGGGACAAGGTCCAGATAGTATATTATCAGAAACAGATCTTTTTTTATCACAAAATCATGGAAAATAACAACACAAAACAAAAAATAGGCTAATAATAAAATAAATTGTCTTGAGATGACAACTTCTCTTTGAAGTTCTGATAGAATAGCATCAACAGAAGTCAGAAGTCAGAAGTAATGTTATCTTGAGACAGGATCATGACCAAGTCTCCAGAGGTCATTATTACACTACAGAAATATTTAACCAGAATGGGAATAATATATTGTTGACTATTTAGTTCTGTCCCTAATGCAACCTCCTTCATTAATCTCTGTTTTCACCGGAATCCTTCACATTTTTTTTTTGAAATGAGAAAGGACGGCTAGCAAGATGGTAGTCATCCAAAAATTCCCTGCCCCTTCTCACTAATCGCGCCCCACCCTCACCCTCGAATCGTGACCCACCCACCTCAGCAGCCCAACTATCAGATTGCTCCACTGCCCCTTCCCCTGTCGCGATTCCAGTGTCATCACCCCGTCTGCCAGCGCCCCTGGCTGCCACTGCCCCCACCTAAACCATCACACTCCGTCCTCACTGCCAGTATCAATCCCCCCTCCGGCATCCCCAATCCTTCCCAGCCCATCTAGGCAGCCCTTGTGCCTTCATCAGACACACCTCAACTCGCCCCACCTCACCTCCACTGCCGCTCAAGATCTGATGCTCACTCTTCACCTTCTCTCCGACAACCATCTGCCTTCGCCATCCTTGATGACATGACGCACTCCTCTGGCATCCCCACACCTCCCCAGCCTCTCGCCAGTTTCGCCAGTGTCTCATTCAGCATTCCCACACAATGTCAACCAACCGCCACCGCCACCCTCTCAATCGCCAGCGCAGCCTCCACGCCCGATATCTCTGTGCTCCGGCGACACAAAAGCCCAGCAACCTCCGGTGGGGCCCCTTGCCGCCACCCCGCTCAGCCAGGGCATCCTGAATACCAGATCAGCCGTCCTGCCTCGCTGCTACCGACGCGCCGCCCGCCGCCGTTGGCACCACAGCTACCAGCTGGAGCCAGGCAGCCGACGCCCAGCTGTCCCACTCCCACTCCGTCATCACCACAAGACGGAATCATCGTCGGAAGACTTGAAGACGAGGTCGCCTTGGTGGCATTGGCCGCCGGGTTCTGCGATACTCGCCGGCGCCCCCCACGGCTACCCGCTAGAGCTGGGCTGTAATATCCCTAAGTTAACCATGCATGATTAGTTGTATGAATGTGATGTTATATTATCTTATTGATAATCTCTATGAATGTGATGTTAAGACTTACACTTTAATATCAACTAAAGTGCGAAAGCGATGGAAATTTACTTAAGGCATGAAAATGTGATTTTCGGAAAAGTGAAAATTTAAAAAATTAAAGTCCCAGTAATTGTTCCTATGTATGAAAGGATTCTAAAACTGATTTTTAAGAATTTTTAAGAGGTGTATGAGTTAGGTAAAACGTAGACACAAAATCGAAAAATCTGTGAAATCGTGATTTTTGTTCTTCGGACAAAAATTTAGATTTCGATCCTTTGGTTACTTATTTTTCTAAATATTTTATTTGAATCCAAATGGGAGGTAATTCCTTATTTACATGTAATGTTTTAAGTAAATGAATAAATAAATAAATAAATGAAAAATACAAAATCATTTACTAAGGCAAACATTAAGGGCAATTTGGTCTCACTCTTTGGCCGACTTGGTAAGTCAGTTTTCCTTTGCTTTCTTATCCTTCACCTTCTACCTTTTACCACCACTTTCTGCACCTTTCACCATCCTTGGCCGAATAGCAAAAGTAGTAGAAAGCTTACTACATGTTGAAGGAAATTTGAGAAAGAGAAGAGGAAATTAGGGTTCTCGATTGTGGTGAGTTGATACTTTTACTTTACCACCACATTGGGGCTGCCATTTCATCCTTCCACCGTGACTTCTCCAGACGGCGGCCGCTTTCGTCTTGGAGGTGGTCCCCCCGAGGTATTACTTGTCTTACTGATGATCAGTCGTCCATGTTGGTGCAGACCATCACCGAGGAGGAGGTTCTCGACGCGCTTCGGGACCTCAATGGCGAGGGGTCTCCCGGACTGGATGGTTTTCCCGTCTTCTTCTACAGGGAGTTTTGGTCTGTGGTGCGCGAGGACGTCCTGGCAGTGATTCAGGAGTTCGCCGGGGGGAATCGCGGCTTCGAGCGTCTGAACCGATTCTTGCTATTCATGCTCCCCAAGCGCACGCCCGCTGAGCGAGTGGAGGACTTCCGACCGATTGCATTATCCAATGCCATCTATCTGCTAGTGGCTCGGGCACTGGCGAATCGGCTTCGGAAGGTGCTGTCGGATCTCGTTCACCATGCTCAGTCAGCTTTCATTCACGGCCGATCCATCACCGACAGCTACAGTATGGCCTCCGAGATTGTTGCTCATTGGCGGCGGACCAGCCATTGTGCCTTCCTCTGGATGGTCGACTTTTCCAGGGCTTATGACTCTCTTTCATGGTCTTTCTTGTGGCACTCCTTGCAGGTCAGAGGCTTTCCGGCGATCTGAATTGAGTGGATGAATCGATGGCGGAGGGCTGGGTACAGCCACAGAGGGGCGTTCGCCAGGGGTGCCCTCTTGAGCCCATGCTCTTCACGCTGGCTGTGGACGGTCTCGCCAGATGCACCCAGGAGGACTGCCATGCCGGCCTTTTCAGTGGCTTTGCCGATGGCATGGTACCCCTACTGCAGTATGCTGATGATACCATCTTTTTCATGGAGGGATCAAAGTTGGAGGCCAGACGGGTGGCCATTCTAGTCGAGCTCTTCGGCGAGACGTCAGGCTTGGAGATCAACCATGCCAAATCGTCGTTCATTCCTTTTGGCATGGGGACGGATGTGACTTCACACTGCGCGACGGAGCTGCGTACCCCTGTCGGGTCGTTACCCATCACATATTTGGGCCTTCCTCTCTCGGACCGCCATATTGGCTCCCGGAGGTGGATTCCGATTATTGAGCGGCTAGAGCATCGTCTTCGGGGTTGGAGCTCCCGTCTTCTATCTAGTGGGGGCCGTCTCGTACTTTTGCGATCCGTCCTCTCATCCCTTCCGACCTACTTCATGTCTGTGCTCCGGATGCCCGCTCAGGTATTGTCACGGATTGATTCTTTGAATAGTCGATTTTTTTGGCAGGGATGCAGTCCTACTCGTCGGGTCCACCTTGTCGCTTGGCACAGCATTTGCAGGCCCATTTCTTAGGGCGGCCTAGGCGTTCGGGACCTTCACACCACCAACCAGGCGCTCCTCGCCCGGTGGGTGGGATGGATTATGGGATCTGAGGACAGCCTATGGAGAGAGATTTTCTTTACATGTTATGGCCGAGATCTTTCATGGGATTCCAGGCCCATGGTGCCTCACGGAGCTTCTTCTTTCTGGAGGGGGCTGGCGCCGCTTTTCTCCCAGGTGCGCCCATTCATGGTTCCATCCCTCGGTTCCAGGGAGGCGTTCTCTTTTTGGCAGCATTAGTGGGCGCCGGGGGGCCCTCTTGCCGACTCTTTTCCTCGGTTGCGGGCCTTGGCGGCACAGCCGGACGCGTCCGTGGCACAGTGCTGATCGGAGAGGGGTGGCCCGAGTACCGGCTGCTGGACACCTCTCTTCGGCTCCCCACTTTCTGAGCAGCGGTTCTCCGAGCTGCTGACACTTCATCAGAGGATTGCCCCACTTCAGCCAGATACAGCACGGACGGATGGTTGGGTGTGGATATCAGATTCCTTTTCGGCGCGTAGCCTCTATCTTCGGTTTCTTCCGGCTACCTCAGTTTCGGAGGACTTCAGTGTTGATTGCAGACTTATCTGGCGCTCCCGTGTACCGCTGAAAGTCAAGATTTTTGCTTGGCTTCTTCGGCGTGAGCGGATCCTCACTCGGGTTCTCTGTGCGCGGTGGGCACCCCACGCAGACACCTCCTGTGTTTTTTGTGGGGAGATGGAGGAGGATGTCACACACCTATTCTTTTGTTGCCAGGTGGCTCGTGAGGTGTGGATTCGTTTGGGCGCCACCGATGGTATTCCCTTGTCGGCTGTGGACTTTTGGCAGACTATGAGACGTCTTCACAGGCAGAGGCTGGACTGGAGAGTTCTTTTGGTGACCTTTTTGGCTGGTACCTGGGCCATATGGCTTCAGCGTAACCGTGTTATTTTTTGTGGGGAGAGAGGTCAGGTGAATAGTATTGTACATCACATCTTTTGTCTTCTTCGGGATTGGGGCTCTGATTGATCCTTGTCTTCTCCTCCTGTTATGCAGCTCTCTACTTGAGGGCACTCCACATGTACATGCTACTACAAATGGTGGTCATCCTTTCTCTTCTCAAAAAAAAAAAATTACATACTTTTCTAATTAGGGTTTCTGTGAACCTTTCCCATCTCATTCATTTTCAAATTTTACTTGAACATGGGGCAAAACTCATGTTGTTCATGAGTAAGATTAACTCTAGCCATGTTCAATTGGTTCACGAATTTTTAGCTATATAATTCCATACCTTCAAGTGATCCAAAAATTATGAAATTTATTCTAATTGATCCCCTATGAGTCTACTTTCATTGAGTTTTGGAATCAAGTTAATATAATTTTCGTAGATAAAGTTATGCTCTTATCTTTAAGGATCATTCTGTCCGCTGAAATTGCTATCCGAATTTGTAAATTATATATTAAATCTAATATGTTGTGTAATTATTTGATAATTTATGGTATTATACAAATTTATGTTAGGTTTCATTGACAATTGGAATCACTAGAAAATGATGTGTAGCGGAAGTTATAAATAATTTACCGAGCCTTACTCAGTCTGTCAGGAGGGAACTTAAGGCAGATTATGCTAGTATTGGTTAAATTTATTGTGCTCAGTACCGATAGATATAAATACAAGTAATTTTATGAGTTGCACCTTAGGATGTCTGCTATTTGGGAAAATTAAAAGAACCAGAACAGGGAATGTTTATTATTTTATATAAATCATAAAAGTAAGGTTACTCAGTCTATCAGCACATAGAAACAACATAAAAGTTAGGTTGAATGCTGATTTTCATGAGAACAAACCATAATGGAATAAGATTTGAAACTTTTACAGATTAATGTCTCTGTAATCTCAAACTAAAGAAAATTAGATTGATGCCATTTGGTTATGTAAGATATGGATTTTCTTTACTATGTGTGCAATCTGTCAGAATATTAGGTCAATCCTTATGTTAAATAGTTACTTAAGTTATAAGAGTAAATACTTAAGGTTCATATACCTATGCAATTAATTATGTTTCATGTGTGATAGGATTGTGTTTAGATCATAGCAGTAATGTGTTTCTTATTATTATTGTTATAGGAGTAGAAGAATAAAATAGTGAACAAGGAAAGGAAAACATTTTGCTAGCCCTTATAGGTAAGTTAATTTCTCTTACTCTATGTTTTCATCTCTTTCAAATTCGGTGTGACATCGATTATTATATGTATTGAATATGTTTTGAAATTCTATGAATTGATTTTGAGAAATGCAGTTATGGAAAGTATATGTGATATGATCTCAATGGATTGCGATGAGTGCAATCTTGTTCATTTTGAAATGGTATTGGATATGATTCATCTTCTGATATTTAGGAGATGTTTGTTATGTGATGAATCATGCATCGGCATCCATTTGCATTTGCATATATGATGGTTGGAGCTAAGTGCTACATCGTTGATCACGATGGGAGCCACTTCTAGAGTCCAATCCATCATTTTGTTCCCCAATAATGGGATGAGATAGGCTGGAGCTAAGTGCCATGCGGAGCTAAGTGCCACATTGTAAGTAGTCGTGATGGGGGCCACCTCTAGAATCCGTAGGGGCCACCTCTAGAGTCCACCTATTGTTATATGATTTGTTTCCCGAAATGGATGAGGTAGGATGAAGCTAAGTGCTACATCGCTGATCACGATGGGAGCTACCTCTAGAGTCCACCTACCGACCACTAGCCAGTTTGTGATTCGTGCATACATATGAGAGCGTTGCATTGCATACACATGTTGATATGTTTAAGTGTCAATGAATGTAAATTGAGTGCAATGTTTTTTATTGGGATGTTATATATGTATTTAATAAATGTATGAAGATATTGACTTTTATATTAAGATTAATGCATGTATGCTTATGTCTCCTCGAATTTATTAGATGGTAACACATAGTTTATGAGTTATCAGCTTACTGAGCTATTATTTGTTCACAGTGTTGTTGTACACTTTTTCAGATCAGTAGAACTTTTTGGAGCGCGAGAGTCAGCCTTAGTAAGGTGTGGATCCTTTTTGCTGCGAAGGTATTGAGAAGTCATGTGCCCCACCGCGCGTGTTAGATAGAAGACTTGTAGCTCTCGTATTCCTCTGTTGGGATGTGAAGAGATATTGATATGTACTATGTATGAAAAGTAATTTTGTATCTTGTAAAATGTAAATCTTTTATGACTATGTGGTGGTGTAAACCCTAGGATTGTTACATGCTCTGAATGATCAATATAAACTGTGTGATTTGCTTACATGTGTTATCATTTTCTTGTATTATCTAGAGGAGTTATGCACAATTTTTCTCTAAAAAAGAAAAAAAATATTTGATCATCTGTAATTAGTCGCGAGCTCTGGTTTAACTCACGGGTTAAATTGGGGATGTGACACGGGCAACCGACGACAAGCAGCTCCACTCAGAAGACTAGACGACAAGGGCACCTTGGTGGCTGCGGCCGCCGGTCCTGTTATACTCGCCGACACCACCGGCGACGGACAATATTATACCAGCCACTTCAGCTGCTGCTAGCACTTTCGTGCACCGGCCATATGCAGGGATTTGACCCCTCGAGGGAGCGACACCATTTCTCTATGATGTTGCGGGTTCTTTGCTGTGCCGACTGGGCTTTCCTTCACGGTTTGGGCTCGACAGGCATCTCACTGGAGAATATTGGGCAGGCTGCTCATTCTTACACACCATGCGACTTAAGCTGCAGGGTGGAGGAGGACACCACTGACTTCTTTTTTTAGTACCTAGTATCACATGAGGTTTGGTGGCAGAGTATCACGAGAGGTTGTCCTTTTAGTTCCAGTGTAACTGGTTTTTTTTTTTTTTTTTTTTTTTTTTGTGGGGAGCAATGTCATGTGAGAGTATTGTACACATCTCTGTTTCTTTGTAGTCGCTCTCTTCGTGAGAGCACACACTTGTACATGATCCTCATTTTATAGCCCAACTCTGGTGGTCATCCCTTCTCTCCTAAAAAAAAACATTGGTGGTAATAGTACAGTTATAAATGAAACTGAAATTCAATGGTTAAAACCTGAAGGGAAAAAACATTTTTTTCTCCATCTTTACATGGAAATTTCTTTCCTGACAGACAGAGAGGGAACAACACAATGAACAATTACAATAACAACAAGACAACAAGTTTCTTCCCGCATAAAAATACTACATGCAAAGATTGACAACCATTCCATTTGAACATGGGTGCCAACAAATTCTGAAACCTATTTAGTAGAAACGATGTAATAGGGGCAAGGGAAACAATTCAAAACCCCTACGACAGGCAAAGCCCCATCAAATGGTCAGCAAAAAAAAAACGCTCTTTTTTTTCCAAAAAGCATATCCCTGTCTTAAATAAATAATTATTCATCAAGGCAACATAAACTAGCAACGCATTACAGATTAAACGAGTAAAATGGATGGGAATGAGAAGAGCAGAGAGGGGGGACCTGCGTCGTTGGTTTCTTCGGCGGCGCACAGGTTGATTGGAGAGAGAGAGAAGGAAATGTGCAACGGATCGGGAAGGTTGAGGTCGAAATCCCGAGACCCTCCGCCTGGTTCGGGAACTAGATGACTTGAAATACACAGTTCCATGTGTAGGTCCTCCAACCAGACAAACACAAAAGGGGAGTAAATGTTCTGATTCCCAACTTTTTTTTTCCTATTTTTCTTTTCATGTCAGTGGGAACTCCACAGACTCCAAATTAATCAAATGACAATTTTAAATTACGAAAATATCCAAATAAATATGTCTTTTTATATTATTTATTAGTGATATTTAGAGTTTAATTTTAATTGTCAAAGCTAAAATATATGGTTACATAAAATTACAGTCCCAAGTTAGATTTCATGTGTTAATAGTAAACAAGCAGCTCGCATAATAATATTTAAACCTTTTTTTTACTTAATTGGATTAGATGTTGAGGATAATTAATCTACAAGTACAATAAATTGCACTATATAGCATTTATTTTCTAGTGGTAAGCATGAAACTTTCATATTCTATTAAATTATGTGTACCATCTATTGATCAATATTTTCAACCCATCTTAACATGTGAATATCGTAATTTTTATAATCGTTTTCTCCTCAAGTCGAACTTACACTTTTGAAAAGTAATATGGTGTTTAATTGTCAATTTTATAAGATGAATTGTATTACTGCAAATACACATGACAAATGTCTCTTAGTGAACAGATTATATAATTTTCCAACACGTAATGGAGACGCGAAATGTTTTTAAGTTTTCGATACAG
Organism: Pontederia crassipes; assembly: GCA_030549335.1. Classification (NCBI taxonomy): domain Eukaryota; kingdom Viridiplantae; phylum Streptophyta; class Magnoliopsida; order Commelinales; family Pontederiaceae; genus Pontederia; species Pontederia crassipes. Next base: position 76,232,307 of record CM060192.1, read on the forward strand.
AGTGCATGGAGTAACTGGTGCAGAAAAAGAAAACTAAATAACAACTAAATAAAAATCCACAAGAGAGAGAGAGAGAGAGAGAGAGAGAGAGAGAGAGTCGGAAACTCATACATGACAAATAAAAAAAAAGAGAGACCAGTAGGCGTCAGGATAAGCTCCGGACTGCTACATAATAATCATGTCTGACGCAAGTGTACATGCCGTCTCTATCGTTTGATCATCCAAACCCAACGGCAACCTCGGTAACTTATCTGAGACATGACGCGGCCATCTGATAATAACAATGATGGAAGACTCTTCAGAGATGCTGGATCTCGAGTAGCCTTGAGAACAAGTCCATGCTTGCATACATAAGAGCAAGTCAGAATCAAGCATCTTAATTTGATCCTGCAATCATGTCTTGCCGCATGTACTTGTTTCTGTCTACACCACTCCCAGATAGTTACTGGTGAGGAGATCAGAAAACACATGCAGGAGACATGAGTGTAATGACCAAATAATGATGAAAGATCCTCATGATGTTGAGTTGTGAGGAGGAACACACTTTGCAATCTCTTTTGGCAGTCTTGGTAGGAAGATGAGACCGCATGGAAGTATTTATAGGTGGTTTGCAGCAAGAAATCTGCGTTGCATGGAGGCAGTTGTTGATTTCTAAAGGAACCGTTCAGTTCAGTTGAGTAACCGCCTTGCATATATATTTTATAAGTTATGTGAACATGTGTTGTATTTTTATGTTCTGATATGCATAAACTTTCTTATTCAGTGTGATATTTGCAGATTTCTGTGAGAAACTAAATTCAGGTGAATCCTAATTTATGAAAACTGAACTTTTCCTTGGCTACAGCTGAAACCTGAATATTATTAAGTTATTTGATTTTGTTTTCTTTTAGATGTAAAAATCCTTTTGATTCATAGAAGTATGTTAGCTGCACTGGACCAAGTACTACTTTTTGGTATTAACAATGCAGACATCTTAATTCACAGGCAAGGTTCAGGAGTCAGGAGATTTTTGTTGGCCAACTAAACCAGGCTTTGCATAGCAGCAGCTTACGTTATTGCTATCCAAGCAATACCTGTCTTCAAAGTCGTCTGGGTATAATTCAGAATATTTGTTGTTTTTGCTTGGCTTAAATTAATCATGCCGAAGGACATTAGTGGGTGCGACTGTTGGTTGTTCATTTAACATTTGCTAACCTGTGCCCTGTGGACTTTGGGTAAATCTGAAATGAGTAGTCTTGGTTATATATCAAAGATTTTTCACCCTCTTCAAAGCAGAATAAATTCAATTTTTGTGATGAATTCTGCTAAAATTACAGGCTCAGTACACAAGCCATATCAAGTCTTTTGCCCCAAAACAAATTGATTTTGTCCTGGCAAATAATCATCTTCGGATCTTTTTCATGTTTCCACTTGCACGAAGCAGATTGGTGCCAATTTACATGTCACTTTGCTATGTACAAGAAGAATTATTTTTATCATTTAGGATCCTAGTTGCAATACTGATGATGAGGATTTCATTACAAAATGCTTTGCAAGATTAGAACTACAACTTTTTCACGTTCACTAGAGACAACCCTCTTTACTAGATAAACCAGTAAAGTTTGCTAGTGAAATCTAGAAGCAATGATCACAAATGAGGTTTTTTGAAAATTTTCAGAGGAATTAAACGTTGAAACTGGTTTCAACAAGGAGTAAAACAGCAGGAAAATGTTGATGAAATATGTATGGACCCAAACATAAAGCATTCTGATCCTGTTCAACAAGCAAAATAACACCAAATCTCACTCTTTAATTCCTTTTTTTATACATGTCCAAACAACACCAAAAGATTTACATATCAGCACAAAATGAAAATTTTTATGTCCGCATTTTTAATGCTCTTTAAACACAAAGAAGAACTTTATCCAAATAGAGACAAAGGAGAACTTTAACCAAACACAAAGAAAAACTTTATTTCTAAACAGTGGCAATATATTATGTATTACATCTGTGGATATAGCAATAGGAACGAGGTTTACCAAAACATCTGATTTTATCCAAATATGTAAAATGATATTATTCCACTCATATGTTATTGAAAGAAATTAAACTTTATCTGATTTCAACAAGAGAAACAATGTAAATTCTGAAATGAAATGAAACAAGAAAAATCTGAGCTTAATTTGTAGTTGATAATGATACAGTAGCAGGACGCTCCTTATTTGTATGTGCATGATGCTTCGTTCATGTCCCAAGTACGCATGCCCTTATGTTCTGTGCAACAACTTCCTCACTGGCAGTGCAGAAATCTTAAACCTCATAGAAGAAATTTGAGATTTTGAATGATTACCAACTCATGTTTTCTTATACAAATCATTCATGTTTGCAACAGAATTAATGTTATTTAAACATTACAAAGAAGATAGGATCCAATTTACATTCCTTGGCATTAGCTTATAATGTGAGATTTTCTATTTGTATCATTTAAAATTTTAAAACTGAGTTTTACATCCAACTTTTTAAGTATAGACACTGTCTTTTTAATTCAAAAAGGGGCTCTGATTAATTTTTTCATGAATAAAAAATATCAAGGATCACTCATGATTAATTAATTTGTTTATGAAACAAATAACAAAAAAATGCCCAAAAAACAAAGATATTGGTCAACTGAAAATCCACTTCAACAAGTCTATAATTTGTAGATCGAAACTGATGTGGTAAAACTTGGTTCGCACAAATGCTAAATCGATTTCTTCACTTACTATTGCATTGCAATGTGAAACAGATATAAATAAAACTAGAACATAAGTTGAGATAAAATCACAGAACAATGTTTGAAATTATCCTGTCCTTCTACAACCTGAAAAGTTTTCAACCTTTTGTTCAATGTAACATCAGACGGTATTCACTTCAATTCCATCTACATTTATTACACTGATCCATGAAACAAGCCTACGACATAGTATTTAATGCAATTTATATGTATATTGGGCTTCCAGATATTTGAACAGTGCATATAAGCTAAACAGCTGCAACTGAAGGCCAACTTAAAATTCACTAAAATTTCACTATGCATGAACTGTTGTTCGTGAGTATAGCATATATATCAATGAAAATGCAACTTGGGGTGAAAGAAGTTACTTTTGACGGTTTTATCTTTCTCTGGGAAGAAAACACAATATAGAACGAAAAAAACAGAGGATGAAATCTTGGAGCAAATTACAAGCTAGAGACAAAAAGAGGTTGGGAAAGAAACCACATTTTCTCATCCACTTGCCAATTTCTGTTGTGTAAATTGCATTAATCAGATCAGTCGCAACTAATGGTCTTAAGTACATCACCAAAACACGTTTGTTTAAAAAATTCTGCCCAATGCCCATAGTGTGTGTGTTTGTGATGTTATGTAAGAACAACGAATAGAAGATGTAACACAAATAAACATTGTGAAGTTGGTGTGTGTGTGTGAGTGAGTGAGACAGAGAGAGAAATTATGACGACGTCCCATACTCATTGCACAGAACCTGAAATCAAACAAATGGAAAAGCGAAAATGATTCGTAGTTGAAGCACCTACGACCAGTACAAAGCATAATAAGCCCCATAATAATCATGTATCACTATCTGATGGCCACTTCATGGCTCAGGCTAGTATACATGACTTCTTTATCATTTGATCAAATTCGAACCATCGACAACAATGGCTACTTGTCTGAGACATGACGCGTCTATCTGATAATAAACATGATGGGAGATTCTTTAGAGATGTTGGATCGATCGAGTAACGGTAAATCAAGTCCACGCACGCATGCAGCAAGTCAGAATCAAGCATCTTTGTTCGATCCTACAATCATGTCTCCTGTGCATGTATCTGTTTCTGTCTACTTCACTACCAGTACCAGTACTTACTGGTGAGAAGAGCAGAAAACACATGCAGGAGACATGAATGTAGTAACCAAACAATGATAACAGATCCTCAGGATGTTATGGCTTGAGGTACACACGCACTCGTTCTTTTTCAACAGGAGAAAAAAACTTGAAGCGTTGGAGGAGGAAGAGGAAGGTGCATGGAAGTATTTATAGGCGGCTTGCAGCAAGAATCTGCATTATTTGGAGGCAGTTGTTGATTTCTAAAGGAAACTGTTCAGTTCATTTGGGTAACCGCCTTGCATATATATATTTTATTTTATCTACTATGTGATCGAATATGTAATGTAATAAGTTTTATTTTCTGATACGCGTAATCAAGGTTCAACGTTTTGTGTGCATATATGCGTGTCCGGTGTGGTATATTAGACAGAATTCTGTGAGTAACTACTTTCAGGTGAATGCTAACTTTTGGAACTTTTCTTGGTAACATCTGAAATCTGAATATTCTTCAAGGTATTTGAGTGAACTTCTTTTGGGGAGTTAATATTGCAGACATCATAATCCACGTGCATGTAAGGTTCAAACGAATTTTGTTGGCCAACTTAATCAGGCCTTGCAGAGTAACTTAGTGTGTGAGTAATACCTGTCTGCAAATTCCGGATATAATTCGTAATATTTGTTGTTTTTGCTTGCCTTTAATTAACTTGTGGACTTCGAACTCATTTGATTCATACTAAAATGTTAGATTATGAGAACATCGAGATTATAGGTAGTGCCATTATATATAATCAAAGTTGACACCTCAAATAAATAAAAAAGGAAAATAATTAAATAAAATGAAATATTTTTTTGTAAAATCTTTCACCCTTTCAACTTTTACCTAGGCTTCACAATCACTTTGCAGAGACTTTTATGACCCGCACAAATTTAAAAACATGTGTTGAATAATAAAAGGGATAAATACTAATAAGCTCACGATTATTTTCGTTTCATTATTAGTAAATGTCATCATTTTTTAACTATATTTATCAAGTTGTGTTAATTTGAGTTATATTATTTGAGTCATACATGTAATTATATTTTTCTCCATTAAAATTTTTATGCATTTAATTATTTTTTTCCCAATTATATATGTTGGCTTCTTCATAAGTTTAATGTTCTCCGACATATATGTAGGCTTAATCCGACATATATGAAATAGTCTAATTATATAATTAAGTATTCTCCGGAGAAAAGATATTAAGAGATTCAAGAATTATAGTCTACCTAGGTCTTAACCTCAAAGCTAAATGATTTAATTATCAAGTGAACTGGCGTACAAGGTGATGAGAATTGTTTATAACTCATTAAACTCGACTGCAAAAATATGAAAATCAATTGAATTGAGTAATGTATATCTCTCTCGTCAAAACGAACATGATATGGAGAGAGATTAAATCCGGAAAGCAGCAATTACTTGGTAAGTAAAGGGCAGTTTAGTGCCGAGGGGGAGAGTTGAGATACGTCATTACTAACTTCCGGCAAGAGAATTCTAATGGCCGGAAAATAAATGGCTTCCACGTACGTGAAGCTTTGTATAGCCGGTGATATGAGGTTGGAAGCATCACATGTCCAAGAGTGCTGACAGTGAGAGGTTGACGAGCTTGAGTTCATGGTACAGTTATTTTGAGATAGTGAGCTAAGCGTGTGTGCATCTACGAGTTCATGCTCCGAGTAGCGAAGTAGTGGAGTGTATGGTGTGCCATATAGCCACTGGAGTTGCTCATTGCTTCTTTCATTTGTGCACTGAGTGAGTGGCGTATGTGAATGCACGGTGGATTGATTGAGCTGCAACAGTCTTAATTAGGAGGGAAATTGTGTACGCTAACATTCATTTAGGCTATTTCATGCCATTATCAAAGATACGGAAAAAGTTGCAGAAGATTTAGACAGTGATATATGTATAAACAGTAAACTTTACAGGTTCCTGCCTCCAAATTAATCAATGTTGATGCAAAGTCCCAAGTGGACGCTTAATTTGTTGTCGCTTATTTGTAGAAAAAAGAAACGCTCGTTGGAATCCGCCCACGTCGCAACATTCATCACGCAAACGCATGCACTCGACATCTTTATAAACTGCGGGCGGAGGAAGCTCGAAGCAATATACATTCACTTCGTACGTGCTCGATCCACGATGGCTTCCAGGTCTGGTGCAGTCTCAGCGACGCTGCTGCTGTCCCTCGCGATCGCCGCGGCGCTCTGCTTCCCCTCGGCGTCGGCGCGGGCGGTGTCGGCCTTCGTAGGCGCCGCCGGCGACTCCGATGGGTCGCCGTCCCTTGCAGATCGCCGGGAGACGAACGGATTCCCCATGCTGGGCCCGAAAGGCCGCGGGGTGGCAAGTGAACCGTCGGGGCCAACGGACAGGACCGCCCTCTCCGCTCCGCCGCCGCCTGCCTCCCTCTCGTCTCACAGGTTGATCCCTCCCTCCGGGCCGTCAGAGCGTTTCACGCCGGATCCTCCTGACGCATACAAATTTATATTGACGAAGCCGAATTGATGAAAATGCATACACAAGTTCTACATATGCAAGCCCTTAACCCATATACAAGGAGGAGTATAATACTGCTATCTTTTATATATGCTGTAGCCTGTAAGTTACAGCAACTAAAGAAAATATTATGGATTGCATATTGATATTGTCTTGTTGTGCCAAATATAAGATCTCGGAATCCTTATTTAAATAAAGCTTCACTTCTATGTAAGATTCCGGGATCGTGCTCGATGTAATATATAGTCTTGCAATCCTGTTTCTTTTAATTATATACATGTTGGTTGACTTGATACCTAATATGTCAAGTTCATAATGGACCGGTATATATCAAGTGTTGTACGGCATATTCATGACTCAACTTTATTCGATACTTGCTTTTTTTTTCTTTTTTTTTTCTAAGTTCCTTCATTTTGTTCAGTGCTTAATGATAAGTAATTATTGTATGCTGCATGTGGATGCACTTTTGCACGAACGGGAGCACGCGTTTGAGTAAGAGAACAGTAAGCAAAGAGATCAACAAGATATTAATGACCAATGGTTTAATTATTATTTGGTTATTTATTATTATATGAACTCAGGACCAGGGGCTTTACTTAAGTTTATATTACTACGGAGTCTTATTTAAGTTTTAGTCAGACTCTAATTAGTAAATTTATGAGTTATTTTCATAAATCATCCCTAAATTATTACGATTTTCTAAATCCAATTCGAAACTAGAAACTTTTTTGTCACAATTTTTCCAATTTCATTCTTCCGTCGATTTCTGTTAAATTTCCGTTAACTTCGTTGTGAAAAGTCGAAGTTATCCCTCTATCGATAACACATAAAAAAAGAAACAAATAAAAATAGGTCGCGTCAGAGGGGGGCAAACCCCCCCCCCCTTCCCCTGCGCGCGCGAACGGTGCTCGTTCCCATCATAGCAGGGGGCGACCCCACCCACCCCCCTTTCCCCTGTGTGTCGGTCGTCGATCGCGTCATAGCGGGGGCGACCTTTCCCCCTACGCGCGTTGATGATCGCCGGTCGCATCGCATCAGGGGACAACCCCTTCCCCCCCTCTTTCCCCATGTTGTGACCGTCGTCGGTCGGCAGCAGGGTGATCTAAACGAATAATAATAAAAAGGGTGATCAACACATCTAGACAACAAGCCATGGATGACACATGAGATAGCGAGTGCCGGGGAGGTTTGTCAAGAGGTTTGTTGATCATGCATATGCCAAATTGTTGTGCACCTAGTGCCCCCCAGAAGTCCTTGGCTCTGAATTTCTGCCTTGATCGAGATCAAGCGACTTATCTTGACGCATGGATTTCATTGGCCCTCTCATTGAGGGTGAAGAAACTTGATTTCGTCTTCACCAATTCATGTGACCTTCTTTTGTACAACTTTCCTTGTCATAGTTTCACAAGCCAACAAGGAGAAGGAGGAGGACTCTTTATAGAGTCTCTTACCATTGGTGGTTGTTCCTTGAAGCCCTCAGTCATGGAAAACTTGGATGGTTTCAAGACTCTTACAAAACTAAGGTTACAAGACGCAAATGTAAGAGACGATGTCATCCATGGCTTGTTGTCTAGATGTGTTGATCTAAACGAGCTAAGTCTTATTTGTTGCCAAAATTTAGTTCACCTTGAGATTCCAAGTTCTTCGTCCAAGTTGGAGGCCTTGCAAGTTGAGGATTGTTTGAGTCTAAGGGACACACCGAGACTCTTCGTGCTCGTATATTCTGGTAGATGATTTGATGTTATAAAAAGAGCCCACTTGTTCAAAGAAGCACACATCGAGCTACAAAACGTGGATGTCTAGTGGAATATGTTGTTGTTCAACTCCCTCATGACATGCCTTCTTCGAAGATTTCAAGAATGGAGATGGGTTTTAGTTGACAGGTACGTATATGATATATATGATAAAACACACGTAAAGAAGTCATGGTTGATTCATCAATTATTGTTTTGTGGAAAGTATGTTCTCTAATTAGCATTTCTTCTTTCATCAATCAGGAACCCAAGGTGCCACATTTACAAGCAATCTTTCATCATCTAAAACACTTGGAACTTGTCGAGTTCGAATCAAATTGGTACATCAGCTATGCTTTCCATATCATCAAGGTTGCTCCTTCCTAGAGGAATTGTGCGTAGAGGTAAGCATATATATGGGTTTAATTCATTGCTCTAGGGGGATCTTGAGCGCATTTGGATAGTTGATTTATCAAAAAATCAATGATTCAGATAGATCACATATTTAAATGATGAGTTTTAATCATTTGTCACTGATCAACGATTCAAATGCTCTCAACATCCCTCCAAAGCAGGAGGGTGCTCAAGATATATATATATATATATATATATATATGTGTATATGTATGTATGTATGTATGTATATATGTATGTATATATGTATGTATGTATGTATGTATGTATGTATAGAGAGAGGGGGAATATTAGGGTGTTACCACACCTTTGTGGTAGCACTCTCTAGAACTGTCAGATCTAAGATGAGTGGACGAGATGGAGGCGCTTCGGTTCAATACTCTGTTCACAAAAAAAACAACCGCGCAAGAGGGTGGAGGAGGACCGGCTCTCTCTCTCTTCTAGGAGATGACGTCGGGCCACAATGGCACAACACGACGGCTCAGGGTGATGGGTGACGACGTTCTCTGCACGATGGAGCTTCGGCGAGGGGACCTGCGCGACAATCGTGCTGCCCGTACGACCGTGGTGTCGACTTCAATCTCGCAGTCCTCTTCGTCTCTTCCTCTCCCCTCTTTCCTCCCTATGTTGCAGATCCGGTAGGCGCTTCTCCTCCCTCAATGAGAGTCATCGTGTCTCACTCATCGACAAGATCTAGTTGACAATCTTCTACCTCACCGGTATGGTAGAAAAAAAGGGGGGCGTCGGCCCCTCCATGAGCTCGCCGGCAACCTCGTAGAGGGGGATGATGCCCCCTTTTTTTCTATCGTGTCAGCGACTACAAAAAGTGGGACGTCAGCCCCCTCCACAAGCTCATCGGCGAACTTGTGGACAGGGGCTGACACCCCCCTTTTCTCTTGATCGGCGAGGGAGGATGATCGTGAGGGAGGAGGAACGACGGCGAGGCTGGAGAGGAGGAACGTCATCGCATGCAGGTCGCTCGTCATTGCATGTCCCTCATCGTCATATGTTGGTCTCCAACGTAGTTTGGGAAAGGAAATGACATGAGAGCAATTCGGACTCCCGCTCGTCGAATTGTCATTCTGCTAGCGTCAAACTGGTTCCACCCTTCACCTTGAACTGGCACACACAAATCTCGTCCATCCATCGCAGATCTATCAATCTTGAATCTATGGGCGGACAGTGCTGGCACACTAATATTCCTCATATATATATATATATATATATATATATATATATATATATATATATATGAGGGGGATTAATGCACGTCCTACTAAGGAAATCTGGTAGATCCATCCTCCCATTGTCTCCACCATCCAATGGTGCATCTATGACGCGCGATGGAGCATCTCATCGTCTTCGGGAAATCACGGAGCGAAATAACAACTATCAAGTCGACGGAGAATCGCAGTGCACAATCATAGAGGAGCATGACGATTGAGAGGATGTTGATCATGGAGGAGTTTGTTGAAATTGCTCCACTGCAGGAATCGAAGAAAGAAAACGACACACCCGATGCCAAAATCTCTCGGAACAAGAAACTTTAACTCAGTTCGAAATTGAGACATCATCGTGAGGCAAAACCTTGGAGTTTGATCATCGTCCGAGGGCATCGCGAGTGCCGCGGCATAACATTCGAGTGACGCCTTGGGCATTTCGGGGAAGAACAGTTGTTAGTACACCCCTACAAGCCAATAGTAGAAGCTCAAGATGTCGATATCCTTTGCCTCCCAGTGCCAAGCCGCCCCATTGCAACGTCACCGGTCGTTGTACCTATGGCTCCAATAGTTGGAGATGCGCAGCGAGGAGAAAGATGATGATGCCGAGGACAGGCGGTCGACATAGTCCTTCAACCACGTGCTGCCAGCCCAGCCAACAGCTCCGTCGACGCGGAGGCGATCGAATCAGGACGCTTCTCCAGCTTCTCTGATATTTCTGCCTCCACTTCGTCCTCCACGAGAAACTCCCACTCTGAGTCGATCATGGAGGAGCAACACGCGATGGGAAAAATCACACGTTAATTTTGCATCAGACAACCATCAATGATTGGGAGGACGGTCCTACCTGATTTGGTAGGATGCACAATATTCCCATATATATATATATATATATATATATATATATGTATATATATATACATACATTTTTATCAAACATTTTGGTTGTGAATAATATTATTGAATTCATTTTCTTCTGGACAATAACATGTTTATAAAACCATGTTCATTCCATCGTAGTTTTCTTAATGTCATCTTTTCATGTGTTGCAGTTTCCTAAACTCGAGAACTCACTTCAGTTTGAACTTCGCGACAAAGTGGTAGCAAAACCCAACTTTCGTCATCATCATCTTAAAAGGGTGGAAATGTCTCCATTTACTGGTCTTGTGCGTCAAATTGAGCTGCTAAGCTTTCTTCTCACAGTTGCTGATCGGCTTGAGGTCATGATCATTAACAATTGTTCCCTTCACTGCCACGGTCATCTTGAAGCTGCTCGCAAGAATTTTGATAGACATCTTCGTAAACGAGACAATCTCGAGTAATATTTTGTAATGACCGACTAAAAAATTATTCAAAAAGAAGATAAAAAAGGAATTCGAAATTCGAATTCAACGTGAGAATCGGGGGGGGGGGAGTAACCTCCTCTCCCCCACCACCCCCCCACCACCCCGATTCTCTCCCCCACTCCCCCCACGACTCAGTCCCACGAGGGAGGGGCGGCAGGTGTTATAAGGGGGAGCAAAGAGAGCTGCTCACCCCTTTGGACTCCCTCCTCCGTTCCTCCTCTTCTTCTCCTCCGACGACTGGCGAACGAGCGACGAACACATAGGTAAATAGGTCAAGGACGAACCGACGTTCCTCGACGCCCTCGCGTGGACCAGACGTGCATTCTCGTCTGCTAGGATCGACCGGCAACCAGGCAGACTGACGACAGCACGACCAACGAACGGAAAACGACCGAACAAAAGTACCATAGATGTCAAAATCTCCTAGACGATAAATATAGACCATTCAATGCGTTTTGTGACTACATATTGATCCTGAAACTCTTAGCAATATTTATCGTATTAACACTGTCGCAATTCAATGGCCAGAAGTTGACCGAAAATGAGGAAGACAATCGACGCTCTGTTTCATTTGCGGAAATCGGTCGACCGGTTCAGTGAGAATGGTCGATCGATCCGCACATATTAATGTTGGTCGTGTGATTGGTGGACTGATTTGACACGATCGGTCGACCGATCCTACGACGTACCGACGCGCAGCGACCGGCCGACCGATTCAAGGTGAACGATTGACCGGCTCGGCGCGAGGAAACAGTCGACCAAACTTACGATCGGTCGACCGGTCCATCTGGAGCGGTCGAGTAGTCCAACAATAACAGTCGATCGGTCCAACAGGAACGATTGACCGGTTCAGAGGAGAGATTTGAATCATGAGATAAAAGACGAAATTACCCTTAAGGCCCAAATGCACCTAGTTGGGCCCAAACCTCGGCTGGCCCACCTGAGGCCATGTCCCATATAGCAAGGTAAGTAACAGACCTTTCATCCACAGAAAAGGAATCTGACTTTACCTCTTTTTTGAATGATGATTACAAACTCCACATATGATAAAGATGATAAATAAAGTAAAGATGAAATAGCAGGATAGCTGTGTGCTGCTCAGAGTACAGAGCAGAGATCAATGTATAGTATAAAGAGGGGCAGATAGCTGGACTGAGGAGATAGTGCACCTACTGGTCTTAACGATCACTACTCCTGGACCGCAGGCCCTCTCCCACTTGTGCTCCAAATAAGGGTGATGTATTGACACACTCTTTTCCCACGAGGGCAATATATGAATTACTAAGTATAGTAACAGAGGGATAGGTAGCTCAACTGAGTAGACAGTACAAGTCCGCAATGACCACTGTTCCTGAAATAGAGGCCCTCTCCCACCTGTATTTCGAAAAGGATATGCCTTAGCATACACCTTTCCTTTCATGTGCATCCTGGCTACACAATTCATAAAGGCACATCTAGCTTCTCACTTAATTAAGTCGAGTTCGCATAGGATAACGAACTTCAAAGACTTTATAATAATGTAAAAGATATAGCATTACACAGAACAAAGCAAAGCATGGTAATGTATACTAGAGCAAAGTACAGAGCAAGATATTGATATAGTAATGAACAAAGCATACACATGGATAAGCATTGTCCATGGCCCACTATGATCAAGGTATTGAGACCATTGTTAAAGAGCAAGCACTCTATTGATCCTCTTTTATTCTTATTGATCTGAATCCAATTATCATTTTATCGTCTATGTATCTATATATATTGGGTGTTTTGCTCACGGGTATTTTATACCCATGTATTGGGATTTTGTAGGTGAGAATCCTGCCTAGGGAGGAGATGGATGGCGTAGAGCTCAAAGATAGCCGCACATGACTTGCCGAACCCTAAAGCTTTCCGCCCTTTTGTTGCTTTATTTGAATTATGAGTTCTTGTATTCCAGAGATATTGTGACTCTCTCTTTTGATATCGCACATGTGAATATTTGCTTTGATTATTTGAATTATCTGAACTTTCCTTTTTCCTTTGAATGATTTTATTAAAGGTTGACATATTTGATTTTTCAGTTATTTCTTTCGCAAATCCTTTCTTTCATTTATTTCTCTATTATTTTCATTTCCACGTGGATCATTTGTTGACTAATCAAAGTCAAGGAAGCAGTAGGCAGTGTAGCGGTCCCTTGGTTAATCTAACTGCCTACGTGGCAGGATGATTGATTTTGGGGGCATTGCAGTTTGGTATCAGAGCCTAAGTTATTGGCTCCTCAATGTTCATAGTAGAGTATAGACCAAAGCAGTGTTATTATTGTTCATAGTAGAGTATATGTCATTGCATTTTCATTATTGTGCATAATGTTCCATGGTCATAGTAAAGTCATGTGCAAACATCCTGAGCAAATGCGACTCCACTTCTCAAGTAAGTACTGAATAAAACCCCTCATATAGATTCTTCTTAGATTATTGAGTTAACTTGTTCTTATAGATGCCTCTTCGACGCATAACATCCCAAGTCATCCGTGGAGGAAGAAGAGTTCTCTTCGTAAAAGGAATCACAGATGCATGCTCCAACCCCCTAGAATCAGGAACCAAGGCCAGCTCGCAGCCAGAGTCATGGGCGAGGGTGAGGGCGAGGGCGTGGATGCGGCGTCTCACCTCCCGCGACACTAGAGGAACGAAAACACTCTGACCAAGAGAGTTTGGGAAGCAATGAACCAATGATGTCCCTTCCGCTCGCAAATCTCCCTCTCCCCAGTGGTGCCTGGCAAGAAGAGGAGCCACTTGAGTTAGAGTCAGAAGATGAGGCATCTTGCTCCATCAAACCCAATGTGCTATTGTAGGAAAGACCCACATATTGTATAGAGTGCGAATAATTTGGGCATTACTTCTGGGACTGCCTGAATCCCTCCGCATGTTGTGACTGCTGAATCAGAGTCACATAGTCATGAGTTTTAGTTAAATGTTTAATTCTATGAATAAGACCTCATCGTGATGGATTTAGCATTGTAATGAGGAATATCTTGTTCGTGGGGTTAGCAAATGCAATAAAAGAATAAAGTTCATTTTGATTTAAAGAGTATTCTTCTTTACAGCTTCTCATCAATTGCATTAAGTCGATGAAGAGGGAGACTCGGCCGGTGCGAAGAAATGTCGATGAAGGACTCTGGCCCTAAGTCGGTGACATTGGTCTCGGCCGATATGAAAGGTGGCTCTTGGCCGCAATAGTTGTCGGTGAAGATATCGGCTGCAGTCGTCGAAGAGACTCCGCCGAGATTCTTGTGGTGGCAGTGTTATCGATGGTGGAGCTTGCGGCCGGTATGAAGAAATTTCTATGAACTTCGGCCAACGTTCGTTGGCTTCTCAGTCGCAATTGGTGTTGGTGGAGAGATGCTCGACCGCAATTGACAGAGAGGGGCTTGGCGGCCGGAATCCGAGCACGCAAGGAAGAAGGGACATTGCAGCCACAGTATTTGATGACGAAGGATGGTCTCGGCGGCAATTGAGAACAGAGGGCACAGATTTGTTTCCGACCGGCAAATGACAAGAAAGATAGGTAAGTATTTATATATGAACGATCGTGAACTTACTTGGTGTGATGACCGGTCAAATTGACTGAGATCCGAGCGCAAAACTCGATGGTCACTCAGCATCTTCGCAGCTTTGCGGCCGAAAGGCCATTTCAGCATAGAGATTCGCTGGCACAGTTCATTATTCTTTTGCGCCCGATATGTCTCGTCTCATCGGGTGTCGGGTAGTCAGGTGATGTCAACGGTTTGGATTTGGTCAGACGATTGCGCCCGCAAACTCATGTCGATGGGGTTTCAAAATTTTGGTCATTTGCCCCTGTAAGGTCATGTTGATGTCGTCAGGTGGCATGGTGATTCCATTGGATTTTGCACCCGCCATGTGATGCATGTAAGCTGTCCTTCACGTGTACCACTTTTGCGGCCAGATTTGTCTGGGTTTGGAATTTAGCAGCCAAAAAATGTCTTGTCCGAGGTTTTTGAGGTTGTTCGATGATGATCGGTCAAGTGCATGACATGAGTTTGCGGAGCGCCAAGTTCAAATATTTCTAGATGACTCCATAAATAAATAAAAAGAATAAGATGTCTACTTAAAATTAAATAAAATAAAACTATCACTGAAACTAATTCTATGTAACTAAAATATTAATCAGCAACTAATTAAAGACTAATCTAAAGAAAAGAGGTAAAAATAGTTTTGATTTATAGTCATCAGCTTGACTCAGTCTTAATGATAATCAAGGCCTATTTTGCTCTTCTCCCCTTGAATTTTTCTCTGTGTTGCTTGGGAGAGAGCCCGGTGCCAGTCAGTTGTGCCACCATCTGGCCCAATTGTCTTTCCAAATTTCGAATTGATGCATCCTGACTCGTGGCTCTAGACTCCATATTCTTTTGCAACGATTGCATGGTGGCTTTGATTTGTGTCATCATCTCCTACATATGATTTGATGATTGATATTGGGGAGCATCAGGTTACCTTTTCAGTATATAATCTTTTGATGGACTAGAAGGTTGGCCTTGATTCTGATTATCGGCAAACTTTGGATTGTGTCTCCAATCATAGTCGTTGCTCCTGAAAAATGGGTTGGAAATAAAGTTAGCATTTTCAATTTGATTTGAATCTGAAGTGTTACCTGTAGGGCAATAATTGCTTGAATTTTCCATTAGTGACATCATCTACTCGAATTTTTGATTAAGTGACTCCAGTTGAGCCACTATTTCCGAAGTTTATATTCCTTGTGCAACATGTACATCATGAGTTCGGCGAGATGGTCTCCTTTTTTGGCTTGACTTGAGGGCTACAGCTTCAATAATATCTTGTATCTCACTAGGGCGTTTAGATCCTAGCACTGTCCCTCCTGCTGATTAGTCGAGCTTATCTTGATCTGCAGCTCGCAATTCATGGTAGAAATCTTTTATCACTTGCCACTTTGGAATCCTATTATTAGGAACTCTGGCTAACAGTTTCTTATATCGTTCTCAGGCCTCATATAATGTCTCATCATCGTCTTGAAAAAATGCCCTTAGCTCTCTTCTATATTTGCCTACTTTTTGTGGTGGGCAATATTTTTCAACAAATTTTTCTACCAGTTCCAACCATGAATGAATCGATTCTGCAGGCAAAATTTTAAACCACGTAGAAGCTTTGTCACGTAAAGACTGTGGAAATAATAATAGACGAATAACTTCAGAAGAAATATTATTATTTCTAAAGGTGCTCAGAGTAGCAAGAAATTTGTCAAGGTGATCGTGAGGGTTTTCATGAAATCCTCCTCCAAATTGAGATGCTTGTATTATCCTCACAATTGCCGGATTAATCTCAAAATTATTTGCATTAATATCTGGAAGCACGATGTGTGATTCTCGGTCATTGTATTTGGCCGAGACATACTCTCTCATGGAAAGTTGTGCTTCATCTTCCCGCCGATTATTTTGTAGCGGAACTAGTTCATTTTGTTGCTCCTGTCTCTGATTGTTGCGTGCTTATTCAGTCATTCTTCTGATATTTCTTCTTAATCGGCGAGTAGTTCTTTCAATTTCAGGATCAAATTCCAAAATTGGATTTGAACTCCTGCGCTTATCAGAAGATTTCCGGATTGATTGTGATTAAATTTTCAATAGTACGGCCGCAAAACAGAAGATTAGAACTCAGAATCAATACATTGTGAGGCCATAAAACTAGTAAAGTCGACAAAATAAATCACGATCGTAAAACCATAAGTCGACGGTGTAATTCAAAAAATTCAATCGGCGTCATCAGAATTTAAGCCGAAAGTCAACAAATTTAAAAAAATGTGGTGACCTCTTTATCTACAAAAGGAAAAAAATGTTAGATTATTTACACAAATAATTAAAAAAGTATAATAATACGTATTTACAGAAAAGAAGAAATTAGAGAAAATTATTTACAATTTATTTATATCTCCTAATAATTTATAAAAAGTAGAAATTAATTAATAAAATATTTTCCGACAACAGCGTCAAAAACTTGATGTGTAAAATGATGTAGCAAAATAAAATCGCTAGCAAGTGTACTAGTCGCACAAGTAATATAGAAAATAGGAGTAAGAGTGTCGAACCCACGAGGAATATTATTAATTCAATGTCTAATTTTATAGATTAATAAAAGAGAAAAAAACATGGATTTTGAAAATGGATTTTGTAATTATAAAATAAAATAAAGAAAATAAGATAATAATAAGATAAAATAATGGTGTTGAAGTTAAGCCTTAGGATGAAAATAGATTAGGATAAATATTTGAACCATAAAAGATAAATTTAATTTTTAAAGATGGATTAGAGTCTCCCTAAAATAATCTAGCATGATTAACTTGCGGTCTCCACGACTGGCATCCCTCAATCTAAGCATGTAGAACTATCTTAAATTAATAAGAATTTAAGTCTCCACAATTGGCATCCTATCAAATCATATTAATATTAACACGCAGTAAATTGGATTTTCTAAACTATTAATCGCTCCACAAACTGGTATAGATTAATAGACCACACAAATTTGATTCTCCACACACTAGTTATCAAATTTATGTCAATTATTAATTTCATATAAAATCAATTAAAATTAGTATGTTGAATTCTAAAATTAAACACTCGACAAACTAGTATAGCCTAATTCAGAAATTTAATTAACTAATATAAAAGCATTAAGCACAATTAATAATTGATTAGAAAAGATTAAAACAAATAAAATAGGGTCCAGACATTTTCTTTCAATTAATAATCTCCTAAAATAAAAGATATAAAAACATGGAGTTCATCCTAAAAATATTGGAGAGATAATAAAATACATATGATAAAAATTGGAAGAATTACACTTAAAAAGCAAAAGTAGAGATCTCGAATCTGGGCAGACAGTCGGGCAGCCTCTCGGACTTGATCAGAGTCGCGATCAACCTCCAGCCGTCGCACCTCTCTCCTTTCGGCCGAAGCCTACAAACTCTTGACTCAACTATGAAAGAAACCTGAACTTCATAGCACATTTTGGATCGATGGTTTCGTCTTCTATTTATAGGTGCGAACGAGGGTCTTCGTGTTGATTACGGTCGTAAATCCTACGACCAACTTTAAATTTGGCTAGAGATAAAACTTAGTTAATGATAAAAGGTTATCCGTTTTGCACCCGATAAATTTTTGTTGATGATTCTCGGCCACCAAACATCGTTCATATTCTCTTTTGCGCCCAATGATTGAAGTTCTTGGCCGATAAACTTGCTCAATGATAAATTTTGTGCCCAATGATCTTGGCCGATAAGAATAAAACTTTGGATTTTGTGGCTGATAAACTTCATTGATATGGAGTTCTCGGCCGATACACTTTGGTTAAGGATAGATCTTTGGTGATTTATCGACCAATATCTCCATCTCTACGATGTTTTGTGTCCTTCTTTTTTGTATCTCGGCCAATAACAACTTATCTTGATGATGATAATATCGGCTAATGATAACCATGCTTGATTAATGATGTCACATTGCGCCCAATAATCTCGGCCGCAAAAGAATAATTCTTGTCATCTCGATTTGTCGACTCGTCTGCAAAATAATTATAGAATCTAAGTCAATTTATTCAAAAATTAAAATATTCAGACAATCAATGTCAGACTACATAAATCTGGAATTATTATTAAAAATGGCTTAAAACGATGCATGCCATGATTAAATTACAGAAAAATTAACTAAAACAATAATCTAAAATATGTTATATTTTGCATGCATCAAGTACGCTTCTCGTAGCCAAGCTACCCACTACTGTTTTATTTGACTTTGGAGCCACTCATTCTTTTATATCAAAAGAGTGTGCTATAACCTTGGGGTTAACTGCTATGAACTTAAAGCCCAGTATGACAATTCTTATCCCTCAAGGAACTCTACAGACTACTAAGTATCTACTGGATGTATAGATAGAAATAGACAGAAATAACTTTTTGACAAATCTGATCATAATACCAATAAAGGATTATGATGTTATACTGGGCATGGATTGGCTGACTCGCCATGATGCTTCAATCTTGTGCAAACAAAAGAAGGTGATTATAGGAGCACACATCAAAGAAAGAGTCATGATCAGAGGCATACAGAGGAAGGAACCGAACTGCTATCAAGGCTCACAAGCTCCTTAGTCAGGGATGTAGAGGATTTCTGGCAAGCGTGACTAAGATTGAAGCACCTACCAAAACCCCGCAAGACATAGAAATTGTGAGAAAATTTTCTGATGTGTTCCCAGAAGATGTTAGCAGTCTATCGCCCAAAAGAGATGTCAATTTCCACATCAAACTGGTACCCGACACAGCTTCAATTTCCAAGGCTCCATACCGCATGGCTCCCGCATAAATGAAAAAGTTAAAGACTCAGATTCAGGAGCTATTGGACAAGGGCTTCATTAGACCCAGCGTCTCACCATGGGGCGCTCCAATCCTCTTTGTGAAGAAAAAGAATGGCTCAATGAGACTCTCCATAGATTACCGAATGCTCAACAAGGTCACGGTAAAAAATAAATACCCCCTCCTCGCATTGATTACTTATTTCATCAACTTTCCAATGCCAAGGTTTTCTCCAAGATCGATCTGAGAAGTGGATACTACCAGCTCGGAGAAGCAGAAGAGGATATCCCAAAGACGGCATTCAGATCATGGTACGGATACTATGAGTTTCTAGTCATGCCGTTTCAATTGACTAATGCTCCAGCAGTGTTCATGAACCTTATGAACCGGACTTTCAAAGAACACCTTGACAAGTTCGTGATTATCTTCGTCAATGATATCGAAATTTGGATGGAGGAGATGATGTTTCTCGATCACATTATCTTCAAGGATGGAATTTCAGTGAACCCGGCCAAGATTGAAGTAGTGTCAAATTGGACGCAACTGGAGAACATCTCCGAGATCAAAAGTTTTCTCGACTTGACGGGATATTACAAACGCTTCATTAAAGATTTCTCCAAATTGACATTGCCATTGACTAAGCTCACAAGAAAAGGAAAAAAATTTATTTGGTCTCCAAAGTGTGCAGAAAGCTTCCAGGAATTGAAGAAGCGACTGACTTCTGCGCCCATACTCACCTTACCATCAGGCAACGGTGGATATGTGATTTACAGTGATGCTAGCGGCACAGAATTGGAATGTATTTTGATGCAGCAAGGAAAGGTGGTAGCCTATGCATCTAGACAATTGAAGAAACATAAGGTCAATTACCCTACTCATTATCTCGAGCTAGCAGCCATAGTCATGCTCACAAACTTTGATGCCATTATCTGTATGGAGAATAGTTTGTGGTCTACACGGATCATAAGAGCCTGAAGTACGTGTTCACCTAGAGAAACCTCAATATGCGCCAAAGACGATGGATGAAATTTCTGAAGGACTACAAGTTTGCCATCAATTATCATTCCGATAAGGCAAACTCAGTAGCTGATGCTCTTAGTCGGAAGTGGGAAGGCTCCGTGGCCTTCATGCGCCTCCGATAATTTGAATGGAGTAACTCTTCAAATGGGCTCCGAAGGTAAAGCCTAATAGTTCGCTCATGATGATGCAACGAATTGAGCCCGACCTGATAGGAAGTATCATCACAGCACAAGTCGAAGACTCCGATTACCAATCCATGATGATAAAAATAAGCCTGAAAGTAAATGATTTCAAAGTCTCATCGGATGGTGGCATTCGGTACCGCGACCAGTTATGGGTTCCAAACAGCTCGGCGCTACGGAGGGAAGTTTTGATCAATGCCACAAGTCAAAGTTTTCTATCCATCCTGAAAGTACAAAGAAGTTTCTGGTGGCCTGATATGAAGAAAGAGATCGCAGAGTATGTCTTCAAATGTATAGTCTATCAACAAGTTAAAATAGAGCACTAGAAACCTCAAGGCACACTGAAGAGCATCAGGATTCTCCAGTGGAAATGGGAGGAGATAGCCATGGAGTTCATCACCGGCCTCCCACGAACTCAGAAGGGACATGATGCTATCTGGATAATAGTGGACCGACTCACTAAATCAGCTCACTTCTTACCCATCAAGATAAAGCAGTCATTAGAAAGTTTAATGGACCTTTATGTGCAAAAGATCGTCAGACTCCATGAAATACCATTGGTCATTATGTCTGATAGAGATTACAGGTTCACTGCAAGGTTTTGGAAGAGTCTCCATAATGTTTTAGGGACAAGGCTGCGATATAGTACCGCATTTCACCCACAGACGGACGACCAATCAGAAAGAACAATTCAGACACTAGAAGACATGCTTCGATCATGTGCCTTGGATTGGCATGGTAACTGGAATAATCATCTTCCTCTTATTGAGTTCTCTTATAATAACAACTATCACACAAGCATAGAGATGTCCCCATTTGAAGCCTTATATGGCCGACCATGTCGCTCCCCGGCATGTTGGGGACAAGTGGGTGAAAGAAATATACTAAGCGCTGAACTCCGCAAGCAGACCAGGAATACACGGATCGGATTGAGTTGATAAAGAAAATAATGAAGTCAGTCCAAGATCGACAGAAAGTCTATACTGACAAGAAAAGACGAGACCACACATTCAAGATTGGTGAATAAGTCCTACTCAAAGTCTCACTTACCAAAGGCGTAATGAGATTTAGCAAGAAGAGGAAGTTGAGCCCAAGCTATGTGGACCCTTTTGAAATTCTAGATATGGTTAATGATTCAGCATGCAAGTTGGCATTACCCCCGACGTACATATTTTTTTATTTTATTAGTTAATAACTAAGAGTAAGATTGAAAATGCTTTCTTTATACAAGAAGTGGGATTATGATTTGATTTATATAATGAAATCAAATAAATTCTTCATTCATTCATTGAATGATAAATGATTACGTATTGAATTTCTGGTAGTAGATCCATAATAAAAAAAGTTTCAGAGTGCACAATGTTTTTCACGTCCCGTTGCTTTGAAAATACAAGCATGACTACGCGAATGTAATCAATATTGAGAAGCCAAACTTCAAGGAGGATTTAACAAACGAGGAGCAACCCACAGAGATATTGAAGTATTATGAAGTTCAGAGAGAAAAGAGGACAGTGGCATTGGTCAATGTAGCATGGAAGCATCACCAGGGTAAAGAAGCAACATGGGAAGATGCGAAAAAAGTTCCCCAGACTATTCGGTAAGCTCTAATCTTAATTTAAATTTGAGGACGAATTTTCTTTTAAGAGGTAGTGATGTAACGACCGACTAAAAAACTATTCAAAAAGAAAATAAAAAGGGAATTCAAAATTTGAATTCGAATTCAAAATGAAGAAAAAATGAAATGAGAGAATGGGGGGAATAACATTCTCTCTCCCCCCTCCCCCCTAACGACTCAGGCCCATAAGGGAGGGGCAACATGGGTTATAAGGGAGAGCAAAGAGAGCTGCTCACCCCCTTTGGACTCCCTCCTCCATTCTTCATCTTCTTCTCCTCTGACGATTGGCGAACGAGCGACGAACGCACAGGAGAATCAGGGCAAGGACGAACCGACGCTCCTCGATGCGCAGTAGTACCCTCGACACGCTCGCGTGGACCAGGCGCACATTCCCGTCGGCTAGGATCGATTGGCGACCAACGAACGGAAAATGATCAAATAGAGGTATTGTAGATGTCGAAATCCCCTAGACGATAAAATGTAGATCGTTCGATGCATTTTATAATTCCATATTTGACCTTGAAACTCTTACAATGTTTTTCATATTGATACTATCGCAATTCAGCGGCCGGAAGTCGACCGAAAATGAGGAAGACAATCGGCGCTCTATTTCATTCGCGAAAATTGATCGATCAGTTCCGCGAGAACGGTCGACCGATCCGCACAGATTAATGTTAGCCATGTGATCGGTCGATCGATTCGACACAATCGATCGACCGACCCGACGAGAGCCGCCGAGGCCAGTTGCATAAGATCGGTCAATCGATTTTAGTTGAACAGTTGATTGATCCCGCGACGTACCGACGCGCAATGACCAACCTATCAATTCAAGGTGAACGCTCGACCGGCTCGGCGCGAGGAAACAGTCGACCGAACTTACGATCGGTCGATCGATTCAACAATAACGATCGACCGGTCCAGCAGGAATAGTCGATTGGTTCAGAGTAGGGATTTGGATCTTGAGATAAAAGATGAAAATACCCTTAAGGCCCAAATGTACCTAGTTGGGCCCAAACCTCGACTGGCCCACCTGAGGCCGTGTCCCATATAGCAAGGTAAGTAACGGACCTTTCGTCCACAGAAAGGGGATATGACCTTACCCCTTTTCTGAATGATAATTCTAAACTCCACATATGATAAAGAAGATAAATAAAGTAAAGATGAAATAACGTGATAGTTATGTGCCGCCCAGAATACAGAGCAGAGATCAAGATATGATATAGAGAGGGGCAGGTAACTGGATTGAGGAGATAGTGCACCTACTGGTCTTAACGACCACTGCTCTTGGACCAAAAGTCCTCTTCCACCTGTGCTCTGAATAAGAGTGATATATTGACACACTCTTCTTCCATGGGGACAATATATGAATTACTAAGTATAGTGTCAGAGGGACAAATAGTTCAACTGAGGAGATAGTGAACCTACAAGTTCGCAACGACCATTGTTCTTGGGATAGAAGTCCTCTCCCACCTATATTTCGAAAAGAGTATGTCTTAACATATACCTTTCCTTTCATGTGCATTTTGGCTACACAATTCATAAGGCACCTCTAACTTCTCACTTAATTAAATCGAGCTCGCATAGGATAACGAACTTCAAGGACTTTAGGGTGTGTTTGGTTCATTCTATCTTTTTTAGATTCTTAGGCATCTTGATAGGAATGATGGATTCTAATGTTTGGTTATGTGTCATTTAGTAATGCAATTAGGAATGTGACATTCCATGACATTCCTATGAAATGTTGGAATTCCATTACCACCATAAATGGTTTCTTTCTCACATTCCAATGACTTGGGAGAGAGAGAGAAAGAGAGTGAAAAGAGGGAAATGTGATTACTTTATTAAACTAAAACAAACATAGAAATTCAACTTCGCTTGGAATGTGATTTCTTAAATTATATTCCTTAGCATCTTTACATTCCAAGTAATATTATATATCTTCAACCAAACGCACCCTAGTAATGTAAAAGACGTAGCATTATGCAAAACAAAGCAAAGCATGGTAATGTATAATAGAGCAAGGTATTGATATAGTAATAAACAAAGCATGGATAAGCATTGTCCATGGTCCACTGTGATCAAGATATTGAGATCATTGTTAAAGAGCAAGCGCTCTATTAATCCTCTTTTATTCTTATTGATCTAAATTTGATTATCATTTTATCATCTATGTATCTATATGTACTGGGTGTTTTGCTCACGGGTATTCTATACCCATGTATTGAGATTTTGTAGGTGAGAACCCTGCCTAGGGAGGAGATGGATGGTGCAGAGCTCAAAGATAGCCGCACATGACTTGTCAAACCCTAAAGCTTTTTGCCCTTTTGTTGCTTTATTTAAATTATGTGTTCTTGTATTTCAAAGATATTGTGACTCTCTTTTTTGATATCCCACATGTGAATTTCTTTTTCCTTTGAATGATTTTATTAAAGGTTGACATCTTTGATTTTCTCGTAAATTCTTTATTTTCATTTATTTCTCTATTATTTCTATTGTCACGTGGATCATTTGTTGATTGGTCAAAGTCAAGAAAATAGTAGGCAGTGTAGCGCTCCCTTAGTCAATATGACTACCTACGTGACAGAAGGGTTAATTTTGAGGGCGTTACGTATTTAATCATGATATGTTTAGTCAGTAACCCCGTATCTGAAAAGCGGTGCCAACAATTTAACTCGTGCGACGTTAAATAGCGCATTATCCACATATTAGATGTCAATCCCCCATAAAGTCCAACTAATTTGATTAGATCGATCATGATCATTTTATTATTTTATTGCTTTATTATTTTTTTGTGATTGCTTTGAATCTAATAATCATGATACAAATGTCGATCATCATCATTTTATCCAATTTCGTAATAGTTCACGTAATAAAATAAAATATCACGTAATAGTTCACGTAATATAAAACAAAAATAAAAGTGTCAAATGGTTATTAATTATTTATTTAATTTCGTATATTAATAAAAAAATTAAGTTCATAAAACATTTTTATATTATTTTTTAAAATTTTCACATGGCATTTTCTTTTGTCTTTTAATTTTATCATCTTTTTTCCTTTATCTTTTTATTCCTCTCTAACTTTTTTCTCTATTTTTTTCATTATTATATATTTAGTACGCTTATATTATAATACAAACAACTCACAAATGAAAATAAATAAATAAGAGACATAAGTACTTACATGAATTAGCTCAAAGCCTATGTCCACTATCATACGAATTTAAAATTTTATCAATCTGAAAAATAAAATAGCATACAAATTGTAAATTAAAACTAAAATTTAAAGAAAATATTAAATTGTTTGTGAATTAATTACCAAATTGAAAATTTACTACACGATTAAATGATTCTCCTCTTTTTCTTTCGTATCTTCGTCATAAAGGTCTTACCTTGAACGGATTATTGAATTGTGTTTTTAATGGAAAAAATAAGCGTCCCCCACCACAAGTGGGGGGATCACCCCCCGCAGCCATGAGCATCGGAAGGATGCACAGATTCGTGTGGTTTGGCACGCGTGGTTCGACGAGGTCCGGTTCGTGAGGGGTACAAAAATGGAGGGCGCATGAGGGTCCTCTTTCATCCTCTTCCCTCCCTATCTCCTCTCTCTGTTTCGCCCTCTTCTCTCCTTTCCTCTTATCTTCATACGACGATCGGCCTCCGAATCATTTTTCCACTCAGCGCAGCAGCACGACGCCGATGAGCAACCCCATCTCTTTCTGTTTCATCCTCTTCTCTACGCGATCCAGTTGGCCTCTTTTGCCCCCTTTCCTTTCCGGCCTTCGCACGGAAGCACGACCCCTCCCCCCCCCCCCGACTTGATCCATAACCCCACTCTCAAGTAGGACTAAGCACGGTCCGAATCGATCCGGTCGACTCGGATCGCATCGATTCGATAAACTGAAAAAATAATTCGGCTCGAATCTAATCCGAGTCGGGATCAGGTCCAAATAATGAAAAATCCATCGGATTTCGGATCAAGATCGGGTATGCAATCTGGATATCCGACCCAGACTCGACCCGGGTTATTAGTATATAAAATTCATCTTGCATTCACTCTCTTCATTTCGTCATCTCTTTTTCTCTCTCCCATCTCTCTCCGTCTCTCATCCTCTCCCTCTCTCTCACGGCGACGACGATAGTGACGACGGCCGCCCTCCCCTCTCCTAACTCTCTCTCTCTACTTGGCCACTAAGCGTCGGGATCCGACACTTGACAATTGATCTGGCCGTCAGGCGCCAGATCTAGCCATTGGCGATCGATCCGGCCGCCAAGTGCCACGATCTGACACTTGGCGGCCAGATCGACCGTCGGGCACCACAATCCAGCATCTGGCAGCCGGATCAATCGTCGGGCACCAGATCTATCCATTGACAGCTGATCCAGCCGCCAAGCGCCACGATTGGGTGCCTGGCGACTGTCAGGCGCCATATCTAGCACCTGGCGACTAGATCCGTCAGGTGCCACAATCCGGCACCTAACGGTCGATCCAGTCGCCAGGCGCCACGATCTAGCACCTGACGGCTGATCTGGCCGTCAGAAATCACGATCCAGCACCTGGCGACCGGATCGGCCGTCAGGCGCCACAATCCAACATCGACGGTCGGATCGGCCATCATGAGCCATGATCCGGCACCTGGCGGCCGATCTGGCCGTCAGACGCCACGATCCGGCATGCCAGGCGTCGGATCTGGCCAATGGTGACCGATCCGACTGCCAGGCCCTCCCCCTCGACCCCTCACCTTCCCCTCTCGACATCGACTGATCGACCGTCAAAGCGATTCCTGATCGCAAACCCGATCAATTTCTGAATTGTCGGGTCTGACCTAATATCGGACTCGATCGGATTCGGGTCTAGTACCAGATCGAAAAATTTTGGACCTGACGTAATTCAGGTTGGGACCGGGTCTGTGTAGACCCGAACCCGATCCCAGTTTTGCTCAGGCCTACTCTCAGATACGTGAACCCTCGTCTCTCTCCGGCCATCCATGCACAACGACGACCCCCCAACTAGATCTACGCGTAGCGTCGACTCCCTCGCCAACCTCCGAACGAGGTCAAACAAGCAGAGAGGAGAGAAAAGAGCGAAAGAAGACCCCCCCCCCCCCCTCCCCTCTCAACGTGCTCTCTGTCTTTGTACCCCTCACAAGCCGAAACCGATCCTCCTCGAACTGCGAACCAGCATTTTCTCCTTACAAGCTGCACAAATCTGCGCCTCCGTCCAATACTCATCGGACAGATGCTCATAAGTGGGAGGACTATCCCCCAGGGGGATGCCCATTTTTTCATTTTTAATTAATGGACGAAATTGAATTATTAAAAAATGTGTTAAATTAATGATAAAAAATTTTGTATCAGATCCGATGCGATGCCCATACGAGTCAGAGAATGAGTTAATAAGGGCGAGTGAGCTGAGCGAAAAGAACATATGCTATTTTAGAAAATGGCAATAAAATAAACTTTGGGAAAAATAATATAGTTTAGTATACATTACAATAATAAAATAGCAACTTCATTTCTTTTAATGAATATGCTAATAAATAGAAAATAACAATACAATTGTCACGACGTAAACATGTAGTCAACCAGCCAATGGGCCATTAATTCGACCTTACGACGCCGTTTTAACTGGCCAGCGGCCTCCACGGGAGTTTTCTCTGTCGCGCGCAGGGTTTCTGAATACTTGTTCGAGCGCAGCGCACACATCCATGGCGGAAGCGTCGCAGTCCCGGAGCCAGGACGAGGTCATCAAGCGGTTGCAGCAAAAGGCCACCGAAGCCGAGGTAATCCATCGTGATTCCTTACTGTTTTTTTTTTCTTTTTCAGTTTCTTTTTGGGGGGATAAAGTTTTGACAGTTTGTTTGGATTGAATACTTCTGGGATAACATAATCGCCAAATGTAGCTTTCTATGCCCAAAAGATCGGATTTTTCGCAACAAAATTTCGATCTTGCGAAGAACTATGCTTCCTATTTCACTGACCAACAACTTAGATTTTGTTTTGACTTGTCATCTGCGGTATTAATTCTTTTTTTTTCGCGAGAATAATCCTGTAAGTTGTATTATCGAACTTTTGGTCCTTCAAGTAGACGCTAATTTTGATTATAAAGTAAAATTTTATTAAGTTTTAAAGAAAGATGCTACTTTCAATTATAAAGTAGTCAACTATCGAGATCCAAGGTGATGCGTGCACTTAAAAATCCAATGGAGTACGGACTATGAATATATGAGACATCAATCCATAAGGAGACCAAAGGAAAAGAGCCAAAAGATGGGATAAGTTTGCAATTCGTGCATAAGCGAAGCTTGAATGAACAACAACAACAACAAAGCCTTATCCCACTAGGTGGGGTCGGCTACATGGATCATACGACTTCGTTGATCCATGTTCATGAGATTCGACAGGGTTTTACGCTGGCTGTCGGGGCCTAACACAACCCTCCTCCTTTATCCGGGCTTGGGACCGGCTATAAAACATAGGCGGAGTTATTGACAATAAAGATCAAACGTACATAAAATGCAAAGAAAAACGTGTACCCGGAATCCTATTTGTTCAATATCTGCAATTGAATCCTTCGATGCCTATCTTTCTTGACTATCAATGTGCTTCCTGATTAGCTTGTCCTACTTTGATCTCAAGAACGTAAAGTAATCAATGCAAACCTGACACAATCGAAAAATGCTTATACATGCCAATTTTATTTTACAAGTATTTCTATTTCACAACTCATCTAGAAATGTATTTTTTTTATTTCACAACTACATCAATTGAGTTATAAAGTTTTTGCAATGTTATTGGTAATTGTGGGCTTCTTGATTTTGCTATTAAACACAAGAATATGTCAAAGCTGGTGGTGGAAACGTTATACATTGTATTTGGTGGTTGCTTGGAATCAAAGGGCAGATTTGAGCAGTATTTCAGAATTTTCCAATTGATTTAGTGCACAAAATTACTAGAATTTTGCTCTAGGTTTATAATCCAGATGATAGATTGTCAGTAGAATAATGTGTTTGGGTAACCTCAGTGGTGTTTGCTCTTATAGAATACTATTGGGCCGCCAAACCTTCATGTTAGCTAATATATACTATGAATGAATGAGAGTGTTTTCCTCTTTACCTTATGACTCTTTCTTTGTCTTTCGACACTTTGTGCACTGCTTCCTGCAAGAGATTTTTAAACATGTTTAGTCTGTGCTGTATCAAGGCTCATTTATATTCCTCCACACAATCTCTAGTTTACAAACCCAAATTAAATATAATCTGTGAGGTAGTCTTAAGGTTAGTAATTCATTCAATGAGAATTGTTAAATATACGACACAAAACACACTCGCATAGCAAGCAACTGCGATGTATTTTATTTATCAAATGTACAGGTAACCATTGAAGAATCAATTGGTTGCCTTGGTGTATTTCAGCATATGCAGTAATTAAATTGATAAGATTTTCTTTCTCAGGAAAAAATGATAAGATTTTGCCAACTATTGTCACAAGCATACAAGTCTTCTAGAATAAAAGAAATTGATTGATCAACAATAAAATTCTTGATGTGGATATGGATCATAAGTAGGTAATGTGCTGTACATGAGATTTCTTGCACTTTTTTATCTCAACATATTGTTTTCACATGTTTAGCATATGGGGTATTTAGAAACAGCAGGTTTGGAAAAATTAATGTTCTGAAACTGATAATAGTAAACAGCAAGGATGGTGAGGAGTTGTTATTACCTTTAAATCTTGCTTTAAAACATTCCTTTCAGCTTTTAAAATTCTGGCGTTCTATTACTTTGGCTCCTGAAATTGCACTTGGCTGTATGTGGTAAGGGCAAAAATGTAAGTTTATCTTCTGTGTTCTAATAGCCAAGTATGAAAATCTTGCTGACAGTTCTTGAGCTGGTCAAGTAGAAATATTATTTTTATTTCTTTGATGCCATAATTTATGATAAGGATATCTGTGACTATCAGCTGCATTTCCTCCAGAACTCTCTTTGAGACGATTTGAAAGTTAGGCTAGGGGAGGATATAATTCCTCAAGTGACAAAGTTTAAATATTTAGGATCAATTGTAAGACAAGATGGTGAGATTGATGACGATGTTAATCATAGAATTCAAGCTGGTTGGTGTAAGTGGAGAAAAGCCACTGGAGTTCTTTGTGATAGAAAAGTACCCAATAAAGTTAAAGGAAAATTCTATCGTACTGCTATAAGGCCAGCAGTGTTATATGGTAGTGAATGTTGGGCTATGAAGGGACAACATGAACGTAAAGTGGGGGTAGCCGAAATGAGGATGTTGAGATGGATGTGTGGTCATACAAGATTAGATAAGATTAGGAATGACCATATACGTGAACGAGTCGGAGTGGCTCCTATTAGTGAGAAAATGGTAGAGAATCGTTTGAGATGGTTTGGTCATGTTCAGAGAAGACCATTAGATGCGCCAGTAAGAAGAGTAGATCAAACAATTTGGAGTCCGATTAAAAGAGGGAGAGGGAGGCCAAGGCGGACACTTAGCGAACTAATAGAGCAAGATCTATTGGTGAATAATATACCGAAAGGTTTGGTTGCTAATAGAGCGGAATGGCGTCGTATGATCCATGTAGCCGACCCCACCTAGTGGGATAAGGCTTTGTTGTTGTTGTTGTTGTTGTTGAAGAACTAATAACTTTGATTTTTCAGAAACGATGGAAATTTGATTCACAAGTAAAAGAAAAAAAATGGAGATTACAAGCTTCTTCTTTTTCTTTTCTTCACTGTGGAAATTAGCTTCTTATCTTTAGACTAACTTACGCCTCCTATGTTTTAAATGCAGGATCGATTAGCTAAGTTGGAGATATTGTTTGCTAAGAGTAAGATAGGTAGGAATGGAGAGACTGTCTGCCAGTTTTTCTCCTTTTTTCTGGGAAATGGAAAGTTTTCATTATAATCTGATAACCACTAAGATACTTGTTGCAATTTTCAGATGATACTGATACTGAACGTAAGGAAATCTCATCAATAATAGTAGACTTTCAGTCCAAGCTAGAAATTGCTCAGGCAGAACATACGCGCGAGAAAGAGAAGGTTGATAACTTGCTATTGTTGCTCCTAAACAAGAGGACTTAGAGAACCATTTGAAGATTAACTTTCTCCTCTCCTTCAAATCAGGCTAGCTTGGAAATAAAAAGACTTGTAGCAGAAAACCAGAAGCTTCAAAACCGAGTTCTTCATCTTGTTCGAGCACTACGGGAGGCTGATTCCAAGTTGGCATCTTGAATGGTATTTTCTTTTGTTTCAATGATTTTCTACTAAGCTATATCAGTATTCAGTATACTTGTATAGTTATATGCATCTTATCAGTATATACCTCTATTCGTCTTCGGAATTTTTTCTTAACTAGAAAAAAGAATTCGCATGTAAACTGAATTGAATAACTTTAAGCTTTAGATAACAAATCTGTTGTTACTGAAAGGAAGTCAATTCTTAATCTAACTCTTGTGTAAAAATCACTTAGATTACCATGTCAATGCATTATGCTCAAAGAAATAAAAACATTGTAGTATACTCTAATGACTATAAATGTTCAGTGTTTTGGGTCCTTATTATCTTTTTCTGTCCTAGCAGATGAAGCAAGAAGCTTGATGGTGACATGATGGCCTGATATTTGGATATGGATGCTCTGAATGAATTTAGAATCTAATTTCCTTTCTATCATACTTTTTGTGTCTTACAAGGAAAATTGTCAAAAAAGTTTTAGTTAGACCTAGTAAGATGTTGAACACAAGTCATAGAAGTCTCGTCTTGAATACATTATCAAAACGCATGTTTGTTGAACTCGCCAGTTTAAGTTGTAGAATCACATCTACTTTCAAAAAAAAATTGTAGAATCGCACGACAGTAGCTTACAAAACTGTAGAATCGCAGAAGGTTATGACTTCAGATTACAAAACTGAGTGAATTCAGATCAAAATTGAATCACGTTGTAAAATCGGGTGGACTCAAGAGTTAACTTGATGGAATCGTTTGAGGGTGTGGTTCCTTGGATGGAGCTCGAAAAGTCAAACTTTTCAAACCTTATTGGACTCCTTTATTTTTTAAAAAATCATCATGTATGAAACCTTTTATGATTTAAATTGAGTGGATTGTGTTATGGACAGGGATGGTTGATCATGACTTTTTTTTTTTTTGAGAAGATGATTGATCATGACTTATTTTTATGTCAGTGTAAAAGTTTGAGGTGCGAACTCTTTAAGTCTTGAAAATAAGTTATCAAAACGTTTATGATAAATCATTTTTTATATTATTTTAAGCATATTTTACGTCTTAGTTACGACTCGAATTTATAGGTTTGAAGTGAGGTTTAAGTAGACTTCTGAGGTTGAAAATCTTGTTAAAGTTAGTATACAGGTGCTGCGACAACATGATTGTGCAAATTGCATCAGAACCTTGCTTGAATATACCACATAGTAACTTAATAGGTGGTGTCATGAAAAGACTGGTACTTAGACGTTTCTAAAATTCATTTCTCTTCTAGTAACTTATCTTATTTACAGGAGGCAGGAACTAAGTAGCATAAATTGCCTTTATCTTCTAATCTTTCTATGATGCCAAGTGCCAACAAGCTAATTATTCAAATTTGAGCACACTAACGTCAAACTAATCTTTCTAAAATTTTGACTTATTTCCCTGTATTTGTCATATTAAAGTGGCATATCTGGAACTATCACAAGATTTCCGAGTGAGTGCATTTTGTATGTAAACAATGGCCAAAGTTACTTCCTAGGATACAATAATACACAGTAAATATTTAAACAAAGCAGGATATTGCAATCATATCTTTGAATTTTTGCATTGAAATTATACATTACAGAACAATTCTTTCGCATCAGATGGCAAGGGCCATCCAATATAAAAACCTCTAATGTTTTCTCGCTTTAGAATCAACAACAATGGAACGATTTGACCTTGTTCCCTTGGAAGCAAATTCCCTGAGAACCTGCTCTACTTCGCCCACCACACCAAGCTTTTTGAACCATCCAACCAAAACTCGAGATGCTTCCTCAGCAACCATAATGCCATCTGTCTCCAGTTCAACCAGAAAGGCCAATGCAGCATTAAGGTTGTTCTCTTTCTCATAAGCACCCAACAACAAAGCAATACATTTGTCACTTGGTTCCACTTTTACACTCCTCATATTCTCCAATACGCTACGCGCTTTGTTGCTTTGACCCCTCATACAATAAGCATTAATTAAGAGTGCACAGATCCGGCTATCTGGAACTATTCCAGCATATTGTATAGAATCAAAAACTCTCTGAGCTCCATCTGCATTACCATTGGTTGAATAAGCCCTAAGAAGTGCCTTGTAGATTTCCTTTCCGGCATAAATCTCTTGCTCTTCCATTTCTTTCTGTAAACTCTCTGCAATATCAAGCATGCCAGCCCTGATATAAGCCATGATCATTGACCCGTAAGCTCGTTTGTCCAATGGCAGTCCAAGCAACTTAATCTCTTCAAAGGCCTCCTTTGCCCGATTAAGATCTCCAGCCTTACTGTACATGTCAACAAGGACAGTTAATGTAACTTGATCACATGGAAAGCCTCTTTTCTTCATGTCTTGGAATGAATTTTTGGCATGTTCCAACAGATTTTGCTTTCCATAAAGATGAATGAGTTTGGTATAGTCACGAGCATTAGCTTCGAAAGAACTCTCCTTTAGAACATATTCCATAACCTATAAGAACACATCAATACAAGGTTGTTAATACACTTCTAAATTTTCAACTAAGAGCAAGAACAGATAGAGCCACTGTAGATCAATATGAAAAGTGATGGCTAGCATAAAATGTCTAAGAGAACTATCCACTTCACTTGGTAACAGAATAAAATATGCAGAGCCGCAGAATGCATCGTCACTTGCTTAATCCTTTTGTTTAATCAATAACTTTTGCCGAACTATCAAGATTCCTTGGAGTAATTTGTCACCAGTTCTTCAGCTACCAGATTCCAAGTGTCAGAAAAAATTTATTCTATCAGCCCCCTTTTTTTTCCTTCGAAGGCATTCTTCTATAGCTCTCTTCAATGACATCAGTACTATGGGTTATTTTCCTTCCATTTCACCTCAGAGAGAAAGTTCATATATAATTATTCTGAGAATGAAGTTCGGATGTAACCGATTAAAATTAATGCAGTGAGTTTTTTCTTTCAATCTTCCAATGAGGAGGAGGTAATTGCACAAAAATGTCACTCGCACAGTCATCAGTGACACAGACCTCAAACCAGTTCTTAGATACGAGTTAGTATGTGTAACTATCAACAAAAAGATATGCATCAATAAGATGCATGGGTCCCATCTCAAAAAAAATTCAAAATTCAAAAACTTCCCCAAGATGAAGAAACACACCAGCTAGCAACCACTATCGCATAGGCTGAACAATAATGATCCTGGCACACGGTCTTAGTATGAATAATGTAATAAGCCTAATATATGAATAGAGAAGAGGGAATACTTCTCTTACAGGATGGTAGCCTGTCAATACCTTTTTATGCATAACAAGTAAGAAACTGGAATTAAAAACAATGAGAAAGAACTAACCTCCAAGAGCAAAGGGTGATGTATCCTTTTCATGTCTTTTAGAACTGCCAACCAATCAGCCCTTCTCGGTTTCATGGCCTTCACCCATGCAGCCAGCACAAGCTGAAGATTTTCAGTTTCTGGAGAGAAGCATATCATCCTTTTCATAAGGGCCTTACAACGGTTAGACATTTTCGGAGGAAGTTGAGAAATGGCATTCTTTTGTTGCTCAGTTATGTTGGGTCCTATATTGGTCCATCTAATTTTTATATTTGGGTTGTTATCTTTATCTTCAACTTCTTCCGTGGCAGACATCGAAGAAACCAAGGATGATGAAACATTATTCTTCTTCTCATGCCAAGAAAGATATTGACTAGAGATGTATTTACATCGACAGAAGTAAAATATTTTGGTGGAGTCACTGGTTAGAATGCCAGGTAAATATGCAATAGGTAGAACTGAGGAAGAAGTACAGAGCATGTTGATAAAATGGAAATCAATCGACACTCCAATTCAACTTTTACTAGTGAAACGCCCAAAACCCATGACTCAGTGATTCAGTAACAAGAAACTTCCAGTGCTTGACATGTTTGACACAAAATATGAAGAGGCTACTCGCAGATGAACTGAAATGCTGGATCCTTGTTTACAGATAGATGCCTGCAAATGAAAGAAAAGCATGTTATCTCACCATTACTATGACTCTTGTTCTATAAAGGAAGGGCTAGTGCCGTTATAGTCCATTATTATCTGGTTAAAAACCAATGCAACTCAAAAAAGAGGTTCCCAATGCATTGAATTGATAAACTAAAGCTCCATAGATAACTGTCAGGGATTCATATGACAGAACTACATCTTCAGACATGTGAAGTGCATGGGAACAAGTTTAAAATTCACTTAAGAAAGAATCAGATTGCTCCATGCAGTAATCGGACCAAATGGCCTAATACTAATTGCATATGCTTCTTCCGGATTTGTTCTTATCCTGTCCCCTGCTTCATGCAGTTCCATTAGTACATGCGCATATATTTCTCTCAGGCATTTCGTCGAAAAAGATATGCTTACCGCGAAGACCAAGACGATCCTTCCATCAAAGAGATGGAAATGCACCGCAACCCCAAATTAACGTGGAAAAAGGTTATAAAACCAAGGAAGGAGATGAACAAAGCCTAAACAAAAAAAGTTGTCACCTTTTTATCATCTCCTCCTCCGACCACGGCAGCGCTGTGCCCAAACATTTCACCGCCGCTGCAAAATCAAATCAGAGAGACCAAATTATCTATCCACCTATCTGATGGGTCCCGCAATCCAATATATATATACAGATATAACGTATATGTGAAGCATTTGCTTCACACCTTGTAAAGCATATCTCAACCATTGAAATTAGATCCGACGATTTTGATGAAGATATGTGAGATTGCACGATATTTTCATTATCTTGCGATATTTATTTCTTCCTCTCCCTCCTCTCTTCCTCTCTCTCCTCGCCTTTCTCCCTCTGTTGATCCATGGTTCCTTGGCGTGATCCAGACGTTCAATTCATGGTGCCCTTGCCGACGATACTAACGTTCGGCAGGGACTCCAGTGGCCGGCGAACCACTCTCCCTCCCTCGATGTGATAAAGATAGGCACTTATGTTATTTTATCTAATTACAACCTTGCCCTTTATATGTATATAGAAAAAAAGCTCTACCTTTATTCCATTTTACATCGTTGTTCAGTAAATCGATGAATTTAGATGTGCTCAACATTTTTTTCAAAACAAAAGGATGTTCACTAGGCGAATTAAATTTATAGAAAAAAACAATAATAAAATATTGATTTGACCTAAGAAATCCATTAAATAATTATACGAAGAGTTCATTTTGAGAAAAAAAATATTTTATCAAAATAAACTTATAAGCATATATTATTATCATTTAAATATCTCGAATTCGGAATCTTGCATGCGTAGAATCTCTTAGATGAATAGAACGTACAGCATGAGGTAACATAAATTAATCGAAACGGATAATAGTTTGAAATTGTGTTCAATCATTTTAAATATTATGGTGAAGAAAAAAAAATAAGCAAAACCTCTTTTTACACGAAAGGAAACAAAATATAGTCATGTAAGAAGAATCTTTCATGATTAAAACTTCTGATCGAACGGCGTATTAAACACAGGTTTATGTGTCAATATCAAATATTAAATTTTTATTGTAGTAGTAGTTACTTGAGATATCCCGATAAAAGTATGTCATACTTTAGAATTTCAAAATATCACTGATATTAAAATATAGACATTAATCAATTTATTTTTAACATTTCAAATTCGTTAGGTTCTAAATATCAGTGTTGGCCATAAAAAAATTATGCCGAATTCACTAGATAGAACTTAGGATTATATGACTTTAATTAAATATTACTTAAGTCATGCATAAAAGATGGAAAAAGTTAAATATCGAGTAAAAATAGAATGTAAGTTTGTGAATGTAATAACTAATTTTGCTATTGACTGAATAAAATAAATGTATCGTATTTTCTTGCATGACTTGCGTGTTTGTTAGTAAATTACATGTGTCCACGTATTTTAACAATTATTATCGAACGAAAGTTTAACATTTGCACGATCAAATAAATAAATAATTATTTTATGTAAATTAAATAAATTATTGTTCCCTTGTACATGTAAGTAAAGAGATATAATTAGACAGAGGTAAAATTACGGGATTTTTATTTTCAATTTTTTTTCCTTTACGTTAGAACTTGAAAACTGAAAATAAAGTTAAAATTAGTTAATTGAGTCACTAATTAGAACAAGACCAGATTATATTACTTCTTCCATTTCGGCCATTCCAAAGCGCCCCGTTAACATGTTGTCCCGGCTCAAACCGAGCAGGCCACGGCGCACCAACGCCCTCGTCCATCTCCGCGCTCCGCCGCTGACGCCGCCGAAACCAAAATCCCGTCGCCCCAAGAGACGTCCGCCGCCGGCGAGGGTGCCAATCCCTCTGCTCGACGAGCTCAAGTCTATCCCCGAACCCGACGCCGCCGTCCGCCACCTCCTCTTCGTCCACGGCCGCGACCGCCTCGATTACCCCGTCTGCTCCTCCCTCCTCCACCGCCTCGCCAAGGCGCACCGGTTCTCCGACGTGGACGCCCTCCTGGACGTCCTCCGCGCACGCCGCGTCCCATGCCAGGAGGCCGCCTTTAGCTCACTCATCCGCCACTTCGGGCGCGCCGGGCTCCCCGACCGCGCCCTCGCGCTCTTCCTCGACCTCCCGTCCTTCAACTGCCACTCCTCCCCCTCCCTCCAGGCGTTCAACTTCCTCCTCAACGCCCTCGTCGACAACGCCCGGCTCTCCGACGCCAGGAGCCTCTTTGGCCGCTGCGAGGAGTTCGGCTTCCGGCCGAACGCCGTTTCCTATAACGTCATCATCAAGGGTTGCCTGCAGCAGGAAGGGATCGGAAGCGCGCGCCGGATGCTCGACGAAATGCTTCGGCGAAGGGTTCGACCGACCGTCGCGACGTATAACGCGCTCATTGGGTTCGCGAGCAGGGGCGGGGATTTAGCTACGGCCGCGAACCTGAAGGACGAGATGGCGCGCAAAGGGGTCCAGCCGAACGCGGCGACCTACGGCTTGCTAATGGAAGGGATGTGCGCGGAAGGGAGGTACGAGGCCGCGAGGAAGACGATGTTCGACATGGAGTACCAGGGGTGCGAGGCGTCGGTCGTCAACTACGGGGTCCTGCTGCGCGACCGCACGAGGCGAGGGGACCTCGAAGGGGCGCGGGAGCTGCTGGCGGAGATGAAGCGGAGGCGGCTGAAGCCGGGTGTCGCGATATACGGCATGCTGATCGGGTACTGGTGCGGGGAGGGGGGTAGCGTGGAGGAGGCCTACAAGGTGTTCGTGGAAATGCAGCTGAAGGGGGGCTGCGCGCCGAACGCGGCGGCGTACCGGATGATGATGGACGGCTTCTGCCGGGCGCGGGAGTTCGGCGGCGCGCTGCGCGTGCTGAGCGCGATGCTGTCGAGCGGGCACCAGCCGCGCGCCGAGAGCTTTGGGCGCTTGGCGGCGGGGCTGCTGGCGGAAGGCAAGCGCGAGGAGGTGCGCTTCGTGTTGGAGGAGATGGAAAAGAGGGAGGTGGCGCTGGATGCGGAGGGATGGAGGGCGCTGGTCGATGCTGCGTTTGATGGGCGTGCCACCGAGGAAGAAGAACAGGAGGGCCGTCTTCTAACTCATTTGACAACTACTATGAACTTGGAAAATCATGGAACAATTTAAAGAGATTACTAAAATTTATCTAGTAATTGTAATTAGCGGAAATATTAACAATAATATTTTCAATTTTGAATTTCTAATAATTATGATGGCAATAAAATTGTGAATGTATATGTTATTTTTTTCTATTTTTTAAATTGTGAGTGCATCTTTTTCCCCATCATAAACGTTTGAAACTGAAAAATCAAAGGAAGAGTGTAACATTTTGCTATATTGTGTGCAATGAGAATGTGTTTACAGCATTAGATTAGGAGAAGTATTATCAAAATAAGAATTTATCGAAGGCCGTACTTTTACGCTGAAAAAGGAACTCTCAAAGAAGTGTAAGAACAAGTTCATAGTTAATATTTCCCTTACAAAAAAATTGTTTTTTTGTTGTATTTGATAATGACACAAAACACAAGTTAAAATGTAAATAATTATTTTCTTATAGGCGTATACAGATAACGCGAGAGGTTTTATAAAAATTGAAAAAAAAATTCTTTTAGCAAACAAGTTGACTCAAAGTTGTATAAAAGTTATTAGCCACGAAAAATTGTTGACCAAGAATTTTTGTCATCAACCACAAGAAAATATGAAAGAGTAATAAAAAAAACTATTTTTTTCTTAAAATGCACACAACATAAAATCAGAAAACAAGAAGCAATATCAACACAAGTGATGTGGTAAAGTCATATATGCTATTTTGAAAAGAATATATATATATATAATAACAAAATAATTAAAGATAATCCATTATCTAGAATTAAGGATTTAATGGGGCCCTACCTGTTGAATTAGGTAGGAGCCTCTACCTAAATTTTTAGCCATCCGATTTGATCGGACGACTAACATTGTGAGTGTGGTTTAATGGACAGAAAAAATCGGCCGGCTATGGTTCACATGAGCGCCGACCTTGGGCGAGCATGGACCTCGAGCGAGCGCGACCTGCTGGCTAACTTTGCGATCGGGCAACCCCATGCTTCTCGGTGGTCATCTTCTTCGTCGAGGACGACGGCGACGGCGAGCCTCCAGTAGGCGATTGGCGGCGAAATTGTCATTTTCTTCTTCCTTATCCTCCTCTCCCCTTGCCACCACCGTCGGTGCTCGCCACCGTCGGTGCTTGCCATCGTCGTCGCCTCCTGTTCGCTTTGCTGCAACCTCCTTCTCCTTCGTCGCTCCGGATCCCTCTCCTTCTCCTTCACCGGATCCCTATCTTCCTTCTCCTTCGTCAGATCTCTCTCTTCACAGAGCCACCCCCTGTGTACCAGATTTGTTGCTGCCGGCATATGAACGTTGACGACAGATCTCGTTGATTGCTTGCCGGATCTCACCATCGTCAACTCGGCTCGCCTCTCGCTGACCGATCTCGCCGCCGCAATCTCCTAGCCAGATCTTGCCATTGCCGACCTGGCTCGCCTCGCGCCAACCGATCTCACCGCCGTGGTCTCCCTGCCGGATCTCACCATCGCCGACCCGACTCGCCGCCGCGATCTCCCCGTCGGATCTCGCCATCGCCGACCTAACTCGCCTCGTGCTGCCCCCATCCCGCTGCCGCGATCTCGCTTCGTGCTGCTGCGATCGCCCCGTCGAATCTTGCCATCGCCGACCTGGACCACCCTGCCTGATCTCACCGGACGTCGCGACTTGATTCACACCGATGGCGTGCAAAAGCTGAGATCCTATCGCGACGAGCAAAAGGGCCGCCTGAATTCTATAGTCATCCAGTTTTTTTTCAAATGAACCAACCAAATTATCCAATTTTTTTCATTGAACCGTGCCTCTTTATACCAGCCGTCGGCTCCTACCTATTTGACTAGGTAGGAGCTCCATTAAATCCCTAGAACAATTACAGTAGATTCCATGAGTATTCAGCTGAATTGTAAAGTGATTCAGTCCAACCGGCACTATGATTCAATTATTGAATTTAGACAACTATAAAAATTGTCCTTGTTGCATTACTAGTCGATGTCTTGCTATGAAAAAAAAAACTAATTCTATATTTAGAGAATGTTTTAAAATGTGGGTGAGCCGATGTAAACTCTTGATAGACTCTCAAGTGGTTAGCAAATAATTCGGCTGTCATTTTCTCTACCAATTGGTCCCAATATTGAATTGTGGATTAGATTTAAAGGAATTAAAAATATCTCAAAATTAAATCACCAATCCGGTTTAAGCCTTCATATTTAATTTACATTAGAATTTCTAAAAAAACCATAATTACTATTTTAGGAGTTGATAATTCATAGCCTTAAAAGTTAAAATGCTACAAGTTTGCAAAATGTGTTACAACTCAACAATGTATGATTATTTAATTATGCAATTACAAATATTTTTTAATTCATTAACCAAAATAACTGAAAAGGGGGCAAAAGAGTACATTAACCATTGAGAAAGGTGGAGGTGCTCTGATTTATTAATTTATTATGTTTATACACTTATATTATAATAATAAAATAAATAAAAAGAAAACACTCAGATCGCATAAATTGGCCCATCCTCCCTGGTCTACGTTTCAGCTCATTCCAGTGTCCGCACTCCTCTTTCGCCTTCTTCTCCGAGGTAAAAATTGCTTCCCATACAAATTTCGCTCTTTTGGATCTCTCTGTCTGATTGGAAGCGCTCTCTCTGCTCTCTTTTCCAGTACTTCTTTTGAATCTTTCGATGATGTTTTCGTTTTGCTTTGCCGAATTATCTCCATTTTGCAAGTTCGATATCAGTTTTTTTGTGTTACTTGTTCCTGGGATCTGTTAGATTTCAGTTAGTCATGCCAAACTCGTATCTGATGGTAAAGAGATCCAAATGCCCATTTCGAGATCTTGATGTCTGAAAGAAACAAAGTTTGTATAGCTTTGCAATCTTAGGGATTCCCTTTTGTCTTCCAGGAATTTGTAGACACTGGTCGGTTTGATCATTAAGTTCTAAACTTGTATTCTTGCATTATCCACTTTTATCTTGTGCATTTAATCCCCGAGTCTTTAGTACTACTACAAAGTTCCAAACTTGCATGATGATAGCGTGCGTTGTACTCGAGCTCAAGGTTCATTGCTTTTAGCTGTTGCTTTACATGTTTTGTAGCATTGTCCGAAGGGCTTCTGCTTGGCTTTCAAAACATCAGCCCTGTAATTGACTGATTGGAGAAGAAGTTGAAAGAGTTGAAGTGTGGAGGATGTCCAGCAGTCGCAATATATATTGGTGTTACCAGTGCAGGCTGGTAATCAGGCCTGTTGAGAATGGAGTGTGCCCAGAATGTGAATCTGGGTTCGTGGTTGAGCTTGATGGTATAGAGGATGTCATGAGCCACTTGGTAGGAATGGAGCATGAGACTGATCATGATCCGAGGATTGGAGTGTGGCAAGCCATGTCTGCCATGAGGAGGTTGAGAAATGCCAGAAGGGGGAATGACAATGAATTCCAGAGGAGATCCAATATGTTCTCCGACTTTGGTATGGAATTCGGTGCAGGTCCCTGGCTTGTCTTCAGAGGCCAGCTTCCTGCTCCTGCAAATCCTTATGATGACAGTGGATTTGAAGTCTTCTTTAATGGTCGCCATGGTGTTGGACTGCAGCGCCGTCCTGACATAGCAGACTACTTTGTTGGTCCGGGTCTGGATGAGCTTATAGAAGAAATATCACGGAACGAGCGACATGGACCACCACCTGCCTCGCGCTCATCTATAGAGGCAATGCCTACTTTGAAAATCAACCAGCGACATCTACGTGGAGATTTGCATTGTCCTGTTTGTATGGAGAAATTTGCATTTGGTTCTGAGGCACGGGAGATGCCATGCAAGCATATTTATCATGCTGAGTGCATTATTCCTTGGCTAGAGCAGCACAATTCATGTCCAGTTTGCCGATATGAGATGCCAACTCAGAGCTCTAGTAGCTGCGTGCATTCAAGAACTGGTAATTTTAGATCAAATAGCCCTATGATAAGTAGCAGACATCGCCAAAGGAGAAATATTTTCTCTTACTTGTGGCCGTTCAGGTCTTCAAATTCTAGTTCTTCCTAGTCCCAAATAACCCAGATCAAAGGGAAACATTCTCCTATCTGAACAGGAAGATGTATGGGTCTTGGATACCCTTTTGATTATCACAACTGATTTCATGGGCCTTTTATTGTCTATTTCCTTTCCTTTTCAGTAATATGATTCCAGCTTTTCAGATCATAACATTTTTGTTGGAAGAAGACTGTTTATATAGCTTTGTATGTGTTGCCTAATCAAGTGTGATTATGCACTCAAAATCCGTCAATGCTGTATTCTTATTCGATGTAAATTTTACAACAATACTCTGAATCTATTATTTGTCCTACACAAATTGTAATCTATCTTGTTGTTTGTCTAAATTTTTAAATACACTGCTTTGGGTTTCTGAATGTGAAATGCGTTGTGTCTCCCTTTTATAGTGATGAAGTGATTTTCATACTTCATATGCTTACTCTTTTGGTAGCATTGATGTGGATTGCATTCAAATTCAAGATGATCCTTGAAGTAGCAATCACCCAGAGGAACCCTTTAGGTAATGCTGTAAAGGTGGATAACCTTTCAGTTCGTTGTTCTTTAATCACTGTTCCAAAGTTACCAAATTTGTAGCCTACCATGCATACATAGAAATAGAGCTTGTAGTTAAACCCCAAGGCCTCTTTTCTTAATGAAGGCTACATCTTATTATATAATAGAGGTGTTCCCTCTTTAAAGGAGGAACACCATGTCCCCTATATTTTTGTACATTGGATTAGAAATCTATGAATTTTATTTTATTCATTTTCATTTAAAGATTTTAAATCTGATTCATAAATTTTTTATTCGATGAATAATAAGAAGGGAGACACCGTGTCCTTCATTTAAAAGAGGGATACGCCCATTAAGTCCTAATTAATATGTTGATTGCTTAGATTGATTTCATTCTGGACTTTATGTTCATGTCCCAATTGGGAATCTCCTGAAACATGTCATACTTCTTTTTCGGAATCATGATTGTCCAGGATCTGTTACTGATTTCTCCATGCATGGACATGATATTTGCAAATATTTTCATTACTGATGAACTTTTCTTGGTATCTCCTTGCTTTCTATTCTTTGGTTGCAACTTCAGTAATGTTCACAGAACGCTTTGGTGGTGAAATAGTTAAGCTCTTTAAACATTATATTTTTTATTTCATCAAATTAATGAAACAACGAAGAATAGATTATTTTAAACTAAATTAACATCTTTCTTTTTCTTATTACCAAATTAAATTATTTTTCTTCTTATCAAATTAAACCCCCTCCCCCCCTCTTTCTCACGTTGATTGATATATTATCTTTTTTCTAATGTGAATACATATTTATCT
Source organism: Pontederia crassipes (assembly GCA_030549335.1). Lineage (NCBI taxonomy): Eukaryota > Viridiplantae > Streptophyta > Magnoliopsida > Commelinales > Pontederiaceae > Pontederia > Pontederia crassipes. Next base: position 76,276,687 of record CM060192.1, read on the forward strand.
ATCATTTTTTATTAAATAAAACTTTTTAGTAAGTATAAAATTTTATCCAAAATAAACCTAAATATACTATTTAGAAATAATTTAATAGTAATATAATATATTCAATCGGATGGAGATGTAAAACCTAGATTCGGTCCTAACTCGACCCGACCGAGTGTCAAAAAAATAAGTCTCGGTCCAAACCCAATTATGCATTGGGTGAAAAAAATTTGAAAATTTTGAATCGATGCGGATGAGAGTGACCAGGTCGTCCTGGTTCATGTTCATCCCTAATTAATGATTATAAATATTTTAAATATATAATGATGAATAAAAATAACTTTTATATAAATAAAACTATCATTACTCCATCCCACGTCTTATATAATTTATTATCCAAATATGAACTTTCTAATGATATACCACGCCACTCCACTCAATCCCTCACCAAACCAACTCATTTCATCCCTCCATTAGTTATTTGCCAAACAAATTCTTACCAAACAAACTCCATTCCATCCCTCACCAAGCCAACTCATACCATCCCTCCATTAGTTTCCTTCTAAGAATATTTTACAAGGTTTCCTTTTAATGTCAAGTTCAAAGCATGTTCGGAACGATGGTAGACAAAAAGGTAAGTTCAAATTTCATCGTGAAAATTGTGTGCCTATTTATTTTAAAATTTATTTTTCCTATATAGGTTCGCTATTCTTTTTCCCCATTCAATTTGTTGGTATTTTTTTGTTGTATTTCTAAGTTATAGTGAGTGAATCCACGTGAAAAATTGGGCATTCTGCTTTCCTACTAGGAATTCGTATTTTAATTGAATATTAAAAGGTTTATAATCTCATTACGAAATAAAATTCAAAACCGAATTGAAACGAAAAAAGACTCGTACGAAGCAGAAACTACTACACATCACGGGAGTTCGAAACTTGGAACGCAAACAGTTTTTAACGGGTTTAAAATAAAATTTGTCCTTTCCGCATCAGTCATGGATTGTTGATGTTTAAATGACAACTGATTGAATGAATGATTGATCGAATCGAATGATGAAGTAAAATTGAGGCTCAAAATCAAGAATCAATAGGCATATGATCGAATACCTATTAAACATATCAACTACAACACTGCTCTTCATTAAAGGCCAAGTGGAAAGTAGAGCAAATGCTGAGCTTATCATGTAACAGGACATCATCTCATTCATAAACTGAAACTTATGAGGCGGAATAAAAACGAGTAAAAAACCACTAACAAGAATGTGCATCACTACTCGTACAACACAAGCTGAAAAACGGAAAAACTGATGGTTTAGCCTTGTATCCGCAATAAGGATGGAAAAATTGCCATAGATAAAGGACAAGCATCTTTCACAGGAGAACTCCGGACACTAATTGGTAAGATCCATAATGGCAGAAACAATGTCACCATCTGCAGCTTTAAGAGCCTTCACAGCCTTGGCCCTTGAAACTCCTGCCTGTGTCATCACCAGTTCGATATCCTTCGGCTCAACACCCGATTCATCAACTTCTTCATCGTCCTGAGCTGCAGCAGATGGCTCAGGCTTCGAGATCACATGGCTCAGATCAGGTGCCTTGAACTGTTCAGCAGCCTGGGTCTGCAACTGTGAGCTCAGGTCCTCAATTTTCGCTTCTCCAAAGATGACATAAGTGTCCGACGTTGGACTCTTGAAAACATCTGGCTTTGAGATGACAAATAATATCTGAAGAACACAAGGGAGGAATGCATTAAGGTTCAAGATATAGTATATCTTCAAAACATCTGGTTCAAGGGAGTAAGAAACAACTGGGTGAAGTGACCAAAACAAGAACGATGAAATAAATATGATGTCCAATCCAACTTACGTTCTTGCTCTTCTTTACGGTGACACGACTGACACCAGGAATTGGCTTCATACCAAGCTTCAGCATGGCCTTCCGACTCTTCTTCTCACTTCTACTCTGCTTTGACCGCCCAGAACCATCACCTGCTTCCCCTGTGATTATTTAGAGGTATTTTTCATGAAAATATTGATAATTGGCATATTGAAGACAACCACAAATAGCAACAAGCATTTGTAACTTCTACTACCAGTCAACAACAAAGAACAAGGAAAAACACAATTCCATTACCTTCTCAACAACATTGACAAAAACCCAAAAACAGGACAATATATTTGTCAAATACAAACACAATTCATAACATAGTCCAACTACAGGTGATGCAATCGAGAGTGCGCATAACAAATAGGACACTATCAATAAAAAATATGTGACAGGTGATGCAATATAGAATATGTAATTATTTTTCATTTGCAAAAATAATAATACAGTTTTTTTAGAAGAAAAATAATAATACAGTTGAACTCAGTTTGTAACATAATAAGTTATGATTTAAGGGTGATGATGATTTAATGTACTATATCAGTGGGTTCTATAAGTTTGTTAATTGGAATTGACACAGACCCAAGGAAAATATATCTGCATACCTTCATTGTCTTCCTCGTCCTTGTCATCGTCGTCATCATCCTCATCATCATCATCATCATCCTCAACAACAGGTTCATCAGGCTGAAAAAGAAATTAAGGCAACGTCAGTCAACAAAGGGAAATAGAAAGTAAATCCATGTATAAATATTTTTATAAGGGAAAGGATGGCTATCTCAATAGCCATCCACTCTGTCTAGGTGATACTGTTCCTCCAAGATAATTTATACACATGTTGATTTACATATTATTGGAGTTATATTGACATGGTTTCAAGTGCCTGTGTAACCAATATCACAAGAAAAGACAGTAGTTTTAAAATTGAAAATTGCAGGTCAAAAAACATAATTCAATAATATGCAAGTTAGCATTTATCTATATGACCTCAAAGGAGGAGGTAACAAAAGTGTATCAAGACAAGATGAAATACTTATATGGTATTGAATCCACAGGCAAAAGCTTTAATCTATCATCCACATTTGTCAAGGATGTTGTATATAATTTACCTTTTAGTGAAACTATGCAATCGACTACTGAATGTGTAGTAGTCTGGCAAGCTAAATTCAAAAATTTATCAATTACTAATTCCAACATTGAAGAAAGAAGTAAACAAGATGCACATGCAGATGCAATATGTAAATTCTACATGCATGTAAAGCAAGAAATAATATTATTATTCTATGAGATTACAAGCTTCGATCTTATCACAATTTATGGCAAGTGATTTAGTAAAACTTGCCAACTTGTTGCCTACAATAGTATGGATTTGATTTATCAGATACAAAATATTCTTCAACAATTAAACAACTTCTAGAAGAATGCAACAAGAAACTCTATAAGAATCAATAGAACACACTGAAAACAATAAATAAGATGTCCCAAAATAAAATCATGCATGAAACTAAAGCGGTCGATGAAATCCTACCAACATTCCAAAACAATTTATCTGTGAAACCTAAGAAATCCCAGCACTACAAGAATTAGTTCTGCGTTAAGTAGAATGTTCTATAACAATATATAGATGGCACACCACATAAAAAAAGCACAGGAAGCTTAGGAGGTACTAACTTGTTTAGTGAACTTACCATAACAAACTAAATTAAGCAAGCAAGAGTCTCAATAACAATTAAAGGGCATAACCTATCTTATTGCATCAAACGAACAAATGTAATAGACATGCAAACAATATCAGCCACAAATCACAATTCCAAATTCACTGGTTTTTCCAGCGTCCTCTGGCTTTTCTTCCTCGCTTATGTTGCATGAACTACCACTTCAAACTACACGAAATCATTTCGTTATTGCTATCCAGTTGACTCTCTCTCTCTCTCCCCTACATAATTCTCAAACGAAGATTTCAAACGACCAATGAAAGTAAACATTTACATAGAGGCAACACTAGAGCTACCGCATTACACTGGATGACTAATCTGCCATAAAGGAGACACCTTTTAGACATTAACGTTAGATTTCAACAGAAGGGCGAACGCACGTTCCGGAAAAAACCAACCTTTAATAAATACACGAAAGATAATAGCAGATTGCGACAAGAAAATTTCCCAAAACGAATATTTAGATGCCAGACAGATGAAATAACGAAACAATCAAGATAAACAACACAAATAAGTAAACATTACAGCGGAAAAGAAAAGAGTAGGCGAGAAAAGATCGAACAGGCTCACATCGATCTTTTGTTGCTCAAGATGAGCGGCGAGGAGCTCTTCCTGGGTTTGGGCAGTCATTGCGGGATCGGATTTGGAACGGAGAGAAAGAGAGATTGAGCAGCTGCCGCAAGAGTGAAAACCCTAGACACAAGAGGGACGCTAAAATGGGGAGAGGCGGCGAAAAGAGGCTACTTATAGTTCCTCCCTCTGCCGAAATTACGAAGTTGCCATTGTTTATTAACCAAATCGCTATTATTTTAATTTTTCAATAATGTAGAGTAATGTCCCCTGGTTTCAACATTTTTTTTTAAAATTTATTTATGAATTAAAATTTCCAATTTTCAAATCTCACTGCAATATTCATAAATAGGCAACTGCAGATTTTCTAATTATTCTCCAGAGAGAATTAGGAGTGGCCAATGCTCAATATCTAGGTTCAGGGTCAAGAAAAATATGTTCTAATTTAAAATGGGGATACAAGAAATCTATCAAATCCCAATCCCGATCCCGATCTATCAAATAAGTTAAAAATATATATATGATACTAAAATAAAAAAGTATGATATTGATTTACACTCAATATATGTAACCTCACAGTATATATTCAAATCAGTTTTGCTTAAGCAAGTTTCCAGCTTGATTATGCACACAAAAATCTTCGTTCAAAATCGCACTTGTCATAACATATTGTGTCAATTATAGACTGATTTTAACTTGTGACCATTGCAATGCATGATAGGATTGAATGATCACATACTTGAGGACAATAAAAAATGCTAAAATCATTAAATCTTATAATATATATATATGAGTTTAAAGAATATTCAATTAAAAGTTGTACAATCAATGCATCTAATAAATTTGAACCATTTGATAAATATTACATAGTTGATATCAGTGACAGGCCAAGTGCTTGCCTGCGCATGCAGACATCGGAATACGTAATAAGTAGTTTATATGGCCATCATTTGCACAAGACTATATTTGGTATAGTGGTATAATGGTCCTCTCCAAGTGACCGGCGCTTGAACCTTATGAACCCACCTTTTTTTTTTACTCCGCCTTTGGTTGATATCAAATTTAATAGATTAATATTAAATTTAATAGAAGTTGAATCTTAATTATATAATCATGATCTAATCATCCTGAGTTGTTAGTTGCATATTGATCGTACAAAATTTGATTGTACGCTACTTAACCTATATATAGAGAGAGAGTGTGTGTTATTATGCAATCAATAAATTTGGACCACTAAATGATGATTATATGATTGAAATTAAATTTAATAAATTAATATTAAATTCAATAGAGATTGAATCTTAGTCATACAATCATGATCTAATGACTGAATTGTTGGTTGCATATTAATTATATAAAAGTTAATTACATGCTACTTAACCTTATATATATATATATATATCCTGCATCAAATTATGTAATAATTTATTATGAGTAAGACGAATGAAATGGTGAAATTGAAATAGATGTTTCGGCATATATTGTTTAATTTTATTTTTAAATTATATAAAATAATGTAAAAATAAAGTCTATACTTCTAAGATCTCACTTTAACAATACTCAAAACCGGATGGAGAAGATATCCCTCCAATTTTAAAAATAATAATAATAACTAAATTTATAAGTATAGTTGCATAACGTGATGGCATCATCAACTAAACCATGATTCATTTGGTCATGAACCAAACCATTTAAAGATATGTTGGAACATAATTTCGATATTGTGTTTAATATAAAAATAATTGTATAATTAAAAATTATCAAAATATATTAAGGGTCAAATAAAGTGATCAAAGTATTTATGAGCATATTCATTAATATGAAATGATATGAAATTATATGTGTAGAGACCAAAAGATGTATATACCAAAAGGTTAAAGAGTGTATATATATACGAAAAGATGTATAAAATTTAATGGGTGTATATATATACCAAAGGGTGTATAAAGTATTAGGATGTATATGTTCATATACTAAAAGATGTCTGATGATGAAATGATATATACATGATGATGAAAAGGTACATTAATATCAAAATACATATATGGAGATCAAATTGTGCATTCAAAGGTTTCATGATGGGTGAAACTTTAAAACCCTTATGCCTATTATAAATAGATTGTCATGATCTCTAAAACACACAACAACTTGAATGAACTTTTTTTGGTGAAAAGTTCTTCCTTTGTATTCCCTATCCGTGCTAAGAAAATTAGATTTTAGTGGTGTCATTTTGGAAGTCCATTCCATAAAGAGTTCATCAATATAAGAAATCGATAGACAATTTGTCCATGATCGAAAGAGAGCTACGGGCGACTGTAAGTTTTCGCATTCAGTTTATTAAGTTTTCTAATAATTCATCATCATCCGATCTAGTCTTGTTATTACGGTTCTTTCAATTGGTATCAGAGCCTACATGATTAAATTATTAGGAAAGTTCAGTTTTTTGTATGGATATATACTTTTGATTTTTCTTTTGTTCTTTTGGTATGTTCATGCAAGAACTTCATTTGCTCAATCCAAGTTGATACATGCATTTTGGATTATTTAGTTTTATATTAAAAATGTTACACCTTTTAATATTAAGTGAATGGATAATGATAAGTGGATACAAATTATCATTGAGTCTTTTTCATGTACAAATGAGAATGTTTATTCTTTTCTTTTTTTAAAATGTATTTGGTGAATGCTTATATTATCTACTGATTTATATAGATAAATACTTTTTTTGTTAAAATCATCCTACTCACCATGCAAGAATATCATAATCGTCCGAGTATAGATAATTATTAGTTGGAAAACCATTTGTGATGAATAAGTATTGAACAATTATATATATATATATATATATATATATACTTAAATTAATTATTATTGCACAATATGTTACCAAAGTAGTATGTTTTGTGTAATTTAATTTAGTTCAAAATATAAGTAGTGATTTATATATTACTAATTAAATATTAGGAAATCCAAATGAGGCTTAATATTTGAATTGGTAGCATATAGGATCGTGGCAACAATTTGTGATAATTATTTGGTATTACATGTGAATAATAAATTGGCCCAAAGAAAAATTTATTATTCGATGTGTTGTTTTATTATCAACTTGTTACCATAAGAATATATCGCTTACAAATTAGTATTTTTGTCCAAAGATTAAATATTAACATTGTGTGATGTCTTGTTATGGGTTTGTTCATACTTATATTTTGCTATTGTATCGTGGCAATAATTAGTGATAATTATTTGGTGTTACATATGAATAATAAATTGGCCCAAAGGAAAATTTATTATTCGATATGTTATTTTATTATCAAATTATTACCATAAGAAGATATCACTAACAAGTTAGTACTTTTGTCCAAAGATTAAATATTAATGTTGTGTTGATGTCTTGTAATTGGATTTGTCCATACTTAAATATTCTTATGATTAATTTGATCTTTATGATTTGTTCTCTGTTCAATATGTATTTGCTAATAATATCAACATGAGCATCAAGCCCATTCTCATGTTTAATGACATAAATTTTAAGATATGGCAAGAGAGTATTAATATCACTCTCAAAGTCATGGTTTTGGACTATGTTTCGATGATTATCAAATCTACTAAATTATTAATAAGAGTACCTTTAATGAAATGAGGAAGATAGAAAAGTGGGAGTAATCCAATAGCATAAGTAATTAAGGGTGTTATTCCAAAATTATTTAGTTGTATAATTCTTGTGGCTACTTTAATTTTTTGAGATATGATTGATAAGAGTGTTCAATTCTTTGAGGATGTTGAGTTTGATGGAGGAGATAATATTATGAACATTATATATAAGGAGGAATCAATTAAGGTTTCAAAGATATAATTAATATTAATTAGAAATTTATTTACAATATTAAGAATGTCAATTGTGATTAAGATAATGTTAAATATTCCTCTAAAAAAACAAATTCTACAACCTCAAGAATATTTTTTATTAAGAAGATCCATTAGAGAAAGGAGAAGTGTAGTCTCATATGACTTCATGATATTTTTCAAGAACATCAAGTTGATATTAATATAATGGAGGATGATCCAATCAATCTCCATCAAGTTATGAAAAATTTAATTCTCAAAAGTGGATGGATAACAATAATATTTAAAATTTTATTTCATGGTCCAATGGATTTATTAGGCTTTATAAAGAAAGAATGCATTGATTTTCAGAAACCTTCTTTCATGTGCCATCTAATGACTTCTTCAATATTATCATGACATTTGAGAGCACATTTTAATTTTGCATCACATTAGATGTATGTTGATATCATTAGTTTCATGAAGTTATTATCTGATAAGTTTGGTGGGAGTAAGCACATCTAAAAAATCAAGAAATTTTTTATAAGGCATTTTAAGATAAAAAAAATTTGATGACATATCTTTTGTATTGCAAATTCGGATACCATGAAATCGTCAAGTAAAAAGTACTCCTACACATAAAAGAGACAAGTTTAGTCTCAACCAGTGTCATGACAATGACTTTGAGATAATGAAAATGCAGATGATTTTTTGTGCATTAGATATAGGAAGTCTTATATATGTTCAAGTTCGTATGCATTTAAATATTGTGTACATTATTGAGATATTAGGCAAATACTTAAGTAATTCAGAAATGGCTTAAAAGAAAGTATTCAAAAGGTTCTATTGACATATCAGAGGATAGATCATGTTAAGATCGTTGGTTATTCATACTCTGATTTATCATATGTTCAAGATAGCATGAACTCTACATTAGACTACACTTATTTGTAGTGTGTGTTATATTATGGAGGAGTGTAAAATGATTAATTATTGCACTTTTCAACTATGAAAGTAAAATTTATTACGTGTTATGAGACATCTAATTATGAAATTTGACTGTGAAATTTTGTCACGGGACTTCGAGTAGTTGATGTTATTAAAGACTATTAAAACTATTTTATGACAATAAGATGACAGTTATATATTCCAATAACAATAGGAGCATGACAAAATTGAGGCACACTAAAGTCAAATTTCTAATTGTTAAAGAAAGAGTGAAGAAAAGATTAATGTCTATTGAACATATTAGGACAAACTCTACAATTACGAATCTGTTTATCAAAGATTGTCACTCAAGTTGTTTCTTGAGCACACTAATAATATGAGTGTCATTTTACTTCAGAATATTCAATTTCAGTGAGAGTTTGTGATTAAAAATGCTCATATAATAGACATTTATCTTATAATTCAGCTTATATATTAAGGTTAATATTTGTAGATCTATAATTCGGTTTCACTCTTTATTAAGTTTGATCTTGATAAAGTGGACCAGTTGGAAGTAGGCATATTATAATCACATTGCATGTAACTTTCATGCTACGCATCCATATCAAAATGTTGTTATTGATTATATTGATATATGTGATCATTGTTGAGTCAAGTTGCGAAGAATGCGACAAAGACTACTTTGATCCTTTATTAGTATAATTAGTAAATGAGATTGTTTTAAGGCATTATGATTTTGACTACAAAGTTGAGCTCATTTTGATATGAATGATTATAAAATTTCATATATAATCTAAATAGGAGATTTTTGGAACATAATTTCAACATTGGATTTAATATGAAAATAATTATACAATTAAGAATTGTCAAAATATATTAAGGTCCAAATACAGTGATCAAAGTATTTATGGGCATATTCATTAATATGAAATGATATAAAATTATACGTGTGAAGACCAAAAGATGTATATACTAAAAGGTTAAAGAGTTTATATATATATATCAAAAGATGTATAAAATTTAATGGGCGTATATATATATATACCAAAAGGTGTATAAAGTATAAGGATGTATATGTGTTCATATACTTAAGAAATGTATGATGATAAAATGGCATATACATGATGATGAAAAGGTACATCAATATAAAAAAGACATATATGAAGATTAAATGATGCATTTGAAGGCTTCATGATAAGTGAAACTTTTAAACCCCTTGTTCCTACTATAAATAGATGATCATGATCCTCAAAACACACAAGAACTTAAATAAAATTTATTTGGTGAAAAATTCTTCTTTTGCATTCCCCATCCGTGCTAAGAAGAATATATTTTGGTGGTGTCATTTTGGAAGTCCATTCCATAAAGAGTTCGTAAACATAAGAAGTCGATGTTTGTGATCGAAAGAGAGCTATGGACGACTGTAAGTTTTCGCATTCAATTTATTAAGTTTTTTAATGATTCGTCATGATCCGATCTAGTTTTTCTATTATGATTCTTTCAAGATAAGGATTCATATTACCTTTTTACCTATTACAAATAAACAAGATAACATGGTGGACTCGGATAATTAGCATTTTTTTAGCTATAAGTTGTAACTCCCATAACTTATAGTTCGAAATTAATAAGTTGAACCAACTTATATTTTTTTACTTATGAGTCATTTGGTCAAACTATCATATTTATACCTTTAACTTTAAGTTTTTTTCCTTTGATCTCCTTTGAATTTTTTTCGCGTCTACTTATGATTTTCGAATTTTTCGCTGACCTATTGAACTATGTAATTTTTTTCACTTAAGTCCACCAGTCAACATCGATTAACTTTTTTATTAATTTTTTTTATTTTTATTTATGAAATGATCAAATTACTCTCACGAGGTTAATTTGATTATTTCATAAATTGCTCTAATTATATGAACTATACGAGAGTAGTTGGATCATTTTATAAATCAAAATAATAAAAATTAATGAAAAAGTTAATAGAGATTGATTAATGGACTTAAGAGAAAAAAATGACATAGTTTAGAGGAGGTCAGCGAAAAATTTGAAAAACATAAGTAGAGCAAAAAAAAGTTCATAATTCAAGAATGATAAGAAAAAAAATCCTTAAGTTTATAAATTAAAATATTTTCCTTATATCTTTCTTACATGCCTTCATCACTTGCGGCAATATCTCTTCCCAACTTAGATGAGAGTGTTAATGTGGAGCAATAGAATGACTAAACCAGGTTTGGGATTAAGATTCAGTTTCATTGGGACCACGATCGACATGTCCCAATTTAATATGAAATATCCAATTTATTTTAAGAAAAAAAATATATATGCAATTTTTTATTTAAAATCTATATGAATTAACTACTAAATTAATACAAATAAATTACATAAAAATATAAGAAAAAAATATATTAAAGTTATTTAATAAATAATATATAATATTATAAATTGGATCATAATTGGGATGTCTCAACTTTTTGAACTGCATCCCCGATGTTGATCCAAATTAAATTTGGAATATGTGATTTTATTTTAGAATTGGGATGTCTAAACCTTTTGAACCGTGTCCACCCCATTTTGATCCAATTTAAATTAGTAATATGTAATTTTGTCTTAGCCTTCGGTGCTTGGGACAGATTTTTTCTTGATCTTTAGGCGTCGTTTGGTATACCAACAAGTCCAAGAATTGTGTCACAATTCTGAATTTACATCCAAATGCTCATTTTTTATGCAATGTAGGACCCACCATAATTTGTTCAAGGTCACCGGTGAAAATGGGAACAACTAAATTCTTAAACAAGGCTGGAATATTGTAGCCCTCATCATTTTTCAGCTAAGTTCTCTTGCTAATCCATTTGTCCACCAAACACTAACTTAGAATAACTACTTATATATTCTACTTGCATCCAAACACAAACTGATACAATTTAGTAGGAATACAAGATAAATAAGAACATGTTGTCCTTATCTCAGGAACTTGATCTATGCATCCAAAGAGCCCCTTAGGGAGGAGGACATGAAGGACAATGTAGTCATCCCCATTAAACCACAATGAGCCAACGGAGGTGATGAATTACCGTATAAAAAAAGTTGAACAAAGCATATTATTACATTATTCAAATTCAAAAGTTCTTCCTGTGCGCGCTAGTCAGCATTTTTTATATTTACTATTATATATTATTTTAAACTCATTTATATGAATGTAGGACATTTTGATCATTTTATAATTTAAAAAATAATGAAAAAGTTAACAAATATTGACGGATGAATCTAAGTGGAAAAAAACGGCATAATTCAGAGGAGGTCTACGAAAAATTTGAGAGTCATGGATAAATGCGAAAAAAAATTATAATTCAAAAAAGATTAGAGGAAAAAACTCTAATTATTAATGATGTTTCACTATATCTTGACTTACATTTCATTTTAATTTTTCGGTCTCAAAATCATAAAAAATCTAAGTACCATATTTATTTATTTCAAATATGATAAGAAAGAAACTCTTTATACTACTGTCACATTTTCACTATTTCTAAGGTAAGACACAGTAACATACCTCTCATATTCAAAATCTCACTACCCTATTTCTTTCCCATAAGAGGTATCCGTCCTTTGTTTTGTAAATGCACTTTCTAAATTTTCTCTAGCTCTGGACACAAAATAAAACCTATACTATAAACGAGTTCACAACAAACAAATGTATTCCCTGTTTTGACCAATTGCAATTCTCGATCAATCAACTTTTGTTTGTTGAATTTCTTAACCAAGCCTACTAACTGGCGGTGAGGTTATTAGCACCTTACAAATTTAGAGTTAGGACAAAAAAAATAGAATGATATTTCTCTAATCAAAGTAGATGAATTCAGAGGCTATTACCACACATCGAACCATCTCGAACACAATTCTGTTAATCAATTGTGCTCACCAACTTTGATTAATTTCAAAACTTCATTGGTACTTCACTCGCTCCTTTAGAGGTTTGCAATTAATCAATTGGTCGAACATGACCAATTGCAAAAGTTTGATTGGTAAATCAGACTAGTTGCAAAAGCTCAGTCATGGAGTAGCATAGTCATCTAACTTAAGGAGTATTCACAATATAATCGTCTAATTTCACTTTGTAACACAATGGTCATCCAACTCCAAAAATATTTTTATCACAATCATCATGATCGATATCATCAGTCAATCAGTGAATTGCTGACATGACGCTCATACGATGCTTACGTGATAACACGTTAATATTTTCTCACTTCTCCATGTTAAATTTTTAAAAATAAAGAATGTCACACCAACATTTTTCTCTCTCTTGTATTCAAACTTAATTTTGTATCTCTATAATCATTCAACTTTTTAAAATTTCCAGACACGTCCATTCAACTTTTCAAAATATTAATCACAGTCATCATTAAAAGTTCAAATAATTAAAAAAAATAAAAGCACTTGGATCAACTCGACACGTTAGTTTTATATGTGTATTAAATATAACATATGATAATCATTAATATTATTAAATTATGGAAAATAAAAAAATTATAAAAATAAAATATATATTACATTTTTTGCCCTAAAATTTCACTAAATAATAATAATATAAATATAATGTATGATTAAATATTTAAATAAATTTTAAATATCATGGTTACGACTTGGCTCAACACCTTGTTAGATGGGCTAGTATCTTTGGCTCAACTTTGACGAAATCTCGCATGAAAAATATTTATATATTTTCAATATAATATTTTATGTTGGTCCAAAACTTAGGGCAAAAAGTATAATCAGAAATTTATTATTCTATTTTTAATTTCTTAATTTAATAATTATTATAATACTATTATTTAATATATATATAATTTTAGCGGCTCGACCCGAGTGCATCATGCCCAAATCATGTTGAGTCGGTCCAAGTGCTTTCAATTTTTATTATTTTAAGTTTTTAATGATGATCGCGATCAAAATTTTGAAAAGTTGAATGATCGTGTCTCAAATTTTGGAAAAGTTGAATGAGAGAAAATTAAATTTAGAAAAGATGAATGACGATGCAAATACAAAATTAAAGTTTGGATAGGTGAGAGAAAAAATGTTGGCATGACATTTTTATTTTTTAAAAAAATCTAACATAAGGAGAGAGAAAAACTAATATGATGTCACGTAAGCATCCATGTGAGTGCCACATCAATGATTCAGTTGACTGGTAATAACCGGTCGTAATGACAATGTTTCTAAAATTGAATGATCGTGATTATAAAATGAAGTTGAGTGATCATAATGGAATACTCCCTAAGTTGGATGACCATAACTAAAAATTTCTCTTCATTCATGTTATCATCCAATTTCAATTCATTTACGCTATTTTGTACACATCGATTAGAATGAAATGATTCCTATTTTTTCGAAAAGCTAAAAAAGTATATATATATTCAGTCAAAACATAGTCAAGTATTAAACTAAAGTTGTGTATAAAACTTCCAATTAGTTAATAAGTTTTTTTGCGCTTTAAATATATAACTATATCATCAATATATATTTGAATAAGAAATACAACATATGTTCCAACAATTTCCTTTTCTAACATGAACACCCTCTCATCTTTCTTTATATATTGTATTTAAATTTTAATATATATATATATATTAAAATGCACTATTACAATCTTTTCATTCTATATATTATGGTTAAATTAAAATGGTTCTTGGTTAAAAATATTTGAAGACACTTGGGCTTTTTAATCATAAAAATAAATTATCAGTAATTTTATTATTGAACAATACCACCATACAATATTCTTTATTTTATGAACATAGTGCTGCGTAAATACCTAACTTTTTCAAGATCGGTTTTGACCCATGTTGTTAAGACCGAACTAGACCGGTCGGTCAGTCAGACCGCCACCTGCTATTACACCAACCATGGTTCGACGCTAAAACCAAAGACATGTTTGGAATAAAAATCGATAAAAAATGTGATTAAACTACTGAATCGACCAATTTTCCATGAACCAGCTGGTTCAAGGGAAAAACTTTTAAAATTCAGAAGAGATGATAAATTATAGGACTTTAAATAGAAATAAATTGGAGTTAATGAATAGAGGAAAGAAAAATAATTAGGAGTGAAATGATGGGATAAAATTAAGGATTAAAAAGAGAAAATTAAATAGGGAAAGAATTTTTATTTAAATGGAAACAACTAATTGAGGAAAGAAAAAAATCAAATAAGGCAACAAATTGAAAAAAAAAATAGGAAATATCAAGAAAGGTGAAGAAAGAATAAATAAAAGGCAATAAAAGTGAGAATGGGAGGAAGAAAAAAGAAAATAATGGCAAGAATCATATTTGAGATTAAAATTAAATGGATATAAAATAAAGTATCACAAATTGTATTCATTTTGTTTTTAATTTTTTTGACATATTATTGATTGTATTGTTAACATATCTTATGGTGGTTAATATGTTTACTAAATATATGGTATACATTTTTATTTAATAACACACACACACACACACATATATATATATATATATATATTATTTTATTACTATCCGGTTCGACCATTTGATTTAACTAGTGTTCAACTTGAATCGATGACTGTTTCAAGTTAACGCCCGATTTTAATCACCTTGGTTTTGACACTTAAATATTTATCAACACTAAGGCTCTATTTGACAAAGTTGATATTCCCATTAGAGAATAAAAAATTGATTATAAGAAAATAATTTAATTATATTATAATAATTAAACATTAGTGACACCGGATGATGGTTTGATTACAAATTTAATAAAAAAATATTTGAAATATAATAGTTTGAGTTAATGTATAACTATTAAAAAAATGGTCAGAAAGATATAATTCACACATTCTTATATGCATATGATATTCATAATAATTATTTTCCAGAGACAATTTTCTGATATGTGAACTTCGAGTGCATTTAGACGCCAAAACCTCTCGCCCGAGAGGGTACATCATTCTCCAAGTGTTGCATGTGTGCTGAGAGGTGAGACAATAATTGGATTGCACTAAGAGGTGCTAGTGATCAACACCGAGGTGAGACCGAGAGGCCGATCTGAAGAATAGTGTTTTTTCTCATTGAAGTTCTTATCTTGTTCCAATGGTTTTCTAAATGAGCATCGAACATTTTGAGATTACAACATGTCCCGCCGAGAGGGTACATCACTCCTCAACAGCCGCATGCATATTAAGAGGTGGGGTGACCACTGTGTTATGACTAGGAAATGTTGTTGGTCAAGTGAGGCCGAGAGATGGGCACCGAGCATTTCCTGCATTTTTTTCTTTGAGATGCTTCCTTGTTTAGATCGTTTTTAGTTTTTAGGTGTTGGTGACCTTGGACCGAGAGGGTATTCTTTTCTCCAAGCATCACATGTGTGCCGAGAGATGAGTGACAATTGAGTTATGTCAAAAGGTATCACTAACGTCTAATGCCAAGTAGATCCAAGAGATTTGCTTAGAGCAATCTCGCGATATTCGTTATTTTCTCTCGAACCACATCTAAAGGAATCCACTCGAAAGAGAATATCATTTGTCGGGGCGAGATGTTGGTTATTTTTTATTTACGACTACAAATTTCTTCAAGTCCAGAGGTGGGGGCATGTGGGCACATGCCCCATGCGGGAATTCAACATTTAGAATGCCTCAATACCAGGAGAACATGACAGATATATTCTGAGTGATGACCTATGTGTGTAAGTCTAGTGATAGGTGAGCATGAGAGTGATCTAGTCATTGGATGACATTTGCCACAAGAGTGATAATATCCATGCACGAGGACATCTGCTGCACTTGATGTTTTTACATTGGTTTAAGAAACAAAAATCCTAAAACTATCCCCCTAAGTCTCATTGTTTATTTATTCTAATTTTAGCCCATAATTTGTTTGTCTTTTTTTTTATCTTGTTTTATGCTTACACTAAAACCCCTAAAAAATAGTACAATTTCATTTAGCGTGATTTCTAATTTAATAGCATTTTACCTTTATCACTTTGAACAACATTCCCAAATTTAATTTTTCCTTCAAAATGATTTCAATCAAGTTTGCCTTAGACATCGTCCAGGTGGATTGTTATGTGCGTGTAGTATCGTCATGTGTGCTAAGGCTTTTATAAATTTTAAAGTTTCTTCAAAATTTTCTGCTAAATGAGGGCATGTCGACAAATGGGGGCATCTCATGACTTAAGGGCAACTCGATATCTGAGATATGAGTTTCCCACCGAATTGTTTTCAACATTATTTCACATTCTCTTGCACACCACATCAAAGAGTATGTTTGAAAATAAATGACCTCTAAACATTATATGCTATTATAAATAACTTATAGTATTTTATCTTCAAACCTTTATTGCATATTTTTATTATTATAATCATAGTATTCAGAGTGATCATATTGAAATCCAAATTCACTTTCATCCAACTAATATATTATGACGAGTTAAATTCTCAAAAGAAAATTTAATTTAATAAAAATAGTATACTATTAAATACTCTAATAAATTGTGTCACCAAATAATGTCATTAAAGACAAGCAATTAATATAAGTCCGCAACTAAGGAGGGGAGATCATCACCTTTTGTCAATGAGGAGGGACGGTGGTCATTTTTTTAGGTGGTTGCCACTTCGGTGTCTGGAAAGCGGAGCTGATGATTCAACTCACGCGACGTTAAGAATTATGCGCACTGATTACAGGTTAGAATCTCGATTCATTATCGAGCTCGACTAATTTAATGTCGCCCCGGATAACACGTCTAGCTATGAAGGGTGAGGCTCCCAACAATTTTTTTTACATTCATAAAGATTTTATCCACTCCATCCCAACTCTCGTCGGTGATAAAAACAAAGTTGATGTTGTCATAAAGGGAGTTCTCCACAAGGAGCATTTCACAATCCGAAGTTTCACAACCTTGCACACCACTTTGAATAGGTTGATCATCGGATGGATGGCCTCGTCATTCAAGCAGGTGGTCGCATTGAGCAGCCACTCGGGATGCCTTGATCCATTGGGGAAGATGCATGCATGGCACCAACAAGAGGCTTGCAAATGTTAATGATAATGGGATGTTGGAGATGTACACTAAGTCAATGTTTGTGAATCCCCTACTCTTATGCTATTTATTGATAATATATAATTTATAATGGAGATTGACCTCAATTCAAACAATTATTATTGGAGTCCATTAGCATCATATAAGGATCCACAAGAGGAAGCTAACTAGTTTGTGCATGAGGCGATTGTGCAGAAAACATTCTAACTGAAGCAACAAGCACCAAGGACGTCTAGGATATGCGATGATAAAAAGTTTGGACATGTGGCTATCTTAGATAATGAGTACCTTGAGTAACTGTCCCTCATCTTCCTTGTCTCCTACTCCCTTAACTTCATGGGGGATAAAAGAGAAAATTGAATCTATATTAGCCACTTGTGATTGGAGGTTGATGTAAAACATAGTTTGGAGATGAAATAAGATGGTTGATAACCCTTTTTTCAGCATTAACGTAAATTATACATATTAAATTGACGGCAGTCAATTTGTGCTTTTTAAAAAGCTTAGGAAGTGCTCTTGTGCTTTCAAAGTAGTTTTGAACAGAGTTTTCTAAAGCTTGCTAGCATTTATAGTTCTCCCAAATGCAGCTTAAAACCTAATGAAAAAAATTGTCATAACTTGTGTTACTTTTGCAATAAAAATTAAAGGAATTTGACGTGCACAAAAGATAGAAAAATGACCAGCAATTTTAATTATATCAAAGTCATATTTATTTGATAATTAACATTTTTTTACATAAGTCATAAAAGTTCAAAATTAATTGCAAATACAGCCATTGTTTACTACTATATTTCTATCGAGAAAAATATTTAATATTGATTCATAATTTTTTAAGGTTTAAAAAATCAAAACTAATATTTTATCATTTAATTTTATGCGACTTTGATGTTATACAAAATTGATAGGCTCCGATTGAAATGGGAATCGAGCTGAAACTATCCTCAATTCCAACTTGATTCCCCAAACGTAAGAAGATGATTTGATTTTCGAGATGAAATCAAATTACCATTCTTTTTGAGGTGGAACTAGGGTCACATGATCCAAGTTTTACCCGTTAGTAGTGCTCATTTTTCTTTGTTTTCATTTTTTTATTTGACTTTTATTTTTTTCCATTTTATCTATTTTTCTCTTTCTTATATAAAACAAATTATGTAATAAATAAAAAAATATTTATAATAAATGGTTAATATATTATTATTCATTACCTATTAGTTAACAAAAAATTAATATTTATTAAATATAATTTTTATATTTTTATATTTAAATAATATATTCTTAACAAAAAATCCATAAACAATTTTTATTTATACTTTTATTTTAATTATTTAATAAATATATTCTTTATATAATAAATATTTTTTATTTTAAAATTAAACTATTACATTTATTTTTTATATTAAATTAACTATTTTATTTTTCATCATTGAATTCTACTTCATCCAAACACATGTCACA
The DNA here is from genome assembly GCA_030549335.1 of Pontederia crassipes. NCBI lineage: Eukaryota > Viridiplantae > Streptophyta > Magnoliopsida > Commelinales > Pontederiaceae > Pontederia > Pontederia crassipes. The sequence goes on from CM060192.1 coordinate 76,296,107, forward strand.
CTAATTTATCAATTTAATTATTCGCCAAAAATTTTGAATGAAATCTACGGTTGCATTTCCAACTCAGTCATAAATGTTTAGCTTACATAAATATAAATAATATTTTAAATATAGTGGGTTTGAAAATAAATAAGTTGGTGATTTGACATTGCATTATAGAGTACGCGTTTAAGGATGGTAATTTATTAAATTACAACACAACTTATAGTCATAAATAATTTTTTTAAAAAAATGTTTTTTAGTTGAGACCCATCGGTCTAACATCCCACTAATTCGGAACCACCTTTAATTAAAATATATTTTTTGAACATAAATAAAAGTTGACGTTGAATATGCAATCAATCCAGCCCATAAAGGCCCACGTGAAAGAAGAAAAATGAACGGCCCAGGCCATAAAGGCCCACGTGAACTTGGCCGAGTATGCGAGACACCCCGCGAAGTAATTATTATGAGTCAAGAAATATTTTGTTAGAAATTTTATTTTATTTTTACCATTTTATTAGGAAACTGATCCTAAAAGTTGGTAAACAGTATTATTAACTCTTAACAATAAGAAATCATTCCATTCTCTTTTTTTTTTTGGAAAAAAATAAGTCCGTTGAGTTAAATAGTTTGTAAATTGAAAAATCGAACTCAAAATTTATAATCTATTTTTGCGAATTGTGTATGACTGCACACTTTGTGTAGAACTTGTGATGTTTGGCAATTTTTGTCCAATTGCTATCACATCAACTTTTAGGGGAAAAAAAAAGAAGTGTTTAATAGCGACGTTTACGGTATGAATTGCCGATGCAATGAGATGCTGACATGCATGATCCAAACGTAGGATTTTTTTAAAAATAAAATAAGAAAAAAATAACCTTTTAAACGAATAGAATTTTTTTGTAACGTGTACTCACCTGACAGTACATATTACCATTCTTTCAAGTGGGAGACCGATATGTACGTGCTGCCAATTTTATTGAAAGGATCCAAATATAATTAATTGATGAATTAATTATATTTTAGCGGGTACGAACAACCTTTTTTTTTTAATTTTATTTTGCTGTGGTCATATCACCTGCACAAAATTTCATGGAGACCACCTTTCTTTTATCAGATTCGGAGGAGGCTACGGCTGCCACTTTTTTGTCACTTCACTTCTCATATCATCTTTTTTCTGAACCTTCTTTTTCCCTAGAAAAGGAGTTGGATTTGGATCAATGCATGTTTGACGCTAAAACAATAGATATATTCAGGATAATTATTACTAGAATAATTCGATATTTAAATGAGAGTATTATAAATAAATTTTGAGACTACTCGACGATGTTAAAATATAATTTCGTTATTTAATTGTGTCAATTGTTCTTGGGTAATATTTTTTTTAATTTGACGACCTCAATTTTTATTTTTGGATAAATTATATAAAAAAGTCTCAAATTTTTAATTATTTTCATTTCAAATATCATATAAACTGTCATTGTTACAAAAAATAATCATAATATTTAAATATCGGTTCAATAATTTTAGAACATATAATTGAATATTAAATGACCAAATTAATATTTTTTTTACTTTGTTATATATAACTGTAAAACTTATTTTAATTGCATATAAGCTAAAATTTAATTATTTTTCGTAACGACAAAGTTATGTAAAATGAAATGATAAAATACTCTTAATATTCTTCTAATTCTAAAAATTTGTGATATGGGAATCCACTTATTTATATGGTGATAGCATAATTAATATTTAACTTTTAAAATAAAATATAATAGTAAATTATATTTATGATTAATTTGAAAGTTCATGATTTTTAATATACCTTTATTTTCTAGGTTCAATAATTTAATACAGGAAAGAGAATAGAGAGTTGGAGTACATGCCAAATTAAGTTATTTAGATAAATTATCATTGATTAAGCATGTATTCAATCTAAAATTATTGCATGTAGATAATATTTTTACTGAAAGTTTTATGTGACATGATTAGATGCATGTATGACTCTTATTCACACGAGATAGTAGAAATAAAATTTAGATTCAATCACTCAAGTTTTTTTTTTTTTTTTGAGAAGGGATCCGATCGATCACTCTAGTGACAGATAGAAATTAAAATAATTAGGGCTGATTTATTTTCTAAATATCATAACAAACATGAAAAAAAAAGACATGATCAGCTATTGCTTTCGGAGTCCTGCAATGTCCAAAGTCCCCACACTACATAAAGTCTAAAGTCCAAACCTTCCAAATGCTTTAGCTGCCTTAGGATCTACTACTCAATCAGCTCTTGTCATCTGTTCATCACATGATCTAAAAAAACTCTAGATGAAAAAAGGCTACTCAGCTGTCCACATTTTGTGGATGGATGCATCCGGATTTTTCTTTTTAAATTTAGTTTTTTTTTATGTATTTGTTTGAACCTTCTTGTTTTGGTGGAGTGATGGAGTTCATATTAGCAAATTTGGTGCCTACAAGTTCTCATGAGAAAAAAGGACAACTTGAGATGTCCATAATTTTTGTGGATGAATCCGGATCCAACTTTTCATCCAATTATTATATGATATACGTCTTCAATGTGTTCATCTATATATTTCATGATAATTCATATTTTTTTTTAAAACGCAGACTGCCAACTCTTCTCATAACTTAAAAAAAAAATAGAGACTTAAGATTCCAGTCTGGAGCTTAGAATTATTAACTTAAAGAACAAATAGTTGCACCAATCAAATATTTTATTTCTTCCACTATTAAAGAAAAAAAATGAAAACTACCCGGGACCATAAAAAAATAAGAACTAACAAGTAGAATTCTGACTTTTGGCTATCCAAAATTGGAAAACCAACATTTCCAACCACTCCAGCAATAAATTTTTGTTAGTAAAAAAAATACAAAATATTCAAGAGATCTCATAATAATTTATGACAAATTTTTTTATGACAATTTTTGTACAAAAAGATTTCATATTGAAGAAAAGGCAAAGATCTGGTATGAATTTAATCTTCTGCTTCTGCAACGGAAGAAATGAAAAGGACGAATCCAAGCAGCAGAAAAAAGGCAGCAATCTTTTCCCGCTCACGAGCCGGATCCAGTCACAGGATTCAAGAGAATCTACCAGAGGCAGAGGGCTCCCAAACAATAATTTATTATCATTATTTAAATGACTATTTTTTTTATTTTACTCATTTAACAAAATGTCACGCAGTTTCTCTCTCCTCTCCCCTCTCTTTCTCTCTCCTCCTTCCTGGATTATCACGCTCTCTCTCTCCCCCCCTTCCCGGATGAGATGAGGCCTCCAAAACATGTCACTCTCTGATGACACCACCAGCTCTGCTCAGACCCTGTTCCCTCGTTCACTCCTGGCTCTCTTGCAGCTTAATAATGAATATAAATAACAATAACGTGATCTCCCTTCCACCACATATTTACAGATTGTCTCCATACCAAATCATTTTTTCCACCCTTTTTTTCTATCATATCTTCTCCTCCTCACTCCTCTGCCACCTTCTTCACTTCTCTATTAATACCTCACGGAAACAGAGGGACGAGAGAGAGAGAGATAGTATTCGTTTCCTTCTCTCCTTCTCGAGTTCCTTCCTGAGGCCAAGGTACCGTATGCATGTACGCGTTTTATATTTTTTATATATGTTGTAAATATGTTTCCTTTTTGTGTTGCATGTTTTTTATATCTCGCCGAGATTTGCAGCTGTTTTGTGACCGTTCAATGGATTTCTCTATTGGTAAATTGGTTGGTTTCCTTTTTGAACGGTCTTGTTTGGCTGCTGCCCCCTCGAGCTTTGCTGGTTCTTGTCTGGATCATTGATCGCCCATTTCATCATATAAATGGTGGGAGGATCGTGGACTCTTCATCGTAGATTGGTCTGTGACAGGCAAATCTGACTTCGACATAGATCCTGTTTGTGGAGCAGAAAGTCTCCGATTTGTTCTTGTATGATAGGCCGAACTGAACTGAAAATGTCTTTAGGTTTCCATTGCATCATTCGATCTCAGGGAAAAAAAAGTTTTTCTCTTTTGATCGTTTCACTTATGAATTGCTCCTGTATTCACATGTCAGTTACGTGATCTTCAGGGAGTGGTGGTGAAGTTGGGATCGGATTCCGGGATGAAGCCATTGAGGACGGCGACTTTGATCTTCAAACTCCCGTACTACACGAAATGGGGGGAGAGTCTCCTCATCTGTGGCTCCGAACCAATTTTGGGATCGTGGAATGTCAAGCAGGGATTAGCCCTGAAGCCAATGCACCAAGGTGATGAGCTTATTTGGTGCGGCAAAATCTCGGTCCCCATTGGTTTAGTGTGCGAATACAGCTACCATGTGGTTGATGATGACAGAAATATTCTGAGATCGGAGGCAGGGAAGAAGCACAGACTAATCATGCCTGATGGAGCTCAAGAAGGGGAGGTAGTCGAAATCCACAACCTTTGGCAGGTAATGTTAATGTGTGCAATTGCAGTGAAAAAATCTTTTTAACGCTTGCTGATTCCTCATGTTCCACCTCTTGCCTATTGTTTCTGCAGTACTGCCTGGTAGTTTGAGTTTGATGTGACATTTCTTATGAATTGCACGAACCCTTCTTTATTTTCTGGAACTATGGAATCAATATACTCAAAACTTTGCTTTGTCATGTTCGTATAAGCTCTGCATAACTAGTACTTTCTGAATGCATAGGTGAAAACCATAAACTATTCTTTTGATTTTGAAACGTACTTCTCGGAGCTGTGAGGGACTAGAAATTCCATTTCAAAACTGATAAAGTTCCAATATGAGTGTACCAAGTGGCTTCAAATTTTTATTTTAATACTTTTGAGGGATCAACTTGGATTTTTTATATAGAGTAACGAGATAACTATCATCTAATGTGAATTTCTTAGAGTAGGTTCTGCCATCTTTATTTTGTTCTCCCCATTTGCCACTGTAGTATCCCAAATTAAGGTTTGGTCAGAAAAGTTTGTATTTTAGAAGACGCGACGAAATGTTCGATTGGCACCAATCATAGAGCTGGAATGGTTTCTTTAAGAAGTATTTTGAAATTCTTTTGTGCAGGGGTAGGCTACGGGTACTCACACCCACAGTTGTTCTTTTTTTTTCACCCTTTCTTGTTGCTTTTTTTTACCCCACACGGGTTCATCTTACATTACAAAGAGTTCTAGCACAAGTGGGATGTGTATCCAAGCTCAGTAATCATCCTTTTCCTTATCAAAAAGCAAAAAAAAAAAAAAAAGAACTACATTGAGAAAGAGCTGAAAAAATAGAAAGTTAAAGTTCTGTTCACTGCTTTAGCACATGGTAGAAATATCTTCATGGCAACATTTTGCTAGTTAGATATGAGTTATTGTATCTTTTGGTTATCAGTCCACATAAGAGTTGTGTGAAAATTTTACCCTTTCCGTATCTTCGTGCTATCTAATTATTCATCCACAATGTGTTCCAGGATGCCTCTGAAGCTCTTTTTATGAGAAGTGCATTTAGAGATGTCATCTTTCGTGGAGAGAACACTTTAGAAGCAGAGGAATATTCTGGAGCTCTCAGGAAGAACATGGATCAGAATGGTACTCGTCTTTTGTACTTCAAATACTTCATACTAATCATTCGTCTTTGAAATTTACATTTTCCATTTAACTTGTCTTTTCAGATGCTATTGTTGTCCAATTTATTATTAGCTGTCCAAAAATTCAGGAGGGAGCATCAGTAAGGCTTATACCTTCACTTATTCTTATACGTTTATCATTTCAAGCAATAGTTTGCCCTCTCCCTTCTAGTGAATTTTGTGTGTTAAGTTATATTAAGCATACATAAGATGGTTGCGGACCCAGTGCATGGGGCTTCAGCTAATATTTGGCTTATCTGCAGTACACAAACTGACATTACTAAAGGGGATTGTTTTCATGAATGAATCCTGGCATCAATGTCATGTTTGAGAAATCTCACCATGGAACTAAGGCTTGCCCTAACTAGGAGATTTGCTATATGGTCATACTTCTGAAAATGACCAAGTTCACCTTTTTCTTATATCAGCCAAGTTCTCAGATTATTATAAGTAAACTGATAAATATGCAGGTTCATGTTACTGGAAATGCATTGCGATTAGGACAATGGAGGGCACAAGATGCACTAAAACTAAAATATGTTGGAGATTCAATTTGGAAGGCAGAATGTATACTGCATAAAGTTGATTTCCCAATAAAATATCCTTTTTCTCATTTATATTGGACAGTTTCTCTTCTGTTAACTCAAGATTATGATTCATTTATTCTGTTTGTGTGCGGTCTTTCCACTGCTTTGTCCTTAATTCATTATCAAACATATAAATATTGCCAAGCATGCCAAGGGAGTGGTCCATCATTAGAACTTGGCCCTATCAGAGAGCTTGCGTGTGAGTTCTCAGCAAATTCTTCTCCGAACTACATTATACAGGATGATGGTCCCTTTCGGGTAATATGGATATGCATTCGTCTTCTTAAACAAGATATATAGTTTTTTCAGATAGTCAAATCTTTCTTATTTAAATAAAGAAGTAAAGAAATGAAGCATTAATAGCCATCATTACTTATTTCAGGTAGTCCCTTGGATGGGTGCTGGTGTTGCTATACCAATGTTTTCAGTCAGGTCTCTTGACGATCTCGGAGTTGGAGAATTCCTCGATCTGAAATTACTTGTTGATTGGGCAGTTGATTGTGGCTTTCATCTTATTCAGCTTCTGCCAGTAAATGATACTTCAGTTCATGGAATGTGGTGGGATTCTTATCCCTACAGGTAATTGAGCATTTCTTCTTTTAAGACATGATTTCTTACATCACATCTGGTCTAGTGCCTGTAGATTTTAAGAGATTGATAAAGTATACGGTTACAATGGCAGTTCTCTATCTGTATTTGCATTGCATCCACTTTATCTGCGGGTCCAGTCAATTTCAGAAAACATACCACAGGAGATTAAGGTTCCCTCCTAACCTTCATTTTTTCATTCTTCTGATATGGTTCAGTCCTACTTAACTTTCCATAGTTGTTCCACTTGAAATAGAGCTAGCCTAAATATTCTCTGTTTGTCGGCCTAAAACTTTAATGTCATCTTATTACAGCAAGAGATTGTGAGCCTGAAGGAGCAGCTTAATAAAAAGGTAATGCTTTTCTATTGAATCCACCTGAACTCCAATACCAGTTACAAAAGTAAAAAAAGAAAAGTAGAAATAAGAGAGAACTCTTGCTAATCAACACAGAAATATGTGTTGTCCCCTTGACTTGTCTTTCATGACATTATTTTTCTTACTGTGAACAAATTACGTAATATCTGTAAATGACTTTCCCGTGATAAGATGTTGGTAGAATAAATTTATCTCATAGTGGTAATTTGATTGAGCCCATTCTTGTATATCCATAGGTAAAAACCTTTTGGTGCATAAACTAGATTTGTTGATGGCAACTTACACATGCAGAATTCCACAATTGGACTTCAGGCTAGTGCATGATACAATCAGCTGTGATTTTATTCTTTTTGAAATTTTCATGATTTTCTTATCTTCCTTTAAAAACAAACTTGAACTGTTTCCCTAAACACCAGTGACATTTTACTTGCAAACAATATGATGATAGCAACTTTGCATGTGGGCTCCCATTACTAAAGACTTCATGCAAATATGTAGAAAGGGATGAGAAAGTGGATTCTGGGGGTTGCAATAAAAAACACTTTGCCACAAATTTCATAACTCCCAAAAGCTTAAGTTATTAGGACACCATCCTGTATGTGTCAATATCCTGATCAGTATTTAACTGTCTTGTATACGCTTTGACTTGCCAGATGAACATGATGTGATGCCAGAGGAATTTCAACATCCTGAAGCATGTGCCAATAATCATCATATTGGTGCTTGTGTCACTGGGTCATTTTAGCTTGCGATAGAACTGTGCAGCGCCTAGATGTGCCTGCAGAATATCCGTGACATTTGTACCATATTCTTTTTAAAAGGAAAATTACTTGTCTATAAATAATAAATTCAGAAGAGGCCAAAACATAACATGCATGAAGGCGCGGAGGACCCCCCCCCCCCCCCCCACACACACACACAAAATAATAATAATAATAATAATAATAATAATAATAATAATAATAATAATAAATAAATACATCCCCATGCGAGGATTTACGCACAATTGCAAAAATTAGCAGTCGTATTGGTTTCTCTAGAAACGCGATTACCTTCAAAATGGTAATAAAAAGGAATAAGTTTCCTAATACTAATTATGAGGTTCCTCATGCAGCAGAGAATTTGCTTCCTTCCTCGTGATTTGGAGCAGGTTGATTAAGTTGGTTTCACAACAAACTTGATGAATGCAGTTTGACTAAGAAATAAATTCCCGTCGGCGATTGGCATAGATTGATCGTGGAACTCCACCGTTGAACTCGAGGAGTATCTTTATGGCTTCAAATAAATTGTAAGACCTACAATCCGACCCGGCGCCAGGGATAGGGCCCTATCGTAGACACTTGTGAAACTCGAGGAATGCCTTGGAACGAGACAGACACGATCTGGGTTGAAGAGCAGGGGGGTCCAGGTTGATTGAGTTGGTTTCGCAACAAACTTGATGAATGCCCAGCTGATAGGACTTGTGTAGTTTGTATTGTACACACACACACCCCTGATCATTCTTCTGAATTCCATAGGATGCTCTTAAAGAATAATGTTATCCTAACATCTTAGCACTATTGATTATTCATTAATCTGTGTTTTTTTAGAAAATATCTTTCATGTAGTGTTTGCTTATTGACTTTGATTTTCTGAATTAACAGGATGTTGATTATGAAGCTACGATGACTGCTAAATTGTCAATAGCAAAGAAAATTTTCAATCTAGAAAAAACTAAAATACTTAACTCCAGCTCTTTCAAAAAGTTCTTCTCAGAGAATGAGGTATGGCATATTATCTTTGTCAACTTTAGAAATAAGTCTTATCACCTGAGAATCAGTCTATTATTTGCATGGTCTATAGCAATAAATTTTTGTAAACAGGATTGGCTGAAACCCTATGCAGCATTTTGTTTCCTGAGGGACTTCTTTGAGACATCAGATCATACCCAATGGGGTCGTTTTGCTCAGTTTTCCAGAGAAAAGGTAGCTAAAGGCTTTGTTCAATCCATGATATGCTCATGAGTGATCTTTTAAATAAATATTTTTTTGTTTCCGTCCTTCCCGTCTCTAATCTATGCTAATTGTTCTATTTTCAGCTTGAGAAACTCGTCTCAGAAGGCAATTTGCATTATGATGTCATTTGCTTTCACTATTATATTCAATACCATCTACATTTGCAAGTAAGAACAAATGTCTTATTTATAAGGCTCTTTTCATTCTGTTTCAATTTAATGATTATGCCCAGGGTCCATGATATTTCTAGTGCATCTTTAACCTTCTTTTTCTTGGTCTTTCTCTTCTTATCAGCTTTCAGAAGCAGCATCATATGCAAGGAAGAAAAAGGTAGTTCTTAAAGGTGATTTACCAATTGGTGTAGACAGGAACAGTGTAGATACTTGGGTGTATCCTAGCTTATTCCGTATGAACACATCAACTGGGGCACCTCCAGACTACTTTGATAAAAATGGGCAAAACTGGGGTTTCCCTACGTATAATTGGGAGGAAATGTCAAAAGATAATTATGCATGGTGGCGATCTCGATTAACACAGGTTAATGAAATTTTATCTTCTATTTTAGATAAGTATGGAATCACTGATCCTCACTAACATCCTCTCGTGGGATACCAGATGTCAAAATATTTCACAGCCTACAGGATAGATCATATCTTGGGATTCTTTCGAATCTGGGAACTTCCTGAACATGCTGTTACTGGTCTAGTTGGGAAGTTTCGCCCATCCATTCCCTTGAGCCAGGTATTATGATGCATTTTTCATCAAAAAAAGATTTTAATTTCAAAGGTGTATCAAACCCATGGCTGTAGCAACTTTTTTATCGTTGGAAGACTTACAAAACAAGCGATGAACTGTCTTTCCTTTCCCATTTCTTTGCCTTCTTAATTTTATTTCACCTTGTTAGGAGGAGCTTGAGAATGAAGGCATATGGGATTTCAATCGCTTGAGCAATCCATATATTACGCAAGATTCTCTGCAGGTTTCTGTTGAATGGTGTTTTTATTATTCGAAAATCAATCTTCGTTTCTTAATTTGAAATACCACATCAAGTTAGTTTACTTAATTAGTTTGTTTCCAGGAGAAGTTTGGATCCTTGTGGACTGTTGTTGTTTCGAATTTTTTGAATGAGTATCAGAAATCCTGCTATGAGGTAATGTGGATAATACTCATTGTTTTCTTAATGCTTTCTGGTTTCTGGACTTGCCTTTATTTTTCAAATGAGGGATGAAAGAATAGGGATACATTAGTTCAACAGTATAATGAGAAAAAAATATGCCCACACTACTGACACCTTTTAATTGCATTCCTTCTATTATTCTGGTTAGCATCTTGTTTATATATGCTATCTTGTAAAACTATTTTGTATGAAAAATGTTTAATTTGAATCTTTTAAGAATTTGTTGCAAATGTTTTACCCATCACATCATATTATTGGGTTACCTTTATTATGTTTATTTCTTATATGAGTTTCTCTTATGGATAATACTTGGTATTCATCCATAATTCACAAGATAAGATGTTGTTTGCTTCTAATCTAGACTGATATAACAATTTCTTTTTTGTTTTTTCTCCATTTAGTTCAAGGAAGACTGCAACACGGAGAAAAAGATTATAGCCAAGCTTAAATCAAGTCCTGAGAAATCTTTATGGTCCGAAAAACAAGATGAGCTAAGGAGAGATCTGTTTGATCTTTTAAGAGTATGCCATCACTGACAGCAATAAATTTATGTTATTAATTTTACTTTCCTGAAATGGAACTTCCGTACTTTTGTTCTAAACCTATTGTCATCTAGAGATGCTAGCAATTCTGTGTTGATTATTGTTTGTATTATGATTTTCAGAATATAGTTCTTATTCGAGATCCTGAAGACTCGAGGAAATTTTATCCCCGTTTTAATCTTGAAGATACTTCCAGTTTTCAGAATTTAGATGAACACAGGTACTTATAATATTCTCTAAGACAATGTTTATTGATCCGTAGCCTATTTTTATTGAATATCATGAACATTCAAATGTTTTAGCTAATATTGTATTCTTGAAAAGTTGTTTCTTAAATTTTGTATGAGAGTAAGTTTGCTCTGCAGTTTTATTATGCCAACCAAGACCTCGAATGTCCTATACAGTAATTCTTTTTACTTCTTACCTTGTTCTCCTTGCTTCAGCAAAAATGTACTCAAAAGATTGTACTACGATTATTACTTCTGCCGGCAAGAAAATCTGTGGCGTCAAAATGCACTCAAGACTTTGCCTGCCCTATTGAATTCATCTGAAATGTTGGCATGCGGAGAAGATCTTGGACTCATTCCTTCTTGTGTTCATCCAGTATGTTACTTCACTTGCAAATAAATATGTAGTTCATAGTTTTCTGCTGATAAATCAATTAAACTTATTGTTCAGGTCATGCAAGAATTAGGATTAATCGGTTTGCGCATCCAAAGGATGCCAAGTGAACCTGGGATAGAATTTGGTATACCCTCCCAGTACAGCTACATGACGGTGAGGTTCTCCAAATAACTGCTTTTCTGCATGAATTAAATAATTAGTTTATACTTTTGACACATGAAGTATCTGATTGAACTGAAGTATTCAGATTGTGAATTCCAAAACATAATTGCATTGCCCATGTTGGCTATTTATATATTGATCGCAGATGTAATATTCTTCATCTCAGTAGTCCCATGGAATTCTGGTGATTTAGTTATAGAAGAATGACCATCTCCCGGTCTGCAGGTCTGTGCACCTTCTTGCCATGACTGCTCCCCCATGCGTGCTTGGTGGGAAGAAGATGAAGAGAGAAGGTGGCGTTTTTATAGGACAGTTATGGGATGCAATGATGAGCCGCCTTCACATTGCACACCAGACATAGCATATTTTATTCTTCAGCAACACTTCCAGTCTCCATCAATGTGGGCAATCTTCCCACTTCAGGTACTTTAAATTTAAGTTATTCCATCTTTATAGGTTCAAATCGTGACTTCACTTCATAATTAATTTTATACTTGCTTAGGATTTACTAGCACTGAGAGAAGAATACACAACTAGACCGGCAACAGAGGAGACGATCAATGACCCTACCAACCCAAAGCACTACTGGCGATACCGTAAGTACATGTAAATTTTAACTTCGTTTTATGCTTAAGAAAAGGAAATAAGTTACTTAATTTTTAGAACTTAAATGTAAGAAATTATTATTAGGAGGAGGTATTATAAAAGGTAGTACAAATCAATTTAAAGAAAGGGCTAGATACGAACTTTGAGGAGAGCTTTTAGGTGTCATCTGATTGTTGAATACCTCTTTGATTTGAAGGTGAATTATATAGGAAAATACTAAGGCAACTATGACTTATGGATCGAAATGTTGATTGATGAATAAATTTATATTCTCTATTAGTTGTTGTAGCTTAGGATAAGAACATTAGGAGTTAAGATAAATGCCATGAATTACTAGGCTCAATTTAAGAAACAAACATATTCTCTGCTCCTACTGGTAAAAAATTAAAAGAGATTCAACTAAGGTTGTTTGTAATTGTGATTGTCTTTAGATTGTCTATTGATGCTCCAATAAATGTTGAAGTCTTTGACATTATACAGATGGATTGCAAATGAAAGCCTCTAGTCAACCTTTCTCTTCTCACGAATGAAAAGAAATGTTGAAACTTTACAACCTAATGGTCCCAAAAGAGAGGCAAAATCGTCCAAAACTGACACAGAAATATGAAGGAACAATACATTGTATGCTTGATTAACTAATGATATGACTCTTGATAGGAACTATTGGAAAAATATTATCCCTATAATCATCCTGAGTAATGGATAATAAGATCTTGTTTTTGTCGTAACTGATAGTGTGATTAATTAAAACATGCAAGATAAATTCTCATACTTGGGGTCGATAACTTTTCCCCTATAGAATGCCTCTTTCTTTCCTGAAAGAATGGTTTCTCCTAGACAAAATTAAATAACTCATGACATGTGATTGATACCTTAATGCAGCACTCCCTGTTACCAGCTCTCTCCAGCACTGCATGCTGTCCATGTTATTCATTTAGCCACTGACCTCTCTATGATTCTATGTGCAGGAGTCCATGTTACCTTAGAATCACTTTCACTCGATAAGGATCTGAAAACGATGATAAAAGATCTCATAAAAAGTAGTGGAAGATCATATCCTGTGATTGATGGTGCAGGCACGCAAGAGAACAAAAAATATGTAGCCAATTCAGCTAAGAATAACACAGAGCAGACTCTGGAAAAGATCTCCATGGTCCAGATAAATGGCATTGCATAAAGGTGCAAGCCAAGTCATCCTTCAAGTAGAGCATAATATTCAGCAACCTTTAACATAGGGGATCAATCATATTATTTACATATTTGAATAATTTTGTATAGCACATTTTTTTATATGTAGAACATGAGCATTGTGTCATATGGGAGATCTCAGGATGGTATCTATTCTTTATTAAGTTCTCTGGTGCAGCTAATCCTGCCATTTACATCTCAATATGAGTCGCATCGGTAACCGCAATTTGGCCATTTGTTGGAGGAATTGTATTTGGATTTATAGACATTGATGCAACATGAAACTTTTGATCTTATCATTTGAACAACTTGTCTTTTCATGAGGAGTCCAGTTCTTGTAACGCGCCATCCACCGCCGCCACATCGCCGGATCCCAACGATGGCAACCGTCGCCGGAATCCGAGACTGCGCGTGAGGGAATGGCTCAACGCAGGCTCTCTGTTCTCCTCTCCCACCTCCCGAAAGCTGACCCCTCTTGTCCCCCTCCTGGGCCTCGATTACCCGGCGTCGCCGCTGCGCCTTGTTCCTCCGCTGCCGGAGGCGGCGGATGCGTGGATGGTCACGGAGATGGAGGGGATAGGGACTGCGTCTTTTGCAGGATAATACGCGGCGTTTCGCCGGCGTTCAAGGTAATGATCGAAGTTGGAGCACGTTGTCATGGATTCGAAGAAGCGCATCCGAAGTTTGGTGAAAAGTCTATTCGTTTATGGAAGTTTGTAAGGAAAAAGAAAATTAGTTTGCTTGATGCAATTTTGCGATTTTATAGCCGGTCCAGAAAAAAGAAAATTACTCCGCCTATATTTTATAGTGGGTCCCAAGTCCGGATAAAGGAGGAGGATTGTGTTAGGTCCGACAGCCAGCGTAAAATCCTGTCGAATTTTATGAACATGGATCAACGAATATGCGTCGTATGATCCATGTAGCCGATCCCATCTAATGAGATAAGACTTTGTTGTTATTATCGTCGTCGTCTTTTCATGATTCATATATCTTCAAGACTATAATGTGTCTGTTTGGGCAATAAATGAAAAGGTAAATCTTAACCAAGTCGAGGACTTTAGAAATTGAACTTGAAGTTATTGTCTTTCTGGATCTGGATCTTCCAACTTGGAACCTAAATCCGTTGGACATGCGAACCAGTCAAATTTGGTTTTGAACAAATTGTGTTGAGACATTTATATGATAAATCTCTGTTTAATGAGACCCCGGAAGCGTTGAAAGACGAATTAACCAAATGCACTCCTATCACTAAAAAAGATGTGCAAGACTACAAAGATGAGGACTAGTCGCAAAATTGCATTCAACCTTCACATGATAACTTTGTTTAACTCTTCTTCATTCAACAACAATAGTAACCAAGAACATGCAAAACATCGAACTTGTTATAAAGTATTTGAGGTTACGCAAAATATCGAAACATCTAGATCAAGCTTGATAATCTTGCCTCTCTTCTTGAACTGTTTGAATAAGCTTCTAAATTAAAACATGAGACATCCGATAAGATCATGCAAATGAGATCGGAATCAATTAGAGGTTTAAGAACCACAAGGTCGAAATCTTGATAAGCTTGCCCTCGGTGCCGAAAGGCCTATAGTGTCAAACTCAATTCAATGTCAAATTTAAACTACATTTAATTTCACTGAAAAATAAACTTGCATCTACGTACACATTTATGAGTGTTTGGTTGCGGAATAAAACAAGAATATCATATTCTCAAAAAAGTTAGATATGTGCTTATTTTGCTTTGTGTTTGATTAAAAAAGAATAAAATTTTTAAAATATAATATTTTATAATTAATTTTTTTATTATAAATCATTGATACTAATTATTATTATAATAAGACGAAAACTTAAATAATAATATACAAATTGAAATAAAAAATTTAAAATATAATTAAAAAGTATGAGAATATAACTATTTTGATAAATGAACTATATTCTCAATTCGATATTAAACATAACGATTTCATGACTAGATATGCTCCTATTTGATTGTATTTGGAAAATACTCATTATTCTGTGATTTATTCTAGAACGAAATGGTGTCTTACTATTCAAGTTTGTTGCACTATTCTTTTATTTTCAATGCATTCAACATAAAGGAAGTTTAGACCAAACAATCCAGTTCCCTTATGTATCATAGATACACAGCAAAATGTCGTGCTGCCTGACCGGTGCAAATCCAATTGATTAAATAAGATCCCACAAGATGAGTTAATTAAACAGCCAATTTGGAATATTGTCATCTAGGCGAATTAGTCATGCTCATAACTCCAGATACTCCATTTTGTCAAGAAATTTATGCTCGTCCGAGAAAAACCAAAAGATGCAAAAACAAATTTATGTTCCACACAACAAAGCAAACAAAATGCTAAATGTTCCAATTTAAGGCATCAGATGGCAGAAAAGGATAGTGAGACAGCGAATCATCAATATCATCCTCCAGGATAAGTAGCACATGAAGAAAATGTGACAATGCCCAAAAGCTAAGACATTATGCGAGCTGATCTCACATAAAGGCTATCCACGACCTTGCCAATGTTACTGATTGTTTCCAAAGTCGCAGGAAATATTGCATCAGTCTTGGGGTCCTCAAAGATAATAAGGCAGCCAGCACCTTGGTCAAGGGTCCCTGCAAACTTCTTGTCAAGTATCATTTGAGACAGTTTCTTCTCTACATGATCGACTGGCAGCTCGATCATTTCAGCAACATGTGCAATTTCCACTCGTGAATAGGGTTCTATCAACCTGCAAAGGTTCTGCTCCAGGAGGGTATCATACAAGGATGACAGATGTCTGTGCACTATAGGGTCTTCTCCTAGCTGTGCCGTGTAGTTTCGGAGGGCAGTTTGAAACAGTTTGAGTGAACGTTTTGCATGGGCATCGGCAACTGCTTTCATTGCATCCAAATCAGGACCTACATACTGCAATCCAGCCTTAGAAGATATTATACCAGCAACATCTTCAGCCTGGCTAACCATAATCTTGCACAAGAGCATGTATTTGAGGCTGAAAATAGCTCGAGGGTCCTCTAAAGCATTAAAGGCTTCAAATGCCTCAAAGAAATAGCTGTATGCAGTCTTGTAGTCCTTCTCTTCTGCATGAAGGATCCCACTCTGCAAATCTATAGTGCCCTGCTGTGCTGGTGGGACATAGATTGCATTAGCAGCAGTTCTTGCTGCTGTTAGTGCAGCTTTAGCCTTTGGCAGGTTTCTCAAGGAAAAGTGGAGCTTGCTCTCTAGGAGATCAATGTCCACTAGTAGTAGTTTGTCATCCAACCTTCTAACTTCCTTGATCAGGCTAGAAAGAAGCGTCAAGGCCTCAGAATATTCCTTGCTTTCCAACAGAAGAGCAGCAAGCCTTGCCTCAACTCGTTGTCTGAGAAACGTACGCTTCTCTGCACGGGTCCATTCCACCATTTCCTTGCAGAGGGAGATCTGAAGATCAGAAGTCCCTGGTATCTTGGCCACTGCATCAATAATGCTCCTCACAATTTTTGCAGTTTTTGCTTTTGGAATTACTGAAAAGAAGGGCCTGAGCTGGGTCAGAAGGCTCCTCAAATCCTCAGCTTTCTTTTCTTGTGTAAGTAACTCCGTAAGGTTTGTGATTGCCTGTTCTTTTACACGTAATGCCTCCGAGGAAGATGAAGGATTGTCTATGACACGATAAAGAATAGAAATAGATTCAGAAGGATCTTTAGCCTCCAAAGCCAATGCAACCGAATCAGTTGTAGCTGGAAGATATGAAGCATCCATTGTTGACACCTTTATCATCAAAGATATTTGGTTCAGAAGAACAAATGTAAAACAGTTAGTATGTGTTGCCAAAATAATCAAACACAGCTCTTAAAAAAGATACAAAACTTGCAAGAAAAAAAAGGAGGTTAAATGTGGTATAAAATAAAATATGCATTCCAGAGTCGAGAAGTACTTATTATCAACTAAACAACTAGATAAAAGAAAATGTATCAATAAACCATCGCTTAAGAAATTGAAACTCTTTTTTCTAATGGAACCAAAAGTCTTCCACACTAAAGAACAAGAAAAACTATGATATAAATATCATGCCCCATCACAAATGAAAGGACACCCCTCATGTGCATCAATTTGCATAATTCCCATGAATTTGACTTTGATTTTGTCATGCAAGGAGTCCCTGTAATTGTACAAATTCAATAATGCCCATAGTAGTACAAAGTTCTGAGCCAAATCATATTTTTTAAGAAACCACACGACATTTTTGCGACAATATCCATTTGAAATAAGAACTCCGCATTCTAGTGGCATCATTATGTGAAACCCAGTTCACATACCCCAGGTTGTTTACATATCTCAAAAGAACGAAACTAAAGGGCTCCAATACCATGCAGAAAAAAATCGACTTTGACTAGTTAGCTACTTGCACACTTTTCTTCTGTAGTATATGATACAGAAAGAATCTATTCTTTTTTGTTTAACATGAAAATACAAAAAATGCATTTAACAAAAAATAACTTTAGCAGAACTTGAATCTTAATAATCCTCTTAACTTACTGTGAACTAGATCTTTAAGCTCAACAAGAGAAATCAGACTAAGGGAACCTTTCTATGGGCAATGGGGAACGATTGAACTAGCTCTTGGCGGCAGGGTCACAAATCTAGCCAAGCACGCTGAAGATCTAGATCTTCATTGCCAAGAGGGAAGAAAGGGCTTGTTCTCCAACAAGATCTACGATCTACAGAGGGTGGTAAGAGTCAATCACCAATGAACACCTGATAGAGACAGATGAGATCTGAGGATGGTGAGAGGCGGCAGTTGTTAAGGGAGAGAAAATTGGGAAACGGGGAATATAAAGGGCTTAGATATAGGACTTTTATTATGTGTAAAACTAAGGTTGATATCCTGGCCCTCGAATTAAAAATAAATACTGATCAGGATGGTACCCAGTTTTTTGTTTTACATTAGTTGCTGAAAATTCTGGCAGTGAATAAATTTTTTTTGCAGTGATTAAATTTTTTTACGGATACAATTTGCTGTGTGGTGCATAGAACAGCCAACTCAATACCCCCATGTATCTCATCTTTTTTCCTGGGCCTTTGTTTGAATTGAGGGAAAAGAGGGGTAAAGAGGGGGAAGGGAAGGGAGATTTTTTTTACTTAATTTGGATGGAGGAGGGGGGACAAAGTGAAAGACAAAAAAAAATTAATAAATGAAATGATTTAACTGCCCTAAAATTTCTTTTTCTAAAAAAAACTGCCCTCAAATTTGTAATATATTATTATTATCAATGTTGTCAAACACGTAAAACGGACACCACATGGAGGGCAGGGAAAAAAACATAAATCATGTAACATGTAACACGGCACAGCCAATTCTTCCAGATTATTTATTTATATATTAATTAGCACAAACCTAAATATAATATTGTAATTTATTTATAATAAAACAAAATTTTCATCAAGTTATCAAATATTCTAAAACCAACCAATATCCAAATTCAAAATTACCAAATTAAACATGTCAAAACCTAACTAAACATGCACATTAATGAAGGACAACAACTGTTACTTAAATAATCTTAACTTAAAGTCTTAAACAGGCTTAAAAAATTAATTATAATATTCTATAATCCTGAGTTGGACTTGGTATTGGCATTAGTTGGTGATCAACTTGAATATGGTGATGATATTTGTGGTGCTGTATTAAGCATACGTTTTAAACTCCGCCTATATTTTATAGCCGGTCCCAAGTCCGGATAAAGGAGGAGGGTTGTGTTAAGCCCCGACAGCCAGCATAAAATCCTGTCGAATCTTATGAACATTGATCAACGAATATAGCGGAATGGCGTCGTATGATCCATGTAGCCGACCCCACCTAGTGGGATAAGGCTTTGTTGTTGTTGTATTCTATAATCCTGAGGGAGGTCAAGGCGGACACTTGGCGAACTAATAGAGCAAGATCTATTGGTGAATAATATACCGAAAGGTTTGGTTACTAATAGAGCGGAATGGCGTCGTATGATCCATGTAGCCGACCCCACCTAGTGGGATAAGGCTTTGTTGTTGTTGTTGTAGTATTCTATAATCCTATTCCTAACTTTTTTGAGAAGAAAGCGGACGACTAGCAAGGAGGTAGTCGTCAGAAGTTTCATTAATATCATATGCGATTACAACCGAAACATGAAAGAAAAACAAAAGATAAGTTGGGGTAGTTCCACCAGTACACAAATTTTACTACATTACATATATTTCCTCCATTTCCCATGGATTGCCCTTGCATGGTGCCCCACATTCTCCACATAAGCATCCTCTGCAGCCAAATGGCCCAGATATATGCCAGCGGGCGCACCCTCGTCTTTTGCATATATAAACACGTTATTGGGGGTCCTGCAGCCACTACAAAAGGAGTGCCAGAATACAGCTTCTGAGGTGTTGTTGATCCATCCAATGCCCGCCTCGGCCCAGACGTGATTAGCCATGGAGCATCTAAAGAACAGGTGGGCAGTATCCTCATCCACCTCCCCACAAATGGCACACCGAATGTCAGAGTTTCCTGCCCACCGCTATCTGTATACCTTTGTCAGAACTCTCCTGCCGCTGCCATTGTCATTTGCTATGTACCAACAATCTTCCACCCTTGCATCTCTATTTGTTGCCATCTGAAACAAGCAAGGGAAATCCATCCACAAGGAACAAGTGGCCAACTATCCTTCCAGAAATAAAAGTCAGAACCTCTGCCAAGAGTAGGAAGGAAGACTTGGCGGATATGTGGCATAATTTCTGCAACGCCTCGCCAAAAGGAGGAAGCCCCACTTACCACCTCCATTCTAGAGTCCCAGTTAAGACTATGGCCGTAACAGGCAAGTCATAAACATCTTCAGGGAGACCTCTGCACAGGTCTCCCTGCTCCAGAACAGGGGGTATGCAGGTCACCCTGTTTGCCTTGCGCACCTGGTGCGAGCAGGGAGACCTTGGCGCAGGCCTCCCTGCTCGCGAGCAGGGAGAATCACAGGCCTCCCTGCAGCCCTGCATGGCATGGGTGCCACCCTGCTCGTGAGCAGCTCGCAAAGCGAGCAGGGAGACCTCCGCGCAGGCCTCCCTGCTCGAGAGCAGGGGGCAGCGCAGACCTTGCGAGCCCTGCACGAGCAGGGAGACCTCGGTGCAGGCCTCCCTACTCGTGGGCAGGGAGCATCGCAGGCCTCCCTGCTGCCCTGCGTGGGCAGGGAGACCTCGGTGCAGGCCTCCCTACTCACGAGCAGAGAGCCCTGCTGCTCCCTGTGCGCTGAGGTTGCAAGCAGGGAGACCACAGCGCAGGGCTCCCTGATTGCGAATTGAGGTAGGGTGCGACAGAAAAAGTACGGTGACACGAGAGAGAGAGGAGTAAGTGAGTACCGGCGAGCGATCGATGACAGCAGCAACGCGAGGCGGCAGCAGCGCACAGAGGCCGGCGGCTGCAACACACGGCGGTGGGCGGCAGGCGGCGGAGCAGCAGCAGAGGTAACTAGGGCATCTTTTCTTTCTCTTCCTTATGTTTTGGCCTCGCGTGGTCCACTAACTCAGCCCCCAAAAAAAGGTTATTTCATAAATCTCTCCTAAACTATTACAATTTTTCACATCTAACTCTTAATTATGAACTTATTTTTTCGAATCCCTAAACTATCGACTTTTTTACTTTAATCCTTCCGTCCACTTCTGGTACATTCTTTGTTACTTTTACCTTTTTTCATTCATGAAAAGACTAAATCACCCCTCATCATGTAATACATCAAATAACAAATATAAAAGATAAAAAATTAGAAAAAAATCCCGGCAAAGATCGATCTGCGTTACCAGCAAGAGAGGAGGGAAAGCTTTCCTTGTGTTGTGATAGTTCCTTTTCTTTTATTTTTTATACTTATTATTTGATGTGTTATGGAGGGAAGGGTAATTTAGTCTTTTCATAAATGAGAAAAGTAAAACCAACAGAAAAAGTAACAAAAATGGATGGGAGGATTAAAGTGAAAAAGTTGTGATAGTTTAGGGATCCAAAAAAAATTTCATAATTTGGGGTTAGATGTGAAAAATCGCGATAGTTTAGAAGTGATTTATGAAAATAACCCAAAAAAAACTTGCCACCAGCACAGGATCTATCGCTTTCTGGAAACGTGCCAAGGTAGGAACCAGCACGAATTGTCAGATTCTACGAGTTAGAGTTGGGACCTAATTTTGACAACATTAATTCTTTTTCTTATTCTTATTATTATTATTATTGTTATTTAACAAAAATATAATTATCATATTTTTTTTAAAAGGACACAATTATCTTATAAAATTAATTTCTAAATCTTCCCCTTCATTTCCCTCCTCCAAAGAGAGTTAAAAAAAAAGTTTTCCCCCATTTTTCTCTCTTTCCTTCCAATATTTTCCCTTTCCTCTGATTACTTTTAACGACCATGTATTAATATAAAAGAATGAATTTTCAATGCAAAGCTCTTCTACCGTACTACTGCAACTCTTCATTTCATCTCGACATATATATGTTGGATAAGATTCTTACATATTTCTATGACAAGTAGATATCCAAAATGTGGCACTAGAACAAATGGGAAGTTTTTGAAATTCTAGTTCATTAGACCCTCAAACACTTTACATATTCCGAATATCCATACCTGAGTCTAGTGCTATAACCCATGTGGGATTTTTGGAACTCCCTGCATCTGACCCTTTAGTCAAGTACCTATTCCCAATACCCATCCCCCAAAATTGCTCTTATTTTGATTGATTTGATTTTAAAAGTACCTGTCGAATCTTATGAACATGGATCAACGAGCGTCGTATGATCCATGTAGCCGACCCCACCTAGTGGGATAAGGCTTTGTTGTTGTTGTTGTCGATTTGCTCTCGCTACCATCTTGCTCAATTAGTTGAGAACATGCAGTTTTATTTAACATGTACAAAGTTTAGGCCAAAAAGGCCCAAGATTATATCATGAGATATGAGGTCAGTATACTTTCATGTAGTAATATGACCGATCCTTCGTATGTACCTACATATTCCCTCCATCCTTAATAACATGGCAACTTGAAATCCTCTCAAAAGAACATGACAACTTGAAATGTTGCAACATCTGCATTTGTGCACCCCCTAATTAACCTAAACATACCCGTTAGAACAGATATTTTTACAGGAAAAAATAGATTTCGATGGGTAACTGAGCAATAGAAAATGAGGACGGACATGGATCCCTCATAAATACCAAAAAGGGCACAACTCAAATCACAAGTCGTGCACCCCCACCTCAACTCATATGACATTGAGTATCCTCTTTCTCATTGCAATGAAATATCTATGTATAACTTTTATTGATGTCTTATCCCTCCATAGTGATCTACATTCTAGTTTCTACTCGTAAAACCCCATAACCTGCTGCTTCTCCTCCTAGTAGATGATAAAGCTTAGAAACATTAAAGTTTTGAAGACCACATCTAATATCTCCCCTAAATTTGTCTAAGAAAATGCCTGCAATCACAATTAAGGAGAAGGTATAACTCATTAAGCACTGATTAAAATGTTGAGGTGAAGGAAGGCATCCAATATCCCCCTGGGATGCAGTCTCAACTAGACTTCAACCGACGCTCATCAGTCATCACTCATCAGTCATCACTTTACAAATAACTCTGCATCATAATGCAAAGTCAGCATAAAGAAGTTTCAACCTTGGGCAAAACAATTATTGCACACTTCCACATGGAGAAGACTCCTTACACAAGACCATTAACCTAATTGTGAACTTGCTGCATAACACAAACACTGCAAAAATACTAAAATAATGCTTTCTTGATGCAAAAATACTCCTGATTGTGCTCGTCACTTCCCCGCCCAGCATGGAGTACACCTCTAGGTCCCTGAAGGTGTCCGATTTCCATTTCCAGCAATCCACCTCAGCAATGGCAGGAGACATGTGAGCAATTTGTCCCAGCAGCGAAACCAGTTCCTCAAACCTTTGATCAGAGAGGTGCGTGGAGAAGGACAGCGCCCAAGTGCCGCTGCCATTGTCATCTGCTATGTACCAACAGTCTTCCACCCTTGCATTTCTATTTGTTGCCAGCTGAAACAACCGAGGGAAATCCATCCACATGGGATTCAGACCAGACCAACTATCCTTCCAGAAATAAAAGTCAGAACCTCTGCCAAGAGTAGGAAGGAAGAATTGGCGGATCTGTGGCATAATTTCTGCAACGCCTCGCCAAAAGGAGGAAGCCCCACTTACCACCTCCATTCTAGAGTCCCAGTTAAGACTATGGCAGTAACAGGCAAGTCATAAACACCTTCAGGGAGACCTCTGCGCAGGCCTCCCTGCTCCAGAACAGGGGGCATGCGGGTCACCCTGCTTGCCTTGCGCACCTGGTGCGAGCAGGGAGACCTCCGCGCAGGCCTCCCTGCACGTGAGCAGCTCGCAAAGCGAGCAGGAATACCTCCGCGCAGGCCTCCCTGCTCGAGAGCAGGGGGCAGCGCAGGTCTCCCTGCGCCCCTTGCGAACCCTGCACAAGCAGGGAGACCTCGGCGCAGGCCTCCCTACTCGCGAGCAGGGAGCATCGCAGGCCTCCCTGCTGCCCTGCGTGGGCAGGGAGACCTCGGTTCAGGCCTCCCTACTCGCGATCAAAGAGCCCTGCTGCTCCCTGCGCGCTGAACGCGAGCAGGGAGACCACAGCGCATGGCTCCCTGATTGCGAATTGAGGTAGGGTGCGACAGAAAAAGTACGGCGACGCGAAAGAGAAAGATGAGTAAGGGAGTACCGGCGAGCGATCGATGACAGCAGCAACGCAAGGCGGCAGCAGCGCACAGAGGCCGGCGGCTGCAACACACGGCGGTGGGCGGCAACAGGCGGTGGAGCAGCGGCGGAGTTAACTAGGGCATCTTTTTTTTTCTCTTCCTTAGGTTTTGGCCTCACGTGGTCACCCACCCACCCCAAAAAAAAAAAAGAAATTGGGACTTAATTTTGACAACATTATTATTTTTCTTATTATTATTATTTAACAAAAATATAATTATCATTTTTTAAAAAAGGGAGGACACAATTATCTTATAAATTAATTTCTAAATCTTCCCCTTCGGTTCCCTCCTCCAAAGAGAGTTAAAAAAAAAAGTTTCCCCATTTTTCTCTCTTTCCTTCTAATATTGTGCCTATTCCCAATACCGGCCATCTCCCAAAATTGCTCTTTTTTTTATCATCTACATGATTTTAAAAGTGCTCGGCTTGCATTTTTGTTTTGATTGATTTGCTCTCGCAACCATCTTGCTCAATTAGTTGAGAACATGCAGTTTTGTTTAAAAATGTAGAAAGATTAGCCAAGATTATATCATGAGATATGAGGTCAGTATACTTTCATGTAGTAATATGATGGATCCTTCGTATGTACCTACATATTCTCTCCTTCCCCTAATAACATGGCAACTTGAAATCCTCTCAAAAGAACATGGCAACTTGAAATCTTGCAACATCTTCGTTTGTGCACCCCCTAATCAACCTAAACACACCCGTTAAAGAACAGATATTTTTATGAGGAAAAAAAGATTTCGATGGGTAACTCAGCAATAGAAAATGAGGACGTGGATTCCTCGTAAATACCAAAACGGGCACAACTCAAATCACAAGTCGTGCACCCCACCTCAACTCATATCACATTGAGTATACTCTCTCATTGCAATGAAATATCTACATTTTGGTTTCTACTAGTAAAACCCCATAACCTGCTGCTTCTCCTCCTAGTAGATGATAAAGCTTAGAAACATTAAAGTTTTGAAGACCACACCTAATATCTCCCCTAGATTTGTCTAAGAAAAATGCCAGGAGAAGGTATAACTCATTAAGCACTGATTAAAATGTTAAGGTGAAGGAAGGCATCCAATATCCCCCTGGGATGCAGTCTCAATTAGACTTCAATGGACGCTCATCAGTCATCACTTTACAAATAACTCTGCATCATAATGCAAAGTCAGCATAAAGAAGTTTCAACCTTGGGCAAAACAATTATTGCACACTTCCACAAGGAGAAGACTCCCTACACAAGACCATTAACCTAATTGTGAACTTGCTGCATAACACAAACACTGCAAAAATATTAAAATAATGCTTTCTTGATGCACGGATAAGCCCACCAACAGAAAGTGACTAGGCCTTGAGAGAAGAAGCAGCAGAACCTATAAAACTTTTTTTTAGGAGAAAACCTATAAGAACTTTGCAACCAAGCTCTACATTATATGTTATATTGAATTGTTTTCATCTATAATTAGGGAAAGGAAAGCAATAGACAAGAGAAAATTAAATTATTACAATGACAATTATATGTGAAACTAAACATCACTTGAAAGAATACTTTTCACAAGTTACATTTTAGTCTATGAACTAAGTAAGAACTTCCGGTCAGTTTAATTGTCCAATTGGTTTGACATGCATGCAAATTGTAAAGTAGGATCCAAAGAAAATCCATAGAAAAAATATACTAGAACAAATTAGCTTTCATTCTTTCTTTTGGCTTGAAACCTTTCTAGGCGTAGAAATTGCAGTGCGGTATTATAGTTTATTTCATGCAATTACATAATCGAGTTTTCAATTATATCTCCAAACGCCAAACATCCAACCCGTCCTTTACGCAAGCCATGCTTACACGTCTTTCAATCGACAAACAAATTACATGAACAACATTCAAGAAGAGTTCAAATTCGAGTGAAGTAGAATTCAAAAGAGAGAAAAAAATGGGGATAAACTCCAGAGATGCAGGTTCGTCATAGAAACTCGAGTTGAGGGCACTTTGAAGGATCCCCAACCAGATGGAAGCATGTCCGAAGATCCTAGTTCTAGGCTGGAGATGGCGCGGAGATCGGATAAGGTCAGAGGACGATGACGGAGAAGAGGATCCGCTGATGATAAACACTCCACGAGAAACTGGAGTCGACATGTTCCTCTTTTCCTATGGCTCTTCCTTGGCCGCAATGAAGCGAGGAAGAAACCTCTTATACAGCACATGGGCCAATACAAATCTGCACCTGTTTTGTTATGTTATGTGCAGTTAAGCACGTAACGTTGTGGGCTAAGGGTTCCACATCAATTACTATATATATATATATATATATATATATATATATATATATATATGTATGTATGTATGTATGTATGTATATATATATAGAGATATGTATGTATGTATGTATATGGTTTAATGAATATACAAAGCAGTATTTGTTTCACATGTTGTTGCGCGTCGTGTGAGTCGTCGATCCATGCATCAAGGGTAGCCTTGCAGATGTCTCTCGCACCACTCTCTCTCTCTCTCTCTGTCGCTTTATCCTTTTTCCTTCTCTAATTCCTCTTTGTCTGTCTGGCGGATGACGAAGGTTGTAGTGGCGAATAAATGTGTGTTGAGGAGAAAACTTCTAGGAACTTTGCAACCCAGCTCTTTATTATAGTTGTATTGAATCATTTTCATCTATAATTAGGGAAAGGAAAGCAGTGGACGAGAGAAGATTAAATTATTACGATGACAATTATATGTGAAACTAAACATCACTTGAAAGAATACTTTTCACAAGTTACATTTTAGTCTACGAACGAAGTAAGAACTTCCAGTCAGTTTAATTGTCCAATTGGTTCGACATGCATGCAAATTGTAAAGTAGGATCCAAAGAAACTCCATAGGAAAAAAAATACTAGAAGAAATTAACTTTCCTTCTTTCTTCTGGCTTGAAACCTTTCTTGGCGTAGAAATTGCAGTGCGGTATTATAGTTTATTTCTTGCAATTGCATAATCGAGTTTTCAATTATATGTCCAAACCCCAAACATCCAACCCATCCTTTACCCAAGTGTCTTTCAATAGACAAACAAATTACATGAACAACATTGAAGAAGAGTTCAAATTTCGAGTGAAGTAGAATTCGAAAAAGAGAAAAAATGGGGATAAACTCCATAAATGCAGGTCCGTCATAGAAACTAGAGCTAAGGGCACTTTGAAGGATCCCCAAACAGATGGGAAGCATACCTGAATCTCCTAGTTCTAGGATGGAGATGACGCAGAGATTAGATAAGGTTGGAGGGCGGTGACAAAGAGGAGGATCCATTGACGACGAGCACTCCGCGAGAGACCGGGGAGTTCCTATTTTCTTGCAGCTCTTCCTTGGCCGCAACGAAGCGAGGAAGAAACCTCTTATACAACACGTGGACCAACACAAATATGGGCTTATTTTGTTATGTTATGTGCAGTTAAGCCCATAACGTTGTGGGCTAAGGGATCCATGTATATATATACACACACGGTTTAATGGATATACGAAGCGATTTTGTGTCACATGTTGTTGCACGTCACGCGAGTCATCGATCCATGCATCAAGGGTAGCCTCGTAGATGTCTCTCGTGCCACTCTCTCTCTCTCTCTCTCTCCGTCTCTTTGTCCTTTCTCCTGCTCCAATTCCTCTTCGTCTGTCTAGTGGATGACGAAGATTATAGTGGCGAAGGCCTTTCTCTCTCCCTCCCTTCCCCCTTATCTCTCTCTCTCTCCCTCCCTCTCTCTCAGTCTTCCTCCCTCCCTCTCTTTCTGTAAAATATTCCTAGTTGTCGCGTGTCTCCCTCCCTCTAAAACATTCATAGTCGTCGTGCATCTCCCACCCTCCCTCCCTCTCTTCCTCCCCCTCTCTCTCTAAAATGTTCTCCCTCCCTCTCCGTCTCTTTGTAAAATGTTTTATTTCTCTCTGGTGATCGCAAGGGGCTTGTTGCTGTGCAATCTCTCTCTGTCACAGACACCGGTCTACTTCATTTTTTTAACTTTCGGATGACACGAAGCTCGGATGGACAGCTCTCATGACACGCCACAGTGTGCGAAGCAAAATCCGCTTCGTATACTCATTAAACCCATATATATATATTCATTAAACCCATATATATATGGAGGGATTAATGGAGGTGTAACACCCTTTTTGGGTGAAACATTGTGCAATACTTTCATCTGGACCATCCATTTTTCATCAATCATTTAGATTATTTATCATTTTTTTCTCTCTCTTTCTATTCCCGTGATGTCTCTCTTCTCTCTCTCCCCTCCGATCACTGTCGTCACCACTGCCTGTGAGAGTCGGCCTCCACCCGATGCCTACCTCTTAATCTTCTCTCTCTCTTGACGATCGACGACGGGACAAACCTAGACAACGGGATCTGATGGGCAGCAATCGGGGGCAGTGAACGTGGTGATCGAGGGTGGCGATCAGCGATCAACAGTCAAAGAATAGGGCCGGCGCTTGGCATTCGCACTCGCAATGGGGGGCATCGGAGATCGCAAAGGGGAATGGGGGTGCCGACGATCGGAGGGATGGGGGGCGCTCGCTGGGGTTGGGGAGATTTGCGGGCTCGACGTCGTGCGAGCTCGTCATAAAGAAGTCATCACTTTTATAGCCCACCAACAGAAAGTGACTAGGCCTTGAGAGAAGAAGCAGCAGAACCTATTAGAACCTTGTTTTCTGAGGAGAAAACCTCTAAGAACTTTGCAACAAGCTCTTCATTACATGCTGGATTGAATCGTTTTCATCTATAAATAGGAAATGGAAAGGAGTAGACGAGAGAAGATTAAATTGTTACGATGACAATTATATGTGAAACTAAACATCACTTGAAAGAATACTTTTCACAAGTTACATTTTAGTCTACGAACGAAGTAAGAACTTCTAGTAAGTTTAATTGTCCAATTGGTTCGACATGCATGCAAATTGTAAAGTAAAATCCAAAAAAACTCCATTGGAAAAAAATACTAGAACAAATTAGCTTTCCTTCTTTCTTTTGTCTTGAAACCTTTATTGACATAGAAATTGTTGTGCGGTATTACAATTTATTTCATGCAATTACATAATCGACTTTTCAATTATATCTCCAAATGCCAAACATCCAACCCATCCTTTACCCAAGCCATGCTTACATGTCTTTCAATAGACAAACATATTACATGAACAACATTAGAGAAGAGTTCAAATTTCGAGTGAAGTATAATTCGAAAGAGAGAAAAAATGAGGATAAACTCTAGAGATGCAAGTCCGTCATAGAAACTAGAGTTGAGGGCACTTTGAAGGATCCCCAACCAGATGGGAAGCATACATGAATCTCCTAGTTCTTGGATGGAGATGGCGTATAGATCGGATAAGGTTGGAGGGCGGCGATAGAGAGGAAGATCCATTGACGACGAGCACTCTGCGATAGACTGGTTCTTTTCTTGCAGCTCTTCCTTGGCCACAACGAAGCGAAGAAGAAACCTCTTATACAACACGTGGACCAACACAAATCTAAGCTTATTTTGTTATGTTATGTGCAGTTAAGCCCGTAACGTTGTGGGCTAAGGGATTCGTTCCACGTCCATTACTGTATAAAAAAAATATGGTTTAATGAATATACGAAGCGGTTTTACTTCACACGTTGTTGCGCATCACGTGAGTCATCGATCCATGCATTAAGGGTAGCCTCGTAGATGTCTCTCGCGTCACTCTCTCTTTCTCCATCTCTTTTGTCCTTTCTCCTGCTCCAATTCCTCTCTCTCTCTGTCTGGCGGATGACGAAGGTTGTAGTGGCAAAAGCCTTTCTCTCTCCCTCCCTTCCCCTATCTCTTTCTCTCTCCCTCCCTCTCTCTGTGTCTTCCTCCCTATTTGCCTTCCTCCCTCCCCCTCTGTCCCTCCCTCCCTCCCTGCCTCCGCATGTCTTCCTCCCTCCCTACCTCTCTCTCTCTCTGTAAAATGTTCCTAGTCATTGCGCGTCTCCTCCATCTAAAATGTTCCTACTTGTCATGCGTCTCCTACCCTCCCTCCCTCTCTTCCTCCACCTCTCTCTCTAAAACATTCTCCTTCTCTCTGTAAAATGTTTTCTTTCTCTCTGGTGATCACAAGGGGCTTGTTGCTGTGCAATCTCTCTCTGTCACGACACTGATTGCTTCATTTTTTAACTTTCGGATGACGTGAAGCTTGGATGGATGGCTCTCGTGACGCGCCACAGTGTGCGAAGCAAAATTCGCTTTGTATATTCATTAAACCCACACCCACAACCACCCACCCACCCCCCTCCCCCCCCCCCCCCCCCACACACACACGGATTAATGGAGGTGTAACACCCTTTGGGTGAAACAATGTGCAACACTTTCATTTGGACCATCAATTTTCCATCAATCATTTAGATTATTTATCATGTTCTCTCTCTCTCTTTCTATTCTCATGATGTCACTCTCTTCTCTCTCTCCCCTCCAATCACCATCGTCACTGTCACCGCCTGCGAGAGTCACCCTATTCCACCCGTTGCCCACCTCTTCATCTTCTCTCTCTCTTGATGATCGATGATGAGACGAACCTAGACAACGAGATCTGGTGCGCAATGATTGGGGTGGCAAATGTGGTGATCGGGGGTGGCGATCAGCAATCAACGGTCGGAGAATAGGTCCGGCGCTCGGCATTCGCGGTCGCAACAAGGGGCGCCGGAGATCGCAGAGGGGAATGGGGGTGCCGACGATCGGAGGGATGGGGGGCACTAGTGCTGGGGGGGGGAGATTTGTGGACTCGACATTGGCAGATCTACGGACTCGACAATAACAAATTTGTGTGCTCAACGAAGATCGGAGATAGGACCGGCGCTCGCGAGGGGAGGATGATGGCGGCGAATTTGCAGGCTCGACAATGATCGGAGGAAGGGGTCGACGGCGGTGCTCTCGAAGGGTGGACGGGTGATCGTCGACGATCGGCGACGGTGAAGAGAGAGAAGACGCACATGAGAGAAGAAGTATAGAAAATCTGGACGACATATATGCTAGTGCAGGCACTGAGGCTATTAGTAAACGCAATGCTCTAGCTAGTCATATGCTCTAGTTAGTCTACTTTAATATTTGGATGTAACGAGATTCGAAACTTCACTGCAACGAAGTTTATTTTATACCGATTTTCACTACTTTCATCCAATAAATTCATTCTCTCTCCTCTTGACATTATATTTTATTTTTTATTTATATATTTCCTTTAATCAATTTTTTTCTTAATTATGTGATCCAAGTCCATAATTTTTTACCACTTATTTTATTAGTTGGTTTTCCGAATTTTATAATATTTTTGTCCTCTATTTTTATCCAATCAACTCATTCTTTCTCTTTAAACATATGTTTTACTATTTTATATTTTAATTATTTTATTCATATATTACTTTTAATAAATGTATAGTTAGTTGGTTATGACATCATGTACGCTCATTTGATTCATAATTATTGTATATAATTTATTTGCATAAATAATAATGTAAAATTGTTTTGTTGATATATTTTAAACATTTAATAAGTGTTTATTTGTTAAGTGTTAAAATTATTTTTTTTAATAAATCAATTAAGATTTAATGGGCATGCTACCTACTTAAATGGGTAGCATGATGCTTCCTAGATCTGTGGCCGTCCGATGTAAAATCTATGGCAGATAAAAGAGGCGCGATTTACTGTATCACCTCGCACGGTTCGAAACCGGTTTAACATGTTCACCATGATCGTCGATCGCTTCTCTCTCGGCCACGGCATGCCACTCGCCGCCCACTCCAACCTCTCTACCATTGGGAACATTGGGGCATCCGGCGGCCTCATTGTCGCCGGCCGAGTGGAAGGGATCGGCGCTGCTTGCGCTTCCATCTCACCGCGAAATCGTTGGACCTCGCTTCCTACCTCAGAAATCGCGATGTCTCTGTACAATCTCACTGCCTGCACTGTCATCTCGCGTCAAAATTGCCGGATCGCACTTCTTACCTTACCACCGCCCATGAAATCGTGACGTCATCGTACGATCTCGTCACCTGCACTGTCATCTCGCCTTGAAATTGCAAAGTTGCCAGACCTTGCTTCCCTTGCGAAATTGCGTATTCACCGCACCAACTCGCTCTACCATCTCACCGTCTGCTCTGCATCTCACCGCTGAAATTGTGAATTTGTCGGACCTCGCTTCCTGCTTGCCACCACCCACAAAATTGTGAAGTCTCCGCACTATCTCGCCGCTGAAATCGCAGAATCAGTGAACCACCTCACTTCGTCGCATGATCGATTCATCCATTTTCGGTGAATCACATGATCCAATACATATATGAAATCGATGAATCGCACGATTCGTGCCTCGCTGCTGCAATCTTGCTGCCTTGCCAATGCAACCTCGCTGTCACGCCACGCGTTTGCCTCTCCGAGCGCTCGCCTCGCCGTCGTTGCCACACCGACCACTCGCCTTGCCGCCTCGTCGCACAATCGCCTCATTGCCTTGCTATCTCATCTCGCTGACATCGATCGCCTGGTCGCCTCACCATCCAGATCTGAACAGACCATGTTGGCCCCTTGCTGATGCAACCTCACTGTCACACCACGCATTTGCCCTTCGAGTGCTCGCCTCGCTGTCGTTGCCACATCGCGCACTCGACTTGCCGCTTCGTCACACGTTCGCCTCGCTGCCTTGCTACCTCACCTCGCCGACATCGTCGCACGATTGTCGAAGGATCGCCTGACTGCCTCACCGACACCATCCGGATCTGAACTGGCCATGAACCATGATTTGCTATAGTGAACTGAGCTAGTGATATAGTGAACCGCGCTTTCTTTTAATCTACCGTAGATCTAAAATCGCATGGCCACGTATCTAAGGAGCATCATGCTACCCATTTAAGTGGGTAGCATGTCCATTAAATCCAATCAATTAAAATGAAACATATTTTTTGGCTAACTATAGTCCAAGAGAAATTGCACATAATATCTCTTTCTAGTTCTAATGTTATAAGATATATTACAAATTATTATTTATGTTTTAATATCATGGTATAAATATTTTAATTAATTTTAGATTCTAAAATTAATATCTTTATATACACATAAACATAAGTAAAAATTTACGATGACCTCTTTGACTAGACATATGAATGTGAACCCACTCACCACTTTACATATATATTCACCAACTCCATGAGACACCCAATTAAAATGTGAATATAAATGCATATGCATCTGAGAATATAATGACTTTTATATCAAATTAAAATTTTCTATTTATTTGGTGGGGGATTGGGGGGAGGGCAAATTGCATAACAAAAAGTTTAAAATTTATTTATTGAACAACAATTTGGAATTTTCAATAGACGTATCCTAAACCCTATTTTAACAAAAAACACAAATTTTAAATTTCATTATCTTTATCTCATATTTAAATATGTTTTCAAAATATCTATTAATATTATATGGTAAATTAATTAAATAGATGAATGATATATATAATCAAAATGTTTGTACCTAAAATATAAAATAAGACATAATGGAGTATATGCATGTAAGTAAATAATATTTACATTCACAAATATGTTATATATGCAAATTAATTTTCAATAAACAATTTAAAATATGTTTCAGTGGCATAAATTTGTGAACAATGAAAGTTGCACATAAACACACATATTTATTTTATTTACATATACGAATAATATAGTATATATTATTCCCATTTATTAACATGATTTTATCACATAATTTTTTTAAAAAAAATGATGTTGTAAGAGTAAATATGAGAAAAAAAATAATGCTTTTTTATCCAATAAAAAAGTTTAGTTTAGATCCAAATCTAAAGGTTTGTAGTTTTTTTTACTGAACAATATCATATTTGTAACAAACATAAAAGTCGAATTTAATTTCCGGTACAATTTTATTTTTTTTAATCATGTAGATGTGATGGATTAATTATGCTATTGGATTAACCGTACAGATACCAGACTATGTTATCGTGACACTTGAATCCAAGATGCAGAATTTGTCCCCTGCCATTATTGGGGGAATAGTGGAGTCTTCTTGAGGCTGTGAAAGGCTTCCATGTTACTACTTCAAGTGCGGCATTTGTAATTTGTATAGGAAGATGGATCACATTCCTCCACACCTTCCAATTCCCACCGCCATTTATGACCCCCAACAACATCCCTGCAACTCCAGTGGACCTTCTTTATGACATGTTTGGCCACGAATCAGCAGTCAATTATTTTTCAAGGATCAGGAAGAACTTGCTGTTGAGCACCAGCAAGATTAATACCCCTTGCAAGTTAGCCCTCTCTGCAGTGACAGTGAGCCATGGCCTCCAGGGCGAGGCTCTCCTACCAGAGGCTGAAGAAGCTTTCTGCAGATGAGATAGATACAGTCACGGATCAGAAGGATGTCGCAGCAGCAGCAGCAGATCAGCCGGCAAACCAAGTGGTTGTGCAGAGGAGTAAGAAGAATGCATGGAGGGCGGCGGCCAGCGGCGGCGGCGGCAGCTGGCTGAGGAGGCTGCGCTGGCGGAGACCGAGGATCCGGGTGGCGGGGCTGATCAGAAGGTTGC
Organism: Pontederia crassipes; assembly: GCA_030549335.1. NCBI lineage: Eukaryota > Viridiplantae > Streptophyta > Magnoliopsida > Commelinales > Pontederiaceae > Pontederia > Pontederia crassipes. The sequence goes on from CM060192.1 coordinate 76,330,872, forward strand.
TGCAGGGCGGCCGGAAGGGCCGCGGCGGCGCCAAGGTGGTGATCAGGTCGGCGGTGGCCAAGGTGGTGAAGAGGCTGAAGGAAGGGAAGCCATACCTCGGGGAGCTCTTCGCAGGGAACTACATGTTCATGCAGGTGAGCCCCTCGCCAACAATGGCGTACGTGGACAAGTCCTCCTTCTTGCCTCGTCCTCCTGCTGTTGCTGTTGGCGGCCTCCATTACCACCATGCAAATGGTGGCGTCTGCACTGCACCGCCCTCCGCCGGGTTCGGCGTTCCAAGGAATTAATGCCTTCTTAATTAATTCGATCATGCTAATTACTGTTGGTATCTGAATTACAATTATTCAGCTTGGAATTACTGTATCTTTTTTTTCCTGTATTTTTTTCCCGATTATTGATAAATATTTTTCGGTTGAGTTTCATTTTATGGATAGAAGATCATAGAAGTCACTTTTTTTTTCTTTCAAGGTGGACAGAAATCTAAACTTATTATAGAATAAAATGAATAAATTCTGATTAAATTTTATAAAAAATAAATAAAATAAAAATGAGATTATTAACTTTCTTCGACTTATAACTCAAGCTCAGTTAATTAGCACCTAATCAACCTAATTACATATGAATCGAAATTTTCGGTACAAGCATCGACTATAACAAGATTAATCCAAGATTTGTTTTTGGAATCAATCAATATGTCATGTAATATTTAAATTTTATAATAAGTAATTTTAATGCAGAACAGCTCTTTTTTTTTTCATTTAGACCCCACACCCCCTTTAACTTTACTTAAAATATTATACTTTCCATTTGTTTATTTATTATTGTACTTCATCTGTTTGTACGGTGATAGACATATATACTTGTTATTACACCATAGAAAAAAAATATATGAAAACAGTAAATTTAAAGTAAAAATAAAAAATAAAACTAGAGCGGATTTCAGTGCAAAATATGGATCTCAAACTATTGATTTATTTATTTTTGCCAAATAGAATGGCCTCATGAAGAAAATATAAATTGTTTCACAACCAAATAGCATGATAAAATAACAATAAGAATATAAAATATTATATTGAAACAATTAATATTGATGGGAAAATCTGAGAACAGGGAGAGAAGATCGCAGAGAGATTGCAAGAAAAATTAGAGGAGACACACGAATTTACCCAGGTTCACCCTTGAGTTGAGGGCTACGTCCTGCAAAGAGGTTCCACTATATCGTTTAGGTTTACAGCCGCCACACCAAATTACATCAGAAATTAGGTTATTAATAGCCTCTCCAAACCGGGTTTAAAACCCAAACAAACAGAGAAAAAACCTAATCCGAACCACACGGGCCGGCTAAACAAAAGCCCAAAACCCGTCTAGGTAATACTGTTAATTGGGTAATACTCAGATTCTCCTAAGCTCACGTGGGCGAACCCGATGTGAGAAACAAGGGGCCCTGAAGTATTCACCAACTCTAACATTCTTCCACTTGGTGAATACTTCACAGCAATGAGAGCCTTGCCAGCAACATTCTTCTTCAATCCGACAGCAGTAGAGCACCACTCAAATTTTACACCTGTAACTGCTTTAGTCAGAAAATCAGAACTATTCTCTGTTGTATCAACCTTTTCAAGCTGAACCTCTTTCTTTTCCACCTATTCCCGAATAAAGTGGTATTGGATGTCAATATGCTTTGTGCGTGAGTGAAATGCGGGATTCTTAGCTAACTGAATAGCACCTTGATTATCACATCTCACCTCTATAGCACCTTGCTCAAATCCGAGCTCCAAGCACAATCGTCGTAACCATATGGCCTCTTTTGCAGCATGAGTAAGAGCCATATATTCTGCTTCTGTAGAAAAAAGTGCTACCACGCTTTGTCTCTTGCTCATCCAACTTAGTGCAGCCCCAAATAATGTAAAAACATATCCGTTAGTGGACCGTCTACTATCAATGTCTCCACCCCAATCAGCATCTACATGGCCCACAATATCAAGCATCTTTCTTTTTCCCGCACCTTCAAAGCACAAAGCAAAATCTGAAGTTCCACGAAGGTACCTGAAAACTCTCTTGATAACATTTCAATGTTCCCTGCCTGGGTTAGACATATACCGACTCAAGACTCCCACTGCTTGAGCTATATCTGGACGCGTGCAAACCATGACGTACATCAAGCTGCCCACTGCACTTGCATATGGCACACGGTCCATCTCTTCGGCTTCTTCATCCGTCTTCGGGCATTGCTCTGCAGAAAGTTTGATTCCTAGAGACATAGGAGTACCCACTGGCTTGCAGTCCGACATGTTAAATTTCTTCAACACTTCTTTTATGTACTTCTCTTGTCCTAGCCACAACTTTCTCTTCTGACGATCCCTTCTAATCTGCATACCCAAAATAAAATTCGCTGGTCCCAAGTCTTTCATCTCAAACTTCTTGACCAACAAACCCTTCACTGAATTCACTATCTTCATACTGTTTCCAATCAGCAACATGTCATCCACATACAGTGTAAGAATGACAAACTGATCTCCAACTCTCTTCACATAAACACAATGATCTGAATCTGAACGTACAAACTTGAGTTCGAGCATGTACGTATCAAACTTCTGGTACCACATCCTTGGCGACTGCTTCAATCCATACAAAGACTTCTTTAATTTGCACACCAGCTTTTCTTTACCTTGAACTTCAAAGCCTTCTGGTTGCCTCATATATATCTCTTCCTCCAAGTCCCCATGAAGGAATGTCGTCTTCACATCCATCTGCTCTACCTCAAGATTATATGCTGCTGCCAGAGATAGAACAAATCTGATTGAAGTCATTTTCGCCACGATAGAAAAAATTTCATCATAGTCGACTCCCTCAACCTGAGAGTACCCTTTAGCTACCAGCCTCGCCTTGTACTTCTCTACAGACCCATCCGGTTTCAGCTTTCGTTTGAACACCCATTTGCAATCAATTACCTTTCTATCCTTAGGCAATTTACACAAACTCCATGTTTCATTCTTATCCAGTGACTGCATCTCATCTGCCATAGCAAGCTCCCACTGATTTGCATCATCCATAGACCTTGCATCTTTTACAGAACTAGGTTCTTCTCCGATGATGCTCAAAGCATGAAACGAACTCAGAGCACTAAGAGAGTATCTCAAATGTGCTCTTCTTTCTCGTGTCGATCTACTGAGAACTGGTATGGTAGTACCAATATCTGGGTCTTCATCTGAATCTGCATCTTCAACTTCATTAACCGAGTCCTCTTGATCCGGTTCTATAACAGACTCAACTGAAGTATCTTGTGCATCCACCTCTGAAGTTTCAGAATCAGAATCTTCTTCAAGCACTACCACTTTCTTAGGTTCATCACCTTTTTGAACTTCAACTTGGGAACGTGATTCACGGAAAATAACATCCCTGCTGTAAACAATAGTCCTTGACTTTGGATTCCACAGTTTGTAGCCCTTGATCCCTTCCTTGTATCCGACAAATATGTTCTTTTCAGATTTACTATCAAGCTTATCCCGCTTTTCCTTGGGTATATGAATATATGCGTCACATCCGAACACCCGAACATGAGACAAATTTGACTTCTTTCCAAACATTGCCTCATAAGGTGTCTGATCCTTTACTGATGAGGTCGGTGAGCGATTCTTCAGGTAGTTTGCTGTGGCTACAGCTTTTGTCCAGAATTCTTGCCCCAATTCAGCCCAACTCAGCATACATCTGGCCTTCTCTATGAGTGACCGATTTAACCTTTCAGCTACTCCATTCTGCTCAGGTGTATATGGAGTTGTCTTCTGCCTAGCAATACCATTGTCCACGCAAAAATGCTCAAACTTATCTGAACAAAATTCACCTCCATTATCTGTACGAAGGACCTTGATCTTGCAGCTCAATTGATTTTCCACCAAAACTTTAAATTCTCGAAACTTATCGAATACATCTGATTTATTCTTGATAAAATAAATCCAACTGTATCTCGAAAAATCGTCTATAAAAGAAACATAGTACCTGGACCCTCCAATAGATGGAGTCGGAGTTGGTCCAAAGACATCACTATGAATCAGTTCGAGAATCTTCGTTGCTCTTGAACCTGTGTGTTGAAAACTGACTCGGTTCTGTTTTCTATGGAGGTAATGTTCACAGAACCCGAAGCCCACAGAACAATCCAGAACTCCTTCTACCATCTGACTTGATGCTATAGTGGAGAGTCCTTTTTCACTGATATGGCCTAATCTCCGATGCCACAACATAGATTTGCTGTCTTCATCTTCTTTGGCCTCTTCAGAAATAAATCCGCAGCCCACAGATATTGTCTCTCCGAGCAACTTGTACAACGTGTCATAGCGAACCCCTCGTGCAATTACAATCGACCCTCTGATCATCTTGCACGAATCCTTATCGCAACTGAATATAACACCCGAGTCAGCCATTGTACCAACAGATAATAAACTCCTGCTCATAAGTGGTATATGCATCACATCTGGTAGAGTCTTCACCGTGCCATCATTCATCATCAACTTTACCCTACCACGTCCAACAATCTGAACTGCAGTGTCATCTCCGAGCATGACATCCCCACCATTATATTTCTCATATTCACAGAACTAGTGTTTATGAGGCGTCATGTGGTACGAAGCACCAGTGTCGATAAGCCAGACATCTTTATCTGACTGTGTCGTACATGCAGAAGCCACATACATATCTCATGTCTCAGTCTCCTTTTTGTCCGAAGTTGACTCAGCTTCTTTCTTATGAACCGGCTTGTTTTTGCAATCTCGCTTCAGATGGCCCCACTCTTGATATCTCTAGCATTGCACCTTCTTATCCTTACTCTTCGAACGCCCACGAGATTTGGATCTCCCTCTCTGATTTTGATTCCTTTCTGGTTGCCTTACTTTGGCCGCCAGCGCCTCTTTACCAGAACTTGCTGATCCCTTTCTGATAACAAGGCAGCACATACATTTTCATACGAAAGTTCTTTATCCCCGCCACCAATCACAACAATAAGATTGTCCCATGAATCTGGCAGCGAACAGAGCAATGTTATTGCCTTATCATCATCTTGAAACTTAACACCGATTGATACAAGTTGACTGATCACCGTGTTAAAGTTATAAAGATGGGTAAAAAACGAGTCACCCTCCTGCATCCGAAGATTGTACAATTTCTTCCTCAGAAATAACTTGTTAACCAACGACTTACTTTGATATAGGGATTCCAACTTCCTCCATAGATCTCTGACAGTAGGTTCGTCCATCACATTCGTAAGAATTGAATCCGCGAGACACAGCCGAATCAAACCCTTCGCCTTTCTATCAATCCGATTTCACTCTTCGATCGCCTTTGGATCTGCCTGACTGGAGGAGGCCTCGTCCGCGACCTTCGCCGCCTCCATGCCTGGTCTCTCCTTCTCGATTGTCGTCCAAAGATTTCGATCACAAAGGAGATCCTCCATCTTCATCTTTCAGAGATCAAACCGTATTCCATCAAAATTTTCTATCTCGATTCGCGATCCTCCTGACATCTCGAATAAACCCTAATTCCTCGAACAACCTGTGCTCTGATACCAATTGATGGAAAAATCCGAGAACATGGAGAGAAGATCGCAGAGAGATTGCAAAAAAAATTAGAGGAGACACACGAATTTACCCAGGTTCACCCTTGAGATGAGGGCTACGTCCTGCAAAGAGGTTCCATTATATCGTTTAGGTTTACCGCCGCCACACCAAATTACATCAGAAATTAGGCTATTAATAGCCTCTCCAAACCGGGTTTAAAACCCAAACAAACAGAGAAAAAACTTAATCCGAACCACACGGGTCGGCTAAACAAAAGTCCAAAACCCGTCTAGGTAATACTGTTAATTGGATAATACTCAGATTCTCCTAAGCTCACGTGGACGAACCCGATGTGAGAAACAAGAGGCCCTGAAGTATTCACCAACTCTAACAAATATATTACTCATTCATCATCCTCTATTTTAAAATTTGCCTTTTTCACTATGTAGCTTTAAAGTTGAGAATTAATAATTTAATATTACCGTCAAGATCCACTGATGATGCTGTATTGATTTTTTTTCAGCCATTGTTCGTTGATGGCACATTAATTATGTGCCAAGATATAATTTTCATTCTTACATGTAATTATTAGCCAAAAACATGCATGTACGTATACGTGCTACTGAATTGTAAAATTATTCGATAAAAAATAGATTTAGATTTCGCTCAAGAAACAAATTAATTGAAATGTTGCTTAAGATTCACACTACAATAAAATATCAATTTTCCAACCACTGTATCCATCGCAAATTCTAAAAAAATTTGGAAACATCATTTTTCGACTGCGTTTTCTAACGAAAATAAACCATTCGAAAACTCCTGACCGCCAACTTTCCTCGTTCGAACTTCTGAGTTTAGAATCAGGTATTTTCGACGAAGCTCCCATCGAAAATCCAATTTTTTTACGAATTCATCCGTCGAAAAAATTATTTAAAATATAAAAAAATAAGGCGGTTTTGAGGCTGCAGCCGCTTTTGACCGGAGTCACGAGAGAGAGAGAAGATGGCTCTCGCCGGAGTCGTGGAAGTGAGAGAGAGGGGAGCCGAAAAGATATAGCATGAGATCCAGAGGTGGAGTGAGAAATATAGGGAGAGAGGGAAAATGAGATGGGGATGTTAGGTGAGAACGAAATTAGAATTTTCGATGGCTCACTCATTTGAGAATATTAATAATAAAATATTAAATATATGGTTATATATTTATAGTATATTATAATTTTATTATTAATTTAGTTGTTGATGACCCGGCTCGTCGAAATTTTCGATAGATGGAAAATTCGTCAATAGTTTCAACAGACGGGCCATCGTGAGTATTAATAATAAAATATTAAAAATAATATATATAATTTATTTATTAATTTAATTATCGATGGCCCAATCTGTTGAAATTACCAATGAATGAAAAATCCGTCAATAATTTCAATGATTATAATCATTGGTATTTCGAATGAATTTTTCTTTCCCTTGCAAATGCCGTCGGAGATGGAGAAGGATGCTTATTCGTTGGAAATTCAAGATTTTCATGTAATGCCATCCATACGAAAAACAAGTACAACAATTAATCAAAACGTTCGCAACACTATGCTTTTAATATCATCACTAATATTTTAAGTCACAACTAACATAAATATAAAAAAAAATAAGAAATTGACTAGAGGATAATGATTCGACTAGAGAATAACGGTTAGCTATCAGTGATAGTCGATAGTGATTTGTTTATAAATTTAATAAAAATATTTAGTAAATATAACAATTAAATTAGTGTATATTTATATAATAACAAGAATGGATATAAGAATATAATTTAGGATCATTCTTATATACATTATATTCATAATAATTAATTTAAAATTTTATTCGAATTAATACTATTATTTGGATGGTAAGTAAAATTAAATATGTGATATATTAAAATAAAATAATGTACGATGTTCAACAATTAAATAAAATTTTTCATTTAAAAAAGATTATAAAAGGAATAAAATATGAAACTCTCTATAACCTAGTGAGAATAATTTATAATGTGTTTACTCAAACCTCTAATTAGAGGTGTAAGAAAAAAACTTACCCATCCGAAAACCCTAATCAAATAAAAAAAAATTTCTCGAAAAAAATCACAAATTTGAACTCCAATTAAAAATTAAGTCAATTTTTAGAATAATTAAAACCACTTATTTAAATTATGACTCGTAATAAAAAAATCAAAGGGATCCGATCCGAATCAAATATATTTTATAAAATATTATAATTAAAATATTATCTTAACTTTCAAATAATATTTCATAGTTTTACATTTTTACTCATATTTATTAGATTAAGTATATTGTTAACTTATTATATTTTCGTTAAACTTGAATATCATCAAATTATTAATATATTTTAATAAAATTTGTAAGAATTTGACTATTATATTTAAAATTATAATGTGATAATATGATAGTTTAGTTTCTTTATGAGCTCAGAATTAAATATTATAATGTCTATTAATTTTGTTTAAAAATATTATTTAAAGTAGGTCCAGACCCAAAAAAGTCAAGACCGACTAGATCGGTTTTTTTATTCGAAAAAAAATTTAGTATGATTTTTTACGTTTCAAAATATCACTCGAAATTTAAAAGTCAATTTTTTTCGATGTAAAAATCATCTGACTCGATCCACTTTCACCCCTGGTCTAACACTATTTTTAAAAGTTATTTACTCAACATTTATACTAACATTTTTATGTGACTAGTAAAAAAAACTACTACATTGACGATATGACCCTTCAAATTATGTAATTATTTATTCTTCATTTAGCAGTCTTGTTTTGGGGAATGATGATAGAGGTTAAATTTTTAACTAATTTAAAAGTTGTTTTTTAGAAAAAGAATTTATGCTAAATCGAAAGTATGAATTTTTTAATACATAATAAAATGGTAAAAGTTCCTATCAATCATCTTCTTGTGGCTTGGTTGTTCTTTATTTCCTCTGTTATGGGGATTAGAAAATCTAATAAACTGAAAATTTAAGTTGTCGATTAAGCCCAATTTAAAATTATGTTAATTTATTGAAGAGTTATTTCCTCCATTTGCCCATTTTTTTATATTTTGTAACAAAACCGAAATATCCTCGCCACATTTTTACCGCTAAAAAAGGTGTTTTTTTTATTATTTCGAGCCGGTTAAAAAAAGAAAGAAAACTCATCTTGCCGTCCTAAACCCCCGTCACCAACCCGCCGGCCATGAGAGGTTTAGGGCGCCTCTTGTTCTCGTCCGCCTCGTTCACCTCCTCCTGTTCTACTCTGCTACGGGGGCGCATTAAGCCATGGCGGCTTCCATCTCCTTTCCGCTCGTTCCTTCAGGTACGCTCCGTCGCTTCAGTTAAGTTCCTCGTTGATCGTCGCACAGACCAATCTCTCGAAACCCGGGACAGTTTTTGATCCATTCGACTTTCTTCGGATTGTTTTGATGTGTTGTACCTTCATTCCTGGATGGAAATGTCTCGGAATGAATGCTGCGTGCGTCTGAATGCTTAAAAATGTTGATTTGAGCCTAACACTCTTCATTCGGCATTTGCGGAGTTAAGCCGGGGATCCATAAAAAAAAGAGACAATATTGATTGTCTTCTCTTTTATCCGTAAATACGTTTTGCGATGCTTTTCGTTGGCAAGTTTATGAAGCCCTCGTTAGATCCATGTTACTGTGTAATTGCATCTTATGTGGTGTGCTAAGAGTGATTCAAGAAGTATCCTTGTTTAGGTGTAATAATTGACTCGGAGGCCTTGTTGTTAATTTCCATCGTAGTTGGTCTACAACCTGAACCATTGATTCAACCATTTCTCTACCATTGGTCCGAGTCTCATGGATTGTGCTAGATATTTCCAAATGTCTATATCTGAAAATTTATTTAACTTATGGGAGAATCTCTCCCTCTCCATGGCACACACGCCAATAGAAGTGCCATGTGATAAATAGATGTAAACGATCATATAATATGTTCTGGGTTTATTTGTGTTTTATTATCTCCAAGACGTTTTGTACCCCTCAAAAAATGTCTTAGTTCTACACAATTAATTCAATGAGTAGTTTATGATTTTCATTCTTCAATGATAGCTGGTGGACGCTCTTTTTTTTACTAATTGAGGTGCCAACATGGGTTTTTGTTTAAAAATCTAATAATTGTCAATTGCTTCATTTGACCTCTTAGAATGGAGAAAGGACTTGTGGACTGAAGATCCGTTGTCTATCATCTACAGGTGAAATATTCTTCTCACTCTGTATCTTGTTTATGTTCTGTAACGACACGCTGAGTAGAATGTTTTGCTTAATTCGTGAAATAATCGTAATGTCAATACTGCATTTGGTTCATGGAACAAATTTCTACACTTGTAATTTAACAGTTGAATAATAATAACTTATCTGTTTTTAGACGCAGCATGCTTTCTATGAACTTCCTGTCCTTCTGTCATTATAGTATAGTCTAATCTATGATATCCTGTTCATGAACTGCCTGAAGTTTGAGAGTCAAACCCTCATCCTATGTTTCTTAAACTTCTATACCGAAACCTTAATGCTAATTTGACTAATTGAATCATAGCAAATGTATCCAGTGCTGGCATGGCCTACGTAGGATCCATCAAAACATTGTTTACACTTTACATGCTTTATCTGATTGTCCACAGTTAGCAGTGGTCCATCTCATCATGTACTGAAAAATTATTGTCATAGTTTCATGAGACATTAATATCAGGAACTCATTTTCTGTGTGGAGGTGTATACACAAACATAATTATTCTGATCTTGGAGTTTTAATGGCAAACATGTTTGTCATCAATGATCTTAAGTTGATTGTCTTTTTGACAAGTATATGTATTACGGAGATTTTTTTATCTTATTCATGTCTTGGGAACACATTTTATATGTATGTTGTCAGTACTTTCAGATGATTGTACATATCTCATTTCATCTAGAAGCATCTTGTAATATTATCACTCACTCGAAGTTTCTGATACTTAGTGGACATGCTGCTTGATTATGAAAGTGATCAACCTTTTTGTGATGAAAAAGTGACGGATAAGGAGTCAACACTTAATCTCGCAATATCTCAGCTTGCCAGTGATTTTGATAGAGAATCAAATTTATCTTTGAACCGCTTCTCCAGTGCACGGTATGCACCAGTGATATCAACTGGTTCTTTAAAGCTTGATCTGGCTCTTGGCATTGGAGGACTACCCAAGGTGATGTAGGACTTCCATGTATTTCATCCTATCTGTTGGCTTATCATTTTGAAATATTGTTCAAGCAATGTATGCACGTTTATGCATTTATAACAAAGTGCATATCGATATTATGATTATCATTCATAAACAAAAATATTATGATTATCAGAATCTCAGAAGAATGTTGCATTAATATGTTATGAAACTGCAAAACATATGGTCCAATCAACCCATGTCATGCTGTTGGGATTTGACAGTGGCCATTTTGCTTTAAGTTTCAGACTTTGATGTTTCATAGTTATTACATTGTTTTACTTTTCAATTTACAAATTTTTATACTAAATAGTCTTTTTTTTCTTGTTAGAAATAGGTCATAACTATTTATTCTCTGTAGGGGGTTGTTGGAAACTTGTCATTTGCTGTCTCAAAAATAAAATGTCATTTTCCCTAAAGAAATGTCATTTGAGCATATTTTTTGTTGAATCTTGAGCAGATTTTTTAAAGCAAAATACCACTTCTTGATGTATCATATGAGGCAAACCAGTCATTTTTTTTATTATATACACATACATATGTTCATATCCACACATGTCAAAAAAGTTCCCAATTTTGTTAGGTTTCCTGCAATTCATTTTTCAGAGTACATTGCCTTCAATTTCCACATACTTAATCGTTTAGTATCTTATCTCCAAAATCCAATTATAGAAATGATTCCTTAAAATATATAACCTGTCTCTGAAAACAATGCTGAGTGCATCATTGGGTGTTATTTTTTCCGCATGAATAATGTTTGAACATTTGTTGAGATTTTCCTTTGAGTTTCTTGATTATGTTGATTTGAATTTCTGACTTTTTTTTGTTGTGCAGGGAAGGATGGTTGAAATATATGGAAGAGAAGCAACTGGAAAAACGACACTTGCCCTTCACATTGTAAAGGAAGCACAAAAAGTTGGAGGTTTTCCTTTTTCTCTCTCCCTTTTTTCCCTCAACATGGTTAGGCACTTCAGCCTAAAAGAATGAAGGAAGATTATTGTGTGTCTACATTTCTCCATGCTCTCTTCTTGCCTGCCTAATGTTTTACTCCTTTTATTGATAGTAGTTCATTTAGTGAACCTAAATACTTAATTAACACGAGAAAATGGATCGTTTGAATGCACTACAGATATTTATTGACTGTAGATTTCTTAGGGCATAGGACAATATATAACAATTTACTAAGGACATTTATCTTAATCCTAACTTGGTGCTCATCCCTCTTCTCCTCAAAAAAAAAAAAAAGAGTAAACACTTGTGGTTTTAAAACCATGATCTGAAGTATCAGTCAAATTCTGGCACAATGATCTTGGACGACTACCACCTTCCTGCTCGTCATTTCTGGTTTCAAAAGAAATTCTGGCACAATTCATATTATATTCTGTGTGGACACTTGCTACATTCTTTTTCTTTTGAGAGACTTTGCTACATTCTTTCATGATATAGATATGTATTTGCAACATATTTTAGCAAAGAAATGATTATATGCATTAATTTTTGAAAGATCATTACTTATTAATGTGAAGACTCTAAACACATGCATTTGAGTATCATTTATGATTTTGAGATACTCCTGTTGCTGCCTATTTCTTTCAAATTGAAATAACTAGTTCTCTGGCTGATGTTATTTGAAGAGTGACATGTTCTCATCACATTGGATTATTGCTCACCAGCCTGCCTTGTAAAAGCTCAGGAACGAGATAAAACTACATGATATGTATTGACTAACTTTTTCTTGATGAAAGAATGGATGACCACGAGTTTGTGGTGGTCATCTACATGGGATTTACAAGTGTGTATAAGACAAAATAAAGCCAAATGGGTGGGGAAATTCACAATACACTCTCCACCACCAACTTCCTATCATTTGTTTAGAAAAAAAGAGTATCAGTACATGATGTTCTCTACCCTTGAAAATACTGCGGTTAAGCTACAGTCATATGACCTAGGTGACTGCCAGAAGCATGATCAAGAGATGCCTCTAAACTGATCGTCCCATCTACCACCTCGTAGTGGTTTCCAAGAGACGTCCATTGCCGAGGGGTCCATACCTGTGCACTGCACTCATCTTCATACCTTAGCAGCAACAGAGCACATCTATTATGGTCAATATGAAATGAGGCTTTCTATTAATGATATTATTTTTGTTGAACCATTCAACAAAAAACAATTTGTAAAAAAAATATCATCTAATATGACTTTTTATCAACAATTATAACCTGCTTCTGGCTAGGCATTGATATACTTCGGTTCATAATCCAAGTGTTCATTTTGAACATTCTAATATAAGCGGAACTTGTGATTATTGAGTGTTCTCCTTCGGAGTGATCCACATAATCAGTTCATTTTTGTCTCAAAACTGTTGGTTAATATCATTAATACTTGCACACTAGGATCTAGAATTTGCGTGCACACACACACACATGTTTGAAAGGAAAAATGGGCTATAAAGATATGTGGCAATAATCTGCTCTTGTTTAACTATTAAAGGATGTGCAAGTGTGGTGTGAAGGGCCTCACATTTATACCCATGTGCACATATCACTGGGACTTTTTAGCAGCTTGTAGGTGGACCCATGACATGCTTGATCTTCCTACATGAACTTAAATAGCATAACTTGGTTTGCAAGTCAGCCTGCATGCATGAACTTAAGTAGCATAACTTGGTTTGCAAGTCAGCCTGCATGTCATTGCAGACAATATCAAAACAATTTTCTACTCCACCAGTGGAGGTTGCTTCCAGGTTGGCTATGACAAAGACAGGTGGTCCTTAAGAGGGAGATAGTCCCACATTAGGGTAGTTACCCTAGTTACTTGGTTGGGCTCTCCTAGCTCGGTGGGTCAGGCGGATCATGGGTTCCGAGGATGATTTATGGCAGGCAGTCTTTTTCACCTGTTAGGTGAGAGCTCTCTTGGAACACGAGGATCATGCTGCCCCTTGGGGCTTCATCATTTTGGCAGGGTGTGGTGGCATTGGTTCCAAGGGTGCGTCCACTTATGACTCCCTCACTTGGCTCTGGATTGGATTTTTCTTTTTGGCGGCATGGCTGGTCCCCCGGGGATCCATTGGCGGAGGCTTTTCCCCGACTGTCTTGGTGGAACATCCTAATGCGACCGTGTGGGAGATGTGGTCTGGGTTGGGGGGCCCGGGCTCCTGGACCCCGGCTTTTAGATCAGCCCTCTCAGACCAGCGCTTCGTTGAGCTTCTGGCACTCCACCAGAGGATTGCTACTTTTCGCCCTGACCAGTCCAGTCGCGATGGATGGGTTTGGTTCTCGGAGGCTTGGTCGGCACGCAGTCTTTACTTCCGTTTCCTTCCCGACATGGAGACATTAGAGGACTTCAGGGCATATTGCAGACACCGTTAAAAGTCAAGATTTTTGCTTGGCTCATGCGGCAGGACCGACTTCTCACTGGGACATATAGGACGAGGTGGGCACATCACACAGACACGTCATGTGTCCTTTGTGGCGAGGCAGAGGAGGACATTGGCCACTTATTTTTTGCATGTGCGACATCATGAGTCATCTGGCAGCGGACGCCCTTTGGGGGCCCTTTTCCTTATGATCCTACAACTTTGTGGCAGACTCTCCGTGGTTTGGCTCGGCAGGGATAGAGATGGAGCATCATTGGTGACCTTTTTGGCGGGTTCTTGGGCCATCTGGCTTCAGAGGAACCGAGTAATTTTTTGTGGGGAGCGATGTCAGATGGAGCATATTGTACACCGCATTACCTTTTTACTTCGGGAGTGGGGTTTTCGTTAGCCGATATACTTTTTCCATTTTTGCCGCTCTCTTCCTGAGAGCACACACTTGTACATGTCTCCCTTTTCTTCTGATATATATATACCTGGATGACAACCACACAACCTGGTAGTCATCCTTTTTCTCCTCAAAAAAAATAAATAAAAAAAATCAAGGTGACTTAATTTTTCTTGATGACTGCTCTGTCCTAATATATCTTGTATCTAGCCTTCTTCATTCTTCATGTAATAACATGCTAATAACATGCTCCTTTGTACAGGATATTGTGCATATATTGATGCTGAAAATGCTTTGAATCCTGTTCTGGCCGAAGCCATGGGTGTAAATGCAGAAGATCTTTTGATTGCACAGCCTGATTGTGCCGAAAATCTATTAAGCATAGTAAATGAACTGGTTAACAGTGGATCAGTTGATGTCATTGTTGTTGATAGTGTATGCATCTTTGATTAACTTTCTTGTTATTTCATCATAGTTAATTGTTTTATCAACATAACACTTTGTGTTGTTATTAGTTTGTGCAGTATTTTCCCTATATTTTGATATCTTGCTTATGTATAAGAAATTGTTCTATCTTAACTCGGCATACTGTTATTCCTCTCGAATAAAGATCTATTGCATCCTAAAGTTGACTTGATAACAAAATCTCATCTAAAATGTGTGCTTTTGCTAAAAGCTAACATGGATATACTGATTCAAAAAAAAAAAGGCCAAAGCTGATTGATTCCGTTTTTGTCTGAGCTGTTAATCGAGATAGCTCGCCTCCTTTTCTCAGAAGTACTCCATGTGTGAGTTTCTGAGGGATATTAATTGACTTTGAGTTCTGTGTTTGATATAGTTGTGCAAGAACATGAGAGGTATTCTAACCATTTTCTTGACTGGTATGCCTGTCTTCATTCATAAGTCTTTATTATCTCTATTGTCTAATTAGTTATTTGCAAGTTAAAAAGGACGTGTATGTGGGTAATACCCATTTGCTGTCATACTAATATTATCTGAAGAATCAACTGACTATTATCTCATATTTCAGAGCCTGATTCTGATATTTGAGAACATTTTGAAACCAAAATTAATAACATAATCTTATCCCTAAAAAAGCTAACACAATCTGAGATAAATAGAGTAGTCATGACTCATGACTCATGATGCGGAAACGGCAAGAAAGCATTTCTGGTTCTTCGGACCACCTATTCAAGAAAAAAATGATTAATTTAAATTTATGGTTGGATGAATAAAATGAAGGGAAGTTGGGAACATTGTGTAATAATTGAATGCTGATAAAATTGCAGCATTATTTTTTTAAAACAGTTTTACTAGATTTTTTTAGAGTTAGTTTTTTTCTAGTTGGGATGTTTGTGATTTATGGATGTGAATGTTGAACAATGAAAGCATGCTCTAAGAATCATATTAACGGAGTTAATGTCAAGATGGAGGACAAGTCACAAGAGTCACTGAAAAAGAAATTAACAAATAAATACAGTGAGAGTGCATTCTCAAAAAAGTACCTTCTCGAAATTTTAAAAAAATATTGAGAGTAGGTTCTCAATTGTTCCTATAAAATCGACATGTAATGACATGACCTTCTAATGCTAAAAAATTTAAAGACACGATTAAGGAATGAATAAGTTCAGAGTAGGTCATGGATTGCCTCTATGGATGAAAAACATTTAAGAGAATGTCATTTAAGACTCAAGTAAGACCACAGCAATGTCAAAACACTCTCTAAAAAATGGATATTCAAATTGGTTCAGATTTCTAAGCTCATCCTTGAATTACCATGGAACTTGTAGGTAGCAGCCTTGGTTTCCCGTCATGAACTTGATAGTGTGATAAATATCAAATCTGAAGAAAGGCAATCACAGTTAATGACACGAGCTCTTAGAAAAATTCATCGCTCGTTGAGTAGGTCACAGACTCTTGTGATTTTTATTAACCAGGTAAGTTTACTTCTTTGTCATTTATTCAAATTAAACCTTCAGTTGCATGTTCTTTAGTAAAATGGATGTTCTCAATTGTCTGTTTTCATCGTCCTAGAAAACTGATAACACTCTCAAAAAGTAAAAAGAAGACATATTTCGCTATGTTTATGATCCATTCAGTACATGTGTGTAATGGTGAGGACTTCGAAGATACAAGTATCTGTAATTTTTTTTATATAAGTATCTGTAAATTTTTTGGCACTATAATATTGGTGCATATTTGCAATACATGGTAGCAAATACACATCGGTTCTTTCTTTCAGGTTTTCTCAGATATGTTATCAACATTTTTCGTTTTGGGGTTTGAAATGTATCTTTTCTGGAGTGAGTTCTTTTTATTTAGCAGAATCCTAACTATATCCTAGGATAGCCAAGCTAAGAATCTAGAATAAACCTTGATTTTTAAAAGTTCTACTATTGGTCAATTATACACCAAAGATAAAAGGATAAAGTCTACTTAAAAGAGATAATGAACCAATCTTTAGAATTTTAGTGCAGAGGATAAAGTTCCAGTGGATTTTTTTTATTTGATAAGTTATATGCATCCTATATACTATTTTAGAAGTTAAATCAGCATTTTAGTAAGAGCGAATAATTGTACATTGACTTATTGTTGAATAAACTCCGCCTATATTTTATAACCGGTCCCAAGCCCGGATAAAGGAGGAGGGTTGTGTTAGGCCCCGACAGCCAGCATAAAATCATGTCGAATCTTATGAACATGGATCAACGAATATAGAGCGGAATGGCGTCGTATGATCCATGTAGTCGACCCCACCTAGTGGGATAAGACTTTGTTGTTGTTGTTGACTTATTGTTGAATACAATTAGGAATGCTAATAGGTGGTCTGTTATGTTTCCTAATGTGATGATCATTGTTATGTGACTTTTATTCAGGTTAGGAAAAATTTAAGATCTAATTGTGTCATTGGGGAGGCTAGTGAAATAACTTGTGGTGGAAATGCATTGACATTTTATGCAGCAGTACGAATGAGAATTATGAGAAGGGGTTTGCTACGCCATAATGATGAGGTACATTTTTAAGAATATGAATTCCTATGCTCAGTGCATTTTTCTTTGATCCAAAAGTTCAACTTAAAAGTTAAGTTACTAATTCTTTTAGATGCCATGTGAATATTCCAAAGTTCATGGTTAAGAGATCAACTTATTCTGCTTGCAGTGGGGTGCTGTCCTTTTGTTTTCATGGTCTAAAACTAAAATGTTTTTGCTGGCATTTTCCACCAAACTTTTTTTATAGTCCCTCCTAATATTAATGAAACTTTTGGATGACTACCATCTTGCTAGTCGTCCTCCCTGGTTTTAAACGAAAAACTTATTCTGCTTGCATCTAGACTAATGATAACCAGAGAATAAATCTGCACTCTACCTTGGCTTCCTATCCATTTATATATGTTTCATAGTATTGGATATCCTTCTTCAATTGCTCAATCTTATAGTTTTGCAGTCACATTCCAACAGCTATGTTTTTATGGTGAAGTTCCCATAATAGTTTCTTCCTCCTGTTTCATTTTTTTAGACTTTTTAGTCTTCAAAGGACTCCTTTGCTCTTTAAGCAGTCTCCACTACTCACGAAGATAAAAAAAAAGAGAGAATAAATCTTGTCAAAAAAAACAAAGAATTGATAAGCAATTTGTTTCACTATGTTTTGTAAATATTGGATATCTTTACGAATGATTTTAAGCTTACCAAATTTCAGTCTGGGCTTGTTTATACCTCATAAGAGAGTTATTAAACTGAATGACTTACATCATTACTTTATTAGAACATTTCTTTGAGTGCATGAACCGAATGACAAATATTGTATAAAAGAAGTTTCGATATATTGGGACTGGATGGAAGAAGATACGTTTTTTTGGTTAATAATTAAGATGATAAATGAACGAAATGGAATTGCATGAATCAAAAGGAAAATGGAGAACAGAGAAGAAAGGGATAATTCAGGTTTGGAGAAGAGAGTTCGAATCTCTCAGGCGAAGGTTATACCAACAACAACAACAACAAAGCCTTATCCCACTAGGTGGGGTCGGCTACATGGATCATACGACGCCATTCCGCTCTATATTCGTTGATCCATGTTCATAAGATTCGACATGATTTTATGCTGGCTGTCGGGGCCTAACACAACCCTCCTCCTTTATCCGGGCTTGGGACCGGCTATAAAATATAGGCGGAGTTTATTCAACAATAAGTCAATGTACAATTATTCGCTCTTACTAAAATGCTGATTTAACTTCTAAAATAGTATATAGGATGCATATAACTTATCAAAAAAAAAAAATCCACTGGAACTTTATCCTCTGCACTAAAATTCTAAAGATTGGTTCATTATCTCTTTTAAGTAGACTTGATCCTTTTATCTTTGGTGTATAATTGACCAATAGTAGAACTTTTAAAAATCAAGGTTTATTCTAGATTCTTAGCTTGGCTATCCTAGGATATAGTTAGGATTCTGCTAAATAAAAAGAACTCACTCCAGAAAAGATACATTTCAAACCCCAAAACGAAAAATGTTGATAACATATCTGAGAAAACCTGAAAGAAAGAACCGATGTGTATTTGCTACCATGTATTGCAAATATGCACCAATATTATAGTGCCAAAAAATTTACAGATACTTATATAAAAAAAATTACAGATACTTGTATCTTCGAAGTCCTCACCATTACACACATGTACTGAATGGATCATAAACATAGCGAAATATGTCTTCTTTTTACTTTTTGAGAGTGTTATCAGTTTTCTAGGACGATGAAAACAGACAATTGAGAACATCCATTTTACTAAAGAACATGCAACTGAAGGTTTAATTTGAATAAATGACAAAGAAGTAAACCTTTCTAACATCTTTCTATCTTAATGTGTCAAACCAAATAAGGGAAAGTTTACCTTCCCCTTGCACTTTTTTTATCTTATCCTCCCTTTCTATGTCCATCTATGAAAATTGACTTTCTTTCACCTCTCCAATGATTTCATTCTTGGTCGTCTCTGGTTTTTTACTGTTTAAATCTTAATTGTACTTTGTTATTCTTTCCAGATCACCGGCATCAGCATAGGGGTGCATGTCATAAAGAATAAACTAGCACCTGCTATGAAGCAAGCTGTTTTGGATGTAGGATTTGGCAGGGGCTTTCTATATGAAACTGAGATCTTGGACATGGCTTGTATGAATGGGATTATTGTGAGGGAAGGAATTGGATATTGGATACATGGGCAGTTCTTAAAAAACCAGTTAGCTGCTGAAGAGTTTCTTACAGCAAATAATGACATAACTGATGAAATTGTCTCTGCTTTGAGAAACCAGTACTTCAAAATTACAGACAAAGGTGGCTGATTACTGGTTGAAGTCGCATACGACAAAGGTTGTGATTGTGACCTTTTGAGTTCACAGTATGGTGATTCTTCAGAGGTAGAAGTGGCCATTTTTAATCATACTGACTGAGTAGTTTGGATTTTCTCTAGTATTCATCTCGAGATGTAAGATGGAAAAAGCAAACTGAGAACTGCTGTTGTGCATGTATTGGAGATATGGCTACTTTGATGTTGCCCCCGATCCTGCAATTTGTTCCTACAAGCATTCAATTACTGCAGCAATTACTGTGAGAACTACTGTTGTGCACGTATTTGAGCGGTGGCTACTTTGGTGTTGCTATAAATCCTGCAGTTTGTCCCTCAACATTCAGTTAATTACCTCAGTGTGTATTTTCCAGAGATATGTTTTATCGACTACTCGTGCAGTCACATGGGGAAAAGAATGATAGGAGGAAGTCAATTTTTCTGCAACTATCCAGAATCAAGGAACAATGATCTTTAACATCTGAAGATCTTTGATTATGTGGAAAATCTTAACTTGCTTTCTTTTACCTGGTGACCGACATTCTTGTTATTCTCTCACAGAAATCAGGCGGTCGAGTTGATGATAGTGCTGTATCCAAACAAGTGGAAGGTTCAACATTGTATCAAATATTCAATTCTTTGATCGATCCAGAGTTCCAGACGTTTTAATTATGTACCATAATTCTAATGAGCGATTGTTCACATTCTGATTCAGAGATGTCAAACTACAATCCATTTTCTCAGTACTGCTGATTATGTCTGTTGCCACAAGTTACAATAGCTTACTTTCAGGTTTTGGCATCACCAAGTTCCCAGAGAACTCAAACAGTGATTTCTTCATCCTGTGGTATCGTAAACTCATCCACACTTCTATTAAATGAGATATTCACAACATATCATGGGCATTTTTCTGACCACCACTGGTAAAAACCATTGATTGCGCAAGGTATGTTCGATCTGCATTTTGCAAACTTAACTCATAATCCTAACCTGCTAATTACTTGGACTTATTTATGAATGTTGGAAGTCTAACTCCGAGTAACTTGTTTTCATTTTTGCAATATCATATATAAAGCGATTTTTTGTTCTTCTTTGGATCTTCGGAAAGCGAAGTTCACAATTTGACTTTAGACCGGACATAAAGTCACAATGGATGCCCATTCCAAATTAGCACGGAAAATTACTCACATTCCTTTGTGCAAATTTCATTAACTTCATGTCTTCCATCTTTGCTGTAAGATGATTATCGTTTTCTGAATGATCGGTGGTTCTCCGATACAACTATAAACATGACACATTTGGTATTTATATTCTTATTGACATAAGACAACAATAATAAGTATAAGAAACAAACAAAATGAGAGGGGCTCGATCTTTGTAGGATCCAGCTTATTTTATTGTCAGATATGTGTCGTAGGGCAAAAATGGTGTTAAAAATCTATTAGGGTTATTTTTTTAAATGTTCGTTAAATTATTGTAATTTTTCGTATTTAATCTTAAAGTATGAATTTATTTTACGATATTTCTAAATTTTATTACATTTTTCACTTTAGTCCTTTCCTAAACGTTATCCCATTTTCATTTTAGCCTTTTCGTTTGATCCGTTAACTTTTCTATTATTATTTTTTCATTCGTGAAAAGACTAAAATGTCTTTCCATAAGCTCTTCTCTATTTTAATGTTAAAAAATAATAAAAAATATAAAACCTTTTCCCAATTTATTATTTGTTATATTGTTTTTTAACATTAGAAGAAGAAAAAGTTTATGGGAGGATATTTTAATCTTTTTATAAATGGGGGAAAAATAAAATTAATAGAAAAGTTAGTAGAATCAAAAGAAATGATTAAAGTGAAAAATATGATAAAATTTAGGTATATCATAAATTAAGTTCATACTATGCAAAAAATCACGATAGCGAAAAAAGTAAATGACGTTTGGAAGGATGCTCTCCTGCAAAGAAGAAATATTAGTATTTTTTTAGGCACAAAATAGTTATTATTGTTTCTTTTCACTGACGTTTCAAAATGATAAGTCACTTGAACAGCCGTAAATGCTAAGAAAAGAATGAAACTTTAATACTCAAAGCTTTGAAATATCTTAATTAATTCATACTTTAGATTATTATTAAAATAAATTATCATTATTTCAATTAATTATTGATAATATCGCTTTATAATATTAATTAGTACTAGTAACGTAAATCAAAGTAGTTGAAGAAAATATTAAAATATTCGTAAAATTATTATTTTTTTAAAAACAATCACATATAATTATAGATAAAATAAAATAAAAAACAGGAAAATGAATATTGATAAAAGAGGAGTCAAGATCACGAGTTACCCATACAAGATACAAATAAATAGAGAAAATAAAATTGAATGATATTATTTTTAATAAAATATTTTTTAAAAAATTAATTGAATGACTATAATGCATTTCACACAATCAGTAATTCATATCATCAAAGAAGTTAAAATAATATGTTAAGTTCCATTGTTGCAATTAATATGATGGACCATGCCAATAAAACAGCCCGACTACTCAAGCAAACTATTTTAGTTGGAAAATTCAGAATGCATACATCATTAGTTAAGGATAGGATGATGTAGGACGATGTAGCATCGGAAATTCATAATGCCCCATAACTATTATTATATGATTTTAAACGCTTCAATTTAGTCATATATATGACTTATATGGTTGCATATTATATTTAACTATTTTGTCGTCAATAAAAAAGTCAGATTCACGTGTGACATCATAAGTCTTAAACGAATCCTCTTTTTTAATCGTATCTTTTTAGAGATTATTCAAACATATTGTGACTAATGCTTGTGATGGTCTTGATGGTTAATTTTTTTTTTAAAAATCGAAACAGCTTTTCCGAAACTATTATGCTCATCATATGCAAAAAAATTTCATGTAGTATTGCTTATAAGTTCTTTTTTACCGGTTGTGATAAAGATTGATCTAGATAAGATCTTGCAATTTTATGATTTTATTATCCTTTACCGATCTTGATTTTATATTGAGAATCTTATGTGCAAAATCTTAATTCGATGTTAATTTTGATTTATGATCTTACGATCTTATACTAATATACTTATATATATATATGATAATAAAAATTAATTTAGATAAAGTTTAACATATTTTCTTTATTTTTAATATATTTTGATATAATATTGCTTGAGAATCGATAAAAAATAATTTGCTAAGGTATAATTTAATATTTAAATATGATAACTTTATAAAAAATATATTTATTATTTTTAAAATATTTTTTTATTAATTAGTAACAATCTTACAATCCTAGATTCAATCTTACAATCGTCATTAAGATCAATTGTGAAATGGGTAAAATGGGTGAATGTCGGTTTGATGGGCAAAGACCAATTGCATTTACTTGGCTCCATATCGATGTGATCGGACAAAATTATTTATCAACATTAGAACAAATATCACATCCATTTAACCAAGCCACGTGTTAAAACATTATTATAGCATAATAACTTGATTATCACTCTTAATTGTAATATGCATCATATATAATTAGCACATCACACACCATTATTTTCATTCTTTCATTGTATAATTACGAAATATTCTGTTAATATTACTCTCAGACTCCAAACGCGTAAAGTAGAGGAAATTTAATAAGAATGGAAGGAGGATAAGTTTCTTTTTATTTAAGTGTGACCAGGTAATTACATTGTAAAGCATACATGCCTATATGAAAAAGAACTGATTTCACTCTCATTGTAAAGCTTGCATGCATATATTATTATTATTATTATTATTATTATTATTATTATTATTATTATTGAGCATATTTATTGTTTGCTAGAAGGTGATGGCGTAAACGGGCTGCTTGTTGGGGTAGAAGAGCCCCCAGTTCTGCTCCACTCCCGGGCTCTTCTGGTTCTCGTTGAACATGGCGAAGATGTAGACCTCCAAGGGCAACCATGGCCTCCTCGGCGTTCCCCCAGTTGCAGCATGATCGATCAGGTTCTGATTGTAAGTCTGGGCATTGCTGATGGACGCCGCCGTCCCACCCGCCGACGGCCAGCCGCTCTCCGAGACCACGATCGGGATCTTCGAGCCCCCGACCTTCTCCAGGGCCGCGTAGGTGGCGTCCAGGATCGCGTCGAACAGGTTCTGGTACTTGTACTGCCCGTCCGTCACCACCGTGCCCGAGGAGGTGAACAGCGCGTAGTTTATGTCAATCCCCGGGGTGTAGACGTAGCTGAAGTAAGGGTAGACGTTGACAAGGAGCGGCGACCCGAAGGTCGTCAGGAACTGCACGATGGAGCTCATGTACGGCTGAGCGGCGGAGGAGAAGGTGCCGACGGAGGGCGGGTACGACGCGCTGAGGACGCCGGTCGATACCGAGGTGGACACCTTGATCTGGTCCTGCAGGCCGGCCGCGTACAGGGCGCTCTGGACGTTGCACATGGCCGGGAGCACGTACTGCGCCTGGTCGCCGGGGATGACCTCGTTCCCGACGGCTATGTACTTGAAGGCGACGTCGGGCCAGTAGGCGCGCACGTTGTTCTGCACCCATGAGATCGCGAACGAGGGGCTGGTGGCAAGTGACTGGAGGTCCGCCCCGACGTCCAGGATGAGCTGGATGTAGGAGCCCTTCAGAGCCTGGAGGGCGGCCTGGTTTGGTGAGTACAGCCTCATGGCGCGGATTTTGTTGGTCTTGTACAGGCTCACCACCTCGGACGCCGGGGGCAGGTTGTTCCCCAGCATGCCGTAGCTGACGCCGACGTTACTGCAACTACGTGCATGATCCACGATGAAGATGAGGAGGTACGCGCAATGCAAAAGACGCGAGAAAGAGGGATGAGAGAGATCGCCTCCCATGATTTCTGAGATCAAGTGATGATGCTGCTCAAGTGCTTGACTAAGAGCGAACACGATTGATATTCGATTCAGATGCTAAGCTTTTCTTCTTCTCCCCTTTATATAGAGGTTAAGCGTGCATGTGATCATCAACCTCTTGCGAATTTGCCAATCAATAAACCAATAAATTTAATGGCAAGTTGCAGCATCCATACAATTTGACCGACTGTTTTTATTGTGGATTAATTGTTAGTACGAAACTTAAGCAGTAGGAACTAAAATGAACAGTGCAGTGGGAATAGATGCAAGAACGTTAAATTCCATTGCAATAATAATTTGAGCTGGAATTTATAATTATGAAAAATCCAAGGCACCACCTTATATTGATTTTTTTTTGTGCGTATAGGGAATTAATCCATCTTCTATTTTTCATTGCATGTTTGAAGGCTGCGTACGTCTGCATGCATGCATGGAGTGGAATATATATTATATATATATATATATATATATATATATATATATATATATATATGGTCTGATGTCGCATGCTCAAGTTGGCTAATTGATTGTTTAATGTGTGCACTCCAGGAAACTAAGTTTAACCAGCGATCCTTTGCTTCAAGCAAGCAATTACCGGTCGACGTGTCATCTAAGGAGACATTAATGAGGATTAACTAAATACACAGCATTACAGCTCATGCACCTAATGCGCTTCAAATCACAATTTGACTTTAAAATCAAACGTAGACATTTGATCAAATCCAACCATTCTCTCGCGATCGTTTCTTTGTTTCTTGATATGTTTTATTTTTCTTGCATTTATAATTTCTTCCTCCCACAAACTACGTACTGAATATGAACCAACTTTGCCGGAGGGGGGAGAGAGAGAGGGAAAGGAGAGGCCTTGACTGCTAGAGATGAACCAACTTTGCCGAAGGAGGTGTGGAGGGAGAAACGAGAGGGGGGAGAAAGAGGAAAGGGAGGAAATGAGAGGGACAGAGGAGAAGGCAAGAGAGGGACGTGACAGATGGAGGGTGAAATGGGAACTAGAGCAGGGAGAAGAAAGTGACAGGAAAGAGAGGGGGAAGGGACAGAGGAATAGAGAAGCGAAGAGGAACAATAGCAGGGAAGAGAGATTGATAAAACTGGAGATTCACTTCTTGATGAAAGTATTAGAGTAACTGTCCGTGCAGGACGTACGAGAACACCTTACCACTTTCCACAGTCTACTCTTATCTTATTTCTCTTCTGTTATAACTTATAACCGACCATGTACTCATGCAAGACGACATATAAGTAAAGTACGTGTAACGGTGTAAGCATCATTGTTGATTCGTGAGAAAAACATGTGATTCTGTGAAAGCAGAGTATTATTTTCTCCACAGACACAAAGAGAGAAACTCTGCATTACTAGAAATTTTATCCTATTTGTTTTTTTTTGTTGCCTCCTGAATGCGACAATCTCTCCAAGAAAATATATTTGATTATGTCTGCTGGTCTCTCCCTGCGTCAGAAGGGTCTTGCAATGGCTTCCTCTTCCTCCTCCCTCGCTACCCATCTCTCTCTCTCATGCGGTGCTCTACACCCCAACCCATCTCATGCATGAACTCATTACTGCTCTCTTTCTATCATTTTTTTTCCTACACCTCATCATCAAGTATATAATTCGCTCAAGTCCAAAAGCAATTGCCATTATATGTTCTTCTGTGAGTTGAGATATATTGACTCCTCACCCTTAATACGTCATTAGCATCGCTTATCTGAATCAAATATCAATTATTGCATTGCACATCATGCATATTGTTGCAGGTACCTCTCTCTCGTCATGCATATTTTATTTTATTTTTTTAATAAAATGTGCATTCCATTAAGTTAAATCATATGTCTTATGCATAAGTTGGGCGAGATCTTGTGGTGGATCTCTAACCCACAAAAAATTGGAAGCAAAGGAACGTCCCTTCTTTGCCAAAAAATCAGTCAGAAGATTATATTGCCTATTGACGTGTATTGGCTCAAAATTTACAAAATTTTGTGTTAGAGACCATATGTCATTCATAATGCTTCTAATACGTCAGGGGCAACTCCTTGGTTCCTTCAGCATGTCAACAAGAATCCGACTGATATGTAATGTTGAGATAACCAAACTCTATGCAACGTAAAAGAGCACATCTTAAAACCCAAGCTTCAGCCTCCAGTGTCGAGAGAGATTTTTTGTGGGTGGCTCCTGCAAATACAAAGTCCCCATTAAAAAAACGAGAATGTACCCTGCACCCCCTCCTCGCCCGGCTTAACAAATGATTCGTGATAGTGACATTTGGGAGGTTGAGTGATAATTTGCTGATTTTTGGGTTAAACTTGAGATTTTTTAATTTTTGCTTCAACTCCCTAATTCACTCTCTACTACAAGTATACATGTCAATTGTAGTTACCCTAAATATAGTATCCACAGTGATTTGAAGTCCTAGACCACCTAAAAATAATTTAGACTAATCTTATTTAAAGTGGAAAAAACAAATTTTTTAAAGGAAGTGAAAACAGATTTTTTTAGGAAAGCAAAATGATAACTATTTTGAGATTTCTGAAAAGTTAACTAAACTGAGTTATAAATGCTAATCTATAGTCTAAAAGGGTTTATCTATCAATGAGGAAGGTCCTCCTAGGAATTGGGGTTAATCTAATTTAATTATGGATAAAAATTGACAAGTTATCATTTTCTAGTCAAATCCAATTCAACTTTCAATATGACTGTTTTCACAGTTCAATTAGACCAGAACTAAATAATATATTGTCATATGATTGTTAGCCAAGTTGAATTAGAAAAGGATCCTCACTGAAAACTAAGTTATCATTAGGTTCAGCTCAATGCACTTGCTGATTTTTTGGCAATTTCAATAAAATCTGAAATGATAACTTCTAGATTGCACTTTGAAAATGAAAGGAATGCTTCAATCAACTGAACATGGATGAAATCAATCCAATATCAATGCAAATGCTTCTTGGTTTATCTCTAAACTACAAGAGGATTTAAAATCAGCTTCTCAGCTGCAAATTCAAATCAAATCCACATTTCCATTAATGAATTGGATAAAAATCAGCACCTAATACAAGTTTGAGGAATCAGAAATTGTCATTGCTCCTTGGCTCATCTCTGAATCTCAAGGAGGGCCTAAAAACCCTCTCTTAATGGTGGATTGAGGGCTTAACAATGGCAATCAGATTCCAAAGAAATAAGAAATCAGAATTCAGCAAGAATATTTTAGAAATCAGATTGGGAAAACAGTAAGGAAATTAGCAATGCTTCTCATTGGAATTTTAGATTTGCTAAGTGCTTATTGACCCATCTCTGAACAACAAGAAATTCTTAGGGTTCACCTTTTAGTGATTGAATGAAATTGGAGATTCAATTAGCAAATCAGATTCCAATAAATTTCAGAAAACAAATTTCAGGAATATAATTTCAGAAATCAGAATTGGAAGACATGTTTGAATCATAAAATACCAAAGTATCTTGATTCATTTCTGAACAAGACTTGGACCAATATCAAATCAGATTCAAACAGTTCACAGAAATCAGGAAACCAGAAAGAACAGATTTCAGAAAATCAGAAATTAGATTTTCAATCAAATGGAATCCAGTAACTTGGCATTGATTCCTAATTCATTTCTAAATAAAGGTTAGATAAAATGATAACTTCTCAGTTATATATTACAATGGAATCTAACAATGGCAAGAACCGATTCATAACAATGTAGAAATCTAAAAATTAGAAGTGATAACAGTGCAGGATTAATTTCTGTCCATATCCATCCAAAATTAATCTAGACTACTACCCTATCCTAGGAGACAAAGGATTTAGCTCCTCATAATTACAAACATAGTTACAAAATAAAGTGAAGAATAGAAGTAATTCATTTGGATTCAGGGCTGTGCTGCAGAAATCAGCTCAGCTCAGCAGCATTCCAGCTCCTCTTCCACTCCAAAACAGCTCCCTGTCTAGCAGCCCTCCAAATGGAGGCTCCCCCTTGATTTCAGGGTTTCTTCAGCTTATATATGACTTCCTTCCACCCTTAGATCATCATCAAATTATTCCATATCCCCGATATGAGCCACCTATCCAATGGTCCAAGAATTCCAGCTGCTGCAGCAGCTTTTGGACAGCAAAAGCAAGTGGTCCCCTCCTACTTTTTCCACCTTTTTGCACTTGTTTTTCCTGCTACAAAACCCAAAATAGCAAGCATCAAGATCCTTAAATGAGATTTTAACAAATAAGGATTAGGATAATGATAGTTGTCAGCTCAAACATCAAATGGGATTAGGTGTTGTGCAGGAATGAAAACCCATATAAAAAATAATAGTTTTAGGGATCCGGAATGATAACTTTTCATATTTCATGGAAAATGTTCAAATATGAGTAGTTCAAAGCATTGAAGACATCAAATGGATTAGGATGATAAGTGAATAAGGTCAGAAATTAAATGTGGATAAGATTTCATAAGAATGATAACTTGGGTGTCAAAAATGATAACTTGATTGCCTTAAAAATGATAACTTATCATAACTTTGGTTGTAGTTATCCAAATGTGATCAATTTTGAACAGCAATGAGTTAGGATAATAATATAATGATTGCTTAATGCCTTTGTGCAGAATTGATAGTTTTGCATGTCGAAATGATAGTTTTGCCCTTTAACGATAACTTGGCATTGGAAAATTGATAACTTGTTCAAATGGACTTAAAATTTTGCACAAGTTGAGATATGATCATCCAAATATGATTCATTCATGATAATAATAGATTTAGGGCAAGAAAATTATTGAAAATCGGTTCACTCAAAATAATGATAACTTATGCATTTAGAATGATAACTTATCCTAAAAATGATAACTTGGCATAGAATTGAAATATTTATGGATTTTGGAATTTTAGAACCTCTATGCACATGGAATTAAGTATAGAATGAGGAAGATAAACTAGTTATCACAATCTATGCATTTCAAACATAATTGGCCAAAAGTTGGGCAAAATAGGGATTCGATAGGGGTGAAATGCATCTAAAATGGGATAAAAACCTATAGTGATAAGCTAGTGATCAAACTCCCCCAAGCTTAGTCTTTTGCTTGTCCTCAAGCAAAACATTCAGAAATTAAGGACAAACTTGAATTAAAAGTCCACAAATGAATTAAAAGTCCACAAATGAATTAAAAGTCAGCTGAATTGAGTCCAATGAGTTTTCCACTTTGCCAACACTCCATCCCATTCTTTTCAGTTCACAAATTCTAGCTGCGGAGTCACAAAGGTTAAAGCAAATTTAAGCCATGAAAGAAGTACTAACATTAACTGATTTGGATTACAAGGATTGTCAACTTTACTAAAAAGTTTGAAACATCAATCTCTTCATGAACAAATTTTTTATTGCTTAAACAGGTTTGAAAACCTGACTTTTATTCATGAGGATGCGATAAACATTGTTTGAACCTGATTTTTATTCATGATGGTCACATGATAAAAATCCTGGCTTTATTCAAGAGAGGTTTCTTTTTAAAATTTTCACTCTCTTTATTCATGTATGCATGCAATGCAAAATGCAACTTTTCACTTTTCCTTTTTCCTTTTTCCTTTTTCTTTTTTTACTCAGTTCATGAAGTGAGCAATGGTTCAAACTCAAGTATAGTTTAAATCCTTAAATGCAAATAGTCAAGATTTGCTATTTAACATGGTAGCAAGATTCTTGACTCCTTTCTAGACATCTTCTACTTTCTAATTAATCCATGAATGTTAGCTAGTGTTACTCACAAAAAGAAAAATTTTCAGCTGAAAATTAATTCAAATGCATCTGAATTGATAATGTCAATTAAAGCAAGAAGACTAATGTCCAAGTTGGCCACTTGGTATTTGAGTGTACCAACTGTCATAATGAAGTATTCTACCCATTTCAGAGTTAAAATAAATTTAGATTTGAGTTGAACCCAAAAAATGATAACCGAGTGATAACTAGTGACAACCGAGTGATAACTTGTTCAAACAATGATAACCTTGTGGTAAATGATGATATAAGTATTAAAATAGATTGAAAACATGGTGTAAATGTTAGAAAAAGTTCCAAGTTTCCTCCCCCAAGCTTATTCTCAGCACTGTCCACAGTGGTGAAAAATTAAGGCAAGGGAGAGGGTTGGGAGGGTATGAAATATATGGAATTTGCATTTGATCCCTTCCAATGGGTCTTGCATTTCAATCCTACTTTTCAGGTGTTCCATACTTCATGATTTGCAATAATTCCTGCAGAGAAATAAGAGATATCAGTGAAATATGCAATGTTAAAATTTTAGGGTGCACAATGCAATAATACAATGAGATTCACTAAAGTGGCACTAAAATTCAGCTAAGATAGATTGGGACAACTGATATGCATGATAATTCAGATATTAACATGATGATTTCAGCATGAATGAAAAGATAATATCAGTTATCAATAGGATTTTAGTGAGAAGAATTAAAATTAAGGGTAGGGATACTCCCTTCTAGTCAATTTGTGGATGGATCTGATTCTTCCCTTCTTTATTCCTGCAAAACAGAAAGGTTAAGTATAAAAAAGCTTGGGTTACCTTCCAAGAAGTGCCTTTCTTTAATGTCTTAGGCTAGACATTGTTACAATTTCTTCATGTCAAGGAGGTTTAAATAGTATAATATGATCAAGTAGATATCTCAATCTGTGGACAGCTTCACTAATTAAGTATGTATCTCTTTGTTTGTTAATGATTGACATTTGTTTTTCACTTGGATGTACCCCTCCTTCATTGTTACAGAAGTCTACTAGCTTCTCATCTCTAGAATCCTCATGTATGATATATGAATCCTCTGGATTATGAAGAGGTTTCAGCTCCAATTGGGAGGAAATGTCCTGAGTTGAATTGGTGTGGAGTTCAGCAGTGAAAACCTCTAACACCCCATTTTGAAATTCTGAATTCCCTACTGATTGGAGTGCATTCATAGCTGATTTATATGCTTTGGCTTCTGGATCCTCTAATTCCTTCAAATGATCAAACATTAGGCACCTTTGCAATGTATCTTCAATGGAAATTATAGGAGAAACTTGCTGCACAATCTGATCCAGTTGCCCCTTTTCAAAATCATTTTCCTGAAAATTTGGCCTACTAATAACTTGTGACAATTGGGCCTTGACCAATCTTTGTGGGAAAGACACCTTGTCAAAAATTCTTCCATTGGCTTCATTTTGAAAACTCTTCTTCTGATTCCTCACAACCGCCTTTTCAATTTCTTTTTCTTTAGGTTCTGGACAGGAGCTTTCCTTAGCTGAATTGCCTTCCACATTCTTAGAGTTTGAACTCTCTTGAGCTGGATTGGCTTCTACATTTTGCATTGGCTCTTCCACTAGCCTTCCATTCCTTAGTTGAATTGCCTTGGCTTGTTCTTTAGGGTTCACCTCTGGCTGTCCAGGAAAGAATAAAAGGGGTCTTGCTGAAGTGCTGGCTTGCTGAGCAATCTGATTTTTCAGTATATTTTGATTGGCACTCATGTTTTCAAGTCTAGAGTTATCTTCAATATTTCTTCTCCTTGGCTGTCCTGCTTCTTCAAGATTTGTTGTAGCATCTCCTTCATTTCAGTTTGGAATTGGGAAGCCTGACTTTGAGGAGGCTGCTCATAGGGGGTCCTTTGCATTAGAACATTTGAATTCTGATTTCCATATGGAGGTGGCTGATTCCTTGGCAAAATCTTGGGCTGCCAACTAGAATTCTACATTGGTGCCCCTTGATAATGATTGGCCTTATAAGAGAAGTAAGGATGATTCCTATTATCTGGAGTATAGAATTCAAAAGGGGGCTTCACTCCATAATTTCCTACAACATTAACTTGGTCTATGGATTGCTCATGTTGTTGCATTATCAAGTTGCAACTCTCAGTGATATGGCCCTAGTTTCCACATACATCACACCTTGATTCACAATTGGAAGGCTTTCCTACTTTAGTTGACAAATTCAGCTTCTCCAATTCCCTTTTCAATCATTCTTCAATTTGGACAGCAATGTTATTAACTTGAATTTCATTGGATGGCCTCCTTGTCCTGTCATGTGTAAGGAAATTGTAGTTCTTGACCATGTTCTCAATTAATTGGTAGGCCTCATCAATGTTTTTGGAGGCAAAAATCCCTCCTGCAGCAGTGTCCAATGCCACTTTAGATGGAAAATTCAGACCCTCGTGGAAATAGTAGACCAACTGCCATTTCTCAAATCCATGGTGTGGACATGCCCTCAACAAGCTTTGGAGTCTTTGCCATGCATCACTTATGCTCTCCTGATCCAATTGGTAAAACATGACAATCTGGTCCCTATAGTTATCAGTTTTGCTAGGTGAAAATAATTCAGCTAGAAACAATTGAATTATGGACTCCTAAGTGGCAATCTCTTCTGCTTTGAGGGTCTTGTACCAAATCTTTGCCTTGTTCTTGAGTGAGAAGGGGAACAACCTCATGTAGACAGCATCCATGGGTGTATTGTTGAAGTGAACAATGCTGCAATTCTCTTTAAAGTTGTCAATGTGTGAAATTGGATCCTCATTCCCCAATCCAGCAAATTGGTATTGCCCTATCATTGCGATTAGTGCTGGATTCACTTCAAAGTCGGCAGCAGGTGCTAGGACTCCATTCCCTTGTTGATTTCTAACATTGCTAGGTGAGTAACCATCCTAGAGTGTCCTTGGTGCAACCATATTAACCTCTTCTTCTTCCTCCTCAAAAATTCTTCTCCTTGTCTTTATCCTTTGCAATTTTCTCCTTCTCAAGAATCTTCTTTAAAGTTCAGAATTTGATTGATAATAGTCCTCTTGATTGTCCAAATTCTGCATAAATGAATTCAGAAGTATCAAATTGAGAAAAGAAAGAAAACTAGACAAAAATTGAAAAATTGGAAATGATAACTTGCAAAAACTAAAAATTGGCCTAACAAATGGACTAAAAACTAATTTAAAACTAATCTAAACTATCTAAGTTAATCTAATTGACCTCAAATCCCAGGCAACGGCGCCAAAAACTTGATAGTGATATTTGCGAGGTTGAATGATAACTTGCTAATTTTTGGGTCAAAGTTGAGATTTTTCAATTTTTGGTTCAACTCCCTAATTCACTCTCTACTGCAAGTATACAGGTCAATTGTAGTAACCATAAATGTCGTATCAACAATGATTTGAAGTCCTAGACTACCTAAAAATAATTTAGACAAATCCTATTTAAAGTGGCAAAAACAAATTTTTTAAAGGAAGTGAAAACAAATTTTTTTAGGAAAGCAAAATGATAACTGTTTTGAGGTTTCTGAAAAGTTAACTAAACTGAGTTATAAATGCTAATCTAGAGTCTAAAAGGGTTTATCTATCAATGAGAAAGGTCATCCTAGGAATTGGGGTTCATCTAATTTAATTATGGATGAAAATGGACAAGTTATCATTTTCTAGTCAAATCCAATTGACGCGTTAAAAATGATGTAGCAAAATAAAATCGCTAGCAAGTGCACTAGTCGCTCAAGTAATATAGTAATAGGAGTAAGAGTGTCGAACCCACGAGGAATATTATTAATTCAATATCTGAATTTATAAATTAATAAGAGAGGATAAACATGGATTTTTGGAAAGGGGTTTTATGAAATAAAATAAAGAAAATAAAGAAAAGATAATATAGTGGTGTTGAAGTTAGGCCTTAGGATGAAAATAAATCAGGATAAACATTTGAATCATAAAAGATAAATTTAATCTTTAAAGATGGATTAGAGTCTCCCTAAAGTAATCTAACATGATTATCTTGCGGTCTCCACGACTGGCATCCCTCAATCTAATCATATAGAACTATCTTAATTTAATAAGAATTGAATTCTCCACGACTGGTACCCTCAAAATCATATTAAAATTAAGATGCATTAAATTAGTTTCCCTAGACTATTAATCACTTCACAAACTAGTATAGATTAATAGACCACACAAATTTGATTCTCCACACACTAGTTATCAAAATTATGTCAATTATTAATTTTAGATAAAATTAATTAAAATTAGTATCAGGAATTCTGAAATTAAACATTCCACAAACTGGTATAGCCTAACTCAGAAATCCAATTAACTAACATAAAAGCATTAAGCACAATTAATAATTGATTAGAAAAGATTAAAATAATTAAAATGGGATCCAAATATTTCCCTTCAATTAATAATCTCTAAAATAATAAACCTGAAAACATGGAGTTCATCCTAGAAATTCTGGAGAGATAATAACAAAATAATAATAATAATTGGAAGAATCACACCCAAAATAGAAGTAGAGCTCTCGAATTGGGCAGACAGTCGGGCAGCCTCTCGGACTTGATCAGGGTCGCGATCAACCTCCAGCCGTCGCACATCTCTCCTCTTGGTCGTAGCCTGCAGAGCTCACGACTCGCCGTGGAAGAAACCTGAACTTCAGAGCACCCCTTGGAACGACGGATTCTTCACGTATTTATAGATGCGGACGGGTGATCACGAGCGTACATCGTACGGCCAATATTTGTCTCGGTAAAAAATGATATGTTGTTTTAATCCTTACGCCCAAAAAGATATCTCTTTTCATCTTTACCCCTTCAAATATTGGCCAAAATAATAGGTTTCCTTGCCATTACGCCCAAAAAGATAAAATCTTTTTATCTTTACTCCCTTCAAATCTTGGCCGTAAGGAAGACTTCTTATCATTACCCCCTCCATATCTCGGCCAAAATGATATCTTTACTCATTTTCATTACCCCCCAAAACGATGACATCTTCTAATTTTGGCCAAAATGATGAGTTTTCTTTCCGTTACCCCCTCCAAATCTCGGCCGTAAGGAAGAATTCAATCTTGTTATGCCCAAAAAATAAAATCATTTATCTTTACCCCTTCATATCTCGGCCAAAAACACAAATCTTCTCTCTAATCTCGAGTGATAAACATATTTGAATTGGAGATCTCGGCTGTAAGGATAAATTCTTTAGAATTTCGGCCGATACGAATAACCTTTGGTGGTTTATCGTCTTTGGGGTTGAAGATTATCGGCCGAAACGTCCATTCTTGAACAAATATAATCGGATAATCATGAATTCAATTTTTCCTGCAAAATAATTATCCAAATTTAATTAATCCATCCACAATTAAAATATTCAAAGATTAATAATTAAAATTGATAAATTCAGAATTACGACTAAAAGTGACTAAAAATGATGCATGCCATGATCAAATTACAGAAAAATTAATTAAAATAATAATATAAAATATGTTGTATTTTGCATGCATCACCAATTCAACTTTCAATATGGCTATTTTCACAGCTCAATTAGACCAGAACTAAACAATATATTGTCATATGATTGTTAGCCAAGTTGAATTAGAAAATGATCCTCACTGAAAACCAAGTTATCATTAGGTTCAACTCAATGCACTTGCTGATTTTTTGGCAATTTCAATAAAATCTGAAATGATAACTTCTAGATTGCACTTTGAAAATGAAAGGAATGCTTCAATCAACTGAACAGGGATGAAATCAATCCAATATCAATGCAAATGCTTCTTGGTTTATCTCTAAACTACAAGAGGATTTAAAATAAGCTTCTCAGCTGCAAATTCAAATGAAATCCACATTTCCATTAATGAATTGGATAGAAATCAACACCTAATACAAGTTTGAGGAATCAGAAATTGTCATTGCTCCTTAGCTCATCTCTGAATCTCAAGGAGGGCCTAAAAACCATCTCTCAATGGTGGATTAAGTAGGGCTTAACAATGGCAATCAGATTTCAAAGAAATCAGAAATCAGCAAGAATATTTCAGAAATCAGATTGGGAAAACACCAAGGAAATCAGCAATGCTTCTCATTGGAATTCTAGATTTGCTAAGTGCTTATTGACCCATCTCTGGACAACAAGAAATTCTTAGGGTTCACCTTTCAGTGATTGAATGAAATTAAATATTCAATTAGCAAATCAGATTCCAATAAATTTCAGAAAATAGATTTCAGGAATATAATTTCAAAAATCAAAATTGGAGGACATGTTTGAATCATAAAATGTCAAAGTATCTTGATTCATTTCTGAACAAGACTTGGACCAATATCAACCCCTCAGTTGCTCAATTAATCAAATCTCCAATGGCAAATCAGTTCAAACAGTTCACAGAAATCAGAAACCAGAAAGAACATATTTCAAAAAATTAGAAATCAGATTTTCAATCAAATGGAATCCAGTAACTTGGCATTGATTCCTAATTCATTTCTGAATAAAGGTTAGATCAAATGATAACTTCTCAGTTATATATTACAATGGGATCTAACAATGGCAAGAACAGATTCATAACAATGCATAAATATGAAAATTAGAAGTGATAACAGTGCAGGATTAATTTCTGTCCATATCCATCCAAAATTAACCTAAACTATTACCCTATCCTAGGAGACATAGGATTTAGCTCCTCATAATTACAAACATAGTTACAAAATAGAGTGAAGAATAAAAGTAATTCATCTGAATTCAGGGCTGTTCTGCAGAAATCAGCTCAGCTCAGCAGCATTCCAGCTCCTCTTGCACTCCAAAACAGCTCCCTGTCTAGCAGCCCTCCAAATGGAGGCTCCCCCTTGATTTCAGGGTTTCTTCAGCTTATATATGACTTCCTTCCACCCTTAGATCATCATCAAATTATTCCATATCCCCGATATGAGCCACCTATCCAATGGTCCAAGAATTCCAGCTGCTGCAGCAGCTTTTGGACAGCAAAAGCAAGTGGTCCCCTCCTACTTTTTCCACCTTTTTGCACTTGTTTTTCCTGCTACAAAACCCAAAATAGCAAGCATCAAGATCCTTAAATGAGATTTTAACAAATAAGGATTAGGATAATGATAGTTGTCAGCTCAAACATCAAATGGGATTAGGTGTTGTGCAGGAATGAAAACCCATATAAAAAATAATAGTTTTAGGGATCCGGAATGATAACTTTTCATATTTCATGGAAAATGTTCAAATATGAGTAGTTCAAAGCATTGAAGACATCAAATGGATTAGGATGATAAGTGAATAAGGTCAGAAATTAAATGTGGATAAGATTTCATAAGAATGATAACTTGGGTGTCAAAAATGATAACTTGATTGCCTTAAAAATGATAACTTATCATAACTTTGGTTGTAGTTATCCAAATGTGATCAATTTTGAACAGCAATGAGTTAGGATAATAATATAATGATTGCTTAATGCCTTTGTGCAGAATTGATAGTTTTGCATGCCGAAATGATAGTTTTGCCCTTTAATGATAACTTGACATTGGAAAATTGATAACTTGTTCAAATGGACTTAAAATTTTGCACAAGTTGAGATATGATCATCCAAATATGATTCATTCATGATAATAATGGATTTAGGATAATAAAATCATTGAAAATCAGTTTACTCAAAATAATGATAACTTATGCATTTGGAATGATAACTTGCCCTAAAAATGATAACTTGGCATAGAATTGAAATATTTATGGATTTTGAAATTTCAGAACCTCTATGCACATGGAATTAAGTATAGAATGAGGAAGATCAACTAGTTATCACAATCTATGCATTTCAAACATAATTGGTCAAAAGTTGGGCAAAATAGGGATTCGATAGGGGTGAAATGCATCTAAAATGGAATAAAAACCTATAGTGATCAGCTAGTGATCAATCCGTCGGTGTTCAGGATGAACACCGATGAGGTAGGGCGCTCCCACTGGGACCCGAGGGTCCAAAGGGGGAGGGGGTCCATCTTTGGGATGCATCATAGGAATTGAAGCTTGCTAGGACTCCAGCCCAAATAGCATTAATTGAGAGAGCTGAAATGAACATCATTTGTGTGCCTCCATAAGTTCCACATGCATAAAGCAATAAGGGTAAGGATGTTGGTTTTTGAGTTTGAGGCAAGATCGTCCTCTTCTTGAATTTGTTGCTGGAAGAGGGACCACAACTCAAGGGCAAGAGAAGAAAAGGTGATCAATGGTTTCAATCTCACGGCCACAAGGGGTGCATAGTGGGTTTATGAAATTGTCAAAAGAATATAGCATGGATCTTGTAGGTAGCTTGTGATGAAGAAGTTTCTAAAGAAAGTTGTGGACCTTTATGGGAGCACGGATGTGCCACATCCTCCATCTCAGTTCCAGATTAATGCTAGGGCATGAAGTTGACTCTTCAATATATCTGTGGTCTGACTTGGCATGCGGGTTGCCATAAGGGTCAGCCTCCCAAATTTAGAGTCATCATAGGGACACACAGACAAATGTATAGAAGTAATTTTAACAATTAAAACAGGAGCAAATAATTGCTGGAGTACGATGAGATACCAAATTATTGTTATCCAAGAAATCAATGATGTTCATGCTCAAGAGTTGAAAATCAGTAGTTATGTAAGTTGGT
Source organism: Pontederia crassipes (assembly GCA_030549335.1). Taxonomy (NCBI): domain Eukaryota; kingdom Viridiplantae; phylum Streptophyta; class Magnoliopsida; order Commelinales; family Pontederiaceae; genus Pontederia; species Pontederia crassipes. The sequence goes on from CM060192.1 coordinate 76,370,018, forward strand.
TTCCACTCTAAAGGTATGTTCAATGGGTATTTAAGTACATTAGTTTTAGAACCATTCCCAATAAGTTTCCTAAGTCCCAGTCGAATCCTATCCATGGTGTTTAACACTATTTTTCGAGACCATGCCATGTTGTTAATAGAATTAGAGCAGGGCCAGGGGTGTATTGGTCCATATTTATTAAGACACAATTGTACCCAGTGGTCCTAATTCTCATTCAAAATAGCAATCACATGTTTAGCAAGGATGACAGTTCTGAGACTAGCTAGGTTCCTAATCCCTAGTCCTCCCCTAATTTTGAATAGTTGTACCGTGTGCCTATTGATAATGTGCATGCCTCTCCTATTACCATCATGGCACCATAAGAAAGACTTGGATTATTTTTCAAGAGAATCGATGAGGCCAGAAGATATGTGAATGGAGCTCATGAGATAAATAAGAATTGTGTTTAGAACAGATCTGATTAATGTGGCCCTTCCAGCCTATATGATAAGGTCTTTGCTTTCCAGCCACTTAACCTTGTAGTGATTTTGTTCATTAGTGTAGTCTGTTGCTTGATGGTTATGAATTTATAGAATATGAGAGCTCCCAGGTAGGTGAATGGAAAAGAACTAGCTTTCATGACAGTGTGAAGGATTTTATGCTTCCTTCCATTATCAAATTTAGGTGGAAAATAGACTTCTAATTTTGTAAAGTTGATCTTTTGATTGGCTAGTTTGGCATATGTTTGGAAGACATTTTTGATGGTCCTGCAATTTGGAAGTGTTACTGCTATGAAAATTAGTATATCATGTACAAATAGTAGGTGATTGATTGTGAATTGATTTATTTGAAGAGGTCTTAAGGAATCTTGCAACTCAGCTTGCCTGATAAGAGTAGAAAAGTGATGCGTAAAAAGTTGTAGCAAAATAAATCCGTTAGCAAATACACTAGTCATATCAAGTAATATAATGAATCTAGTGCAAGTGTCGAACCCACGAGGAGCTATCTAAATTAATTCTACCCTAAAAATCTACTAAGAAAAAGGATTTTGTAATTAAGACAAAAATATAAATGTTGCAATTAATTAATCAAAGTAAATGGTGAAGAGCCCGTAGGAATCTGGATGATAAAAAAATAAGGTTAACTCCTGAAACAGCAAGGGTTGAATAAATTCAGATGTTCATTATCACGATGGATTAGGATTACGTGAAGCAATGATCTATCCGCTGATTAGATCGAACTATCCTCGTTCCTAAATTTAAGAGATCTCTAACGATGAGTAGAACTCTAATCAATAGAAAATGAAAATGTATGATATTGTAAATCCTATACTAACAATCATTCTCGTTAGACATAATCTATTAGACCACATAAATTGAGGTATTACACTGACTACACAATTTATGTTATGATTGAATAAACTGAAGAATACGATGTTCTAAATCAAATCACTCCAAAACTGGTTTGTGACATTAATTCACAGCAAGATATTCTCAGAAGACAAGAAGGGAATAACATCAATCATAATTTGAAATAACTAATAATTGAATTAATTCAATCACTAAACTGGTTCATGCAGTTTTCCAAAAATAAATATAAATCTCTATCTCAACTAAAACAATAAGTAAACAAAAATAATAAGAAATAGAGCATCCATGATAAGATGAATTCAGTGATCCTTGCTTTGGATGATTTCTAGAACGAATCAAGAGCCTTGACGCAGAGTTGCTCCTCCTCCTTCTCCAGCAATCTCCCTCAACTTGAATCGAATTCTTCTGCAGTATGCACGGCTCCCAGGGTCTCAGGCATGAATTCTCATGTCTTCAGAGGTCCTCTATTTATAGTATCAGGATTCCCAATGAATTATGAGAAGTTGAGAGTCCAAATTCTATCCAAGTAAGGGTATGTAGTTTAAATGCCTTTTAGACCAAAAAATCTCATGATTTTATCTTCAATTTTGAGTTTTTATCATCAAACAAATCTTCTAGAATGTTGGGCACCGCTCTGGCTTCATGATTTGATCAAAATCCATTCGAAAAATCGATGACCAGAAAAAATCAGCACGTTTAACGGCCCGTGATGAGCCATTCACGACCTATTTCGATTTTGATTCAAAGTTTCTCACATGCATAACGCCCCTTAACACAAAGATCATGGCCCGTAACTTGGGAAATTCTATCTTCGGCTTCTGTATGAGCCATGACTATCATGTGACAGTTCGTAAGTTGGATACATGATCGCCATGTTACGACCGGTGATGAATTTGACTTGTCCTTTTTTTGGTCGAAGTTTGCGATAGCTGATATAAAGGGTCAATAGATACACATTATGACCCGTAATATTTCTGGCAAGATTTTACACCTTTCTATATGTGTCGTAACTGATTCCTTACGCCTCGTAACATATATGCGCTTGACTTTCCTCCGATTCTGTATGAGCCGTTAAATAGATGTTACAGCCGGTGACCACTAAGACAAGTTCTGCTGCGACTCGTAAGTCCATATGACGACCCGTTATGAATTTTCTTTCGTTTAATTCTTCAATGAGACCCGTTAAGAATGCCTTACGGTCCGTTATGAGATATCTTCAATCTGGGTGGCATTATACGCTGCTTACGACCAGTAAGGAGAAAATGCGGCCGAAAGCTGTTCCTTCTGTGCGGGCATGAGAAGCAACTTGCGGGCCGTGGAAAATCACTAAAGAGGCATTAGAGGAGTTTCACGGCCCGTAAAGTCTATTTTCTACCTTCAAAAGTGATTTTTTCCTTCCTTTTTCTTCGGATAATTTCCACCAAAATCATAGATATTCCTGTAAATTACGCACACCTAGGTAGCTGGAGAGTTCGAAGAAAAAAATATAAAAAAAATATAAAATTGATGCATGCTGTGGGAAAATTACAAAAATAAATCTAAATGCAACATAAATTAAGTGTTATAAAATGCATGCATCAAACTCCTCCAAGCTTGAATATTTGCTTGTCCTCAAGCAATAATCAAAGTAAAACTCAACAAATGATCTGATCATCGTATTCACCCTAGTCGTCAACTATTTTTCTCAACATCCAGTTTTATACCTCTATCGTTATAGTGTCTTCCCTCATTCCAAAATGACCCAGCTTTGTGAAACTCTGAATGTACAACATTTTTTAACTCCTCCATAATCATCTCTAAATTTTTACTAAGAAAGTAACACTTATCGCCAAAAATATCGGTGTTGAATAATCAAGTGTGCTCTGAGCTGTTACAAAATTTATACTTACTGCACTTTTTACTTAGGAATTCCGATGGTTCATGTAGCGGGCTTTCAACTGATGGATCCCAGAGCAGTTGTCTTTAGGTCGTCAGACAAGAATTCCCTACTGATCTAATTGCCCGGACACACCGTAGTTCCAGTTAAATTTTTACGGTACTCATGTGCTTCTCTATATTGCGCAAGTTGGTCCATGTAACGGGCTTTCGTTCGACATATCCCAGAGCAGATGCCCTTAGGTTGTCAGACATGAATCCCCTACGGATCTAATTATTCGAACACACCAAGGTTCCATATAACACCTTTTTATATCTTGTTTTACTTTTTGGGGCTCCACTAGCCCTATTTCATGTATGCTTGTCATTTTAACTTTATTCGGCTCAGTCACACTTGAATAATCAATAGGGATATAATTCTCGCGAGGGTAATTATAATAAATATATTTTAAAAAACAAGAGCATGAAAATGAATTGTCGTCATACAATCATTATTTCACTCAGCACTTTCTTCTTTTCAAATTCTGAACACAAGAACGATAGATTAATAAACCTTGGATGCTTTGAATTTCATTTAACTAGAAGGGTGTCTTTGATTATAACTTGAAGAGAGGCAAAGAGTCATGCAAAAAGGGGCAAAAACACCTTTTTTCGATACAAAAGACGGATTGCGGAACATAAAGTGCAAAATGAAATGCTGAAACTAATGACCTAAAGCATGCAATATGCAACTCCCCCAAGTCTGAATCCAACACTGTCTCAGTGTTTAGGAGTGAACTCGTAAAAGGGATACAAGCATGATAAAAAGACTAGAACACGAAACTGGAAAAGAAAGATGAAAGAAAGAAATATACAACCCTCTAGTTCATAGGCGGCGGTTGTGGAGGAAGAAAAGGCCCATAATGACCCTATGCTCTATGGTAGTCATGCATCATATGGATCAGTGTATCAGTCTGCTCCTATCGCTCTGCCAGATCACGGAGGTTCATCTGCATAGTGCGGATCTCAGTAGCTTGACGAAGTTGCTCATCGCGAATAGCACGTTGCTCGAGGTGCATCGTATGTTGCTCAGCGTGCATCATGCGTCGCTTGGCCTGCATGGTAAGTAGAATCTGGTGCATAGCGGACAAGTCAGATAGACCTGAGGAGGGTCGATGTGCATCTGGTCCTCAATATCTTCTTGTGCGGAGCTTGAAGGTCCTGGATCCTGTCTTCGACAGCGATGTGGTCTAGGGATGTGCGGCTGAGCTGCTAGAAGATAAACCCAATTGGCTTCATTCATAGGGTCGAAACGTTCTATCTTAGTGTAGGGTATAGTCATGTCGAAATCGCGGAGTCGAAAGTAGAAGCCATCATAAGCACTGCCTCCCAGTTCCATGGAAGTAATGACGTAACTATCCAACGAAGAGGAACCATCCAAGGGATGGATCTAGTCCAAGTCAAGCCCGAGGTGAAGTGCTATGGGTGTGACTAAGTCACCGACCACAATTGTGCCCTTCACCTTGTTGGCAGTCCTCAAAAGGAAACATAGCAGAAAAGCATCGACCTTGACTAGAGTGAAAGAAGTCATGCAGTACAGAAGAAAAGTTCTATTTCATTTACCGATCCGCTGCTGTCTCCTCTCCCACAAATGGTATTGCTGAGAATCCGATGAGCATAGCGGAGAACAGAATTCTGAATATAAGTAGATTTCGCCCTCTGGAAGTTCAGGTGGCCTTCACCGGTTATACGATTCCAGAACTGAAGTGGCTAGAACTCTTTCGGGACTTTGAGATGACCCCCATGTGGAAATTGGTAGATAGCATTAAACTCTTCGAGAGACATATCAAATTCCCGATTGAACATCTGAAATGAGACCTTAGCCTATCGGCGTCCAGTGGCTTCGAGATGCTCAACCTGTAAAGAACACAAGAACTCGATGCTCAGATCTAAATATGTGGGCCACCACTGCTGGACGAAGTGACCCATGCCGATGTTTGAAAAGAGGCCGACGATAAAATCCTACAAATTCCATGATAGCATCACTGCCCGGTCCCCAAATCTAGTAGGGGTGATGGGAAAAAAGTCTAAACTTTGCTCCCTCTTTCGGGCCTCATCGGTGAGCTGCTTCCTCTCTTCTGGTGGTGCTATACGAACATGTGTAGGCTCCTGTTTGACGAGGGTGTCTGATGTCGATGCTCGGCGGTGAATTGGAACCTTAGTGCGAGGTGCCATGACTGAATAAATATGGGCGTAGATTGCTCTTCACGGGCCGTTATATGCTGGTAACGATCTGTCTGTGCTTTGTGACGGGTCGTTAGACGATGCTCACGGCCCTTACAGTGATGATTTGAAATGCGAGGAGCTATGTGAGATGATATTTACGAGCCGTTAGAGAAGATTCACGGTCCCTTTGAGCACTGTAACAGATTGATATGTGCTACTCACGACCCTGTCAGTGATGTGTTGAAGAACAAACTTTCAATTCCTGGTCGTGAGATGTAAATAATGGTCCGCGAAAGAAGACGACGACCCGTAAGAATCTGATGATGACTTCGCCGGCAGTTTGATACACGTCGGTAGAAAATCCGCTTGTCTTCTCGCCGTTGAACTTCATCGGGTGAAATAACGAGTCGCCGGAAATCGTCGAAGAGGAAGCCATCGGAAAGAGGACCAGCAGTGGCAGAGGCAGAATGCGGCGGCGAGAGGCGCCGGTGGTAGATGCAGAATGCGGCGTCACCAAATAAAATTGGCGGTGGTATAGCATGGAGGTGAGAAGACCGGTGCGGATTTGATGGATAAATTGTCAGTATGGTCATTGGTGTCGCGTGATCCGATCTAGCTCGTCGGAGAATGGGAGCACGACGAAAAGGTTGCGCGGCCGGAGTTGCAGAAGATGTGGCGTGAGGAGCACGGTCATGCACCTAGTCTTAAATAGGGCTGTAGGGGCAGGCCGTTACCAGATGGTTACGACTCATGAGAATTACAGAGAAAGAGTCGTTAGATAGGAATAAATTATGCATTAAATGGAAGGCTGCCATGTGTCCTCATGATGGTGAAGTGCGGTTAACGAGGTGTTAAAATTGCAGACTTTGACCACGTCGAGTTGTGCACGCATCACGGAGCGACGTGATAGATCGTAGGCTTTTAGTACGGGTCATAAACGTATGTTAACGACTCGTGGTCACTACCGTGAAAGTTGTGAAACAAATGTACGGCTCGTTATATCATTTGGTCATTTATCGAAAGATATATTAAAGGATCGTGAACTATAGGTAACGACGCGTTAATTTATGAGGCAAGTGTAAAGATGTTTTAACGGGGTGTATTAACGGAAGGAGGGTCGTAACGTGGGCAAAAGAAGTGAAATCACTTACATGGCTGATGACTTACGACCCGTAATGATACCCTTACGCCCCATAAAGGTGTAAGCGTGAGGAATGAGTGTTACTGATGGATCTGTTAAGCAAGTCTAACGGCCCGTAATTATCCGCCTCAGATGACAGATGCCATTGTGAAACTCGTGAATAACTCATTACGTCCCGTTAAGATGATCAAGGAAAGGTATCAAGGGTCGTTAAATGTGAGTTAGGACCCGTAAAGTGTGATTCACTAAAGTTTACTTACTGTGAGGGGCGTGAAGACCTGTTAACGACCCATAAACCTAAACTTTGGATCCGTGAAGACTATACAACGACCTGTTAAACCTAAAATCTATTTTTGCCATCTAAGTTTGAACTAAAATGTAACTAAAACAGAATAGAGAAGTTGGACTCGAAATAACTTGACATAAAAAGAATAAACAAATCCATATCTAACTAAGTTAACAAATCTGAATCTAAATAGAGATTAAGTTTTAGGCATAATAGTTCTAAGTTATAGTCATTAGCTTGACTGTGCCTTAGATGTTCTAAGGCTCTTTTAATGTGATCATGTTCATGTCAAGATTGAAAGTTCCACCCAGGTAATGTTTTAGTGATTAACTTTGAATCTGGCAGTGTCATCTAATGTTCGAATTTTAATGGCACCATGGGTTGAGGGGTTAACAACTACATATGGACCAGTCCACCTTGATCTAAGTTTTCTTGGGAAAAGACGAAGATGACTATTATATAAAAGTACTTGTTGACCATGTAAGAATTCTACATCCTTAATATGTTTGTCATGCAATTTTTTTTGTGCGTTCTTTATAAAGTTTGCTATTTTCATATGCTTGCAATCTAAATTCACCCAACTCATTTAATTTTACACCCCTTTCTTTTCCACATGCCTCTAAGTCAGAATTTAGAAGTTTCGTTGCCCAGTAGGTTCTATGTTCTAGTTCAATAGGGAGATGACATGATTTTCCAAATACTAACCTATAAGGGGACATACCTATGGGTGTTTTATATGCTATCCGATAAGCCCAAAGAGCATCATCTAACTTACTTGCCCAATCTTTCTTTGATGCGTTTATTGTCTTTTCAAGAATTCTCTTAAGCTCTCTGTTGGAGACTTCTACTTGCCCACAAATTTGGGCATGATAAGGTGTGCTGAGTTTTTTTGTGACTCCATACCTGTTCAAGAGTTTAGCAAAAAGATGGTTGCGAAAATGAGTACCATTATCACTAATTAGAGCATGAGGTGTACCAAATCTAGTAAAAAAAAATTTACGAACAAATTTGACAACAGTTTGAGCATCAGTGAATACTGTGGCCTCGACTTCTACCCACTTGGACACATAATCGATAGCGACTAATATATATTCCTTACCTAATGACTTTGGAAATGGACCCATGAAATCAATCCCCCAAACGTAAAAAAAATGTCACAATATAAAATATTGTTAAGAGGCATTTCATTTTTGTTCGATATGTTACCTGACCGTTGGCATTGATCACATGACTTACAGTAATTCCGTACGTCATTGAATATGATTGGTCAGTAGAGTCCGCATTCCAAAACCTTGGCAGCTGTACGGTTTGGTCCAAAGTGTCCTCCAGCCTGTCCATCATGACAATGTCGCAGTATCTTCTCGAATTCATCTTTACGTACATAATGCCGAAGGATCTGGTCTGCACATAAACGAAAAAGATGTGGGTCTTCCCAATGATAATTCTTTATATATGAGAAAAACTTTCTTCACTGATGATGACTGAGACTTTCGAAACATAACCCCTTGCAAGAAAATTTGCCATGTCAGCATACCATGGAACAGATTTAGAAAAATTAGTAGTTTTTAAACACGATAAATTTGCTCGTCAGGAAAGTCTTCAAGTATGGCTCTTTCTGTAGTTGGGGTAGGTTCCAAGCGTGACAAGTGATCAACAATGAAATTCTCTGTTCCCTTCTTATATTTAACCTCCACGTCAAATTCTTGTAGGAGCAGGATCCATCTTATTAGGCATGGTTTCGCGTCCTGCTTGGTCATCAAATGTCTAATGGCTGCATGATCTGTAAAAACGATAACTTTGGAACAAATGAGATAAGAGTGAAATTTATCAAATGCAAAGATTATAGCTAGGAACTCCTTTTTTGTGGTTGCATAATTCAGTTGGGCGGAGTTCATTGTCCGGCTAGCATAATAAATGACGTGGAATATCTTCTCCCGTCGTTGTCCTAGGACAGCTCCTACAGCACATGAGTTTGAAGGGTAGCTTCCAATCTGGTGCTACAACCACATGGGCAGAAATTAATTTGTCCTTCAACAAATTAAATGCAGATAGGCATTCTGTATCAAAAATAAACTTAGCGTATTTTGCAAGTAATTGTGTCAACGACTTAGCTATCTTGGAGAAATCCTTGATGAAACGACGGTAAAAACCAACGTGTCCCAAGAAACTTCTAATGCCTTTCACATTTGTGAGGGGAGGTAAGTTTGCAATGACTTCAATCTTGGCTTTATCTACTTCAATTCCTTTTTTCGAAATCTTATGGCCAAGAACTATTCCTTCCTTAACCATGAAATGACACTTCTCCCAATTAAGTACCAAATTCGTCTCTTCACATCTCTGTAGGACAACTAAAAGATTCTGCAAACAATTAGCAAACAATGTAAATCATCCATGAATACTTCTAGAATTCTTCTATTCATGTCTGCGAAGATCGACATCATGCATCGCTGGAAGGTAGCTGGCGCATTGCACAATCCAAAAGGCATTCTCCTATAAGCAAATGTCCCATATGGACACGTGAATGTCGTCTTCTCTTGATCTTCTAGGGCTACTGCAATCTGATTGTATCCCGAGTACCCATCAAGAAAGCAATAATAGCTGTGACCTGCAACAAGCTCTAGCATTTTATCAATGAATGGCAAAGGAAAATGATCCTTTCGTGTCACGTCATTCAGCTTTCGATAATCTATACACATGCGCCAACCTGTTACTATTGCTATGGTATAAGCTCATCCTTTTTATTTCTTTCAATCGTAATTCCTCCTTTCTTTGGAACGATGTGTATTGGGCTGATCCAAGGGCTATCTGAAATCGCGTATATTATCCTGGCATCCAATAACTTAATCACCTCTTTTTTTACCACTTCCTTCAAAGTGGGGTTGAGTCTCCTTTGAAATTGTGCCACTGGTTTCACATTTTCCTCCATCAAAATGTTATGTTGACATATGGTCGGAGATATTCCTTTAATATCTGAAATTGACCATGCGATAGCCTTCTTATGTTTTTTTAGTACCCCGAGTAGTTTCTCTTCCATATCACCTGATAAATCTGTAGAAATAATTACTGGATATGTGTTAATCTCTAAGAAAGCGTAATGAAGGTGAGGCAGAAGAGCCTTTAGTTCAGGTGATGGTGGAGGGATATCATCATTATCTCCCTTTGTATCTATTGTCTCTTTCTCCAATTTTTCCACTAAAATTGGCTCAGCAACTTCTTTGTTGTTCTCCATCGCCTCTTCTGTGCCTTCATAAGGATTTGAAACAAGGTCAGGAATAATAGCATCAAACTCGTCAGTAGTGTCATCATCACACGTGTCAATTGAACAAGGGAAAAATTCACGAGGTTGTTTCAAGGAATTGCAGATGTTAAAGCTTATGTCCTCTTCGTTCACACGCACATCTATCAAGGTATTTCCTATTGCTAGAAAGGGTCTGCCTAATATTATTGGCGTTTCCTCATCAGCCTTCATGTCTAGCACAATGAAATTTGCCGGAAATACAAACTTGTCCACTTTTACTAGCACATCTCTTAATATGCCTTTTGGTCTTTTTGTAGAAGAGTCTACAAACTGGAGTACTATCGAGATGTCTTCAAGTTCTCCATAACCTAGCTACAGGAAAATAGAATAAGGCATTAGACTTATACTTGCTCCTAGATCACATAGTGCTTTAGCACAATGATAATTTTTTAAGTGCCGGTATTGTGAAGCTGCCAGGGTCCTTTTGCTTCCTTGGTATGTTGCGTTCATAAATCGCACTACATTCTTCTGTATCTTTATTGTCCCCATAGCTTCGAGGTTTCTTTTTCGAGAGAGGACATCCTTCATAAATTTGGCATAACTCGGCATCAGCTATAAAGCTTCATGAAAGGTATGTTAATGGTTAGTTGTTTCAGAATCTCAACGAATCGTAAAAATTGTTTATCTAACTGCTCTTTGTGGAGTCTTTGTGGAAACGATAATTCTTTTGTTTGCTTAGGAATATCTGGAATGATAATTTCTTTCCCGTTTGAATTAGCTTGATTTTCCTTGGTTGATTCCTGGAATTCCTCTCCATCAACATCTTCCATGATTTGATCTTTGTGGAATAATGGATCTTCCAACTATTTGCCGCTCCTAAGTGTTACGACTTTAGCGTCTTCTCTCGGGTTCTTTTCAGTGTTACTGGGAAGAGAACCAGGTGTTCTTCTTGCCATTAGATTTGCCATCTGTCCAATCTGCATCTCCAAATTTCTAATTGATGCTTCATGATTGTTGACTCGGGCCTCCATTGTTGTTTGCATATTCTGGACTGTATTCATAACCTTTGATATCATCTCCTCTAAAGAGTTTGTCGAGCGTTGTGGAGGAGCCTCAGGTTGCCTTCGGTAAAGAGTGAAATTGTTTGGGGTTGGGCTTGTGGCAATTGTTGTCCTTGGTTCTGTCTATACGAAAATTTTGGATTGTTTCTCCAAGAATATTCATTATTCAGTTCCCTAAAAATTTGATTAGAAACATAATCGGCATTTTCAATGTGTGTCATCTCAGAAGAGTTACCTGCTGTCTGTGTTGGATGTCCCCTTCCGCATTGCTGGCACACCATCAAGTTCAGCATCTTGTCAAACTTTTGATTTAAAGACTCCAGATGAGACACAAGTTCAGAATTGGTTTCTTCGGCTGCGTGGACGCCATGGGTGCGACGAGTACGCCTCCTTTCTTGTACTGGATTTCAGGGCATATGCTTCAATAATATCCTGAATTTCACTTTGTCGTTTGTTTCCCAGTACTGTCCCTCCAGCAGATTGATCCAACTTGTCTTGATCCGAAGTTCGTAAACCATGGTAAAAATCTTCCATAACCTGTCATTTTGGAATTCGATTATCAGCTACTTTGGACAGCAACTCTTTGTAGCGTTCCCAAGCCTCATAAAGGGATTCATCATCTTCCTGCACAAAGGCTCGCAGTTCTCGTCTATATTTTCCTGCTTTCTGAGGTGGATAGTATTTTCCAATGAATTTCTTAACCATTTCCAGCCAAGTATGGATTGATCCTGCGGGCAAAGTCTTGAACTAGGTAGACGCTTTGTCACGTAAGGATTGAGGAAATAACAAAAGACGAATAGTATCCTTAGTAATATTATTGTGTTTAAAAGTGCGAAGTGTGCCAAGAAATTTATCCAAATGGTCATGAGGTGTAGGATCAAAAGCACCAAGAGGGGGGGGGGGGGGGGAGGGGTGAATTGGTGAAATTAAATTTTCCAAAAATTCACCTTCGGAGAAAACTGATGAAAATGATCATAAGAAGATAAGAATAATGCGTAGATGAAGAATAAAGAACAAACACAAGAAACCACGATACGTTGACAAGGTTCGGCCCCAATACTTTGGCCTACGTCCCCGCTCCGACTTCTCGACTTCGAGACCGCCGGAGATTCACTATCTTTCTCTTTTCTTGTAGGGAGAGAACAACCCTTTTTAAACAATCACGCCTTCTTCTTTGCTCAAGAGGCTAGGCACACCTCTATATAAGGAGCTCTCAATCTCACTAGATTCAGAAAGGTAATGTTCCCTCTAACTCTTTTCTTTTACAAAAATTTTTCTCACACTCAATACTAAGAAAGGAAAAGGGAAGAAATTTCCAACTCTATGCTCAAAAACTTGAGAGGAGCTCTTGGATGTTCTTTCTTGCTTGAATGAATTTTTTTCAGGCTTTGGCACTCCTTTTATAGGCTCCTAGGGGTGAGATTTCGTTCAAAAAGTCTCTCCCAAATTTCTTCTCAAAATTTTAGCCGTTACTATTCATTTGACTGATGGGCCGGTCGACCGCTGGGATGGGCCGGTCGACTAGTCTATGTGACCGTTGTCTCATTTCTACGCTTTGATATTGTCCGGTCAACCGGTCCTTCGACCGATATAACGACCGATAATGTCTCGATGTCGACCGGTCTAAATTGATGTCGAACTGTCTATCGACCGGTATAGTCTCAACGTCGACCGACATCTTGTCGTCTTTCCTTGAACCGAATATCAGTCGACCGTTCGGTCGACCGGTCGTGTCTGAAACTTTTTCTTCCAACTTTTAATTTGCCGAATTCTTCTGCGAATCTGTTCATATCAATCCTACACCTGTATTATCATCACTTGAGAGTAAATTAGTAACTTTTTAGGTCCATTTAATTTGTTATCATCAAAACATGGGATTCAACGATCTCCCTCTTTTTGATGATGACAAATTAATTGGACGATAAGGAGAAGAAAGAAAGGAATGAAATGTAAGTTTTACATAGAAAGTAATAAACAAGCTCCCCTGTATTTATGCATATTTTACTTTTTCTCCCCCTAAATAAGTGGCATTTATATTCTCATAATTGATATGAACATATGGCAATAATAAATATGATATCAAAGGTGAAATAAAAAATAAGAAAAAGTCAAAAGTCATCACATAATAAAAATCATTCCATTACATAGTTAATAATACATTATGCACTAACAAATGTGACTGAAGTCACTACAAAATGGTGCACGATATGCACGATACAAATGTGCATTAAGACACATAACTTACTAAGGCACATAATATCATCCTAAATTTCTCCCCTTTTTGACATCATCAAAGAGGGAGACAACCCAACTACTCCTCATCGGGACTATCATCCTCACGAGTTACGGGCGGAACAAATCCATGCGATGCATAATAGGCCTGTAGCGATCCAACAAGGTAGCGGGAGTCACGCTCCATCCGTCGAACACGTCGATCTATCTGGGTCACATGATGGTCCATCTGTGTCATACGATGGTCTATGTCGGCCACCTGCTGTGAAAGAGCCGTGAAGTCGTAGGTGCCATAGAAGTTTGAAGCACTGTGCTGAGAAGTCCCAATATGCTCAGTGGGCGCCGATGGTGGAGGGAAGCTAGGGCCAGCCTCCTGAGTGTCCATCCTGAAAGAGCCTCAGTGGGCTCGCCATCTGTGGCATCATCTCTATCGTCAGAATCTGGTGTTGCATGCTCCCTAAGATCCATCCGGTGTAAAGTTCTGAAATCAATGACGTCAGTGGGACGAGGTCGAATGCACTCCTCGTCAGCAGGGATGTCGACACCAAAGTGGAGTAAGATCTTCGTGATCCAAGCACCAAAATATAAGTGGTGCCGTCCAGAGCAGTAGAAGAGATCTTCTAAAAGGTGTAGTCCATGTGATAGAACACATAATGACCGAAATGTAGAAAGGAGGCATCACGGATACAGAGACAGTGAAGAAAGAAGAGATCAAAGTGAGTGACCTCTGTATAGTGCCCGACTCGAGGAGTGATCATTCGGCTAAGGAGATGATGTGCCATTTTCATCAGTGGATGAAGATGGCGATAGGCCGTTTCGATAATATATTGGACGTCTTGTTCAGCAAAAATTGTCTGAATATCATCTGAGATGGGAAGATAGTCGGAAGGCCAACCATGAGTGACAAATGAATAAAGATTAGGTAATGGACACGCAACCCCAAAAATGCGACAAAGATGGTCTGGATCAAAATGAATGAGCATGCCAAGGACATAGGTAATAATAGCCTCTCGAGTGATTGCCATGTTCGCATAAAAATGACAAACAAGATGAGGGTACACACGCTCCGTGAGGGAAAGAAGTGGCAGCCAACCAATAGTTGCGAATATCTCTTGAACATCTGGAATATTCAGAACGTCCCAATCAATGGTATAGACACGCCGGACTTCGCGAGAGGCGTACAAGGTTTCGAACCTGACAGAGACATCCCTAGTGACAAACAGATGACTATCAAAATCAGCAGACTCGGGAGAGGATGGTTGATGAGTACGTCCACGGGATCGTCCTCGTCCACGGCCTCATCCACGTTGGACAGGCGCGGGTTCGGGTTCTGGTTCTGGTGGGAGGATATGAATGGTACCACCGGAACCGGGGAAGCGACGACGACACTAAAAGACCATCCGAACATGGGAATGTCCATCATCGTCGGCCATGGATTCAACAATGGTGGTCTGAAGTGAACGGAAGATTGAAAAGAGCAGAAGATCAGCGGCGGGTGTCGATCGTCGGAATTTGTGTTGCCAACGGACAGTGAGAAAGGGGAGTTGGGGAGAGACTGGACTAAGGAGAGATGTGGAATGATCGACCGACAGAGCGATTGGCCGGAGAGAGAGAAAGAGAGATAGAGGGAGAGAACGGCCGGAGAGAGAGAGAGAGGGGTCGATCGGAGAGTTTGGCCGGAGAGAGAGAAAGAGGGGTCGGTCGGAGAGTTGGTCAGCCGGAGAGAGAGAAAGGGAGAGAGTGACTGGAGAGGGAGAGTTGGAGAGAGAGCGGCCGGAGAGAGCGGCGGACGCGGCCGGTCAGAGGGCGGCTGGCCGGAGATAGAAATGAGAGGAAGAGGCGGCGGCCGGCGGATGGGTTGACCTAGGAGGTGGTGTCTGGCGGATGTGGTTAACCTAGGAGGCGGCGGCCGGTCGCTGGAGTTGCCGGAGGGCGGCTGTCGAAGGAGGGCAGGAGCGGCGGTCGCGCGAAGAGAGTTTTTTTTTATTTTTGGTCGACCGGTTCGAGCGGTCGATTGCTTATATCGCGCGATTTTGGCATATACCGATCGACCGGTCACACCCCATGGTCGACCGGACACTTCATTTCATATGGCGCAGCCGATCGCAGTAATATACCGGTCGATCGGTTGTATCATATCGGTCGACCGATCGTTTGTCTACGTATAGCGTTCGACCGGTCCTTCCAATCGGTCGATTGATCCATTCTGTAGATCGATCCCTGTATTTTTCAAATTTTGATCCATTTAAACTCATTAAAAATCATATTTAAAAAAAAAAGATTATAGAAATGTAAGTATTGTGCAACACTTTTAATGTTCAATTCATGTCAAAAGTGATATTGTATAATCAAGTCACTTTTAGTTTGAATTGATATGCAATCAAGAGTTAATCATTCCTAATTCCCTTCTAAGCATGCAAAATCGTTTTTCACTTAAGAGTTTTGTAAATATGTCTGCAAGTTGAACTTCAGTGAACACATGTTCAATGACAATGTTCTTAAGGGATACATGTTCTCTAATAAAATGATACCGTAGATCAATGTGTTTAGTCCTAGAGTGTTGAATTGGATTTTTGGTCATTTCTATAGCACTTGTGTTATCGCATTTCATGGGTACATTTGAACAATTTACACCATAATCAAGTAATTATTGTTTTACCCATAGTATTTGTGCACAACAATTACCGACGACTATATATTCGACCTCGGCGGTAGAAAGTGCGATGAAGTTTTATTTCTTGCTAGCCCATGAAATAAGAGAACTACCAAGAAAACAACACATCCCACTAGTGCTTTTTCTATCAACTTTACGCCCGACAAAATTCGCATCGGTGTAGGCATGCAATTCAAATGGGGAATTTCTATCATACCAAATGCCTAAGTCACTTGTATGCTTTAAATAACGCAATATTCTTTTTACAGCAATTAAGTGTGATTCTTTGGGGGTGGATTGAAACATAGCACACAAACATACACTAAACATTATATCTGGCCTAGATGCCGTCAAGTAGAGCAAATTACCAATCATACCTCTGTACCTTTTTTGATCAATGGACTTGCATTTTTCATCTTTATCTAATTTTGTAGTAGTGCTTATAGGAGTTGTGCTCGGCTTGCATTCGTTCATCCCGAATCTTTTGAGTAGTTCCCTTGTATATTTTCTTGATTAAGAAAAATACCTTCTTTGGATTGTTTTACTTGTAGGCCTAGAAAGAAGATGAATTCTCCTACAAGACTCATTTCAAATTCTTGTTGCATAAGAGTTTCAAACTCTTTGCATAGGCATTCATTAGTAGCACCATAAACAATATCATCCACATAAATGTGAACTATTAAAATATCATTTTTAAAATGTTTTAAGAATAATGTGGTGTCAACTTTCTCTTTTTAAAAATCATTTTCAAATAAAAATGAACTCAATCTTTCATACCAAGCTCGAGGGACTTGTTTCAATCCATAAAGAGCTTTTGAGAGTTTGAAAATATGATGGGGAAAATATGAATTTTCAAAACCTTGAGGTTGTTCGACATAAACTTCCTCATTCATAAAACCATTCAAGAAAGCCGATTTAACATCCT
This sequence comes from Pontederia crassipes, assembly GCA_030549335.1. Lineage (NCBI taxonomy): Eukaryota > Viridiplantae > Streptophyta > Magnoliopsida > Commelinales > Pontederiaceae > Pontederia > Pontederia crassipes. Next base: position 76,386,983 of record CM060192.1, read on the forward strand.
TTGAAAAAGTTTAAAACCTTTATAGCATGAAAAAGTCAAAAGCATTCGAATTACATCAAGTCTAGCAATAGGAGCAAAAGTTTCATCAAAATCAATCCCTTCAATTTGTGAGTAATCATTGGCCACTAATCTAGCCTTGTTCCTCACAATAACACCATTTTCATCTAACTTGTTTCGAAAGACCCATTTGGTTCCAACGATAGGATGGTCCTTGGGTCTTTCTACAAGTTTTCACATTTGATTTCTTTCAAAGTTATTTAATTCCTCATGTATTGCATTTATCCAATTTGGATCTTCAAGTGCTTCATCTATATTGTTGGGCTCATAATTTGCAAGAAAATCTGAAAAAACATAGAGATTTTTTAAAGAATTTCTAGTTTTTATGCCTTCATAACTTACCTATAACTTGATCAAGTGGGTGTGATGAGGCATGTCTCCAATGTCTTGGAATGATTTGATTCTCTTCTCTTTGAAGTACTTCCATTTCTTCCACCTTTGAAGTGTTATCTTTTGCTTCTTCTATGTCCACAACTTCAAATTTTCTTTGTACTTCAACTATTTCTTCATCATCATCCTGTGCTTGTTTGCTCAAAGAATCATTAGTTTCATTGAATTTAACATTAATAGACTCTTCAACAACTAATGTTCTTTTGTTGTATACTCTATAGGCTTTACTTGTATTAGAATAACCAAGAAAAATACCATCATCACATTTATCGTCAAATTTGTCTAGTTTATCTTTAATGTTCAAAATATAACATTTACATTCAAAAATTTTAAAATAGGAGATGTTTGGTTTCTTACCAAATAACATTTCAAAACATGTTTTCTTTTCAAGAGGTCTAAGTAGAATTCTATTGATAACATAGCAAGATGTGTTTATGACTTCCACCTAAAAATATTTTGGTAATTTGCTTTCATTTAAGATTATTCTAGCCATTTCTTGTATAGTTCTATTTTTTTTTCTATTACTCCATTTTGTTGAGGTGTTTTAGGAGTGGAAAAATTATGAGTAATTCCATTTTCTTCGCAAAATATTTCAAATTTATGATTTTCAAATTCTCCTCCATGGTCATTTCTAATTTTTGAAATCTTTTGTTCAAATTCGTTTTGAACTCTTTTTGTAAATTTGGAAAACATGTTTAGCGTCTCATCTTTACTAGCGAGAAAAATTGTCCAAGTGAAACGAGAGAAATCATCAACAATTACAAATACATATCTTTTTCCTCATAAACTAGTCACATCAATAGGCTCAAACAAATCAAGATGTAAAAGTTCCAAGGATCTATGCGTACTAATAACTCCTTTTAATTGAAAAGAACTTTTGGTTTGTTTACCTTTTAAACATGAATCACAAACATTGTTTTTCTCAAATTTGATCTTAGGTAAGCCTCTAACCAATTCATGTTTTGAGAGTTTATTTAGCAATTTATAATTTGCATGTCCTAATCTCCTATGCCACAAGTTTATGTCATCATGTATGACACTAAGACATTTTTTATTTTTTAAATTATTAAAATCAATTTTGTATACATTATTGTACCTAAATTCCATGTGTAAAACTTTGTTATTTTCATCTAGTATCAAACATTTGTCCTTTTCAAATTTAATCAAATATTTTTTATCACAAAGTTGACTTATGCTAATTAGATTATGTTTTAGATTTTCAACAAGCCAAACATTTTCTAAATACACTTTGTCATTCTTACCCATATTACCTATACCGATTACTCTTCATTTGCTATTGCCTTCAAAAGTGATTTTTCCTCCATTTTTCTTTTCCAAATTGATGAAATTTGAGGCATCGCCGGTCATATGTCTTGAGCATCCACTATCCAAATACCATTTACCTTCATTGTACATAGAAGCTTCTTACAAGAAAGAAGTTAGGAGTTTCATATTTTTGGTACCCAAACTCGCTTGGGTCCATCTTGATTAGCCATGGTCCTTTTCAGGACCCAAATTTTCTTCATTCCTTTACTTATTCATTTTCTAATTCTGCAATTATAAGAATAATGTCCTTCATATCCACAATGAAAACAAACAATTTGTGATCTTGTGTAATCATACGATGCTTTAACAAATAAGATTCTTTTGTCATTCTTCTTTTCAAATGAGGCGAAATCAAGTCCCTTTTTGTTTGAAGAAATTCTAGATCTACTAAGCATGACATCTAACATTTTACTTCCATTTGAGAATTTTTTAAGTTCAAATTTCAATTGATTAATTTTTTTGTTCAAACATGCACTTTCTACAATTTGTCTTTTACATATTGATTTTAGTGCACTATTTTCCGTTTTCAATTCTTCAATTGAGAGTTCTAAGCTAGAGTTTTCTTTATTCAATATATCATATTTTTCACATGATTTAACATTCTTATTTTTCATTTGTAAATTTTCAAAATCTATTTTTATCTCATCGTATTTCTTTTTTAAGCATCCATATTTATTGATTAGACCTCTAAACTCATTATGCACATTGAAAAATTCACTATCACTATAGTTAGAGGAGTTAGATGATACCTCATGACTATTAGCCATTAGACATATGTAGGCTTCCTCGTCATCACTGGAAGAGGTGTTGGAGTCATTCTCTTCATCTTCACTTTCGTCCCAAGTGGTTTGGAGAGCATTTTTCTTCCTTCTTGAGCTTTCTCCATCTTTCTCCTTTTTGACCAAATTTGGACATTCTTTTTTGTAGTGTCCAATCTTTTTGCATTCAAAGCAAGTTATTTGGTTTTTCTTAATGATATTCTATTGGAATAGTCTTTCTTCTTCTTAGCGAACCTGAAATATTTGTCAAGCTTCTTTGCATATAGAGAAAGCTTCTTTTCATCAAGATCCTCATCTTCTTCACTTATATCTTTCTCATCTTTGTTTGCTTTCAATACAAGTGTTTTTCTTTTTAGAGTATTTGCTTCTTCATCCTCCTTGACCCCGATTTTATAGGTCAATAGTGAACCTATAAGATCATCAAAGTCCAACTTATTTAAATCATTTTCTTCAATCACCGTCCTCTTTATATGCCACTTGGAGGAGAGAGACCTGAGAAACTTTTTCACTTTTTGAGGATTAGTCCTTGGCTCGCCCAAAAAGGCTAAGCCATTTATAATATCATTGAAACGAAAAACAATCTCATTAATAGATTTATTTTCAAACATTTTAAAAGAATCATATTGATGATTTAAAATATTTAATCTAGTCTCCTTAACTTTATCCGTTCCTTCATGAGTAATAATGAGTTTTTTCCAAATATTATTAGCACTTTCACAACTAGAAACTCGATTAAACTCCGTTGGATCCAAAGCACAATAAAAAATATTTTTAGCTTTCCAATCTAATTTTACTGAAAATCTTTCTCCTTCGGTATATTCAAAAGGTTTTTTCTTACTTAAATCAAAGCCATTTTGAATAATGTCCCACATATCAATATCAATAGAACAAGCTTGCATCCTAATTTTTCAATAGGCAAAATTCGATGCATTAAATAGTGGAGGATGATTAATAGATTGACCTTCGGAAAAATCGGAACCACTTGATGTCATAGCTCTAAAGATATTTTTAAATCTTAAAGCTAGAGCAACTTGGTTCTGATACCAATTGTAGGATCGAAAGCACCAAGAGGAGGGGGGGTGAATTGGTGAAATTAAATTTTCCAAAAATTCATCTTCGGAGAAAATCGATGAAAATGATCACAAGAAGATAAGAATAATGCGTAGATGAAGAATAAAGAGCAAACATAAGAAATCATGATATGTTGATGAGGTTCAGCTCTAATACTTTGGCCTACGTCCCCGCTCCGACTTCTCGACCTCGAGACCGTCAGAGATTCACTATCTTTCTCTTTTCTTGTAGGGAGAGAATAACCCTCTTTAAACAATCACGCCTTCTTCTTTGCTCAAGAGGTTAGACACACCTCTATACAAGGAGCTCTTAATCTCACTAGATTCAGAAAGGTAATGTTCCCTCTAACTCTTTTCTTTTACAAAAATCTTTCTCACACTCAAGACTAAGAAAAGAAAAGGAAAGAAATTTCCAACTCTATTCTCAAAAACTTGAGAGGAGCTCTTGGATGTTCTTTCTTGCTTGGATGAATTTTCTTCAGACTCTGACACTCCTTTTATAGGCTCCTAGGGGTGAGATTTCGTTCAAAAAGTCTCCCCCAAATTTCTCCTCAAAATTTTAGCCGTTACTGTTCATTTGACTGATGGGCCGATCGACCGCTGGGATGGGCCGGTCGATCAGTCTATGTGACCGTTGTCTCATTTCTGCACTTTGACGCTGTCCGGTCGACCAGTCCTTCGATCGATATAACGATCGGTAATGTCTCGACGTCGACCGATCTAAATTGTTGTCGACTGGTCTATCTACCGATATAGTCTTGACGTCGACCAGCATCTTGTCGTCTTTCCTTGCACCGAATATCAGTCGACCGGTGCTCATGATCGGTCGACCGATCGTGTCTGAAACTTTTTCTTCCAATTTTTAATTTGTCGAATTCTTCTGCGAATCTGTTCATATCAATCCTACACCTGTATTATCATCACTTGAGAGTAGATTAGTAATTTTTTAGGTCCATTTAATTTATTATCATCAAAATATGGGATTCAACATGAGGATCTTCGTGAAGTGCTCCCCCAAACTGCGATGCTTGGATCATCCTTACAATTCCTAGATTAATTTCAAAATTGTTGACATTGATGTTAGGAAGTACGATGCATGATTCCCTATCATTGTATCTTGTTGAGACATATTCTCTCATCGACAGTTCTAGTTCCTCTTCCCGTTGGTTGTTATTTGGCTGATCTCCTTGTTGGAGTTGATTATTCCGTGCCCGTTCAGCCATCTTCCGCAAATTTTTCTTCAACCTACGTGTTGTCTTTTCAGTTTCTGGATCAAACAGGAGAGGTCCTTTTGATTTCCTTGTATTATGCTGTGATTGTGCGCTTGAAGTATCCAGGTTCAGAGGGTGCATCAGTAGTCCTGCACAACCACAACTCAGAAACGAATCAAAGAAATCTAAAAATTTCTAAAAGATATAAGTTCTCAAAGTAGTAAATTAGAACAGAATTTTAAACAATTTAATTCATAATTCTCCGGCAACGGCATCAAAAATTTGATGCGTAAAAAGTTGTAGCAAAATAAATCTGCTAGCAAGTGCACTAATCGTATCAACTAATATAACGAATCGAGTGCGAGTGTCAAGCCCACGAGGAACTATCTAAATTAATTCTACCCTAAAAATCTACTAAGAGAGGAAAAAGGATTTTGTAGTTAAGATAGAAATATAAATGTTGCAATTAATTAATCAAAGTAAATGGTGAAGAGCGCGTAGGAATCTAGATGATAAACAAAATAAGGTTAACTCTTGAAACAGCAAGGGTTGAATAAATTCCGATGTTCATTATCACGACGAATTAGGATTACGTGAAGCAACGATCTATGCGCTGATTAGATCGAATTATCCTCGTTCCTAAATTTAAGAGATCTCTAACGATGAGTAGAACTCTAATCAATAGAAAACAAAAATGTATGATATTGTAAATCCTATACTAACAATCATTCTCGCTGGACAAAATCTATTAGACCGCATAAATCGAGGTATTACGCTGATTACATGATTTATGTTATGATTGAATAAACTGAAGAATATGATGTTCTAAACCAAATCACTCCAAAACTGGTTTGTGACATTAATTCACAGCAAGATATTCTCATAAGACAAGAATGGAATAACATCAATCATAATATGAAGTAACTAATAATTGAATTAATTCAATCACTAAACTGGTTCATGCAGTTTTTCAAAAATAAATATAAATCTCTATCTCAACTAAAACAATAAGTAAACAAAAATAATAAGAAACAGAGCATCCATGATAAGATGAATTAAGAGATCCTTGCTTTGGATGATTTTTGGAACGAATCAGGAGCCCTGACGCTGAGTTGCCCCTCCTTCTCCAGCAATCTCCCTCAACTTGAATCGAATTCTTCTACAGTATGCACAGCTCCCAGGGTCTCAAGCACGAATTCTCACGTCTTCAGAGGTCCTCTATTTATAGTATCAGGATTCTCGATGAATTCTGAGAAGCTGAGAGTCCAAATTCTATCCAAATAAGGGTCTGCAATTTAAATGCCTTTTAAACCCAAAAATCTCATGATTTTATCTTCAATTCCGAGTTTTTATCATCAAACAAATCTTCTTGAAAGTTGGGCACCGCTCTGGCTTCGTGATTTGATCAAAATCCATTCAAAAAAATCAATGACCAGGAAAAATCAGCACGTTTAACGGCCCGTGATGAGCCATTCACGGCCTATTTTGATTTTGATTCAAAGTTTCTCACATGCATAACACCCCTTAACACAAAGATCACGGCCCGTAACTCGGGCAATTATGTGTTTGACTTCTGTGAGCCGTGACATGATGTGATGGTTCGTAAGTTGGATATGTGATCGCCATGTTACGACCAGTGATGAATTTGACTTGTCCTTTTTTTGGCCGAAGTTTACGATAGCTGATATAACGGGTCGTTAGATACACATTACGCCCCGTAATATTTTTGGCAAAATTTTACACCTTTCTATATGTGTCGTAACTAATTCCTTACGCCTCGTAACATATATGCGCTTGACTTTTCTCCGATTCTATATGAGCCGTTAAATAGATGTTACGGCCGGTGACCACTAAGTCGAGTTCTGCTACGACTCGTAAGTCCATATGACGACCCGTTATGAATCTTCTTTGGCTTAATTCTTCAATCTGTGAGACCCGTTAAGAATGCCTTACGGTCCGTTATGAGATATGTGAAGATTCCATGATGACCCGTAATGTTTCCGTGAAGGATGAACATCTCTCTGTAAGCCCCGTGAAGTGCCCCTAACGATTCGTGTCTTCAATCTGGGTGGCATTATACGTTGCTTACGGCCGGTAAGGAGAAAATGCGGCCGAAAGTTGTTCCTTCTGTGCGGGCCGTGAGAAGCAACTTGTGGGCCGTGAAAAATCACTAAAGAGGCATTAGAGGAGTTTCACGGCCCGTAAGTCAGTCTGTTTTCTGCCTTCAGAAGAGATTTCTTCCTTCCTTTCTCTTCGGATAATTTTCTTTAATAATTTCCACCAAAATCAGAGATATTCCTGTAAAATTACGCACATCTAGGTAGCTGGAGAGTTCGAACAAAAAATTATAATAAAAGAAATAAAATTGATGCATGTCGTGGGAAGATTACGAAAATAAATCTAAATGTAACATAAATTAAGTGTTATAAAATGCATGCATCGAAAAGATTTGAGATACAATGATGAATAGATATGGGAAAATAGGATCCCCTTGTCTGATTCCATAGTATGCATTGAAAGGCCGTGATGGTTGCCGATTGATTAAGCATGGAAAAGAGGTTGAGGTTATACAAGCTTTGATCTAGTTAATAAGCATAGGGGGGAAATTCATGAGTGAAAGATATCCTATCAAAAGATTTTTCCATATCAATCTTTATTAGCATGTTCTTTTTCCTGCCTGACTTCATTTTGTGTGCAATTTTCTAGGCCGTAAAGATGTTATCTTGAATTGATCTCTTGCTAGATCAATAAGGGATGCCAATGTTTGTTTGATTTTACCTGCAAAGAGTTTGGATATAACTTGGTAGAGTACATTACAGAGAGCTATATGCCTATAATCAGTTACCATGATGGGGTTGGGATTTTTAGGAATGAACACAAGTGAAGTGATGTTCCACTCAAGTGGGAGGATGCCAATTTGGAAGAAAGTGGTGATGTATTTAGTTATCTTTGGACCTACATTATTCCAATTGTGCTTGTATAATTCAATGGTAAATCCATCAGGTGCCTTCCTAGGGACCATACTCCAAATAGTATTTCTAATATCATCATGAGTAACAGGTGATAGAAGAATATCATGCAATCATGTGAAAGGATGGGGAGTGTAGGTCACATGTTAATATCATTTATAGTAATGATATCTTCGGCCCAAAGAGACTTGTAGTGCTCAACAAAATAGTCCTGAATCATTTGTCCATTAATGAGAATGTTCCCTAAACGGTCCTTAATTGTTTTGTTTAGATTCTTCTTATGTCTGATTATAGTGGTGAGGTGAAAAAATCACGTGTTTTTATCTCCATATCTCTGTCATCGTAGTCTTGTCTTACTCCACCATTTGACACTAATCTACCTAAATAATGCTGCATGGATGCCATATAAGGATCTTAACCTATTAAGCTCCTGCTCTGTGTGCTGGCAGGAGGCATCGTTTAGCTCTAAGTTTTTTATTTCCTTTTTTGCCACCGTGGCCCTATTCTCAGGATTGCCTAATTCTTTTTTGTTCCACCTCAGAGTTTTATATTTAATGGACTTAAGTGTTGCATTTAGAGTAGTGGAACCCCTAGTTAGCTTGGCCTACTCTCTATGAACAATATTTTTGGGTTCATGGTATTCTAGCCAAAAGTGCTCATATTTAAATAGCTTAGAAGAGGGGGATTTTGATCGTTTGTGGATAGAAGAAGAGGGGCATGATCAGAAACACATCTTTCCATAGTTGTTAAGTTTAAGTTAGGGTATTTTGTGAGCCAATCTTTAGTTACCAAAGTGCTATCCAACCTACATAGGATCCTAGCTTGACCCTTCTTGTTGTTACATTAGGTGAACTGTGGGCCAATAAAATCCAAATCTAAAAGACCCTATGAGGAAATGAGATTTCTAGGGGATTTGATAGATGGGGTAAGGCAGAAAGGTCTGCCTTCCGGCTTATCACTTGGGTTTAATATGGAGTTATAGTCCCCTAAAATGATACAGGGTATATTGTTCATATTTAATTTTGCTAATGAGGTCCACAGTAAAGTACGAAGAATAGGAGATGTACTTGCATATACACAAGAAAGCATGTAAGAGAAATTATTTGTGGAAACAACTAATGTAGAGCCTACCTATCAGGGTTGACAAGGGTTACCTTGAGATCAATGCAATGCTATGGCCACTAGGAAGCCCCTCGATGAGCCCAAGCCACCTACACTCAAGCACTTCCCCAAGAACTACCAAGCTTTTTGACTACTTTATTAGTATTTTCTATTGTAGCATGGGTTTCTACTAGTGCTATAATATCTAGTTTATGGTGCTTGATAATATCAGTAAGACCATCCCTTACCTTACTTCGTAGTGCCCCCCTACAATTCCAAGTTAAGATACACATGATTTGATATTAGAGGAAGCGCCTAAATCCGAAGCTGAAATAGAAATAAGACCACCGGTGAGTTTGTAGTATTAGAGTTTAGTTGTTTACCTGTCTTGCCTTTTCCAGTCTTCTTTTTGGTGCGAATCTCCAGTGAGGTAGGCGAGAAGCGACGAGTGGCCTTGCGCCTTCTTGCCTACTAAAGTCCGTCGGACAGGACGTCAGACAGGCCATTTGAAAGGTTGCTCTCACTCTTGTCAACTCTCCTTGACTTCTCCGAATTTCTTCTCAACATCGATTTGTCCTACTGATCCGGCGAGATTTGTCGATCTAGAGGACGATGGTAGAGCAGATGTACGAGAGTGGGGAGAGTGTTTTTTGCCATGATGGATTGTTGACGACAGTGTAATAAGTGAGGGATCACATGGTGTGTGTGAGGAGGTGAGATTGAGATTAGGGTTACATGCGTGGGAGACAACTGTCTCGCATCTTAACCGTTCATTGATCAAGATTAAGTCCAAGCCCTCTTTAGTGCGCATCTGATCGGAGCTCTCCCTAGTGTCACGTGGAGGATCCGAGCCTTCCATAGTGATCCGTAGATAATTTGGACCCTCAATAGTGTGCGATTGAGAAGTCTCCAAAATCAACCCGTTAGTGCGCTGCTATTCATTGACAGGTGGGTTACGTGGCACTTCTCCTTGATCCATCAAGCCAATCCGGTTCAGAGAGATGGCCAGGTGCCGCCTCCTCGATTGGCTCCAACCATGCTTGGAGTTCGTCATCGCCAATTTGCCATCCCACCTCCCTCCCAGGTGCACTTGTGTCCACGGTCCATCGAGCAACACACCGGCGGGGTGACTAGAGGGACATCACTCGATGGCGGTGTCTCCGGCTATCGTATCCGGAGGTAGGTCTCCGGTGGTGGCCAACCCTACCACACCTGAAGTAGAATGATGGGAGGTTCTTGTAGATTACATGTTGAAAGAACTTGGCTCCGTCCGGCAGCTAGATCCAAAGACCCTGCCTGACTGGAAGAGACGAATCGATCTCAACACAAACCCTAGCAAAATTGTAGTCGTCACCTAATGATGCTTGTTCATCTACTGTCACTACTTGGCCGAAAGACGCCATGAACCGTCAAAGGGAAATCAGGTTGCAAAGTTCCCAAGCGAGGTCTGGAAAATGAATCCACACTGGTATACGCCTCATCTGCTCCTCCAGCGGCCGAAAAAATGACCTTAATAGGGCGAGTGTGAGGATTTCCAATGGTCCCTGTGATAGAGCATGCAATCTTTCCAATGGATCATTAAATAGAAAAAGGAGGAAAACGTTACCCATTTCAACCACTCGGAGGGGATATTTGAGACCCTAAATATTCGTGGGAGCTCAGATCTGGGTAGATCCACTTGTACTCTACCTCCGAGGAGATGCCCTGTAAGACTGTGTTCACGTTCCTCAGCTTTGCCGGCGATGTTTGCCTCCTGGATCGCAACAACTTCTGAGACGTTCTCCTTGATGGCCTTCAACTGTTGTTGTGAGATGCTAAGATGTGGTAGGACTTGATTTCCTCGAACTACATCCGCCCATCAGCTTTTCAATTGGAGATTAGAGCTTTGCGGAGGTTGTGTGGAGGAAAAAGGAGGATGGGGAGGGGATGAGGGGAGATGAGGAAGGGATGAGGTGTGAGAGAGCGAGGAGGGGTTAGGGGGTTTCTCCATTGCCTAACCTCAAGGATCGATAGCCCTCTTGTCATGCATATTGTTGCATGCACCTTTGGCATCTGCGACGACATGCTGGGGAACAACATGCCCCCGGCAGCGAAGGTGGCGAGCGTATACAAGGCGGAAGACACCAGCACCATGAGGTTGTACACCCCAAATGAAGCTGCATGCCCCATGAGGTGTAACACTCTTTCTCAAAACAAATCATAATACATCCGCCCATTGGTTATTCGATTGGAGATCAGAGCTTTGTGGAGGTTGTGTGGAGGAGAAAGGAGGATGGGGAGAGGATGAGGGGCGATGGGGAAAGAAGGGATGAGGGGTGAGAGAGCGAGGAGGAGAAGGGGTCGGTGGTTTCTCCATTGCCTAACCTTAAGGACCGGTAGCCCTCTCGTCATGCATATTGTTGCAGGCACCTTTGACGTCTGCAATGGCATGCTGGGGAACAACATACCCCCACCAGCGGAGGTGGTGAGCCTGTACAAGGCGGACGACACCAGTGCCATGAGGCTGTACGCCCTAAATGAAGCTGCATGCTCTCCAAGTCCAATGGTGTAACACTCCGAATTTCTCAAAAAAAAAATCATAAGACTAATTTAATTATTTATCTAGAATAATTAAAATAAATTTTGGAAAGAAATAAAAGTATACTGAAATATAAATTGGCTGGATTCAATTCAATTTTGAATCTAATGATGAGATCAATTTATATATAATTCTTAATGAGAGTTAAATTAGATGTTTAAGTTCAAACATATTCAGCAGATAATATAATAATATTTTATTATCTTATTCTAACAATTCATGAAAATAAAAGGAGAATTAAGTTTTAAGAGGGATAGAATAAAGAAAATAATTGGGAAAGGATTAGGGATAAAGTTAGATTATGACTCCTAATGAGATTTAAATTAATGGTTTATAAGTTAATAATATTCAGAAAATAAAATAATAATATATTATTAATTTTAATTTAAAAATTAAGAAACAATGATAACAATTAATTATTTAAATTTAAAATTTTAAGAAATAAAAAGATAAATTTTGAATAAAATTATTACTAAGAGCTCTAATTAGATTAAAGTTAGAGACCTTTGTCCTATAAATAAGACCTCGAGTCTCTTTCAAACCATCTTTTTTTCCTTTCACGATTGTGATCTTCCATCAACTTTGAACTTTTGTTTTCTCTCATCGCGGGGGGCATGAACTTTCGATGATCTCTACGTGGTTGTCACCTCTATCAAAGGACGTCGAGGTCATCGCCGAAAGTAAGTATGGTCATCGAAAAATTTGCCTAAATTCTAGATAATTCTCCTTGAAAATTACATAAGATTTTGTATTAATGAAAGATGGTCAAGTCCTATTTAGATTCTCCTATGATAACTAAATTGCCTCGTAATGATTGCATGATAAAAGAAATAATTTACTGATTATAACTTAATGTTAAACTCTCGAAAAATGACACCGGAGTTTTGGTGAGCCAGAATTCGGCCTATGCTAAAGAAACTGGGCCCACAATCTGACGGTCGAGTTTGAATCCAACATGAATTTGAGGTCTGGCCCCGATTCGAGATCCGTCAAGACGTATGATGAACATGCGAAATTGTCCCGATGATTCGACCTGAGCTCAATCCTGATTTGATAATGAAAAAGTATTGATAGATTTGTTAGACTTGTCCCGAGTCACCTTGGATCAACCTGATTCTTATAAGGATATTGCCACAACATGATGGTTAAGAACACACTCGAGCTTGATTTATATCCAATTTATTGATGATGACCTCGATGCAAATCACCTCGGACCCAGCCCGTGTTCTTGGAAAATTGACATTTGTTAAGATGACATCCCGCGTTCCGAGAACACTCCCTGAGTTATATCTAAACCCAGATCATAGTACTCAATAGTAGACCCAAATTAGATTCTTGCTACTGATTTGATGATAAAGTAATTTGTTGTAATTATTTTAATATGAAATGAAAGTTTTACCCTTATATTGATTATATTAAATTGAGAAATATAAGGATGATAATTAAGTTAAAGATGGAGAAAGTTATAACACAGAGTTATCATGTGTAATAGAATAAGAGAACCAACACGTGGATATTAATAGACACACCAAGATAATTAAAAGATGAATATTAGTAGTTCTACCACAGTCCCACATCTGTTTATTCATATTTGTGTATCCATTTTTTATTTTGATTTGATTCACTTTAATTCCTGCATGAAAGCACCATGATATGCCGATAATAAAAAAAGTTGACCTCATATAAAAATCTCAAAAAATTGTTAATGTAAGATATGGAGTGTAACACATCAAAGAAGAATCAACATAATGGAAAGAACGAGAAAAATAGAATGAAAATAATATAGTAGAAATGAATAGAACAAAATTATTATATTACTTTATCATAGCTGAAAATTTGTCTATTGTTGTTAATTTTTTATCCATATGTAATACGAGTTTTATTACTCAGAAATATTATATATATTTTTTATATGTTTGAAAAGTATAGAGGTGTTTGAAAAGTACACGTGGAACAGTCAGTCAGACTATTTATTGTAATATAGTTAATAGAGAGTTAGATTAATTACAAATAAATGTTAGAAACTGTTTTACTCTGGTAAAGAAAGTTACTGTATTGTATGTAAAAGAGATTTAAAAAGAAGGCTATTCAAAATAAGTCCAATTATTATATGACAAAGGAGTAAGATAAAGATTTCGGGCGTTAAAAAAGGGGTGCTCCCGTCGTCGTTGGAAAAGGAGCGGGGATTGAGAGAGGAGATATTGGAAGAGGGAGGGAAAAGTTCAGATGAAAATAAGAAAATGACAATAATCGTCCACGTAAAAATAGTGGGATGTAATTTTCAGTAAATTTAAGTATTCTACATACTATTTATTAATTCCTATAAACATGTAGCGTACAAAAGTATTGATCACAAAAAATTCTTTTACACGAGTCAAGATCAGTGGGTATAATTTATTATTGGCAAATATTCGTATAATTAGGAAGTAGCCACCTTTTTTTTTTTGGGTCTAAACTCACCGGTGTCCAAATAGCGACATCTTTGATTATTCACTATATCACAACCCACTCGCACACGCTACAGGAAATTACAAATAAATTTGGCAATTCACACAAACCTTGATTATTTAGAAAACAACCATTCATTACACGCGCGAGCGTAATGCAATGAATTAGAGATAAATTAAGCTTGACAGGAGACTCTTGACGTAAGAATAACCAATGGTTTAATAACTTCACCATTATTATTATTATTATTATTATTATTATTATTATTATTATTATTATGGTTTATTGACTGGGAAAGGTGATGGGATAGACGGGCTGCTTGTTGGGGTAGAAGAGGCCCCAGTTCTGTTCCACGCCCTGGGGCTTGAGGTTCTCATTGAACATGGCGAAGATGTAGACCTCTAAGGCCGTCCCTGACCTCCTTGGCGTCGCCACAACTTTTGCGACGTGGTTGACCAGGTTCTGGTTGTACGTCTGCGCATTGCCTATGGACGCTGCCGTCCCACCCGCCGACGGCCACCCGGTCTCCGAGACCACGATCGGGACCTCCGAGCCCCCCACCTTCTCCAGGGCCGCGTAGGTGGCGTCCACGATCGCGTCGAACAGGTTCTGGTAATTGTACTGCCCGTCCGTCACCACCGTGCCCGGGGAGGTGAACAGCGCGTATTTTATATCAATAGCACTCATGTTGCTGACGTAGCTGAAGTAAGGGTAAACGTTGACGAGGAGCGGCGCCCCGTTGCTGGCCAGGAACTGCACTATCGGGTTCAGGTACTGCTGAGCGGCGGAGGAGAAGGCGCCGGCGGAGGGAGGGTACGACGAGCCGAGGACGCTGGTTGCCACCGAGGTGGACACCTTGATCTTGTCCTGCAGGCCGGCCGCGGACAGGGCGCTCTGGACGTTGCGCATGGCCGGGAGCACGTACTGCGCCAGGTTGCCGGGGATGGCCTCGTTCCCGACGGCGATGTACTTGAACGAGACGTCGGGCCAGTAGGCGCGCACGTTGTTCTGCACCCACGTGCTCGCGGTCGACGCGCTGGAGGCGAGGGCCTGGAGGTCTCCCCCCACGTCCAGAATGACCTGGATGTTGGAGCCCCTCAGGGCCTGGAAGACGGCCTGATTCGGGGCGTACAGCCTCATGGCGCGGATGTTGTTGGCCTTGTACATGTTCACCACCTCGGCTGGCGGGGGCAAGTTGTTCCCCAGCATGCCGTAGCAGACGCCTATTGTACCTGCAACAATATGCATGCCCCATGATCAATACGAGGAACGTACGATGCAAAAAAACACGAGAGAGAGAGAGAGAGAGAGAGAGAGAGAGAGAGAGAGAGAGAGAGAGAGAGAGAGAGAGAGAGAGAGAGAGAGAGAGAGAGAGAGAGAGATCACCTCCCATGATTTCTGAAATGTGCAACAATTGCTATTCGATTAGGATAAGCAACTCTTCCTCTCCTTTATATTGAGGTTTAGTGTGCATATATATATGGGCCATCAGAAATACGTATATTATATACATACAACATGTCAATATCAGAAATACGTATCTAATTCCTAATTGTAGTATCCATACCTTATCCTAATTAATATATTTAAACAGTCAACGTTATACAGCTATAATATAATATAATATAAGCTGTCAACTTTGTACAGCCAACTAAATTAATCATTTTAAGTGACTTGATATGTTATAAGTTGAGAGTAGTAGTACCTAAACACCAACCGATTAATGTTTCTATTAATTCTTTCATACACATTTTTTTTAAAAATCCTTTATTTATCTTATCTTTTCATTGTACTAAACTTATGGGTCCCTTTTCAATCGAAAAAGGGACATATTGCAATAAATATTGATTCCATTGCAACAATTTAACCAATTAATCATTTAGGCACACATTTTGAACTGGATTTGCATACAATTATGAAAAGGTCAAGGTTCAATTTCATGACATCACCTTATAGTTTATTAATTAACTAATTAAATAATCATCTCGTCCATATCGAATTTTATTTTTCATTGCATGTGCTTTGAACATATATATATATATATATATATATATATATATATATATATATATATATATGAGGAAAATGTATATGTAGAACATTTGCCTCTCTCTATATATATAGAGAGAGAAAAATATTAGGATTCATATATACATACATAATGTATACATATGTGATCACTTCAAATTATTTTAGTTATAATGGTTATGATGTAATCATTAATAAGATATTTTACTAGATGATTAAATCTCAGTCGTTATTACTAAAATAGATTTAATATTTCTTATATATATACATTCTAATATTTCTTTTATATATATATATATATATATATATATATATATATATATATATATATATATATATATATATATATATATATATACATATATACACACGATGAAGTTGCTCAATTGATTGTAAGATTAAACTATACAATTAAATGTTGATTGCTCAACCTTATCTTCAATCCCTTTGTTTGCTTCAAGCAAGAAATTAGACGACTCGGTTGCTTCTTCAATTACATGGCCGAGATTTGGGTCTCCATATGGCCCTCAGTGGCCGGGGAGGCGATTTTATCTACAAAGTTAATTGTAGTATCTTTGTATAATCTTTTTTTATGACAATGACGAAGCAAAATAGACATGCGTGCCGAATTATTGATTTAGCAAGAAATATAGTCTATCACGGCAAGATTAGGAGCTGTTCGTTACAAAATGAAATGAGTATAGATCAATGTTTTCATAACTATACATGCTACCGGATTGGACTCATCACAGGGCTACGGTTGGACCGATCCGATCGAGTTCAACTGAATTGAACTAAATTTTATTAAAATAATACTATTTATAATCATTATAAAGATATAATACACATGAATATTATACTAATAACTTATTAAAAATATAAAAAATAATATAACGTAATTTTTATTAATTAAAATTTTTATAATGATAATATAAATAGATTATTAATAATTTAATATCTATTATTTAATGATGATAGATGCTATACTAATAAATTTTATCTTAAATTATTCTTATTTCTTTTTTTTTTAACACTTTTCTTTTTATTTCCTTTATTTTATGTCCTTATAAGTTTCCATTCTAGTATTATTTAATTTTAAATGCTTACTATTTTATTTTAATTCTTATTTAATTGTATACATATGATATTCCCTCCTCTTTAACTTTCCTTATATTTCTTTTCTTTTTTTTTCTTATGTAACTTTTCTATTTTTATCATTCTTTTATTTTTTTTCAAAATCTGCATTGAATCGAGTTGAACTGGATCAACCAATTTTGTCCAATTCAATGTCAAAATAGTTTTTGATACCTAATCGGACCGGATCATCGGCCGATTCACGATTGAACCGGCCGGTCCGGTCCAGTCTTAACAATATTGTTATAGATCACATTAAAATAAAATTAGGTGCAATTGAAGGGTGGGTCATTGTGAATTCTAATGCAGCCGGCTACATAATTCATTGGGTGTAATCAATGTATGAATAGGCGTTGGGTGGGCCACTTGAAAAACAAACCTTTGGTGAACACCAAAAGTTTTTCAATTATGGTGTCATGTTTCCTCAATTATTTCGTATCAAATATTCTCTCTCAAATTATGAATGATAACAAAATAATCTATATAATAGAGATTTGGCGTGAATGCCTTACAGTACTAATAAGAATTAAGATAGAGTGGTAAATAACTTTTTGCCGCTTAAGATATCGAATTTGATTTATTATAACTGTAAATTTTTTTATTGAGAGTCTTAAGATGAGTTTTGGAGGGACCATCAACTAATAGATCATCCCTATAATTGTGGACAGTGTGCTCCATCACGCACTTTACGAGTTGAACAGTGCACTTCTTCCAGATAGCGGGCTGATAATAAAAAAAAAGGAGCCATTGTCATTGGTCCTTCCTTAAGGCCGTATCTAAATAGAAGCTTGTTAAGGGAAAAGGAAGAGAACGACGGGAAAGAGAAAGAGAAGAAAGGAGAAGTGAGAGGAGGGAAGAAAAATATTTAATCTTCTTTGAATATGAAGTAGTAAGGAAAAAGAGAAAAAATAAGGGTGGTAAAGATTTAGAATATACAAGAATTTCCTTTTAAAATAAATAAAAGAGAAGGTTAATATGTAAAGTTAATGTTAATTTTTTCTTTTCCCTCCATTACAACCCATTTTGGGGTTGAAAATTTTTGCCCAAATGGAGAGAATGAAATAGATTTTCCCTCATTTTTCAATCTAAATACAGACTAAGGGGCGAACCACCGTATAATCTGGGGAGTTCCTTTCCATTTTTTAAAAAGATTAATTTCATATATATATAATTAGCATGATTCACTTTAATATTTATCTTATGATACTAAAATATAAATAATAACTTGTTATATTGATTGTAATATTATACAATTATTAAGAGGACATTGACTGTTTGCACCTGTATATTTTTTTAACTTTACCCCTCCCAACTTTTAGTCCAAACATACAGTGTAGATAGCATATACTCAGATCTCTATTTTATTTTTTTTTAAAAGAAACTGATTACTTAAGGTTTTATTTGGATAAATTTTAAAAAAGAAAAAGGAAGAACAAAAAAAGGGGAAACATAAAGCGAGGGAGGGTAAAGAGATGTAAGATGTTTATTTCCTTTGGGAAGGAAAAAAGAAAAAGAAGGGAGAGAATTAATAAATAAGTGAATGGACAATTATATCATTTATTATATTATTTTAGGAGAATAAATAAGTAATTTAACATAAATAATTTTTTTCCCTTCTCTCCCCTTCATTTTGGGGTTGAAAAAAATGAAGAGGAATTTTCTCTCCATTTTCTTTCAACTGAGCCATCCAAATAAAGGAAAAGAAAACATCTTCCCCTCTTTTAACCCGTCCTCGTAAGTATAAAATAGCTTACAACGTGTTCTTTAAAATCTCAAAAGCTACGTTTGGTACGGGAATATTGAAAGAACTTTTGTTCTCGAGAACTAATTGATATGATAGAAAAGTTTGAGTTGGTGTTTGGATGAAAAAGTGTAATGATGGAGATTTAAAAAGTTGATGTGATGAATAAGTTTTAGTGAGTGTTTGGATAAAAAGTAAGAACTAAGAATATAATTTATTATTTTATGAAGTATAAAATTATAATAAATAAGAATATATTATTAATATTATAATTTACGTAAATCATTATATTATTAATATTATTTTTATTTATTTTGATTAAATATTTTAAATATTATTAATATTATAATTTACGTACATTTTAAGATTCAAATATAATATATTATTTTAAAAAAATTGAATAGTTTAATTAATAAATTATTTATTAATTATTAGGACTAATTATTTTATAGTTTTTAATTAATAACATTTAATAAATTATTTTATAATATCCCTAATAATGTATTAATATATTATAAATTATATATATATATAAATTATAAAATAATTAAAAAATAAATGAAATAAAAAAAAGGTTAAACGTTGAAAAAAAAGTAAATGTTCTTGCAGCAAGAACATTGGATGAGAACACACGTAAGCCGTTTGACAGAACATTTGAATGTTCTGTTATGTTCTCGCGAACCAAACGCGGCCAAAAGAATTCACCTTGCTCATGTTGGAATACGATTGAAACAAGATATATATCTTTTCTGTTAATCACAAAAACACCGAACCGCCGGTGTATATTCTTTTTTATATTTTTATATGCAATAATGGAGATGGAGTACTTGGGATTAGCAGAATTCTCAAACTATGAAACCAACTGCTATCGCATTTATATATGGTATTGTTGTACAAGATACGAACTAATTATTATATGATGCTGATACAATATTATAGATGCTAATGAAAATAAGGGATCACAACTAACACTCTACTATCTCTGGATACGAAGGTAAGATCCTGATGAGATCTTTCACTCTAACAGCGGAAGGGTTGTGGTCATTCTTCATTACAAGCTCCTCGGATTCACACATATTATATTCGAATTGACTAGCTCCAAGCTATTCATTGTTATTCTCAACAAAAACACAACTCCAAGCTTTAATCTTCTTTCATCTTTTACTAGTTGGAAAATTAACTATGTACTTCGAGAAATAAATGTTGTCTCAAATTTTTTGGCTATCTCAACCCACAATGCGATTGGGATATCTTTTGTGAGAGGGATTTTCAAAAATGCATTAAGCAATTCATAATATGTCTTTTATTTCCCAAAAAAAAAAAAAGATCCTGATGAGACTTTTATCTTACTAAGACACCCCCTGATTTGGCTCTGAAAGGAGGGACCAAACTTGACCCAGAAAAATGTCGACTGAGAGCCTAATACGAGCTCTGTGGGAAGGTCTGCTAGTAGAACTTTCTATAAGATAAATGACACAGTTAAACGCGCCTAGCAACAGTTTGGTTAGGTGCGTTCACGGGATAATTCAATTCGATCCGTTCAAATGTGGTCGGGTCACTTAATCATTTTTTTCTTTTTTAAATTTTATTTCTTACTTTCCATATTATTAAATATAAAAATATTATTAAATATTTTTTGTAAGATATAAAATAGGATTCCTTAATATTGAAATATTTTTTTATATTTAAAATGATTTATTTTGTTTTTTTATAAATTTTTAAATCAAATATAAAATTAAAACTAAGAAAAAAGTAAAAAAAATAAAAAAAGGGTTTTCAGGTCGGATCGAATCGATTCGGGTTGAAAAATTTTGAACCTTCATCGAGTTAGAATCGAGTCGAATTCGACCCGACCTTGAACTCGACTCGACCAAATTAGGTCGGGTCGGATCGGATCATCGGATTCACGAGGTCAATCCGACTTTGTGTATCCGGCCCAATTCGGTGAACACTCTTAAACTTAGTCAAGGACAAAATCGAAACTAACCTTAACCTTGTAACCTCGACATGTTTTGTAAATAGCGCCTAAATTATCACATCATGAAAAAAAAATCTTGTTTTTTAGTTGACCAAGAGATAAGATTGCCACTCAGTCACAAGATATATAAAGATATCCCCCAACAAACTTCTCATCAACAAGGCCCCAAGGGACCCGAGCCAACCTAATGATCATGCATTTTGTCCATGTGTTATCATCAAGGTAGACGACCACAACGCCCAAGCTTATGCTTTCAGCACGGAATTGAGTGTGGTTTGCCTATGAAGAGCCTCTGCAATCGCACATATAACATCCATAAGATGATATATATAGTATATCATATTTGCTCCCTTTGTACCATGGTCGAGCGAAGGATCCATGTGTTCATTTGAACCGGTTAGCTAGCGGCCGTGGGGACAAGGTTTTCAATCTCGAAACGAGGCTCGTTTATATTCGGTAAACTCAAGATCATATGTAAACTCATAACTCTTTTGTACAAGCTTGTAAAATTATGTACATATATTATTATATGATATCTAAGAACTTTAATTGTAAACATTTTGTCTTCATTTGTAATGTATAGAAAGATTATACTTCATATTTTAACACAATAATAATATAAAGAGGTTAAGCAGTATGAAGATAAATTCA
The DNA here is from genome assembly GCA_030549335.1 of Pontederia crassipes. Lineage (NCBI taxonomy): Eukaryota > Viridiplantae > Streptophyta > Magnoliopsida > Commelinales > Pontederiaceae > Pontederia > Pontederia crassipes. The sequence continues at coordinate 76,408,444 of CM060192.1, forward strand.
TTCTATGCTTGGATAGTGGATACTTCCTCACCTAGGAAACACGCGACTAAATGTGAGAGCCATATGAAATTAAGTCTATCTGACTATCTCCATGGTGCATGCAAACATTATCCATTTTCATTATAATTACATAATTTCTTTCCAATTATATATATCATCAATCATATTCTATACCTAAGTAATAAAACTATTATTCCTATATATATATATATATGTAATCACTCAAATCTATTCAATCCCATCAAGTTTACTCCGAGTCTATTCAAACACCAGATGTGGGCCCCATCTAATTTAGGACTCACATGTTTATTGTTAGGCATATGACCTATTGTAATCGAAGTTGCGCTACACATGTAATACATCACCATTACATTATTTCTATGGCATCTATCATATATTAGTATAATTTACATTATATTGGAGAAAGGGAATATGTTGTGTACTTATTCATAACACAAGAGTTATGCATAATCTGAATCATTAAATGGGTAATAGGCGTGGACATCTTATAGGAATGATAAAAATTAAACCTTTGATAGATAAATTTCACTAAATACGTTTTAATTTTGACGTTTTCCGATACTTTACAACTTTACTTCCCTCCATCTATTGATTTATTTTAAGATTATCCTTTTAATCTATAATAGCCCATTTTCCGGTCACCTGCCTAAGAGGACCTCACACATCGTGCTTCTCTCTCCTCTATGTGTTGATGTGGAAAATATCTTTTTCTAACATCCTGATATAATAAATATTATTATAATAATATAATAATGAATATGAAAAATAAAAAAAACATATTGCTCAAATCATCGGTGCCGGATGGAGAGGGGAAGGGGAGGCGACGCCCCCTGCAGCCCCCTCCTTTTTTTCTTATTTATTATTATGTTATTATTTTAATAGTATTTATTATTAGAAATGGTACACATGGAGGAGAGAGAGATGTGAGTGTGGTGTCTACACGGCGATCAGGAAATGAACTATTGCAAGTAAAAAGGGTAGGTGGTAAAATAAGTCAATAGTTGAAAGTCAATCTGGTTACAAAGTAAGTAAAGAATAAAGTTGAAAAATATGATAAAGTTGAAGGGTATATAGTGCACAACTCATATGTTGTGCAAGAGTACCCAACACACTTTTTTTAGTTGGTCTCAGTGTTCGAAAAGCGGATCCAACGATTCAACTCATGTGACACGTACCAAAAAATGTACTATCCATATATTGAAGGTCGACCCACTATCAAGTCCAATTAATTCGATTAAGTCGTCCCGTGTCACGTATTTAGATAAAAGTTTTCAACAAAAATATTCTATATTCATAAAAATTCAAATTCGAAACTTTCATTAAGCAAAAATGAGCTTATCACTTCACCCCAACCTAAACACTCTCTTTGCCTTAAAAATATAGAACTACTTAATTGGTTGATGAGTGTTATCTATCACACATACACAAATTACAAATTTTTAACAAATTATTTTGTTTCCATAAACGACTTCAAAATGTGAATATAAATCAAATTAGATGACCTGATCATCTATTTTAAAAAAATCTAAAACAAAAGGAAACATAGATTTATTTTTTTATTTGTATTCTTAATAATAATGACTTGGTGAGAAGGCTCAAACCATAATTTTTGCACACTATTGGTCTGGTACTAAAACAAAACAAATGAATGTGTAAATTTTGTTGATAATGTCGTGAACATTAAGCTACATAGCAGATCCATTTGAATCCCTATGCAATCTAGCCTATCAAATAATTGGGGCAGTCGTCCAGGAGAATATGAGGTTTCTATTTTATTTTATAGCATTAGGAGCCCATCTATAAAATCCTCGGCCTATTTTTTTTAAAAAATATTACTGTCATCACCGCTTGAAGACCTAACACACTTAAAAGTGAAACCTCATTTTTTTATTGTCTTCTCTCTCACTTATATCTCGCACACGTAAACATTGAAAATAACTAGTAACTGTAGGTATTAAAAAAAGTTAAATAGTGATAAACATTAATAAATTTCTCCTTAAGGTAATTGATTTCATGTTATTTAAATTAAAGGTGTTTGGATCATTGGATACCGGAACTAATTCGGGCAAACACGAAAAAAAAGTGTTAATTTAACACCATCACGTGATTAAAGTTCTAAGTTTAAAGTTTTTACTTCCAACTTTACTGAAAGCAAGGACAAAAGTTTTGTTTTCCTTTTTTCTTAACTTGTTTTCTTTCCTTTCTTTTTACTTTTAATTATTTTGAATGCAATATATATAATTACTTATTTATTAATAGATTATTATTTATCTTATAAACTAAATTAATAAGTTAATATTATTTTTTATTATTTATTTATTTATTATACTTTAAGTAGTATTGTAGTATGGAAAATATTATTAATTAATATTTATTCTTAACATTATTTATTAAACTATTTTTTACATTATATTAAATAATAATAAATCATAAGATAAATTAAATAATATTTCTATATTATAAAAATAAAATTATATTATTAGTTCTTACTTTTTATCCAAACACCCCACTAAAATTTATCTATCAAATCAATTTTTAAATTCTAATCATTATATTTTTCATCCAAACATCAAATCTAAATTTTTTTATCTAATCGATTAATTCTCAAAAATTAATAAGAAGTTAAAAGTTATCCTTCAAACACAGCCAAAAGATATTAAATAGACATGAATGACAATATGTCATCTAGCATTAATGCATGAATTCTTGCAATAATTAAATCACAAGACATTAATCTTTCTATGTTAGTAGCATCAAAATGTATACTAGTGTAAAAAGAAGTAGCATGTTCATCACAAATTTGTTAGAGATCCCTTCTCCAATAATACTTGACTCAATGGTATGAAAGAGAACCTGATCATCGCTCTATTGCTTGGCATGTGCAACTGATCATCGCTCTATTGCTTGGCACGTGCAATTCTTTTTTTTTTCTGTGGGAAGAAAGGGCCAGAGGCCCGGGAGCAAGAAGTTAAAAGTTAAAGATAAGTAGGACGGGATACAGAAATCCCAACAATATAAGAAAATAGAGCTGTTCCCATGGATATTGGAGGGGAGGTCATGATTTTCAAAGTGGTGCCAACTACTAGTGAGCTCTTCGCAAGCCAATCCGCAACTTTGTTTGCCTCGCGGTAGACGTGAAGAATGATGCAATCCCACTTCCTCGCTAGGAGCCAATGAGTAGCTTCCACTAGCTCAGCGATGTGGGGAGCTACTTGAGAACGTGTTTATGTGAGGCGTATGGCTTCGAGTGAGTCTACCTCAAGAACAATTTGATGAAAGCCTTGGTTCCACAAAATATGAAGCCCTTGTAACATTCCCCAGAGCTATGACAGATTTGATGTCCAGACATTGAGTGAAGCCAAGGATCCACTGACTTCATGGTCGCGAATAAGACTATTAAGAATATAAAATTATAGATGTTGCTCTTTTTAATGGCTTAAGCTTTAAGAAAAATTAGTTAACATATCAAATTTAACATAGTATCAGAGTCAGAGATCAAAAGTTCAAATCTTGTTAAGCTCTTATTATAAAAAATATTTTTCTCCTTTTATTATCCACATGATGAGTTGGGCTAGACCAAAGTTGTCAGCAACTCACATGTGAGGAGGAGTGTTAAGAATATAAAATTATAGATATTGCTCTTCGAGCAAGGAACTCCCCCAATTCTATAAGATTATAATTATAGTCTCCTACCATTGTTTTTAGAAGATGGTGAAATCAAAATTCCTAGGCTGCTAGCATGATCCATCCATGATCTATGGACTGAGAAAAAGAAAAGTGAATTATGAAGAACAAACAAACCATAAAATAATGACAAGTTCCTATTTGCTTCACGATGAAACATTAATATATTACAAAGTTCTTCTGCATTAGCCAAAATAAAAAAAATGGAAGACTTAGAAAACGCTTTGGACATACAGTGGTAGATGAAATGTTCAAGATTGCCATATATTAGGATAGTATCTGTATCTGATACATAATAGCCATACAACCAGAATTCACTACCTAATAAAGGGAAAAAAATCTAATATGTTTACATTCGTCCTTAAACAAATTCTTTAAAGAATTGCATGGAACTCCTGTGTGAAGAACATCTATATATCACGAGATTATCATTTATAGCCATGCTCAGTTCTCTGAGGCCAGACGTTAGAATCCAAGTTTTGATGAGTTCTTAGTAACTTTTGAAATTGACGGTTTTGTTAGGATAAATTGTTTAGATGAAAGTTCCAAAGACCAAGAACTTAGAAAGTTGATTAGACAGTCAGCAGGTCATATAAACGCGTGTGACTATTGTAACTTAGAAAGTTCTCATCGTGGATGAGAACTTTTGCGTTGACCGAAACTTAAGTTCCATTAGGCCCAATTAGAATTTCATTTTCTGTTTGGTTGAACTTCACAAAGTTCTTAAGAAAAATTCTCATCCAAACACTCAGGTCCTGTGGCATTAAGTCTCTCATATATGTTAATTTGCTTTTGTGCACATATGCATGCTGAACATATGGTAACGAAAACTTTTTCCAAAACTGACATCCATTACACTACAAAAAAATTATCATTTTTCGACGGACAATTTTCGACGGATAAAAATCCATCGCAATTTGCGACGGTTTTTGCGACGGAAACGTTTCTGACGGATTTTTCGACGGTTATAACCGTAACAGTCGGAAATAAAAATAATAAATTATGTAATTTATTATATTATTTTTTTATTTTTTGACGAGTAGGAACGTCAATATTTCCGATGGATATCCATCCGTCATAATTTCTGACGAATTTTTTGACGTTTGCGACCGTCGGAAATGGAAATATAAATTATATAATTTATTATATTATTATTTTATTTTTCGACGATAAGAAATGTCGATATTTTCAAATATGATCAAGCGAGAGTCATATGAATAAATCGAACGTGGAGCCATTAGCATCCACATGCTTCTGTGAAAAAAAGGGAACAAAAAACCGAGGCTGGTTTCATACCCATGGTGTATACGACATCGATACATTTTGCACATTGATAACAAACCAGATAGCAAATTAACAAGGTTAGATGAATTTTTTTTCTAATCTAATGATGCATCTAAAAGAGGAGTTGTAATTGAATCCAAAACTTATAAGCCTCAATTAAATTTTGTAGATCCAAGATTTCAATTATTATTTTTATATAGCTCTCTCTCACACACACACACACACACAATATACACACACAATTAATTTTGATTTCAATTAAAAAAACTCTGTTTGTGAGTTTGGGGTACTTCTTAAACTTCTTTGCACATAAAGCAACTTTCTTTTCATCTATATCATCATCTTATTTTAATTATCTTCTATCCAAGAGGGTTTTGTTGCATTTGAGTCCCCTTGCTCTCCATTCACTCATATCTCATAGATGTGAAATAATCCTATGAGATCACCAAACTCAATTTAATTTAGATCCTTATAGTCATGATTCTCTTCATATGCATTCATTAAGGAATGACTTAAAAAAAGCATTCTCACCTTCTGAGAATTAGATATTGGGTCTCCAGTAGGCTACACCATAACATAATTTATTCAACAACCATATCACTAATATATTCATGAATACTCGTTTTGAAAAAAGTGTATTGTTAATTTAAAATGTTAAATTTAGATTCTTTCATTTCATTCGTTTATCGATGAAGTAAAAATTAATTTATTTCAAATTTCATTTAAAATGTTATAAACAAAAATAGGCTAAATTCAATTGCTTCTAGAACTCAATATAAATAATTCTTTTCTTTACAATCAAGTTTGAACATAAGTTTGTCATTTTTTTTTGTGTTCATTAGGATAACTACTAGTAAACCAAATATACCAATTTTCAACAACATCACAAATGATATCAATATCAATACAACAAACATAATATGGAATTATAATTTTTTTTAACATACAAAATATGATGCATTAAAAGTGGTGGATGAGTGATCCATTGTCTCTTGTGAAGTGCAAACCCTACATATGTCAATCTCTTAACATTGTGAAATCATTGGAAGTAGAAACCATTGCTCTAATACTAACTATTGAATTCAAAGCATCCAAATTAAAGGAGCACTACAAGAAAATTGAGCTTTTCCGATGGGTCATTTCCGACGGATAGATATTCATCGTAATTTGTGACAGATTTTGCGACGGATACACATCAACTATACTCGAGGGAGGCGACTTGGTCAATTAAAACTAATTTCATCAACGAAAACTAATTACCTAAAAGTCACAATTTCAAGCAATTATGAAAAGTGAATAAGTAATTAAGAACAAAAAGCAAATTATTCGTCGACGATGTTCGATGGTCGTCTACATCCTTGCTCTGCTTCTCAGCCTTAAAAACTTCGAAGATTCATTAGAAGTACTCTTTTAGAATATGAAGAAAAACCTTTTATACTCCATAATCTTTTCTCCATATAAGAGGTGATACACATCTCTTACTCCAAGGGATTCAACGATTTTATTACATACAAAGAATTGTTCTCACTCTTTTACAAGTTGAAATGTGTTGATAGATATTGTTTAACCTATCGATCGAGCATACTCTTAATTCAACGATTGTTTGTTATAATTCAGCGATTCCCTGTTAAAATTCATTTGCAACTACCAATGTACCAAGCGAGTATCCTCTCATCAAAGCAGGCATTAATTCTCTTGAAATAAACAAAAATGTTCAAGATTACTTGATGTCTTCTAGTTCTTGATGTCATCGTCCACTTCTCATAACCTTGATAGCTAGTGAATACGTAAGCGATTACCAGCGGGTGCAGTGATCAGTGAAATTGGTATTATGTGATTACACTAAGCGTTCCCTATATTGGCCTCACATCTGAAATTAAAACATTTTGTAACAGAAATCACCCACTGCGTCCTTCGAGAGTTCGTTTTTACTCTAAATATCCTACTAATAATTTTTTTCTTTCAAAATTTTATCAACATATTAAACTAAACACTCAATCAATTATTAATGAACATCATCTTTTTATTTCCTATCATTATAGTTTTTTGAACCAACCCTCACATTGCCTGGCCTTGCATACAATCTCCTAAAAAAATATTACTGTCATGGTATCCATTGTATGCATTAATTTGACGACTCAAATGGCCTTAGCATGTAATCAACCACGATTGATTCTACGGGTGTTAGTAATTTCAGAATCGATGTTTGGAATCACCGTGTTGACCGGGGTTTTAAATTTTTTCCGACCTCACTGAATACCGATAAGTTGTTAAAAAAATTGGCCTTGCATGCAACTATTCTTTCTCTTACCTAGTGCACGTGCTGTCCCTTCCAACTTCCAACGTTCAGTTTCACACACCTGTGGATTCTCAGCTCCATGCATGCGAATGACGTCAATTCGTCAATAGATCTCTCGTTGACAGATCATGCAAACAGGTAATACTGACGTGGCCGTATATAGATACTCAAATCTTTCGAATTAACTACAGAAAATTAAATTAGTTAAACTATACTTTTGCATAGGCCAAAAGTGATGACACATATTATTATTAGAAGCTCGGTACCATGCCTTACTCGATCGGATATATGTGCAGATATTGAAAATATGACGTCGAGGATCGATGACGGAACAACGAAATAAATGAATGAAAGAAGATGAACGTTCATGAATAAAAAGAAAAAAGTATATTTATAAAGGTCCATCAATAATAATCACCCAAATTCCACTACAAGAAAAATATTATTTTCTTATGGTCAAAATCACCTGAAAATCAAAGCAAACCGTCTGAAACTTTCATTTCAGACGAATTTACCGATGCTAAAAAAATTCATCGAAATTTCGACGGTCGGTCACAACCGTTAAAATATTCCGACGGCGGCAACCGTTGAAACAGTCCGGCGGTCGCAATCATCGAAAGTTTTGACGATCTCCACCGACCAAAAGTTCTGACGGTCTTCACCGTCGAAAACTTCCGACGGCCGCAACAGTCGCAATGAATTTTAATAATATAAAAAAATTTACCTACCGCTAGGCGGCCGATCCGGTCGATTGCCTGGTGCTGTGAGCGGGCGGCCGTATTAGCCAAATCTGCCGCGGGTGGGCCGGATCTGATCCAACCGCCCATGACAGGATCCGATCCGACCCCCCGCGGCTGCATCGATCGGATCTACAGCCCGCAGCCCGATTTGCCGCCTGTGGTCGATCCGATTGCCCACGGCCAGATCCGGCCGCCAAGCGGATGATTAGGCCGCTACGGCAGATCAGAGAGGGAGATGTGACCGGAGGCGGAGCCGGAGGAGGATGAAGCTCGAGAGATTAAGGGTCGCCGACGGGTCGTCATCCGGGCGGAAGTCGTCGCATCGATCGCGGCAAGTGAGGGGGAGAGAGAGGAGAGAGTGAAATAGGTTGAGAGAGGAGAGAGTGAAATAGGTTGAGAGAGGAGAGAGAAAGAATGTAATATATAGCGGAAAAAGGGAAGAAAATAGCAGGAGAGAGGAAAAGGAAGAAAAAATGGCGGGGGAATTTTTTTTAATTACCGACGGCCAAGGCCGTCAGAACATGCGATGGAGCACATGCCGTCGGAAGTTCTGACGGTCCTAACTATCGAAAATATTAATATATATATATAATGATATATATGGTTATAATATTTTATTATTTTTTTCAATTATCGACGGTTCAGACCGTCGAAATTATAATAATAAAATACTACTTATATTATATATTATGATATATAAGATTATAATATTTAATTATTTTTACGATTACTTACGGTCTGGATCGTCTGAACTTGCGATAATTCGAACTGTCGATAATTATAATAATAACATAATTATAATATTTAATTATTTTTACGATTACCGAAGGTCCGAACCACATGAAATTGTGATGGTCCGAACTGTCCGTAATTATAATAATAAAATATATTATAATATTTAATTATTTTTACAATTATCGATGGTCCGAACAACTTACGACAGTTCGAACTGTCGATACTTATAATAATAAAATACTGACTACATCATATATTATGATATATAAGATTATAATATTTAATTATTGTTACGATTACCGTCGAAACTTGCGACGAAAAGAGAGCCATAGAAAATTTCGACATTCGAAACCGTCAGAAAATAAAATAATAGTATAAGAAATTCCATAATTTATTTTTTTATTTTCGACAGCCTTGACCGTCAGAAGTTCCGGCGGAGTGTTGTCCGTCATAAAATTCATCGCAAATTGCGAAGAATTTTTGTCCGTCGAAAATTATCTGTCAGAAAATCTTATTTTTCTTGTAGTGTTCACTTTCGTCACAAATTCTCGTTCTTTTATTTTTTTTCTTCACAATTAATTTTAAGTATAGCGTACAATAATAAAGATACATGAGTGGTATATATATATATATACACTCATCACTTGTACGACAAAAGGTCTATTGATAATGTCTTAAATATGGACCTAGTTGTAATCCTAAATAGTTCCTATGTAGTCATACGAATGGGGCGACGATCCTGTCCATTATGGGGGTCACTACTGGGACAGCGAGCCTGAAGAGAGCTCTAGGGGGATCCTCCTACGAGGGCTCGAGGGAGAAGCCCCCGAAATCTAAAAAGTTTTAGATTTTCTATTTTCTATTTTATATTGAAGTTCTCTATATAAACTTCACAATGATTGAGTTATTTTGTATCCATGTAATCATCATTATTCTATAACAAAAAAGTCATCGTCACTCGAGAATGTAGTTCAATTTAAGATGAACCTCATAAATGTCGTGTGTTCTTCTATGTTTATGTGATTTCTCTCCCTCTTTTTGTAATAAGTTTTTTATATGATCAATCATTTCTAGATGACTAAGTTAACGGAAAGTAATAAAATTTCTCAAAGAACTAGGATAAATCTTACTTTACTTCCACTACAAGAAAATCGCGATTTTCCGACGGATAATTTTCGACGGTTCTAAATCCGTCGCTATTTGCGACGGATTTTTCGACGGTTCCATTTCCGACGGATTTTTCGACGGTTATGACTGTCGGAAATAATTTATATTATTATTTAATTTTTCGACGATTAGGAACGTCGATATTTTCGACGGATAACCATCCGTCGTAATTTCCGACGACTTTTCCGACGGTTATGACCGTCGGAAAAAAATTTAAATTATGTATTTTTAATATTATTATTAAATTTTTTCGACGGATTTTCCGACGGTTTTGACCGTCGAAAATAAAAAAAATTAATTATATAATTGGTTATATTATTATTTAATTTTTCGACGGTTAGGAACGTCGATATTTTCGACGGTTAGGAACATCGATATTTTCGACGGATATCCATCCGTCGCAAAATTCGCCGCAATTTCCGAAGGTCAGGACCGTCGGTAAATCCGCCGCAATTTCCGACGGATACCCAAACCGTCGCAATTACCGACGGTTTTGACCGTCAGAAATTAAAAAATTAATTATATAATTGGTTATATTATTATTTAATTTTTCGACGGTTATGAACGTCGATATTTTCGACGGATATTCATCCGTCGCAAAATCCGCCGCAATTTCCGAAGGTCAGGACCGTCGGTACATCCGCCGCAATTTCCGACGGATACCCAAACCGTCGCAATTACCGACGGTTTTGACCGTCGGAAATAAAAAAAATTAATTATATAATTGGTTATATTATTATTTAATTTTTCGACGGTTAGGAACGTCGATATTTTCGACGAATATCCATCCGTCGCAAAATCCGCCGCAATTTCCGAAGGTCAGGACCGTCGGTAAATCCGCCGCAATTTTCGACGGATACCCAAACCGTCGCAATTACCGACGGTTTTGATCGTCGGTAAATATTACCGTCGGTTAAAACCATCGATAAAATAAAAAATTAATATTATATATAATTAAATAAAATAATTTTTTTTATTATTTATATTTTCGACGATTGAAACCGTCGGTAATTAAAATTTCGTTATCCCGCGCATTTTTTTCCCTTTTTCCCGCTTTCTTTCCAAATTTTTTTCTTTATATATTTTCCCTCCTCCCTCTTCTCTCTTCCTCCTCCCTCCACTCCTCTCTCTCTCCCTCCTCTCCTCTCTCCCTCTCCCGGCCGCGAGCACGGACGCCGGACGCTGGTTACGCCGCGAGATCGGCCTCCCCCGCGCGCCGGACGCCAGCGACCCTCTCTCTCTCCCGCACGACGCCGGCATCTCTCTCTCTGCTCTCTCTCTCTCTCTCTCTGCTCTCTCTCTCTCTCCTGGCGCCGGATCGGCCGCCAGGTGAGCCGGATCAGACCTCCCGGCGCCGGATCGACCGCTAGGCGGGCCGGATCCGGCCTCCCGGCGCCGGATCGGCCGCCAGGCGGGCCGGATCTGGCCTTTAATTTTTTTTATATTTAAAAAATTATTTGCGATGGTTGCGACCGTCAAAAGATCGACGGTTGCGACAGCCGTCTGAAGTTTCGACAGTTGGGACCGTCGAAAAGTTGCGACGGCTCGGACCGCCGGCCTTTTCCGACGGTTGCAACCGTCGGAAATATCGACGGCTCGGGCCGCCGGACTTTTTCGGCGGTTGGAACCGTCGGAAATATCGACGGCTCGGACCGCCGGTCTTTTTCGGCGGTTGCGACCGTCGGAAATATCGACGGCTCGGACCGCCGGAAAAGGCTGTTCCGACGGCCAGAACCGTCGATATTTTCGACGAATTTTTTTTAGCCGTCGCAAACCGTTTGTGACGAGCGTTTTTCGGACGGATCGATTCCGACTGAAAAACCGTCGGTAATTGCGTTACCGACGATTTTCGAGCTGATTACCGACGGTTCGGACCGTCGGTAATCCGCGTTTTTCTTGTAGTGTTCTATAATAAACTCTATGGATGGTGCAACCAATTGTTTGTAAATCAATTAAATCGTAAGGTTCAATCGAGTCAACCTTGAGTTTTTGACCTAGGGCACAGTTGAAATCCAGTTGTTTGAAGGTCCGTTGCCTAAAATTACTCCAAAACACACATCGTGCCACCTTTTTCCGTGGACATCGATCTGTACCTCCATTATCACTTTTGTTCTTTTCATTTTTCAAATTTCCTTCTTAGATGAATTGATAATCTATCTGCAAAACTTAATTGATTAGAAGCAAAGAATTATTTTTATATTTATATTCTTAATGTTAATGATCACTTGAGAAGGCTCGAACAATAAATTTTGCTTGTCACTTCGGCCTTTGAAGTATTCGGCCTGATACTAAAATAGAAAGCTATGACAAAAGCAATGATACACTGATAACAATAATGAGCAGTAAAATTCGCTTATCACTAGTGACTTTTAGTGTTTACAGTTTACACGCATTTATACGAAAATAAATTTACATGTCCATATTCTTCATACTTAAAATATTAAGGTGATGTTTGACTAGTTGAACGAATAAGATTTTAACCTGATATTGTGCAAATAGTGAATAATCTCACATGTTTGATAAAATAATTTTATCACTAAAACGTCAAGTGTTCACATGGAAAATTTTTTTTTCAAAATACCTATTATGTCAAGTATTCAGCATGCATGTCGTCTCTCTAGCAATTTTCTTGCTGTGCATGCTCATTGAACCTATGATAACCAAACCTTGAACCATACTGACATCCATCAATTCTCTTCTTGCCATGTCTTGCACGCCAGCCATTGACGTAACTCTTGAGCTGCTTCCATGGCCTGTCCCTGCGACCGCCATTGGAACCATTCCAGCCGGCTGGAACTGTATCTTCATTATCCACGCATCCGTTGGTTGGAAGAAGTAGATCTTCTGCATCCCCCCATCCACTAACTGGAACTGAATATTCCGCATTGCCCCATCCAGATACAGGAGGAGTTGGATCGCCTTTGTCTCCCCATCCGGAAACTGGAACTGATACGTCTGCACCATCTCCCCATCCGGGAACTGGAACTGATGCTTCTGCGTCATCTCCCCATCCGGTAACTGGAACTGAGTCTTCTGCATCACCCCATCCGCTGACCGGAATTGGTATGTCTGCGTAGTTGGGAAAGGAATCCAACTCGAAACTCATCCCGTCACCCGCTTCATCGTCTGTCACTGCTGACGGCTTATCAAAACCTTCCACAAGATCAGGAGTATGGATGCAAGCGTCATGGTCGACCGTGTCAATGTACATGTCAGGATCAGGCAACGGGATGTCGCAGGGAAGGCCCTTGATCTTTGCCCAGTAGCGACACTTTGCATCCCTGAAGGCTTCTTCTCCTGCCGAGTTGTCCCACTCCACCACCTTTGCGTACATGAACGCCATTAATTTCTTGGTTTCGACGATCTTCCACCATGGTATTCGGCATTCGTCGGTGCAGAACTTCTTCTCCCACGTAGGAACTGCCTGGCAGCAAGGATCTGATGATACAAAATGGTATTATGGCTATATATCTCATTTAAATTTATGAATTAGAAAGATCATGCATAAACAAAAAAAAGCCATCACCAGGAAAGTATAAAAGAACACAATCCTGAGTTAGACATCAAGATTTGAACTTTCTCAAGGAAGAGGGGTTTACCAGATGAAGCAGGAGCTCGAGGCGGCCTGCAGCTGTAATTCCGGGGCAGACTTTGCTGATGCTGATTGATATGTCTCTGCTTCTGCTGCATTAGTCCCTGCGGCGGCAGCTGGTACTGCTGTTGCCACCTTCCTCTCCTCTCCTCCTTCAACGCCATCGTCCTGCAACTACGTCCTCCGTCAAGATCGATCCTCTGATGAGGATTCACTTGCTGGCGGACCCGCAGAGCCAAGAACCGAAAAGTTTGTAACGTAAAAAGCTACGTGCTGTGGAACGAAACAAAAAGAACAATGGAACCAGAAGTATATGTATAAAAGGTTGTGATTGTAAGACGAACTCGGAGTTGCACAAAATAAAAAATCGAACACAGAGTTAAAAATTATCAAGAACAAATTTCGACATCTTATCATATTAGAAGTGTGGAGTTCTTTTCGAAAAAAATATTGTTTGTTTGCTTTCTCTTAATTTGTAGCAGCATGAAGGAACAGCTATCGGAAAAACATATAACACGATCGCAATTATTTTGTAGTTGATTTGATGTTGTACATGTGCATTTTTTTTCTCCCAAGTTTGCTTTGTGTTAGGAACGAGCTTTTATATGGTTAAGAAATCATGTCTATAATTTTATTAAAATATTTAATACAATTAAAAGAATTATGTGTTGGCTCTATTTCTCCACGTGTAAATACAATCGAGATATTGATGAACGTTTAAATTGTGACGTTGATAATTTTATTCGTTCACGTTTTGACATGGATATAATATATTAATTAATGTATAATATATCAATTATATAATGTCGTCCATTAACACATGTACAATATATCAATAATGTCGTTTCTTAGGCTGGTTTGGCAATTACAGGGCTCCTTCGGCTTTGAGAAATAGTTGATTGTGTAATGGAAAATTAAAAAGGTGAAATATTATTGGATGTTTGAATAAAATAAAAAATAGAAATGAGAATTTGACAGTAACAAGAAGCTATATGGAATTTGAGATAAGAAAATACATATAGTTTTTTTTGAAAAATAAAGATAATGATGTCTACATCTAATTAAACAACGAAGACAAATTAAGTTGATGATGAGAAATTAATTCAGATTTCCAAAAGAAGAAAATTTTTAGGCTTTTCTTATTCTAAACACGTGGAGCTAGTGAGTTAGGCTCAATCTTTAACATTTAATAGCCCAAGCGTTGCAATCACTCTGTTTTGAAAAGTGGAGGGTGGAATCAGACCTGATTCGTCCAATTTTGATCACCCTATTTTTTGAGGGCCGGATCCGATTCAATCCGATCCGGTTCGAGTCGGATTGGATCGGATCGGATGGTCGGATTCATTTTTTTCTTTACTTTATTTATTATTTAATATAAAAATATTATATAATATTTATTTAAAAAGTATAAAATAACTTATTCAATATATAAACATTATTTTACATATTTAAATATTTTATTTTAATACTTTTTTTATTTTTTTATATATAATATAAGCTAAAAACTAAAAAAAATGAATTTTCGGGTCGAGTCGGGTTTTCGGGTCAGAAAATTGGTTTGAGTTGGATCGGGTCGTCGGGTTAGCGGCTCAACCCGACCCGTTGAACACCCCCATTAAAGGTTATTGTCCTTGCGTCATCCATGAATAATAATAAAGCTTTCATGAATATAGATTCTTCTTTAGAAAAACTAAATTTTATGAAAAGAGAATAATACCATGGAGAATGGAGAGCGCTTATATTTTTTACTATTTAAATAATTTAATAATTATAACTTATTATTAAATTAATCATATGCTTCTTAGATGAAGTAATATGTATATATATATATATAATAAAGTTATCATTTAAAACTAAATAATTTCTAACTGTTGAATTAATTATATTTGTGAAAATGACTTTATTAGAATCATCAAATGATCATTATCTTGATCAAATTGATTGTTTAGCTAATAAAATAAAATAATATATAATTATTTCACTAATCTAATAAGTAAGACTACACCTGCTCTACGTCAAATAATGTGTTTCTAAAATATTATTTAATTTCAATTATAATTTAAATAAAATGTAGTGCAGTAAAAAAACTACTAATTAATTTATTAAGTGAAAGAAGGAAAGAGAACAAAAAAGAAGGAGATTAATGGATGATTTTTAGGAGGGGTCAAGAAAATCTAAGATAAGATATGACTTTGCATCAAAATTGCTGGCAAATGAAATCGGTACTGACTTACTGTCCCTGCCCTACCTCTGGTTTCAAATGTTGCCGCTCCCCCTCCATAGCCATAACTTTTGATGACTTTTGTCAGAGTCTCTTGGAATCAAATCTGAGTTCTATTGATTCTAAAATATAAATAATCATGAGCTTTTAAATAGAAAACGAGCAAGTTTTTATTCCAATATATGAAGGGGTACAGCATGCGAAACATGCATCATACAGATACAAACATATAAAATCCAATTAATAGAGTTCTTTAACTGGGCTTTATTTGTGACAGAGATAATTAGACTTAACAGGACAAGAAGATATTGTTTTTGTATATGTTTTCTGTGATATAAAATACAATGCGTACAAGGCATTTATAGATATGTAACATATAATAGATTGCGTAAGTTTTGGTGGCATAGTCAATACAAGAGGATGGAAGGAGTTTGAGACGGTAGTTGCTTTGTGGAGCTAGTCTTGCGATAGATTAGTTCCATTAGCCCCCCTCAAGTACGACATGACCTTGGTCCGAGGTGTAGCTTGTCTCAGTAAGAACTAAAAACATGCACCAGTTATCGGCTTCGTCAGGAGATCAACTATCTGATCTTTAGTTGAGATAAATTTGACTTGTAGACGTTTGGTGGCAACTTCGTCACGGACGAAATGGTAGTCTACTTCAACATGTTTCATCCGTGCATGGAAACAGGGTTGGCAGCGAGGTATGTTGCTCTGATATTGTCACACCATAAAACTGGAGGCAGTGGTGTCGAGAGTCCAAGTTTGGCAAGAAGAGATTTGAGGCAGATCAACTCAGTAGTAACATTTTCCAAAGCCTTATATTCGGACTCAGTAGAGGAGCGTGAGACGGTCTTTTGTTTCTTTGCCGAGCAAGATATGAGGTTATGACCGATATAGATTGCATATCCACAAATGGATTTACGGTCATGCAAGCTGGCAGCCCAATTGACGTCGGAAAAGGCTTGTAAGTGGTGTGTTGCAGTACGTGTGAAATGCAAACAGAGGTCTTATGTCGCCTTTAAATAATGCAAGATCCGTTTGACAGCAATCCAATGTTCTTCAGTTGGGTCGTGCATGAACATGAGAGACAGCGAATGCAATATCTTGACGTGTGATCATCAAATATTGTAGAGCTCCAGTAGTTTGATGATAAAGCATGGGATTACTGAACAACTTGCCATCGGATGGTTGCAGCTTTGTGCTGACAGCCATGGGAGAGGAAACTAGCTTTGCATCACACATATGAGTACGTGTCAAAATGTCACGAATGTAGTTTGCTTAAGATAGAGCGAGACAGAACTTCGATCTGAGAAAGAAGTGCAGATTATCGAGATCTTTGACTGCAAATCTTGTGCCAAGATGTTGGCTGATTAGATGGAGAAGATGCTGAGAAGGCCCAGTTAGTATTAAATCATCAACGTAAAATAAGACATGCTATTGAGGTTCCAAAGTTGTATATGAAAAGTGAGGTGTCAGTGGCAGAAGTATGAAAGCCAAAATCCAAGAGTGCTACTATTAATGTGTGAAACCATGCACGTGGTGCTTGCTTGAGCCCATACAGGGATTTGTTGAGTTTGCAAACAAAATATGGATGATCTTTGTCTAGAAACCCAACTAGTTGATCCATGTAGACTATTTCAGCAAGATCGTTGTGTAGGAATGCATTACTGATATCAAGCTACTGAAGAGGCCATCCCATGGTTGAAAGTGTCATGAAAATCCACCCCTGGAGCTTAATGGAATCCTTTGGCGATGAGTCTAGCCTTATACCGATTGAGGTTGTCATCAGCATTGTACTTTTTGCTAAATATCCACATGCATCCAACAATATTGATACCTGAGTGGCAAGAGGGTAGAGAACTCCTCAGTCATGGCAGATCGCCATTGCGGGTCAGCATTAGCTTTGGTGAAGCAGGTTGGTATGTTTGTGGAGGTGGCTACGAGGGCCTTTAAACTTGTTAAAGCACGGTAGTTGACTGATTTGTGCGGACGAAAGACACGAGGAGATAAATGTATTGGAGTTGGAGGGGATTCACGCAAACGGAGGGCGAAGACATTAGGGTGGCAGGTGAGTCAAGGGTACGTGCGGAGATTTCTGATGGAGAAGGGAGGGGTATGGAAAGCTAGGCACATGGAGTGGGGGGTTTTCGGAGTTGTGAGGTAGGGGTAGGAGTGGAAAAAGGGAACTTGCTTTCATCATCGATGCATGCAACGATAGCCGACATTGGATGGTGGATGGCCCAAGAAGACACATGGGATTGTGCGGAAGTCAAACTTATTGCGATTATAGGGTCGAGTGAGAGGATAGGCTGCACAACCAAAGATTCGAAGGAAGTTATAGTTGGGTGGGTGTGTATGAAGGAGGAGATATGGAGACAAGTTTTGGAGCGTTGGTGAGGGCATACAATTTATAAGGAAGGCGGAAGTTTCTATTGCATAATGCTAGAAGCGTTTAGGAACATCATCGTGAGATAGAATTGCTAGCGCGGTATCAACAACATGACCAATTATTCTTTCAACTAGTTTGCTCGTGGCCGTGAAGACAAGTAAGGTGATGGTGGATACCTGTTTGAGAGAGACAATGATGGAGGGCAAGGAATTCACTGCCATTGTCAGTATGTAGGCTCTTTAATGTAGTTTCAAATTGCCACTCAATCAAATGATGAAAAGTTGGAAAATAATTTATTACATCATATTTGTGAAACAAAGGAAACACCCATGTGTAACGAACGTAATCATCAACAAAAAATAACGAAGAAACGATAGCGGCTAAAGGTTGCGGTGCTAGGCCCCAAACATCAGCAAAGACTAACTGCAGAGGCGAAGAGCTCTGGTTATTGCCGCTTGGAAGATGAAGGCGACTGGACTTGCCTTTTAAACAGGCAATACAACGTGAAGTGGAGTCTCGACTATGGTTATTCGTGAGCTGGTTGGAGCGGAGGATAGTATGAAGAGCCATGTCATGCGGATGACCCAATCTAGCATGCCACGTGGTGGTGGCGAGAGTGCTGAGATTCACAGCATGAGCAAAAGGCTCAGCACGCAGGTGATACAAGCCATCTTTAGTGAGGTCGCGAAGGAGTACCTTATTGGTTGCTCCATCCTTTACAACAAAAAAGGTAGGATGAAATTCAAAAATGCAGTTGTTATCTTCACTGAATTTTCTGACAGAGAGTAATGGTTTGGAAATAAAAGGTACATGTAGAATATGACATAAATGTAAAGGACGTAAAGAACTTGGAAGGGTGGACTGACCAACATGGCGAATGGGAACTGTGTGACCATTTTCAACTTACAGACGGTCTTCGCCATGGTAGTGTTCTGCTATAGACAAAGTTTGCAAGCCAGGTGTATCATGATGTCTTGCACTAGTATCTGGATACCATTCAGAGTATGCGCCAAGCAAAGACTTTGTTTCTGATGTTGATGAAGGTTTTGGTGTTGCAGTATACACTTTTGGCTGTTGATTGGCAGAATGTCGATACTAATAATTATATGGTGAATGTTCAAAAATGCCACATACGGGACAAAGGTCTCTGCGAATGTTGGAGCTGCGACCACGACCATGTCCACAAGAAGGATTACGGCCCTAGATAAAGCTTGGTGGAGGGACTGTTTCTGACATAATTAGTGTTTGGGATAAAGGTGTCAGATGCTCGGTTAGCCATAAGACGAATTTCATGACTTGTTAGGATGCTTTGCAGCTCCAAAAATGAGACAGGTGTTTGACGAGACGAGAGAGAGGTCACAACTGGTCCATAAACTTGGTGAAGGTTGTTAAAGATTATGGCATTGAAGCTGGAGCTAGAGAGGAGTTGGCCGCCTGCACTAATCTCATCAGCAATATACTTTGCGTGCCGGAAAAAGTTGGGGAGGGGTGTGTCCCCTTGTTTGAGGTTCTGCAAATGCATCTTTAGTTGAAGAAGATGTGCTTGGGATGGTGCTCCATATGCTTGCTTGAGGGCGAGCCAGATGTCCTTGGAGGTGTCGAGGCCGACAACCAGTGGGATGACTTCTTCGTAAAGGGAGGCGAGAAGCTAGCTGAGGAGCATTTGGTCCCGATGTTGCCATTCAAGAAGTTGGGAGGAAGGAATGTCTGTTGTTTCTTGAGGTTCAGGAGGGGGATTGCTATCGTAAAGGCTTCTAGTTGGAAGCATTTTACTAATGATCACATTTGTGTTTTCCACAATAGATAATTAGTAGGAATTATCTTGAGAGAAATAAAATACTGATCTTGTGAGAGTATAGAAAGATAAGGCATGGTGATGTTGCTTTGAGTTTGTAAGGTTGAGGAGGAATAAAATAGAGTACTAGGAGATGCCATAATGAGCTTAGTGCTCTGATACATAATAGGACAAGAAGATATTATTTTTGTATATATTTTCTGCGATATAAAATACAATGCGTAGAAAGCATTTATAGGCATGTAACATATAACAAATTTGCTTAAGTTCGGTGGCATAAGAAATACATGAGGATGAAAGGAGTATGAGGCGGAAGTTGCGTTGTGGAGCTTGCAAGTAAATTAGTTAAACGTTATGGGATAAACAGGCTGCTTGTTGTAGGGGTAGAAGAGCCCCCAGTTCTGCTCCACACCCGGGCTCTTCCGGTTCTCGTTGAACATGGCGAAGATGTAGGTCTTGATGCCCCTCCCCGGCCTCCTCGGCGTCCCTCCACCGACGTGCCTAATCAGGTTCTGGTTGTACGTCTGCGCTTTGCTGACGGACGCCGCCGGCCCACCCGCCGACGGCCACCCGGTCTCGGAGACCACGATCGGGACGTTGGAGCCCCCGACCTTCTCAAGGGCCGCGTAGGTGGCGTCCACGGTCGCGTCGAACAGGTTATGGTAGTTGTATTGCCCGTCTGGCACCGTGCCCTGGAAGGTGAATAGCGCGTAGTTTATGTCGACATCCTTCGTGTTGCTGACGTAGCTGAAGTACGGGTAGACGTTGACGAGGAGCGGCGCCCCGTTGCTGGCCAGGAACTGCACGATCGAGCTCATGTACGGCTGAGCGGCGGAGGAGAAAGCGCCGTTGGGCGGGTATGACTGGCCGAGGACAGCGGTGGACACCGAGGTGGAGACCTGGATCTGGTTCTGCAGGCCGACCGCGGATAGGGCGCTCCGGACGTTGCGCATGGCCGGCAGCACGTACTGCGCATGGTCATATGGGGATTGGATCACCTCGTTCCCGACGGCGATGTACTTGAACGAGACGTCGGGCCAGTAGGCGTGCACGTTCTACACCCACGAGCTCGCGGCGGACGGATCGGAGGCCAGGGATTGGAGGTCTCTCGATGGCACGTCCAGGATGAGCTGGATGTTGGACCCCCTCAGGGCCTGGAAGGCTGCCGGGCTCGGGTCGTACAGCCTCATGGCGCTGATGTTGTTGGACTTGTACATGCTCACCACCTCGGCGTGCAAGGGCATGTTGTCCCCAAGCATGCCGTAGCTGACACCTATCGACTGCGCACCCGCAACAATCCATAAAATAAGACGAACGAATAAAAGATAAATTTCTCCACGTTGTTAACCAGGATTATGTCTTGTTTATGCGCTGCTTATATAGGACTGATCATATTAAATTGACTGGTTAACTAGTTCAGTGTCATGTTCCATTCTTAAATGCATCTTGTTATATCCATATCATTCAACAGCATTACTTCCATGTTCCATTTTGATTCATAACAATATAAATAATGCATATATTTTAGATAGAGACAGCGATCTTACCTGTCGGGACTGCCAAAAGAAGTGAAGCAAGCACCAACGAAATGGCAGGTATGGATAGAAGGCTTTGGTTTGCCATGAATGTTAACTGCAGCCCTAGACTGTGCTCTCTATAGAAACACCTACTTCTGTGATGCTTATGAGAAAAGTTCTTCCTCCTTTTATAGGGACTCGATGAGAAAGCTTAAATTTTGCAGTCGTCCCCAACTTGGCCCGGGACGTGTTGTCCTGGTCCCAATTCTCGGACGACAACATGACCCCATTCGTGGAGACTAAGCAACTCGATCAACTATAATGCAAAATATCAGGTCAACTTTGGCCATCAACTCCAATCATCGTGCATGGGTTAAGCAAGTCAACTGGTTATTCTCTCTCTCTCTCTCTCTCTCTCTCTCTCTCTCTCTCTCTCTCTCTCTCTCTCTCTCTCTCTCTCTCTCTCCTCCCAAAAATTCGCGTCACATGTTTTCCTGTTTGTATTCGTGGTATTAATTGGAAGGTTCACATGGCCTTACATGCAACCGATTCTTTTCGTTCATTATTGCACGTAGCGCCCACTCCGATTAACTCGAAAATTGAAATATAAATTTGAATTATATATACATATATATATCATTACTCAGAAATATTAATCTCTTGAACAATCATTGGCCACTTAATTTACTGTTGGAGATCGATAAGTTCAAGAACAGACTCCTCTCCGTGACAGAGGGACCGGGCATATATATATAACATCTATCCACATAAACTACTATTATTTTGCAATATGCATTAGGGACTAATATACTGCATGGTTAGACTGTTTAGGATATATATGAGACAATATAATCTTGGTTTGGCGTGCACTACGAGACGCCAGTGGTCACGGATAAGCGAGATCATGTCGAGCGACCAGGAAGTCTCGCTGCACTTTCCACTGAGAACGAAGAAATGATTGGAAGTGATTCTTAGTTAGATTGAAAGTGAACCTGTTACTGTCACACATTCAGTTAAAGTTGTGTGAAAACGAAAATTGTACTGAAGATCGTGTACGTAAATAGTCAACACCAATTTAGTCGGCCTTGGGTTGAAAAGGAAGCGTAATAGAAAATTGTACAGCTGAGTTTTGCTTGTAACGACTAGAACCACTGTAGAAAAATTTTATTTTCCGATAAATAATTTTCGATAATTCTTCTTAATTTCAGAAGAATTTTTTTATGGATAATCGAATCCTTCAAAATTAGAGACGACATAATTTCCAAATGTTACAACCGTCATAAGTTCGGTATCTGTCCGTCGAAAGTAACCATCGTTATTCAAATTTAATATATTATATTGTCAACTATAAGCAATCGTATATTAATATATTATATTATATGTTAACAAGGATGGTCTATAAATATAATATTATATATTCAAGGTACAATCTAGATAACGTATGAGAAGATCCACAAATTAAATTACGATGAGAAGAAGAAGAATAGAAAATTCAAGGTACGACGAGAAGATCCACAAATTAAATTAAATAACGTATAATTATGATCGTGATAATTCTAATTTGATTGTATATGTAATATGTTTTTATATCTATATATAGAGATTGAAAAAGGAACTAAAATCTAGATGAAATTTATGGTATCTTTGGCAATAGAAATTTGATTAGGTTTTTACTAGCTCAAAGTTATGAAATTCTCGTTTCTAAAGAATATACAATTATTGAAAATAAAAACTCATAGACAAAGTTACGAATTAAAATGTGAGTACTCTGATCACTTTTATGCATAGAAAAACTGTTTCGATGATTATGCCATAATTTATGTACTATAAAATTAAGATATCTATGTAGTTGATAGCATATTAATAAATTTGTTGAAAATTGGAATTACTTAAAAAGGAGGTCTGTATAGAAAAAAGATTACGGCCGTTGATCGCCGAGGGAAAGAGAAAATGAGATAAAATAAAGGTATGTAATAAGATTCCTTCACATTTTCAATGTGGCTTATCATTACATATGTCCCAAATTAATTATATTTTATGTGATTATTTTTTTACCCAGCACAAGTTTAAAGATGATTACTTTATATATGTTTAATGTTCTTGTGATGAGAAAGAAATGATGATTGCATGACAACCATAAGGGATTACATGACAGACAAGCCATAATGGCTATACAATGATGCATAAAGATTTGGAGTACAATGTAGATATTTGTATTGAAAAATATCTCACATATAAATAATGCTTAATATTTATTTCCGAGGTTATTAGAATTCGACTAATTCAAAGTCGAGAAGATAAAGTAGTAATAATTTATTTCCTGACCAAAGTGGTAACTCCCAAACTCAAACTTGGGACTATAAGCAATCCGCGAATGCTTGATACTCAACTCTCCTACTAATTGAATCATCCATGGTTAAATAATGCTTAATAATTTGAAAGAATCTTTTACTGACAGCTACAAAAATAGCACATGAAGTCCGTGAGAATCACTTTCGCACCATCATCCGGATCCGTAAGATGGAACATTTTTCAATTCTTGTTTAATGTATTATCATAAAAATAATTGCATTATGATATCATTTTATACCACGTCGTTTATTTATCGATGCGGCGTTTATGAATGTGTTAATTATGATTAATGTTATTGTATCGTAATAATGAATGAATGAATAAAAAAGTAAGTGACAATGAAAGACAAAACAAGTATAAATATGAATGTATTGTATACTTAAGAAATATAGCAAAGCATGTTCGGGAACACTAAGGTGGTCTAAAGTGAGTACGATTGGGCACCCCATCCTTCCTGAAGATAACACCTTTTTCATTTTATTTTATTTTTGTCATATGGAGAAAAGGAAATGTATGTCAAGTCCGTTGCATGAAAGGCAACAAAATTATTATTTTATTATTGAAATGAAGCTGAAGTTTATTTACGCAAAATCCAACAAGTAGACTTTTTTAAAAGAGTAACGATGTGGCAAACAGTTTATCCTCGTTTAAGCATGGCATACACAAAACATGTTAGTTTCACTTTCACCTCTCATACACAAGCGTGTAAGTCTAAATGATATTTATTAATTAGGTGAGAATGAATTCAAATATCTATAATATCACACTGATCAATATTGTGTTGATAATAGAAAAGAAAAAGAGTTTTTTTATTGATCAATTTCGGAGTGTCAATAAATATATATATTTCCTTTGCAAATATCGAATCTGGGACGTTTAAAGACCCGAGCAAAATATACAAACATTCATTCGTGATGCTTGCAATACGATATGCAACGCTGGCAATTTAAGTTGGATGGTGGGATACATGAAAGCGAAATATATATATAGTTGCATTGTTCAGAAATTTCTTTGAACAATTACATGATCTTAAGATATCCCAGACAATTATATAATATCTGCCACAACAAAAATCCGTTACCTGAACTGAAAAGAAAGACGAGAAAATCTTTACAAACATCGTTAACCAAAGAATTGCATGGAAATATTCCTCTATGAAGAACATCTATCATGACTTTGCCACTTATGGCCACATGCAAACTCAATACTTCTACTACGTCCTCAGCATGCATGCATGCAGTAATTTTCTTGTAACACCTGTCCAACTTAGGAAGAAAATAAATAAAAGAAAAGAGGGGAAATGACACTTGGCAGCTCTCCATTACACCCCAAAATTCACTATCTCTTCCTGCCCTCTTAGTATATAAGCCCCCCACCCACCCACCCACCCCCCCCCCCCCCCCCCCCCCACACACACACACACACACACAGAAATCTTGCAATTCTTTTCCCCTAATTGAGAAATTTCAGCTTTGGAAACTCAGCCTTCTTCTAGATTCGAAAATTAAAGGTTTCCTCACTTGGTGAACAGCAAACCAACACAAGGAGAAGGAGATCTAGGGCAAGATCAAGCTGATCCTAGCTAGGAGAGGAGAAGAAGAAGAAGTGGAAGAAGGGGAGGGAGAAATCAGCATTGAAAGAAGAAGTTTTTAGTGCAAATAAAGAGGTATGTAAGGTGAATCCCTACTTTGGTCATAGACCAAGGTAGATCTAAGCCTAATTGACCTAATTTTCTAATAATTAAGATCTGTCCTAGGTAATCTTATAATTAGAAAATCAATTTTGAGACAAAAATTAAATGTATGTTTAGGTTCATGTAAACCTAGGACATTACATGTTAGAAATCGTTAATTTTGTCACGTTCATGTCTTGAATGTGAGTCTAGCATGTTATGTGATTGTGTGGCACAATGTATGTTGAATTGTAACTTAAAAACCTTAGGAAAATGTCTAGTTTTCTATTTTACAGTATATATCGATCGATCGATGGGCATGGCCGGTCGACCAGTAATAACATTGTATTCATATCGTAGGATTTATGATATGACCGGTCGATTGATAATTGAGACCGGTCGACCGGTGATTGTATATGGTCGGTCGAACTAATGACAGATCAATCGACCGATCATGCATGACCGGTCGATCGGTCAAATGTTGAACGGTCTGTTACGGCTCGATCTGTCGACCGGTACTGTGATCGGTCGACCGGTCCAGCTTATATTATGTAGATTATTCTTGATTGATAATCTAGTGATGGCGATATGCATGCTTAGCCATAAATAGAATCGATTAATGAAATGATGTATTGATTGATTGAATGAACCCGTCGGAGAAATTATCTGATGAGCTTGTCACATTGGGTGGTAGATGCCTCCACATTGTTTATTGGTTCTTCGGGACACCCATTGTTTGAGAAATAGATAGTTTCTCATGGTCTAGCTAACCACTTGATTAAGATAAGATTCAGCCATCCGACCATTGTCAAAGGCTCATATTGTTTATTGAATTGAATTGAATAATTGGGTTGTTGTATGATGAGAAATAAAGGATGGCTATATGGGGACCGAATCATGGAAGCTTTAATGCAAACTTCCACTCATCATATAATAACAAATAAGATAATTATTTTTATTGATTAAGTATGAGCACTATTGGACCATGGGTCACATTGGGCACGACAATGCCATATTGATTGCATTGTTCATGCATAATATTGATGAGCCCATAAATTGAATTAAATTGATATAATCTAGGTTAAGAAAACACCTAAATGATCAATGAAATTGTATAGTATTGATTATTGCTTATTGTTGTCCATTATAGTACTTCATGTCATATTATGCATGTTGATCATATTATTGTTGTCTATTTTTTGTCCCGAGTTTGATTCGGGGTAGGAACGAGCTTCTATATATACGGTTAACAAATTATGTTTTTTTTAAATAATTTCATTCAAATATTTAAATAATTAAAAGTATTTGTATGTGGATTCTTTTTGTCCACGTGTAAATGCCAATGAGATCTTGATTTGACATTTTCCTTTATGCACGAACAAGTTTTTACTTTTTATTCAAATATATGACGACACACTGCACATAAGATAACAGACTATATATAATATAACAGATATAATTAGACCCAAACAAGCAAAGAAATTAGTTAAAGCTAATGGGATAAACTGGTTGCTTCGTGGGGTTGAAGAGCCCAAAGTTCCGCTCCTCGAGATTGCCGGGCTTCATGTTCTCGTTGAACATGGCGAAGATGTAGGCCTCGATGCCTCGCCCCGCCCTCCTCGGCGTCCCTCCGCCGACGTGGCGGATCAGGTTCTGGTTGTACGTCTGCGCGTTGCTGATGGACGCCGCCGTTCCGCCCGCCATCTCGCCCGCCGACGGCCACCCGGTCTCCGAGACCACGATCGGGACGTTGGAGCCCCCGACCTTCTCAAGGGCCGCGTAGACGGCGTCCACGATCGCGTCGAACAGGTTATGGTAGTTGAATTGCCCGTCTGGCACCGTGCCCTGGAAGGTGAATAGCGCGTAGTTTATGTCGATATCCTTCGTGTTGCTGACGTAGCTAAAGTACGGGTAGACGTTGACGAGGAGCGGCGCCCCGTTGCTGGCTAGGAACTGCACTATCGAGTTCAGGGACGACTGGGCGTCAGAGGAGAAAGAGCCGTTGGAGGGCGGGAATGACGAGCCCAGGACGACGGTGGACACCGAGGTGGAGACCTGGATCTGGTTCTGCAGGCCGGCCGCGGACAGGGCGCTCTGGACGTTGCGCATGGCCGGCAGCACGTACTGCGCCTGGTCGCCGGGGATCACCTCGTTCCCGACGGCGATGTACTTGAACGAGACGTCGGGGTAGGGTTTCACGTTGTTCTCCACCCATGAGGTCGCGGCGGAAGGATCGGAGGCCAAGGATTGGAGGTCTGCCCCCACGTCCAGGATGAGCTGGATGTTGGAGCCCTTCAGGGCCTGGAAGGCGGCCGCGTTCGGGGCGTACAGCCTCATGGCGCCGATGTTGTTGGACTTGTACATGCTCACCACCTCGTCTTGCGAGGGCAGGTTGTTCCCTATCATGCCGTAGCAGACGCCGATCGATTGGACGCCTGCAATTATATATTGATCCATGGCCGTGTTCAGGATGAGGTGCATACAGTACAGATGACGCATAAGACTTTCGATAATTTAGACTTTTATATGCAAAAGACATTCGCATAAAAATAAAAAAAAAGGATAAGAAGATTAATGTTTTCATGCACACTGTTAATTATTATGTGTTAAGTAGGATATATAAATACGGTACAGCCGTTGTGGGTCCACGTAATTAATAATTAAATCCAACTAGACTTTTACGTGTGCTGCTGCAATTAATTAGGATTGGACATCTCTATTTTTACAGGAAAAGTTTCCATTCAATCATTACCAAAAGCAGTACTGATAGATAGTTCACAAGGGATTAATTAGTTTAGTAGATCTTGAGATGAAATAACAAAAAGCATCAGTTGCGGAAATTTTGGCCATAGCTTCGGTTTTTTAAAAAAAAAAATGGAAGGACCGTATTAATTAAATTATATGCTCGAATGCTCTTGCAGTGGCCGGTTGCACATCCCAAATTGTGAAAAATTTTACGACGGCCATAAAAAAAAAGGTCATAAACTACGACGGATATGGAATCCATCGAAAATATATTAGTAATGATTCTTCTCCATCTCAAAAAAAAAATTACGCTGGCATTTTTTTTATTTTCAAAAGCATTATTGTCAGTGTTACTTAATTAATTCAACTAGTAAATTTTAATCATAGTCTTCCACCTTATGAGTGTTTTCAGTATAGTCGTACAATTTTATTTTGTAACACTACAATCATTCAACTTTAAAATTATTTCAGTCGAGGTCATGATCGATTATTGTCAGTTAATTAATGGACCATTGACGTATGACTAACATGAATGCTTATATGATATCACGTCAGCTTTAAAAAATAAAAAATATTATGTCAAGATTCTCTCTCTCTTACCCAAACTTAATTTTACTAGAAGCATGCATGGTTTGGACATGATCCAATCGGATTGTGCTGTCCATTTTTTGTGTATTAAATATATAATATAAAAATAATTAATATTATTAAATTATGGAAATAAAAAGTTAGAAAAATAAAATGCAAATAAAGTATGATTGAAATTATATATATATATATATATATATATATATATATAAGATTTGGCGCAATACCCCGCCGGATGTGAGGGCGTGCCCAACACCCCACTAATTTAGCTCGATCCGACGAAATCTCGAGTAATTTTTTTGTTATTATAATATTTTGTATTAGTCCAAATTTTAAAGCAAAAAAACATAATTGCTATTTTATTTTTTATTTTCCTAATTTAATAATTATTATCAATATTAATCAATATAAAAAATAGATGGCCTGACGCGATTTGGTTGTGCTCAAATCACAAATCATGCCGAATCAATCCAAGTTCCTTCCCTTTTTATTTTTTATTATTATTTTAATTTTTTAATAATCACCGTGACTAAAATTTTAAAAAGTTGAATAACACTTGAACATAAAATTAAGTTTGGATAGAGAAAAAAGAAAAATTTCGTCGTGATATTTTTTACTTTTTGAATTTGACGTAAAAGAAAGAGAAAATACTAACTTAATATCACGTTAGCGATCCGACGGTCAAAGTTAAAGTTGAATGATTGTAATACTATAAAGTGATGAACATATTGACAATACGTCTTAAGTTAATGACGAAATTTATTCTTTATAACAACGGGGGAGAGATTACCTCTGGGGCCTGCCGAGAGAAGTAAAGTGAGCCCCAAGGAGATGGCAAGCACGGATAGAAGGCTTTGGACGGCCATGACTATATATTAAGTACAGCTCTAAATTATGCTCTCAGCGACTGGTACACACACTACTACTACTATATGACGCTTATGCGAAGAGGGCACGCAGTGCCTTCCTCCTTTTATAGGGACTTGAGATGAGAAGACCCTGAGCATTAAATTTTGCGGTCGTCGCCATTATCGCCCGGGAAGAGTTGGCGTCATCCCAAACGCCCCTTTTAGTAGACCACAACTTGCTTGCAAGGGGCCAAGTTCGGCCAGCCATCAACCCCTATCATCCTGCATGGGCTGTTGACGTGCGTACGTAGCTAAGACTAGTAGTTAACTTATCATGTAGTATTGATCTCTAGCCTCTTCTCCCTGGCGAAATTTTTTCTGGTTTCTGGTTTTATTCATAGCATTTGTTTGACGACTCAAATGGCCTTACATGCAACTATTCCTTTTGTTATTTACTGGACGTACTGCCCTCTCCAAGTTCACCCTCCCTGCTCCATGCATAAATCTACGTGCATGCTAACAGATAATAAATACCATGACGGCATCTATTCGCATCCTTCGAATTAACTACCGAAAATTTAAAATAGTCGTTAAACAATTAATGTTTTGGCACACAGGAGAAGTACACTAGCTATAATTTTTTTCCGCCCAGAAGATTATAATTATGACAAATCAATATACTAGTTTACAATATTAGAAAATTAAAATATAATGATACTTTATAATAGAGAAAGCATTCTATATAATATTCGATGGCTCGTGAATTCATAAGCTTTACATCTATACAATAATGGATCATATATTTATGTGCATGTCACTCGTTAAAGGAATCATCAATCGTCTCATCGTCGGCATCAATCTCATCCTACACGGATCCAAGTACAAGGGCAAAACCCAATGAAAAATCTATAAACAATTATCAGGACAATTATATATCAATTAATAATAATCAATTGATCAATCAAAATAAATATCTATATCATCAATTACTGATGATCAATATCCATTCAATTCAATTCAGCTATCTTAAATAAATTCAATTTAGTTTGATTATCGATAATCAATAATATCTCAATTCTATTCAATATTAATTATCTGTAATCAATCATCCATTGGCTATAGATTTGTGAAGATCACAATTCGACAACTAATAATTTAATAAACAATTAATAATTAATAATTGATTAATTTTCAATTTTCAATTGGCCAAAGGTCAATGAAAATCATAATAATAATTATTAATTTAATTCTATTAATAATTTATCAATTCATTTATCAGGCACAAAGGACACAATTTATTATCCATCAACTATAAAGACGCAATTCGATTATCTATCAGTCACGAGGGCAAAATCAATAGTCTATCAACCACTATGACGATATCAATTGTTCATTAGCCACTAGAATGTAATTCAATTATCAATTCAATTCAATTATCAATTTAATTTTGAGAGTTACAATCCAACCCTTTCAAACGTAATATGAACGTTCTTTATTACTAGGCGACATCATGCTATTTTATGTCAATTAATAAGTTCAAGTATGACAAAAAATAAAAAATCACACTCAGAACAATCATAGTTTTTTTTACGCTATCTGTCCAATTCAATTTAATTACCCGTCAGTCCGAAGGCGCACTTAGCCCGGAGACCTTATCAATCTGAAAGCATAATATTAGCTTGAAAACCCTAACAATCCGAAGACGCAATATTAGTCTGAAGGCCCTATTAGCCCAAAGCGCAATATTAACCTAAATGCTCTATCAAAATTGATCTAATTTCTTTTCTGCCTAGCCCAAAAGCCCTATCAACACAAAGGTGTAATTAGCTCGAAAGTCCAATCAGCCTGAAAAATGTAATATTAGCCCGCAGGCCTCCCTATCAGCATGAAGACGCAATTTGTGGCACAATCAATCCTAGTGGCAATCAATAGACATAGATCTAACAAATTTAAATTTTTATCTCAATTATCTAAAATGTATATCTTTAACAATTATCTTAAATTAAACATAACTCAATCAAAAATCATTATATCAATATATTAATCAATAGTATGATCAAATATGATAACGAATACGATAACAATTTGATCAGAATCAATCAATAATAAAATCAATAGATAAAAAATACCATAATCAATATCATGATTGAGTGTAATGAAAATAATAATTGACAATCTAATCAAGTATGATCATACTTAAATTAGAGATATTAATCAAATGATGGATAATGATTAACAATATTAACTATCCAATAAACTATAAATTAATTCATAAAAATATATTTTTTATTCCAGAACTCGATCTGCATCGATCGTTACTCGAGTCGTGTTAAATGAAACCCGAGTCGTGTCAAACAGATCTCGAGCCAGATTCTGTCACCGTCAAGAATTGTCTCTGACATAATTTTTAGCAATTCTATCTATGACATTTGATATTCAATCGATGCAAATAACATATAATCTTTGTATAATGGAGAAGAATCCTGAGGTCCATGTCGTGAAAAATCGATGACATAGAGACCCCCCTACGTACTTTAAATTAGTTTAAAAAACTATATTCCTATTGTCTATGCACTGCACGGACGTCATGATTTTGACCGATGATTCCTCTCTATTAACATTCAAAAACTTTCAGCTACCACTTGAATCTTATTTTTCTCTGTCGGGACTTCAAAACAGTATATCGCCCGCACTCTCAAATGCCTCGATTTGTGAAAAAACGAAAGAGAAAGATAGGCACTCATGCAATAATTCTATAAATGCAAATAATATTTTCTAATCACCCTTTAGTCCATATTTATAACTCTCAAGTAAATTTTTTAACTTCTATTGAGTCTTGAATTATTTCTCCGACCATTCATTATTAATTATCATCTCTTAAATATTTAAATTTAATTAAATTCGAATTTCACTAATTTATTTTACAATCATGCTTAATAAAATTCATCTGTATTCAAATTCCTTTTTATTCTTTTCATATTTTTTCTCAATCCAACTCTATCTCTATCTTTTAACAATAACTTATATTAACCAAACTATACCTTTATTTTCTTCATCTATCTAATTTTCGAAATTAATTAATATAATAATATTTTATCAACTAATTTTTAAATTACAATAACAATAAATATTATTTTAATAACTTTATATTTCTAAATCTTAAAATCCTATAATCATTAAACATTCTTTTGAACCTCAAATCAAATTGAAATTTCTAATAACAATTTCTACTTTCAATAAGATTAATTCTTTCTTTCTTTTCTTTTTTCTTTTTAACCATACTTTTAATTTGTAAATTACTTTATTATTCCTATTAAAATCTTGGAATGTTACAATAAAGTTCCGAAAAATCCTAAGAGATGGATAAATTATTTTGAAAAAGAGCTCGAAAGAAAAATCAACTTTTCCTACTCTCTCTCCCTTCTTACTTGTTTTTTTAGGAACCTGAAGATGAAAATTTTTAAATTCTCTTCCTGGGCTCATGCATGCATTAATATACGAGATACAAATCTTACAACTAAAAGCCTTAGTCCAAAAGTAAGAGATCGGTTGAGACTAAAATTTATCTTCATAAAAAATTTACCATTACTACATTTGTTTTCTTTTTTAAAAGGAAATATAACTATCTATAGCATTGAGAATTGTCTGCATACAAAATTTACCATTATTACATTTGTTTTAGTTGTGAGTAAAAAGAATTGTTCCACTCGCATATAATGTATATCATCTATCTAACTAGAATTTTACTTTTGCAATTTGCAAATGCAATGGAGACTAATAAGACATGCATGTTTGATTGATTTCAAGTCAAGAAGTGGACAATACATTCTTGTCTGGCAT
Organism: Pontederia crassipes; assembly: GCA_030549335.1. NCBI lineage: Eukaryota > Viridiplantae > Streptophyta > Magnoliopsida > Commelinales > Pontederiaceae > Pontederia > Pontederia crassipes. The sequence continues at coordinate 76,441,936 of CM060192.1, forward strand.
GCACATGGCAATAACAGCAAAATGACGAATATTCTACAAATTTTCCACGGGACCAAGAAACGATTGAAAGATGAGATGTATATATCACATACAGTCAAGTTGTGAGAGTGTACACGGCAAGAATCAGAAATAATAGAGTTGTACTGAAGAAGTGTGTGTAACAGTTAAAAAATCAACACCGCTTTAATATCCTTGAGTTGAAAGGAGACAAAAGAGGATATATGCAGAGTTCTGATTGATCAAATATCAGAAGTTATTTACTCTTAATATAATTTTGATAACACTGAAAAGAAAATATCAAAAACAAACATGTCAATTCAGTTGATAGCAGGTATAAGGTCATGATGAGTCAAAACTTTGAATGCCTAATTGACTGGTAGCATTTAGATTTTGTATATTTTGGAAATTTCGACAATAGAACATATATAACACAATTGATTTTGTAACCATCAATCTTCAAGTTGTGAAAATTAATGATAGACAAATAACTTTGAAAGTTCTTAAACAAAAGCACCAAATTAATTAAGCATGAAATCTGAATTAGTTAAGCTAAACTAATTTTTAGGTGTTTTTTTTTACTTTTAAGAAAAGAAGTCTGATTAAAAGAAACTAAAATCTAATTGATAAGAATAAAGAAAGAAGTTAGTTATATTAAGGCCTAGCATTAATTCTTCATTGTTGGAATATTGGTAACCAATTAGAAATAATATAAATGGAATCGAAGCAATGCATTGTCACAAGGGAGCAAGTGACTACTCCCAACTCTTCAATACAGGGTTGTGCCCTTGTTGCTTGCTCAAAATCAATCTCTCCATCACTACAACAAAATCGAGCCTTTGCGACACGAATCCTTCACATATTTCTACGACATTTGTGATGGAAAGAAAAAACTTTCTAAAATACCTTAGAGGGCCAAAAAGTTCTTCACTATTACGGATGACAATCCCGTTGAAATTTATCGACCCTAGCCTTTGAAATTATCGATGGATTAAATCCATCGGAACTTTTGAAAGCTAGGACCGTCGATAATAATATTTATAATAAAGTATATGTAATATAATATAAACATATATTTAATATTTTATTATTAATATTTTCGACGACCCTAGCCTTCAAAATTACTGATTCCAAAAGCTAGGTCAGTCGATAATTATATTTATAATAAAATATATGTAATATAATATGAACATATCTTTAATATTTATTATTAATATTAATTTCAAAGGCTAAGCTCGTCAGTAATACATATATACCTTAAAAGAGAAAAAATCACAAACACAATGCCAACAAAAAAACAAATAATTCTTTTTTTTAGGAGAAAACAAATAATTCTTTCAAGGCATGTACATTTCAAAATAGCTGCCCTAATTGCACCAAATTAGTATCTCATCATTTGGAGACTCAAAAGTACAAAACAAAATAATATATAATACATAATGCAAATGTATCTTATGATTCATATTGATAAAGGCTAAAGATTTTATACTGCATAATGCAACCACAGAACCTTAAGGTAATACAAGATATGTACGATGGGGCATTGACTAGGGTTAGGACACCCGGAGGTGAGACAAATGAATTCCCTATAGGAATTGGCCTACATCAAGGATCAGCTTTAAGCTCGTATCTATTTAACTTAGTTATCGATGCTATAACCGAGAGTATCACAGAGGAGGTACCTAAGTGCATGCTATTTGCGGATGATATAATACTTTTAGCGGATTCAAGAGAAGAGACTAATACAAAATTGGAAATATGGAGAAATACGTTGGAGTCAAAGGGTTTTCGTTTAAGTAGGAATAAAACAGAATATATGCATAGTAATTTCACAAATAAACAACTTAGAAACAATTTGAAAGTTAGGCTAGGGGAGGATATAATTCCTCAAGTGACAAAGTTTAAATATTTAGGATCAATTGTAAAACAAGATGGTGAGATTGATGACGATGTTAATCATAGAATTCAAGCTGGTTGGTGTAAGTGGAGGAAAGTCACTGGAGTTCTTTGTGATAGAAAAGTATCCAATAAAGTTAAAAAAAAATTCTATCGTACTGCTATAAGGCCAGCAGTGTTATATGGTAGTGAATGTTGGACTATGAAGGGACAACATGAACATAAAGTGGGGGTAGCCGAAATGAGGATGTTGAGATGGATGTGTGGTCATACAAGATTAGATAAGATTAGGAATGATCATATACGTGAACGAGTCGGAGTGGCTCCTATTAGTGAGAAAATGGTAGAGAATCGTTTGAGATGGTTTGATCATGTTCAAAGAAGATCATTAGATGCGCCAGTAAGAAGAGTAGATTAAATAATCTGGAGTCCGATTAAAAGAGAGAGAGGGAGGCCAAGGCGGACACTTGGCGAACTAATAGAGCAAGATCTATTGGTGAATAATATACCGAAAGGTTTGATTACTAATAGAGCGGAATGGCGTCGTATGATCCATGTAGCCGACCCCACCTAGTGGGATAAGGCTTTGTTGTTGTTGTTGTAATGCAACCACAGAACCAGTCAGATCATGCATTACAATAATGCTGAAGGAGGATCAGATTCAGGACTAGGATTCGTTACCATGTAAACCAAATTGTATCGTTTACACAAAGTACCTTGTACTCCCAAATCCTTGGCAATGTGACGCAGTAATGGCTATGATAATATGATTTTGATGAGAGTTTGCAAAAAGAAAAATATATCACATTGTGACGCAATAACTTGTAGGCTGACCAAAATCCATAGCCATTTGACCCTATAAACTATTAAGTTTGCGTCTATCACAAAAACCTTCAGAACCACAAATATTGCATATGGATCATTTAATTCTATGGCAATGTCATAACCGAAGACAAAATTCACCTGTGGTGCTGAAATCGATGACTATCTACAATGAAATCCTGGATTTATGTTGGGCTACAGTGATTCAATAAACTGTGGAGCCTCCAGGTCAAGTTGTTGCTTCATGACACAATCCATTAACCAGTCACTGCTGAAAGTCTTAATGCCCATTTTTGCAGCTGCCAAAGCCTCTGCCATGTCTTCCTCACATGCTAGAAAGATGGTTTTTGATGTATCGCTCATGCTGTCAAGCTTATCAATAACCTATGAACAATGAAGGATAGTTGCAAATTGAATAACAATATAACAATAAATATGAAGGATAGACAAATGGAGATGCTCAAATATGTGACATAAACATTTGTTATATGTATCAAGTTCCTGAATAATATTGAAAAGGAGGGAAATCTGTTTTTCCACACGACAGCAGATGATGCCTTCATATCAAGTGTGCTATAGTAAGCAATGTCACCCATTTTGGAGAGGACTAGAAACCTCTAGGTTCAAAGTACTGGCTAATTTCCATGTGAATTAATCCAAACAGTGTTTCCCGTGAATAACCTACCATTTAAATAATTATGGCCAAGTCAACATATCTTCTACACGATGTAGAACAATAAAATAACAGAAAATAAAAAAATAACCTAGCATAAATCACCTCTAGAACAAATCCAAGATGATTTCCTTCTATGAACATGCCTTCTGAAAGGAAGCATTTTGGAACATAGTGACATTTCTCACACGGATGGGACATCATGTATTCCATCGGTATACAGGATAGGTGCCCTAGGATACCTAGGTAGCTAATCCATATATTGGTTGCCAACAACAACAGTATTAAGAGCCTTCGTGAACAGAAGAAAGGTGATATAATAGCATAGTTTTTATTGCCCTAAACGAAAAATAGCATAGCTTTTATACATACATTGCCACCGGCTGCCTGGATAATAGTGAAAAGTGTATCGGCTGAGGGGTGAATATGTTTTGCAAGCCATATATGATATCCTTGGAGCAAGCTGTGGGGATTTTCTCTTGATTTAGCAACTGCATCCCTCAATGGAGTCTTATACTTCAACAAATAGTCTTCGTCTTCTAAAATGAACTTTGATTCTCCTACAAAAAAAAGGAGAAAGACAAACTTCAATATTACTTTTTACTTTTGGAAGGGCAAAGGTTCACTAACAAGTTGTGTTAGGCATTCAAGTATATTGTATTAAAAAAGTACACAAGTTATTATATTCATTTTAAGAAAACAAAGAGTTGACTTTAACTTCCACTGTAATTAATGTTCATAATTTATGGAAACAAAAAAGACCACGTCCAACTCAATATGTTGAGCAAATCAATAAATCATGTAAAAGAGCGTCCTCGCCCACGGATACCCCTGATTCACAAGGGTAATGGATGTTGGTCATATTTGGCCTTCTTGCATTTTCAAAAGCAACACTTTCTCTCCTATCGGGACTCACACCATAGTGCAAATAACAGAAAATTAAAAACATCCAAAATTTTAACAGGAACTCACCTATGAACATCTTTCTCCTGAAGCTTTCCTTTAGCCAGTTTGGAGAGACTATCCAAGCTCTGAGATTTATTGTGAAATAATCAGCAAAAGAAATATGTGTATGTTTTTTTTTGGAGGAAGGAGGATAACCTTCACTTTATACAGACATCCATAATTATTAATGAATATTGTGTACATGTATGCCTCATGGATAAATGTTGTTCTATGTTTATATTTGAATTAGTTTAAAATTTTATGATTCGCATTCTAAATTGTCTATGGTGTTTTAATATGACTTGTGCAGACAATATGAAGTAAATTTAGTGTTTTTTTTGGATATTAGTCAATCATGCATCTCTGCAAGTAGGACATCTTCTTCCAATAGCAATCGCTCATCATTTCACTCAAAGGAATTATCAAACATAGATTTGACAATGGCAACAACAACAAACAAACAACAACAACAAAGCCTTATCCCACTAGGTGGGGTCGGCTACATGGATCATACGACGCCATATATTCGTTGATCCATGTTCATAAGATTCGACATGATTTTATGCTGGCTGTCGGGGCCTAACACAACCCTCCTCCTTTATCCGGAAAATGGCAACAATTAACACAAATTACTGCAGAGTTTGCTGTATATTAACACATTATCTACAAAAATATGAAGTATATACACTTTAGTGAGTTAAAGAGAGGAATAATGGCTACGAGAAATTTGGTACATACAAGGTAGCATAGTCCGATGTCTAGTTGAATTTAATTATTTATCTTACTTGGACACTTCAATTTATCATTGCAAGATGTATTTTTAATCAAATTATATATCCTTAAGAACCAACCAAGTTGGTTCCTTGGGCACATATACAAGACAACACTAATATTTGAGTTCAGGTAAGACAGGTGAAAGCAGGAAATTGTAGGGCTTATTCGATAAAGGGGTGCTGAGCAAGTAAATGATTATTTGGGTATGACCTTATTCCAATTTATTCAAAATTCGAATGTCTAAGATAATGGACAACTATTTGGTCCATCACTTTCAACAAACAATGCTGTCGTAAACAACTATATAACTTACCCAGAGCACAGAGCTACAGAGAAATTCAATGTCCTTCTTGCTTTTCCAGTTATAACATGTGTACATAAACATCCATCAGAGGTAACAGAACCTCCAAGTTCCTCAACAACCTACGTAAAATTGGCAAGATAGTAAAAAATTAAACCACAATATATAAATCTATTTATAGATTTAATAGTAATGAACCAACTATTATATCATCCAAAAACTAAAGTTCACAGGTTGCTTTGTGTCATCTGACTATATTTGTTTAACAGGAACAAGAGAAAGTCAGAAATTTTCAGGAACTTACATCCTGTTTTGGAACTATATAGGCAAAATAATGCAAACTTCAATTTCCAGTATTCAGAAGCACGTGTAGTTATTTTCGGCAGCTGCAAGAGAGATGGCTTCTAACTTCGTTTGATTCTTAACTTTTCAGGTTCAGGAAAGAAAATAGTAGGCCAGCACTGAAATTGTAGTAAATTAATATGGACTATACAACCACCTGGAAACGTACTATCTTAACTTATTGTACTTCTTTCTATGCTTTTGCAAAATATTAATGTATATGTGCCTGGATGACTGCCACCTTACTGTCATCCCTTTTCACCTCAAAAAAAAAGTGCCTACATTTTGCAGCAATGCTACTCTTAAACTCAAATTGATATTCAACTCTAATTTGACTCCAAAATGTCATACTCCAATCAATGTGCAAGATTGAACAATCAAATAGGAAATCATAAAATTGAAACCTTTTTTATCTATCATCAGTTGATCTATATCCTGCTCAAGTATATACATTTTCTTTTCAAGTTCTCTTCTAGCCATTTTAATGATTTGAATATTTAATATTTTAACTCTCAAAAATAAAGTACAAAGATATGTTACCTTTGTCAGACTTGTTCTCTTTTCATCATCGGCAATATTCATGAACATAACCCTATGCAAGTTTTGTTTGAAAACTAGATCTCCAATTATATTATCTGGCCTGTGCTCATCAGACTGATCAGGCAGCACTTGGGCCATGTCTTTCAGTTCAGATGATCGCAAGGAACAGTTTCCACAAGGGAGTTCCTGATTCAATTTGGTGCAGCGAGTTATAAACTGATTCCCTTTGACTCTCTTTGACTTTAGCGAAGATAGTGAAGCTTCCCAGATCTGCCTCTTTACTCCCTTGTTAGAATTGTGGCAATGAAAATCGACTTGACACCCAGATTCTGCCTCTTGTGTATCAACTACGCTTGTGTTGCAAAGTGCAGTGTTCGAAGGTATAAGGCCAACCAATTCAGAAGAACGATCACCTGCATCAAGGGAACTCGCATAATATTATTTATCACATGCCAGAATCAATAAGTTTGCGAGACAGAATAAGCATCGGTAGGAGATTTTGTTGCTTGATAAACTTGGAGGCTTTCACATGGTAAAAAATGCAGATCAACACTATCACACAATCAGCAAGGATGAGTTATAACTATAAGCTAGAGATAAAAAATATAAAGGTTCAGTTGTAACGACGACCAAGATAATTTGATTGAATAGTTTCACATGAACAAAATACGAAGGTGATCATGAGCTTATATGTAGTTACTCCTTTCACCTATCAATACGTATTTTAAATTCATGTGAGCCAATGACCCAAAACGAACATACCGGAACTTATAACATTCGAGATTATGCATAATTGTACACGAAAGATCCTTTTCTGCTCTCTTCAGTCCTATGTCTCTTATCTCTACAAGGTCTTCCTCCACTAGCAAGTCAAGAGAATTGGGAATTCAAAAGACTTAAAGAAGACAAAAATGAAAAGACTTTTTTATGCTTTGAAAAACCCAAGATCATCAATTCCTAATGAAATAGATGCAGCAGTGGCTTATAATTGGTTATGTTGACTGGATAACGTCCCAATTAGACCGAGGGGTGTTAGTATCGTTCGCGTGCTCACTTGAGCCATGTGGGAAACATGGGCCATAGGCCAACATGGATCGCTCAACAAGGACGTTGAATCCCTAAGGAAGATTGTAACAACTTGAGGTCTCAAGGGCCAAGATGGTTTGATGGAATAGTTTCACATGGGCAAAATACGGAGGTGGTCATGGGTTTATATATACTTATTCCCTTCACCTATTAAGATGTGTTATAAATTCGTATGGGCCAATGGCCCAAAGTACTTCAAACAAAAAACCATGTTTTTAAAGCTGAACCGAACATCAAACAAGTTTACAAATTGTGTACTGGTTCAACCGGTTCACCATGTTCAACCCAATCGAACTGCATTTTTATTGGTATGTTGTACTTCCACAAAATGTCACAAGTGAATGGTGAAGATCAAATATCTAAAACTGTGGTTCTGTATTTCTTTTTTTTAAGAGAGAGAGAGGTTCTGTAATATTTTTTTGAGAGAAGAAAGGATGATCGCCAAGAGGTGTGGCTATCATCCAAGTATATATATCACAATAAAAAGGTGAACATTTACGAGTGTAAGCTCAGACGAGCGTCAAAAGAGAAAGGGAAAGTGTACAGCCATCAACCAAAAGGTTCTGTAATATTTGGATGACAAAAGACACATGCACAACATTATTTTTTCATATCGCTACTCAAATTGCAAGTTACATACATGGGAATGAACCAATTTCAAATTCTGTGAATCCTTATTTGGGAAAAAGTTTAGAAACATAGAAATAGCCTATTAAAGAATAATGATTTCCAAAGTGCTCCTTAAGCAGTTATTCCAATTGTATTCTTGCACCTACATAATGTTTTAGTAAGATTAAACCTATCACAGCAATGATTACTGTGTCCACCAATGATTCTGATTATCAATAAGAAACGGGAAACTGTAAGTAAACGCACAATGTAGTTTGGATTATATCAAACATATTGCCAAAATTTGCCACATTCTTGGAAGATGCGTCATCTGCTGCCTTCTGCAGTTCAATGTTGTGCAAAAAGCTTATGACTGCACAAATTATCAGATATCTTACAGAGATGTTATTGAAAACATTCTTAGTAAACTAGCACCTCCAAGAAAAACACTAGGTGGGATTTGGAAGATGCAAAAGGCTAATACCTTGGGACAATCTTGATGAACTTCTTATACTCTTAGCATGAGCAACCATAAGGATGGAACCTCCAGGAAAAGACAATGTCTTCTTGATATTAGCTTTTATTGGTAGCTTGGTAACTTTGCCTTTCTTGTCAACCTCTCCAACTGAGGTAAAACCCTGTGTTGAACTTATAGAATGTAACAAACAATTATGAAGGTGCTATCAGATATAAAAATTCCTTGATAAACAATTTACAAATGCAGCAGGTTATTATATTCTCAGGATTTCCATAGAAGTCGAAGTACATATCAATCATGGACTATGACAATATGTACTATTACTCAATGGCTTCATACCTTGTGCAAATAGATTATAAGTTTTGATCCGAATTTCCAATAATATGTATATAAATCTTATGGTCTCGTGAGTAAAAAAAATCCTCAGAACTCACAACTAAAGTTATTCGGCACATGGATTAAAAAAAATACATTAATAAATCACATTTTCAGATACTACAAGCCACAAATGTAGCCGACCCCACCTAGTGGGATAAGGCTTTGTTGTTGTTGTTGTTGTACAAGCCACAAATGGAGGGAACCAAAAATCCCAAAATCATCATTTGGGAAAATGATATAGCTATCTAGAAGGACTCCAAAAGTTCAGCATGTGATATTTAAGTATGCCATTTAGGAAATTCCATATTTCCTTTTTAGGAGAAAATTCCATATTTCTGCATGCCAGTCACAAATATTTTTTGCATAGTAAAACATCTAATAGATGGATTCTGAAAAATGAAACATGTGAAATGGAACAACTTTATGGAAAAGTTTGGTCACATAGATTACACAGAGGAAATATATCAATAATTTCCTAACGACCACTATTCACATATTAAGTTTACCTGTTTCAGCCAAAATCCTTCAGATATCTCATCAGCCCAGCAAAACATGGTTATGATTCCAACACTCTTAAGCCTTTCTATCAATTCATTGTATAAAACTTGGCCTATTCCCTGGTGAAACATCATCATTTCATCATAAGGACTAATGTCTTACACAAACAAAGTAGAAAGACATAATAATGCATCAAGAAAACCAAAATCACCACTCAAGCAAGTTGATGAGTCGTTTTACATAGAGATTTCCATGAAGAATAAATGCATGTGACTTAATGAAAAACCCCTTGTAAAAATGTGTTCTCGTACATAATGTCAAGGGTGGGGCATCGAGTACAAATATTATGTAGTGCAAGGACTGGCGAAGGACACTGCTATCTTGTTTTTATAGTTCTCTGCCACCATTGACATTCACTCATCGTCCGTGGAAACTTTTTGGAGGTCAGTTAGAGCACTGGGATCCCACAGTAGGCAGGGATGGAGGTGTCCATTGCTTGCAGCCTTGGTGGTGACCATTTGGTGCCAACGTCCCCTTGTTATTTTTGAAGTAAGAGATGCTGTGTTGCTAAGATTGTGCATCATATTTCATTTGTGTAGCGACTGGGGATTTGAGTATTATCTTTTTGTTGGTATCCACACTGACTTGAGCTCCTGGTTACATTTTCTTGGTTTCACACTTTGTATATCATTGTCCAGTTTTAATACAAAGTGTATGTCTAGCCATCTTTTCCCCAGAAAAAAAAAATTGGATTGTGTATCATTTCCACATACTATTTTCATCATATCCTATTCGTAAAACTTTAAAAGTAACAGGCAGTAAAGCAAGACCTGAATCTAATTGTAGAACTTTAAAATTTGTAAACAAAGTGAGTATATATATCCATCCTACTACAGCTATCATCATCACATGCATACTATTTTCATTGGCCATACATCGGAAATAGAGTTACCGAGTATGGGCCACTTGACATTAGTTACTACGTTTAAATAGATTAAGTTTTAATATATTTGCATTTTTTTTCTTCTGTCGCTCTTGTTTAGACTGATTTCCTTTTAGTCATAACCATTTTTTAGTCATTTAATTTGACCATCAACTTTGTTATATAAGAGGACAAATTATGAGATCCAATAAGGAGCGTCCATAAATTTTTTTGTCTTGTTTTAACAACTTGTAGTACAGGAGAAGAAAATGCATAGATGATAACGGGATAACAAACAAAGTATGTAACAAGGAAGATAGAAGCTGATGTCAGTACCTTTCTTTGATACAGAGATCTAACAGCGACAAGAGGTATTTCAGCTTGTCGCGTGTCAGTAGGAATAATTTGATATGATACTGCAGCTATAACCTGCACAACGAAGAGAAGATGAATCAAATATTTGTATCAGGTGACCATTCTGTCTGTATTATCAACCAAATTAGTTGCACTTCTTGCTCACCTTTTGTTCCACAGGTTTTTGTTAGAAAAAAAGTTAATTATTATTCTGAAGATTTGTGTCACTTGTTTTGAATAAGAGAAAATAACTATGGGACAGTCCATAGTAAAAAAAAAACATTAAGCAGATTAAAACAGCAATTTTCTCTTTAGGAATAATTTCATGATATTATTTAGAGAAAAAAAAAACAGAGTAACTACCATGCAGTCATATGACAAGTTACAAGGCATTTATTAGAACGTCACCCAGTTTCTCTTAAACTCAAAAACTTGTTCAGCTTAAGAAACTCATAACAAGGTGTGTTTGACTAAACCTCCTTAAACTTCTGCTTTTATGCAAACACAACTTGTTGCACCAGTCTTGGATGGTGACTGCCCAAAACTATTTGTTAAACCCTTACACTTTTGATAATTGAATCCTTCTATAGAAAAGTAATATATCTCAAGGCCTCAGGTTGAATACTACACTGCTCCTAAGGGTACTTATTTAGCAGAACTTTTGTTGTGAGTCATCAAAAAGTTACAATATGCTGTAACAAATCTAATCTGAAAAGATACCAAGTTCATCAACTTCATCAGGCTGTGGAACCAAAGTATTAATTTGTAAGTTGATAGTAGTTAGGTATTTGATCTATGTACACCATAAGCACACCTCATCACTTTGTGGGACCAAGTTTCCAACCTTTAGGGTTGATATAATCATAAAAGTTGGCCCTGGACCAACCACCAACCTGAATTCAGAGCATGTTCAATAGCTGTAATGATGTAAACAATAATGCTTCAAAGTACATCCACCAACCATGACCACAAACCAAAAAGATTAAACTGAAAGTTCATGATAAACAAACATTGGGCTGATATACAGAACTAGGCACAACACATGCCTCCTCGTCGGGAACTGAATTGGGTATCACATAGTTTATCATTTGTTTTCCATCCGGGTTACAAGAGAAAGCACACATGATCTTAATACATAAGAAAATATATAATAAATAAAAGTGACACTAAGGCCGCATTTGAAAACGGAACCGTACTTGAATTGCCAGAGCAATTCACTGAGTAATTGGATGTGTTTGAATGAAGTGAAACGTAATGATAAGGAACCGTGATAAAAAGAATAAATGTGATGGATTAATTTTAATGGATGTTTGCATAAAGAATAAGTATCGTAAATATAAAATTTATTAATTATTATAAATAAAAGGATAAATTAAATTTTTTTATGAAAAAAATTGTTAAAAAATATATTATTTAAATATAAAAACATTTTTAATTAATTTTATTTAATGAAACATTAAAATATTTTAATAAAAGGATAAGTAATAGATAATATTATATTAATCCTTTATTGTAAATATTTTATATTTAATACAAATTATTTTATATAAGAAAGGCAAAAAAAGAAAAAAGGTTGAAAAGAAAAAAAAGAAAGGTCAAATAAAAAAAAGTGAAAGCAAAATAAAAAAGAGAACACCACCTGGTTCCACGCAGGTTGGAACCACAACCAAAGTCACGTGACCAGGCCACCATCCCCTCCCCTGTTTGGGGAACTAGAAATAACCCTTGGTATCAGCCTAGTTCCATTACAAAACAGGGCCTACAGGTTGAGAATCAAATTTGAAACCTTGTAGGCTACAGTATTGGCAACCACTCCATGGCAGCCACATTCTCACATATATCCTTAATCAGCAAAAGCACAAAAAGGGAAGGAAATTTCACATGAATAAATTAAATTAAATATGACTATGATTCAATGCACAACAGGATGAGAGAAAATGTAAACTGGGTATTAATCTAATTAGAAATCAACCTTTGATATAATTTGGTATTATGTGGTCCTTACTGACATTTGACAAATTATTCTTGAACTCGAAAGAGCAACAATTTTCTTTCAGCATATAATTCTTATGAGAATACATCTTCTTTTGCACTTGGATTGTGTGTGGTATTCAAGCACAGAAAAAAATCTCATGTCAACTGGTAAATTTCTAAAATCTAAACTATATTGAAAATTAGATCTATACTTGATACTTCATATTCGCCAGTATCCAATAGCTTCATCACATGCCCACTCCTTTGACCTAGTATCATATCCATTTTATTTATATTTGTGATGTATCGCAATAACTCCGCCTATATTTTATAGTCAGTCCCAAGCCCGAATAAAGGAGGAGGGTTGTGTTAGGTCTCGACAGCAGCGTAAAATCCTGTCGAATCTTATGAATATGGATCAACGAATATGACGTTGTATGATCCATGTAGCCGACCCCACCTAGTGGAATAAGGCTTTGTCGTTGTTGTTGTCGTTGTTGTTGTGATGTATCGCAATAACTTCTACAGAAACTTACCCCGTCATATCCCTTGGCGTGACTCGATTGCAGTATTAAAGTTCTATATTTTCTGCAAGAAGTTGAGTTAGTCAAATATGTGATCATAAACATGGTATGATTATCTCCATATGACTTCTAGGAATTCACTAGCTGGAGCATGCAATGTCTTACCCACTTGATATACACCTTTCGAGAAATTGAGACTTTTTTCCAGTGTCTGCAGCATAATTCATTTCAGGAAGCTCTTCCATATAAAGCTTCAAAACTTGCTAAGACAATAAGAAAATCATAATGAACCTTATTACAACTACGAAACATAACTTATGCCAAAAATATATGAAAACAGGAAGATTCAAGTGTAAAAATTTAAAGTCAAATTAAAAATATATATATGTTATCTGGATTTTCAAGAAATGAAATATTGAAGTAAAAAATCATCTATTAGAAAATACCATAAAAACAATGTAAAAGAAAAAGATCATTAAAATGGGCATATAAACAATCAGCCACATTAACCCTTCCACAAGCTTTTTTGAAATGGCAAAGGATGGTTATCATGGAACTATTCCGCGAGTTCAGCACACAAGGGAGCATGAATGCGGCGTAGCTAGCCTTGAGCATAACAAGTCAGTTTGTTACGTGGTTACAACTGAGAATCAATTGACAATTCGTACATATGTCACTGATATTAAAGTCAAGCTCGAACATGAATCCATCACAAGTTGGGGGCTAGATGGATACTAGCATGAAAATGTTTTTTCCCATAGTGAAGACTACTCACTACACAACAGGTACACTCTTAGAAAGTTTTTGCCTCGATTACAATGATGTGGGAACACTGGGTGCAAAGAATACTTTGATGAAGATATACAAATAATCAGTTACAACCGGAATCTATTTATGAATTCAACTCAATGGCCATTGAACATTCAGATCATACTTACATACAAACAAAGAAATCAGGAGGCCTATCAAGTTGTAACTTGTTTAGGAATCTCAATCAAGAGAAAAGATGTTGATGCCATCAGAAACCCTGAATATCAGTGATGATATTTCAAGTGACCATGCAGAATCCACTAACAACACCAAATTCATTCTTTGATTTTCCAACTTTTTTAGGAGAAAATATCCTTTTATTACAGTTGTTATATCATCTTTGAATACAAAAAGCTGAAAATCAATTGAAAAATGAGGAGTCTATTAAACTGATAAATTTGCTATTCACCATTTTATCAACTGAAAAATATAGGCTGTATGAAAATTGTGATACCTGAAGCAGTGACTTGCTCTCGCCATCTATATCTTTAGGATCCAAAAGCTTGAAAGTTTTTTCCTCAAACATAGGAGACGTCAATTGGCAATCTTTACAGGAAGCTGACGTTAAAAAAAAGCGCAAGTGGAGAAGAAATTATTTGGATGTGCTCCACCAAAAACTTAATGGCTGAATGAAACAACATGTTTACAAGCTCACAATGGTACGAAGGTCAAAATATGCTTACTGTGGCAGCACCATCATTTATATCATAATATTATGTCATCATTTTTTCTTCTTTTTTGCAGTGATAAGCTCATTTACTCACAGGCATACTCCTTTAACATTGTCTTTTGTGCTACAAGTTGGTCATTAGCCTGATCATTATCAATTTCTGGCTTATCCTTAAAAGTTATGCAGATTCTAAGGCACATTTCACCTTCACGATCAGTCACTTTCCTATGATAAGGATAACAAGTCAATGCAAAACATTTCAAGCTCAATTGAATTTATACATCATCATCTCGTTAATTTAGTTTGCAAGTGAACCTGTTATTTCATTTTTTTATCTTCAACGTTTGCATTCAAAATCAGCATTAATATCAAAGGACGATTTTTTATGTCATCGTAAGCATCTAAGCTATCAGCAAGATAACTACCATCATCCCGGGTGTCGATGTTGGATAAGAAACGTCGGCGATCTCTGCACCTCTCGAATACGTTCGGATCATCAACTGCAAAGCAAAAAAATGAAGCCTTTTTTCTCTCTCTTCTCATCGCATCTCAGTGAGATTGAAATTTTAGAGCAAACACACGGACAAAGGAAAAGAAAAACTCGCCTGAAATTTTGATCTTTGCTCTGTTCCACACGGAAATATGAAGACTTCTCCTGCGTGGATCGCATGTGACGCCATCCCCTTCGACCTCAACCTTGCAGTTCCCTGCAAGATTTGGGCAGGGCGAACCATCAAAATTTGCTAGAAAAAAGAACGTATGGACCTTTGAATGCAAACATATTATGATTTCTAGCCAACGTTTTGGCGAATCGGATGCAAAATTTCAATGGATTTTTGTTGGGAACTACCGATCGGAATCGCGAGTGGAGAGGAGTTATTGGTTCCCGCCATGTTGCGTTGTTTTCCCTCCTTTTCTTGGCACTGGCTTAGTGTCGTTTTATAGGATTGATAATAAAATTAAAAAAATTAAAGATATGTATTTTTCGTTTACTATATTTTTTTCACAAAAAAAATAAGAAAGAAAATAATAGTTTGAAATTACACCTTGACAAGTGTACTTTCCCGCCACATTCTTTTTTTAGATAATTTAAAGTATGAGATGGATGAGTTGCGAAAAAAAATAGTGACAATAAAACAAAAAAGAAAAGTAATACATTATTTATTCTTTTATTTTATTTTTCGAGCATGTGCATTTTAAAGCGTTTTGGATGATAAAAGATGGATTTTATTATTTTTTTTTCAATTTTTAATGAGGTTCTTGGACTGGTGATCGATGAATGTTTGTACTGTATATTCAGTGATGGATTATGCAGTACCTTTACTTCTTCTGCACTGCTTTTTTTTTTGTTTTATAACAGATTTTCAGGAAAAATGGAGTTTGTTGTGCTAATTATGAGGGCCTTTTAAATATTCAATTAAATATGAGGAAATTAGGGATATGATATTCATAGTTTTTCTTTTACTCGCACTCACCGACTGATCAATCACAAAATCAGATAATGTGGGAAAAAATTCACACCTTACTCTAAATTGGTTAGTGTAGTTTTTCTCTTGCTGTGTGAGAGAGGGAGGATAAAAGAGATTTGAGTTTAGTGCTGTAATTTGATTCTAACTAGAATTCATACGTATTATTTCTTACTCATCTAGTTAGAAATCCTACGAGGTGGTAGGTTTTATTCGGAATAATATAATATTATTTTCATTTATTTTTTTGACCTTTGTTTGATTCAACATGAATGAATTTTAAATATATTATATTTTATAATTAAAAATATCGTATTATTCGATGAATGTACAGCTCACTTGTCAATCTAGCCCTCCGATTTTCAATCAAAGGTATTGATTTTCCTACTTGAACTAAAGTGTCTAGTTTTACACACTTGTCCGTAGATGTCTCTTACACGCCTGTCTTCCCTCGCATGAATACTAGATTTTTTTTCGTTAAAGCATAAGACCTAATGCAAAAAAAATCAATACAGTGAAATTTAAATTCAGGGATAAAATGGGGGTCCCCCATTTAAAATAGGGGGACTGTCCCCCATTTTACTGCGCTCGTTCGATCCCGATCGGACGAGCGCCGATGGAGAAGTCATTTTTTTTGCCTCAACCGAACGTGAATTGGTGAAAATTTTGCGTGAACCGATGTCGCGCGTGAACCGGTTTTCGGTTGAGGATAAAATGGGGGTTGCAGTAAAAATTTTCGCCCTTTACCGATCCTTTTTCACCATTTTTTCTCCCTCTTTCTCACCTCTCTCGCTTGAAGACGCGCGTCGGCGACTTCGACGACGACGTCCGCACGACCACGACCGGCCGAGAGTAGATCTACGCGACTTCGAGCGCCGGCCGACCAGATCCGCGCCACCACGATCGTCGCCGACCAGATCCGCGCAACTTCGACCATCGGCGAGTAGATCCGCGCGACCACGACCGCCGGCGAGTAGATCTGCACGACTTCGACCGCCGGCCGACCAGATCCAGCCATCACGACTGTCGGCAAGTAGATCTGCGCGACTTCGACCGTCGACTGACCAGATCTATACGACTTCGACCAGATCCGTACGAGATTCGCACAACTTCGACCAAATCCGTCGATCTTCTACCGCCGACCAACCAAATTCGCACAACTTCAATCAGATCCGCAGAACTTCGACCGCCTGCCGGATCTACAACCTAAGGTACTTTCCCCATTATGTCATCTGTACCTTGGCCGGTTTTTATCTTGGGTCGACCTTTGTCTTCGCCGACACATCAGGTCCGCCGCACGCATGCCCCCCCTGCCGCCCTGCCCGCTCGCATGACAACGCCTGCACGCCGCCGCCGCCGCCCTTCATCACACGCACGCACGCCCCTGCTGACCGTCGCCGCTGCCCTTCATCTCACGCCCCCGATGACCGCCACCGTTGCCCTTCGTCGCACGGCCCACACACCATTGCAGACCGCCAGCCACCCTGCCGCACTCGCACGACAACGTTCGCATGCACGCCGACCTCGCCTGCACCCCGGCCGCACCCTGCCCTTCCGCAGTCGCACGACAACGTCTGCACGCACGCCGACCTCGCCCGCACCTCGGTTGCACCCTGCCCTTCCGTAGTCGCACGACCCCGATCACACTCCGTCCCTCGCACGCCCTACCGTTCTCGCACGCCCCCGCCACGCCCTCACGGTATCTTTCGAAGTTGCATCTAGATCAAATTATGTTTATCATAAATTGTACTCAATTATGTTGTTTAACTGAACTTCAATTGTACTTAATTATGTTGTTTAACTAAACTTCAATTGTACTTATTTGTTTCAAGTTACTTCATCGTGTTCATGTATGCATGCATGTCTTATTGTTGCATAGGTCAGGCATGTCATCTTCTACCTCTTTCGTATCACGTCAATTAGATATTCCTTTTTGTGCGTGTGGTGATAAGGCAATCTTACAAATTTCATGGACAAATAATAATCCCGGGAGACGATTTTGGGGGTGCTCTCATTATCGGGTAAACATTTTCATTGCCAATAAGTAATGTATTTTGCACTTCATTTCTGTTTCATCGTCTGATGTTCATTTTGTGTATAATGTTCTTACAGTGTAAGCCCCCACACGAAGATTGTAATTTTCTTCAATGGTTCGATCCAACTATGGATGATCGGCATAAGAATATTTTAAGAAGCTTGCTAAAGGACGATGAAAAAGTTCAAAAACGAAGATCGGATAAATATAGGATCATTTTAATAGGATTGCTCAATAAAATTATCGTCTATGAAGATGTTGCAATGAGAGATAAAATAATGTATTTACTTCTTGGAATGATAATATCATTTGTATTAGTTAAAATGAACTTTCTTTAGTTGTAGGGTTTGTAATCATTAGTTTCCTTTTTCTCTTTATGTAGGGATAGCAGTTTGTAATGAACTTGTATGTAATCATGTTTAGTTAACAATTTGCGATATGTTTGCGAGATGTTATATGCTTGCGATATGTTAAAAATTTGTTATATGTTTGCCATATGTTTGCGAGATGTTGTATGCTTGCGATATGTTAAAAATTTGTTATATGTTTGCAAGATGTTATATGCTTGCACCGACGATACGTTTGCGAGATGTTATATGTTTGCGAGATGTTTCAACATACAACAATTTGTGATATGTTTTCAACATATAACATTTAGCGATATGATTTCAATATATTATAAACAACATAACGAAATTGGTTCAACATAAATAGGTTACAACATAACGAAATGTGTTCCAACATAAATAGGTTCCAACATAACTAGGTTCCAACATAAATATGTTCCAACATAAATAGATTACAACGTAAATAAGTTCCAACATAAGTAGGTTCCAACATAAATATGTTACAACATAAATAAGTTCCAACATAAGTAGGTTTCAACGTAAATAGGTTCCAACATAAATATGTTACAACATAAATAAGTTCCAACATAAATAGGTTCCAACATATTACATCAAACATATGACATCCAACATATTATATAAGTCTTCAATCATGACCTTCATTCTCAGCACCATGTCAAATATAAAGACGATTATTAGACTTCCTAAGAAAGAAGTAAAGGAAGACGAATTAAACTTCTGTTAAATGAAAAGTAAATGAACCTGCAATAATGGACACTTTCGTTTGTCATGTCCTTGCTTTTCGCATTTCCCGCAACTCCTCCTTCTGGAATTATTTTGTGACATGGAAATTTCCACGCCAAATTTCATCCTTGCAATATTCTTAGGCCTGCCCTTAGACTTCACACAAAGTGGGTCGTGGATCGTAAATTGTAAGTCATGCAAGTTTATGGAGCTTGGTTCACTAAGTGATAAGTCAGTAGTGCTAAATTGAGTTGTTTGAAAGTGGCTTGTGCTTGCTCCACTTGCATCTATAAATTCACTCGGCACATGAATTGCACCCATGTTCAAGATGAGATCAACAATAGTTGGCGCCCCGCATTGTAAATGCGTAGGTGAAATGAGACCCTGATAGTGATATTGAGAGGTGTAGTGATAACTTGCTGATTTTGGAGTCAAATTTCAGATTTTTCAATTTTTGATTTAACTCCTTAATTCACTTTTAACTGCAAGTATATAGGTCAATTATAGTCTACCCAAATGTCATATCCACAGTGATTTGAAGCCTAAGACTCTCTAAACAATCTAGATTAGCCTTAACTAAAGTTAAAAATCCAAGAATTTGAAAGAAAGTTAAAATCGATTTCTAAAAAAGACTAAAATGATAATTATCTTGGGATTTTTGAAAAGTTATCTAAATTGAATTGTAAATGCTAAACTATAAGCTCAAAGGGTTTATCTATCAATGAGGAGGGTTCTCCTATGAGTTGAGGTTCATCTAATTTAATTATGGATGGAATTGACAAGTTATCATTAAATGTCAATTTTAACTCGACTTGAAATAATCTGTTTTCATAACTTAATTAATCCAGAACTAATTATCATATTCTCGTATGATTGATTAGCTAAGTTGAATTAGAAAAGGTCATGACTGAATCAAGTCAACATTAAGCTCAAAATCAAGTTCCTTGCTGAATTTTAGTAATGTAATGAAATCTGAAATGATAATTTTCAATTGCACTTTGAAAATGAGGGAAATGCTTCAATCAACTAAACATGGATGAAATCAATTCAATATTAGTGCAAATGCTTATTAGTTTATCTCTAAACTACAAGAGGATTTTAAATCAGCCTCCCAGCTGCAAATTCAAATGAAATCCACATTTTTACCAAGGGATTGAATGAAATCAGCACATACATTTCGTATGGGAATTCAACAATGTCATTGCATCTTGGTTCATCTCTAAACATCAAGATAACCTTAGATTCATCTCTCAGTAATTGATTGAAATCAGAGATTTACAACAACATAGAAGAATCCCACAGAATTCAAGAAACATAATTGGAAATCAGATTTGAAAAATCATAAATCAGCATTGAAGTGTTGCAACGATTCAGGGAATTTAAAACCTTGAAAACATTATTGACTCTTGATTCATTTCTGAACAAGAATGAAACCATAGGAAACCTCTCAGTTATAATAAAATCAGGGTCCCACAATGATGAAAACATATTTGGATAATGCAAAAATCAGAAATCAGAAAGATCAGAATCAGAAATCAGAGAATTAGATTCCTATTTGAATTAGAACCTAGAAATTTGGCATTAATTCTTGGATCATATCTGAACAAAGAATAGATCAAAAGACAACTTTTCAGTTGTAAATACAAATAGGACCTTACAATGACAAGAGCAGGTTCATATCAATACAGAAATCAACAATCAGAATTTAAATCAGTACAGGAATTTCAGACTTGTCTATATCCATCCACAATTAACCTAGACTACTACCTTATCCTAGGAGACATAAAATTTAGCTCCTCATAATTACAAACATAGATACACAATAGAATGAAGAATATAAGCAGTTCATCCTGGATTGAGGGCTGTTGGTAGCAATTAGCAACACTTCAGCTCCATTCCAGCTCAATCAGCTCCACTCAGCTTCCCTCTTGGCAATGGCCGGCCTTCCCCCTGATTTCTTAGGGTTTTCAGCTTATATATGACTTTCTTCCTTCCTTAGATCAGCTTCAAATTATTCCATAGCCCCTGATATGAGACACATGTCCAATGGCCTGAAATTCCAGCTGCTGTGATAGCTTTTGGACAGCAAAAAGTAGGTGGTCCCCCCTTCCTCCTTTTTCTCCTTTGTGCAACCCTATTTTTCCTGCTAGGAGGACCAAAACAACAAGCATCAACGTTCTCAAATAAGATTTAAATAAATAAGGATTAGGACAGTAAGAATTATTAGCTCAATCATCAAATAGGATTTGGCGCTGTGCAGGATTGAAAACCTTAATTAAAATGATAACTTTAAAGACTCGGAATGATAACTTTGCATATTTCATGAAAATTGTTCAAATTTGAGTGGTTCAAAGCATTGAAGGCATCAAAGGGATTAGGGCGGCAAGTGAATGATGTTAAAAATCAAATGTGGATAAGATTTCATAAGATTGATAACTTAGGTGCCAAAAATGATAACTTTTTGACATAAAAATGATAACTTGTCATAATTTTGGTTGTGGTTGTCCAAATGTGGCCAAATTTGAGCAACAATGAGTTAAGACAATAATTTAATGATTGCTTAATGCACTTGTGCAGAATTGATGACTTTGCATATCGAAATGACAATTTTGCCCTTAAACGATAACTTAACACAAAAAAATGATAACTTATGAAATGGAGTGATAATCTTGCACATATTGAAATATGGTCATCCAAATATGAATAATTCATGATGGCATAGGATTTAGAGCAGAATAATCACTGAAAATTAGCTCAATTAAAATAATGATAACTTGTGCACTTGGAGTGATAACTTGCCTTAGAAAATGATAACTTGGCACAGAATTGTCATTTTTATGGATTTTACTAATTCAGAACCTCTATGCACATGAAATTAAGTATAAAATGAGAAAGATCAGCTAGTTATTATAATCCATGCATTCCAAGCATAATTGATCAAAAGTTAGGCAATTTGAGGGCTCGATATGGGTGAATTGAATAGAAAATGGGATAAAAATCTATTGTGATCAGCTAGTGATCAGACCCATTATTTGTACTTTCCATAGATTATTTTGCCAAAATAATTTTTGAATGGGTGATATGCTATCACCGGAAGTGGATTGACAAGCATAAATGATGCGTGCTTTTGTGTATCTAGCATTTATGATCCAGCGATGAAGCACATAATCTTCAGGCAAGAAACTCACACTTTTCTTTTGCAGAATACGGAGAACATGACAGCACAAAATTTCTTCTTGTTTAAACTTTTTGCATGAACATTTTGCATAAATTTTTTTCATCTTTACTAAATTCCATCACATTTTTTCCCTCATCAATACCCCTCACATGAAAAACAGAGTAGTAAGATCTATCTGTGTTCTTGTAAATCTTATGTATCATGAAACTGAAACACTGTACATATTCTGTCTGAAACTTACAAAATGAAGCATACGTGTAGATCTTACCTGCATGTTCCTCCAAAGAACTATTAACAATGTATGCAGGTTGTGAGTTCATTGTTTGAAAGTCTTCTCGTCCTTCACATCCACAATGAGTCTGGACAATTTTTTCATATTGCTCTACAAAGTGCGAAATCAGAGTGTGCGCATTGACATAACCATAAAAAAATATTAATACTTTCTGCCCTCTGAGTGGTTCACATACCTGCAGTAAAGACGTCTTTATAATATAAAGAAACCCACTGTTCACGTTTGTTGTACATCACTTCTAATCAACGCCCATTTCGAATTTGAAACTTTTCTTTCAAAGAGAGTCATCCCTCTTCAAATTCATCTATATTTGACGATCCATATAGCCACTTATTGTACTCCTCCTTAAATGTGGGTTGTGCATACAAATTCTATAGATGAGTCATTGCATTTCTAGCGATATGTCATGTACAAAAGATGTGTTTCGTGTGTGGGAAAATCTTACGTATGGCATTTTCCATCGCGATGTCCTGATCTGTAATGACACATTGTCGATGTTTTCCAAACATACATTCGGACCATTGTTCAAACAACTATGTGAAAGTCTCCTCTGTCTCATCTGCAAGTAAAGCACATCAAAATAAGCAAGATCTCCAATGGTGATTAATTTCTGTGAATGGTGCAAATGACATTATTAAATTATTGGTTCGATATGTTATATCAAATACAACCACATCACCAAAAGTCAAATAATTATCTCTTGACCTACCATCAGTCAAAAAAAATTCAGAACTGTGCCATCTGTATCAACCTCCCAACTATGAAAGAAACCCGAATTAGAATGTACCTTTTTTAAAATTATAGATAATTTACAAGCATTCGACAGAGAAAGTGCTTTTTCTTATAGTTCTCAAATAATCAATACAATTTTGAATTATTATAAGAGGTTCTCCAGACATATTAAGGGCTCTGACAATCTTAGATGGACCCATACCGAAGGCATGTAGATGATCAATAGCTTATCTAGAAGTTGCGTTGATTTGATTATGTGATTTTAAGAACCTTACCTTCGAAGGAGTTGTCAAATAATGACTGTGCTCTTCTTGAAATTTTTTTACCTCCAATTTTTTCTCTTGCCTTAGAACAACATATAGATGAGCATGACAGTCGTCCTAACTTCTCTTCTCTGTGTAAAAGCTTGTGTCTGTACTTGTGTAATTCTCTTGTGTCCTTCTTTAGAACAAACATACTTCACATTGATTACCTTTCCTGTAATATTGTGCTTATGTGAAGTTTGTTTTTTCTCACAAAGAAACCCACTAATTTAGCATACATGTTATAGTATTTGTAGGCTTCTTCAACTGTGTCAAATAACATTCCAACATAGGGTTTCGGTAACTCATATGCTTTGACAAAATTAGCATCATCTCTTCAGATTTGTCATGTTCAATATCGTCTTCATTCATCAATTCTTCTGTCAATTCTGCCATGTTACTAACACTATTCTCACCGTCCATGTGCAATCTTACCTAAAAAATGCAAACAAATTCTCATTAGAAATTCACAAACATGATGAAATTGATGGCCACATGCAACTATGTTTTTACAAAATTTACAAACACTTGAACAAAGTTGGACATGTAAAATTGCGAACAAAGTTGGACATGTAAAATGGTGAAATGAAACTATATTTTTGTAATCAATATCCTCTGTTTTGCTCACTGTTGCATGAAATAATTAACTCGTATTATTGCAAACAAGAATGATTAACTACTTGCAATAAAAAAGTAATTAACTAATATCATTTAATTAATCTTGAGATATTTAACTACTTACAAGATGATTAACTACTTGTATGATGAAGTTGATTAACTAAGTACAACATGATCAGTGATCAACTACTTACAATTGAAAGTGATTATTACATAATTACAAAGTAACTACTTACAAAGGTGATTATTACACAATTACAAGGTAACTATTACACAATTACAAGGTGATCAACTAAAAAATGTTTAACTAATTACACGGCAACCCGACGACAAGGCATCGGCGTCGTGCGATAGCGATTAGGCGACGGCAGTCAGCGGGGGCGTGCGTGTGACGAAGGGCGGTGGCGGCGACGTGCGGGCGTTGTCGTGCGAGCGGGCAGGGCGGCGGACGGGCGGGATCGTGCGTGAGTGGCAGCCAGGCGGGGGCGTGCGTGATCGGCAGACCAGATTTGTCAGCGAAGACAAAGATCGGCCCAAGATAAAAACTGGAAAAGGTATAGAGGACATAATGGGGAAAAGTACCTTAGGTCATAGATCCGGCTGGCGGTCGAAGTTCAACGGATCTGGTCGAAGTCGCGCGGAACTGATCGATCGGCGATTGAAGTTCGACGGATCTGGTCGAAGTCGTATGGATCTGGTCAGTCGGCGATCGAAGTCGTATGGATCTACTCGCTGGCGGTCGAAGTCGCGCGGATCTGGTCGGACGGCGGTCGAAGTTCGATGGATCTGGTCGGTCGGCGGTCGAAGTCGCGCAGATCTACTCGTCGGCGGTCATGGTGGCGCGGATCTGGTTGGCCGGCGGTCGAAGTCGCGCAGATCTACTCATCGGCGGTCGTGGTCGCGTGGATCTACTCGTCGACGGTCGAAGTCACGCGGATCTACTCGTCGGCGATCGAAGTCGCGCGAATCTGGTCGGCTTCGATCGTGGTGGCGCGGATCTGGTCAGCCGGCGGTCGAAGTCGCGCAAATCTACTCGTGGCCTTTCATGGTCGCGCGGACGTCATCGTCAAAGTCGCCGGCGCGCGTCTTCGAGCGAGAGAGGTGAGAAAGAGGAAGAAACAACGGTGAAAAAGGATCGGTAAAGGGCGAAATTTTTTAATGCAAAACCAATTTTATCTTCGGTCGAAAATTGGTTCACGCGCGACACCGGTTCACGTTCGGTTCAGATAGAAAATTGACTTCTCCATCGGCGTCCACCGAATCGGACAGACGCAGTAAAATGGGGGGACAGTCCCCCCATTTTATCCTAAATTCAAGACCACTTGGCCTACCAGTTAAGGGGTGTGCCACACCCTCATTTCCCTTGGCGAGTACCAGATGAACAAGAAAGCAAATAATAATTTCGCCTACACGAGTTGTATGCAGATAAGTTCGTCTATGTGCAACTCACATCTAAGCTTGTCAGTTTGAATAACAACTTTCAATGCAAGTTTGACAACAATGGAGTTGATGTTATAAATTGCTTTCTTCGTCTTCCTAGCAGTGCTAATAAGATCAAATTTGTTTAGAGGTTTCTTGCTTAGATCAATTTTGTTTAGCTATGAGATCCTCGGAGGCTTGACGGAGGTACAAGAATGAGCGACGAACAATGGTTTTGCTGCTTAGATGACAGGCGGATGTAGAGGTGAGCTAGGTTTTCTTTCAGAATGTATTGAACGATACACATAGTGGATGAAGTCCTCTTCGACTCTTCCAGATATCATGCCATAAAAATTTGTTTTTGTATGTCCTAATCATTGTGCGAATTGAAGCAGAAACAAAAATAAAATTCGGGGAACAAAGGTGTAGTCCAATGGTGTCCACCATCACTCGAAGATTAAGAGATTACGAATCGAATTCTACTAATTAGATGTATGTATTTTTTTATTTTCTATTCTTAATTTTCTTACATTAGATCTCTGAATATCCGTATTAAAAAAAATCAGCTCTCTCTCTAACAAAAAAAAGGAAAAGCTGCCCCTTTGTTGAAGACGCACGACAAAAGAGATAAAAAGAGGAAGAGGAGAGATGTGAGAGAAAGAGAGAGAAGAGGTAGAGAGAAAAGTGACAAACAGAAATAGCAAAGGTCAGGAGGCACATCACACCAACGGATACAAATATAAAGGTCGAAAAAATTGAGCTGTAACTTACGGTCTAATCGAGACGCAGCATATTTTTTTTATATTTAATTCTTTTTATTATAAAAATAATAATATATGGTTAGATTATTTATAAAAAAATGATAAAAGAGGAAAACAATGCCAATACATGTATTTCTTCGTTTAGATGAAATAAAAAATTGACTGTTTGCAAAATTATAATGATGATATCACAATTTTTAAGATATTTTTATGAAAATTGTGTTTTCATCTATTTAGTGATGTTTATCAGAATAACCATGTATTCTAATCTTATTCGGCAACCAAACTCTGCTAAATGCATGTAAGCATAATTGTTAAGATCGCGACATACAATTTTATCTGAGATACATGATGTCGATCTCATGTTTAAAATTGTATGATCGGTAGGATCATAAGATCTATATCGTAAGATTATACCGATCCTATTAATATTATTTTATTTTTTGCATTTTTTTTAAAAATTTTGACTAAGTGCAACATGATTTTTTAAGAAATAAAATTAAGAATAAGTTGATGATTGGTTATAACTAAAATTTTAAAATTAGTTTTTAACAAAATAAATGTAATATCAATATATATTAAAATATATTTTATATAATTTTATTTCATATTGTTATATTTTTTTTGTCATTTCATATTAAATTATTATTAGATAAGTAATACATATATACATGTGTAGGGAAATCTTAATGGGATAATACTTAACTTAATATTATCTATAATACAAATAATTATAGATTTATTAAAAGCTATTTTTAATATAAATTTATATATTAAATTAATA
This sequence comes from Pontederia crassipes, assembly GCA_030549335.1. Taxonomy (NCBI): domain Eukaryota; kingdom Viridiplantae; phylum Streptophyta; class Magnoliopsida; order Commelinales; family Pontederiaceae; genus Pontederia; species Pontederia crassipes. The sequence goes on from CM060192.1 coordinate 76,469,207, forward strand.
TTTTAATATATAAGTAAGATCTTACCATCCTCAATTTGATATCACGATCTTCGATTTTCGGACCCGTTCAATTTTATATAAGATCCTGATCTTGACTACCTTGCACTTAAGAGTCCAAATTTAGTTGAGTTACGAAAACTAATACCTCTTAGGATTTAACTCACGAAGTCTTTAATTTGACTATAATTTATTGCTAAGCATATGTTTGAATGGCGAATTAACTAAATGCCGATAGAGTTTGAAAGTACAGAATGAATGATTTGTAAATCGTAATTATTTACAATTTTATCTTTTTTTTTTTGTGGGAGGACGAAGAAAAATGAAAATAATTAGTACACTTTTACCTTGTTTGACAGATATTTTTATACAAAAAGTTTTATTTACCCTTATTTTGAACTATTTTATTTGTGCCATTGTTAAGGCTAAAATGGTCATGTCAACTTATTATCATATATATATAATATTTGTAATAATTTTATTATATATCATATAATTTTGATCGCATCAAACTTTTGAAAATTTGATTTGCAGCTTATGTTATTAGGTTTTATTTTTCGATTACTTTAGAATTTTTGTTATCACGAGGGTTTCGTTAGTCGGCAGGAAAGTTCTATATTGGGAAGGAATATAAATAACAAGGGTGTTGTGGGACTTGGCCCTTTTTTTTCTTTCTTTCTTTCTTTCTTTATTTCCGTCCAGTAGACGTGCATCACGAAAAATGTTAACTCCATGTCAAAATCATTTGCATCATTTTCTTTTTGAACGGTGGCACGAGAAATTTGGTTGGCGACGCCACTGAAACTTTAATTTTTAAAATTTTTAGAAATTCATACATGCTTCGTGCACCACCAACAAATTAAGATCTTCCTCTTTCTTTCTTTCTCTCTCTATTTATTTATTTGTTTATTTATATATAATTTAATGTCAAGCAATTTCGTATGAAGTACGTGTTAAATAATTATATATATTTAATATCATTTTCAATAATAATTTAGATGATCATTAAATAAAAGTGCATGTATGTAAAAGTTACTTGAGGCAGCGTTTCACGTAAAAATATATTAAACTCTATCATCCTCTATAAAAACACAATATAACATAAAAAATTGGAGAAAACAATTGGGATGCATAGGTCATATGGTTTCTAGAGGGGTTGTAAAAGTTCACAAAATTTTTTGCAATCTTAAATCAAATTGTCGAACCAGAACGAATCCAACCTCTCTGATATATCAATTGCAAAATTTTGACGTGCCATATGCATAGGAAGTGGGGAACCATTTATATGTCATTCAACCCATGTTCTAAAATCTTTGAACAATAATTGTTAGCCAATGGGGCGAAGATGTGACTGTATGTTCCCATTAGTCCATCTAATTAAATTCTTAAAGCTAAGATTGATAGTTAGCCTTTGCTTGTGGAGCAATTTAAAGCAATCCCTGACTAGCACATTATTGTCAAAGTCATACTTCTAAGATCATGAATTCACATTTCAATGACATTGGAATTGAGAAACTTCTTACACAGTCAGCATCAACTTCTTTATGAATTCTATTGTATAATCTTAACTCTGGTTAAGAAAATTTGACATAAAATGATAAAATATGTCACCAAGATTTGAGAACAACCATCGCATGCTTTTCTCCAATAATGAATTATTATTTAACTTAATGAACAAATATAAAAGTAAAGGAAAAAATATTTGAGAAGCAAATGAAAGTTGAGGTAAATTACACGTATCGTTCCTCAACTTTAGACGCAGTAATTATTCAGTTTTTCAATTTTAATTTATAATTAGAATATCCTCGATCATTGATTTTCTTGCACGCACCGTCCTCCTGATCGGTAATAGCCAGTTCTCTAATTACGTTGATGACATGGCACAATAAAAAACAAATATAAAAATATAATAAAACTTTTAAAATGGCCACAACCTGAGGCTGCCTCTCCTTGTCAGAGGGGAGTAAGGAGGATGACGCCCCCTCCCCCTCTCCCCTTCAGCGCTGGAGAGGAGAGGAGAAGGGGAGCTAGTGCCCTCCTTTTCTCCTTTGTCAGTGCCAACGACGAAAAGAGGTGGGGGCATTAGCCCCCCATGCGAACTCATCAGCGAGCTCACACAGGTTCGGCGCCTCCTTTTTACCTCGTGTGTGGCATCGGCAAAGGGAGAAGAGGGAGACCGACAACTCCTTTCCTCCCTCGACTGGCGAAGGAGAAAAAGGGAGAGTCGCACGTGACTCCAACGAGGAAGAAAAGGGGGCCACCAGTCCCTTTTCTCCCTTGCGACCGACGAAGGAGAATGGGGCTTGACAATCCCTTTTCTCCCTTGCGACCGACGAAGGAGAAAAGGAGAGAGTTGCACACGACTCCACTGAGGAATAAAAAGGGCAGCATCCCCCTTTTCTCCTTCGTCGGTGTTAGTGGGGAGAGGGGTAGAGCGTGCCGCCCTCTTGATCCACTCCTACGAGGGGTGACGATTGTCATCTCTTTTTAATTTTTTATTATATTATTATTTTTTGTTGCTCCACATCATCAATGTAATGACTATTATGTGCGTGCAAAAAAACAAAAAATCGAGAATATTTTTAGTTATAAATTGAAGTACTTAGGGAATGATGACAAAATAATTTATCTGAAAAGTTGACGAAATAACTTATTTGTCCGATCACACAAATAAAGAAGATTTGGCTGATTTATAGTTCGAGGTTGAATTTAATTCATGTCTACAAATTTTATATAAAGATGCATTTTTTTCAAAAAAGTAATCTTCGAAAAAGGAAGTCCATTTTCAAAGCGTTTTAGCCGACATTTTCTATAAAATGCGAAAGTGTTTCCTAATTGACTAGTACATTTTATGTTGGTAGGAATGATTTTCTAAAAAAACACTTCCACTTTATAACGTTTGATCGATTGATTGTGGTGATCGAGTCTTTAGTTGATGCTCGAGTATCATTGTTGTTGATGTAGAAAAATCAATCGTTTTCTTAATTGTCAAGATTTACCGCATCATAATAAATCAGGAATAATTCGAACTGAAAACAATACATCCCCTTGGCACTAAAAGATTCTCCCATTTGCAGCAGAAAATTGATTGCAAATTCAGATTCTTTATCAGAACATTAATTTTTCTATTGACAAATAAAAAGTGCTGCAACAGAAGATTTTTCTTTTAGAATCCAGAGGACAGAGGAACTATTGCCAGGACACCCTCTCTATTGATTTGATTTTTTTAAAATTGTAAAAATTAAGGAAAACCATAGTTTGAAATGTTAAAACATTATTGTGCCCTAAAATCAATGAGACTAATAATTATTTTATCATTACCCCTTTTATTGAGTGAGTTATGAATCTACATGGGATTTAATGGGTGTCCCTCCACCTGAAATGGGGGGACATTCCCCCCATTTATTGGCGCCCGTCCGATTCGGATCGGACGAGCGCCGATCAAAAATTGGTTTTTTCTCCTTGAACCGGTGATCGCCATCAGAAATGGCCGGTTCGATGTGGTTCGCTGGCGGCCGACGGATCGACCGGCTATAAATTGAAAGAAACTCTCTTACAATGTTCATTTTTTCCCTCTCCCCTCTCTCTCTCCTTTTCATTTCTCCTCTCCGCGCCGCCGATCTCTTCTCTCTCTCCCCTCTCTGCGGCTGTCTGACGCCGACGAGCAAGGTCAGATCTGTGACGTTCGACGACTCTCATGCGACGACCCTCTGGCCAGCGCCGCCAAGCTCGCCCGCGCGGCGGCCTCGTCCGACGATCGGAACAGATCTGGTCGTCGCCGGCCTCCTTCGACCTGATCCGGCCGGATCTGGTCATCGCTGGCCTCCTTCGACCAGATCCGGCCGGAGATCTGGTCGTCGACCCCTCCGCCGCGGATCTGCCCCTAGCCAACCCCGCCGCCGGACGCCCTGCCGCGCTCACACGACCCCGCCGGACGCCCTGCCGTGACGGTCGCCGACCTCTCCGCCACGGATATGCCCCTAGCCAACCCCGCTCGCATGCCACCGTCGTACGCCGCCGCCCGCCTGCACGTCATGCCGATCTCGCACGCCGCCGCTCGCCAGACTGATCGACAAAGCCCAGGAGGTCTACGGCTACAACTCCGCCGGACCGCTGTGGCTCCCGTGCTCCGTCGACGACTTTCTCCACATCCGGTGGCTCATCGAGCGCGAGACTGCGCACTTCCCCTTGCAGAACCAGCCGTCCTTCTCGCACTGCACACTTCCCCTTGCAGAGCGCCGAAGAGATCTGCCCTTCTTCTCTCGCGACTTCGCCATCGGAGATCGGACCCCGTCGTCGTGATCCATCCGTCCAGAATTATCAAAATGTTGTGTGATTAATGTGATTTTACACTTTTGTAAATTTTTGTAAATGTAATGTAATTTATTTGTAATGTAATGTAATGGATGTAATGTTATTTACGCATGTGTTAATCTGTCGTGCTGTAAATTTTGTTCATTCTGATTAATTACACTTGGTAAATTCAAAATGTTCTTATCGATTAAAGCTTGAGATGTCCGAAAGCGAGAATGATGAGCAATCAAAATGTCCGAAAGCGAGAATGTAGAGAGGAGATAGGGAAGTATGTCTATTTGACGTTCCTGTGTAACTAATCACACTAATCAATATATGCAGAAAAGTTTGCAACTGCATGATAATACATGTCAAGAACACACTACTGCTCCTGTGCTCCATGTGAGATACGCATCTGATCTGAAACTACTCCTGTATGTTGTTACCTTTGCAAACTTTTACAGGACTCTAAAAAACTTTACAGATCGCGCACATCGCACGACATAAAACAAGTGCTGATCATGGAGCTTGAGAAAACAAAACAAAACCCAAAAGAGAAGAAGCAAAAGAAAATGTAGTATCAGAATTAGATCGAACACGACGCATCACACGTCCTTGGACATTATCAGCAAGAGGACAGGGAGGACAGCTAGTTCTGCAAGGGGAATTGCGCAGTCTCGCGCTTGATGAGCCACCGGATGTGGAGAAAGTCGTCGACGGAGCACGGGAGCCACAGCGGTCCGGCGGAGTTGTAGCCGTAGACCTCCTGGGCTTTGTCGAGCAGTCCGGCGAGCGACGGCGTGCGAGATCGGCATGACGTGCGGGCAGGCGGCGGCGAGCGAGCGCGGCAGGGCGGACGGCGGCGTCGTGCGCGACAGTAGGGCGACAACCAGATCTGGCCGGATCTGGTCGAAGGAGGCCGGCGACGACCAGAGCGATGACCAGATCCGGACTAGATTTGGCTGAATCTGGTCGAAGGAGGCCGGCGACGACCAGTGCTCGGCGCCGATGCTCGTGGCCGTTGCGCAGACGCTGTCAGGAGTTCTCAGGATCGCGGCGGTGCTCGTCGACGTCGCACAACCGCGTGGAGAGGAGAGGAGAAACGCCGGTCTCAGAGACGCAGAGAGAGAGAAAGAGAGAGAGAGAGGTGAAAGGGGGGGGGGAAATTCTTGCAGATCAGTCAGCGGCGGGCCGATCTCCGGTGGCGTCCGTTGCACGAGAGTGAAAGAGGTGAGAGAGAGAGTAAAAGTAAAAGGGGAGAAACTTTTTACACGACGCCTTTTGTACAATGGAATCAGACCGGACCGTCGTCGATCGCATTTTTTTTTCTGGTGAACCACTGTCGACCGTCTGAAAACCGCATTTTCATCGGCGCCCGTCCGATGCCCATCGGACGGACGCCTTTAAATGGGTGGTGTATCCTCCCATTTAAGTTGGGGGGATACCCATTATATCCATCTACATGAGGTCTATGTTGTCGAAAACTACTAACACTAAATTAATTTAAAATCAGAAAAAAAATATTCCCTTGAATGTAATAATTTTGAGGATCGATCGATCTTAAAATTATTAACTCTCATTGAATAACTTGAAATGCAATTTTTATTACTCCTAAAAACTTTGCGACTGCACGAACAATGAAAAGTTAATTATCTCAGACTATTTTAATTAGTTATGTGCGAATTGTAAAGTCTCAATGTGAAAGGATCAAGAGGTAAAGAAAGATAGCCCCACACAAACAAAATATGAAAGTGATCGTGGACTTATAAATGACATCTCCCTTTACTTATCAAAACATATTTTAAATTCGTGCGGACCTTTGGCTCAAAATAAATAATATCCTTCTTTATCTATTAAGACATATTTTAAATTCGTGCGGACCTTTAGTCCAAAGCGAACAATAACTAAGGTGTTACACGAATAGTCCTGAACATTCTCATCGCAGACGTTCAACGACTGAAAAATACAAAGCAAATCCAACAACAACAATATAGACTTGACACAGTTAACAGTTTTCTTAAATATAAGACAACAAAACTACAATTAGACGAAGGGCCGCAACGGGAAAACAAAAATAAGGGAATCACATGTTCAGATCACAACAGGTGAAGTAAAATTCCAAACAATTGGATTGGAGTCATTTGGACATAATAGTTCGGGTGGAGGGGCGCGTGAGGTGTGGTGGAGGAGTCAGTCGTGTCTGTTTGCACGCATCAACCACACCAACACAACACCACATTCTAATCATTATTGGCGTCAACTTGGCCATGACGACGGGACCCAAATCTCTCTCTCTCTCTCTAATACCCTCCTCATCTTCGAGAAAGGACAGCCACAACTTCCATGTCAAATTGATCACTTGAATCCAATCTAACCACTGCCTACCTCTCAACCCACACATCAATGCCACATTCCAATTGTTTATTTGTTTTAAAACAAAGTTGTGCATTATTATTTCTTCAACAAATTGATTAGGTCCAATGCACAAACGTTCAAAACTTAAAAAGGTACATTTACAACTACTACACATCATTATCATGTGCTTCTTGGAACTTTTAATTATATATGGTACACCAAATAGTAAAAAAGACTTATTTATTTATATTTAGTGCAGAAACAAAAGGTTGGAGAGAGAGAGAGAAAGAGAACTAATTAATTACCCAAAGCTCTATGTACAATTAGCGCTTTGTTGACCTTTTTCTTCTATCTCATCTCTCTACCGTTGGTTTTTTTAGATCAGACGGTTCATAAGGTTTTCCACATGGAAGAAAAGATTGAATAGAGAAAAAATGTAGTCGGTGACCTCTTAATCAACGGCGACGGTGGATTCAGACGACGTCACTTGGCGGCGGCCTTGGCGAGGCCCGCGAAGGCGGCGGCGGCGGCCTTGTTGGCGGGCGCGGTCATCATGGCTCGAAACTCCTCGAAGGAGACGAGTCCGTCGCCGTCGCGATCGACGCCGTCGATCATCCGGCGGCACTGCGCCACCGTGGCCGACTCCCCGATCCCCCGCATCACCCGCGCGAGCTCCTCCGCGGAGATCGTGCCGTTGCGGTCGAGGTCGAAGACTGAGAACGCGCAGCGGAGGTCCTCGTCGGCGTCGTCACCCCCGAGGGAGGCGGCCGCGTTGAGGTCGGCGAACTCCTCGAGGCTGATGAACCCGTCCCCGTCCGCGTCGGCCTCGGCCATCATGCGGGCGACCTCGTCGGCGGAGGCCGGCTGGCCGAGGCTCTCGAAGATGGCGGCCAACTCCGACGACGAGATCCGGCCGTCGCCGTTGGCGTCGAACTTGCGGAAGACGCGCTCCATCTCGTCGCCCGAGGAACCTCCAGAGGTGGGGGAGGAACCTGCAGCGGACGAAGATGACGGCGGCGGCGTGGACTTGGATCGCCGGCGACGGAAGAGGGATCGGATCTTGCTGGTCTTCCCCATGGCTTCGATCTAAAAGGTATTTGAGGTTTTTTTGTTTTGTTTCGCGATTCGTTCCAAGTCGTCCGCCTCTTATTAATTATAGAGAGAGAAAGAGGGTGCGTTGGGAGTTGTATCGGTAAAAAATTTGGGAGTTGTTTCCGTTATTTCTGGGAGAATTGGTCGAAAAAAACGGGCAACCGTTGGGAATTTATATAGGGAAAATGAGACGCGTGAAGAGAGAGAGAGAGGAGGGTACCATTTTTTGGGAAAAATATTATTATAATAATATTCTTTATTAATATTTAAAAATATTCTTCTATTTATGGAAAAATAAAATATTCTTTCATAAATTATTCTTTTCTTAATATTTAAAAATAAAATAAAATATTTTGACAAATGAACGAAGTCCCTCCTTTTAAAATTTTATATTATTTATTATTTTTTAAAATATTAAAATAGAGAAAAGTTTACCGATTTAGACCGAATGATTTAAGTAAAAATTGTAATAAAATTTAAAGTATGTTTGTTTTAAAATTGATTAAGTCATTTGGACGGAAGAAAAAAAAAAAAGTAGGAGGAAGAAGAGAGGGAAAGAAATCTTTTTATTTTAATGAAAGAAAATGAAGGGAAAAGAATGAAAAATTCCCTTCGATTTTCCTTTTGGTCAATTTTTTTTTTCTATCCCCGATTTGAAGGTTAAAGGAGGCCAATGGTGGTTGAATAATTTTAACAGACGAAATTACTACCTTAATTTATAAACTTTATTATAATCAGAAAAGAGTATAACTGTCATATAATATTAATACATAATTTTTTCTCCTTCGTTTAATCATTTTTCCATTCTCTTCCTCCTTTCCTCTCGGTTTCCTTTCTTACTTTACGAAGAAAATGATGAAAAAAAATATAAAAAAATGAATGTGAATAATTATCTTTCTTTAGTTGATATTATTTTTTTAAAAAATAATATTAAATAATTATTTTTCTTTAAATAATTTTTATTTTTTACATATATAATTATATGTTAAATTTATTTTTGTCCTCTTTTTCATAGAGTTAAAATAAATGAAAATTGGAGAGGGAGAGAAAGAAAAAAAGTGAACGTTTTTCTTTATTTTCTTTTAACTTAAATTCAATCAAACGAAGATAATAAATTCTTGTCATTTTTCTTTTTCTTTTTTTTATCCACGTTTCATTCATAATCAATCAGACCCTTAAAGACATCGTATAGTCATTTTATAATTCAAAATTACATACAAAATTTTTTTATAGTTTAAAAAAATTTAAGAAAATGACCGTAAAACTTATGGTCAAATTGATTGTTTTACAATGGGATATGATAATCCCTTCATCAAGTTTTTTTTAAAATTCTAAGAGAAAAAAATACCAAATAATGCCTCAGCCAAAAAAAAAGAAGGAAATTGAAAAATACAATTTATAATGGAATAAGAAAGAGTAAAGACGATAAATGGAAAATATGAAAATTATGAAAGGAGTGGAGGGAGAGATAAAAGGAATGTGTTAAAAAAGGAAAATAAGAGAGAAGATTGCGGAAGGATAAGGAAAATCAATTGTGAATTTAAATAAACAATAAAATAACTTTGAAGCTTATTTTTAGAAAATTAAATTTTCAATTGATATGCCAATTCGGCAATCGATCGTATTCGAAAATATTGGATGAAGCCTTATTCATTTATTTGCTAAGTTAAACTATTATTATTCTTGTAAGATATATGTATGACAAGAAATGACGCAGTTTTTTTTTGTTTTCTTTCTAATTTACTTCCTATTAGTTGGCAGGAAAAAAATTCTTTCGAATTAAATTATTAGGGAGTCTTTACTCTTTAGTGAACAAATGAAGAGAGTGTGATCATAACATTTAAGTTTTATTTTATTCTCTTTATGCGTATATAATATTCAAGGTAATTGCTTAAATTACTTAAAACGAAGAATAGTAGAATAAAATATATTTGTCATAAATTTCTCTTGTTAATCTTTTCGTACTATGATTTATTCAATTAACATATTGATTACTTGTTTTTTTTTTTGTTAATCTTTCTGTGGTGCTGCATGCAAGTCGGTGCATGATCACACAATGTGTGGTTGTAGTAAATTGAGTGCTTCACATCCAACCTTGGTAGCTCCAATTATTAAGAGGAAAAAGATTACGATATGTAGATTCACAAGCAACAACTAGTGGATGCACGAGAGAGAGAGAGAGAGATGACGCGTTTGGAGCAACTACAAGAACAAACAAAAACACTTGTCTTTTAACCATCGTGTAACATAATTACAAGTAGAACGATAACAACAAGAATAATAGTACTATAATAATTACAGAAAAAAATGCTATCGTGAGTCGTATCTATCAACAGTGTCGTAAGTTTAATTATGACGACACAACAAGATCTCGCATCACGTGAAGTGGACATTTATAGGGGCGGTGCGGTGGAATTATTGAGATTGATATCTAACTCGGTGCACGACAATTAGATATGTGGTACATAATGCGATTAACGTATTATATTAAGATGATATATATCTTATTATTGACAAAAAAAAAGAAAGAAATAAGAGATCAATTAGCATCACTTAGAGCCGACAACAGTTGCAAATAGTTTATTGAACATACAGTTGTGTGATCCTTTTTGCTTGAATCTTTGGTTTAATGAAAGCTACTTTTGAAAGTAGCTCATAACACCTACTCGAACTACCTCGCTGTTCGATGGAGAAATGATCTTTTTCTTTCCTTGGAGGCAAGTTAGTCGTGGTTGGCTCCGTCAACTGATAACTAGTTGGCACATAGGAGATATTCACACCATATTTCTTATGGTTGTGTTTGATGCGGGAACTAAAATTTCGATTAGTTTTTGAATAATAACGAGAATTTAAAAAGTTGATTTGATAAATAAATTTTAAAAAGTGTTTGAATAAAAAGTAAGAATTAAGAATATAATTTATTATTTTATGAGATATAGAATTATAATAAATAAAATAAAATATTATATGATATTTATTTAATAGAATAATTATTAGTATATAAAATTATTATATGTAGTTATTAATTTAAAATTATATTAAAAATAAGCTGTGTCATAATATATTACTATTAATTTTGATTAAATATTTTATATGTTCTTAATATTGTAATTTACATAATTTTTAAAATCCAAATATAAATTTTTTCTACAAAAAATGAACATTTTAATTAAAAAATTCAATTATAAATAATTAATATAATATTTTAAATTATTAGAACTAAATAATTTTATATCTAATAGTTTTCTAATAATATATATTATTAATCTAAATCATATTATATATATCCAAAAAGTAAAAAATAAAAAAAATGTCACCTGGTTCTCGCTCTGACAATTCTTGCATTTTGCAAGAACTTCAGCACTAAAGTTTTGGTTATGTGACGTTTGCCTGGTTTTTTTTTTTGTTAGTGTTTGTCTAGATTCGTTGGAACTTGGACAAGTTCTCGATTTAATTTCAGCATCCAAACTCTGCCTATATGATTTACAATAATACTCACGCATTTAATTTATACATCATTATGTTATTTTTTTATTCACTTTTCACTTATTCAGTGCAAAAAAGATGATAAAGTTAGTGTCGTTTTTTTTATTCAATTCTTTGTTGACTGTTTTATTATTTTTAGGATTGTTGATGGCAAGGAGACATTTTGGGGACTACTCTCTGCTTCATGCCATTTATTGGTTTTTGATGAATGACTCTTTTATTTTTGCTGAGATCTAAGGGTCAATATAATATCGTTGAATAGTTTCATATGAGCAAAATACGGATGTGATTAAATGTTTATATGTAGTTATCCCTTTAATTTATCAATACGCGTTCTACATTCGTACGAATGACTAAAAACGAATAACATCTTGATTGGACTTATAGAATGATATCAGAGTCAATATCGTATGCTGACTTGAGTCATGTGAGAAAGACGGACCATGTGCCAATACAAACTCCGTTCCACGAGGACATTGAATTCTTTATGGAAGAAAATTATAACGACGTGAGGTTTAAGAATCAAGACGGTTTCATTGAATAGTTCCATATGAGCAAAACATGTGTAGCTATCCTCTTTATATATTAAGATGCATTTTAAATTCGTACAAGCCATAAGTTCAAAGTGAATAATATATTGAGATTGGGCCGGCCGATTTTACATCTATCATAAAAATTGTCTGCATAATAGGTGGATATGTGGTATGTTAGGAGGATTTAGAAACTTTTGATGCCTTGATCAAAAGACACCTGTGACTAGTATAAAAAAATGTTGGTAAGAAAGGAGGGCTGGGCATATTATGTAAAGACGGCATTAGGATTTGGAGTCTGACAATTTTTTGGAGCCGAAAGAAGCAGGGGAAGGGAGATTAATTATAAAAAATGATATATCCTCCTAAAACTTTAACCTAATAATCCTCTAACATTCACATTTTTTAAATACCTCTACTAATTAATGAATTTACCCTCTCGCCACTAAGAGACAATTAGGAGGCTATATCCTCCTAATTTAGGAGGATATAGCATTGCTCATCAATTATACCTGAGAAGTATGAAGTTTAATTTTTCTATCTCTGATTCCCTTATTTCGTAATATTACGTCCTGTAGAACTCCAAGATTATTCATAATATTGAATCAAGCCATGTATAACTAAGTTTCTAATTTTATAAGGATGACAGTAATCTAGAGTTTTGATCCGTTGGAACATTAAAATTGTGCTCTTAATGAACGTTTAAGTAAAAAAAAAAAAACAAAAACACAACTCTTGTTTGAGTCTATCTAGTTCGACCTGCATTATATCTCACTCAATTCCTGCATAACTATAGACTAATCATTATGTTGTCAATAGATTTATACTCATCATCCAAATTCCGATTCGATCGAGTGATCAACTCATTGTAAGAGCGAAATTGAAGTTGCTAGCTGTTTGGTTTTGGGAATAAAATAGGGTTAACATCTTATTTTCAATTTTTAACCAAAGCACTTTAACCTATGGATCTCACATGCATTTATTACAAAACAAAAGAAGGTGTTCAACCTGTTGAATATCTCTGTGTAGGCTAAGGAGATGAGCACAAATGGAGCAGCGAATTTTGTTATGCCAACACTGCCATGGTTAAGGAAACACATTAGCATAGAACAAAATTTTGAATTTGTTTTTTTTCTTTACCTTTGATCTTGTTTTCTCCAATTAATTGATGAGTTAAATGTCGATAAAATAAATTTACAAGATTAAAGAGATCTAAAACATTATTCAAAGTTTGTCAACTCAATTGGTAGGAAAATTAAGTTATAAGCGCCGGACGAGTGCTAATAATATTGAGTTCGAATCTTGTTAATAAATAAATCATTATTACTTTATCTTCTAAACTTCGAATTAATATGAGGTCTTTTGGTTGGGGAACCGGGCGGGAACCGTGACTTTGTTCCGCCCGGTTCCATCAAACACCGTCCCGAAATCCGATTCCGGGGCGGGGACAGAGTTAGTCACAGTGGAACCGGAGGTTGCTTTTTTTTTTGTTTTGACGTTGATGTTATGTTTGATTTTTTTTTCAAAGTTTATTTTCTTTTCTCTTCACACACTATTTTCACTAAAATAAATTATTTAATAGATATAAAATAATTTTAATAAGTGCTTGATATAATATTATTTATTACCTATTTTTCCATTAAAAAATTTAATATTTCATTAAATATAATTAATTTTAAAAATGATTTTTTTATATTTAAATAATATAATTTTTAACAAAATTTTTCCTTTAAAATTTTTTTATTTTACAATTTTATTTTAATTAATAATCTTCATAATTATAATAATTATTTTTAATTTAAAAATCATTAAAAATTCATTCATCACATTTATTTTTTTCTATCACATTAATCACTTTATTTCTCAATATCAAATTCCACTCCAATTAAACACGCCGATTATTGAACGGCGATCCTGTTTTAAAACCACCCTTAAAAGTCTGCCTTAAATCCAATCCAAAAGGACAAGACAACTGATAAGAAAGTTGAGTTTTCAATGCTTCACAAATGCTAATAAATAATAATCTCGAGTTCAAAAATTAGAATCTCCGAACACCACAAAAGTCTCCATAGACCCGATAACAAAAGAGATCTGAAACGTCGCTGTCAAATATTTTTCTCAAAAATAACCTCAGCTTCGTTTTATTTTAAAAATCAAAACTGACACATTTCTTGTACCAGCTCTCTTTCTCATCACCCTGCTGAAACCAGTGGACAGGTCATTTCAATAGGTGACGTCTCAGAAGCTCGTGCATCAACATGACAAACAACATCCCACGAGCTGGCCATCAGGTACGATAGATACGAAACATAATTGCAATTGCTGCCACTCCAAACACCTTCCACATTATTATTCTGAAGGTCGGTTTCAAACAAGAATGAAGTTGGTTTGTTTCACAATAATAGCTATGCATGACAAGAGAAGATATGAAAGGAAAAAAAAAAAGGGTAAAGACAACAAAATTTTAACAGTCCATGTCTTCTTCTCCACCTCCCAAGTGTTGTTACAAAAAGATCTCAGGCATACCTAGTTTTTTTCAAAGTGGGGATGGCGGGATTTCGAGTGTTGCACCAGCCTGAATCTGACCCCAACCGATGAGCCGCCAGTGTTTCTCCACCCGTCTACTGAGAGCAACCTTCTCACCTTTACTAGTGCATACAGGGGCGGTGAGCTGCAGCTTAGCTAAATCATTCTTCACCGCAACAACACGAGCACCCGTGGACATGGATCCTATGTTAAGCATCAGGATCTCACCCTTGGCCAACTTCGACACTTTTCCTTGTTTCTCGGTGCCCTTTGTTCGAACACCTAAAAGCCTCCGGAGAAGAAAGAAGTTCACCTGTGTGATCAACTTTTAAGAACCCCAAACATGAAAGAGAAGTTGTAACAATATTGAGTGAATTGATGTTTATATCTACTACGGATACGTGAGTCACAAGCTGTAAACAGTTTCGCCCGTGCTAGCTTAGTCTCTTCCATTTGCAAGTAATGCCATCCTAATTGCTTATCAGAACAAATTATAACTAGACACCTTAATTTACGGAAGATACAGCTCATGCATTTTCCCTAAGCCAAGAAATTCAAACTTTTGGAAGCCTGAGAACTCACTAATACAGACTAACATCAAAGTTTTTTTAGTTGGAAGGTTTTTCTTTCAAGTAAGTGTCCCAAAAAATTTTCTGACATATATATCGCTTGTGATAGAAGGAAAATCTATTAGATAGACTTCATGTTATTATAATATTGTAGGCGCTGCCATAAATGTGTAAAAAAGTTCATGAACTTAATCCTTAATTTAAGAGTAAACAAGGTCAAGGTGTATGTAAACCTCAAGCTCTACGAAGACGTCCGGCAATGATCCAACTTCCCCAAGAACCTGTCCCACCAGCCTATCAGCACGTGTCAGCATGGGATCCATTGTGGTACCAACTCCTATAAGTCCCCCAGGTACAGCGAACTGTAGTTCATTTTGCTCAGCATATAATGAAACAATCCTTGAATAAATAGGAGTGCACCGTATGTTGCCACTCTCATCCTTGACAACAATACCAGGGCGCACTTCAACAAACTGGTTAACTTTTAGGACACCCTGCATGGAAAAAACTACCGGCTTAGGGGCCAACTGAAAAAGATAAGCAGAAGTCGGGAACTAAACTACAAGGATTAAAGGAGTTCTTCACATAAGCTTGGATTAAGATAGAAATATATCCAGACAAGGATTCAAGATATGCTGTTGGACTTCATGATAGCAAACATACGGCAACTAACAAACTTGGAAGATCCATGTTGTCTGTAATTCTATGATGCACAGGGAAAAAAGAACAAGAAAATCCACCAGCAATGCCTACTGCAGAAAGCATACAACTATTACGAAAATCCAACAAGGCATACCCTAAGAATACTGCCACCTGCAACACCACCCTTTATCTCATCAACTTCAGACCCAGGCTTGTTAACATCAAAAGAACGAATAACTATCATGTTTGGTGGCGATGTGAAGTCCCTCACTGGAATGGGGATCCTCTTAACAAGATACTCACAGACGACATCAATATTATATTTCAACTGAGCAGATATTGGAACGACAGGAGCTCCATCAGCAATTGTGCCCTGTCCATAAAGCAAAAATAACAAATGTTCACACGTGCAGAGGAAAAAGGTAATAGAAATTAGTAAAATGGACAGTTTTCAGAAGTGAGCTTAAAATGGACAGTTTTTTCTTATTGAGATTAAGTAATTTGAACTTGGGAAGAATTGGAAATATATTCACCTGAATAAACTTCTGAATTGCTTCATGTTGATTGATTGCAGCACTTTCCTGAATCAGATCAATCTTGTTCTGGAGAATAATAATATGCTGGAGGCGCATAATCTCCACAGCAGCAAGATGCTCAGATGTTTGAGGTTGTGGGCAGCTTTCATTACCTGCTATTAAAAGTAAAGCTCCATCCATTATAGCAGCTCCATTAAGCATAGTGGCCATGAGAATATCGTGACCCTGTAAAACAAATGGAAAGCCTATAATCAAGAACAACCATTATCAAACTTCACAGTAGAATTTTTATTTTCTTTTTTGAAAGAGGCGACAGAAAAATGATTGTGTCCTAGCAATCAATCATAAATTTAACTGACAACAACTTATTCATGGAAGGGCAAAAACAAAGTATTCTTCTGAGGTAATCCAACTTTTGCACTAGAACCAAGCAAAAAAAAGAATGCATTAATTGGAGTAACAATGACCAAATCAACACACTGAACTTTGGTAATATATGAAGAATAAATTCAAATGACAAATCTAGAGTCATCTACAAATTAATGCAGGACTATCATTTAACATGACAAATCAAACATATTCCAAATAAAGGTAAGATGGCAGGCAGCGCTGATGCTGTCCAATTTTTTTAGTGTCATTTTGTTTGGTCAAACTGTCAAAGAGATCATGAAAAACCAGCCTCCATATGCAGCCAATAGTGCCAAATCAAGCTGACAGAACCTTTGCATTGGCTTCAATATTCAAAACTGAATAGAATAATGGCTTGACCAAAACCAATTAAACTGTGATATCATGTGTTGAGCTAATGAAATTTTAAGAACTAAATATCAACATAGTAAATGCTCTACTGTTTCGTCACAACAATACTTTAAATAATAAAAAACAAGATGGACCCTCTCAATAAAAGAGAAAAAAAATTGATGCCAAGTACACTTCAGGGAAATTAATGTAAGTAAAAATTTGCCAGGAAATGAATGTTTGGAAAGTTTCCAGGATGTCAAGATTTGACAAATTTTAATTTCTTTGTCTGCTTCATATTTCTTTAGAACATCACTTCTAGACAATCATAGACTTTGAAAATGCATGTTCTATGTTTAAAGAAGTTTGTTTAGTTATTCTAAAGTTATTGTGTTTCTTATTCCTTGTAATGGAAATGGATGCACATATACAATATTTTCTAGGTTTCTCTTATGACATCAATCTCTTTTTTTTTTTTTGAGGGACATCTTGCTTGCTAGTAACCTTTTTAATTTTTTCCCAATTTATGAATTTTGTTCACCAAAATCCAAGATTCTTTAAAAAGAGGATTGTTTCCTTTAACACCCCCTGAATTATAATTTTTTTACATCTATCCCTAAACTATAAATTTATAAATTTTGGTTCATAAACTTATCTAAATTTGACACTTAGGTGCTTCCATTATGTTTTCTGTTAACTTTTTTTAATATTTATGGAATTCCATTTTTACCCTTATTTTCTTATTACAATAAAAATATTTTAAAATTAAAATAACTAATATGGGTAAAAGTATTATTTTACAATAAGATTTTATGTCATATTATACTCATGTTAATAAAAAATACATTTTATAAATAATAAAAGAATAATTTAATAGAAGTTGGATGAAAATAAATGGAAGGATCTAAGTGTCAAATTTGAATTAGGGACTATAATTTGTAAATTTATAATTTACATTTTGGGCTAAGTTTACTCTTGTTTTTCAATGAGACAAAAACCACTGCCCAGTTCTAACCTTGATTCTTGATCTAAACTTATACATTGACTATG
Organism: Pontederia crassipes; assembly: GCA_030549335.1. Classification (NCBI taxonomy): domain Eukaryota; kingdom Viridiplantae; phylum Streptophyta; class Magnoliopsida; order Commelinales; family Pontederiaceae; genus Pontederia; species Pontederia crassipes. The sequence continues at coordinate 76,487,021 of CM060192.1, forward strand.
ATATATATATTTTTTTTGAGGGAAAGAAGGATGATCATAAGTCTAAAAGTTAAGATAGACATTCAAAGTGTGAATGCATTATATTGCCATAAAATGTACAAGAATAGACAAAAAACAAGACAAAAGGAGGGAACTTCAGGACAATTATGAAAAGGAGTCTTCCAAAAGGTGGCCAAGACAAAAATGTGATTGGTGTTCCCGAATCCCTCATCATCACGCCCCAAAACCAAAATTGTTGCTTTGAATCCAAATGGAAACTTTCGAGAAATTTGTTAATCACCACTTTTGTAGTTGCATAAAAATGTCTTTTTCAGCAAACTAATTTAACTGTTTAAATATGAAAGTTTTGCTTCCATATAAAAATAAGTCATGCAAGTGATCTGCTCTTACTCAAAGTAGTTTAGATTATCAATTTCCGAGCGGGAGAGAGGAAAGAGATGTACAATGTCACACATAAAGCGATACAATGTCTTAAGTTTAATTGTTAGGTCTCCAAAGGCTTTCAGAAGGGAAAAAAACAGGAGAATTAGAGTACTATTTCAAAGAAATGCCATATATATTGCAAATAAATAGATTATTTTGCAGAAAACCAATATTACCGGGCAATCCACAAATGAAACATGTCTTAAAAGTTTCATTCTGGTATTCTCAAAGCCTGGTACATCACATAATGGGCTATCTTCTTTTCCACTCCCATAAGCCCTGAAATTGAAAAACACAAGTAATCACATAGAAGCAAACTTATGACTGTCAAACACCTGCAAATAGCAAGACGACATACTTATAGCACATAGGTCGTGGACATCTATCATCTTCACATTTGTAGATCTTTGCATTGGCATACCCAAGCTTGATAGTAATATTACGCTCCAACTCATTCTTGAAGCGTACAGTCTGTAGCACATAACTGTCAAGATAAGTACTTAGCAACAACAACAACAACAAAGCCTTATCCCACTAGGTGGAGTCGGCTACATGGATCATACGACGCCATTCCGCTCTATTAGTAACCAAACCTTTCGGTATATTATTCACCAATAGATCTTGCTCTATTAGTTCGCCAAGTGTCCGCCTTGGCCTCCCTCTCCATCTTTTAATCGGACTCCAGATTATTTGATCTACTCTTCTTATTGGCGCATCTAATGGTCTTCTCTGAACATGACCAAACCATCTCAAACGATTCTCTACCATTTTCTCACTAATAAGAGCCACTCCGACTCGTTCACGTATATGATCATTCCTAATCTTATCTAATCTTGTATGACCACACATCCATCTCAACATCCTCATTTCGGCTACCCCCACTTTACGTTCACGATAAAGGGAGAGCATTTCAAGATAAGTACTTAGCAAAGAAGCAAAAAAATGATAAAGGGAGAGCATTTCATATTTTTTTAATGCAAATGGATTTTTAAGTGGAAATATATGTGACATCAATGGGCCATGGACGAAGTACTTCTGGCACTTCCAGCTGCTGGTCGGTAGGGCTTGCTATCATATGACGTTGGAATATGAAGGTGATTAATAAAGGATAAATTTAATTTTCAATCCCTGAACCATGAGATTCAGGCATCCCTAATCAGTACATTTGTCCCTTAACATCTTTTATCATTCAATATAATTTTGAAAAAAATAACACAATGTTATCAATAAACATTTTTTGTGTTGTGGGAATAGGGGGAAGGTCGTGCTGCTCAAAATAATTCAGAAAATGGAACAAAATACTTTCAAGAAAAAAGGTTTTTTTTTCAGGGAGAAATAGTGTCATGGTGAAGAGGATGGGGAGGGTCACTTCTTCACCTGTTCGCCTGCAGCATCATGAATTTTCTTCTAAGTTTTAGTAAAAAATACATTAACAGAAAAAAAAGATAGAATATTTAGTTTTCAAAGAACACAAATATGTATCCATGAATATAAGCCTTAGAAGTCCATGGTCCAGAAATCAAACTGGAATTTTCCAATAATTAAGATAAGTAATAATTTGCTCAATTCCTGGAAGGACAGCTTCCACCATGCATAATTAGGACTACCTTACTTTGAACATAAATCTCGCATAAGGAAAACAGAGACCATGTATTTAAAATAAAAAAGGAAAATGGAGAACCTGAACACCCGATATTGCTTTGACAACAGTCGACTTTCCATGAGCCACATGACCAATAGTACCTGGTAATTTTTATAAGCCAACAATTACTACTCAAATATTTGATAGCACTAAATGGGATAAGGCTTTGTTGTTGTTGTTGTTGTATTTGATAGCACTAAATGTTTCTGAACTGTATAATTCTTGGTTACCGATGTTAATGGTAGCCTGGCGTGAAATAACTTCAGGAGAGAGTGGGTGAAGTTTTGTCACATCAAGCTTGCTTAGGTCCTGCTCCATTAAACCTTTACGAGACATTGTGAAAGCAGACACTGAATCACTGAAACCTAAAAAGATCAAAGGAAGAACCAACAGAATCATCAGAACTATTCTTGTGAGAAGAACAAACAGAAGCTAAAGAATGACATACCATATGATTCACTCTATTAAAATGAAATCATGCTCGAGAAATGCACACACATGCCTGTTTATCACATTTCATTATAGAAGAAATGCAAAGAGCCAAGTCGTTGTGTTACATATCGAGTCACTTTGCATTTAAATAAATCATGATGATATTACAATTATATGAATCTAAATTTGATGTATAGTTTTGATGTCTAGCGTTATATCGCGAGCAGCCTTTGCAGGTCAAACAAAATTTTGAAGTAGCTTCGAAGGTAACTCGGTCACTTGTATGTTTTTTGAGAGGGAAAAAAAGAGGATTCCAAACCTCTTTATTCAATTTAAAAATTTTGGGGAGAAATTACAGATACCATCGACACCAGCACGAGGACATCAAAATTACAGGACGCGTACAATCTATTCAGCAAAATGAGGACTTCAGTCATAACGTTGCATTACCGTTCACACGAACATCACGAACTCGAGCAAAGGCAATCATCTCCCTCAATAATGGAAATCCCTCCCTTTATCGAGTAAAAACAAAAGAAAAAAAACTTCTATCGACTCGAGGGCTTGTGCAAGATCATCCAAGAGGACCATCTTGGCGGTCATTCTTCGTCCGATCGATGCAAGAGAACAAGCAAATGTTGCAGGCAAACTGAATCCGAGGTCAAGAACAGGAGGCCTTCGTACCTTTGAAGGGAGAGAGGAGACGTCCGAAAACCCGGCGGCTCTCCGACGGATACGAGGAAGAGAGCGGCTCCGGCGAACTGGAATGCGAGAGAGAGAGAGAAGGGAGTCGGGACGACAAGGGAAACCACAAACCCTATATAAAACCCGGTTTAGCCGTTTTGGTCACCCGGTTCGGCGGATCTTTGAACCGGTTCGTAAAGTTTGTGTGCGGCGCCAAATAGACGGACTTGACCCGACTTTAAGGTTCGAACTCAAACTCAAATCCGTCACAAGCGAACCCGTTCATGTTTGGAATATATTTTGAATTAATTTAGCCCCCTAATTGTTTTTTCAATCCCCAATTCCGCTCCAAAAACGAATAATTGTCTCTATAAATTTTTTATTAGCTATTGTCAATGTTTTCATTTTTTTGGACTAATCATTATTTATACAACAATATGTTGTAACTTCTAACTTGCCATCATAAGTTCACAATTTTATGAGAAAATTTAGAAACAGGCAAGAGTGAAAAGTGAAAAAGAAATGCTCAATCTATATTTTGTGGGCATTTTTTAAAAAATTTAAACATTTCATAATTTTTTCGGAGCTATATTTTTTTATAAATCTTATGTTTGTAACATTGTTAAGAGGTACTTTATTAAACAAATTGGTATGAACCAAATGTTGCTTGTTTTAATATAATTATTCACGCTTTATACAAATTTTATTAATACTTCATTCACATACTATGTATGTTTATTAAGAAATTATATGTATCTCCAAAGTCCTCATAGTATAATTAATTATTGTATATAAGTTTAGTTATATGCGGCTATTAATACATAATATCTATATTTTTTAGATCTAAAAGTCTAAAAATTGTGATTTTTTGAAAGATTCTCCGATATTTAGGTATTTTTGCTCAGGCCAATATTTAAGAAAAAAACATGATTTTTACAATCGAACAAATAACAATAGGATATATTTTTTTTACATAAAATATAAGTAGGGATGTTAAAATTAGTTTGATGAATTAATTGTTCAAACATAATTTACATCAATAATTGATTTAATTCGGTTTTCTCACAGGCTTTGTGACCTGGAAATGATAAGCCGGAATGATTCCACCCTTCTAACATGAAAACATAAAATATTTTTTTCCACAACTTTTTTCTTATATTTCTCAAACTGAAAAAAGGAAAAAAATATTGGAAACAAGCGCTTGATACAAATTCAAAATGATAAGAGATGCGTGGATTTAATTTTGAGAAAGGGGAAAATTTAGCCGAATAAATTAACACGGTATAAGAAAATTTTCCGCTCACTCGAGGCATTGAGAGCTAAAGAAGCAATTTTTATGGCTTCCGCCGCATGTTCTTATCACCACCACGTCCCGCGCATCAAAACCTCCACCTTCCATTCCTCCACTCCCCTCACCAAATCCCTCCTCTTCCGATCACCTCCTCCGCGCCCGGCGACTGCCCGATTCCGGTCGATCCGCGCGTCGGTCTCCGGCGAACTCGCCGAAGGAGGAGGCGGCGGGAATTCCGACGACGCCCCCGTCGCCGACCCGGTCAAGCTCGCCTTCTCCAGAGCCGAGGCGTACAGGAAATCCAGGAAGGAATCGAACGTTCCTCCGAGCTCCGATGCCGGTGCCAATGGAGCTGCTGGCGACGCTGTGGAATCCCCGGAGGCGGCCCCCTCCGCCGTCGAGCTGGCCATGCAGCGAGCCAAGGAGTACGCGGAGAAGAAAGGAAGAGGGGTCTCTGTTCCCGATGCAGGCGATGCAACTCCTTCTGTTGGTCCGGCAGGTGCTACTCTTCGACTGAGAAGTGTTTGGTGTTTTGCCAATTTGATTATCCTTGCTTTCCGTTTCCGTTGTGAAACATATTTTGACTACATGTGCTTGTAATCCGGCTTTTATTTATAGCAGTTCTAAACTTGAACGTAAAGAAGGATAAAGAGATTGACGGGAGCGCAGATTCGGCCCCAGAGGAGTTGCCCGCTGCTGTTAGGTTTGCCATGGAGAGGGCGAAGGAGTACAAGGAAAATAAAATCAAAGGTACTGCACAAAACAGGGATGAGCAACTTTCAGTGGGCTCCACAGGTAAATGTTCTTCAGAATTTTTTTGTTGTGCTCTGAGTCATTGAAATGCTACTTTGTTGGGATGTCACGAATTTGATAAGTGTTGCTCATTGAGCTCCTTTCTCTACAGCATAATCAAAATATATGCTTTGCTTGGTATTTCAAGAAATCTTAATATTCTTTATTGATATCAGTTTACCAGATTGTTTAACACCTTCTCATTGTCAAGGAGAGTGTTCCAAGTTTGAAACTTGGGTTCTCAAGAGTGGTGCCCATTTCCCTTTGGGAACTATGTTAAATTTCTGTGATCGAAATTTGGCTTTTCTTTATATCTGAACTTGAATGTAAAGAAGGATAAAGAGATTAACCGAAGGACAAATTTGGCAGCAGAGGAGTTGCCTGCTGCTGTTAGGCTTGCAACGGAGAGGACAAAGGAGTACAAGGAAAATAAAACCGAAGGTGCTGCACGAAGTGGGGATGAACAAGTTTCAGTGGGCTCTGCAGGTGAATTTTCTCAGAAATATTTTGTTATCCAGTATGTCTTTGAAATGAGAAATTATGAAATCTACTTTTGTGGGGTGTCACAACCTTAGCAAATGGTTTCTCATTGAGTTCATTTCTACATAACTTGATCAAAATGCATAGTTTACTTGATCTTTCATCAAATTCTTAATCTTTATCAGTAGCCGCTTACCAGATTGCTTAACACCTCTTCATTATCAAGGATAGTGTTCAAAGTATGAAACTTGGGTTCTCGAGGGCGGTGCGTTGGTCTTTAACTCAGTTTATTCTTGTAGAAGTGTCAAATCAGTTCTGGCCTTTAAAATTGCCAAATGTATGCTTCAACAACAACAACAACAACAAAGCCTTATCCCACTAGGTGGGGTCGGCTACATGGATCTTACGATGTCAATTCGTTGATCCATGTTCATGAGATTCGACAGGATTTTACGCTGGCTGTCGGAGCCTAACACAACCCTCCTCCTTTATCCGGGCTTGGGACCGGCTATAAAACATAGGCGGAGTTGAAAGTGGTGTTTGGGACCGGCTATAAAACTGCCAAATGTATGCTTCATTAAGGGTAAAGGTTACTTTGGTTCCTTTGGAGAAAGTGGTGTTTCTAATTGTGGAACGATCATTCCTGGTGCATTTATGGCAGTTTTCTTGTTGATGTCTAGGGCATAAATAATTTCCATTTTGAGATAGAAACAGTGTTGTAAGACCCGACCCGGCCGGTCGGACCTAAAAGGGCTCGCGGGTTGTTCAAAACCTGGTCATGGATTGACCTGCTTTGACCCGGTCAAACCCGGGTTCAACCCGCCTGATCGACCCGAGCAGGTCAAATTTAAAAAAAAAACATACAAAATTTTTTAAACATTTTAGAAATATTATTTGTATGTATGTTTACTTGAAATTTATGCTTCAACATTCTTCTTTATCCCATATATAAAATTTCATCGATATTTATTTTTTTATAATTACATTACATGATTTTTTATTTAGAAAATATTCGATTGATGATTTAATTTATGCTTACTTTATTATATTATTTGATTTGGATATTTTATTGTATTATATTATGTATTTTTGCTAAATAAGGTATTATATATTAGTAATATTACAATGGTCACTTTAACTTATTCTATTTTTTATTAATTTATATTATCCGGTCCGACCATTCGGTTTGATCCGGTCCAACCGATCTGACTTGACCCATTAGATAATCCGGGTCGATGGCCGGGTCAGGTCTTACAACATTGGATAGAAAGAAAAAAAATGGAGAATAGGTCTGGAGGTTGGGGGGTTTGGGGAGGGGTGGTGGTGGTGTTAGGGGATGGGGTTGAGGGAATAGTGTTCGTTAATCGTTACAACTTTCGAGTGCTCTCGCACATAATCTTCGTATGGCCTATAGCTGCTGAGATTTGGCGATGGGTACAACAGCTGGGGTCAATATCCTTGATGGACACCTATGCCATCTAGCTACTGTACAATCGAGCCATGCTTGAAGGACAGAGATACCATGTTGAGAATATTATGCAACGCATCTTTTTTAATGGAGTTGGGGGAGGGATAGCATCTTTTAGGGGGACATCCACACCTACTCGAGCCTCTTCCTCCTTGTTATTTTCTTTATTTTTCTTGAAAATGAAATGATGACTACCAAGCTTAGATAGTCATCCACTTTGTATTAAAACTGTAAATGGAAGCTATTTACTAGTGTGTAAGGAAAGAGGAAACATAACCAAGAAAACGAAGAATGCGTGAGTGTAAGATCCCAACAAATGAAAAACTATCCCCCACTCCATCTCTCATAAAAAAAGGCTGTGATGGAAGCTCCCCTTGTTATTCTCTTGCTGTCTTTTATCATTTTCTATACACACTTGCAATTGCTTCAACTTTTGTTTCTAATAAATAATGACTAACTACCTAAGTTTTGTAGTCATCCTTTCCTGCTTAAAAAAGAGTTAATCAGTGTTTTATCCAATAAGAAACTACATAATTCTTATTCCAAATTTTGCATATTTCAAGTAAAGTTGTCAAAATCATGATTCAGCTCATGCATTCATCTGTTTTGCCGGTCCCACCTAAGGATTTTATGCTGGATTGTATGCTGAATCACTCTATGTGTTTATCCAGCCGTTTTGTGTCAGCTTATGTAAGGAACCGAGGTCTCATTATCTCACAATTGCTAATTTTATAATAAAAAGTGTGTTTTTTTGGTGAAATGGGGGTTCTATAACAAGTTACAGACCTATGGATCTAATATCTTCCTATTTTGGTGTATTTGTCTAATAATTTCAATTTTTTTTTTGAGAAGTAGAAATTAAATTTTGGGCAGTTATTTATCTTTTGAGATGGATTTTTGTTTCTTGTTTGCATAGTAATTTGTTTGGTTGTATTATGGGGGTTTGCACATACATTAACTCTTATTCCAATCATGCATTTTTTTAGCACAATGTTTTTTTTTCAAAACATTGGATAAGGTTTTGTTGTTGTTGTTGTTAGGTGCTTGGCCATTTAATTATGTTGTCCACCCTCTTTGATGATCTCAGAAGGGGGAGAACACTATGGATGTATTTCGAATGATGATTTATTACATTGTAGGGACATATGTTTCTTTATTTTGGATGGTGAGATTATGGACGTACTTGTTTATTTATATAGAATGGATATGAATGTATGTCTTTAGTTTTATTTCCACTATTTAAATAGATATGAATATTGTGCTTTATGCAGTTATTGTCCATACTCCATATTTCTTGTTATCCTTCATTCAATCACTGTTTCTCAAATAGTGTTCCACTGCCGAGCCTTGATATTATTCTATATTTCTTAGGAGGTCATCTATTTAAGCCAAAACCATCTTCATACTATATAATGCAAGGGTGAAACAATACTTGTGATAGGAAATTATATCTGTTAGAATTAAGTCTATATACCGCTAGGAACTTCGATCTAAGGTAGCTGAATAATATTTTCCCAATTCCTATCTTCCAACTATTCGATGCCATTTTAACTGGAAATCGCAAAGCAATCTTTTGGGGACCTATTATTTTAATAGATGTCTATCTCACAATGGGGCAACATTCAGAATTCCACACTTCACTATTATATTTTTAACTTTTTTTTTCAGTTTTCCACCCTCAGTGTCCATACATTTAGTTTCTTCTCTAGTTGTAGGGAAAAAAATTTATCAAACGGATGTGGTGCATGCCTTTTGACTATTTAACATTTCATTTCTTGAAAGATATTATGAAATTGTAGTATGCACACTAGATTAGGTTGTGGGTGTGAATACCATGTTCTTCCTAAATACACTTGGACCGAGACATGACAAAGGTGTCAAAGTTTCTGAACATGGCTCTAAAATCTTTCTGATCACATGGCCTATGTTTTATAGCTGGTCCCAAGCCCGGATAAAGGAGGAGGGTTGTGTTAGGCCCCGACAGCCAGCGTAAAACCCTGTCGAATCGTATGAACATGGATCAACGAATAGCGTCGTATGATCCATATAGCCGACCCCACCTAGTGGGATAAGGCTTTGTTGTTGTTGTTGTAATGTTTTTTTTTCAAAAGCAGATTAACTTGTTAATCATGCATTTTTTTAGCACAATGTTACAAATGAAGAAATATTGTGCTTTTTTTGAAATATATGACTACAATACGCTCATTATCTCACAATTGCTAATTTTATAATATTTTTTTTGTGAAATGGGTTTCTATAACAAGTTACAGACCTATGGATCTAGTCTCTTCCTATTTCGGTGTATTTGTCTAATAATTTCAATTTTAAAAAGTAGAAATTAATTTTTGGGCAGTAGTTTATCTTTTGAGATGGATTTTTGTTTCTTGTTTGCATAGTAATTTGTTTGGTTGTATTATGGGGATTTGCATTTACATTAACTCTTATTCTAATCACGCATTTTTTTAGCACAATGTTACAAATGAAGAAATATTGTGCTTTTGAAATGTATGACTAGAATTTGAGTTGCAGACCTCCACAACACAACCAAACACATTACCTTGCAAGCAAGAACCAGTTTTGAAACCCATTCTGTTTTGCCACTTTTCCAATCTTTTCAAGTACATAAGCGGCCATGTAAAATTAGTGACTTACTGTTGATTATTGCTAAGGTAAAAAATACATTGATTCAAGGCCACCGACAGATGGAAGTTCAGAGAAAGAAAGCAAAAAAGAAGGGCCAAGAGTTTCCAGTATTGACTTCTTAGGGTTTGGTTTTTCTGAAAAGAAACGGTACAGAGGAATGCCACCTGGCTTATCTCCACCAGTCGAACCACTCATGGGAGGTGATCTGCCAGAGGTGGAGATCATTGTTGGTGACCGTAGCAAGTTTGGAGAGGCAACATTAACAAAGGACGAGAAAGATGACAATGCAGTACTATACAAGCCCAAGGTTTCAACATGGGGGGTCTTCCCAAGACCCAGCGACATTTCAAAAACGGTATGAGGCTATGTGCTTTGTTGTAGTGGGCTTTTAGCAAACTGATTGGGAAGGATTTGAGTTGTCAAGTGCTAAATTTTTAAGTTAACCTACCCTCAAAAAAAAAAAAGTTTACCATGGTTTGGGTTTCATGTGATCTTGGACATCATAAATCTTTTGGTCACCTTGCTGTCTTTTTTTTGTTTTCTGTCCACATTTTGACAAGTAATCCATTGTCGGAGCTCCAGATCAAGATTCTGCTTTCACCTTAGGTGAATATTAATATCGATCTCATGTCAGGTCATATTTTTTTATAAACATTACATATTCTGCTGGAAATGCTTACTATATTATTCTAGTTTTTTTTTTGAGAAGGGGAAGGATGGTTGCCAATAGGCTATATTATTCTAGTTGAAGTAAAAAAAATCCATTTTCTTGCTAAATACGAGAAATATTTTTGCGAGTGGTTATTCCTAACATGTCAGCAATCTAAATACATAGAAACTGAAATGGGAGCTTATTGTGTATAAATTGCGATTGTCACTTCTTCAATGCAATATGCTGTCATTATTTCTACTCAGTCACTTCAATTTAAGATTGCCCATAATGTATGCCTCTCAGAACCATTGTTTCTGTATAAGGTGTGGGTGCGTAGCTCTGGTGTTAGGATTGCATTCGACATATAACTTGTACATTTGGTAAAAAGGCATTATCAAATATACTTTGGGGAAAAGTATTATATTGATAATATTATACATCATAGCTATGTTATGATTAATAAGTGAGGGGTCAGTGTTTCTTTGCATGTATCCACACCCATCTCACCTTTTTCTTTTTTCCTTTCATACACACTTGTCAGTTTTATGGCTCTAATACAAATTGTGTAGCTACCTAATCTCAGAAATATTTCATAAAAAGTTCTCATATCAACATGGATGTGTTTTTTTTATCTTAGACAATGATAAAAGGTTTTATCCAAATAATGTTAAAAGTAACTAGCTGATTCATAATTGCTAATTAAAAACTGTGAATTATATGGTTTTGACATATTTCGTACAGGATAAAATTATATTTATTCTCATGTTAGAATGCCCCTTAATGTTTCTCTAAAAAAATAGAATGTCCTTAATGTGATCTTTATATGTATATGCCCCTAAAAAGTTTGTGTATGCATAAGGTTCATTCTTTAGGTGTATAGGTCCAGTGTTAGAAATGCCTTAGATGTTAAACTTGTATAGCCGGCAGAGAGAGTTCTCAGATCAATTTTTATTTCTAATATTAGGTGATGAGAAAAAAAATTATCCAAAAAATGATAAAGAGTAACCCAGCTGATAAGTTATTGCTAATTAACAATTCTGTATTGCATGGTTTGGACAGTTCCATACCTTTTACAAGAAAAGAAATATATTTTGTCCTTAATTCAGATTGTCCATAATCTCAATGTTATATGTGTATCCCTCTCAAAAAATGTTTTGTATAAAATTTGTTCTTGAGGTGCATGGGTCCAGTGTTAGGAATGCTTTATATGCTAAACTAGTATATTTGGCAGAAAAAATTCTCAGTTCAACATGATTGTGTTTTGTGATTTCAGATGATAATAAAAAAATTGATCCAAACGATGATAAAGATGTATCTAGCTAAGAAGTATTTGCTATTTTAGAACTGTGGATTGCATGGTTTGGGCAGTTGCATACTTCTTGTACAAAAAAATTTATACTGAGACGAGTACAAGAAAGAAATAAGAAATAATTTTTTATTAATTTATAATTGCATTTTGAATCATTTTGTCATAGAAAACAACAATGGTCCAATAATGTCAAGCTTCAAACAGTTAATATATGTATTTTGACATGGTTTTAGCAAACATAACTCAAGGAAACATGGAGTATGATACTGGTGCTCGGTCTATTCGACTTAGATTCAACTTTCTTTTTCAACCATGAGACATTCTAGTAATGAAATTTTCTTTTAATATGAAAGCGTGGCATAAAATCATAGCCTTTGTTTGAACCCTTTGTAAGGAGAAAAGCTGAGCGTTATTCCTGGGTTGGATACTGATCTGGTTTTTCTTGCGTGGTTTGTCAATATGTTCTTTTATGAACTCTTGTTAATAATTTTAATTCGGCATGCTTGTGAAAAAAGCTTTCTTTGCAACACAAAAATATATGCCGTAGAAATTTGATTTTCCTTTGAACCCTTAGCAAGAAGGAAAATCAAGTTTCATTCGTCTATTGGATACTCTTGTGGTCCTTAAGGCATGGTTTGGAGTTTGGACTATGTTTTGTAATAGTGTTGCAGAATGATGGTTAATCAGCTCTTTTAGATGGATGTGCGATACTTAAATGCCTGGTTTTACTTCCTGTTTACTTATTTAGGTATCTTATTCCATTTCCTTTTTTCTTATTGAAGCTCATAGGAACCCAATTTTTTATTCTTGTGCCTAGTATGGTGGTGGCAGAGTTATTAAACCCGGAGAATCGCTTGAAACAGCGGAAGACAAGGCATCTAAGGAACAAAGAAGTAAAGAGCTAATCAATGCCTACAAAAGTAAGACGGGGTTGACAATTGATCCTAAAGTAAAAGCCGAATGTGAGATGGTGCGTTGAAGAAATATGAGTAAAATCTTTTGAGTCATGGTATTCCTTCCTGCTGTTTAAATTGATGTTCTCTTATATATATATATATATATATATATATATATATATATATATATGTTTCCTGTTGAACTTTTGTGATTCATCATGAATTCAACTTGCCATCAAGAGCCAATTTTTGGATCTGTTTGTTAGAATTATTTGTCTAACTTCTAAGTTTACCTAACATTGCTTATCTTTGGTATTTAGAGGTTGACTGCAAAAACTTTCATGCTAAATGTTTCTTATGGATTGTTGTGCCCATTTGGAGAGTTTGCATGTGCCTCATTGATTGTTGACTTAGGTCCTTGCCAAGATTGTAGATGTTGTTGAGATGCGAAGTGATGGCTGTGGCTTAAATAATAGAATGCAATAAGTGGATGGGTAAAGGTGTTCAATCAAAGAACATCGTTGATCTAGAAGCTTTCCAGAATAGTGATAGATTTGATCATGTTTTTTACATAGAAATAATTGAAAAAGATACATAAATGAATCAAACATTCTTTCATACAGGGTACCTTTTATAGGCAAATCAGCACGACTTTACTTTTTTTTGTGAGATGAACAAGTGAGTTAGTTCTGTCTCTCTTCTAAAAGAGAGTTGTTTCTATCCAATGAATAAATGTTTCTTGATTGACTTAACACAACATTTTTTTGTAAATGACTTCTGAGTTTTGCATGTTTAGGCATTGAAGGAAGGCGATCGGCTAATGGATCTTGGAAAACTTCGAGAAGCACTGCCTTATTATGAAAAAATTATGAGAGATTTGATCTTTCAGGTAGTCATTTCTTTGCCTCAAAGATTACATTGAATCTGCAGTTATTTCATATGTTAATATTTGAAAATGCTAAGAACATGATTGCTCCAGGGCTTAAAGATGTTGTAAGTTTCTTGCTAAAGAAAATAATGTTATCATGTCTGGATGGTCTAAAGGCACTGTTTGTTGAAGCTTGTCATTCACTTTGTACATGGTGAAACATGAATAACATATTGTTTATACACATGAATAATAATTTGCACAATTGGAAGTATTATGTTACATGAAGTGATCCCCTTTTCTATATCCAAACAACATCGTGGATATCCATTTCGTTAAGTTAATTTTAGGGCTTACCATCCAATGCAACCTAGCACTGTAGGTACAATCTCTATTACATGAGAGTGAGACCTTAATAAATTATGTACTGTAATTCATAAATCATGTACCAATTCTTAGATGAGGTTGTTCACTTCATGATGATGAGAAATCATACTGAATATTAAGTTATTGTTTCTTCCTGTACTTCACATGTAAAAGTTCAGCAAAATAACTTCTTCATTCTACACACTTTCTTTTGTCATTTTATTTTTATGTATTTAATTTCTAGATCAAATGAACTTCACGAGTTTCTATGTTTAAGAGCTCTGTTTATGTTAGCTCTTTTTACCTTCTTCCTTTGATATTTTGTGACTTCGTCTTTAAATAATTCAGAGTGAACTGCATGGATTAGCTGCTTTGCAATGGTCTATCTGTCAAGATTCACTTCGCAGGTTTGTTGCGAGTCATAAATATTTTTCCTATACCTTGACAAAAAAACAATTTTTTTAGTATGTAATTGTTAGTATGTTGCTAGATGTTAAAATAAGACTAGGCTAAATTTTGGCACACCATGTCAATCCATTTAAGAGCTCAGCCTTATCATGTAATGGGGAGGTAAGATATCATACTTGGTCATGATTTGTTGATAGAATAAATATCAATACACATTCTCCAGGAGTTATCCTTGTTTGACACCAAGAGGGTAGCATGGAGAAAGACCTCAAGTTCTCATGGGCAAAGCTTTTATGAGGACACCCTCAATTCAGCTTTGGGTTTTGGCGTGACAGTCAGGTTTTTATAACACAGAAGCTTTGTTAATATGGAATACACTAGATTTTGGCATGTTGAGAGTGTCTCTGGTAGGTAGACCAGGAAGTCTCTCAAGAGTATACAGATGAGAACCACGACTTGGTGATCATCTTTTTTCTCCTAAAAAAAAGTTTCTCAAGATTATATTTTAAGTTAATCAAGGAGAGTGGTTTTGGGTGGAGGGATATCTCCAGTTGGAAAATGGGATTGAAACTTCCTTAAGTAACAGGATACACATGGTGTCCTGTTCCCTGAGTAGCTCTCTCTCCCTTGACCACTATGTTGGTGATGTGGGTTCAATACTTTGTTCGAGACATGGAATCGAGTTCAATTATGGCTAGAATGAGTTTTTTAGGATAGAATATAATTCTGTGGCCATTGTGCTTACACATCGGAATCTTTGCTCACCCTCAATGCATCCGGTAAATTTTGTCAACAATCCTCTACTTTTGTCCAATTCAGTCCTCAAACTTGGTTTGATTTCCCACTACTTTTTATTATTTTAATTTTTTATATGGTAACATGAAGGAGAGAAAATATTGATGTAGAATCATGATAATTATTTTAATTGATAAGCTACTGATCGCAGATGAAGAGGACTGCCAATGAAAAAAGACTTGAAAGAGGGAGGACCGTCCCGTTACAAAATAAAGTTCTATGACTAAGTTGAAAAAGTAATATAGTTGAAGGATCATTGTCGAAATTTTTTATTTATTAATATTGCAATGAGATGGATGAAAGAGAACATGTTGACATGTGCGCTACGTTAGCATTTCAACTGGAAAACCGTTGATCACCATTTAAGATCATGTTTGACAGATAATAAAAGTTGGAGAACCATTATATTATAAAGTAAAAAAGTTTGATGATCGAGTTAGAATTATGAATATAGTTAGAGGGTCATTACAGAAAATGATATATTATCCATGGGGATGACGTCGTATTGCAGAGTATGACTGAAGATGAAAATGGAATATCATCCATGGGGATGGCATCATATTGCAAAATATGACTCCAGAGTAATCGGGCCTAAGCAACATATGTGAAGGGATTTGCTTATCTACCTAAGAAATGGAAAGGAGTCTTCTGCTTTAAGCTTGTGGCAATCAATGACAAAGGATGATATGACGTTTCGTTCACTGCAATTATTATTCACAATCTACGATGTGGTTTGCTTTTTATACTTATCGGAGGGGAATTGGTGGAGAGTCAATGAAGACTAATAACTTTTCAGGTGATCTTTAAAAACATATGGGTCTTCACTGTCATCATCCACGTTCATTTAGTGGTTCAAATGGTTCCTGAAAACCTAATGGTTCATTCAATGACATAGTCTGAGTACCCTTTATAGGCATTCTCATGAACAAAGAATATGACCACATGGTGTATTTTGAAGCTTTCCAATCATGAAGCAGAACATTTAGTAGGAGAGCTAATGCTAAGTTATTAACTTGAAAGTTTGTCATCAGATTCAACTATTCATAATGAAATTTAAGTCACTATATATATATAAACACCCAATTGATGCAGAGCACAAATAATAATCACCAAACTAGGAGAGCTAATGCTAAGTCATTAACTTGAAAGTTTGTCATCAGATTCAACTATTCATAATGAAACTTAAGTCACTATATATATATAAACACCCAATTGATGCGGAGCACAAATAATAATCGCCAAACTAGGAGAGCTAATGCTAAGTTATTAACTTGAAAGTTTGTCATCAGATTCAACTATTCATAATGAAACTTAAGTCACTATATATATATAATATAATAGATAGATAGATTACGGATCCAAAATGCTAATCAAAATATCCTATTGAGAGAGAGAGAGAGAGATAGAGAAAGAGAGAAATAAAAATTAAGGATCCAAAATGCTAATCAAAATAACTTATTAAAGGAAACAAAAGAAATAAAAAATTCAACAATATTTTTTATTTCAGCTGCATATATTGTAGTCACGTACAAATCACCTTTTTCCCCCTTATCCAAACCAACCAATGAGGACAATACAAAAAAAATGTTTCTTTTCAAATTATATAATATATTTTTTAAAAGAACTAATCCAAATCTAATAGTTAAGGAATCTATGTTGGCTTTACAGCATTGTTGCTATAGACAGATGTTAACAAGGCACCTACAAGTACATGAAGAAAGTTTGTTTTTATTATCATAATGAAGTTGTAGATATATTACAAAATACAAATTAAAACCATTTATAAAAGATGATCTTATTTTTTATCCAAAGTGTGTAAGTGATATACAGATATTTGAGGTTTGGATAATACTCTGATGCGAGTCTCTTTTGAGTAATGAAAATATTTTGTACTAACATTGTATACAGGCATGTGCATATTTTATATTATGTTCATTCCTGCAATGTTAGTCATGTTTCATTGCTAGAGAATACGTTTGAAGGTTTGCTACAATAATAGTTGAAGCGATAGAGCAATTCATAATGTTATCCTTATAATTGTTGTCAAAAAAGTTTGTCGTAGAACTCTTCAAGAAAGTTTCCAGTAAAAATATACTATGAAAATTTTGTGCCGAAAAATGGCAGTTTCCATCAGTAAAAAAATTGTATCTCAGACAATGTAGGCATGCGAAAGCTGGCATAACACTGTATAATATATCCATCAGGCATCAACAGTTAGATCATTATTTCCTTTCACTATAAAGACTTCAACAGAAAATATTTCAAGGTTTCTTTGTTATAGTAATATGCCCTTGAACTTTCTAGTAGCTTTTTTTCTTTTTCTTGCTAAACATCCGTTATATTTACTTGTAATTTAATAGATCAAATGAGGCCAGGGCAATGTATGAGAAGCTTCAGTCCCATCCAAATGTCCAAGTGAGCAAGAAAGCGAGGCAGTTTGTTTTCAGCTTTCAGGTAAATTAAAATGACCTATCCATGTTTTTATTGGCTTTTGTTTTGGATTCGGACAGTTGCCAAAAATTGCCTTCTTTTAATTTGCACCTCAACTCTATCCCACTTGAAATATGTAGTTACTACCAAATAACATTAGAGATGAAAAAAAAAATTCTTTTGCCTAACCAGTTGAATCATTTCGTCTTGGACAGGCTATGGACATGATGAAAGTGACAAGCTCATCTACTCCACGAAGAACTGGCTACGAGACCTATTTTGATGCGTTTGTCGAAAATAAAGATAATTACACCTCTACTGAAGAGGAAGAAAGCAGAAGTGCACTGAGCCAAGGTCTCCCATACTTCATGCTTCTATTATCACCTATACTCATTGTGCTGCTTCTCGCTGTAAGAAAATCGTTTCATATGTAAAAATTGACTGCAGCCGAGAAATGTACTCCTTTTTTTTGTTTCTCTCACAAGGAATCACAATTCAAAAGATGAGTGCTTCTATATCCAGAATGATCAGACCTGTCTAAATACAAAATACGTTCACTGAAATATTTTAGATATTTTGAGTTCTCTTTTTGAGATCCTGTTTTTCGGATTCCATTCCATTGTCATCAGAGGGCACCTTGACATATGTTTTTTCTGTCTTCTAATTTAGACATTTGCAGTAGTGATACTTCGCGTACTGCTTCAGATATTTTTTTTGTTCCGTTGTCTGTCCTAGGATATATTTTAGCTTCGAAAGGGTATATTTATAGCCAAGCGAATTGCCTGGACATATTTTGCATCATATTAGCTGCGGGGTTCAATGTGGGGGAATTGAGGCCCAACATTTAGGTCTCGTTTGGTTGAGGAACCGGGCGGGAATCGCGATTTTATTTTGTCCGATTCCGTCAAACACCGCTCCGAAATCGAATTTCGAGACGAGAACAAAGCTGGTGGAATCAGGGTCATGTAACCCCGATTCCACCACTTCTGTTCCACCTAAAATGGTGGAACCGGAGGCTTTTTTTTTGGGAACATCACGTTGACGTGATGTTTATTTTTTTTCAAAGTTTATTTTATTTTTTTTTCTTTTCTCTTCACACAATATTTTCACTATAATAAATTATTTAATAGATATAAAATAATTTTAATAAGTGTTTAATATAATATTATTTATTACCTATTTTTTCATTAATAAATTTTAATATTTCATTAAATATAATTAATTTAAAAAATGATTTTTTATATTTAAATAATATAATTCTTAACAAACTTTTTCCCATAAAATTTTTTATTTTACAATTTTATTTTAATTAATAATAAAATTATACTTTACAATTATAATAATCATTTTTAATTCAAAACTCATCCAAAATTCATCCATCACATCTACTTTTTCCCATCACATCAATCACCTTATTTCTCATCATCAAATTTCACTCCAACCAAACACACTCTAAACTAATTTGTCAATTCAACTATGCATGTGAAACTTAAGAGGAACCGCGATTCTGTTTCCAAATCACCCTTTAAGAAAACAACCTTGTTCATGTGATCTTCTGATTGAAATTTTTCTCGACCCATTAAATTTTGGGATGTCATATTCTGATCGAAAACAAGAAAAAGGCAGCAAATGTTTCGTTGCTGCAAGGTTGAGAGGATGGAGCTTTTATTGTGGAAATCAACTCTGCAGGAATTGTAACGGGTAAAATTTGTTGTGGTCTCATGTAACGTTACAAATCGATCGGTTATGCTTTCATAGTTAAATCCTAAACTTATCATGATTTCATAGTTAAATCCTCCCCTCAAATTTCACCAGAAAGTTTGTAAAATTACTTTCTTATTATTTTATCTCTACTCTTTTAATATAATAAAAAGTTATAAAAAATAAAAATATTGCCATACTTATTATTTTTATTCTAAATATTTTTATTTTAATAAAAAAGCAAGGACAAAATGATATTTGTTAATTATTAAAAATTAATATAACTTTGAAAAAAAAAACTTAACAGAAGAATATAAGCAATAATCTTAATATAGATTAATCTGACTTAATCTGACTATTAAATTTGTGCAGTAACACATTCTTTTTTTTTCCACAAAATAAATTATGGGAATCAGTCAATCTGAATTGAATAATTTGAATTCAAAGGAGGATTCAATTCCAAAGTCCAAACCTCGTGCAGGGGTCACGTGCATGTGATTACTTCTTGTCAGTGGTAGTAGCCGTTGCGACTTGCGACGCATCACTTGGGAAATTTAAATGCTTTTGTTGCACAAACAAAACTTTATAAAGATTATTACTGTAAACCCACTTTGCAATGCATTCTGTTCCAATTCAAACTCTTGGATCGATTCCATTGCAAAATAATAAGACGAGTAAAAAAAAAAAACAAAATGGAACTTTAATGTTCTTGCTTAAACTGCAGAGTCATGAGCTTAATTAACAGACCTTTCTGGTCCGTTTGGTTTAAGATTATGATTATAAATGAATTCTTATTCTCATTTTAATTAATCAAGAAGTCTTGACTTTAACTCACAAGAATAAAAAGAAAATGGGATCGGCTTGTTCGATATTTTCATCGGGCACAAGCTCAGATGAGTTGAGGAGGTGGGAATAAAAGTTATTATTTTTAGAAAAAACAAAAAGTTGACTCAGTTAATTACGAGGTAAAAGAAAGTAATTTGAGCAAGGTGAAAAAAAAAATGATATATTTTTTCATAAGCACCTGAGTTTCAAATATGCACATAACACTATTACCAGTGCAGAAGTTGTATAGTATTTTAGTGAAAGTTGACTCGATCAATTAACGAGCGTGGTTAAGAAGAAGTAATCCCGAATTTGAACTCTGATAAGAAAAAAATATTATACCGTGAGAGAGATCGTATATATATATATATATATAAAGTTCATTAATTTGAGTTTTGCACGCAACTTGTCGAATTAAGCTTTCGGCCACCGGCCATGCATGTCCCTTTGAATTGCCATCTTGATCTTTTGCCAACTTTTGAAGCCGCCGACGTTCCCCAACTCATTCCTTCATGAGAAACTTTGAGAGAGAGAGAGACCAAAGAAATGGTGGATGTGTGTTTTTTTTTATGTGAAGTGGTGGGGGGTGGTGGATCCTTCTTTTTGTGCATGTGTGACTGTGTGGATGATGATGAAGAGGAGGCAAAAGCAGGAAATATTTGGTTGCTTTGGTAGGGTCCATGATGAAGCATCATCCATCTCTTTCCTTTCTTTTTGATTTTTCTCATCTTTTTCTTTCACTTTTTTGCCGACCAAACAGTTTGAAGAATTAAATAATCAAAATATTTGTCTCATGTAATGTTTGCGTAGGCATACAAAAGAATATATATACATATATATTATTTGTTCCATTTGAGAAGATACAAGGCCACTTTCATCTACTTGCCCCTCTCGGCCTCCCATTCAATTTGCTTGCACCAAGAGGGGGAAAGGGCCCTTTGTCTAGGTTTTAATTAATGGAGGTCTAGTAATTGGCCGTGGTTGTATCATGTGGACTTGCATACCATGTTTTAGGTCATTAATGCTTAAGATATTGTATGTTGTTCTAGAACCATCAACATTAACATTCATTTAATTTTATGATGTGCTGGACTAAAGTCAATATAGCGTAGATAGATGCAAGTGAAACTATGAAAGAGTAAATTTAGTATTTCTTTATTTATTCTGAGAAGTAATTAATTTTCTCTGTGATATGAATAATACATGTATATTATACTATTATATGTTAATGCAAGCAATATTATCAGGTAAATTGATGATATCCTATCAAAAGAATACTATATACAATAAGTTAATACCCGGAGGTGATGATGGAACGAGAGCGAAAATCTCGGGAGACAAGGCATATATTTATACTATAATTTTTAAAAAAATATATAGTTAATAATTAAAAAATTGGGAAGGGCCAAGCTCCATCTAAGTGAATGTAGCTAAGTCGGTGGTTCAAGGACCATCTCGTTATAAACTAAGTTTAAAGATCGAGTTGAAAAGAAAAAGATAACTAAAGTTTAAAGATCGAGTTGAAAAAAAAAATACTACCCGTGAACTTATCATACTTGCAATATCTAAACCTATCTTAACTAAGTTCCATGGTGATTCAAACTGCAACACTCCAACTCAATCAAAATATTATTTGTTTTGAACTTTCGTGAATAAGTGAAGGAATAGCTACATATGAGTCTATAATCATTTGTGTATTTTGTTCATATGAAATTATTCAATAAGACCACCTTGGTGGTCGTCACAATCTTCCTCTTATAAAAAACTTATGTCTTCGTTAAGGAGGGTCCATATTGACGCATAGCTCATGTTTCCTACATAACTCAAGTGAGCATGTAAGATCAACTCAAATACTATTCTATAACACTCTCACCAGCTCAATCAAAATATTATTCGCTTTGAACTTTTGATCCACATGAATTTAAAACTTGTCTTGATAGATACAAAATGTAGCTAAATATAAGCTAACGATCACTTCCTTATTTTACTCATATGAAATTATTCAATCAGACCATCTTTAAATCTAATGTCGTTACACAAACCACTTGTAAGTTAATTAAACTATTCATTCTATATGGGCGAAGGGTAATTTGTTGATCTAAACAATGATAATTGAATGCAAATTCATCAACGCACTTGGGATATTGTTTTTCTTGTTTACGAACAAATAATCTAATGATGACTTCTACCCTAAACAAATTTTTTAAACAAAAAACACGCTATTTATTATGATAATAATTAATATAGAGGCATTTTTTTCCATTTACAATGGAAAACTTTAATGTTCACGAGTGCATGCGTCAATATTATAGAGGTAATAATTATGCTGGCCTTTACAATTATTGTGTCCATCAGCTCATCATCCTGTAAGAAAGGAAGGTCACTTTTGCTCGAAAGCAGCAAATCATATCGAAAGATTCGAAACAATGCAAGCCATAAAACCTAAAAAGAGTTGTACACACGGCAAGCTATCCATAAACCCTAAAAAACGAGTTGTACGCATGTCAAGCAATCCATAATTAAGTTTCACGGTTTCGCCAGCAAAGAATACTAGAAGCATGCGAGGGATCATATATACATAGTAGAAATGAATTGGAATGCAAGAATGGGTAGTCACCGGTTTGAATTATGCGCTACAAAATTCGTATGAAATTGCGAATGAATATTGACGACGGTCGGAAATGATTCGTCGAAAAATTCTTTTTTTTTTCTTGTAGCATGCTAGAAGTTTTAATTATGTCTCCGATATAATGTTATATAAAAATACATAGATGTGAACTTAGGATACGTGACTCTGATATCACACATATATATATATTAACTAAAGTGAGAAAATTATTTTTTTAAATACAAATCTCGTTGGAATTTGAAATCTGGTTCTCCAATCTTATTTTGATATCATGCAATATTAGATAGACCATTTTCTTTAAAAAACTTTAATCGTCAAGAAGAGCAATATCTTTATAATTATAATAATTACCCCTTTCGAGCCTCTAAAAAAATAATATAATAGAAACAAATACCTAAGAAAAGAGAACCGATCGGGTATTGTTAAAAGAAAACGAAAAAAAAAGTAAATAATATTTCATTATCTACTTTTCAAGTTGGTTGGCAAAGTTGTCATGCAAGAATGTGTAGCGGCGACTTGTGTAGTAAACAATCATTAGCGACGGATAAGAAAAGGATTTGAGACAAAATTTTATAATTTTCTTGAAGGACAAAATTTTCTTAAAATGTTAACGATGGATGATATGGATTGTCATGTTGATACCAACGGATTATATTTTAAAATAGTCCACAAGCCACACTCAAAAGATTATATCTCTTATTAATGGCTTAAGTTTTTAAAGTTGATAATTGTAATACGTTGAGCATATTCAAAAGTTTATTAACTAGTTTTCTTTTATTTGTAACTCATGGAACCATATTAACTTTTTGGCTCCGTAGATTATGAAACATTAATGACACATATTATCAAGACCCAACAATATTACAATTCTACCTCACATATATTATCAATGTTACTATTGATCATCCTTGTTCCTTATCCAATTATTATTATTATTATTATTATTATTGTCGCTGTCATTATTAATTGTTAGAATAATCATTGAGATGAGGGTTAGGACTTAGGAGTGATCAGTCACATAGACAAGGACAGAATGTGCTCGTAGAAGCATCTATCCATTAAATTTAATTTGTTTAGAAAAAAATAAAATAGCTGATTGAATACAAGAAAAAAAAACATGGGTCGACTGTCCACCAAAACAAAGAAACAATATAAAAGGAAATTCAAATAATGGTCAGAAGAAGCTCAAGTTTGTCAAGGAGCTTCTTTCTCATGCATGCCGGGACCTTTATTTATTATTTATTTTCTTGGATGAAACCAAACGCCATTGGTATTTTAATTGGAATAGGAGTACATGATATTAATTAATTTATTTGGAGAGAGTACACAAATTTCGTGACCCTTTTTATGCTGCATAGTGGAGGATCCAATTCAATGTGCTAAATGGCAATAAAGGAGAATCCCTCCTCCCCCCACCATCTCCGAGTGCATGTCTCTATCAGCTATCCCATTGTTTAATAATAATAATAATAATAATAATAATAATAATAATAATAATAATAATAATAATAATAATAATGCAACAAAGGAAATAACTAGCAGAGAGAAAAGAAAAGCAACATAAGCAATGACTAATTAATAGTGATTATTTGATTTTGCAAGATGGAATGATAGATTATAATAATTTTTGGAGGTGCTTGCCATTGGAACTTGTGCTATTAGGATTAAAAATTAACTTTTTACTGTCAAGGTAAATTATTCTTTTTTTTTTAAAATTTAAACATTAATGAATGCCAAGATTCATGTCTTTCTCAATAAGGATAATTTTCTACAAATTATTATTTTATCATTTTTCCAATATTCAAAAGGCATTATCTATAGCATTGTTTTTTTTTATCAATTTCAAAAAAATGTGGGGAAGGTGGGCGATGCCACCCTTTCGAACATCACCAACTCCAAGTTTTCCTTTCACCTTCTTGCCTTCTTCATCCTCTCTCTCTCTCCCCCCCTCCCTCCGTCCCTTGCTTGCCTCACCATCCATTCAAAGGTGACCACCACCAAGAAGCAAACAAGAACCAGAGGCCACCTTCGTCTGCATCATCATCTTCATCCTTCTCTCTCTTACAGCTCTTCCATGGTTCAGAGGACAGCACCCTGCAAGCCTGCGGCTCAGCCTGCGAAGCCTGAGAGGAGGCACCACCAGCCCTCCCATGGCAAGCTCCAAGGAGGGGGAGATGCCAAGGCGAAGAAGAAGGTCGTGCCTATCGAGATCACCGACCTCGAGCTCCAACACGTTCAGGTTTCCAATCCCACAGTTGAGAAGAGGCCCCTTCCTCCTCCTCGTCCTCCTGCTGCAGCCGACAAAAGACCGATCTTGGTGCCAAACTACATGAGGCCTACGAGGAGCTCGGATGCAAGGAAGGAAGGGCCGATCGGAACAAAGATCATAAGCAGTTCAGGCGCAGGGGCTCTGCAGCCAGGCACGGCAAGAAACCATCTTGCAGTCGCTGCTGCTGCTGAGAAGAAGAGCAACCATAGGAGCTCGAACACCTCCTCTTCCTCCCCTGCTGCTTCTGTTCTGAAAGCTGCAAGAGTCCTGAAAAGAAAGGCTACCTTTAAGGCAATAAAGCTTGCTTCAAAGAAGGCGGCGGGGCCTTCTCTACCTCAGAAGCGAAGCGTCAACAGGGCCACCTGCTCCTCGACATTGAAGGACTCGAAGTTCCCCGTGGCTTTGGACCTCAACCCCGGAGGGACAGACGCCGAGGGGACCTCGGTCATGAAGGTCTGCCCTTACTCGTACTGCTCTCTGAACGGCCACGCGCACGCGCCTTTGCCTCCCCTGAAGGGGTTCCTATCATCAAGAAGGAAGCTGCTCAGAGCCCAAAGGAGCATGAAGCTGAAAGGGCTCACTCCGTTCAGAAAGCAAGGACCAGGGAAGGGCGCTGGGGATATGGACACAGGACAGGCAGCAGTTACTAGGACTCGATCCGGTCGGGAAATGGCGTGTCTGATCGAAGAATTGGCCACTGATTTCTTTGTTGAAATCTATACAAGACCAGAAGAACAGCAAACAGAAGCAGTGACTGTGGAAAGAGCATCCCAAGATAGTCCAGAACCAGACGTCATTGATCAGGCTATAAGAACCGAAGATGTCATGGTGGACTTCAATTCTGAAGATGATCATGATTCAAGCCTCATGGATGAGATTCATGCAGATGAAAGATTTGGAGGTGATGTAGACCGAAACAGTGACATCTCAATTGAGGAGTTGGAGATGATGATGAAGTTTCTGGAATATGTGAGCTGTGATCAGCGAGACGGAGCTGACAAGGTGAAAGAATCAAACACAGCACCAGAAGAATATGAAGACCCGGATCATGAATCTCCTGCTGCACATGGATTGTTGAAAGCTATTGATGTCAAGGAGGCCGGAACAAAGGTGGAAGAAGCTGATGATTTCTTGGAAGAGGATGCCGATCAATTTCCAGATGACAAGAGCGTCTCCTCGGCCTACTCTTGGGGCAGTTTCTGTCCAACATTTGATCTATTTGAAAATGAGAATCCAAAGGATGAATCTTCACTTGAGCCAGAAAGTACTCTTGCTTCAGAAGTGAGAGCTGAAACTGCAGCAGAGCTATACTGTAAAGAAGAGGAAGAAGTTTTCAAAGTCAGTGCTGAATCTGATGGCTCTGAAGGAACTGATGCTGAAGCAAATATCAATGAGTTTACTGATCTGGGATTACTAGAGGAGAAGAACACTGGTGATGAACTGTTTACTGAAGCATGCGACAAGAAGTGCTCAGACTCGGGCATTTGTCAAGAGGTTTATCTCGAAGCAGAAGGTAGTAGCAGCGCGGAACTGGAAGACACAGAGGAGTCATATGATAATTTGAAAGATGACGATGACAATCATCATCTTCCGGCCGGTAGCAAGAGACTAGGGAATAAAAAGATCATGAAAGATGGAGAATTTGAGGATGAACAGAACAATAGAGGGCTGATCATAACGAGAAGAGCGGCTACAGATGAGTCGGATGATATGAAGGATTTCAATCCACGGGCACCGAATTTCCTCCCGGAGGTACCTGATCCTGATGCAGAAAAGGTTGACCTCAAGCATCAGATGATGGATGAAAGAAAAAATGCAGAGGAGTGGATGATAGACTATGCACTACAGCAGGCTGTAACAAAGCTGGGCACAAGAAGAAGGCAGAAGGTAGCATTGCTGGTTGAAGCTTTTGAAACAGTTGTACCAATGCCTTTACATGAGAAAGCACCATCACATGCCGCACCAAGCTTTGCTGATCCGAGGCCTATACAAGCTTGTAACTAATCTGTTGAGTGTCAATTTCTAATGACATATGACTAATGGTATGTATCCATGTCCTAGTATTCTGACACATCAACACTTGTACTTCTGAACGGATGTGCTTGGAGCTAATCCAGTTGTCATGTTGATTATTTGCAGAAACTTGCGATGAAGGGTCAGCCTTGGCTTTTTCTAGGTGTCCTGATTCACTGATCAGACTGGCATAGTTGAGAGATTAAAGCAAATGTCGGAGGATCAAGCAATGTTAAATTGTAAATAAGTGTCTTTTTAACTTAACCCAGTGAGATCATGATGACTTTGAAATTTGAGTGTTGTTACTGATCTATATGTTTATAGTGGAATAGTGATGTGTTATTGATCAAAACTTGTGCTTTATAAGAAAATCTTATGCTCAGGTCATTTTCATGACAACTGCTGTGAAGTTTCTGATACAGCAGCATGTGCATTGCCATTGATCTTCCTCTGCTTCTGCTCGATCTTAGTAAATTTGCTGATAGCAGCATTATGCAAGTGCAGCCACCGCCACAAAAAGAAAAGGAAAAAAAAAAAAGAAAATCTTTTGTCTTGTTTGTTTAGTGCAATTAGAGAGAACCATGGGTAAAACTTTCAAAGAAGAAACAGCTGAATGCAATACTGCTTCGATGAGGCTTCTGGGGGAACTTTTGTAAGAGTCAAGTCAAATTGCTTGTAAAATTTCAAGCAAGACTAAATCTTGTCAACAATTGACCTAAAATAAGATGATAGTTCATAAAACATATAGCTGGTATCTGTAAAGTTAAGGTTTTATCTTGTAGACTTGCTGATAGTTGAACTGGTACCTGATGAAGAAAGAGCAAAAAGTCCTATGTCGAACTGCCGGAAAGAAACCATACTTTTTCCAGAAAATATTATTTTGCTAAATGTAACATTCTCTAGTAAATGTAACATTTTCCAGAAAACCATTCTCCAGCAAAAAAAAAAAAAATCTAAAAGCAACATTTTTCTTCTGTGCCGTTACGCTGCAAACATATGATTTACAATATAGCTTGAGTTTAACAACCTCATCGTCCCAGATCCATATTGACTTTTAAACTCAGTTCCATGCAGCAGAAACTCTGAGTTCCCTAAGATGATCAAAATACGTGTTCTTCACTGGTTATTTTGCGTATCATCTCCCAGTAGTTGCTGACAATGCATCCTCAAGCGCGTCATTTACTGGGTTTTGTACACTTTTAGAAACGTTTGTTCATTTGTTTCAGTAACATAGATGGATAACTACACGGAGGGGGTAAAGTGGTAAACAGTTTGTCTTCACTTAAGAAAGTTTCGAATTCGAAATCAGAATATTTTCATTGCGAGTCTTACCTAGCTAGATATGCATATGAGACGATATAAAATTAATCGAATGATAGTGAATTTGAATATTTATCCGACCACTTAAAAGAGTGTGATGATAATGAAAAAAAACATGGATAACTACATGTTTTTGGTAGTCATCATTTGACCGCTCGAAAACAATATTTCAGCTACATTTTCAGAGTGATCATCATCAAAATGAAAATACTGTGATACAGACTTGGAAGAAAAAGAACCAACAAAGATCAGATACCAAATGGAAATTGCTGAGATCTAAACCAACTTTTCATTTACCCCCAATTATTACGTGTGCTTTACCTTGAGATCTAATGATCTATACATTAACATACGGCTCCATCCCAAATCTCTTGGGTGGTATTCCATCCCCATGTCGATGGCATTTAAGTTCACCTTTGTCTTTGCACATCTGAGTTCCTGAAAAAAAGTTCAGTGTAACTGCAAAAGTTTTATTTGCTGATAACAGATCCATTCTTTGTTAGTCCACATCTGATTGCAACTGCAAAAGTTTTATTTGCAAGTTTAATATATATGCAACAATGATAGAAGGTGTACCAGCAAGATGCTTCAATGGGATACCAGCATCTACAGGTGCAGCACAAGAAACATTAATGGCACAAGGAAGAAGCTAAAAACTAATCAAGGATGTTACGCCCAAAAACATTTAAATATATAAAAGAAGAAATCACTTAATTTGCTTTGGCACCAATGGACAGAGATATACTAAGTTAAACTAATTCTAAATTCTAATTAAGTTATCCACGTAAAAATAAACTAAGATAAATATTCATCCATCAAACGGATGTTCCAAAAAGAGCCATACAAGAGTATTTATAGGATTCTACGTACCCGGTGTCAAATTATTATGGAATCAAATAAAAGGCAAACACAAAAATATGGAAAACTAATACAAGAACTAATGGGCTATACTAAAGACCTAACTCTACAGATTAATAATCCAATGGGCAAAAGGCCCATAAAATTAATCTTGTTCAACATCATTGGGTTTATAAAGCATATAACTAATAGACTTACTAAAAGGAGCTTGTAAAAATAGAGAATCGTGTCGGTTGGCATAGTATGATTAAATACTATGGTTCATTATCACAGCTTCCTCTCTGCACCTCATTGAAGTTAGTTTCAGAACATAGATTTAATAGAAAAAATATAATACCTAAAAGACTTATCTTGAAAGTAAATTAACCCAGATCCATGAGAATCTAGTCTTTTAAAAATATGAAAATCTACATACATAAATTTACAGATGAATATATTCATACTTTCAAGAAATTTTTTTTTGGCAATATAGAAAGTAAATACCTGAAGTATGATAGAAGTGGTAGTATTAGGATGAATGGTCAACATACATGTGCTCTGCAAAGTTCTCTTCAAGATCATCTCAAACGTCTTTTCTTGTTTACCTGTGGACAATTTAAGGTTGATTCTCGAATTTCTAGAAATACTTGTATCAAGGCAAGAGCCAAGAGGTACTATCCCAAATTCTCATGTTGCCAAATCAATCTAATTTCTTTTCACAAGCTAAATTTGTGAGAAAGAATAAAAATATCTAGTTCCATACAGTGAATTATTTTCTGGGTTTATTATAAATGTAGTCAGCTAACAACCATATTCTTTCTAGTTTTCGTTTTTGATGTAAACACTTTTTTCTACAAGGCCTCAGCTAGTGATTCTTTGGTTTCATTCTTTTCATGTAAGCTGCATAGGAAATCAAGCAATAAGCTTGTGTTGAAAATTTAGGACAAAAGAGAAATTGCACACACAGAAAAATACACAAAAGATTTACGAGGTTTGCCCATAATTGAGTTACCTAATCGAACGATGACTAGATGAGGGGATTCATAAATGAATTAAAATCATTCAGACTTCAACCCATAACGAGTTTATATAAACACTCCATTTACACATGACAGAAATTACATTGACTATGAATCTTAAAAAAATAGGACAAATATCACAACATATGGAATTAAATCAATTTCCGAATCATAAACATATTCCAAAATTTCGATCTTGAGCGTGGAGCCCACCACACCACCCAGTAGGGGGATCCCAATTTGAACAAACCCTCCCACCCCTCCTCTCTTCGTTGTCCAATCAGCAAGACCACAAAGCACGAGGATGCTTTCAACTACAGAGTGCGTTAACTATAATTGAGGAGTAGAGTTAAGACTCAAAGTGTTATCAATAATTTGCATTATTAATTAAGGGAAATAAGATTTTTCTTTTTTCAGAAAGGACCACTAAGATAAATAGTGGGGCGTGTTCTTGGCTAATTTCACGTGCAGTTCAAAAGCTAACACAGAATGTGAGTTCTTTACATCAAATTGACAGTAACCACTAACATATGCCGAATAGCGCATAAAGTTAAGCATAGAAGATTCCCACACAGAAAAAAGAAAAAAAATTACACAGAAGTTATGGATGATTATACCACTGTGCCCAGTTTTCAGCTTCCAGATAACCTTTTTTTGTTCCAGCTTTTGGTCCATATACTGCAGCCAAGACAATTGTTTCACCTGAAAATAAGACATGAAATAAACTGGTAAAAAGAAAGTTAAGGATGTTGAACATAGGCACTCACAAAAGGAGGATATTCCATGACAATAATGATGAGTAACACTGCAAAGATCATGGCAGTTCCAACATTTCATGGTGCATATGCTTTTGGTATCCAAAATTGCAGGAAACTTATTTGGCTTACACATCAGCAATATTTCCCACGTAACAAAATTGTCGTTTAAATCATTTCAAATTTGAGACATATCAAGCAATTGAACAAACAAGACAAGCAATCCATATAATACCTTTCCGTCCTCGACAGCATAGCATGAGGACTAAGTCAATGGAGCTTAGGACGCTGTACAGAACATAGCAAATATAATTGTGAAGACAACACAAAATTGCAGAAAGTTAGTTGCAGAGGCAACAGAAAACCAAGGAGTGGAGAATTAGGGAAGAACCTTGAGACCAACGGGCGGGTCCGTGAGCAAGAGAGAGGCCTTCGCTTGTTAGGATTGCGTCCATCCGGGCGCCACGCCGCCTCCGTCGTCCGCTCCTCCAATCGCGCCGCAGAAGATGCGTCCTCGCGGCCGCAAAGTAGTTGCCTTCCCCCCCTCCCTCGCCACTACCGAACCGCTCGCCGCTGCAGGCCGGAGGTTTCACCCCTCTGTTTCACTTCCTTATATTGTTACTTTTCTGGGTTCTGCGGTTTAATGGAGGTTTTAGAACGGGAAAAGCAGAAATAAAAACTCGTCTTTTTTTTTAAATGCAAGTGCTAATTATGATGATTAGAAACATCCTGATATAAAATATGCCGAAGGGAGGTTATCCTCTCAAAAAATATCATCTGCATTAGATCTTGTCTTTCGAGGCGAACAAAGTCTGCAGCATGATTAATTTGTCTAGGACAGTGTTTACATTGAAAGTTAAAAAAAGTTAAGAGATTCTATATTTTCTTCGTGAAGTTTCATCGCTTTCAAGGAACATTCAGTCTTCTATTGATTATGTCGATTAAAATGGAGGAGTCCAATTCCAACAAAATGTTCTGCAATCTAAATCTCTTGTCAGTTCGAAAACCCCAAAAGACCTCAAAAATCTCAGCGTGAAGAGTCGACGTAACTTTGCAAGCAATGGAACATGCACAAATGATCTAAATATGAACTAAACCAACCAACGTTGATCCGTTCAACTGAAATAGTTAGTAGTTTGAACAAACAATAAATCATTTCTTTTCTATCTTAAAGTAAAATATGTTTACTCTATCTTTTTTATTTTAAATTAACTAAACGTTAATAATTTTGAATGTCGAAGACCTCTAGTACATGCAAAAAAAATGAACTAAACTTTAAAACCTCAATTTCAACTTTTTTCTATTTAACAAATAAAAGTTTAGATTTATTCGTAATAAATAGAAAATTTACTGCATGTTTTTTCCTATGATCCATTTGTCATGGAAAACTATATTTGAATTGTAAGTAGGATGAAAAAGAAATAAAATAAAATAAAAGCCTAATATCTACCTCAGACGTTTTCATATTGCAACCAAATGAATTTTCAACTATACATAAACAAGCTATTATCAGATACAAAAGCATTTGAAATGAGGGCAATGAATGTGTAGTGCATTCATTTAATTTGAAATAGTGTTTTGATACAGGTATTGTTTTATATATATATATATATATATATAAAAAGAAGAGGTTGAAGAAACATGTGAAGAAAGGAAGAGAGAAGAAATTGTGTAACTTGTTAGTATATTCTTTTCAAAGGGAGGAAATTATTTCAATTGACCAAAATGAAAAGAGAGAGAGAGAGACTCAAAATATGAAAAATGAATTGTGAAAAAGAGAGAGAAAAGATCAAAAGATGAGAAATGAATTGTCAAGGGAAGACGAAAAAAGATCAGTGTATTAAAAGAAGAACATGACAAAAAATGTTCACCCACCCCCAAAAAAAAAGAACATGAATAAAATAAATAAATGATATTATTATGCAAAAAAGGTGAATAAGAAAAAGAAAAAGTTACTCTGACCAAAATTAAGGATCAGAAGAATTAGTTTCCATTCGATCTATCGTTCCGTCTCGCTCGCCCTCTTTTCTTCCTCTCTCTCCGGCGGCGCCTTCTCCGGCGACCTTCCAAAGCTTCAAGGTCATCAATTCTCGTCGTAACCGGTAACAATCTCTTGCGTCCTCTCGAGATCTTACCGCGATTTCATTAGCGTAGCTTCTTCAGGGAAAAAGGGGGAAAGATCCTTCTTTTAAGAAACCTCTTGGTCGGCTGCTGAGAGGAGAACTGTCGGAAGGATTCGATCGGCATGGCGACGAGGCGCAGCGTTCAGTACTCCCGCCTTCCGGGCAGCGACTACGACGATGCGGATTACGGCAGTGGGATGATGAAGGAGGAGGACCTTCGGTTCGCTTACAATCCGAAGGCTCTGGACAGGGTCCCGTGGAAGTCCATCGCGCTCGCGCTCTTTCTTCTTGCCCTGGGAATGTTGCTTCTGATCCTGGCCTTCTTCGTGTTCACCGGCCACATGGGCGGCGACCGATCCCAGGCGTATGGATTCTTGACGCTTGGTATACTCGCGTTTCTTCCTGGTACGTTGTATTTTTTTTTCTGTTCTTCCTTTCCATATGATCCATTATTCTGAAGCTATCTGTTGTATGTGGTTATTTGTGAAAATTAAGTGGGAAAAAATTAGAAATTGACTATGCACCGTTAGAGTTCTCTTCAGTATCAGTTAGAGATGGTAGACATACAGCTGAGCAGCTACATATTTGTGAATGAAATTATCCTTATAGGAACATGGTTTCGTCTTCTTCATTTCACCAACAGCTACACGGAATTGTATGTTTTGGTGTAATTTGGTATGGCAATTCGTGTACTAATGCAGAAAGGAACATTTTTTTAATATCAAAATGCATGATGATAGGGAAGTACATGAGTGTTATCTTGGTGCTTTTTTCCTTGACCAAGGATGAACATAAGAAGAAAAAGCAGTACCAATGAAAGTAAGAGGGGAAGCTAACTTCCACCAAAACATCAGCTAAAGGTCACTGATAACATTAACAATTTATTAATGATGATCTAGAAAATGGCCCTCCGCATGACCATTAATGATTCCATTAATGATGATCTACATATGCATATGTATTTGTTGATATAATACCAAAAAGGGAAGAGTCACGGATTTCTTTCATCAATATATATGATATTATGGTTTTTTAGGAGATATATGAGATTATGTTGATATAGATTGTTCTGAGATATGTGATTATTAGTACTAATGATACATATGAAAGATTCATTCTTCCTACTTATTCTGTATAGTGCAATCTTTAGAAAATACTTTAGAGGAACAACAAAACTTGCTAGATATTTTATCACGTTGATATTGATCTAATAACATGGATGCTTTTCTACTGCAAAGAGAAGCATGTAATTGGCCGGCTGAATAACAGGTATAGCATTACTGCCACAGGAGCACTTTGTACCACCATCAATTGACATGCCAATAGAGCTGGTGGCACAACAAGGTTTATCCTATGACGCATCCAAAAAAATAATTAATAGAAGATGGAACTAAAATTAATGCTGCATTTTGAAAACATTCTCTGGCAATGGTGTTGGTGAATGGGTGAGGGTATTTTTGTCATTGGCTTTCAGCTGCAATGATTATCATTTGGATCATTCAGGCAAAAAGATGAAATAAAACTAGGTAATATGCATGGGACCTCCCTTTCACCTTTACTTCCACTTGTCATTTGCGAGAGGAAATTGACACAAAGGGATGATTAAGTGAATCCTGCACCCCATCTATTACCATGAGGGGGTTGCACCAAGGCAACGACCATTTTGTATCATGCTTTTATGTATAGAATAAGATAAATACAATAAATAATCTACCTTATTGTGCTACTTTGTTTATGTGACGTACTGCTATGCATCAGCTTATACATATAAGTGCCTGAGATCTACATATTTCTGTAGAAAGTTCACAGTAAGCTATATCAAAATTAGCTTTATGATAGTTTCATGCCGACTCATTGATGATGGTGAGAATATCTTAGCATATTAAGTTTCTTATTTTGTATTGACATGATCTAACAAATGGGTCTACTATATAATTATACAAAACCTTCAGTTGGTAGCCTATATTTCTTGTCAATCTCTTGCATTCAAGTTCTGCTCACATGGATCCTTTAGGCCACAAGCAATTTTTCTTGTTCGAAACTTATTATTCATAGAATTATTCTTTTCTGCAGGATTTTATGAAACTCGAATTGCATACTACTCATGGAGAGGTGCCCCAGGGTATCGTTTTGCTTCCATTCCTAGTTAGTAAATTTCCCAAATCACTGTTCTTGCGAATGCAGATGAAGCATTTGTGGCTTCCATATAGATGTGTCAATGTTCGACTTGAATCGCTGGTAATCCTGTACTTGATACTGATTGCTTTTCCTGTATATTGCCAATTTCTGAGACATTTCTAGTTGCAAAAAGGCCTAGCAAGACTTGTTCAATTTAATTGTCATAAAGTTGCATGGCAATCTCGTGAATAGAGAGTTCAGTATAGTGATTCTTTGTCCACTGAGATGACACTGTGAAACGCAAAGAAAAAAGAAAAAGCAAATACGACGGCAAGAGATGTTGACCAGGGATTAGATTTGGATTTTACATGCTTTGTTTTTATGATATATATTCCTCTTTTTGATGATGTATTCCTCATTATTGCTATTTTTCTACATACAGAGGTCTAGTTTCTATCATCTATTTCTTTTCCTAAGTATTCATGGTTGAAATAAGAGGATAAAGGACCTTTTTTATCCTTCTGGTTTTAAACTTAGCTCATCAAAATGTAAATGCAACAAAAATCTACTGGTATTTTGGGCATCATCATTCATCCTAGCTAGATCGTAAAGCACCATAAAATTAATCAATATTTGTGAAATCAAATATGCGAGTATTTTCCACTAACCGTAAAACATATGATTTAATGAATATAATTTATTGAAGGGTAAAATTTTCAATTGTAGGATAGTGACGCACGTATGGACCCATGAAGAGATTGATTTTTATCATGGCATATGTGAACTCTTAAACGAGTGAAAGTGGATGGAATGTTTCTTATATTGAACTTTAAAATTGAATAACAGGACTCCTTTCTTCAAAAGACGAGAATAAGATTAAGATTTTATATGTGCTCGCCGTATTAACTCAAACGTTACTAAGTGACAATCTAATTTTCGTCTTTTTTTCGTTTTTTAATTTTAGACAAATAAAATATGAAATAATATAAAAAAATTATGTAATGACAACAATAATAAAAAATATCATTACTTTACTATCATAGTTAACAATATTAATTTACTCACGGCCGTGTCGACATAGCTCAAAACGAAATCCCCCCATTCTTTTTCTGCGTATTCTGCAATGTGCTCGCTCGATCTTGTCGCTCATCTCACCGCAGCCACCGTCCTCGACATTAGCAAGGGCGCCGCCTGGGGCACTCGCCGTCGTTTGATCGACGCTCGCTCGCCGCTGCAAAAGCTATTAAGATAGGGCGTTTTCAGTTCGTACTTCAAAAATATATATATATATATTTTGAAGCATAATAAATATTTTATCCCTGGAATATGTAGCTTCGTACTATGGTGCTATTTTTTTTTTAATATGGATTTGGATTAAGACGGTCAAAGTTTAAAAAATACGAAATCACTTCAAATTGATAAAATTATCGTTCTTAACCTTGCGACAAGAATATAAATATTCTTCTATTCTTTTTAACTTTTTAAATCATATTTTAATAAAATATTATTATATTAATATTTTACTATTATTATAATATTAAACGACAATTTTATATGATAAATATTCCAATTATATAATATTATATTTTCAAAGGTTATTTTCTTTAAATCAAAGTAAAGATAGAATAAGAATATGTTTATTTTTTTTAGAAAATTCTATTAATTTATTCCTTTTTATTTTATCCCGTTTCCAACGGCCCAAGTGGTTATAACCCGTTGAAGCATAAAGGTATAATCAGGCATGAACACATCCAATTCTTTTGGAGAAATACACCCGCGTTGGTATTCTAACACTCAAAATATGCTCTAAAAAAAGGAAAAAAAAAAAAGAAAGCATATGCTAAAGAAAATCAAAATAAATATAATACAAACCGTACAAATCAATATTCTTACATTAATTACACACAACGTCCAAATCATAAATGAAACCGCGTTGACATTAAACTGTCGTTCACTTTAACGCCATTCTTTTAATCACTCAATGAACTGACATCTATAGACTGATGACAGACAATTCATAAGAAATATAGACTCTTACTCTGTAAAGATATCACAGAATTTTGATTCAAAAGAGCATTAAATTGGCACCCATAAACTGATGACATTTCATAAAGAATTAATATAGACTATCACTTTCTAGAAGTATCACATAAATTTGATTCAGAAGAGACTTTGTGTGGAAAAGCAATTAACATAGTTGTTCTCACGAATGAGTTATGGTGAAACAAAATTTTCCGCTACTGCTGCATAAAATGAAATTTCACTTCACTGTTGTGCCCTCCATGAACAAAAGGCAAGGAAGAGTAGAGGGGATACATTTCCACTGGCTTCAAAATATACTGAACCTGACTTTATCTTATGCCGTGGAGCACAAATCAAGGCAAGTCTTCATAAGCAAAAAAGCATCTAGACGGAAGCAATTAAGAATTCACATCGGTCTTTGCCCTCTTCTTTCGGCGATGATTTCTTTTCTTTTTGGAAGAGCCAGTATCCAACTTCTGCTTCTTACCATCCTGATCTGAGGTGACTGATTTCCGTTTCTTACTTTTCTGTCCTTTTAAGGAATGATTCATATCCTGATCTTCCTCTTCAACAGAAGGGTCGTTATTAAGTGCCCCATCATCATCGTCGTCGTCATTGTCATCGTCATCGGAACTTAGAACTAGATCCTCAACCACATCTTCATCTGCGAACTCATCTTCATTTTCAGCATGTTTTTTCTCTGTCTTCTTCTTCTCCTTACTTACCCCCCTGAGAAAGAATATTCAGTCATAGTTATAGCATCAGCGTGGCTACACAAGAAGCAGTGTCCAAGCATAAACGAAACATACTTGATTTTCTTCTGAGGCAGCCATGATGAACTAAAGGCTGCAACACCTTCTTCAGCATCCTTGTCATTATCTTCATCTATTTCTGGCAGCTTGCTGTGGAAGACAGAAGATTCATCCCCTACCAGAACACTGAAAATCAAAATTCACAACTCATAAGTACTGAATGCGTCCATCAATGGGAATATGGATCCAAAACTTATCTAAATCTAACAACTATTATTTTCAATCTGAGCTTATTTCAGTGATAAACACAAGAGATTTCTTTTCTGGCAGCTTCTTTAAGTACTAAAAAAAAGCACCTCTACAGCAAAAGAGAAGAAAAAAAACCTAGATTCCACCAACGAAGCATCCCTCTGTTTAGCTCTTAGCCGTAATGTGGCAGCATATTTTGTGAGAGGACTTTTTTGTGACTCCTTTTCAGCCTATTGAATACAACGTTTAATCAAAACTTATTAATCAATGTAGTCAGGAGACAAATATGAAGCAAAAGCACATGCCTTAAGAAAAGATGCCGTGGCAGGATCATTAGGCACGAGATCAACTTTGAGACGTTCCGCATTTACAAATTCAGCATTCTTCTCAACCTGGAAAGAAAACCACATAAAGAATGGAGGAACACATTTTCTCTTCTGACAGGTGTTGCATGCATGCTTCTTCATTTTTCCTTTTTGCATCCGTCTTTAATTTCAACATTGCAAAGCTTTCCATAATGCATACCTCACGAATAAGCTCCTTTACTTCTCTTCGGAACCGATCAGCTTTGGTAGATTTGCAAAAGTTTCGCATCCGAACAAGAGGGATAAATGATAGTTCGAAGAAGGCAACAGAATAGCTCCATAAAGCCAAATGTTCGGCAAGTTCCTCAATCACATACTGAATGCAAGCTTCTTGAAATGCACGGGTTTTCAATGTTGCCTTATCGACCTGCCATGCAAGACATGTCACATACTTTGACAACTCAGATTTTCAGGTCATCTAAAACAGTGAACTTTACCTGCTTAACATTTAGCAAATTGATTGCTTTACCAACACCTCCAGCTGGGGGACTATTCAATTCTTTCATTTCAAGCATATCAAGAAGAAGAGAAGACACTGGAATAAATGTACCAGTGGCTTCTGCAATACGGTTTAGCATTCTTATGCATCGAAGCCTAAGTGGAAAATATCGAGAGGTTGGTACCAATGATGCCACCCCATATATTATCTGAGTCAGTGGATAAGCCAGGGGCCGGAAATCAGCTTCAGAATTATAAGTGCATACGACTCCAGTCCAAAGCTCAAGGCAGAATATGAACTGCCAATCATATACCTTCTGATATGATTTCTACACAAAAGGAAAGAAGCAAGAAGGTGAAACATCACATGCGATAATAGATCAAGCAAAACATAACCTATTGCATGGTTTTCTTAACGATGATTCCAGTTGCTGCTTACAGTCGACTAAGCATTAAACAGAGTTATCAGTAAGTTTATTATCAAGAATATCAGATACAACAGAGGTTTCCAGTTTCCACAATTTTCATTCAAGCATTTTCTTTCTCGAGAGTGCATTCTTCATATCTGTGGTTCATTCACCTTTTCAGATTTGCCACTTCTGAGATGGTAATAGCACAATCATAAACAGCCATGAATTACTCATATCAATGTCAAAATCGCGATTTAAATCGTAGAATCGGCCGCTTTTACGATCCTATCAGAGAAAACCGAGCTGGATCGGTTGCCAACTCGGTTTTGATCAGCACGAGATAAAATCGCGTGCTAGATCGTAGAATCGGTTGACACGGCGTGATGCCGTGCCAACCTTTTTCTTGCACCTCATTTGCCCTAACGTTCTGCCACTTGTTGCCGTCGCCGATTGCCTTTCTCCCTGCTGTTGCCATCGCCGGTCGCTGCTGCTCCTGCTGTTGCCGTCGCCGGTCGCTGCTGCTCCCAATGTTGATGTCGCCGGTTGCTGCTGCTGCTGCCACCTGCTGTTGCTGTCGCCGGTTGTGCTGCTGATGCCGCCGCCGGATGCTGCTGCTGCTGCCGCCGCCGGATGCTGCTGCTGCTGCCGCCGCCGGTTGCTGCTGCTGCTGCCGCCGCTTGCTGTTGCTGTCGCCAGGTTTCTCTCCTCTCTAGCTCCTTCTCCCTCCCTCTCTCTCTCTCTCTCTCTCTCTCTCTCTCTCTCTCTCCCTCTCTCTCTCTACATCTTCTGCTCGTTGGGGCGCTCTCTTCCGCTTGCAAGCAGAAGAGGGTGACTCCTCTCTCCCCTTCTTCTTCTCCCTCTCCCCACTAGAGCAGAGAGTAACTTTCTTTTGGATATGTAGAAGACTCGTCCCTTCCACTGTAGCTGATGTGCTACAGTCTTTTGTTTTCTTTTTTTTTTTGAGGGAAGTCTTTTGTTTTCTGGATTTGCAAAAGACCTTTCTGTTCAGACTCATTGTCCTTTCTGCTTCAGACTCGTCCTCTCTGCTGAGCAGAGAGAATACAGTTTTTTATTTTTTGGGTTTTCAAAAGACAAGATAATTACAGTCTTTTTTTGTTTGCTAACAGGAAAAGTCTTCTGTCTGCTGCAAAGATGCGCTTTTTTTGGTTCATATTTTTTCCATGTTTTTTTAGGTACCAAGCAAGAAATAATATCAATTTAATTTAAAATACAAATTTGATAGAATCATCCGTGTCATGTTACAATTTCACGTTTTACGATCTCACCCGACCTTTCCGTGTCAACTCCGATTTACGAGTTTGACAACATTGACTCATATTTGTGGTTCATTAGTGATGCATACAACAAAACACAAATGAGACACAATGCATAAAATTACTAACCTGAAGTTGCTTTGTGCTCTTTTTCTTGTCTTGCTGCTTTTTTCCTTTTTTTTTGTCTTTTTCTGCCTTCAAAGTGAGAAAGGAATCACAAAAGAAAGTCAATCTCGGAAGCAACATCCAGAAACATTACTCTTAAATGTATACTTGAGAAGTCTAACCTAAAACAGAAAATAAAACCAGTTTTCTGTATTACATTACCTTAGTTCCCTTTTCAGTAAGAGCACCTCGTAGAACAATTGCCAATTGACGAATGAAAACAAATGCATGCTGATATGCAGCTTGTGGATCCACGCCATATATTTCAGTGACACAATTTGCAAGGAATTGAATGTGCCGTAACTTTGATCTACTTATGGATTTGGATAGTTTACAATTCATAACATAAGCCTTATATACACCCTTAAGACATGATTCAAGGCAATTATAACCAAGTCGAACACACAAATCTCTCAAGAAAATAAGTGAAATGACTGATAAACCAGTCCTTCCTGTACTCCAGGTGTGAAGTGCAACCTATTTCGAGAATAATAATTAGAATTCAGAAGAAAATTTTGGAAAAGTTGGAAAAAATCTACATGGAAAATCACAGACCTTAATATACTTCCTCAAAAGAGTTGGGAAAGCAGCTAAAAATACACATGATGCCTTCACACGTTTTAAGGTAAATGAGATCATTTGTTCATCTGTCATTTGCGTTAAAATATGGAGAGCATTCCCAAGATAAAGTCTCATTAAACTGCCATATTGCTTCCATGGTTTCAAGGTCATAAGTTCTAAAATGGTTTCTTTCTTCCCTCCAGTACTGGGAGCATTCAGAAGATCACGAAGAATTCTATCCATCTCACTAAGAACGAAAACCATTATGTTATTAAATACGCTGCTGGACATGACACTGAACTTTGGGGCAGCACCATTTTCTCCATCGTCACCATAATGGCAGGCTGTGCGGAAAGCTCGCAACAGAGATCTAACAGCAGAAAGCTTTCCATCCACCTTAGCTGCTCTACACCATGAATCAACCATATCAGTAGTAATAACTTTCTGTGGTTGTGTATGTTCCTGCTGCATAGATGGATCAGACTCAACATCTTCCAAGTCTGTCCCAGCATCTTCCTCCTGAAAGTGTCATTCGACAAATATATCATGGTTTCTTTCTTAGGACAAAAGAACACAGCCAAAGATTATTAGAGTTGTACTTACATCGACATCATCAACACCAAATTCGAGGAGCTCTTTATCATGCTCTTTCAAATACTCATAAAATTCTGGATCCTGAATGGAATGTTGAATTATGATTGACCAAAATCAGAAACTACAAATGAAAAGCTAAAAAACATGAATTAGCAACTACTTCATCTATTTTGGTTCTATCTTTAACAAGTGGAAATCGCAAGTGAAAGATATTGGCACAAAGGAAGGAAAGAACAAACTAATCATATAACCAATTATTCATCAGTAGCGTTTCAGTGCACTTAACCAAAATACTTTCAGTTCTCAACCACTATGTGTGCTGAAAGGATTTTTACAAGAATTAACCAGAAAAATATGACTACGCTTGGGAAATACAACAAAAGCAAATTCATGACCATGACACAAGACACTTAATTTAATATGATAAATAGATTGCACCACTCTCTTGACCGAATTGTTTTTACTGAGGTCATGAAAATTTTGTTCCCCCATATGATTTTCGCCTAGAAAGTTAGATTAGCAGCACATCGAATTCCCAAATGAAAAGATAATCATAAAAGGCATTTCAAATGCACACGGGGCACCAACTTGATCACATAGTTTTCAAACCCTTAAACAAAACCATCCAAGAACACACACGACCAATGTCACTATGCACATAAACTGGATATAAAACGAAGAACTTCCAAATGCTCATAAACGTTTATCACCTTGACAACGAGAGTAAAATAAAGAGTAGAAATAGTTCGACCTTTTCCTGGAGCCTCTGCAGCTGCTTCACGTGCTCCTTTGCCTTCTTTTGCGAACCCGAGGCAACTCTTTCCACCTTCGAGTCCCTGTCCATATCTAATGAAAAATTGAAGAACAATTTCAGCATGGACATTTCATACATTTTAGCATGACAGAACTGAAAATTGATAACTGCGAAAGCAAGCAACCTGTATCATCGAAATCCGACATGATCCTCGACTCTCCTCCTTCAAGTCCTCTACTTCGTGTTAAACTAAACAAAAAGAATGAAACCGCAGTTGTTCGAGATTGCTGCAGAAGAAAACACCCAAAAGTGGAAACACTCTAAAACCCTAGAAACAAAGCTGTTAGCGTTCCCTGTGAAGGACCAAGAGAGAGGCGGCGGCGGCGGCGGCGCGGGATGATAGAAATCAGAGGAGCACTGGGTAAAACTGAAAGTGCAGAACGACCGTGACGACAAGTCAGTGAAGAGAGCGTCTGCGACGACAGAGGTGGCCGCCGGCGGAGAGACGGCGAAGGCGCCAAGAGAGTGGAGGCGGAGCTCGTTCGACCGTCTTTTTTATCGTGTTCATTGGACTGGTCCGTTGGGCCGCCCGGTTCGATTTAATTTGAAACGCCCTACGATTTGGAGTGGTCGAGAAACCCTTCTCGTTGTCCAAAGCGGTTCAACGGGAAACGATCACGCACATTTCACATTACATTGTTACTCTTATAATAAAATAATAATAAAAATAATAAATTATAGAAAAATTGTATATATATATATAATAGAACAAATACAGGGCACTTTTTTATTAGAATAATAAAATAATTATATATTAAATTATTTTTATTAATTAGTTGATAAATTTGATCACTATCAAAAAATTTTAGTTATTCAATGATAACGATCACATTGTTTTAATATATACAAATAATTGATAATAATTTATTTAGTTTTACCTTTTTATTGTTAAATTTGTTCGATATATATATTATGTGAATTGTATGATAAGAAATAAATGTTGTACTATAATTATTAATTTCGTTTTTTATTAGTTTCACCAT
Organism: Pontederia crassipes; assembly: GCA_030549335.1. Taxonomy (NCBI): domain Eukaryota; kingdom Viridiplantae; phylum Streptophyta; class Magnoliopsida; order Commelinales; family Pontederiaceae; genus Pontederia; species Pontederia crassipes. The sequence continues at coordinate 76,530,836 of CM060192.1, forward strand.
CAGGTGAAGGGTAATTTTTTATCTTTACAAATTTTAAATTTATAATTTTTTACCCAAATTTTACCATTCAAATCATTCTGTCATATTTTATACTTAACAGGGGTATAAGAACATTTGCCGGACTGGAAAAACTTACATGATCCAAAAAAATCGAAAAATAGAGACCGTTTCTACTTATCATTTCTAATAGGGGCATAGTCTGTTTCTACTTATTAATTTTTAGTTATATAATTAATTCATAAGTAGTCATTTTTTATTATTGATATAACAATTTTTATATAGTTTAATTGGTATTCACATTATCAAACTCTAATTTAGTAGTTCTTATATTATATCTTATATTTAGTTATAAAATCTAATATTTTAATTTTAATTTACTTTATTTTTCTAAATATATTTTATCAAAATAGGGACAAAAAAAATCACTCGAAAAAATTGACACATTAGATGGTGCTTTTTCTTTTCTTTTTTTTTCTAAATGATTTTAGGATAATTTTTATAATTTAAAAAAATGATTTGAAAAGTAGCACATGATTTTTACATACTAAAAATCGGTTCATCCCAATCACTTTCACCCATAATTTCTATCCTGATTTGTTTAATATAGAAAATAATTAAATTAAAAAAAATCAACAACATAGGAAGGGTAAAAATGATAATTAATTTTTTATGTTTTAATCGTGTCATTTACTTCAAATTTAAATATTTTGTTATCTAAAGAGTGAGGACAAAAATGATATTTCATAAAAGTTGCCTTAATAAAATTTTAAGCGGATGGAAGAATTTGACTAACAAATCAAGATAAGTTTCGCGTTCAAAATTAGTGTGGTGAGCACTCCAGTTTGCTTTAGTTTCTAATTCTTATCCTGATGGAGCGTCCAAATCAAATTGAGACAAAAATCAAAATATTCCCGATTTAATCATAATTAATAAACAAATTAAATATAATATCAAAAAATACTTAATACTATAATATAAATACAATAATTGTCAATAATAGTATAATATAAATTATGTTCAAGATATATAACAAATATAAAATTTTAATTAAGAGAAACATAAATATAATATTTTAACTACTTTAATATACTGAAATAATATTTATTATCGAATCTGGACAGAGTTCGACTTATTCCAACCTGATCCTAATAAGATCTCAAAGAACTAATAATATTTAAATTGTATTTATCAAAATTATTTTTAGTGGTGTTTATCTAATCTATTCGACCCAAAGCCACTAAGGCGGTGTTGATTAGGTCAAGTGGTCGAATAATTTGACCATCATTTTTAAATTTTTTTGTACATTTTTATATTTAAAAAAATATTTATAATTTTAAATATCAGATATAGTATTTGAAAATTTTAAACTTTTTTATATTTAAAATAGTTTTTATATATTTAAATTTTAAGTAATATAAAAAATTTTCAATCTAAACAATACTCGCCTTTGACCAGGTGTGATTAGAGATGGACAAAGAGGCCATGTCGGGCCGTGCTCGTGCCGATCAATTCGTGTTTGATCGTGCCGCGGATCGTGTCGTGCCAACACGATCCGTTTTGAAAATGGGTCGTGTCGTGCCACACGGTCCGTTTTGGACCCCGACACTAGGCCGGCGGGTCGTGCCGGGTCGGACGGCCCATTTTTTTTTTTGCCTTCTAATTTGAACTTTATAATTATATAGTTAAATTTTCAAATACATTATGACATTAATTTATAATTATTAAGTAAATAAATTTGTAAAATTAATAATTGAGTACTAAATAATAACTAATAGTTTATAACTTATAACCTTATACATAAAATTAATTGGTAAGTATTTAATAAATATATATTAGTAGTATTAGACTATTAGCATACTGGTATAGATAGTTAAGTACTAATTTACTAATTACTATATGCTAGGTTATAACTAGGTTATACTAAGTAAATTAGTATTTAACTATCTTATAACCAAGATACTATATAGTATAATAGTATATACTATATTACTATGTTATAAATAAACAAAATTAGTACTTAACTATCTTATAAGTTATAACTATAACTTATATAGTAATTTACTATATACAACTTAGTACTAAAGTTAGAATTAAATCAAAAAGTATTCTTTAAAGTTCAAACTTTCTAATTTTTAATTTACTTTTTATATAACATAATTAGTATTATTCTATAATCTATAATATATGAATTTAGTTTAGTGACAACTAACTACTTTAATTATTATTATATAATAATTATATAGTTATAATTTTCAAACTCTCATTGAATAATCATGATATCATATTTATAACAGTCGCTATTTAGATTAATTTCAAGAAAAAAGATAGTATCACTCGAAATGAATCTAAGAATGATTATTGTGAAAATGTTATTTTAATTATTCAACGAAAGAAGATGAGATTGAGAGAGAAAGAGAGGGAGTGGATGTGGCCATTTGAGAAAGAAGAGGAGAGGAGAGGAGATTGTGAGAGAGAGAGAGAGGAGAGAGAAAGAGAGCGACAAGAGTATAAGAGAGATAAGGGGAAAAAGAATGAGAGTGATGAAAAAAGGGGAGAGAGTTTGGCCGCATTTTATAAGTGGCGGAGATGGTTCAACACGATACGTGTTGCTTTAAATACGATCCGTGTTATACTTAAAATGCGTCCGTGACCATCGATCTGTGATCGCGTTATCAAATCAAAACACACGGGCCATGTGATTTTAACGCGGATCATGTTATGCATCATGCGTGGTCTGTGTCCGTGCCAAAATGAGTCATCTCGTGTCGAATCCGTGTTCACCGTGCTCGAATCGTGTCGTGTTCACAGTGTGAAAGACGAAACCAGCACAGACATGTGTTTTCTTGCGCAAGCCGTGTCCCGACATGGGCGGGCATAGCTTTTGGACGGCACGGCCGAAATTTCTATCTTTAGGTGTGGTCATGTGGACTCCACCAGTGAAAGCACTATCTATTTTCCTCCATATTTTCATTACAAAAATTATCATTTTTTAAATTTCATACGCCTTATGCACAAATAATCTATCTGGAATTGGTTTGTTCTTATATTAATTCATACTGGTGGTGAATAAATAGATACAGATTCTTTCAATGGATCTGAACTTTGAAACAAATACCAAGAACAAATCCATTATTCTCGTATGCAAAAAGAATGCTAAAAAGATGCCTCGTAGACACGTAAATTTAGTACCTTGGAATAAAAGCGAGAAAAGAAACAAGATATATAACTAAAGAAAATTTTGTATTCTTCTCATGATACTATCAATTAAATCCTCGGTCGTTTACATTCTTGCTTCAAGTTTATATCTTTTACATTCTTGCTTCAAGTTTATATCTTTTTTTCTTATTGAAATTCCAAAACAATGTGCGAGAATAGATTTTAGCACGAACCAATTAAACCAACGAATTGATTGACATTTTTATCATCAAACTATGGACGAAGTATCAGAAGAGTTATAGGGCACTATCATAATAATAAACCATAGTGCATGCTTAAACACAAATGGCGATTGCATGTCGAAGCTGGCACTGTGATGAACATTTAATATACACGACTATTACAACATTTCCAAATCGCAGAGATATGTTATCATCATTTAACTCATTTCCACTTCCACCAGTGTTGAAAAAGAAGAAAAAAAGAACAAGCTTCCTCAGGAGCATGTCATCAAGATATTAACATGGGTGTGGATTTGGCCTTTACACAGAGAACATAAACTAACCCCAAACCAGCTTGAAGATATTCCTGCTAGCCCCTGCACTTATTGCTTTACTCTTACTCTTCAGCAGCTCCTCCTGAGCATGAATATTACCCTCCTTAACAATGACAAACGCATTCTAAATGGTCAGATAATGATGAGACAAGTGAGCAAAAATGCTAATAAATGATGAGTAGAATGTATCTTGTTAAATTAACCAGAGAAAGCGGTGGGAAAATGATGTGCATCTTCGGTAATAGTAAATTGGAAACAGAAAAAAAAGGATACCCACAAGTGAAGCATAGGCTTGAACAAGCGAAAAAAGAGTTGGATGCAACTCCAGGACAGCAAGTGCAGTCTCCTCTGTTACTTGCGAAACCTGAAATTTTGTAATGCAAGAACACCCAGAAAAATGATCAAAACTAATATCATACAAGGCAATGGAAACAATCAACTATAACAGCTTTGCACAGAGAAGCATAAATGCAATAAGAAAAAATTAAAATACACGGAATCATGGATAGTAGGGTTTTCTGAGCTCATTTGACTACTAGAGACCAGCACCTGCATGAGTTGTAGAGCAAACACATCACTAACGGTCATTTTCTCAAGATCTTGGCACTTCTTAACAAACTCATTATATGAAGGACAACATCTGGAGCATCCAGCATTCTTGCTGGAAGAGAGTGCTATGTAGTACTGGATTATTGATTGTGTTAGATGCCCATATTTTCTCACAGTATCAGCAAAGCCGCTAGTTCTCTGTACATCAAATCCTTCCAGTATTTCTGTTGTAAAACAACTGCAACCACCTATGTGAAATTATTAGCAAGGAAAGATGGACCCGATTGAAGAGACAAATTGACATCAAATGCATCAGACAAATTGAATAATGGCAAATGCTAGCATACCAACAGAGACAAACACATCTAAAGAATTCTACACTTGCATTACCAAACTCTTCAACTCCGCCTATATTTTATAGCCGGTCCCAAGCCCGGATAAAGGAGGAGGGTTGTGTTAGGCCCCGACAGCCAGCATAAAATCATGTCGAATCTTATGAACATGGATCAACGAGCGTCGTATGATCCATGTAGCCGATCCCACCTAGTGGGATAAGGCTTTGTTGTTGTTGTTGTTGTTTGCATTACCAAACTCTTCATTTAATACACTATCCCTCTATTCTCTATGCAACACAAGGACCTTCATGTATGAATTTGAACACTTTTTTCGCAAGATTTGATACTTCAAATTAGTGGTAAAACTTATTTTGGGAAAGAGTTCATTGACAAAAAAATTTTCCATTGTGTTATAGATGGCACCTTCAGCGATCATGTCGCTTCATTGTGCCCAAACTATTTTTGGGGGAGAGAGGTGCTCCATGAAGAATATCTTACATGACAGCTCTATTTTGATAAGAGAGGAGGATAGAGCTTTTTTCTTCAGTTTTTGTATTTTGTACACACTTGTAAATTGCACGCTTCATATTTAATATAATATCCTTCCCCTCGTAAAAAAAACTAAGATATCAGACACAAGTCGATGACTAATACGCACACAAGTGAGTTTAACAAGGTACAAAAATACATCCCACCACTGTGGACAGTTGGCCCAGCAAGAAAGTTTCAACCACAGCAGCAAAGATTTACCATGCAGAAGTGCTACTGAGTTTGCACATGAATGAAAGGGATAATATGTGAATACCAATTGGCACAAGAAACTAGATTTTCACATCCATGCATAAGGAAATCAAGCAACAATTTCGTATGTACGATCAGAACTGCAGACATTTAATGTAACTACATGAGCATCTTAGGAAATCCTTGACTGTTGTTTGCCTATGACAAAGAAGAAAGGGTACAGTTCCTTCATAAAGTAGCAAACTTTAACATATAATGTTAAGAACATGTCAATTGGACCTTTTGCCAGTAAACTTGAGTTCTTTCTTTTTTGTCCATTGGGAATATTAGTTTCAGTAAAAGTATGCCCTTGCAGAAACCTCTGTCAATTTATTATTTGCTAATAAGACTATTTGGGTTAAAATTAGACACATGATCACCTTTGCCATTGAAAGCAATTTCGTCTTGTAGGCCTATGTTTATCTTACTAATAAAGAACATATGGCATGATATGGTAATAAACAGGTTATAAAGAAATAGTAAACAAACAAAAGAAAAGAAAAGCAAAGACAAGTTGAAGAAGTAAGCATACGCTGATTTGATACTTTCAGCAGCCTCCATGCGATTAGGATCACCCTCAACCAGATATATCAACTTCAGAAGTCCACATCTCTAGAGAATAACACAGCAAACAAATGATACTGAATGACCTCAATTTACGTGAAACAAAGATTAAAATTCATTGTATTCTTCTTCATTAATGTAGAAATGATGTTTTTTAGTCTATAACTCCGCCTATGTTTTATAGCCGGTCCCAAGCCCGGATAAAGGAGGAGAGTTGTGTTAGGCCCCGACAGCCAGTGTAAAACCCTGTTGAATCTCATGAACATGGATCAACAAAGCGTCGTATGATTCATGTAGCCGACCCCACCTAGTGGGATAAGGCTTTGTTGTTGTTGTTGTTGATGTTTTTTAGTCTATGAGCGTCAATCATATGTTTCCACTACAAGTTTTTGTTTTCTTAAGGAGTTATGTTTTCACTAATAAAGAAAGAATTCTAAGAGGTTTGTTATACCGTAAATTAATGATTAATGGATACAATTTAAATAAAGACATAAGAGAAAGTATTCTTGGTAGCCATTCTTTTCCATTTAATATCACACAAGAGAAACCAAACAAATAAATAGATAAACATTGGTGGAGGCATTGATTCTGTATATATCAAATTTAGTGAACTAGTAGCACACCTACAAAATATGTTGAGAATGAAGTGCACCGCCATTTCTTTTTCTCTTAAAAGGAGGCCATGTTTTCTACAGGTCTCTAAGGAACTGTGGTCCATCATTAGAATTGTTTCTTCCCCTTTAGTATTCCAGAAGCATGTACCATGAGGTTGTCAATTATCCTCTTCTACTTTTCATCAAGAAGATGATTATTCTCTTTTCCTGCTCCCACCCATGTTGCATTCAAGGATCCTAACACCCTTGTTTCCCAGTGATAACTCAACCACCATTACTCATTTAACATAAATTGGTTGCCAACCCAGTTCAAATTTGTAACAAATTGGGGTTACATAGGCAGGTTGATGTAGGAACTCATCTTGGTTGATATCTATCCTAATAATCTTCGTAAAATGGATTACCTTGGCTTAATTACATATAATGGTAGCTATTGTATGCCTAAAGCAACAGTATAATGGAGAGAAAGAGGATGGTTTTATGTACTAACTAAATTCCTCTAACATAGATGCTGATCCAACACAAAAAGGATACACCTTTTTTTTCCTAAACAGAAGAATACACTTTTTTAAAAACTATGGATCAAAATTATTGAGCCTGTTGAACAACGACCTCAGCAATCATATGTTTCCCCTATTAGTTTTTTTCTCTTTTTGTGAGGTTATGTTTCCACCACTAAATCATAAATTTTAAGAGGTTTTAATGAATACACTTTAAATAATCTCCTAAAAAATTCACTTTAAATAAAAATAACAAAAGAAAACAGTGTAAAATGACTTGAGAAGCATAAAAAGTTTTCCACTCTATAAAATGAGAAAACATGAAACAACTCAAATAATCTCAACTTACAAAGCACAAATTCATTTTTAACCAAATTAATTCTAGTAATGATCAGATTATGCACAATACTTTTCTAAGAAATTGCCAAAATTTCAGGATTTGGATAACAAATACCTGTATCCTCAATTTCTGGTCTCTATATCTGTTGTCCCTAATTGAACTACACAAGTCGTCAACCTTTTTCCTTTCAACGATAAAATCAAGTACATATTCTGTATTAAGAGTTTTATGCCGGGCGATCCAAATTCCATCTCCAACAGGCAGGCGTCTAACCTGAAAAAAAAAAACTAACCATTATTCACTTGCACATGCAAGTGGATGACTGCGCATGGAAGAAAGGACAGGAAACAAACAAATATAACATATGTTAAATGAACAATACACAATATCAAGTATGACAATTTGTTCTGACATGTGTATACATCTAGATCATATCTAAAATATGCAAAAACGCCTACAAGATCAGCAATTATGCACCGTAGTTCTATCTGAAGTCAATAAAAAAACAACTAATAAAGATGCAAGACATTCCTAGATTTAAATTGCAAATTCTTGAGATATAGATATGACCCTCGTTGAGTTACAATGGTTGCTTGCATTTTTCCCTGATTTCCATGTCATGTAAAACTGAGTGATATTTCATGTCATCCATTACAATAAACTTTTGAACTTATGTATAACATACCACTTGTGAACAGACTTTAGGTGGCTTTTTAGGAGTAAATTTTAAGGATAAACTACTTTATTTCAAGGAATATGATATATACTACAACTTCTTTAGAACTTCTTTATTTTGTCCGATGTACATATACACATTATATACACATACATATATATAATCTTTGAGGGAAAAAACATTTGGAAATTGGAATATGATATAATTTTCTATATGAATAGGTACAAAGAACCACCAAAATCCAGAAGGAAGGAATTGTTCATTCATGTTTGAGCCTGAAAAGAAAACAAAAGGAAGATTACAATATTCCCTCAACAAAAGTTTGTTATGCTTAATATTATCTGTCTTAATTCTAACCTTTATTCAAATGGTTTTTTCTTCGCCAAATTGCCTGAATCTTATGTGATTTTCAATCCAATTGTAGATGTTATGCCTGTCACACCTGTTCGCGTTTTTTCTCTTAGCCTTTTTTGGCAAGTTGTTGTATGCACTTCGCCGAATTCATTCATGATTTTTTCAATAATAAAATTAGAAAAATGAATAAGATCAGTAGAAGTTTTACATCTTAAAACTTGGATTCAAAAGTTTAAATTCTTATATTCTATATTGAATAACTGTGTCAATGCATTTGGATCAGCTTTTCTTTTAGCATTCTGATTTTTTTTTGCAGGCAAGGACTTTATTTAGTCTAGGACTTCATGAAATCTTCTTTCCTGAAGGAATCAAAATCCTTTTACAAAAAAAATCCTAAAAACAACTTTAAAAAAAAAACTTGCTTTGTTTAAATTTTTGGTGTCATGTCAAGTCAAATTATCAAAAAATAGTATTTGTAATAAAAGATAGAGAATCTATTCCATGTAATAAAAAATTCTTGCCTTGGAGATTGTATAATGCTTACTCTCGGACTTTGTTTACACAGCAATGATGTTCTTTGTTTCTGTCATCATCTTTGGATTATTATCTAATGTTTTCTTTTAGATTGTTATCTAATGATCCAAGATGCAACTAGGTGTGAAGAATTAAAAAAAAAAGAGATTTCTTATTTTTCCTTGATTTTCTTCTAATTTTGTTTATTTTATCTATTCCGTATATTTACCTATGATAAAAGCAACGTATCAAAATTCTTTCGAAATTGGAAGGTCTCAAAAGATTGGTATCAAATGCAGACATAGTAAACCACCAGTGTAAACTAGGGAGATTAGAAAAGGATTAAAGTGCATATTGGTCCATTGAATTGCTTGAACTGGTTTCTAGTGTGATTTGAAATTCAATGGTTGTACTGGGCATGCAATTTTTCTTCTTTTTTTTCTAGAGAGATTAAACTTATGAGTCACACAATGAAATTATGGGAAAAAGTGATTGAGCATAGATTGAGAATGGAGACTAGTATTTCTGAGAGACAATTTGAGTTCATGTCAGGAAGATCCACTACAGAGGCGATTTATTTACTAAGGGGGATGATGGAGAAGTATCGAAGTAGGAGAAGAGACTTACATATGGCTTTCATTGACTTAGAGAAGGCGTATGATCGGGTACCAAGGGATGTACTTTGGAAAGCTTTGCAAAAGAAGAGGGTGAGTGTTGCCTACATTAAGGTAATACAAGATATGTACGATGGGCATTGACTAGGGTTAGGACATCCGGAGGTGAGACAAATGAATTTCCTATAGGAATTGGCCTACATCAAGGATCAGCTTTAAGCCCGTATCTATTTAACTTAGTTATCGATGCTATAACCGAGAGTATCACAGAGGAGGTACCTAAGTGCATGCTATTTGCGGATGATATAGTACTTTTAGCGGATTCAAGAGAAGAGATTAATACAAAATTGGAAATATGGAGAAATACGTTGGAGTCAAAGGGTTTTCGTTTAAGTAGGAATAAAACAGAATATATGTATAGCAATTTCACAAATAAACAACTTAGAGACGATTTGAAAGTTAGGCTAGGGGATGATATAATTCCTCAAGTGACAAAGTTTAAATATTTAGGATCAATTGTAAGACAAGATGGTGAGATTGATGACGATGTTAATCATAAAATTTAAGCTGGTTGGTGTAAGTGGAGGAAAGCCACTGGAGTTCTTTGTGATAGAAAAATACCCAATAAAGTTAAAGAAAAATTCTATCGTACTGCTATAAGGCCAGCAGTGTTATATGGTAGTGAATGTTGGGCTATGAAGGGACAACATGAACGTAAAGTGGGGGTAGCCGAAATGAGGATGTTGAGATGGATGTGTGGTCATACAAGATTAGATAAGATTAGGAATGACCATATACGTGAACGAGTCGGAGTGGCCCCTATTAGTGAGAAAATGGTAGAGAATCGTTTGAGATGGTTTGGTCATGTTCAGAGAAGACCATTAGATGCGCCAGTAAGAAGAGTAGATCAAATAATCTGGAGTCCGATTAAAAGAGGGAGAGGGAGGCCAAGGCGGACACTTGGCGAACTAATAGAGCAAGATCTATTGGTGAATAATATACCGAAAGGTTTGGTTACTAATAGAGCGGAATGACGTCGTATGATCCATGTAGCCGACCCCACCTAGTGGGATAAGCCTTTGTTGTTGTTGTTGTTGTTTTTCTAGAGAGAGAAGGATGACCGCCACTTGTATGGTCATTCATTTTTTGGGGGGCTCGTTTAGTACTTGTTACTGTCAATAAATAAATAGTATGACCGTCACTATTTTTCCGTAATTTCACATTGAGAAAGGTTAATTGATTATTACCTGGGTGAATTTCCAGTATTTCTAAACTTATGGAAGTTAATTATTAACAAAGGAGCATGTCTATTGAGGTGATATTTCTGTAAATTTATTTTGTCCAACAAATCTTGTTTACGTGTATCAAACTTGGCAATTTGGATTTCATTGATTTCCTTTTAGACTTGATAATTCCTATTGCCTCAAAATCCCAATGTATGACGACTGTGTCTAATTTGATTTCTACCTAATTAGCAACCCTTATTCTTTTAGTTATAAATTACATTACTTGATAATGTTTTTATTTAGGGTGGCTCTATTGCCACTCCAAAAGCACTAATGCCACTCCCTTTTATTAGTATTAGACATTTTTACCCCTATCTAATAAAATGGAGTGGCAATAGAGGCACTTTATTTATTAAACAAGGTAACGTGAAATCAAGTCATTTTTTGTGTAAATAAGATGAGTATAGATTAATGGAGCTAAACAGTGTGTTCCTTCTGGATGAAAATTTTGTATTACCACTAATCATGAAACGCAATGAGTTGTTAGCCAACAGAAGGAAATACAATATAAGTCCATCGCATATACAAAGGGGAGCTTGCAAGTAAAATCGATAAAATTGCATGTTTTCATCTCAACAAAGGTCGGTTGCCCCTCTAAAAAATATCCAAGGATGGTCGTTAAATTTATAAGATGCACAAAACACCATAAGATATTAACAGACATTTAGCTTGAGATAACAACAAGAAATGGGTTGGAAGCAAATGCCAACTCACTTCAACTAAGACCTTGAACTGAGATTGTATGTTATCAACAACCTTTTTAGATCTGGACCTGTAGATAAAAGGATAAAGCACGAGCTTTGATATGTTACATTTGAATAATGTCTATAACAAGAACCATGCAAAGAATGTTAACAAAAGTAATGATTGTCAAGATTTCAACTTCCACAAATAAATGTATCTTGACATTCTGCGTCATATGTTATTTGTAAAGACATTAAGAATATTCAGCTAGAAAACATTCATGCTCCAAATCAAAATCATAAATGATAAGGTCGCAGATAAAGATAAGTACGACTTACAGGTTCATGCAGAAAGAAAGTTCATGTCTTTTTTAAAATCTACTGACTGATTCTGCTTATTACTATCGCAAAAATTAAAGGAAAATGAAATATGGCGCATCAACGAATGTAGCCTTGCATTATGTTTACTTTGAATCCATAATTGAGAACCCAATATGATTGGCAGTATGCTAGATAAGAATATAATAAAAAGGGGATATGAGAAGTGGAGGATGAGGAGATATCTCCATCTCCCTTAAGATTCAGTCGCCTAAGTCCTTTATAAATGCACTACACATTTGCATTATCATCTAAGTTGATTCTCAAGTTATGATCTAGTCACAATTAAATCACTAACGCTGCAGTACAAACTTCAGAAGATATGACTTTCAGTATCATGTCAATTTGAACCTAAATGATTCAACTATAATCTCTATGAGACCAATTGGTTCAACCACTTTCTTCTTTAGAAAAGGTTCAACCACATTTTGCATGTCATATTGTCTTTGGCCAGCACAATGTTTTTCGTCCCAATATTTTTTGTTCATTTGTAATACCCAATCCATCAGCTTCCTTGGACTCCATATTTGATGGCTTTGCAGGAAAGGAATCCCTGCACTCCATCAGCTTCCTCCAAGAGCTTACACTTGTACATTCCCTGTAGCCGATCTCTTAATACAAATACGGATGACTACCACAACCCCATAACCATTTTTCACAACTTCAATAAAAAAGTAGGCCTTTAGGTTGGATTGCCCCTTTCCCACGGGTTGGCTCTAGGAGAGATGGGTGCGTGTGCCTTTATAGCAGTTTCTAGGCATGCAGCTTATACCTCCGTCTTTTTCCGGAGTGCTACGTGATGAGCCCCTTTAGAGCTGCGAAATACTCATCTAGAGAACTCGTGCCGTGCTCAAGGTCAAGATCCTTGCTTGTCTAGGGCAGAGTAAGGCAATCCTCACTAGAGCTTATTGCGTGAGATGGGCTCCCAACTCTGACACATCATGTGTTCTGTGGGGCCATGAGGAAGACGACATCACACACGTTCCATCACTTGGGCAATATGTAAGCAGATGCAGGTTATGGGTATTAACCACTCGGCAATAGGCATCTTCTCAAGGTCGTTTGAACCCTCAGCAGACACAATGTTTTTGGCATCATCTGAATCATTTGGCTACAATGAAACAGCAACATCTTTTACTGGGACAGATGTCATTGAGAGAACATTGCTACCTATGTTCATTTTTTGATTCAGGAGTGGGGCTTTTGGATAGATACGCGCTCACCTGTGGGAGTTTACATTTTTCCTGTTTCCTATTTTGAGGCTCTCCCATAAGGAACATGCACTTGTACATTTGCTGTTTTTAATATATACAAGGGTGCCCTACAAAACTTGGTAGGCATCCTATGCAACAACAACAACAACAACAAAACCTTATCCCACTAGGTGGGGTCGGCTACATGGATCATACGACGTCATTCCGCTCTATTCGTTGATCCATGTTCATGAGATTCGACAGGATTTTACGCTGGCTGTCGGGGCCTAACACAACTCTCCTCCTTTATCCGGGCTTGGGACCGGCTATAAAACATAGGCTGGTAGGCATCCTATGCAATTTCAAAAAAAAAAAAAAAGTAGGCTACACATGTGCTTTTGGATGTATTCACTTTTCATGACCACTAGTAGAAAACCCAAGTAAGGCTCTATTTGGCAAGGAGCGTTTTTGGGTCAAATGCTTGTCGATCAAGCGTCTCGTGTTAGAAGAGAAACGCTACCTCTAGCGTTTTCATGTCCATGCCAAACATAGCCTAAATGTGTCACACTATTAACAGCACCAACAAAATTAACCTGTAACAGATGAGGAATTGATTACATGAATTACTGATAAAAACTGGGCACTATCAGCACTCAGGCAAGGCCATAACACCCTATATGCAACAAAAATTGTTTCCAAACAATGGTGCATCCATTAACAAAAAATAATCGAAATGGAAATAAAACACCAACTTGTCCCACAACACCTTACAAAATAATGAAAGAAAACATACAAGAAAAAGAACCAATCATACTAACCCGAAATTTTCACGATCATCCAAAATCAATATAACATCATAGATGTCCTGAAATTTTTCTCCATATCTACAAGGTGGCAAAGGAAAAGTGTTAGTAGCCTCCTCCATATCCCTATTTTCAGAAAGCTTGGGCATGGGAATATCCTGTCAAACCAAAGAAAAATTATTTAGTGAAGCAAAAAATTCAGGCCAATAATGTTGTTTATAAGCAAAACAAGACAGAGTATCGACTTGTTGTCTACACAAGGAGCTACGTACAGATGAACTGCAAGCTTGTATTCTGAAGGAAACTGGAGCAGAAGACGAGGCAGCAGGAAGTGAGGTTATACCACTGCTGGAAATCATCCTATTACCTGAAGTAAACACAAATTGGATGAACCTAGTAGTCATCCTTTCCTTCATAAATAAAAATAACGAGCAATATAACCTACAAAGGAGAACAATATATCATACATTGAAAATTCATAAAATATTTTATACTTCCAACAACACTTTACCAAAATCTGTAGAAGTGGAAGCAGTCACTGTAGATCGACAGAGCATTGGAGGAACATCTGCAGTACCATCTTGATCTCTTTGGATATTCTGCAGGAAAGTCAAAGTGGTGAAGATGGTCTTAATTGAGGGTGCTAAATATTGGCTCAAAGAACTTATTTTAACTATGAGAATGAAGAAAACAAAAAGAAACCATTGTAGTTCACTTGCCTTCTTCAAAAGTTCTTGTTAATCTACCAAAAAAATGGAACTAATTGTCAATTCACATAAAAAACAATAAAAGAATTGCAAGATATCCATTCAATGGACAAAGATTAGAATTTTTGAAAGGACAAAGATTAGATTTTGTAAAGGCTTGTTCAAGTCCGAAAGATGCATAATGTTTGAGAGAGAGAAGTCAAAGCTGCTAATGTAGCTTTGTAATGGACTAAGACAATATTCTCAAAGTGGTGTTTTATGTTTCACCTACTACATACAAAGGATATAAATACCCGGCCTTGTCTCCTCAAAAAAAAAAAACCCGGCCTTGCATGGAAACATCAGGTATTGTGCCAATTCAGTATTATGTTCTTGACACAATGTTGCCTAGCATCCGGATATATTAAAATTGTGGAAAATGTACAAGTGTGTAAGTCCAAAAAGTATGAGCTTGGGAATACAAAGATCACCCTTCCCATTCTACAATCAAAAGATGAGATGGCATGGTTATGCTTTAGCCCCGCCTCAAGGAGAAAAGGTGTGTGATGTCCTCATTATCTCCGCTACACAAAGTATCAAAATTGTGTGCCCATCATGAGCCATACAAAAAATTCTGACTTTCAGCAGCGCCCACATCTGGCATATGATGTGGCATGAATAGAGAATTGACTAGAAGACGACATCCAGCCATTGCAATGGAGATTTGGGTATCCAAAACCAAGCTTGTCAATATCGAGAGTTTAAGTAAACTACGCTGTGTAAATTTGTATACGAATTCGTATCATAAACTTGTATAGTCCATGTTCCATATGAATTTTGTATATACACCTGGATGACAACCACAAATTCTGGAAGTCATCATTTTTTCTCTTTCAAATCTTCCATATGAATTTATTATAAAACAATTAATATTTACATTAAACACATATGCATCCTTAAACCCAAAAAAAATATCACCAATAACATGCTCTAAGTATATAAGACTACAATTACACAAAGTAAACTTGTACATTTTCACAGACTTAAAGTTTTATGGATGATGTAGGACAAGCCCTATTAAAATTAGGACTTACAGAATTTTATTTTGTTTCCTTTTATTTTATTTTCAAGTTATAATAGGCAACTTAGAGATCCAATCTATTTCAATGTGTCATATTTTTTTCTAGTTATGGTACAAACCTAAATTCCAACTCTTAGTAATGATTCTAGTCCTTGGAACCCTATAAAAGCACATGCATGGAAGACGAATTATTCAATCAAATGAATCAATAAAAGTTATCTTCCTTAGAACTTTGGGTTCTTGTTTATTTGCAGACATTCGCCTATTGTTGAATGTTTTTTAAGGCTGATTCTTTCGGTCAAGCTTGTTTCACACCATCATCGACACACGTCTAAGATTTCAGGTTGCTATGACAACAACAACAACAACAACAAAGCCTTATCCCACTAGGTGGGGTCGGCTATCAGGTTGCTATGACAATCAGCAGAATTAAGTATGTTGTTATCCCACATCAATGAATAACTAGCTAATATCCCTTTCCTCCTCCAAGGTAAAAAGAAGAAAGCTCTAGGCACTCAATTATTAGAGTTCACTAGCAATAGCTAGAGTGGTCCAAAATTAGTGATCCCATTCCCAAGTATACAACAAGTGGAGTTAATATGAGATGTGAATTCTATAATACATCTAGGTGGTCTCCTCTGTATCCACTCCAAAAAGAATGACTATGGACTTTGAGTAGTTGCTTCAGAGGAAAGCATGTGGAATGCTATTTTAGGTGAGAAGGGCATCAAGATCAAATACAAGTTGTGTGTATACAAAACTTTTAATGAGTACATCTCCTAATTGTTTTTGGTTGTTCATTATGTGTGGACCATATGTACAATCAGATGAATTCGAAAACAGCAAAAAACTCACATTGAAGTTTTAGAGTAGGTGGCACAAATGAACAGGGTCACAACAGCAAATTTTGATGTCAGAGGTTTGCACCACTATATCCAGTGTCTCTTTGGGCATTATGAAAATGCCTATATCATCTAGTGAGCAGTACGACATAACACGAGAGTTAAATATTTCTCTCATGACACTAGGCTCTACAATTTGGCTTCCAGATGTATGCTCTCCTATATCTTATAATGTAGTTGGATGATTATGAAATCTGGATACTCATCTTTTTTTCACCCTCAGAAGAAAAAAGAAAGATGGAAGTCAATCAAAGCATGTTATGTCAAACTTCATAAAACGTGAAACCTGACAGATGTTTCCACTCTCCATTCTAGTTGCTATAAAGGCCAACCCACTTCAACAACCAATAGGAAAAGGAAAAATGCATATAAAGCATAAAAACAAACTGAATATTTCTCAAAAAAAAAAGAAAAAGAAACAAACCAGTTTATTTCCTTATGAGTATCACCAAAAAAGGAAAAAAAATATGAGTAGCAAAGTAAAGTTTGATGGCGGATAATTGGTCTCAGTTTGTAGCAAAGAAGATTTAATGTAACAGATATGCCAGGGAACATTCTCACAAATCAAAGCTCACCTTGTGAAAATTATTTGGAACAATATTTTTTTTTAAGCTTGCTGTTTCCATTGCAGATTCACATCCAAAACAGGAAGGCATAACATCAAGAACTTCGACATCTAATGATTCGTAAGCATCACTAAATCCACCAGTGGCTTTTGCAGGTACACCAGAATCAGCTAATCCAGATCTCAAGAGGCACTCATGAGCAGCTTCCTGACCTTCTTGAGTAAGCATGTATCTAGTGATAATTTGCATATGACCAGATTAGGAACCAACAACAACAACAACAACAAAGCCTTATCCCACTAGGTGGGGTCGGCTACATGGATCATACGACCAGATTAGGAACCAATATAGAAATATAAAATTTTGAATAGTAGAAATATTTTCAGCTAAGAATGAAGAAAGGATCCATCATAAAGTATCACTAGACCCATCTGCTATCTCATCTTCTAAGTTGAAAAACACAGTATGTTCCCTAACAGAATTTTCTTCTTTGTAAATTAATTTTGAAATTACACTGTGAAATTAACTTTTGAAGAAGCAAAGAGATAGTCTTGCCATCAGATTCTTATGATACCAACTATAATATAGAATGACACGAGCATTGCAACCTAAATGGTGATATATGCATGTATGCTACTAGTTTGGCAATCATAACTACAAAAGCATATGAAACACTACCAAAACAAATCAGCATAGGAACAAAAGCATTACTTTGCAGGACAGCTAGACTTCACCACTAATCCTTTAGATATTAAAGTCTTCATGCAGCTCCATCCAGTATACCAATCTTTTGGTGAACCCCCAAACTGTCCAGGTCCCTTATTATTATCAGGTCTGATATCAAACAAATTCAGAAGCACAGCCATTAATATCCCTAGCACAGGAAACAAAGGAAGAGACTAGGCTGACACACACACACAAAAAAAAAAAAAACACTAACGCAATAGAAGTCCGTGAAAGCCCACTTGCTTCTGCAGCATCAATGAGCTCTTGCTTTTTCATATAACTGGTTCCATCCGTCATTGCCCTGGAAGTGTCGTAATAAGGAGTTGACATAAACGTAGCATATTAAACAGTCACAAGTTGCAAAAACAAAATACCCGAACGTTTACCTATAGAGAGTAATCAGTAAAGCATATGCTACAGAATTCTTCTTGGGTATGTACCGTTTGGGCACTTTAGCTTGTTTCCCTATCAAAAATCCAGATCATCAACAGAGCAGGTGTATATTTAATAGAAATAAGCCACAGATATAATTTCGAAGGTAGAAAGAAAAATGGGTACCCTTTCCTTTGGCTGTTACTTTGGATGGTGAAGCATCGCAGGCAGCCTCCTGGAAAAACCCTTGCATGAGCCTCAATATCCATTTACCAACGCCCCTAATCAAGAATTAAGAACCGCTAAAATCTCCCCAAAAGAATAAAAAAATCGATCATTTTAGGACAACGTTAGAACCAAGAACCCAGAACAACCGCCAAAGATCTCAATTTTACGACAAAGATGGCATTTGGGAACCGGAAGAAGATACGTGGCAGCGCTCACTTGATCTGAGAAAAATCCTTCAGGGTTCTGATGGGCGCTTTAGCGGCGCAGATGTTTCGATACGCCGTGGAGAGGCTAATGCCGAGGTTTTCCGAGATGCCGTTGGCCTCGGCCATCTCCCGCCGTTTGTTCCAGAAGTAATGCGCTAGGGCCTCGTTCTCGTCGCAGCAGACGGGGCGCTCGGCCTCCATGGGAAAGCAAGGTTCTCGGATTTCTTGGGCTCTCCGGAGAAGAATCGAGTCGGAAAGTCTGGGGAAGGAAACAGACGGGAGTTCGATTGGAAGGTTCAGGGACTGCTCGCTATCTGAGGGACGACGCGATCGATCAGGCCCGCCATTAGAGGCCCTCGGTGGCGCTTCCAAATTTTTGAAGCGAGGGAAGGAGTCAGGGGTTTGGCCTTGGATGACTTTTATTATTGTGCCCCTTGCTAAAGTATTTATTCTCCTATATGTCCTTTATATTTATAGTTTGAGTGGTCTTTTATTTTTTACGAAAAAAAATCAACCACTTTCACCCGTAATTGATACATCCAAAAATACATTTTATTTATTTTATTATCATTAAATAAATCCTGATGCGAAGTGGTGAAATTTCCAAAAAATAATAATAATACATATTTTTTACCTACATCCTGTACATATATTTGAGAGGTTTAGGCAATTGGTTTCATTTGAGGGTCAAATTATCAACATCGCTGAAATTGACCGAAAAGTATGAAAGTTTTGGCCCTTTGGGCATAAATTTTGGAATATGAATATCGAAATATAGTCGAACAAAAAATGGGATTTATCTTCATCGTCGAATCCAAAAATATATATAATTATTATTGCAAATGAAAAAAAATTAATAAGTGCCATATATTGTCGATGTAATTGGCATATTGGTAGTGAAGATCTCCTTTATATATATTTTTGGGTTTTTACACGTGCAAACACAAATGCATGCCCAATTAGTCCTCGATATATTACGTAATGTAAATTGACTTGGACAATGTAATATACTTTCTGATTTAATAAAGAAAAAATTTCACATTTTGGGAGACAAAAATTTAACATTCTATGATTTCCAAATAGAATCATAAATCTTTAGACTCGTCTCTACAGCGAAGTAGTAGTAACGAATATCTTGTTCAAATCGACACGCTAATTGAAATCACCATTTGATCATGAGAACTCTGCAAATCAACATTTCAATATTGTTCTGCTCATTATCTCGACTGTGAATTAAGACAAGGGGTATCCAAAAAAGCAAACTAAGACAAGGGGGTCATAGAGATTTGCAGTGCATGTACCTAGTGGTGGAAACTACAACTCCTGACTCACGTCGAAAATAAGATAACTTGAAGAAGAAAAAATGAAAGAAAAAATATGTCAAATTAAACATCCATGTAACTGAAAAAGGAAGGTTTACAGGATGATATACATTATCATTATTATATAGTTATTATGAGTAATTTTCATGGGCACTTGGGCCCTCCTCTCTTGGTCTTCCAATTGTTGTAGCAGGGGCAGAACTCCTTGTTGCCGTATGTCCCCGGCGGCACGCACAGGCACGTCGCGCAGCACTTCTGGCAGAAGAACATGCACGGCTTCTTGTACGCCGTCGCCGAGCACCTCGCCGTGCATCGGCCCGCGCATTCTGATATAAATTTAAAGCTCATTTAGCAGATCACTTTGAGATTACGGCGATCAAGTCATCGAAACACTTGGCATAGAAAGAATGTGGTATTCTGATTCTGATATAACATGCTACGTACACATATATTACGTACCCTGAGGTTGAAGGCTTCCCTGAGTGGCTCCATGCTGCAATCAATGCGAATGAACAGTACAGACTCTCAGATGGATGGAGAGACAAAATAAGCAGCTGTTTGCTTAACTAATTGTGCCAACTTGAACATTTACCATGGGAAACTTGGTTGGTTGAGGTGATGGTGCTGCTGCAGAGTGCCATCCTGCAGGTTGAGCAGTTGGTCCAGCAGAATAGTTTGCCTGCAACCACCAGATCGATCATTCAATTGCCGCATATACAGCAATACAGTTCCCCCTAACAAATTAGCAGTTTATTTCATAATCATCATTATGGAGAGAGAGGGAGAGAGGGAGGGAGACCTGGCACTCGAAGGCTGAGAGGAGGAGGAGCATGGCAATGCAGTAGAGAAGGAAACCCACTTTGGCTGCCATGATTGAATCCCTGTGAAAGGACCCAAAGCTGGGTGATCACTGGAGTGGAGCTGAGCTGAGCTGAGAGCAGCGATCGAGTGCTGTAGAAGTTTATATATACACATGCGAGGGACGTTCTCTTATGGGCCTCACGTTTTTACTTCGTTCGCACACCTCAATCGATCCGTGATCGGCCACGAGAGCTTTGGGCGCATGCAAGTGAACAAAACACAGGTAATAATGGAACTCTGTTGGTGGCGTAGGGACAGCGCCTAACATGCATGCGAGCAGGAAACGGTTGGTACAGTACTTTGGCTTGTGGCCGCCCGGTCCAGGGAGCACTTCCATTTCGTGATGATGTGAGAGAAAGAGGCTGGAATCATCCACTTGTCGTCTGAAGTGCTCCACGTTCAATCTTTTGCTTCATCCCCTCCTCCCTCACTCACTCTTACTGGATGTTAGGTTGTAGTTAACCATGCACGCAATAGTATTAAAGGTGATAAAGTGTGGACAGTGGACTTGTGACTTACATAATTGTTTCCAGTTGAACCGAAATATATTAAGAGCGCCACTCTCTCTCTCTCTCTCTCTCTCTCTCTCTCTCTCTCTCTCTCTCTCTCTCTCTCTCTCTCTCTCTCTCTCTCTCTCTCTCTCTCTCTGTTATTGAAAATGGGATATATAATGTGATTTGGACATCTGTTATAGACCTTTACTAGCTAGGTATGCAATTTGCTAGAGGGGTTGAGGATTATATATGTGTACTTGGAAATTATTTGAATGTCAAGGCTCTCACATGCATGTTAAGTGTCCACATACATTGCAAGGACCGCCCCCATTGCGTTTGTGCCAGCCACCTTCTTCCTTGAGGTGAGCTGTTTGATTGCGAGACCATCACGGATCACCTTGCATGTAGTGTCCATATCAATCTAGGAATCTGTCTTCGAGCACCTTGCATGCACTGATGCACGCACGCACGTGTTATTGTGTTCTTCCTTCCCCTCGTGAACCTCCTGCAATCTTTCCTTGCTTTGTCTAAGTGCCTTCTGCTCTACCCTGAGTGCATGCCCTCCACATATCAAAGTTCTCATCATTAATTAATATGTATTGTTCCTAGCAAGTGGCAAATGTATACTACATGGGTGATACAAATTAAATTCTAGAAATCATGAATTTTTTTACTTCTCACACATGTCCTAATGCAAAATATCTTCGCAATAATTAACTATGCAATTCGAGACGACGCAAATTAATTTAATAATAATGAATTCGGATGTTTTGAATATTATGGTGCTCATAATTTTTTTTAAAAAAAAACATGTTTCCTTTCTTTTTTTGGACAGAGTTTTCATGTGATTATCAAACTAAGGAAACTAATGATCTTGCTTAATAAAAACAAAACTATATGGAATATCAATGACGTTATTCTTTTCTTTATATTTCCATCTCTAAAAAAAGTTTGACAAGGTGACAAAGCGAAACATATATACACGGTAGGGGCTGTGTTTTAATTTCTTGGAGCGTTGCTTGAATGCATGCAACGGCTCGTGACGACAGTTTGGAGCCTGGTTATGGTTGCTTCATCATTTGCATGGTCGACCAGTAATTGGAATGTTCGCCAAATTGCATAAAAAAAAGGGGGGGCTTCTTGCCTCATCATGTCTTCCAATTGGATGGCGACAGATAGACGTCCATGCATGCTGAAGATTACTTTAATCAAGCTAATTGAGTGCTAATTAAATTGCATCTGTTTCACCTAATCAATTTTCAATATGAGATTTTGAGCCTCGTCTCGCGTCAATGATACAATATTGTTCTGAATTGGAGGCCAGATAGAAATCTTATTGGCAAAAAAACAATAATGTAAGTAGGAACATATTAAAGGAGGGTAAATAAAAATAATTTATGTAATAGGTAAAAGAGAAAAAAACATAATTACACGGTGGATATATTCAAGGAAAAAACTTCATATGGTTAGTGGATTCGTGCTATTGATATCTTATCGAAAAAATTATTACTTTATATCTAATATACTTTATAAATAAAAATGACCATATATCTTACACAGAAATAATATTCTTCTACAATTAAAGTTACATGATAAAACTATATATGAGTTCGATGCATGCTTATGATAGACAAAAATTAATGATGAAATTATATATAACAAAAGACCCCAAGATTAACGTGATAACATAATAAGACGAAAAAGATACCCACGTTCATATCTCTCTCTCTCTCTCTCTCTCTCTATATATATATATATATATATATATATATATATGAAAATAATGAGTGTTTGAAACGCTTTTTGTGTGAAGCAACTATCAGTTATACGCATATTTTTTTATGTTTTTTATATCATTCTTTATTAATATCATAGAGGATCATTCATGATAATAAAAATAATTTTATAAGATAATAGCTTATATAAAATAATTATATTTATTACGAAGAATAATAATGTGTAGAAGTAGGGGTAAAAAGTGGTTCAGATCGAGTCAATTTTTTAGTTCAAAAAAATTCATTTATTATTTTTCGAGTTGTTTTTTAAATCACAAAATACATCCTAAAACCATTTAAAAAAAAAAGAAAAACCACTCTCTAACGGGTCAATTTTTTCGGATGATTTTTTCGAACCCTTATTTTAATAGTTAATATTTTAAAAATATAAAAATAATATTAATATTGAATTATTTAATTTTATAATTATCAACAACAATAACAAAGCCTTATCCCACTAGGTGGGGTCGGCTACATAGATCATACGATTGATCAATGTTCCTAAGATTCGACAGGGTTTTACGCTGGCTGTCGAGCCCTAACACAACCCTCCTCCTTTATCCGGGCTTGGGACCAGCTATAAAACATAGGCGGAGTTAATTTTATAACTAAATATAGGATATATATGTTAGAACTATTAAATTAGAGTTTCATAATGTTATAGAAATATATTAACCTATATAAAAAATTATTACAACAATAATAAAATAATTGATTACATCTAAATTAATTATATAAATAAAAGCGAACTCAAGGCCACTACTATTTTTTCGGGTGGGTTCTAGTTCAAGCAAGTTGATTTTGCTCTATTTAAAAATCTCCTAAATGATATTCGGTCTCCTGATTTTTTATTTTTTTGGGTCGGATAAGTTTTTCGGTTCGGATATATTTTTCATAAAAATTTAAAAATGATGAATATAATTGTTGATGATAATTTGAACTATGTTTTTGTTAACATCGATGATCATCTAAACTATTAATGAAGAAATATATCAGAAAAAATAAAAAAAAATATCTAAAGTCACTTCACACGGAAAGCGTTTCGCACACTCACTAATGAATATAATGCATGCAAAATTCAACATATTATTAGTCATGCATTTAATATTAGTTTAATTCATTTTCTTATTGCATGCATCATTTTATAGACTTATTTATATTAATATTATAAAAAAATATATACCTAATTATTGTGTTTTATTGTGTAGAAAGCAAGAAAAATAAATTACGAAGCTAATTGAAAAAATCGTGCTCAAATAGGAGCTAAAACGAAGTTAGAAAGTGAAAAATAGTTAAACTGTCAAGGGTTGAAATTGCGGTGTCACATGTGGTCAGTGAAGAATTTGTCATGGCCATGAAATAGGATCGTGAAATAAAAGTAACAGGTCGTTAAAATACATTTTTCATTTCCAGGAAGTTGCTCGATGCACGACCATGACTAGCCTTTCACGGACCGTGAAATCCATAACTTTTATGTGAATTGGGCACTGTAGGCATCATGGACTCTGAAAATGCATTTCTAACACGATTCAGACATTGTTTAGGCCGTGTCATGTCAGACTCTAGATTATGCTTTTGGACGAATTTTCGAAGTAATTTCACATGCACAAGGATTCCTACTCCATTATATGATCCTAAAATTATTTCAAAATATATTATGGCTCAAAATTCGGAGTTTGATAAGGTTAAAATTTTATAATTAAATTTGTTCCAAATTTTACCATATTTTAAATAGAAAAGATTTATATTTCTTCTCCAATCACATTAAAATCTGAACTCATATAAATACTGGTTTTTTATCGGCAAAAGAGGGGATGTTAGGGCCTGCAACTTTGAAGATAAAAACATGAGAGAAACTTAAAGAACAATCAAAAAGACTTTTTGTGCAATGATCTCGGACAAAGATCGTGCAATAGTTTTCATTTACATTTCATAAAGTACTTACCATTTTAAGTTCTATATTTTAAATCTTTGTAATTTGGGGTTTAGTTTAGTTTTAAGTTTCAATTTTACTTTTGCAAAATATTTATTGTTGAGACAACTTGTGAATCTTTTTATAGTTTTGATTATAATTTGAACTTTTAAGAACATCACTGTTGTGTTTAAGATATTTCATTAGTTTTAACTAAATTATTAGTTGCTCATTAACTAGGTAGTGTGATCAATCTATTAATTCTTTTTTTTAAGCAACTCATGTCGTAATCTAATAGTGCCGAGCGAAATATTACATTGTGTGGTCTGCCAAGTAGACTCGGGTGAGCGATTTGATAGTGTAGGAATCAGAAATCCTTACATTCTAATCTGAATAGGTTTAAGGGTAGAGCTAGGTGGAGTATTCTCATCTTATTATGATTAAGAATAGTTGGTTTACCCGGCTAAGAAGATCATAATTTAGGTTTTTTAATCTATATAAAAATTGAACATGATTATCTTTTGAATAAATCAATTGCTATAAAAGTGAAACAAGTTTGTTCTTAATTATTTTAACGCATCCTAAGGACCTAGGCTTCAGTAGTTTAGTTTAATTTTAGTATTTCATTTATGTCATTTTATTTTCTGTAACTCTTTTATCCAAATCAAGTTGTCTCGTATTAACTTGTGAAATTAATTTAGGTAAAATAAGTTAATTCCTTGTGAGTTCAACACTTTACTATATACTTTGTTACTAGAGCGACTAGTGCACTTACTAACATTTAATTTTTATCAATTCTCGCATCAAGTTTTTTATGTCGTTGTCGAAGAATTATTCTTTGCTTACTATTATAATTTAACGCTACTTTCATGCTTTATTTTTCTCTTACTTTTACTGAAGAGCAAATGCCCTTTTGGGCTACACAGAGGGCCACGTGCATGACCTACTCGGATGGCAGGCACGTAACGTACCTGCCCCATGCGCAAAGTGCGCACACGTCCGTGCGAACACGCGTGATGCCCGTTCTGTACATGCATCGCGTTGCCCCTTGCTCAAGTCTCCCGCTCCTATAAAAGGAGACATATACCAGAGATCCCATATACGCTTTGGTGGAGGTTCATCCAGATGTATTTATGTTGTCGCAAAGTGTTCCGTCCCCCGAGGTTCGGTCCCTTATTCCGAGGTACAAGTACGTACATTCGTCAAGTACTTGTGGAAAAGTCTTGACGATCCGCTTCTACTACAAGAGGTATTTCGCAATTTGCATGATTTATTTATGTCATAAATCCAACATTAGTATGAGAGTATTTTTATTTTTTTCAAACTCATGATTGCGTCGAAAAAATAATATTTATCATTATTTTTTGGATATGCACATCACAATCGAGAGACAAAGTAGTCTTTGTCATCACGAATATATTATGGATGAACATAGACCATATTTTTTGCAAATTTTTAATTTTTTTCTACGTGTGTTGCAACAAAAAAAAAAGAAAAAAAAACTATTTTAGACCCACTTGAAGATTCAATTTAAGTGCAAAAGTGTTGCACCCATGTGCATTGATAGATGGGCCGCCTGAGAGGCCCAAGTGCTCAACAAACAGTTTGTTTTTTCTTTTTCTAATATTCGTCTGAATATTAAAATAAATAAAAAATATAAAATGTATATTTTAAAATTTCGAAAAATTAGGAAAAATATGTATTTTCCTTGGAAATTTTTATGAAATATTACATGCAATTTAATGCTACTAAAAGAAAATTATTTATTGATTTAGTGCAGCAGTTAAATGATTAGATTTCTATGTCAATTATAAATATTACCTATAAATGTATTATCATGCATGGAATAAATATTTTCAATTATGTACGTGATAATTATATTTATTATTGTGATTTAAATTCAATTATGGAAGGCATTTTGAATAGTTTAAAATTTGAATTCAAAATTGGTACATGCAAAATTTATTACAAACAATTGCCTTCCTAAAATTTTGACTATGTTAAAATTGTGAATTTGAATTTAAATTTGGTATGTCCAATTTTGTTAAGCATATAACTTACCTAGAATTTCAAATTGATTTGAAATTAAATTAATTTCTTTGTGAGAATTAATTAACATGGCAATATATTTTTTTTTTGGCTAAGTACTGAAATAAATGTTTCATGCAATCCTATACTAAAAAGTAATTAGTTGGTCTAATTATACAAACTATAGGTAATTAAAGAATATATGAAACATATGTAGTTCTTTTATAGTACTAAGGCACCTTGAGATTGAAATATTATCACAATAATCAATGTCTTTCTTTTGAGTGGTGTGTAGCCCGAAATGTATGTCTAGAAAGATTTCAAGAAACTGGCCTCGTGCATGATTGACACAGTATTCAAAAATAGGGTTGATGTGTGACAGTGATGACACAATTTTTTCTATTGTGATGTCGAGGCGAAAGATAATGCACGGTTATTTAATTGGAACTCGTTGGGGAGGAGCCTCCATTGCACTAGTCCTGATTAAGTGCGTCACATAAAATGAAATTCGGAGATTTTGAATTATAAGTTGATTCATAATGTATAGAGTAGAAAATTTTGAATTATGTGTTAATTCAAAATTCAAACATTTAAATTAATTTTGTCACATTGTCAAAATAAAGAATGATAATATTTCTTGTATATAATGAGAGATGAGTGTGAATATAACAACCTCTCAATGTCACTACTTCATGAGTATTGTTAATTCATTATTTATATTTTTGCGGACAAATTAGGGTAAATTACATCAAATGCCCTCCAACTTTGATGTTTGATCAACGCTACCCATCAACTTTACTTTGTAAAATGAATGCCCTTCATCTTGTAATTTATTTCACGGAATGCTCTTTCGACTGAGAATACACAGTTTTTCGGTTACTCCGTTGCGTGGCGGCACTCTCTCCTCCACGTAAGCAAAAATCCAACATGGCATTATTAAAAAAAATTAAAAATAAGAGAAGCTTCGCCCATGCAAACTTCGACGAAGGGGGTCGCCGAAGCCACCCCAACCTCCCGGGAGGGCGAGGTCGCAAAGGGGGGCGAGACCCCCCTTTCCGTGCCAGTGAAGGGGGGGCCGCCCCACCTCTACGTCGCAGATGTAGGGCGAGGCCCCCTTGTTGCTCGTGCCGACAAAAAGCAAAAATAGGGGAGGGGGCCTCCCCCCTGCATCGTAGAAGATGGGAGTGGCCCCCACCTTGCCCATGCTGACGAAAAGCAAAGCCCCGTCGAAACCTCCGGCGTGGTCATAGAGAGTGGGAGAGCCCCCTTGCCTGTGTCGGCGAAAAGCAAAAGGGGGATGCTCCAGCGAACCCTCGTGTTGCGCACATCGTCGGAGCTTGCAGAGGATGTACCCCTTATTTTTTAAAATTTTTTTAATGATGTCACGTCAAATTTTTACTTAGGTGGAGGAGAGATAAAATTGTTAGGTAAATGCCATGTCAGGTAATCAGGAAATCGCCGATAATAGGTAAAGAGCGTAGTGGGTGAAACAAGTTAAAAGATGGATGGTAGTCGTATTACAAAGTAAAGTTGGAGGGTACTGAGAAAATAATTAAAATTGGAGGGCATTTGATGCAATTTACTCGGACAAATTATAATATGCATAATACTTATTTCTCCTACTTTTATGACCAAACTAGACCATGTCTTAAAAAATAATAATTGCTGACCTCAACAAGAATGAAAAGCTCAATGATGATAATTATCATATTTGGCACCACAAGGTTAATATCTCTTAGAATAACAAGATGTATAGGAAATCATTAACCATGTTTTCAATAAACCTGCACCTAAAAATCATGCCCAACGCCAGAGCGAGATGGAGGCATATCAGACATGGACCAAAAAGAATCGCATTGCACGCATTACGTTGTTGAGCACGATGAATAATTTTCTTTTGTGTGAATTCGAAGTCTATAAGACAACATTCAAAATGTGGGCGCTGCAATAAGTATGGGTTACCACGATCACCAAGCGTTCACGATCAAATTTGACTATTATCGGAAGCGACCAAATCATACCATGATGGAGTATGTTCAGGAGATATCTAACATAATTTGTAAACTCAAGAATGAGGGACAAGTGCTCGATGACGAGCAATAGGTGCAGGCTCTCATCCGCTCTCTTCCTAGAAGTTGGGAACATATGTGTTGTAACTTGATGCACAATGAAGGTATCAAAATTTTTGACCAAGCTGCTCGCCACATTAAAATGGAGAATGAAGCACTTCAAGTCACGAATAAATCCTCTGAAGCATTAGTTACTGAAAATGGTGGACAAAATGTTAGTTCCCAATCCAAAAGAAATAGGTCGCATAAGTTGTAATCAAATAAAAGAAGTAGAGGTACTGGACAAAAGAATGCCCAAGCCCACCAGTGCAAATGTGAAAAACGTGGCGGCAAGGTAGGCATAAATAAAATAAAATGCTACAATTGTAGTAAACGTGGTCACTTCGCTCATGATTGCACTGAATCTAAGAAGGTTTGACATAATCATGATTCTTTTGGTTATGTATCTAGTTATGTCTTAATTGCTGAAATTCATCCTTTGTGAATTGCAAATTCGGGTGCCACCGATCATGTAGCAAGAGACAGGGGGTCTTCATGGAATTTTATCAAACAAGTGCTGGGAGCAAATGGATTTACGTTGGAAACTAGGAAAGAGTTGAAGTTAAGAGCATTGGAATGTGCAACTTAGAACTTCGCAATGGCCAAATTCTTTATATAACGCCCCGAGACTCACGTGACTTCCACATGCTCAGAGTCGTTCT
The DNA here is from genome assembly GCA_030549335.1 of Pontederia crassipes. Lineage (NCBI taxonomy): Eukaryota > Viridiplantae > Streptophyta > Magnoliopsida > Commelinales > Pontederiaceae > Pontederia > Pontederia crassipes. The sequence continues at coordinate 76,560,659 of CM060192.1, forward strand.
GGAAACATTACACAATTCTATTTAAAAAAAATTATGAAATATAAGTTCTATAAAATGCGAAAATAATAATAGCAACAACTAAATATCCATAATGTCAAGGATCTAAAAATGTTCATGACTCCACAATACTAAAAATACAGAAAAATAGTAACTAATAAATAAAACTAGTAAGACGCAATCCTACACCATGTGCAACATCTCTGTCACTGAACCTGACTATGTGCATCATCTTTCTCTATCATCATATCACCTGCATGAATCCAAATGTAAAGAAAAACTTATGAGTATAAAAATACTCAGTATGTAGGATCTAACCATAACAATAAGCAATAACCAACAGTGCTCAAATGAAATCAATAATTAGTACAATACAATAAACAATATAGAACTGGATGTAACGATATGATAGGAACTCAATAATCAATAAATTAATATATCAATTTAGCCAAAAGTCAATGTAGAGGATCATGAAAGAGATTAAAAGACCAATCAATATCAATGAATAATTTAGCAATAATCAATTACGTTTGACCACTATGACACTATCCAATTTAACAATTTCAATTCGATTTCAAAATCAATAGTCATAGGCCAATAATAATTTTCATTTGATTCAATGGGCGGAGGCAATGCCGGTCAATGCCAAAATTCGAATGACTATGATTAAGTTTAATTCAATCTTTGGAGTTACCCAATTTAATAGGGAGCGTTCGATCAATTTGGAGAATCTCCATATCTCTTTCATGCAGGCTAATTAGGGATCAAGTCACGGCAAGCCGTCCTCCAATAATAATGTTAAACAATAATTCGTGATGGCCGGGGACCATGACCATCACAGAAAAGCTATAACCTCCTTACAGAATGACGTCTCAAACCTTTAGGTACGCTATCTTCCCATACAATACGATAACAATATAACCTAGGAGACTTAGAAATAATCGGAGAACATGAAGACCCAACAATTTTAATCTTTTATCTTGTTTATCCCAAAGATCTATTTTTAACAATTCAATTTAGAAACAAGAACTCAATCAAGGGAAAATCACTGGATTAAGACTATGATGATTCACATGGTCTAACGGATCAATGATAACGATAATATCAAAATCAAATCTAAAAGATACGATGAGGTAAGGATATGATCAAAAACAATAAACCATATTAACAATTCAATTATCCATAATAATATATTCAAAAGTAAGTTTTTTGCCCTAGAACTCGGCCCCCGTCAGATGAAATCTGGGCCGTGTTCGGAGATGTTAAAAATCACCTCACTAGAGTAAACCCGGGCCGAGTCGGCCGATTCACATTCTATCATGATTGCGCCACACCCGTGCCGCGCTGAAGCACAACCCGGGCCGACTTCTATCGTTGACGAAGAAGCACGTTCCGACGTGACTTTTCGACCCCCATAATCATGCCATATGATGTCCAAATTATTCATAACATATATCAACGAATTCTCTGTACAAAGGAGAAAAGAATAGGGTTTCATGTCATGGAAAATCGATGATATAGGGATTCTCTCTACGTACCTAAAGTTAATTAAAAAACTGACTACAATCCTTTCTTTGAAAAATTACACGAATGCCGAACTTTGGCCGGCGATTACTCTGTGTCCGCGTACCAAAACTCATGGCCACAACTTAGATGATATTCTCACATATGCTGGTTTTGAAACCAACCACCACATGCTCTCTAGAACACCTCGATTCATGTGCAAATGAGAGAAAAAGAGAGGCTCGTGATGTAGAAATTTTGTTTGGCTAAAAGGAGATTTCCTGCCACACTTTAATGCCTATTTATAGATTTCGTCTTAGGTTTTCACTTCCATTGGGCCTTCGACTCTTTTTGAATGAATCTTGGCTATTCATCAATAATTAATCACCTCAGAATATTTTAGATTTAATTAAATTCGAGTTTACTTAACAATCTCATAATTATCACCATCACAATTTCATCTATACTCAAATTCCATCTTATCTTTCCACTTATTCTATAATTTTCATCAATTTCATAATTAAATAATTTTATAATATTAGATAATGATTTCCAAGTATTATAAATGAATAAAATATTTATTTATTTATTTATTTATTTATTTAACAAAAATTGGGATCGTTACATCATAACCTCCTTAAAAATAAATTCGTCCTTGAATTTATATAAGAAAAATTACCTCAATCTATTTGAACAATTTTGGAAAATCCTTTCTCATTTCACTTTCCAATTCTCAAGTAGCATCTTCATCTCTATGATGTATCCAATCCACCTTCACCATGGTACCATCTTATTTTTCAAATGCTTGGTCTGATACTCTAATACCTCTATACGTATGTGAGATCCACGTTCAAGTTTGACTCTTCCATATTCATGATGTTAGCATCATCATGTTGATATTTGCGCAGCATTGACATGTGAAAGACATTATGCACATGTCGATATGATGAAAGGAGTGCCAACTTACAGGTTGCATCTCCAATCAATGCAAGTATCTCATTACTCCTTTCATAAAGAACTTTCAGCATCGCTCGATCTCCAACCTTGAGGATTTGCTCTCTTCATTTTTTGTCCGCGTAAATCTTTTGCCTTGTGAACGCTGCCTCCAGCATTTCTCTAATAAGATGAACCTTTTTAGCATCCTACATGGTTTGCTTTAACACTTCCTCTAACAAAAATTGTCATCCTCCCACTTCACTCCAACAGATGGGGGAGCGACATGGTCTTCCATACATGATTGCAAAATGTGTCATGCCTATACTGGAGGGGTAGGTGTTATTGTACGCAAACTTGATCAATGGGAGGTGAGTGTCCCAATTGCCACTCCAGTCCAATGCACATGTCCGGAGCGTATCTTTCAATGTTTGTATGGTGTGCTCAGACTATCCATCTGTTTGAAGATGGAACGCAGTACTAAAATTCAATTTCGTTCCAAATGCACTCTGAATGCTCCACCAAAATTTGGCCGTAAACCGTGGATCTCTATCTGACACAATGGAGACTAACACTCCATGTAGTCGGATAACCTCCTTAATATAAATGCCCATCAGACTTTTGACGGACTACTTTCATTTGATGGGGATGAACTAGGCCGCTTTGCTGAATCGGTCCACTACTATCCATACCGCATCAAGGCCTTGTTGGGTTCTTGGAAGTCCTGTAACAAAATTCATCGTTATCTTTTTTCTATTTTCATTGTGGGATTTCAAGTTCCTGTAAAGTTTCATATGGCCTCTGATGCTCAACTTTCACTTGTTGACATACGACACACTTTTCAACGTACTGTGCTATGTCATTTTTCATGTTATTCCATCAGAAGGTCCGTTGCAAATCCTTATACATCTTCGTGCTTCTGAGATGAATGACAAATTTTGATTTGTGGCATTCGTCTAGCACTTGTCTTCTTAATTCTTTATTTTTAGTGACCCACAACCATCTCATGTATCTGATCACTTCATTTGTGATAAAAAAGTCAACAGAAATCTTTTCGCACAACTTGAGTACGTGGTTGTACTCATTATCGTTCAGCTGTGCATTTTCAATCTTTAATAGTAATTCAAGTTGCATGCTGAAGTGTGCCATAATCCGTACACCATCACTCCTCATTAATGGACTAACTTGTATAATGCAATCGATCATATTCTAATGACTCACTCTCAAGCATGCAAGTAATTCTACCCACTTTCTGCTGAGTGCATCGGCGATCGAGTTTGCCTTTCTGAGATGGTAACTGATGACTAGGGGTGTTCACAAATCAAGGGATTGGGGGGGGGTGCTGGATCCGACCCAACCTGACCTGACCTGGTTCGGTTCGGGACGGGTCGAGTTACTCGACCACTCAATTTTTTTTTCTTACTATTTTATATTTTATTTAAGATAAAAATATTATTTTAAAAACATAAAATATGTTTTCTAACTATGTAATATTATTTTTGCACTTAAAATGTTTTATTTTAGTTTTTTTAACATTTTTAAATCAAATATAGGCCTTAAGTATAAACAAAAAACAAAAAAAATAAAAAGTCGGGTCAATCTAGTCGTGTCGGGTCAACTCGGGTTGAATTTTTCTAACTCGTACCCAACCCGACCATTGGGTCCGACCCGACCACCAATCCGATCCGATCCGAACCAGTTCGGGTCGAGTTAGGTCATCGGGTTCACGGATTGACCCGACCCGGTGAACACCCCTACTGATGGCAAACTCGTAATCTTTAAAAAATTTGATTCATCTCCTGTGACGCATATTCAGATCACGTTGAGAGAAGATGTACTTTAAACTTTTGTGTTCCCTGAATATCTCAAATTCTTCGCTATAGAGATGGTGTCTTCAAATTTTGAGGGCGAAGACCACCGCTGTTAATTCGAGATCATGCGTCGGGTAGTTCTTCTCATGTTTCTTCAATTACCTTAATACGTAAGCAATGACCTTTCCATGTTACATCAAAATGCACCCCAAGCCGGTGCCACATGCGTCGTTGTAGATAATATAACCTCGGCATAAAGGTATGGTAAGAATAGGCACCGTCATTAGTCTTTTCTTCAACTCTTGGAAGCTACTTTCACACTTCTGTGACCATTCATATTTGATGCATTTCTTTATAAGATTTGTCGAATGCGATGCCTTGGAGAAATCTTGTATAAATCTCTGATAATGATAATATCCTGCAAGTCCAATGAAACTCCTGATTTCCGATATGTTCTTTGGTTGCTCCCAGTTAGCAACTGCTTTCACCTTTGTAAGATCCACTGATATTCCATCCTTGCTGATTATATATTTGAGGAATGTGATTTATTCTAACCAAAATTCACACTTCGTGAATTTGGCATACAACTTATGCTCTCATAGGGTTTAGGGTTTACTATAGCACAACCAGCAAATGCTCCTCATATTCCTCTAGGCTCGACGAGTAAATGAGAATGTCATCGACAAAAATAATTACGAACTTGTCCAAGGTGGCCTGAACACTTGGTTCATCAAATCAGTAAAGGTTGTCATAGCATTGGTCAACCCAAATGGCATCACTAAAAACTCATAATGGCTATATCTTGTCCTGAAGGCCATGTTCGTCATGTCATCATCAGTTATCCAAAGCTGATGTTAACCACTTCTCAAATCAATTTTGGAGAACATCTTTGCCGAAGATAATTGGTTGAACAGGTCGTCGATTCTTGCCGAAGATGATATTTCACTGTAACAATCAAGCAGCTATTACTTATGTGAAGAACGAGAAATACCATTACAAAGAAAAGATATCGACACAAAATACAAATTTGTACGAATTGAAGAAGTCAAAGAGGAGATTTCAGTTGAGTACATATCAACACACAAAATAGTTGCTGATCTGTTCATCAAACCATTATCAAGAGAGGTATTCTTGATACATGTAAATGCCTTAGGGCTACGTATATTATAGATATAATGATGTACACAAATTTTCAATAAATAAAATATTATCTTTTCTTTGATAAATTCATTGCTATAAATTCTTATTATGCATGTTAAAAGTATGTCGATCAAGATTGAGTTTGTTCTCTCACACGAACAAAGGCTTCCGACGCTTATGAAGGTAGCGTGCAGGAATGGCACATGTGAATCATAATGTGATTATTAAAATATGTTAAAACATGAGTTTTAGTAACTCAATGTTGCATGATTAAGAGAGAGAGGTCAAGTACGAGATTCAAATTTGACGCTATGAGATAGCGAGTTATTTGAAAACTCAAGTCGTGTGCTAGAAGGTAGCGACTAGACTTAAGTTTGTGCGGTGTATAATTTAAATAGAGCTAGTCATACGCTCCTTCGGTGGGAGTCTTCATCGCAGTACTTGTATTTAGTACTAAGTATGCAAAGTGAACCTAGAGACAATGAATTGATTAGTTCAATGATCATCATGATTCATCTGCATGTGCTCTTAAATTCTTGACTATGTCTTAAGGAAAGAAATTAGTACTTGTTACTTTAGCGGGGTACTCTGGTGAAAAGTAAAGTATTATGTTGAGTCACGTATAGGAAAGTAGCTAGTTCACTACTAAAAGACATGAAGGTGGGGGAAAGAATTGTTATGAGCCGCATTAAACTTTCATGTACAATTTGTCAACTATTTTTCTTATGTTGAAAAATATAGTGTATATGAAAGATAGTTACCGCGGAATAAGACATATGTTGTCTTAGCTACGTTGCAAGACAAATTTAGGGCATAAGGAGTTATATGATTTGAGCATTTGTTGGCTCATGAGTGAGCTGTCATGAATATCTAACGGGCATGACATGCGCTCTAGAGATAGTTGAGCAATTAAACCTTAATAAGTATCTTTCTTCTCCTATAAAGAAGTATGTTTGCACTCGTAGGTCGCATGGCACATTTACCAATTTTGGACGAATAAAAGTAGAATGCCTAATGCAGGAAAGTGGGAGATTGAAGGACAAATGTCCTTTTGGGCTACACAGTGGGTCGCGTGCGCGCACATCTCACGCGATAACATGCCTAGAGCGTGCGTGTTCGTTCGATCTCGCATGATGCGCATTCTGTACATGCATCACGTTGCCCCTTGCTCAAGTCTCTCTCTCCTATAAAAGGGAGGTTCATACAGAGGTACTTGTGTTGTGGCAAAGTGTTTCGTTCCCCCGAGATTCGGTCCCCGATCTAGAGATACAAGTGCATTCAAGTGTTTATGGAAAAACCCTGATGATCCGCTTTGACTGCAAGAGGTATTTCGCAACCTCCATGATTTATATATGTTATAAATCCAACATTTACTTTTTCTTTTAGTTATGTAAAATTTCAGGTTATATCGTTTGTACGTAACTCGACTATCACGTGCATATCTCAAAATCCTTATGAGAAAGAAGAATACTTCTACCATACAAAAAATTGAGAAAGATAAAGTTACAAACCAAAGCTTCATCAAGTGACAACAACATGAATTTACTTTAGCAAATTCTAAGTGAAGATCCATTCTTGAACACCGAAGTCATAATCACAAACAAGTTGAACTCTCTGCTGAAGCAACTCTTCAAACAATGTTATAAAAGTGAAAATTTGGAGAGCTAACTTGCAAATTTGTGGCATCAAAGTGAAGAAATGAAGAATGTCATCACATCACTTCTCAAATTGAAGCCTTCAACTAGGCCGAAAGTTGACCTTGAAAAGATGTTTGGTCAATTTATTGCAACAATTGAAAGAAAACTTTCATCTCAAAACCAACATATCCAGAATTTGGCAGCTCAATCAACACAAATTCAGAAGCAAATTGAAGTTGATGATTTGATTCGATTATTTGACACATAGCTCGAGTTCGATGCTTTGGAGGCAAAACTACGTACATTAGAGGGTCAAGTTCTACAATTGACTTTTCTAAATTCTAAAGCCTCAAGGCAAATCAACGATAGCCCCATGATTATCATGTGTCCATGCCACCATTAACATTTATGTCAAAGAAGAAAGCATACAAGAACAAAATCTTTAGCAAGGACAACAACTACACAGTAGCGTATCAAGGAGACGAGTGAATACATCCATGAAGATGGACAAGTTCAAAGGAGGAGCTAGCCTTCGGAGGTCCCCATGACTCAAGTGCATCGTCTCCAACACCGACACCATTACCATCAATGACATATTCCATACCTCTGCAAGTTCAAAACTCACCAAGGAGAGAGCACATCATCGACAATAATAAAGACCTCTCCGACAAAGCAACGACAAATTAAAGAAAAGAGTAAAAAGGCATCGCCGCCTTCTAAAGATTCAAGTACATCAGTAGTAGCAACCCAAAAATCAGTCATCTATTCATGATAATCAACAACACAAAGCGTAAGTCTAATATAAGAAAGTTGTTATGCTTGAAGAATCTCTACCACAAGACGATGGCACAATGGTAAAGATGTTGGGCGTCATCCGCATTTGTCGAGACTCACCACCGGAAGCATTCATAATCACATCCAATAACCTCGTGAGATTGTTCCTTAATTTCACATTTATTTATATTATCTTAATCGATGATTGTATGTTAGTCTGAGCATATGCAAATCATAGTCATGATAATGACCCAAAATTAGAACTATTCTCTCACCGTTATCTCTTAGTTCAGATTTTATTTTTCATTTGATTATATTAGTTTTTTTTCTTTTTTTAAATTTAGTGTCTTAGTTGATTTATGTTTATTTTTGTTATTTTTATCGATCATCCTTGTGGGTCCAATTTAAAAATTAATAATAACATTTCAAGGGTTGTTATTTTCTTGTCACAGATGTTATCTCCATACTCACGAGTCGTTACTATGTTGTCGCGGGTGTCGTAGTAGGTTTAGATGCAATATTTTTATATATCACAGGTCATTACACGACATTCACGAGTTTTCCATATTGTTTGTATTCCAAAATTTAAGTTTAATGGGTTGTTGTCACATCATCACGAGTCTTACAGTAGATTATCATATGTATACTCTTTATTCATTGGTTGTTAAGTGTCGGTCACGGATCTTATAGTGGGTAGTTTAACAATTTCATGGGTCGCGTCACAACTTGACCAACACACATGTGCCTAATTGTGCCTGATTCACGAACCTTTTCACACTTTCATAGGGCGTCAAGGCCATCTAGTGTTGTTACGATGTCACATCGTGTAACTTTCATTTGTAACACACATAATTTTACTCGCTTCATCTTTATATAGTGCAAGACCATTATTTTTAGTTCACGGCAGCAACACCAAAATTTATCTTCTTCTCCACCTGCGATGAGGAGCATTAGGTTGTAACCATCAGTGGTCTTGAGCAGCAACCAATCTTTCTTCTTCACCAATGCATGGTCATCTACCTCGGCATCGTCAAACACAAGCTCCGACGTTGACTACAATAAACGGCCCCGACAAGCTTGGTTCTCTTCGGCAATCTCTAGTAACTATGTCGTCATTCTCAACTACAATGAGTCAGTGCACACTCCATTTAGTCACACCAGCGAACTCCATTGCAACTCCATCAAAATTTGGTGACCTTTCATAATGAAGAAGATGATGGCTCACTGCCATTACAACTCGATAATGGATCGTGCTTACGAAAAAAGGTCCATCAGTTACATTCATGGAACGAGTTGTGATTTCTTTCAAAAACTCCATATCATTACTTTTTGCTCACAGCCTATGATATTCAACGGAGTCAATGTCGTGAACGCATATCCATACCCCGTTACGCAAGAAAATTTGCATTGCTAGGGTTGAACAATGACATCTGTTACATTGGTCATAGGGCCATTATTTTCACAACAATGTCCTATACTTTTTCTTTAGCAGTTGTTATACACACTTCACGATCCATGGAAACAACAATGGAAGGACTTGTCGGACGAGAATTTCAAGCCCATCGCGCCTTTAAGCAACTCAAACTCAGTAGCTCCAACATGTTTGACATTTGATATATATACGCTTCTCTCTATGACTTCCACATCCATCAAATTGGGATATTGATGTGTGTTTTCGTGGGAGTCATTATTAACCAATTTATTAGACCCCAAGAACAAAATCTAAAAAACTTTAGTCTAGGTGTAGACCTTTTAGAACTCGAAGCAGACTAAGGTCTCTATACATAATTAGAAACTAAATAAGATCTAAGCGTACACAATGCACAACTGAAAACTAAACAAGGCCTAGACGTAGTCTATGTATTCCTCACTTCACTCAACTACAAGTACACATATCGGAGTAGTTGACTCGACTGTCGTATCCACAATTATTTGAAACCTAATATTCACTAATTAATCTAAATTAATTTTAGACTAAAAAGATTCAACTAAGTAAAAGAGACAAAAGCATATTAACACTTAATGACAAGTTCTCTTAAGAATTGGGTTCATCTAATATTCCGCTATGGATGGATTATAATAACTTAACAATAACAATCATGCCAAATTCAACTTAGAAAAACTACTATCATAGTACATTAGACTTAGAACTAAGTATTGTACTTTGATATGAACATTACTTAGGTTGATTTAAAAGGAAGTCAACTTATATCATGAGATTATAAAAGTTATGGTCATATACTAATATGCTAACATTCCTCTTAGATGCAAGCATAATAAGAAGAATTCATAATTCAAGTACCAATAAGTGCAAAAATAAGATAAACAATTCAACTCGCTGCATAGACGAAATCAAGTCTAGAAACTAATACTAATGCTCTTGATTCATTTATGAATAACAAGAAAAATCTAAATCAACATCTCGTCTACCATTTCAGTATAAGATTCACATTAACAAAAATTTAAATGATGCCTCAAATCTCAACAATGATAGATTGGAACTAGAATCAATTGTCAATGATCTTGACTCATTTCTGAGATGAAAATAATATAAAATCAACTTCTCAATTGTCATTTCAAAATAGGATTCACATCAACAAAATCAGATTAAAAAATATTCATAAACTACACTAATATCAGTGACAAAAGTGTTGTTCTATCATCCATCCATAAATAAAAATTAGACTATTACCCTATTGGAGCTAAGATTTAGCTCCTTATAGATGTCAAAATAAATATAAAATAGATGAGGAACATAATAAAAAAATATTCTTAAATATAAAAATAGAATAATCAGCTTGAAGTATCCTCTTGGGTCACTTCTTCTCCTTCCTTCAGATCCAAGATGTAGCCTCTAGCATATGGCAACACCTCGCAGCTCCCGAAGGGCTCTCTTTTTCTCTTCAACATCCTCCTTTTATATAGCATTATCACCACCCTTTGATATTCATCAAAAGCTTCCATTCCTTCCTTGTCATGCCACTTGTCTTCTAGTGCCCTCTTCTTGCAAAAAAAATTCCTCTCATTACTTTTATGACAACTTGTAAGTGGTCCCCTTCTTCTATTCCAGCAGGATTTTTGTTTTTTCTAGTTGATTTTGATCCTACAATCAAACAAACAGTAACTAGTAATTTCTTCAAATGAAATGTAAACAAATAAGAGATAAATCAGGATGTTATATAACTTAAATGTCCAAGTGTAAGATGATATTGTGATAAGAAGATGAATGCATACAGATTAAGCAAAATTATCAAATTATGAATATTTGAGAACTTGAATGCACAATAATTAGAGTGAAATTAAATTGAATTTTAGTATAATATAATGATTCTAATCAGATATATCAAGTTGTCTCTTTTCATTTCCTTTCTTTGTTTGACTTTATCATGTTTATATTCTCCTCTTCTGATTTGATTTTCAACACTAGGGACCATGTTGAGTTCAAGCTTAGGGGAGTTGCATATTCATGCATGTCTATATTTTCACGCATACACGCTCATAAGTTTTATCGCATATTCACATATTTGATTTGCATTCCATATTGAAAATCTAGAAAAGTACAAAATGAAATACCAAAAAATTTCTTATCTTACTTTTCATGTCAATAGTTTCTTTATTGTCAAACTTTATTCGAGGACATCCTGTTAATTAGAGAAATTTAAAGTGCTTTATTTTTATCATTTATTGCCTTAATATTGGGTTGATGTGAATTTCGTGGGAGTGTGATTAGTTGACCGATTTATAAAAATTGGACTCCAAGCACAAAATACAAATGCCTTTAGTGTAAGCATAAACCTTTCAGAACTGGAAACAGACTAAGATCTAGACGTAGACTATGTACAAATAAAATATCAACAATGTCTAGACGTAGACTTTGCACAATTAGAAACTGAACAAGATCAAAGCTTATACTATGCACTCCTCACTTCACTGATAATTGCAAGTGCACAAATCGAAGTAGTAGACACGAATGTCATATCCACAGTGATTTAAAACTTAAGATTTACTAACTAATTTAAATTAATCCTAAACTAAGTTAACTCTTTTTGGTATTTTTAAGTGATTGATATAAAATGATAACTAACAAATAATGAAATGTTCACTTAGGAGTGAATTTCATCTAATATTCTACTATCGATGAATTAAAGCAACTTGACAATAATAATCAAACCAAATTTAACTTGAAAAACTTGCTCTCATAATGTATTAAAGTTAGAACTAAGTATCATACTTTCATATGAATATTAATTAGGTTGATTCAACAAGGATTTTAACTGATATTATATTATCATGAAACTTCTAGTATAAATATAATCAGATCTACAAACTAATGCTAATGCTCTTGATTTATTTCTAAACATCAAGACAATCTAGAATCAACATCTCGATTATCATTTCAATACGGGATTCACATCAACAAAAGCTAAATGGATCTATTCTCAGCATGGATTAAAACCAGAAAGCTAAGTCAATGCTCCTGACTCATTTATCAGAAATCATAAATGAAATCAAATTCAGAAACTAATTATTAATGCTCTTGGTTCATTCCTGAACAAGAAGGGAATATAAAATCAGCCTCTTAGCTGTCATTACAATATGAGATTCACATTAACAAGAAGTTAAATGATGCATTCAGATTTGAACAGAGTAAAATCAAAAATCAAATTATGATACTCTTGGCTCATTTCTGAGCAAGAAAGAATCAAACACCAACTTCTCAGTTGTCATTATAAAACATGATTCACATCAATAGAAAATTGATTTGAAAACATAGAGAAACTACATTAACATCAGTGACAAAAATATTGTTCAATTATCCATGCATAAATAAAAATTAGATTACAACCCTATCCTAAGATAGCTAAGATTTAACTCCTTAGAACTAATGAAATTAATACAAAACAGATGAGAAACATAATAAAAAAATATCTTAAACTATCAAGAAAAATCAACTTGCAAGAAGAAAACTTTAGCCCCCAGCAAATGCCTAGAAGAGGAAGAGAGAGGCCTGGTTGCTCCTCAATCTCCCTTTTTTTTATCCCATTATCTTCACCATTTGATCTTGATCAGAATTTTTCATTTCATCTGATTTTGTCCTCTGGTCCTTTCTTTTTCTCTGTCAAAATATTTCTTTCTGCATCTTTTTTGGTAGCCGTCTGTGGTCCCCTCCTCCTTTTCCAGTAAAAATGTTATCTTTTATGCTGGATTTGAATTCTATAACAATATGAACACCAAACATCAAACTCTTCAAATAGAAACTAGATAAATAAGAACTAAATCAATATATTATATAGCGCAAATGTGCAAATGTAAGATAATATTGTGCTAAGAAGATAAATGCATGTAGATTAGGCATAATTATCAGAATATGAACATTTTAAGACTTATATGCACATGAATTAAGATGAATTAAGGTAGTATGATCAGCTAGTGATCATGGATATTTCAGAAATAAAATTGTTGCTAAGTAGAACTATGAATACCCGGACGACAAATTCTTGTTCATGCACTTTTTTTATTTTTCTTTACTTGGACGACAATAATTGCCTCTTTGTTGAATGCTTAAGTGCTTATTGAGTTTATAGTGAAAAAAGTACAAAAAGATAAAAGAGGGTTAATTAAAGTCCAACAAAAAGAAATAAAGAAGTACAAATGTGCTATCCATAACCTCAATGTGTCTGGGTGATTACATCATAGGGATTCTTGCTTGACGACCTAAGGACAACTACTTTGAGATCCATCGATCGAAAGTCAATTACATCGATCACCTTACGCAATATAGAGACGCACATGAGTACCAAGTAAAAAATAAAGAAAAAAACTATTATCCAGAACATTGGTGTGTCCAACTGATTAGATCCGTAGGAGATTCTTGTCTTACGACCTAAGGGCAATTGTTCTGAAATCCGTCGGTTGAAAGCCCATTATATGGACCACCTTTTGCAATATGGAGAAGCACATAAGTGCCAAATCAGTGAGAAAAAAGTGGATGAAAATATCAAAAGTTTTAAAGTGACATTGTATAAGCTCAGTATGTTATTTTCAACACAAACTTTTATTTGATAGACTATATTTTTTTTTGAATGACCTGAACTTGGATGAGTTTAAATGTCTAATATTCAAAAATTGTATAAGTCTCGGTCATTGGAATGATGGAAAGATAATTTGACAATGGATACCTAAAATAAGTGATAAGAAAATAATTCATTGATAGGGTGAAAATAGGAATGACAATATCCCCTGCCTCCCATGGGGTCCCGCGGGGATCCCTCGATCAGGGCCCTGAATTCGAGAATTTTTCCCCCATGGGAGGCGGGGGTGGGAGGCAAAGTGCCCCCGCCCCCTCCTTTGGGGATCGGGGCGTGGTGGATTGCCCTCACCCTGTCCTGTCCCCGAATCCCCACGTCCATTACACACACACATTATAAATAATCAATCAACCATGAGATTACACATAAATCTTAACCATCCAATTTTTTTATATATATTTCTTCCTCCCTAACCCTTTCTTCCATCATGTTGATTAGCTTTGCAGGAGGACGACAAAGACGGTTGTGGAAGGCAGCAAGGACATTGACATCATGGAAGGCAGCAAGAGGATGACGGCGATGACCATGGAAGGCAGCAAGGACATTGACATCATGGAAGGCGGAAGAGACGGTCGCTGCAGGAGGGCAATGATGACAAGTTGTTATAAGAGGGCGATGGTGACTGTCGCTGTAGGAGGGTGGCGGAGACAGTCGCTACAGGAGGGAAAACACAGGAGAGAGCTCGAGGTCATCGTCAAAGAGTTTGTTAGGGCATAGCTTCATCATAGCATTGTACCAATGGTTTAAAGCGTTGAACATGCGGCGGCAGGCAGATGGTGAGCATCTTGGTAGAGAGGACAAGGTCCGCGAGGAAATCGACGAGGAGGAGGAGGAAGCGGTGGAGGCAGAGGAGGAGGAGGCGGTGGAGTCATAGGATCGCAGGAGGAGGGAGACGTCACTGGAGTGAAGGGGGAGGAGGTGGCCAGAGGGGAGAGGGAGGAGGAGGGGGACGATAATTGAGTATTTATGCATTAAGTTTGATGTGATTATCAACTTATTAGAGTTATATTTTTGACTATTTAATTATATATGTTAAAGAATTCGGAGTATACACCATTTTTTTACATGTTTCAGGAACTTTCGAGTGTCAACGTAAAAGGCGAGAAATCACCAAAAAAAGGAAACAATATGCCAGATCATATTTTTCAACACACAATCGTATTGGAGATCACTAGGCCGTGTTACGATCGTAGCAGGAAATACGGACAGACCATATCAAATAGCACTGAACCAATCAACCACAGCGCGACCTTATTACACTCGTATCAGAAAATACGACCTGCTCGTATTGAAGCAAGTTACCCCGTATTGTTGCCATCCAAACCGTATCATTTTGAGGGAAAATATGGCCAGACCATAGCGCTTTGACTATGGCCATATTTTTTCTCGTCCGACTGTATTAGGCTAATTTATGGGGCATTTTGGGTGGTTTTATAATCCTAATTTATGGGAACTATAAAAGGGATTTTTCAGGGGATGAAAAGGGGTATAGACCTTATTTTTGGAGGATATCAAGATAGCAGAAGACAGCAGGGACAAACTTTTAGGTTTCTCTGCATTTTTTATCTTTCTTAGACTTAATCTCATTCTATTTTCATGAAATCTTGCATTTTGATCATGATTTCTTTCTTTATGCTTGGCTATACTCCATTTACTATGGTTTAGATGAAATTTAGGGTATGGTTATAGAGATGATTTTTACATGATCTAAGAGGTTTTTGTCATTCATGTTTTTATTTTATTGGCCACCTAATGAAACAACTTAAGGTCTCGTTGATTACAAAAATTATTTCAAAAGAATGGTATGAAATGTATTATTTCTTAGAAATAAGAATAATCATTTTACTCATGAATCTTGGTTTATAATGTAATTAAAATAATTTAAATGGCCATGAAAGTAAGCATTTATTATTTTAATTAGAATTGTGTTTGTCTAAAAAGGAAATGCATGATGTTTGGAGATTGAGTAGAGCACTCATGATTTGCTTATTTCTAAAATCCTTATAATCAATACCTAGGTGGATTAAAAATCCTAGAACTTTTATTCTCATTTTTAATCATAATCAATTCTTATTCCTTCTCGTCGTTCTAAGTTTTCTGCACTCATTTTGACACTTCATTTTTATTTAGTTTTTATTATTATTTCCCTTTTTGTGTCCGTTTAGATATAATTTAGAATCATATAATTCTAATACTGGACTTCTTTCCTGTGGGATGATATTTTATATACTACGACATTGACCTCATATACTTATGAGAAATTTATCAAGGGAGAAGGTGGCAGGGGGAGAGGGTGTCGTTGGGGCAGCCCTCGGCGCAGTGGGCTGCGAGGCGTGAGGAAAGTGTGGAGGAGGCCTTTCGTTATCCAAGCATGGAAGGAAAAGGAGAATGTGGAGGTGGAGATTATGGCCGCAGGGGATCGGGGTCCCCGTGGAGATTCGGGGCTAGGGGATTAAATTTCTCCCTCATGCAGGGACGGGGGCGGGGACTGGTCGGTGGGAGTGGGGCAAGGGGAGTGTCCCCCGACCCAAACAGAGTCAGGTGCCACCTCTAGGTGAAAGCGATGATGAATCTTTTTATTTTTATAGTTTTGCCTTGAACATTGCTTGAGGACAATTAAATATCTAAGGTTAGGGGAGTTTAATGCATGCAAAATTCAACATATCATTAGCGATGTATTTAATTTTATTTTGATTCATTTTCTTATCGCATGCATAATTTTATGGGTTTATCTACTTTAATTTTATAAAAATGAAAATTTACTCAAATATTGTGGTTTATTATGTAGGGAGCAAGAAAAATAAATTATGAAGCTAATGGAGAAAAATCACACTCAAATCGAAGTTAAAACTTGATGGGTCGTGAAAAATTTGTCACGGCCGTGAAAAGGGTCATGAAATAACAGTAACGGGTCGTTAAAATATTTTTTTTATCATAGAAAGTTGTCCGAGGCACGACCATGACCAGCCTTTCATGGGCTGTGAAATTCATAATTTTTATGCGAATTGGACACTATAAAAGCTGTGAAATCATCATCACAGGTCGTGAAAATCAATTTCTAACCTGATGCGAACACTGTTGAAAATTATATTACAGGTCGTGACAAGCTCTGAATTCAACTTTTGGACGAATTTTCAAAAGAATTTCACATGTACATGGATTTTTACTCATATTATATGATCTGAAGATGATTTGAAAATATATTATGGCTCAAAATTTCATGTTTGATAAGGCCAAAATTTCATAATCAAATCTACCCCGAATTTTACCAAATTTTGAATAGAAAATATTTTTATTTCTTCTCCGATCATATGAAAATATGAACTCGTACAAATAGAGGCTTTCTACAAATAGAAGTGGGGATTCTAGGACCTACAACATGTGCTTTGAAG
The DNA here is from genome assembly GCA_030549335.1 of Pontederia crassipes. Classification (NCBI taxonomy): domain Eukaryota; kingdom Viridiplantae; phylum Streptophyta; class Magnoliopsida; order Commelinales; family Pontederiaceae; genus Pontederia; species Pontederia crassipes. Next base: position 76,577,935 of record CM060192.1, read on the forward strand.
ATAAAAATATGGAAGAAACTTGAAGAACAATTGAAAGGACTTTTTGTGCGGTGATCTCGGGCAAGTATCGTGTGTTTTCGGTTATGTTTCAGATAGTACTTTCATTTTTATTTTATGCGAGGATGAATTAATTCATACTTTGTTTTATCTTTTTTTATCTTTGTAATTTGGATACTTTAATTTAGTTTTAAGTTTCAATTTTATTTTTACAAAAGGCTTATTATTAACACAACTTGTGAACTTTTCTATTTTTTTATCTTATTTTGTTTAACTTTTAAGATCATGATTTTTGTGTTTAAAATATTTCATTATTTTTAATAATTAATTATTAACTAATTTATTATTGGGTTATTTTCTTTAACACCTCATGAACTATAACTTTTCTCGCATCTAACCCTAAAATATAAATTTATAAAATTTAGTCACTGGACTTATCTAAATTTGACACTTAGATCCTTCAGTTAAATTTAATTTAAAGTTTGTTCAGTTTCTTTTTCTAATAAATGTGGATGTCATTTTACCCCTTTATTTTTAACATGAAAATTATTTAAGAAATAAAAAATATTGACATAAATATAATATTGTATAAATATATTATTATCAATTTGTACTTTTACTTGTATTGATTATTTTTTATTTTAAAAATATTTTTTGTAGTATGAACGTAAGGGTAAAAAAAGACATTTCACAATTCAATTTAAATAAAATTTAGTTAAAAATTTAACAGAAGAACCTAAGTGACAATTTTGGATAAGTTTCGGGACTAAAATTTGCAAGTATATAGTTTAGAATTAGATGTGAAAAGAAGTTATAGTTGAAGGGGTGTTAAAAGAAATAACCCTTTATTATTAAATTGCAATCAATACAATGCATCTTAATAGCCTAATTTAATATCAATTAGATGATAAAGGAGACATGCCAGACATTTGCCGACCCATTAACTTACTTAATACATAACAATTCAATCAAAAAATATAACAACTGAATCAGAAGTAGCAATTCATATAACAAATGAACAAAAAATAAATGGAACAATAATAACCTATTGGTTATGCATAAATGTAGTCCTATTTTTCATTAACAAAGAAGTTATTCTTAACATCTCAAACTATTCATAAAATCATATTTAAAAAATAAATGAGATCGTGAATCCTCTCAAATATACCTTAATAAGATTTAGATCTAAACCCTAATTTCTCATATCTTCTTCCCCTCTTCTTATTTCTTCCTCTTGTTGTTGCTGTCATCTCTTTTTTTTTCTTGCACCAACAGGTCTCCTCCTCTTTAGGCAAGTTAATACTCCAATCCTCGAGATAAATAATTAATTGACGACTAACATCAATAAGAGTTTCTACCATGGTGTTTATGTTGGTTCATCTCTTAAAAGTTGATGAAGATTTAGTTTGTAATTAAATTGGAATATTTCATCATAAAAGGAACCAAATTAACAAAACATGGATCATACAAATTACTGGGCCAACAACTAAAACGGCCCAAACCTTAGCCCACACACTTGTAAACTTCTACTTCCTAAATCTGACTTGGGATCCAAGAGTGGGATAGAGAACCAAAACCATGGATAGAATTCAAAATCAAGTACTACAAGTTATAGAACATATGAAATTTTAAATTTCTAAAATTTAGGGACCCAAGGGAAAGAAAGTACCAAGACCCACTTTGTCAATTGACATCACAAAGCCCCGTGAAGAGATAATAGTCGGAGCGGCGGAGACGATGACAGTACCGATGATTTAGGGGCAAAGAAAATGTATAAGATCTTATAGATCTAGATAGAGAATCTATGCCTAACCATTTTGATATTAATGTATTTGGAAAATGTAGAAGTTCATGTGACACTGAAGTATGCTAAACATTAGGTCACATTGAGAATTGGAAAAGCTCCAAGGAATAAAAAAAAGTTACTAAATTTATTGCCATTTTGTTTAGTGTTAATTGACTTTAAATACTAAATCGGTCTTCACCAAAGGAAAAATCAAAATAGGAATGTATTGTAACTTTTAAGAGAGGAAATTAACATGAAATATTGTGTTACAGAGCTGTTAAATACAAAATTAATTACAAACACCAAATCAAGTTTTTTTTTATTGTAATATGGTTAGACTGATCAATTGATATTACAACGAGAGAATTTGATACAATAAAGGTTTGAACTGTTTTTGTTCGCGAACAAAATGTATGAATGAGGCATGCTTTCACTACTAGAAAAATGCGGATTATCGAACCGTCGGTAATCAGCCCGAAAATCATCGGTAACGTAATTACTGACGGTTTTTCAGTCGGAATCGATCCGTCGAAAAAATGCTCGTCGCAAACGGATTTGCGACGGTTGAAAAAATTCGTCGAAAATATCGACGGTTCTGGCCGTCGGAACAGTCCCCGGCGGTTCGACCCGTCGAAATTTTTCAACGGTTGCAACCGTCGGAAAAGTCCCCGGCGGTTCGAACCGTCGATATTTTCAACAGTTGCAACCGTCGGAAAAGGCCGGCGGTCCGAGCCATCGAAATTTCCGACGGTTGCAACCGCCGGAAAAGGTCGGCGGTTCGAACCGTCGCAACTTTTCGACGGTCGCAACTGTCGAAACTTTGGACGGGCGTCGCAACCGTTGATCTTTTGACGGTCGCAACCGTCGCAAATAATTTTTTAAATATAAAAAAAATTAGCGGCTGGATCCGGTCGTTGGAGGCCGGATCCGCCGCCTGGCGGCCGGATCCGGGCGCTGGAGGCCGAAACCGGCCCGCCTGGCGGCCGATCCGGGCGCTGGAGGCCGGAATCGGCCCGCCTGGCAGCCGATCCGGCCGCTGGAGGCCGGAACCGGCCGCTGGGGGCCGGATCCGGCCGACAGTAGAGAGAGAGATGCCGGCGCGGAGCGAGAGAGAGATACGCCGGCGCGGGAGAGAGAGATACGCCGGCGTGGGAAAGGGTCGCCGGTGCGGGAGAGGGTCGCCGGCGTCCGGCGTGGGAGGGTCGCCGGCGTATCTCTCTCTCTCCCGCTCCGCGTCGGCATCTCTCTCTGCTGTCGGCCGGATCCGGCCGTGGTCGTTCGGAACCGGCCGCCTGGCGGCCGATCGCGGGAGAGGGTCGCCGGCGCGGGAGAGGGTCGCCGGCGTCCGGCGCGTGGGAGAGGCCGATCTGGTGCTCGCGGCCGGGAGAGGGAGAGAGGAGAGGAGGGAGAGAGAGAGGAGTGGAGGGAGGAGGGAGAGAGAAGAGGGAGGAGGGAAAATATATAAAGGAAAAAAGTGGAAAAAGGGAAAAAAATGGGATAACAAAATTTTAATTACCGACGGTTTCGACCGTCGAAAAAGTAAATATTAAATATTTTTATTTTATTTAATTATATATAATATTTATTTTTTATTTTACCTTTACCGACGATTCAAACCGTCGGTAATTGCGACGGTTTGGACCGTCGCTAGTTATATTAATAAAATACTTATATATGATATTATTATACATTTACCGACGGTTATGACCTTCGAAAATTACGGCGGATTTTACGAAGGATGGATATCCGTCGGAAATATCGACGTTCCTAATCGTCGAAAAATTAAATAATAATATAATAAATTATATAATTAATTTTTTTATTTCCGACGGTCGTGACTGTCAGAAAATCCGTCAAAAAAATTTAATAATAATATTAAAAAAATAATTTAATTTTTTTTATTTTCGACGGTTGTAACCGTCGGAAAAGTCGTCGGAAATTGCGACGGATGGATATCCGTCGAAAATATCGACACTCCTAATCGTCGAAAAATGAAATAATAATATAAATTATTTCCGACGGTCATAACCGTCGAAAAATCCGTCGAAAACAGAACCATCGAAAAATCCGTCGCAAATTGCGACGAATTTATAACCGTCGAAAATTATCCGTCGGAAAATCGTGATTTTGTTGTAGTGTTTGTTGAAAGCAAGTTAATCCTCACATATTTTTGTTCAGAAACCCTAAAAACATGTTGCTTAACCCTACAAAATGCAAGGGGAGAGAGAGAGAGGACAGAGCTGCATGGGAAATGGCCAAAAGAGTACCATGGATGTTGATGAGACGAGCCGATTAGCTTTGATTGCTTCCGGGTCAGCTGGACCCCCTACTGACCAACCTAACGCTTTCATTTGGTTACATGTATCGTATATGCCTTATGCCCCCCTTCACTGTGCAACAATTGACCTCAATTGTTTTTTTTCCCTCCTTCCCCCATCACATTCTTTGCTAGCTAGCTATCCAAAGTTGTTTATCCTTTTTTTCCCTTTTTTTCTTAATTCATTCTTATTAAATGTAGTAATTAAAATCTAGATTTCACTCGTCATTATCAAAATAAAGTCTCTTACGTCATGAAAGATCAAGTGATTTGGTTAATTACTCAATTAGCTATCACAGCTTTAAGTTTTTAGAATTATCAATAATACATCTCATTCCAATGTATATACGAGAGTGGTGGTAGCATATATCAAAGATATTCATATCAAAGATGATTGACACAATTGAAAAGTGAAATTATGTATTGAGTGATATAAGTTCCATGTTTAATTTTTAGAATCATTATTTTGATCAGAATTTATCTTTATCTAGTAACCCTCGATGGGTCTACGATAAAAAAAAAATATTAAGCCGATAAATGCTCGGAAGATATTCATATTAACATAATTTTGCTATTTTAATTAGGGTAATTCTGTCTGCACTCAAAATATAGTAATTGCAATATGAAACCAAGTGACTTTTGAATTCCATGCATGGTCGCCTAATTCTTCCTCCAATAAAAGTTTACGAACAATTGCATGCACGGAAAGCATAGTTCCTTGCAAATCAACCAACTTAATTATACATATGTATACTAGTATTATTTTAATGGGCAAGTAGCTGACTGATCGATCGAGTTGACAGTTCAAGCAAGTAGCATCCAAATCGTGAAAAGCATTAATCAATTGGATGAGGAGAACTTGAATTCCTTTGTGGACCAATCAGCCATCGACACATCTCGCAGATGCCATCCAAACAGAAAAGAAACACCTTTAACTGGACTAATAATGTTCCTGAATATTTAACACTGAGTGCATGAGAGAGAGAGAGAGAGAGAGAGAGAGTGTTGACACAATCATATGGAGTCATCGGTACTGTCAGCTGCTAGACTCTATATCAGTGGCTGTGACACACGTATGCGGCTGATGGAGTGATGAGCTCTTCATCTCTCTCACATGTTCAAGAGAAAATGTACAGGGAGGGAGGACAAAGAAGAGTAGGAGGGTGGTGTCTTGCTGGACCGTACTGCAACTCCCACTGCTTCTTGTTAATATTGGGTCAGTGCTTGTTAAAGCCTTACTCTCATCATCCTTCCTTTTCTTTTTTGACAGAGAGGGGGGCCTGCAACATGATCGGTTAGCAATAGCATGTTCCCGTGGGGAGGGAGGGAGGGAGAGAGAGAGAGAGTAACTCTTTGGTCCAAGATAACTGGTCAATTCTATACACCATAAAAACATATATCCGTATTTAATGAAAATATGTTTGCTCCAAAATAAACGGCTCCTAAACTGAGGAAAAATATAACCAATGAGAATATTATTAATTAACATATTGTTGATTTTTTTTTGCCATCTTTTCGCGAAGATATGAATTTACTATTATTTCCTTTTTGATGGAAAATTTGGAAAAGACATATATATAAAGGAACTCGAACACTATGATAGGAGAGTATGGGATGTGAAAAATTAACCTTATTTCAGTTGAGTCAAACTTGATATAGTCTATGAGAACCATGGTCCATCTATTAATTTGATATGAAATAAATGAAAAGTGTAGAACAATGGCTCAATGCCAACCAGCTGGATGTAGTGGAGTAATTAAGTAGAGTGTTTTTTCAATTAAAGAAACACCTTTAAATGAACTATTTCTTATCTGACTCACTTAATTGAAACACCGAAATGATTTCATTATTTTAGGTAATAAAAGATGTTCTTGCTAGTTAATTTATCAGCTTTTTCTTTTCCTTTGTGATTTAATTAACATAAAGTGTACTATATATATAGATGTGTGTGTATATATCGAAATCGAATAGTAACTTTCCAGCATATAAAAAACGAGGGTAAACAGTTTCATGTGAAATAAATTTAGTTGACCCTAATTTTGTCTCTAAAGTTACAATTCGTTATCTTTTCAATGAGCAATAATGCTACGTATTCATGTCAGGGACATGTGATAATAATTTTAGGTGTACATGAAGGATAAAAAACTGTGACAAAACTTGTCTCTAAATGATGAACTGCATGCCATTTTTTCACTTTGGCGAGCGAGTGATCAATTATTCATACATGACTGGCATTGTCTTTTAATTGACACTAAAATTTATGCATGCTTACATGCAGCTGGAGCATGAGCATGTTCAACTTGTTACAACATTTATGATTTTGAGGGGGAATTTATTCACCATATTCATCATCATGATCATCATTGGGTAGCAGAAAGATTTATGACTTTTTCTTTGGTAGGTAACTTGTCCCCATTTCTGTCCAATTCCGTGCTCGAAACTTCTATTTCGTAATTAATGTTCGATTCTTCTTTAACTAATTATTAATCTCCCATTTTTTTTCCATTACTCAAAACTCACATACACCAAAATTTCCTAGTAATTAGAAGTCGACAGCTCATGTAGAAAACGACCATCAGAGAGAACCTTGGAGCAATTATTTCTTTCTTCTATTTGTTCATGTGATCAATCAATTCTAGAATTATTGGATGAAGTCTTTGATTTTTTTCTAATAAATTGTAGAGCTACTTTATTTAATACACTAGAAGTACGCATATTTTTAAACTAATTAAAAAGTTACTCCATTGTTCATTATGAATAAAGTTGATTTTTTTAACCAAGATCACGCAAAAAGTTGTTAAAATTATTAAAGGATCATCAAGTTCAGAGTGACAAATTTATTTGGCACACGGGATGCCATATTCTTTTTCTTCCAAGTTCTAAGTGTATATATATATATATATATATATATATATCATACGATATGCTACAAATTAAAGGCATATTAGCAATCTTAGTTGGCTTTTTACATGGAGTACTGATTGCATGTATACATCCCCAAAGAGCATTTTGTTGAATGGAACGTGTCCTTGTATCAAATTAAGTCAATATTATATAATGCATGTTTCGATTGCATAAAACATATATTAAAAAACACATTATAAACATTTGTTTTCGGTGCCATATATATAAGCTCTATGCATGTTGACATGATTTGACATGCATATATATATGAACTCTAACATTTTATATGTGCTCGCCATATGCTCGGGAACATAAATGATTTATTATGATGCATCCATCGAAAATTAATTCATTTCCTCTCATGTGGACAAGAAGTGTCATTGGTCGATCAGTCACGTCCTTTCATGCATTTCAATGCAAAGCTGGCGTGACCACGATCTACTAAAGGGGAAGACACCAATGACAGGTGGAAGAAGAGGGGAAATGTGGTCGTGAATCTTATGGAGCTTAGTGCATCCATTGCCGGCTAGCTTCTTTGGGGGGGAGAGAATGCAAACTTCGAGAGAGAGAGAGAGAGAGAGTTCTGTTGGATCATTGGATGGGACCATATATCCAACATAATAATAAGCACTGCTCTAATTAACCACTCTGTCATCCGGTGCTTTCTTTCTCCAAACAGTAATATTAACCAATAAAATTATAAAACCACAGCGGGATTTTGACCCAAAAGATTAATAAAGACGCCATATATAATGAGACGGAGATGGAACAAGATTAATGTTCCAGTCTAATGTGACGAAGTTCTAACTAAAATCGTTGACGTTGGATTGCTGCACACTCCTCCTAGTCGTAGGCCTTTACCATTTGGAGACTCCCTAAAGTTTCCCGTTACATCGCAGTGGCATTTAGTAGCTACATATCAGTCTTTCTTTTGTCACATTTCAGAACTCGAAGTCTCGATGGAATAACGATTTGAAATATTTTAGTCATTCGCACAGACAACAATAGAAGGAAAGAAGGGAAGAAAAAAAAGTTACAACAGGATTTTGGGTTGGAATATTTGGAAACAGTCATTCCCTTTCAAATTCATGTGAATAGTTCAGGAGATGGAGCTAAGCTAATAATTGTTATTGACTGTTGTATAGAAGGAGCAGCATGTATGTATATATAATAAGATATATATGTTGTACATGTGCCTCTTTATATACACCACGCAATTTTTCATATATTAGTTATGCTTGTGGTAGAGAAATGAGTGCTATTTTTCAGAGAACTCGTGAGTTAATTTCAATAATTGTTCTAGGTATACACTCCTAACTCCAACTCAATCATCAAATTTTATTTTGATAGTCCTTCAATTTTTTTTATCATCTTCTAGGCGCGATCATCTTATAACTACGAGTACGTCGAATTTCAAGTCAGATTTTTTTTTTCGCTCATCCACATCAACACATCATTATACTAATTATAAAATAATGAAATTTCTGTCAAATTGATACACCCTTTTGTCTAGGATGATCATGACACTTTATTTTGTATTTGACAATCCTCCATCTTATGTATATTTTAGTGAGGAAACTCTTTTCCCTATAAAATTTTTTCATGATTGTGCAATTTATTATCTTATGTTGATGTGCCTTGAATTATGTACCATGTATTCAAAATTATGAAAGAAAAAAATGAGAAAAAAAATGAGAATCTGTGACGGAAGCGAAGGGCTTGAACATTTATATATGAGGGTTAGGATTTTATGATAATGTACTGTCTTTTGCTTATAATGAATTTTTTCGGCGGCGACCTTCTTTGCTCGTGGATATTTCTCTTTTGTTCACATTGATCAAGACGATTTTACCACGTTAAATCTCTATGTTCATTTTATATTTTTTTCATTGTTTTAATTATTCATCGATCCTCAGTACTTTACTCCCAACATTATTAATATATAAATATTTTTAAAATAAGAAAATAATATAAAATATAAAAAAAACATAAGGGATAGTGAATTTGTTTCTCCATTCTCCCTTTACATGTTTTCGCAAAGATGAAGGGAGTTCATACCCTATAATTTTGCTAAGATGAAAGAGTTTATTTCTCCCGTAAAATAGGCAACAACATGGAATTTATCATTTCAAGGGGCATAGAGGATCCCATCCACACTTTCCCTTCACATATCCCCCACCTATGTGGTAAGGGGGAGGAGAGCCACATCCTCCTTCCCTTTCATCTATATTCTACGAGGTGAGGTGGGGTGGGGGAGCAATTTGTTAATAAATCAAGCTCCAATTACTCACTTGAAGTTGAATGCACGAAGTCGAAAGTTGAATGAAGAAGAAGCGAAAGAAACAGAGGAAGAAAACTCTAGATGAAGTCATCAGAAGAAGATGTCTATTCAAAATGAAATGAGTTACATAAGACTGAATTATAACTACAATCGACTAAACTAATCACATGCTGCATCTACTAATCACGAGCTACTCACCTACTTTTCTTTACTAACAATAACGGAATAAATCGATATTTACAAAATAATAACACTACTACAAAAGTGAGAGAACATGAATACAATGCAATCCAGCAAGAGTTTCTTCCTTCTCAATGACACATAGAAAATGGACGATGACGATGTTGCTATCACGCCCCCTCAAAGTGTCGGCTGGGAGACACCGAACAATGCCAACTTGAACAGCTTGCACGACGACTTCAATGTATTGACCAATCTTCTTAAAAGTTTAAGCCGTGAGGAACAATGGTTTCATATCTTATCACTTCCCCTCACATATGGATTGGTGATAATTTTGATTTAATACAATCAACCACGTGGACGACAAGTAAGAGAGAAAAAAAGAGCCTAACAATATTTGAACTATTAATCTTTAGTTCTAATACCATGTTACGAAATCGAACTCTATTACTCATCGAAGGTTGAACACTCGAAGTCGATCGAAAGTTGAACGGAGAAGAAGAAAAAGCAAAATAGAGGAGGAAAACACCATATGAAGTCACTGAAAGAATATTTCTATTCAGAAGAAATTGATTTACATAAGGTTGAATTACAAACAACTACAATCAACTAAACTAATCAACTGCTACATTATATTAACATTTAGCTGATATAACAGAGTAAATAGGCATTTACAAAATAATAACATTGTTACAAAAAAAGAGAAAATCTTTGCTGCAATCCGGCAAGAGCTTCTTCCTTCTCGAAGGCACACAACAAACAGTCGTCAAATTTTAGTCGTCATATAGAGGGGAGTTGTTGTAGTAGTGCTTATTAGATCAAACAATTCAACTTGTCCATTGATCAACACAATATGATAATAGACAAGTCCATAAGGATCTAGTCCGATTGAGTTCATTCGATAAAATATCTAATCGGATAAATAATTGACTGAACATTATTTTTAAACTAGATATTCATCTTATACATGTTCCTTAATTTACAAGTCATCCAATAGTTTCATCATTAATCTGTTAAAAAAATTAAGTATTTAAATATAATATTATTACTTGTAAGTGCATAACAATCACAAATTCATTATTATTTTTGGGTTTGTTCTCTTGATTAAGAAAAATTAAGTGAAAAAACAATAAAGATAAATCAATTAAAAAAGTTGTGCAAAGGTTAATCGAAAAAATTCAATGGTGCATTAATTATTGTATCGTTTTATTGATGTAATAAGAAAATAATATGAAAATAGAATAATTGAAAGAATACAACTGAATTTGAAAAAATATATTAAGGATATTTTAAAAATAATAATGGACTTGCAACCTCCATTCTTTATCCATTTTGTCTATGAAGATCTATTAAACATCAATAGAATAGACAAATTTAAAATATTATTCAATATCCAATAATAGTTTGCTAAATTAATGAGTCTCTCGTCCGCTTCATGTTCTATAAACTCTGTTTATCGAATAGAAGTCTATGTATCACCCTCTCTTATAGGTGGGGTACACGACGGCGTGAAGGTCAACTAAGGCAACTTTTTTGTTCAAATCCCACATGACCCAGCACAAAAATAAAAAAATATATTATAGTAATATAGTATATACTTACAATGTATTATATTAATATGCATATAAGTCTATGTTATATAACATACTTATTGCATATGTGTTATTTATATAATATTATTGTTAATTACTTTTAACAATATGAATTGTAGTTTGCGATATTTTTACTTCGTTCTAGTGTTTTTAAAATCGGACTGGCTGATCGGCTCGATCGGTTCAATTGTGAACCGATCGTCAATCTGGTTCAGTTAGTATATAAAATTCATTTTTGCAAACATCGGTTCAATCCGATTTTTTTCAAAAATAATAAAAGAGAGGTGAATAAATGGAAAAAGAAAAGAAAAGAAGAAAAGTGTATGATAATAGGGAATCTGAAATAATAGAGAGGGGAGTAATATAAATGATTTGATTGTAAAGAAGAAATAGATGTAAATAATAAGGAAAGTAATTTGAAATGAAATTGGAAAGATAGTAATAAAGATAAATTTGAAAAAAAAATTATCATGAGCATAAATAAGAAGATGACAAAGTTTAAATTATTATAAATATTATACAATAAAATATGAAAATGATACATAATAATATAGTAAATTTTATAGGATGAATTTATACAAGAAATCAAATAATATGAAAAAAAAATATGAATTTGAAAAATAAAATGAGGGCAACATAATAGTAATGGAAATCCAAAAAAGGAAATTATTAAATATAAAATTAATTAATTAATGATAAACAATATATATTCTTAAAATGTTAAAAATAAATTACTAATATTTGATTAATTTAAAATGATGATTAATATACTTTTATTTCATTATTTGTTTACCTTTTATACTTTTATTTGTAATATATTATTTTAAAGTAATAAAATAATATTATTTTAATAAAAATTCGATTTAATTTGATCGATCGAACCATGATCCAGTTAAACGACATGTTCGATAAGTGATTTGATTTTAAAAATATTGCTTGATCCTTGTTTCTCGTTCAAAATTTTAGATCTCCTATGCACACATATAAATGAAAAAAAAACATAATTTTCTCCAAGGGCACTATCGACGTGATGTAGCATAGGCAAGCCTAGATTGATTGATCTGGATGTGCCGTACATTTATTTTTTATAATTTCAATATTTTTTATATGTTGTCCTGCTAAAAAGAGAAAGTGTTTATGTAAAACCAAACATTTTATCTTATAAATAACTAATGAAAAAGTATTGTTATTGAAAAAAAAAACAAAAGATGATTCTGTTATTAACTTTGATGGACACTACAAAAAAATCACCATTGCCACGAAAAAGATTCGCAACAAATCATATGAAATTCATTTCAAATTACCATTCATGATGGGTTTTTGACATATCATGTCCATTCAGAAAAATGCTCGTCACTAAACAATTATGATGATTCTAATATATGTCACCAGTTTTGATAGATTAAATCATCATGAATCTAACAAGCCTTCTCAACTTATGACGGATAATCAATCCTTCATGATTTTGCAGAAAAAATCCATCAAAGGGCAAATATTCCTTCGCAACTTGTGAAGGAACTAACTAGGTAGTGCTTTTCAAATTTTTTTATGGACAAAAAATTCATAAAAAATCCGTCGAAAATTTCAAATGACCTACCCGTCAAAATTATTATTTACTCTTACAAGTTTTATAGTTTTTTTTATTTTCTAACTACATTACCTTTAGAAAGTTTTGCTGGATTTTTAATCAGACAATTTTTTTTCAACGTTCTACTCTCTATCCGAAAATACCAACTATTTTAGTTATCCAACAAAAATCCTCCGCAAATTTTAAAAAAAACTAATGTTACAAATAATCGGTCAAAATATCTTCATTTCCTTGTAATGGGTTAAGTTAAGAAAGGTCACATTTAGAGAATCTTTGCTAAAATCTACATTTTGGTCATTATTATATGAATGAAAGAGAAAATCAATATGTATGTGAAGTGAGAGAATTGTTCCGGTGAAGTTTAATGTCCAAATTAACATTAGGATTTTTGTTGGCAAAGTTAACAATTCGATTGTAGAATAACGATTTGATTAGAAAGTAATAATTTAATTAGAGTATATTATTAGTTAGATATTAATGGATAGCGAATAGTGATTTATTTGTATAAATGTATACTTATAAAATAATAAAATAAATATAAGAATATAATTTACACATTCTTATATTCATAATAACTAAATTATTATATTTTAATAAAAAAATATTTATTATTTTGAAATAAAACTTTATTCGTGTTGTAAGTAAAATTAAAGATGTGAAACATTAAAATAGAAATTAATATATGATGTTTAAAAATAAATACATTTTTTTATTAAAATGAATGAAGATATATAGGAATAAAATATACTATCAATGTACTCTATAATGTATAAGTTATTCACACTAATGTATATAATTTTGTACTTAAACTTTTAAAATCTACTTTGAAAAATGTTCACTAAACACTTACACCAATAAAATCCTACCATCTACTCAATGGTCTGTTTTTTTATGCGTCATACAGTCTCTAGGTATAATTGGAGCCATTGTCAAAATTTTCATGTTGAAATAAAACTAGAGCCATATTCATAATAACCAAATTATGATATTTTAATATAAAAAATATTGGTTATTTTGAAATAAAAGTTTATTCACGTTGTGAGTAAAATTAAAGATGTGAAATATTAAAATATATATGATGTTTAAAAATAAATAAAGTATTTTTTTATTAAAATGAGTGAAGATATATTATGAATAAACTATACTACCGCTATACTCTAAGTTGTATAAATTATTCACATTAATTTATAGAGTTTTGTGCTCAAACTTTTAAAAGCTACTTTTAGAAAATATTTACTGAACAATCACGCCAATAAAATTCTATCCTTTATTTAATGCTCTATTTTTTTTTATAAGTCATACAGCTTCTAGGTAAAATCAGAGCCATTTCAAAATTTCACGTTTTAAAGGGTTCGTGAATTACAAAAATAATACATTAATATTAGGTATAATCAGTAACGTTTTTTTTACTCAACCCATATAGTGCTTAATTATTTATTTTTATGCTTGACTCATCCATGTATTCAAAAGAAAAAGTAATTACACATTTAATCAGTAACTACCGTAACATGAAGTATGCATTTAGTAACACAATTAATTGACATGCGAAAAGAGCGACTTTTATATAAAAAAGTTATATTATATTGTTTGTGTTATTTAATAAAATGTTGTCCAACAGTTTTTTCTTCTGAACAAAAACATTGTATTAAAGCTTGACCAATGTGACATCAATATTATGCAATAAAATGACTTCGCTGGACCGCAATGAACTCAAACCAATTCGATACAACAACTTTATTTTTTAAAAAAAGAATAATTAAAATTATTTTTTTAAAAAAATTAATGAAAATATAATTTATTAAAAAATATTTATTATATCATTTAAAATATATTAAACAATTGAATCTCGATCCAGTAAGTTGTCCAAGCTTACTCTATTAATCTAATACAAGAAGAGAACATATGTCCTTAAATTACTAAGGGTATGCTTGGCTTAACTTGTGCAAAATAACTTATAGTGCTAAGAAATATTTTATTGACTGAAATTTATTTTTAAAAATAATTAATTACACGTTTGAATAAAATTATTTATATTAATAACTATTAATTAGTTATGATACAACTAACTGATTTATTTTTTGCTTATTTTTTTATTTATAAGTAGATTTAATATTTTCTTACCTTATCAATCATTTTTTAAAATTATAAGACATTTTTTTATTTATAAGTTGCTTATAAAATTAGTCAAACGGGACCTAAACCATTAAATTTATAACTTAATACTATCAATCTTATATAATTTCTTTTAATTATTAATTTTGTCTATTTGTGCAAGTAAAAAACAGAAAGCAGATTACAGTTGACTCGTATATACCCTAAAATGTTAAAAGGCCCACGTAATTTACTGTTTCTTATGACAAATGTTTTCGTGGTTGCACCTTTTTTTTATGTCACTACTAGTCTTGACATCCGACCCCGAGAGTTCATAATGCCCTGTATAAAGGGCGATTACATGATACAATTTAATTGTCATGTACATGTTAATTTCATGGAACAAAGCTCCTGTTCATAATGCGTTGAATTTGAACTTGGTTATAATTTTATATGGGCCCATATATAATAAGGCGTTTTAACAAATATCCCTAATGAGCCAGACAACGAGCGAGGAGGGGTATAGGGGTTCCTTTTTGCAGGGACTCGGGGGCGGAGCTTTTGAAATGTAAATAGTTTTAAGATTTATGTTTCATATTTTATATTTAAGTGCTCTATATAAACTTCATGACGACTAATTAAATTTTTGTAATCATTATTATTTTATAACAAAGAGTATCGTCACCGTCTGAAAACGTATCTCGATTTTAAGTAAACCTCGTAAATTTCATATATTTTTTTGTGATTAAGCTATTTCTCCCTCCCTCTTTTCGTAACAACTACTAAATATATATCTCCCTCCCTACTAAATATATATCGAGTTTCACCCCTTTTTTTTGCTGAAGGAGGGATAAATGGACTTGACTCGTGTTAGTGGGGCAATGCCATAATAACCTATATAAGATTTCTTTACATTTCAGTACTAGTTATAAAGATATAATAATAATATTGTTGTTGTTATTATTGTTGTTGCTGCATAATCTATTACTCCTAAAATGTATATGGCATAATTTTTTATAAATTACCATAAATCTTATAGAGAAATATATAGAGAGAGCATTTGACGTAGAACATGTGTCGAGCACTCATTTTACTTATTATATTAATAAAATAAATATATATTAATTTAAAGTATATATTAAATAGTAAACATGATTAAGATCAAGATATCGAATAATCCAATGATCATGATCGAGCTATTTTAACAAATATGATTAATTTAATGGCTATAATTTATTTAGCTTTAGATGATATTTTTTATTATCAAATTATCTCAACAAATATATATTACTTCATCTAAAAAGTATATGATTAATCTAATCATAAATTATAATTATAAAATTATTTAAATAATGAGAAATAGACACTTTACACCATGATGTAGAGTGAGGTGCTCTACATACTCATTAACCTCAATCTTATAATATAAACAAATTCAGAAGTTTATAAGATAAAAAGAAATTAATATGTTGACAATAAAAAAATCAAAGTAAAAGAGTTTCACTAGCCACTAAATTATTACAATTATTTTAAATATTATTGAGATTTGTTTACCATTCTTTATTGATTGTAAATATTGTTAATCTTTAACATCTTTTTTTTGAAAAATAATTTACAGCATGGCATGCGTTATTACACTATTCGTCTTGTCAAATTTTTATTATTAATTAATAATGCATTGTTCGTATAAATATCATAGTTTTAAAATCTACTAATAAAAAGATCAACAACTTTTTCCTTGTAGTTTAAGTAGTAATTTCATTGTTTTACTTTCTATGTTAAATTCCATCACATATATTTATTTGGCACAATTCTTACAAACTCAAACAAAATAAATTCATGTCAACAATTTAAATATCTATATAAACTATCAATTATTCTGCAATATTTTTTGCAATTGAATGACTAGTTATTTTGTAACAATATTATTATACCCACATTCTCGATTACCAATCGTACCCACTTATTTTTTAATTTTTTTAAAAAGATTATGTACCTATTAGTGTTAAGTGATTGTACCCGCATTAATTATCGATAAAAATTAAGGTAAAGACGTACTTACGCATTTTGCGTACCCACATTAATTTCTTAAATCTTGCATAAATTGTAACGATTTTTCACCTCTTAAACTATGCTACGATTTTTACTTTGGTCCATTCGTCATATTCTATTAGTTTTTTCATTATTTTTATTTTTTTATTTATTAAATGATTAAACTACTTTCGACAAAGAAAAATTAACATTTATGTCGAATCACAGGATCAAATAGTTTAGTCATTTAATATATTAAAATAAATCAAAATTCACGAGAAAATTAACATAATACGATGGATGAACTAAAGTGAATTTTAAGGAGTCGCTATTTTAAGAGGTCGGTAATTCATACATTATGAGCAAACGCGAAAAATCATTATATTTCACGCAAGGTGTAAGGAATTAACAAAAAAAAATCACGATCTAAACATTAAATGAAATTTCTTCGTATATAGACAAATTCAGATCCACGTATAAAATGCCCTAGACTTCCTTTTATTTATCCACTCTTTTCAATCTTGTACCGGAGAAAGAAAACAACAATTGTGATGCAAATCATTCATGTACGCGCTGCATGAGCACAACAATTCTTTTTTTTTCTTTTCCCTTCTAATTAAATTTTCAGCTAAAAGATTTACTTCACCATGCCACTTGGTACCATGAAATGCAAAAGAACAAGATGAGCTTCTGCAAGGCTACGAATTTAATTAGGCAGAGAGGAACTGCTTGACCGTTCACTGAGGCTGCAAGGTGACAAGTCGGAGTCATGAGCATGGCAACACAAAGCAATGCATTATGCATGCAGCCCCGGTCCGGTCCCCAGCAGGAAAGGTGAAGCCAAGTAGTCGACACATGGACGAGAACCCCCTACCCACTTTTAATGGCAGGGGTGCTTACTCCCTTACCTCTCCCTTAAGGCCATTGAAGCAATCAAATTCATACATACATACATATATATATATATATATATATATTTGCACCATGAAATCTCACAATTCAGAATCGTCAGATTCATATTTTTTTGATGACTCAAAATTATGTGATTTGATGTCTCATTCTCTCTCTCTCTATATATATGTAGGGACTGAGCCAATATGAGAACTTGGGGGGCCAAAGGTAAGGAGTAAAATTGATAAAATGTATTTATGCATAATCAAATTTTTTAACCAAATTAAAAAAGAATTCAAAAATCATTTTATAAGTTAACTTAAAATGGTAAATCTTCTTTTATTTTAATTTAAATATTTTTTGTTGTTCATCATGTATACCTTTTTTGTATCTCTCGTGTTAAAGAATGATATATGTAACCCACATTTTATTACTTAAGTAACTAATTTATTATTATTTTTATAGAAAAAATCAGAATTATTGGTACATATGTTATATAGTCATAAATATACCTAATATAGTATAAATATATTATAAATATACACATATATTCTCTCATAATTATAATAACGTAAGTTCACAAAATCGAAAAGAATCTTATTATACTCTCTCTCTCTATATATATATATATATATATATATATATATATAATATTGGGGCCTTAATTATGGGGTGGGGGGGGGGCTTATTATTATTGTTATTATAGATCATGACATGACGTAAAAACTCATGCACATGAAGTCATCCACATGGCTATATTGTTTCTTCTATTTTCCCTCTTAAGAAATTATAGAATCATTGATTATTTTTTGTAGTAACTGTAAATATTCCTATAGAGCATGTATTGTAATTGGCCAAAAATATTTGTAGCACTTCTATTGGCTATGCATGACCCGAAGAAACGGATATATTTGAAGCTAAACAAAAAAAAAAGAATTAGAATGACGAAATTTATGATTGATGATTTGTATGCACTAAGTTGTCGGAATTCATCCGATTCCAACATGACATCCGTTTGTTTTATGCCCTTGGATTTTGTGATTCCTTGTGCGCGTTCCCGACTTCAAGATTGAGTCTCTATTACATTTAAGCACATGCACCCGAAATTTTTTAGTTAGAATATTTAATTAAGTGGCCATGATTTTAACCTAAGTTGGGGAAGGCGGCTCATTTTAAAATATATATAAGCCCTTAAAATATAGAAAATTTATTATAAAAATAAAATGTTATTTTCATAGCTTAAAAGAAACTGTTAAAATATTTTTATATAAAAAATATTGAAAATTAAAAATAAATAGGAACTCGTCGGGGATTGAGTTTGCTGTCCAAAAAGCTTTCAACCGATCCGAACTGACCCATGAACACCTCTACAAATGGTACTACACAAGTGCAAGCATATATATATATATATATATATATATATATATATATATATATATATATATATATATATATATATATATACGTGTGTATGTATATATGTGTGTGTAGATTAATGGATGTGTAACACGCACGTAAGATCGTGTAACACCCTAATCAAACACATGCATTATATCTCTCTTCTCTCTCTATTATATGAACTCCTCCTCCCTTCCAAGCGGCACCACCCTTGCGCTCATCTCCGACCTTCTACGAGCACCTACCCCAACCACCTGTGAGCGTTGAGAATGCATCCTGATCCCGCCCCCACGAGCGTCAACACCCCATCATCCCCGACCCCATCAAGCGTCGGCAACTTCTGACCTCATGTGAGCGCCCCCCTGTCTCGTGACCCGTCAAGTGTCTTGCTCGTAGGGGTCAATCGGGGGTACCGGCATGCCGATGCTCGCAGGGGCGGGGTTGGGGGCAGGCACGTCGACGGTGACCGAGGATGGGAGGAGGAGATTGTAGAGATGACAAAAGTGAAAGCACTCGGGGGGTGGGGGGAGGAGGAGATTACTGAGGTGGCGGTGGCGACGGCGACGCTCAGAGGGGAGGAGGGGAGTGGACAATAAGACCGGGTGTCGGCACTACAACAAAATAATCATTTAAGGACGCATAATTAAGGACACAAATTGAAGCGTATTTATTTTATACAAAGTGTTCATTTATAAAGATGTTTTTATTGCATTGTCATTATTATAAAATAATAAGGATGCAAATATATTTAGCGTCCTACTTTTCAAAATTTTAAGACACATTAATTTTGTTTCCCAATTTTAATTTAGAATATAAATATATTTTAATATTAAATCTCATAATTTGAATGATCTAGTGACACAAGTTCAATTGTTTCCCAATCATATTCGATAATAAGGACACGACTTATTATACGTCTCAGTAATATTAAATAATAGGATGTCACTTATCATGCATCCCAATAATATTCGAAAATATGGGACATAGATATTGAATGTCATAATAATATTTGACAATAGAGACATCACTTATTATGCATTAAGTCCTAATAATATTAGATAAAAGGGATATCACTTATTATGCATCCTAATAAAAAATCATGTTTAATTTTTAAATATTTAACTAATTATGAAATTTATAACTTTATATTTTATAAATATTATTAAATTAAATGATTTACTTAAATATATATGAGTTAACAATAAATATCTCTCTATATATTGTTATCCTATATCTCATAATGACATTCCCATGATTTTTTCAATGCACTTTCATATTCTAATAACTAACTTCTCATACCTCCTTTCATCCAAGATCATTTAATTATTTTCCTAACCTCCTCTCATCTGTAACCACCTCTCACTCGTATCTTAATAATTCTTTAATTAAGCACCTTCTCACCTAACCTCCTCTAGTATCCGACACATTTCTCTCTCTCAACATATGGAACTACACAGGGTGGTCGTCGACTTTGCATCAAAGATCTTCCTAGATGGACATAAGTTCCTGCATCTACTTCTCTTCAGCATGCCCGGTTCACTCCACACACACTCGTATTCGTCATCAGCTTATGATTTGAGATGTAGTATTCTCTGCTTTTCGTCATCATATCGGAGGTGTTCGACCTCAAGTACTTCACCATGATGTACAAAGGACTTGTGACCCTATTAGCACTTGCAAATGCTCAATATCAAGGTCGTCGAGTACCTGAATGATGATGAATGATTTAACGATACAATGTTATGTTGTTATTGCCCTACCCCCTCCCCACTATGGGTTTATTGTCTCAGTTTAAATTTTTATATTTTTTTTGCTCATTTTGTGCTGGTTTGTAAAATCATCATATAAATGTACCATACACATATTGAATGATATAATTTAAAATATTAGTTACGAGTCTTTAACCTATAATTAAGGGCATTTCTTCCAAATGTGATATCTAAAAAAACTAAAATAAAAAATTGAAGACAGAAAATAAGTGTGATTTTTAATTAGGCAACACTTAATAATGATGCATATAATAATGTTCTTATATTAGAGATGCATGTGATACATCATGAAACAACGTTTCCAATTTAGTCGCACAAATTAACAATGCAAATAATAATGTCTTTACATTTGTGTCGTGTGATAAAGATGCAAATATTAGCGTGTTAAAAAATTTTGACACTAATAATAAGGACACTTTGAAAAATGTAGGTGAATTTGTTGATGACAGAAGTTAGCAACATAAGTTAAAATGTCTTTAACTTGACGACGCACCTAATTGCATTCTTAAAATAGAGGCGTAAGCGGATGGCGCTAAAAATAGTGTATGTAATTTAACAATGCTTACTAGAGACAAAAAAAGTAAGTGTCTTAATATTTGAGATGCATGTTAACAACACAAAATATTACGTGTATGATGTTATTTTCGACATCAAGAATAAGGTCGCTTTTAAAAACGTAGGTAACTTAATTAAAGACCCATAAAATGTGTCCACAAAAATATGAATTGCATCCTTAGATATCATTTTTCTTGTAGTGCGGTCGGGTTACCAGCATGCAGGGGGTCGAGAATGAACGTGTCGGCGACACTCGAAGGGGAGGAGGAGGTTGTAGAGGTGAGGGTGGTGGAGGGGAGAGGATAACATGAGATAATGCAGGGTGTGATCTAAAATGGATAGTCCAGATTAGGACGTTACACAATATTACACACAATAACACAATGACGACCCGAATTATGGCGTTACACATGCATTAATCTCATATATATATATATATATATATATATATATATATATATATATATATATATATATATACGACAATTATGTAACAATTATTAAAGAATTGACAGCATGAAGGTGTCGTTGCATTAATTTTGCTCATCAATTTAATTTAAGAACCCAAAATGGCAAATCATAAAAAATGATCATGGAGCCTCATGATGACATATATTTGAATAATCAGAATATTCGTCCATGTTCTTGTTCATATGATCACGAATTGATCAAATATATACCAATAAAAATTAGTTCACTACCCTCATAGAATATCGAAAATCTCTATAGTCCATTTCATTTCCTTGATTATTAAGTGTTATAGATGGATAGATGAGAGGTACATATTGGTAAAGTACACTCTACTGTGTATGGAATACAAGAAAATCAGAAAATGGCATAGGGTGAAGAAAGAGATAACACTTTCATATTTGCTTTATTTCCTCTTACATGGATTAATGTTGTGTGTAAGTCGAGTTTCGATTTACACACATCAACCAATTGTTAAAATCTCATATTGACTTGTAA
Source organism: Pontederia crassipes (assembly GCA_030549335.1). Taxonomy (NCBI): domain Eukaryota; kingdom Viridiplantae; phylum Streptophyta; class Magnoliopsida; order Commelinales; family Pontederiaceae; genus Pontederia; species Pontederia crassipes. The sequence goes on from CM060192.1 coordinate 76,600,281, forward strand.
TGCTTGATCGATCACACGGTTGATGTAAAACATTAGTGAATCGCTTTAGATATATAAATTACATAATACTCTTTATTTTGAACTTTCGTGTTAAAAGAAGGAAAAAAGGAAATCTGTACAAATATCCTCCGGATATATTCTTATACTATATTTATTTTATTATTAATTAGCCTTGCAATGAGTCATCTTTTGCATGGTGGAAGTCCTAGTCAAAGTGAACCTATCATTTTAGCAGAATTCTTTGTAATTTGTTTTCATTTAATTCAGCCGTTTACTTAAATATTTTGTGTATTCAAATTCTTTGATATGTAATATCTCACTCCTAATTTCTCAATAATATATATGTATATATATATATATATTGTGCATGTGTGAATTAATTGATGGATAAGTGTAGAAGAAAAAAATAGATATAAAGATGTAGACAGCGTTGAGTGAAAGAGGAAAAAGATGAGCAGGTGTTTTGCAAGTTGCGCATCATATTGCAGTGGGAGCAGCAAAAGCATGAGACTGGATGGGATGGAAGAGAGCAGCAAAAGGAGGCGACCATCCATCACTCAAGTAGTAGAAGCAGCAGCAGTACTGTGTATATGATATGATACAATATATATTTATCATATTTTATATGTGTATTTCTATGTAGGTTCTGTAAACAACATTCTTACATGGTAAAAGAAATAAAATAAGGCTAATTAAAGAAAAAGAAGAAGAAGATGTTGAAGTGGGCGGAAGAACTGGAGGAGGTCTTGTCAATTAAACGTCACTTCGAGCAGCTCAAATCATAAGACGGTCAGTGATCCGTCAATCAACCCTGCAACGACTACAACTTCCACTGTTAGTCTCTTAAACGCCATCGCCTGCCACAAGCACAGACACACATGTTACCATGGATGTGTACATGCTGCCTCTGCCTCCGCTGGTGCTGCTGCTGCTGCTGCTCATCCTGATCTCTGTGATCAACCCCCCGCCCCTCCTTTACTTTTACACGCCCACGTACGTGTACACAGCACGGCGAGCCTTTTGCCAGCAACTTCGTGTGCGCATGGCTCAATGGACACTGCCTAAGCTAATCGAGGGTTGTCCCTCCCTTCCCCTCCCCTCCTCTCTCTCTCTTTCTCTCTCCCTCTCTCTGGCACCAGTCCCCATAACTGGAGTGTGGTTAAGAGACATAAGCCTGGGACGCGAAGAACGATGGCCAACGAAGCCTTTTGATGTGTACCTCTTTCTCTCTCTCTCCCCCCCTCCCTCCCTCTCTCTCCCCCAACTACTGCTTCTACTGCTAGTTGAACAGCAACACTGAACTTTATTTTAATGGTCTGAACGAAGCTTTAATAGTGTTGTCTGGTATAATCAGCAATACTCGGATCTTAGCCGAGCTGGATGGTTTGTAGCTGTGCATTTCATCTTCCATGCTTCCATGTTAATGATTTTTTTCCCTGTGTTTTGGACAATTCAAATTTTCTCCATGCACGCACAAGAAAATAGATATCAAAATATATGTTTATTGTTTAATTCATGATCGACATAAAAAAAAAAGAACACATGAAATTGATATTATTAATCCATATAGTATATGTGTGTGTTTAACTTTTGACCTGGGAACTCGGTAATTGAGCATAAATTGCTACGTACGCATCTCATGTTTTAACTAATTATTTAATCCATTGATTATGTTGCTCAAGGGAAAAAGATTTGTAGCTTCAGCGTTTAGATGCATGCACATAAGTAAATTGACTACACAATATGGGGGGAGAGAGAGAGAGAAAGAGAGGGATGCGAGGGAAAGGTACATATAGACGCCAAGTGTTGCAATCAGCGAGAGAAAGGTAGCGCGGTAGCGTGCATGAAAAGAAATTTCAAAAGTAGATGCGATTGGCCGATCGAGTCATTAGGTTGCATTAGATATGAAAGCGATGTGTGTGCTGTAAGAAGCATATTTAAGCAATTGAATAGATTCATAATATGTCAGACTAGGACAGTAAACATGGGCTGCAGAAAAGTTTCAGAACCTCTCTCTCTCTCTCTCTCTCTCTCTCTCCTCACTCTCTCTCAGTACTGTTAGGCTATTGGTGGGGACATATGCTTGATGCTTGTATGTCAGCTGCTCCATCGATCGATCCAAAGGTTGATGTGTATTATATGTTTCAACATCTTATGATGGATAATTCAGCATAATTCGTAAAAAAAGATGGGAAGATTGATTGATATAACTTGTTTCCAATTAACCCACTATAGATTTTAATTGACTTAATATGAATACATCCAGTGATATGAACACATGCACATATGATTTTATTCGATCAATCAATCAATCCTTATCAGGAAGTTAATTTCTTGCTATGTTGGCAGACAATTTGAAAATTTTGCAACACTTACTGTTGTAGTTTTCAGGAAGTGATTAAGAATAATGATGCCAACGAGTATTATTAAGTATTTTTTAAACGTCGCAACTCTAACTAGTCCGGTTTGTTGTAAGAGTAACTTTAGCAAACCAATTAAGGATTTATCATTTAAGTATAGGGAGCTAAACCATGATTTCATCTTCCAAAGATAGGTTACCAAGATGGAACAAAAGTTGTATAAAGCAGAAGTGATTCACATATATAAATTTTCAAATGTATTTTTCGGTAAGGAGAGGTCATGCGATAGAAGGAAGTGCTACTAGAATGGACAGAGCCTACTAGACTTCGACATTAACAAAGGAAAAAAAAGGTATCACATGTATTTAAAATCTTTTCTGATCCCATGTGTTGCTTTTTCATGTGTGGAACTGTTAACACGAAAGCACTATAACTATGCAAACAACTGATAGAGTGAATTGTTTAAACATATCATAGGTATATATACTTGTGCATGTGTTGTTAGTTCACAAGTACTAAAGCAAATTTTAATCATGGACCATGATCAGTCAGTTACACACATGTGGAATCATTTGATAGTTTCTACGTAATTAGCTCACTAGATAGATAGGAATCTCAAAATAATATTTTGATAAAAGCCAGACCCATTAGTATCATCACTAGTATATATAGGAGTCAATCATTGGAAAATCAAACCCTAAACTTGGAAGATGCTACTAAGCAAATAATAAGGGAAACTTTTTGGTGAATGAACCCTTTTGGATAAATTCCATTTTTTACTCTCTTTGAACCTACTCTTGCAAAAGTACACATTTAACACCCTCGACTCGGTCCAAATTGTTGACTTCACCAGAAAAGTATAAATGATCAATTACTTTTTTGCTATTTTATATAGGAAATTATCTTATATACCGACATAGCCCCTCAGTATAATTGATCACAAAAACAATAAGAAATGTTGTCGGGGAGCATCGGAGGGGCCTCACCTTTAAGTTTTTTTTTTTTAATTTTAGTCTTTTAATCTTTTATGCCAACGAATTTAGTTATTTAACAAATTATAAAACTACTTGCCCCACAATAGTTAATAGTTTATTTATAAAATGACAAGAAATTTTACACTGTTCATAAAAATAATTTACTACACCATAATTAAGTAATATTGTAATTTTAAATGAGTCAGATAACCGAATTTCAAATTAGCATAAAGTGTCTTCTCCATATTTTTTATTGTTTATTAAAAAGGGAAGGTCATAGGGACCTTGTAAAAATAATAAGAAAGTAATAACATCTCATTGTTTGACATCAACCATCCATTTTAGAAGAATCAAATTAGTCCCATTAGACCACTTTCATGTCTTCTATTACTATCGGCGAGCAAAATATCTTCAAGAGTTCAATTCTCATTTATGATTTTTTTTTTGTCCTTGTTTATTTGTAGTTATCCTCTTTGCAGCAAAAGAACCATTTTGAAATATTAACGCTTTGGAGATTATTATTATTATTATTATTATTATTATTATTATTATTATTATTATTATTATTATTATTATTATTATTATTATTATTATTATTATTATTATTATTATTATTATTATTATTATTATTATTATTATTATTATTATTATTATCCTTGGAGAGATAATATCTTCATATTTCATATTATTATTTTTCAATAAAGAAACATGATTAACCCTAATATAACGATTGAGATATAACTCAATTTATTTTTAATGTATGATCAAACTTTTTGTATTATATATTTATTATTGTCATTAAAATCAATAATTCTATCTACTGTGGGAAAAAATTACAATTATGTTCTCTCTAGGTTAAAAATATTATCAACTAGCAGGGTTTTGTTTACCAAAAAGAGGGAGATTGTCAACTAGAGCTAGACTGAGATCTAATTAATTGGTATATATGAACATAAAATATGTGATCATATTATAAGCTATTCAGCAGAAATTATCCCTCCATAAGGGAAATGCGTCCAAAGCGATTGACTCCAAAGTTAGTGCCCAAATAATTATTACCCATGTTATTTCATCTTACCATGACACATCCATTCCCAACCCATCTATCTACATCCATTTTGCACTTTTTTTTACCATGCATCTCAATTATTAAAATGCCCCAGCCGCCCAGCACAACCACCCAAATTGCTCTCTTTCTCTCTCCATCAGTAGTACCTTCCCTTCCTCTCTCTCCCCCCTCTCTCAGAAAAGAAAAATCTCACCCCACCACACAAAACGCATACATCTCATCTACACATATATATCAGCAGAAAGAGACCAAGAATCTGAAAGGAAACCAGCAGTTTGCAGAAGCAGCGGTAATAGTGCGAGAAGAAGAAGGAGGAGGAGAAGAGGAGGAGGAGGAGAAGAAGAAGAAGCTAAAAGTGTTGAAGACTGTGGGTACTTGCCTATGAACAGAAGTCCCTCTCCTCACCACTTCCCTTCTTCCCTACTCTCCTTCTCCATCATCATCTACTTCCTCTCACTGACAAAACTTTCTCTTCCAGATGCTCTGATTCAATCCTTGCTTTGAGAGAGAGAGAGAGAGAGAGGGAAAGAGAGCGAGGACCGGTCGGGCTTTTAACAAAAATATCGTGAGAGAATTAATACAAGAAGCAGGTGCTGAGAAGATATAGGAGCTTGAGCACATCAGATATATAATACATAGTAAGATGGAGGAGTCCCTCAAATCCCTCTCCAATGACTACATCAACCTTCTCATCAATGGCCAGGCCTTCAGCGACATCACCTTCAGCGTTGAGGGCCGTCTCGTCCACGCCCACCGGTGCATCCTCGCCGCCCGGAGCCTCTTCTTCCGCAAATTCTTCTGTGGCGGTGGCGGCGACTCCTCCCCGACCGCCAGCAGTGGCCTCGTTCTGCATCAGCACAGCCCCAGATCTCCCCCAACAGGAGCCCTCGCCTCGTCGCCAAGGGCCGGCAGCGTGATCCCAGTCAATTCGGTCGGCTACGAGGTGTTCATGCTGATGCTGCAGTTCCTCTACAGCGGCCAGGTCTCGGTCGTCCCGCAGAAGCACGAGCCCCGGCCCAACTGCGGCGACCGCGGCTGCTGGCACGCCCATTGCACCGCCGCCGTCGATCTCGCGCTCGAGACCCTCGCCGCTGCGAGGTACTTCGGGGTCGAACAGCTGGCCCTGCTCGCACAGGTCTAATACTCATCACAGAAATAGCAGATCTACTCAAAGATTCCCATATCTGCATCCCTCCAGTCCCAGTTCTTGAATTGCCGCAAGTTGAGAGGTCAACTACTTGTTGTGAGGTGTCGAAGCGCGCATCAAGTGCTCCATCGCACACCATCTCTTTCCACTCTTCTAAATCCTCTACTTCTCATTGTCTGCCAACAACACTCATCTCAGATGTTACAGGTCAAGTGTATAGGAACGCTATGAAGTCCGCACACACAAGGCCATGCTTTACCAGTGGTAGGGCAGGGATATATAATTTCTGACCTAGCTAACGTATAGCTAACTAGGGTTTCCTACCATTCCCCTTTACCAAATAGATCCGATCCTTCCTTTGTGGCCGTCCCGTTCCATGCAGCTGCATTCCCAATTCCTAGAACTGGGAGCCATGAGCGTGCGTTGTTCGGTGTCATAGCATCTCCTCTATCAGCTATGCCATTATACTCCTTGAGCATGTCAACTCTCATATATATGTCTTCCATTTCTCTTGTTCCTGTTAATATTTTATGCAGGAATAAACTTATCCCATGCGATGTTGTTCAACTGCACGATTTAGTAGGCAGGAACAGTTGATAGATCTCTTCTTGCCCTTAGCAGTTTTTAGTTATTTTGTAGTGGATCGTTATGTTGGGAGTTGAACTTGGATGTGTAATGTACAAATGCATGTGTTCTTAATTATGTGGTGCAGAAGCATCTGGCGAGCATTGTGGAGAAGGCGTCCATCGAGGACGTCATGAAGGTCCTGATCGCGTCGAGGAAGCAGGACATGCAGCAGCTCTGGAGCACCTGCTCGCACCTTGTCGCCAAGTCGGGGCTGCCTCCTGAGGTCCTCGCGAAGCACCTCCCCATCGACGTGGTCGCAAAAATTGAGGAGCTACGACTGAAGTCATCCCTCGTCCGCCGGGGCTCCTTCGCCGGCAGCCACCACCACCACCCGCTCGACTTGGGAGGCATCGCCGAGTTCGAGGACCACCACCACAAGATCCATCGGATGCGCCGGGCCCTCGACTCCTCTGACGTCGAGCTCGTCAAGCTCATGGTGATGAGCGAGGGCCTCAACCTCGATGAAACGCTGGCCCTCCACTACGCCGTCAAAAACTGCAGCCGCGAGGTCGTCAAGGCGCTCCTCGAGCTAGGCGCGGCCGACGTCAACTGCCCCGACGGCCCCGCGGGTAAGACGCCACTGCACCTCGCCGCCGAGATGGTGTGTCCTGACATGGTGGCCGTCCTCCTCGACCATCACGCCGATCCCGGCGTTCGTACTGTGGACGGCGTGACGCCGCTCGACATCCTCCGCACCCTCACCTCCGACTTCCTCTTCAAGGGCGCTGTCCCGGGCTTGTCGCACGTCGAGCCCAACAAGCTCCGACTCTGCCTCGAGTTGGTCCAGTCTGCTGCGTTGGTCATGTCCCGGGAGGAAGCCAACAGTGACGCGCAGGGAAACAACATGAATTCGAACGCCTACTCCGTGCCTCCTCCAGAGCCGAGCGCCTGCAACGCCAATAGCTCGAATAACAGCATGGTGAACCTTAGCTTAAACTCGAGGATGGTGTATCTGAACCTAGGAATGGCGGCACAATTGGGGTGCAAGGTGAACGGCGGGGAGGACGAGAGCAGCAGCCGCAGCAGGTCCCATGGAGGTGGTGGCGTCGTTGGCCCTTCGTCCTTGTACTCTTCTCATGGCTTCCAATGACGACTATACTACTACTGCTTCTACTACAGTCATGCTTAGCTATGTAAGCTCTTGAAAACAAAACCTTCTAGCTAATTGGTTGTTCCCTTTGTTTCCTGTCTACATGTCGCATTAATTTGGAAACGCATCGTTCACTTTATATCATATCATTAGATTCACAAAGCAAATTGTTGTAGCAAATGGAATCTGGACTCAAAAGCTTGGCGTTGCATCTTCTCGCTGTGGATTTATTCTGTAGAAAAAAGTTGAGAGAGAAGCATGTGTAGTTGTACAATGATAGGGCATTGAGGACTTTCTTAAATATTCATTTTCAATTACATTAATGTTGTATATATATAAATATATATGACCGGCAAATGGTATGGCTTTTGGCGCATTTGGCTTTTCTTTTTTTCATAGGGGGTGCACGGGCATGTGAGTTTTCGGAAGAAGGGGACAGGGAGAATCTAAGTTAAGCTGTTGTGAATGATGGAGGAGATGCAGGTCAATCTTTTAGCTCTGTGCCCTGTCACCTCTCCCTTGTTTCTACATGCCGAGTTTTCTACTGCAACCCCTTGTTTTTGTTTCCTCGCTTCTGTTCTTTGTTTTCTTACCCATCACTAGCGACCCCGATTTCTTTTCCACCTCTCACTTCATCGTTCTCAATCTGATCACTGTCTCCAGCCATGCACTGATCAGGGAAGAAGAATGCTACACTATTCTAAATGGATTGCTTGAAATATATGGAAGTCGACTGTAGCTAGTAGCTACTAGCCTACTACTACTCGTACCAAGGAAATCTTTTTATTGCACCAGTGCAGGCTGCAATTATTATTATCGTTTTTAGTCTTTTTGGTCATGCGCGCCTTTAGTTATATGTTCCTTCTCCTCTCTTTGAGCGTTTAATATTTTTTTGGGGGGAAGACAATTTGAGGTTTTGTTTGGATATGGATAAAGCAAACATCTGAGTGAGTGAAGGCAAATGAAAGGAGGTGTACCCCTATGCCTTTCTTTTCCCCTATATATAGTTCCTCTTTCTATTCTTGTTTGCATTGCTTTCCCTGCAACATGACATCTTTATGCCCATACAGTCTACAGTCTTGCTTAAATATATGATATGCCAAAGCCATGGAGATTGTTCAGAAGCTGTAGACAAATAAAACCCTTTGTCTTGCATGAATGCAACATTGAGTGTGACTACACAAGCAGCTGCTCCTTGTGCATGCATTTTTATAATATATGTTTTAACAAGCTCTACCTAGCCAGCAGATGAGGACTCCCTTTATCACAGCTGCCATTGCATGTGGTACTCCTTTTCCTTTTATGGTCTCCTTTGAGGCTAGCTCTCCAAACTCCACTCCGATTTTCTCTCCTCCCTCTCCCTCTGTATGGTCTCTTTTTTTTTCATCTGAGTGTAAACTGTATTCACTCATAGAGGAAGCCTTTTATGTGCACTGTGCGCAGTGTTAGACTTAACAGTGCCCATTTCTGCGCCGGTCAGTTATCTATGAGTTCCACAGTGCATGCATGTAGATGTTTGACTAGCTACCATTTCCTATTTACCTGAGGCTTCCTTTCCATGTCCACTTTCTCCCCCTGGGGAGCTGTTTATTTCGGATCACGAAGATGTATCAATATATAAGTCGGCTGCAGGTCACTGTTTAGTGATTTGAGATATCTACCATGATCCCCATTCCTCTATAAAGTGATAGATGTTGCACTCACTGTTATCAGTTACAACCTTTTCCCATTCTTAGGCAAATTGTACACAGTACTTTGCCCAGGTTACTGCTTGGTGACTTGAGATATCTACCATAACCCCCATTCCTTAGCAAAGTACCATGTCGCACTCTACTTACAAGCTCCGTTCATCTATATATATTTATATGTGTGTGTGTGCGTGAGTCAGCAACTGTACACTGTACTTTGCCCGTTCTTACTTCTTAGGCAAGCAGATATGACTTTTCTTTTGTTTCTTGACTCTTTTTGTCACTGTTTTGATCGATCGTTAAGGATTGATCTCCAAGTAATAGTTATAATAAAATTAATATCTCCCTGGGAACTTTTTTAGCGATTTGTACGTTACTGAGAAATTTGATTTAAGGAACCTACAGCAAGCCAGTTAATCAATTAGTCCTGGCAATACATGATTTGTTATAAAATATCTTTCATCTTTCTTGATATGCATTTCCATTGATCTGCACAACACGATCATGTACCGTTTGAGGTACTTTCCATTTCTCTTCATTAGGGGGCACCGAAGTGGGATGCATATGAGGTGTTGGTTCTCACATAATTTGACGCATGTTTCCCTGAATGCAACACTAGTTAGATTGCACATTCATGATAAATTTTTACAACAAGCTGGTCAAGAAATATATTGCCAATTAGGAGTTGCAAATTTTGCATCTATTGTCATTTTATCTTTTGGTGATCAGAAAGGCGGTCAAGAGTGAAATGGAGTGCACAACTTTTGGATTATAGTATTGAAAATATCTTCGAACTGATCGTAATTAATTACATGAAATAATGACTGATAAGATTGATTTTATAGCATCTTTCCTATGTAACTACCTCTCAACCTTCTAGGGTTCTTCAAGTGTGTTATGTAGTGTCAAAAGTAATTTTCTATAGGTCATAATTGTGTATGCTGACCCATCAAGTCGATGAATAGAAAAAATAATTAATGGTCAATTGCATCTAATGTTGAAGTGGGTCCATATTGAATGTAATTGATTAAATATACAATTTAGCTGTTTTTTTCTCAATCTTCCATTTGTTCTATGTGCAAAAAATTAAGTTCAAACTGTGCATCCATCATGCATGCCACGTACAGAAAGATATGTCCATGTCAAAACACACACACCGATAGCTTTGTTGAGAGTTTCTGGAAGCTAGTCAAATTTGTTCATCATAATTAATTTGCAATCTCATGACATGATTAGAATCTCCAGGTCGTTCAAATTTGCGGTTCTAATATAAAATATAGCATCTTGCTCTTCTGTTGATATTGTTCTTCATAGATTTATGTCTGCATGATATTGGAGATATGGGTTATATGCAAAATTGTCAAGATTGTGGTATTTATGCAAGTTTGTACAATCTTACTTACGATTTGTAATTTGGATCTAAAATTTAAAATTGGTATTGTTTATGGTATCATAATACATCCTATCACTCCTACAATGCTATTCTATTTTTTCAATTTTTTTTATTTTCACCAAGTGCAACATGATTTTTAGAAAAAAAATAAGATAGTAGGTTGTTTATTTTGATTAATTTTATAATATTAAATTTTTAAAAAAATAATAGTAAATTGTTAGTTTAGAATAGTGTTAATCATATTATCATCTATTTTTTGGTTGATTCATACTATTGTAAAAGTATGATATCATGATATCATAATAATAGTAGTTAAAGTAATAATCTAGGAAATTCTAGTAGTAAAATAGTTGAAGTAATACTATTTATAATCTATATCATTATAATTTATAAAACAAAATAATTATGGATGTTAAGGATTTATATAATACATAGTAATTTCTCAACTTACAATAGTTGATTTGATCTTAATTAAGATCTTTGGATCTGATTGTTTATATACCTAATATCTTTCTCATGTCTTAAGCATATTATAATTTGCCTAAATCGCACTTTTTTCCCCTTGGGGACTAAAAGTTTGCAACTTTAAGCATCGCCCCACGTGATTTTAAAACACATTGTGAAATGTGTTGTACATATTTCATTTATATACTTAGCATTTCATTTGTATGTTGCTTATGTAGAATTATTAATTAAGATGCTCACTTATACCTCCTCTTAGGGACTCAATGTTCTTACTAAGATTAATTTATCTCGCCTTGGTACGAATATTAGTTTCAATCTTCACTCATATGATTTTAGAACACATCTTTGGATGTCACATAGATGCTCACTCATAGATTCAACACTTCTTTCATGTCTTGCCTGTGCCTAAGGTGCACTCTTACACCCTCTTTAACGATCCAACATTATTGTCGAAGTTTATCGATATCAACGACACAATGACTTTACTAATATGACTTTTCGGGCCACATAGATGTTCCCTTATGGGTTCAACATCTCTTTCATGTCTTGCCTATGCCTAAGGTGCACTCTTATACACTTTTCAATGACCCAAGGTTATTGTTGATGTTTATTGGCAACACAAAGACTTTGCTACGAAATAAAACAATATGATTCCCATCAATATTCCTCCCTTCGGGAATATTGATGGAGATCAGGATGTTACATAACTTTTGAAATATAATCATTTGACTTTTTTTTCCTTGATTGATAGCAATTAGTTTTAAGGTTCGAATATGAGTTTAACTGGCCTCATATACTCATTTAATGCATTTAATTGCTAACTAAGAGAACTCCTCTTACTATAACTATTGGCTTCTATATATTTTTGTGACTACAAAATATTTCGTATTGTTGGTTTTGACCAACATGGTTGGTCCAAGAGGCAATCAGTATAATTTCGCTTGAGCATTGTGTTGAATTCAAAGAAAAAAAAATATTACTATGGATTAATTAAGTCTTAACAAGTTTGCATATATTGGAGTTCTGATATTTTGGGAAAGATTGTAGCTTTAATATATACTTCCATATCAAACGAATAAAATTAATTAAAGATATATTAACGTATATTAAGATTGACATTCAAGATTTACCAAACTAATATTGTGCGTAAGAACAATTAACCTATTGGATTAATTAATATTATTATATTAATATATTTACACAAGTTTTTCCTTTCCATAGCCTTCTCTCGTACTCACGATGTGATGGATTTGACTGCTTCATTTTCTCAAAGGTGTGAAAAATGATCCGGTTGACAAACTTAATTAACGGACATAATTTATTATTAACCAAGAATAAATGTTTTTTCCCACTTTTCCCTTTCATTTGCACATACCATTAATCTTAATAGCTGGTTGAAATCTGATAATTCTTATATATATATATATATATATATATATATATATATATATATATATATATATATATGATTGCATAACTATTAATTAAGCGTGTTAGTGCTGAATTGTCTATTTATCATTAATTAGTTCGTGCATGGTCACTATCAGTACTACTGGCTCATGTTAGTAATAGTTTTATTAAGTTGAAATCTTATAATCAAGTTATGGCGTCTCATAATCTTAAACAGGAGCAAGGGATTATATGTAGAAAATGCATGCAAAACTTTTTTTGTGATTAACCAAGGATTAGAAGTAGAAGATGATTATTATGATTTTTTTGTCTAAGATTTGCTTTCCATTTTAATTTTTTTAAAATTTTCCATTCTTAATTTTATTTTTTATATAAATAATATCATTACCATTTTCAATTTCCTTAATATTATGTTCTTTTGGATGACTAAAATGGTCCCAACAGTGCTAATGAAGAAAAAGAGGATAATGCCATTGTTTTAAATTTTAAAGATAAAACACCCTTAAATAAGTCATATAATTTTATGTTAAATCCATTTTAGAAAACTTTATCGGGCAATATTTGTAAACTAAAACTAAACATATTTTTGTTCTTATTTAAGTAAATAATAAAATGAAAATACAAACAAGTCAACAATCCAAAAGTTAAAAGCCTCTTGATTCCATGGTTATCAGAATCCCGATCCGAATAATAACAACTTACGATCTTACAATCCTCCGAACAGAAAACGATCACGATCATATCTGAAGGATCTTAAATGTAGGATCTATACCGGATCTATAGTCGGATCTTAAGATCGGTAGGATCTTACGATCCTACGATATTGGTACAAATTTATTTATTCAAATAAGAAAATAAAAGTAGACATAAAAGTCTTTGAGAAAATTAAATTTAAATATTTTAGTTATATATATTGTATATGTTAGTCTCACTTTCATAAATTTTAATATTTTTTAATAATTTAATGTTATGTTATTAATCTAATACTGCATTGTCTTACATCAAAATTATTTTTTATATTGCATAGTTCATTAACATAAAATATTATATATTATTATTTTGGTGTTTTTTAAGAATATACATATTGTCTTTCAAATGATATATAATAATATCTATTAGACTTGAAAATATGAATAAAGTATTAATGGACAATGTTTAATTAACTTATGTATAAACATAATATTTATGATAAATATACTACTTTATTATTTTATATTAAAAAACAATTTTTTATTCATGTGGTACTTACGATCCTTGATCCGATCCTACAATTCTCGATCCTCAAAGCTCCTTATGATCCTACATCGGAAAGCGATCCTGACAATCTTGCTTGATTCTATGTACGATAACCGGCAAATATAGAATTAGGTATGAAAGTGGTTCCATGGACGTTCCAAAAAATCATCCATTATTTTTTTAGTCGATTTTTCAATCACAAAAATCATCCTAAAATCATTTAGGAAAAAGAAAAATCATTCTCTTGCAGATCGATTTTTTCGGTGATTTTTTCGAGCCCTTAATTTAAAAAATAATATTTTAAAAAATATTTAATAAATTAAAATTAATATTACAGTATTTAGTTTTATAACTAAATATAGGATATAACATTAGAACTATTAAATTAGAGTTTCATAATGTGATAGGAATATATTAAGCTATATAAAAATTATTACGCTAGTAATAAAATAATTGATTACATATAAATTAATCATATAAATAAAAATTAATAAATAAAAGTGGGCTTCATATCCTTACGAGTTTTTTGGGTGGGGTTTTAGTTTAAGCGGGTCAATTTTGCTCTATTTAAAACCACTATAAATTGTATTCGGTCCTCTAATTTTCATTTTTTTCGGATCGATTTTTTTAGATCGAATAAATTTTTCGGTTGGGTCGGATTTTTCTTACACCCCTACGTAGAATGACAAGGATAGACTTAAGCGTTTAATTATATAAAAGAAATATTTTCACATTATAATAAAGTACTTATTTATTGTCTAATTTCTTATCATCGACAAACTTATTTTTTATCGAGAAAAAAAGATAAATATTAGGATCCATTGTATCGTTTAAAAAAAGTAAAAGGAACGAAACATTCTAAAACTAATAAAAAAAACTACTGGCATGTAAAAAATTGTTACTTGTCACTTTTGAAATTAATTATTTATAATAGTTTCATACGAGAAAATCAATCATTTTTCAATATATTTCGTAATGAATTAAAGGAATATATAGAGACCAAGATAAAATGAGATGCTGTATTAAAAAAGAATGTCCTTATGAAAATTTTGTAGCTATATGTGCTCATTAGAATATAATTAAACAATTAAATGGAACATTAATATAATGGGACAAAAAGTTTTTTTTATACATGTCACCGTTGAATCTTGATCTAACCGTTGACAAATATCTATTTAAATAATCTGGTCATTTTTTGTCGCATGTATAAGTGTAGAATAAATAATAATATTGTTGTTATCAGATTTAAAAGCCTTGATGTTTAACTTTAATAGTTTTGTAGTAAACAAGTTTACAGTAACCACACAAATTTCTCGCCTTTCCTCTCCCTCCCTTCTCCATGGCGTTGGCGGCGGCCAGGAGCGCTCTTCTAGCTCACTTGAGGGTGGCGGTGGCGGGACAGCCGCCGCCGCCTGCGGTGCTCCTCCTCCGCCGCCGCGGCTTCTCCGATGAGGTCAAGGGCTCCTTCCTCGACAAGTCTGAGGTTACTGATCGTATCATCTCCGTCGTTAAGAACTTCCAGAAGGTTGATCCCTCCAAGGTGAATTGGAGAACAAAAAGTGACCAATCTTTCCGTTTCCCCGCCCCTTAATCGTTTCCCCCTGCCAATGTTTCGGACTCTACGCTCTAATTTGAGTTCTGTAGGCAGGAAAGGGGGAAAAGATCGCACCTTTCGGCTTTTTAATGCGTGATCTTGCGATTTCTGTGTTATTTTCTCGAACTGACTGTTTTTATTCTGTCGGATCGTCTGATGAGAAAAGTTGTGAACTTGATCGAAAAGAATAGGTTCACTTGTGGTCGTTGCATGAACCCTCGTTTCTGAAGTTGAATCTTATAGGATAAATGTACATGAATGTACATTTGGTGGTACTTTTACTTTTCACGTTTCATCTGGTGAACTGATACTTTCGACGGCATAAGGGGGTTTGGTTGAGCATTTATTAAAGGATATTTATCTGTTCATAGAAGCAAATCAACCCTTCGAGCGAAGTTATTGGAAGACCTCTGCTTTTGCTCCCGTGAAGTACCAATATTTTTTTGTCTTTAATCGCAATAACATGAAGTATCTGCTTTTTCAATCTTGCATCTTAGGATATATTTATGTGAATCTTTGTTCCATGTGACACTGTTTCTGCCATTGCTTCTTTTCATGCAGCATGAAATTTGTTTGCTGGTAAGTTTGGCTTCGATCTTTTTTTTCCCCCCATCCTTCAGTATCATGCGAAGCTATGCTTGAACAGTCCCGCCAATGTAGTGATCCTCTTAAAACTGTGAAGATAGACTGAAAACTTCCAGAATTTGAAATTTTCATCCAGTACCAGCTTTTGATTCATTATCAAAAGAGCTGTCCTTCCAGACATTGTCTGACATGAATATTTGGCAATATATACTCACTTGTCCTAAGAACTGTAGTTGTCCGAAACATTTTTTTATTTCTTTTGTTTCTGCAACTTCGACTATTGTTTGAATAAGAGACATGGTCCAAATCTTCCTGAGTGCCATTATGGCATAAATGTGAATTCTAATTTTCAATCCTGATATGCATCCATCTTTTGGTGATATATGGGAACATGGAAACTAGCAAAAAAAACTAGGTATAAAGTAAAATTCAATCATGTGGCTTTCTTTAAGTTTTCTTTGTTTTAGTTTTTAGAGCGTGGGTCAAATGAAATCAAAGATGACCATCATTCATCCACCATTGCCGCGTGCATCAGGCCTAAATTGTATTTCAGTATCACTGGTAAACCAGAAAGTGTAATTGAAGTAATTTGCTCATAATATTTAAAGCAAATTTCGCCAAGAAAACAAAACATCTATCTGTTGTGCATCTCGTATTTCCAAAGATTTTCTACCAGCTAGATGCATATATAGAGGGTATTATAAAATTGAATGTAAAATGATCACCCTTATTTCTTAAGCTCTTCGTTGTAGTTTATGTTAGTGACGGCGTAAAATATGGTTTTGTGGTCCTCCTTCACGATTCTAATAAACTTTCAGTTGAAACATATGGTATGTTGTTCTCAAAAAAAAGCATATGGTATGTTTGTAGTGCCCGAAGCTTAATGCTGACAGATATTTTCAGTAAATTTCTTAGCTGATTGTTATTCAACTATTCCTTGGATTCAAGTTCTTTAGTGTGGAAATAACTTTTTGCATATTCCATGTCTGATGATCAGATTTTAATCTGTAAATTGCATATATCATTACTGTAATTACAGATTCTAATAGAAAAAGTGCTTTGTGCAATGGACTCCGCAGGTCTCGCCGAGTGTTCATTTACAAAAGGACCTTGGTCTCGACAGTCTGGACGTTGTGGAGATTGTGATGGCCCTGGAGGAAGAATTTGGATTTGAAATCCCTGACAATGAGGCAGACAAGATTGACTCAATAGCAGTTGCTGTCGATTTTATTGCCTCACATCCTCAGGCAAAGTGAATCATCCTCAGGCAAAGTGAATCCAGTTCACTTTGTTTTTTCCTCGCCTTGGACAAGTAGGCTTGATGAAAGCTGATGTCAACTCGTCGTTGCCTTGTATTCTCAGGCAGAAAAGACGTGAGATGTAATGATCCGTCCTTGTGATTTTTCATAGTGATCCTGTCAATTGTGATTTTTCTACTCCAATCTTCGGAAGTTTTACTGACAATTTTTCCTTGGGCAATTCAGCATTTAACCGGAAACTTAGAACCATTAGCCCTGTGGAATGTTGAACGCTGTATGATGCTTCAGTTCGATCAATATTCATTGAATTAGTGTCCACTTTTAATCCATATAATATGGCACTCTCTTGTTGAACTTGTTATTTATTTTGTGACAATGTAATTCATCTAAGCTTTCATGTAGTTTGGAATCGAAAATTGTTTGATTCAGTCTTGCACTAAGTTGGGGGTTGACGATGAGCACGGAAGAGAAATAGTAGGGCAGATTTGAGAAGCAATTTCCTGGAACAACACATTTTTTTTATAGCATACTAATGACCAATGTGTTTATCTTACCCTGATCACCTTAATTTTTCATGATATTAAACTGTCCTACTTTCTAATATTGAAGGAAAAACTGTTTCTTTTTACCATCAAATTGAAGGAAGCTTTGACTACAAGTCAATCTACTCTTATTTGGTGCAAGTTCACAACAAGAAAGAAGGTTCGAATTGATAAAGAGTGATACTCGAGAGAAATCGCCCACACAGACACGAGATTTACGAGGGGCTCGGATTTTTTTTTTATGTGAAAGAAAATAACAAATGATTACAAAAGGGAACAACTCAAAACTTGAGAGTTTATAATATGAACTCTTATTACAAAACAGAAAACATAATCACTTGAATCAATAGACTAGATTTTGAAAGTGCTGCCTGTGTGTCCCCCCAGATGATTGTCCGGACAGGTCTTAATTGTTTGTCTGCATCATATATGTAAGGATTAAAAAAGAGTTCACAACTGAAATAATCAACATCAATCATTCATTGTACTTGCCAACATATTATATGAACGTTTGGCGACTGAAGAAATTATTGTCAGTAGCACGGAATTGGACATCCAATAGATACTTCTGCAGACAATGAAATCTTGTCGTAGAGAAAGACAAAAAAAACTGCTGTCATTTTTCTTGCATGCCACGACGAAGATATTGCACGCCTGATTAAGACTGCACAAATATTTCAGATTACATAGTGAAGGAACAAAAAGTACTTCCCAGCAACAAATATTGGATTAGTAAATCCTGCACGCCAGTGAATCTGGACCGGAAAAGAATTAATTCCCAGTAACAAACTTTGAAAGCAGGATGAAATCAGAATAAAATGCACTTTTTTTCCAGAATGAAATATTCTTTTTTGTGTAATAGAAAGAAAAAAGAAGATGCTCTTTCCGGATCCCAGCTCTTCACTTTAACTCGGCAAAGCTACCAATGGAGTAAGTTAGAAGTGAATAATGTACTCAAAAAAAGACAGCAGACTTAGCATCACGAAATATTTAATCTTTGATAACGCAATTGTACCTCGATTCTTGTTATTTCATAAATAATAAGTGAGCTTACAATAAGAAAATGTACATCGATCTTAAACAAGTATATTTCCATTGCAAAAAAGACAGTATTACAGCTAAGAAAATGTACATTGATCTTGTGATTTGATGACACCAGAAGTTTAAGTTCTAAATCACTTTAATCTATACAGTTAAATGAATAGCTTGACATGAATGATTAATGCTTTCATCAGACGACAAGGGTTAATTAATTGAGTGCATTCAATAAAAATGATATGGAAAGTAATCAAATATTTGGGTGGTGGTGGTGGTCCAGAGAGTGAGATTATGCTTCCATGTCATCCTGTCAAAGAGCACAAACAAGAACACGGGTTAGAAGACTTATATGCTAAAAAAAACTCTAAGGTAATATAGAACATTAAAGAATTCCAGTATATTTTAAATAAAAAAAGAAAGAATTGTAAACTTTCTCAATTTCTTCCTTCAGAATACGACAAAAGTAGAGGCAGAAAGAAAAACTTGCCCCAATCAAAAGACCTCTCCTGTTCAAAATATTTTGAAGCACATAAACAAGAGACTGGGCACCATCTCATCAGATGTTTTGCGCTGTATGTCACCAATGTTACTTGAGCTCATCTCCATTCCAGAAAAGTTATTTTCTTTACTTTGGCATTCAGCATCATTTTAATTATCATGAGCCAAATTCTGATTTTCTGCAATTCAAAGCATCAAATTTGAAAAAAAATATATTAAAACATGAGGAATTCAACGATATAACTTGATTAGGCTCATGAGCCTATAGGTCAAATTAGTAATATCAACAGTTGTCCAACTCCATCCTAAAAAGTGAGGTGAATTGAGAATTTAACTAAATCAATAAAATCAGGACAACATATACGTCAGCTCTATAATCTACTATCCCACATAACACCGCACCTCACATGTTTTCCCACAACACACAAGCTGAGAGAGAGAGATATCTATTATTAAGTTGATCACTCTTGCTCTATTCAGCAAGGGCAGATTTCTCTGCAATTACCCATGATCAGGAATCATTGGCAATGATGAGGTAAAAGATTATCACAGCTTCTAGAAGTTTGTGCACAAGATTAAACCTAAGACAAACGCCAGTTGTCCCTCTCTTAAGGAAAGTATCCTGTTGGAATGCCACATTTACTAATTCGAATATAATTATTAGATATGTATGCATCATTAAATTAATAAATAACATTTACTGCCCATGATAAAAAATAGTTATATGGCCTAGGCCTAAAATTTAGACTTTGGGTCAGATCCACAACACAAGCACACACACACACACACACACACACAGAGAGAGAGAGAGAGATCCATTGAGGTGTTGTAAGCTGATCTGTTTTCTGTTTGCTCTCTTTCCTTAATTGATCACCCTTGCTCACTTCAGCAAGGGCAGATTTCTCCGCAATTAACCATGATCAGCAATCATTGGCAGATGAGGGTAAAAGATGCTCACAGCTTCTAGAAGTTTATGCACAACACGAAACCAAATAAAAAGACAAATGACAGTTGTCCCCAAGGAAAGTATCTTTGTTGGAATGCCAGATTTACCAGAGATGCATGTATCCTTGAATTAATAAATGATATTATGGTATATCCCTAAATAAATTTATTGCTCATGATAAAAAATAGTTATGTCTCTAGGACTAAAACTTCAACTTTTGGGTTAGATCCTCAACACACAAGCGCATAGAGAGAGATAGAGTTACATTGACATGTTGTACTCTTATCTTCTTCCTGTTTGCTCTCTTTCCTAAATTGATCACCCTTTGCTCACTTCAGCAAGGGCAGATTTCTCTGCAATTAGCCATGATCAGCAATCATTGGCATTGATGAGGGTAAAAGATGCTCACAGCTTCCAGAAGTTAATGCACAACATTAAACCACAAAAAAAGACAAACAACAGTTGTCCGTCTCTTAAGGAAAGTATCATTTTCGAATGCCGAATTTACTCACTAGCCTATTATAATTAGATATATATGCATCCCATTGAATTAATACATGATTGTATGGTATGTCATTAAATAACATTTATTGCTCATGGTAAAATAGTTATGCCGCCTAGAATATTAAAATTTCAACTTATGGATTAGATCCACAACACACGAGCACTCTCTTAAGTTGACCACCCTTGCTCACTTCAGTAAGGGCAGATTTCTCTGCAATTAGCCATGTTGAGCAATCATAGGCATTGATTATGGCAAAAAATGCTCACAGCTTCTAGATGTTTTTACACAACACTAAACCAAAAAAAAAAACAAACAGTTGTCCCTCTCTTAAGGAAAGTATCCTGTTGGAATGCCGCATTTACTATTCGCATACAATTATTAGATATGCATGCGTCCTATTGAATTCATAAAGGATAATATGGCATGTCCCTAAATAACATTTACTGCTCATGGTAAAAAATAGTTGTGGCCCAAGATTAATATTTAAACTTTTGGGTTAGATTCACAACACAGGAGCACATAGAGAAAGAGAGAGACCCATTGAGATGCTGGACGGTGATCTCCATCCTGTTTGCTCTCTCTTTCTAAATTCATTACCCTTGCTCACATCTCAGCAAGGGCAGATTTCACTGCAATTAGCTATGATCTGCAATCATTGGCATTCATGAGGGTAAAAAAGGCTTACATCTTATAGAAGTTTTTGCAAAACATTAAACAAAAATAATAATAAAATCAATAGTCGCCCTCTCTTAAGGAAATAATCTTGTTGGAATGCCACTTTTTTAGGAGAAAAAGGATGATCACCAAGATTTATGGAATGCCACATTTACTAACTGCCCTCTTATCATATATGTATGCATCCTATTGAATTAATATATAATATTATGGTGTATCATTATATAACGTTTATTGTTCATGTTAAAAATTAGTTACATGGCCTCGGATTAAATTTTAAATGTTTGGGTTAGATCTAAGATAATTATTGGTGGAAGGCAGCTAAATGAGAGCTATCAATTATCCCACAACTGAAGTTTCAGGCCGAAGGTCCAAGTATAAATACATGTAAAAGGAAGTACTCACGAGTATAGATCATTTCCAATATTTATGCAAGATAAGCTTATCAGTTATTGCAATTTAAAAAAAAAACTTATGAGTTATTCGTGTAATTCTCTATTGACATAACGTCCTGCAAAAAGTTTTGAGTTGTTCATCTATAGATTTGTCTTTTCAATATGATATATTGATGTTCAAAACTTCTTTATATGATTCCTCAATACATTACGGAACATAACATGTGCTTGACTGCATTCATCCAAAAACATGTTGTAGACATGCAGTTGTCTTAAAAAACTGAGTGAGAAATGTACTAGTGTGCATAAAAAGACAAAACTAAGAGGGACGGGGTACCCACAAAAAAATACTATCTCAATCCCAACTTAAAAAGGAGATATGACATACAATATTCACTATGTAACACTTCCTCCTCCAAAAATAGCAATGTTGTCTCCTCAAAAGATATAGTAACGTTGTTGCATGGCCCAGGTGATGACCATCATTCAAAAGCTTTATGAGTTATGTTTAAATTGTTTTCATCTTAACATTCTTTATGTACAGCTTCGAACCCCATCACTTCAAAAAATAAGCAATCTTTTTTTATGCAACAGCCTCAAGGTGCTTTTTGTTCATGGCCTGGAAGTTTATTGGCTTTTCTATCAAACTTTTTGTAATCTCTACTGTTATTAATGGAACTTTTGGATGACTACTTCTTGCTAGTCGTCCTTTCTCTGTTTCAAAAAAACAGCCTCAAGGTGCTTCCATTGATTCATGGCTCATTTGGATGTGGAACGGATACACTTGACGATATACTATGAGTTTGGTATCAAGTTGGGCAATGTTTGACTTCGCTATAGTTATGTTAATTTTTACTATTACATACATAATTTTTTAGAGATATTGTATACATCAATATGACCTACTTGTGAGCTTTGATTTTTCAACATAAACAAGTACATTACTGACCTCATTGAGTGACTCTACAAATACAAGCCAAAATCATTCGTTTATGCAAATGTCATTACCTCACCTTTTTTTTAAAAATTCGGTAACAGAATTGAATGTTTCTACTTGCATAAGCATGTTAGCTCACTATAAATTTTCTTTCGATCACTCAAGTTCACAAAAACAAATATTTTGATGTAAAGTGGGATATTGTGTTTTTAAAAGGATAGAGTTCGACTACAAATTGTAAAATGATTTGTATTCATCATCCTTTGTGACATAGAGATGAGGTTGATATTTTCAAGATGCATGCTCTATGACTAATTTTATAAACATGGAATTTCTCATCAAGAAATTTAAGATTCAATTTCTCGAAAATCTCACCTCTGATGTCATATTAAGAATAACGATTTAAAATTGTTTCCCAAGGATTATGAGTCTTCAATTTATGTATTTTTTAATATTTGGAAATCTATCATTTACTTGCATCGCAGCCCTCTTATATCATTTTATTTTGCTTTTCTACCTGAACTGATAATGCATATTCTGCTTCAGAAACCATGGAAGTAACAGAAAAGAATCTGAAGATACAAAGGATAGATAATTTGGAAGTCAATCATTTTAGATAACATAAAACAAAATCAGCTAAATTCTTGAAGTTGTTGCTTAAAATGAACTTTTGCATCACAAGGGAAAATGTTATCTATCAAAGCATTTAGAGAAGGCAATAAGAATTTTTTTTCTGTTTTTTTGTCGAAGACAATAACGAGATATGAGCATACTCACTCAAGCAAATTTGCTGTTTTGTCCGATGACGAAGACATAGACAGATATTTCACCAGCAACTGTTTATTTTGTCTCAACCAAAGGCACGAAGAGTCCCAAGCAAAATCATCAGACTTGGAAGATAAAGATCCTCCAAAGGCACCAAAATCGACCACTAAATTCCTTTCAGTCAAGGCCACAGGAAGTCAATTTGAAACAAATAGGTTTTCCACCACGACAGTTATCATAATTCTAGTATGTTTCCTATTTAACTTATTTCCCCCTGAGTTTGAAAAGGTTGATGTATCAAAGGCCTTAGTAGCAAAGCACCAAATCCACATCTTTAATAATCACAACAGGCTTCAGTAAAATATATGCCAACTTTCCAGCAGCCAAAATTTGTGTAATCATGATGTTGATGACATAGACAAATAAAGTGCTTTGCATCTACAAATAAAATGTCAATAATTTCCACCACCAATACCAACCATCTGAGAAACCAACAGAAAGATTATAAATGTGGATTGTTTGAATTATTTGATTCAGTAGACAGAAGAAACTCCGAGTCTCTTGCACTCTCATTTGAGAACTCCTTTTTCTGTGAGCCTTCAACATCAGTTGCTTGCTCAAGACATGCTGATTTAACCTCAGCACTTTCGGAATTGAGAGAATGGACAGTCGGCAATACAGTTTGACAGCCAAAAGTTACGTCATCTTTAGTGCATGTGATACCAGTATCTTTCTGCAGGTCCAAACAATTTTGATTGCCAACTATGGCATGACTCTCTTCGCATGTCGCACTATGATGCATTTCCTCAATGCCTTGATATTCAGAAATGGCAGCATCAACTATGGTGCCTCCTTCAGATGACTTAGGAGCACCAAATGTATCATTTTTCTGAGAAAATGGACATGTTGGAATGCCTGCAGCTCGGCAGTTATGGCACTTAAATCCAACAACATTGTTAATGTTATCAAGAGTGAGCCCATAGACATCTCCATGAAACCAATCTGCATATATAAGTAAAAGTTATAAAAAGGACAGACTGAAGCAGTACAAGAAAAAACTCAATGATCTCAGGAGAATGCCATCTAATTAGCAGTGCAGAGTCTGAGAGAATGTTGACATTGAATAGAGAAGGATAAGAACTTCACTACAACTATTGAATAAGTACTCATTCATAGGGAAATTTTTTTCTCTAGGCTAAAATCACCTTGATAAATAGTAGAAAGACAATAAATTCCATAGCCTACTTCAACAAAAGAAATAGAACGAGTAATGCAATGGCAAAAGAACAAACTAGATTTACCTTGACAATTTTCACAAACGATATAAATAACTTCTGGGTTGTAGTCTTTAAGGCAAAGGCCACATATTGGCTGCAAGCCTGTTTGATCTATCATTTGAAATGGCAGAAGAACTTTCCTTTCTCTAAATTGCTTTCCCCTTGCATCATCAGACTTCCTTGTCCACAAAATACCATTTAACCAGAAAGAATGTTGCATGATTGTCCTTTTCCTCTTAGCACAAGTGATGATATTCTTTGTTTTCTTTGCATCAGCCTTCTTATTTTTATTTTGCTTGCCTTTCTTTGCTCCATTTACCTTCTTTTTATTCTGCATCACTGCACGCTTTCGTTTCTTCGACATGGGCTTCAACTTCATGTTCCTAGGAGTTTTCTCCTCTTTCTTTGCTACTTCTTTTACTTTTGGATTTGACTTCACAGATTTTTTCTCTTTGCATCCATAACAAATGTAAGTCGCAGCTGTAGAATGCTTGGGCAGCCTGAAATGCTTTCGATGAAAGAACCCTGCAAGAATGCAGAAGCAATACGAGTTTTTAACTTCCACAATAAAGATGAAAACCAGAACTTGAAATCCCTACACTATTTTTACAACGTTCCTACATAATCAACTTAAATTTTTAATATTTAGAGATAATCATTATCTGCAAAAAGTCATTTTAACAAGTACAAACTAATCAATGCATAAATAACCACCCAGAAAGATGCCACCCTACAACCTTTGGCAACAATTAGGATATGCAAATATAAATCAGAAACTTTCGATCAAATAGAAAAACAGATAGAGAGAACTAAATAAATCCATTCAAAACCATGTGCAAGACAGAAACCAGGGTTAAAGCACTTACCATTACAAATCTGGCATGACACAGCTTCCCTGCAAAATATCCAATATTGAATCATGTTACATCTCAAGATAGGAAAATAAGTTACCACACATTCCACAAAAAAGTGGACTGATACTTATGAAAAATGGTATACTAATAAGACAACACGATGATGAATGGTAACAGAAAAGTATATTTTCTTAAAGCTTGCATGCTAAATGATACAAACTGAAAATACAACTAAAATAAAACTAGGATAATTATTATTAGTAGTAAAAGTGCAAGAATCTTAAACAAAATTACTATTAATAACTTGTCAATTCGAGATGACAAATCTCCATAAGTCCGTATGGAGTGGACCAAACTCCAATTACCTAATTGGTAAACACATTTCAAAGGCTCCCCTAAGTCTAAAACCCATGCATGTATTTATAACATGCAAAGGTAGTTACAATAACTATAACAAAAATAGAAATATAACTAACTAACCACTACTTTCTAAACTAGCCACTAACTCATGCAACTTCTAACTACCCACTACTTAATTAACCAGCCACTAACTAATACAAATTGGCATCTTATCACTAAAAGTCTTTTACAAGAGTCAATTGGTCACATTATTCCACTTGTCTCAATTTAATTCTTTTTATGGTGTATCAGTCTCGATTTGGTAAGTAAATATACAATTCAAGCACGTCCCAGTTGATTCTATGAAAGTATAATTACGCACAAGCAGACTAGCTCGCATCTGAAATATGGATGCATTAAACAATATCATATCCCTAAAACGACATGGGTGTTTTTTTCCTTTTTCTTCCTTTTTTATGTGTTTCTTTTTGTTTTATTGAGAAGGGAAAGGATGACAGCACCATTCGGCAGCCATCTACTTGTAGTGAAAAAATAAAATTGTAAAAGATAAGATATATGTGTGTGCGCGCATGTGTGTGCATTAGGGAAAACTAAAGAAAGGAGTGAGGGAAGTGGGCATTGATTCAAACGAGCAAGAGATCAAAGACCCAACTCTTCTCTTCTTTCAAAAAAGGAAGTTCCCCTCCTTTTTTATGTGAAACTCTTATGGGTTTAAGTCAAAGAAACAGCACAATGAAGCAATGGTTTTTTTTTTGAGATTGACAAGCCAGATTCCACAAGACTCCATAATTCTGAAGCCGCCCAGTTCCCAAGGTGATGTCTAAGATCGACAAATAGTCAATTGCATGTTGGCCTAAGCTATACTGATTGTTATTTAGTGACAAATATGTACAACTACGTGCATAACTCTACACCACAATGCATCTCATTCTTCCTTTATTTGATCGCTTCGTGCATGGCCATTACTCAACCATGCTCTTTACCAAAATGTTAAAGCGCCGCATTCTTCCATCAAGACACAGCTCAACTGGATCATTAAATGTTTCCAAGATTGATAGCCATGAAGTTAATACAATTTGCACTTTTAGTTGTCTTCCACTTCCCCATATGTAATTTGACAACATAAACCGACTCATACAATTGATGCGGCCTAGGGATACATGATAGCTCAACTGACAATAGCAACCTAGTGGAGTTGCAGATAAAAAATCGGATGGACTGTCCAATTAGGAATTATGGCTATAGAAGGAAGGTACTCAACAAAAATGGAAGAAAACAATCCACTATCATTCGCAGTTTGAATTATCATAGTTGCCATTCATTGGGAATTAATTGTGTTTTATGTTTTGTTTTCTTCTTTCAAATTCATTAAATGGAAGAGTATCATATGACTGGAATTCAAATTAATCAAGAATCCACATTTTCTTCCCCCAGAGTATACCTGTGCCATCGGAATACCATAACTGTCGTTATCACTATTTGTGAAGCAGAAACAATCAAGATCAGCCTTTTTTGGAGAAAGAAAGGATGACAACGAAATTGCAGTTGTCATCCACTATATATCAAAAGGAAAATGTTAAATCCTCCTAAAACTTCAACCTAAAAATCCTCCTAATACTCACATCTTTTAATTACCCCAAAAAGTTGACTAATTCATATTTATGCCATTATGACTCACTTGGGAGGCTAAATCCTCCTAAATTAGGAGGATATAGCAAAACCCATATCAAAATGAAACGTGAAATTTACAAGTGTGTATAAAACAAAAGGGTGAAGTGGATGTGGAGACACAATGCAAAAACTATCCACCTCCCTACTTGTACACCAGAAAAGAACCTGATGTACAGTATTCTCTATGCAACATCTCTCTTCCCAAAAATTGTACGGATACGCGTCAACACCAACCATCATTGTGAAATGAGAAGGCAACAATGAAAAATTCTTCCAATAAATACGAATAACCCGCCAACACTTTCATCAACGATATATCATCACCTATACATCGAAGCAGCAGCGAGCAATCCCAATTGCATTCTTGTGGTTCATATGGTCTCAACGCAATGGAATCGTATTTAGAGGGGAACACATCTACATTGAAAATGTGGTGGCATCTGCTAAGCATATGGTGCATAGTTGGATGATGTAATATAACATGTTCTTTGTAATGATCCGATCCAATGTAACTGACTTTTGCATCAACAAATCAGGATGGTTGCATCTTTTGGAAACCATCCTTCCCGCTCTAAAAATAACACTTTGAGGTATAGCACATGGTACCTTAAAGATTTAGTGGCTAAGATCAAAGCTTCACCATGCAAATGTCTATGGCGAGCATGTCATATTGTGCTGCCATAGTGTAATGATGTATATCGGTCAGGATTGTTACTACAGGTATATCAAACAAGTGCATTCATACATTGAAAGGCTCAAAGCCAGATTCATGACAATTGTCACTTGAGTGTTACTGCATTTCCTTATAGCAGGCACCTTTCTAGCATAGCATGGGAGAACAATATGATGGCAGCTTGCTGTCGTGGTGTATGCCACCAAGGGCCTTCACCTTGCTACCAACCTATTTTAAGTAACAAGAATTAGCTAATGTTGCCATAACTTACCTAGCTACTTTCCTTTTTTTGTGAGGAAAAGAAAGATGACTATGAGGTTAGGAAGTCATTCACTTTGTATTAGAACTCAAAAAGCCATGAAATTTGCAAGTGTAATAGTCAAACTATGAGCAAAAACAGGGGAAAAAGAACTAGCCCGCAAGAATAATCCCCCGAAGAGGTCTATCCTTCTACCCACTCTTTCACAAAAAAAGAGATGGTGTACCATTTTCTCTATGTAACTCCTCTATCCCTCAAAAATGGTGCGGTAACCCTGTGGCAGTCTCTCCGAGTTTTGGCCAGACAGACAAAGATGGCGGACACCACTTGGCATCCTTTTTAGCCGGTTCCTGGACCATCTGACTACAGTGTAATCGAGTCATTTTTTGTGTGGAGAGATGTCAGCCATAACATATTGCACACCACATCTCATTTCTGCTTCGGGAGTAGGGTTTTGGTTAGCTGATATACTTTTCCGTTTTTTTTCTGCTCTCTTCGAGAGCCCAGATTTGTACATGATGCCCATTTCTTAGTTATATATACAACCGGATGACCCACATAACCTGGTAGTCATCCTTTTTCTCATAAAAAAAATGGTGTGGTAACCAAATGGCCCATGCGACCGCAAAAGCTATCATCCATAGACGCCACCAGCCTTGGCTGCCTCGATCCAGTCCTGTCTATAAGAATCTCCAAAAGGCATCTGTTGTAGGGGTGTCCATGCCCCTGAGTGCCATCTCATGCCAAACCACTGCCTCGCGCACCGCCTGGATGAATACTGACTTTATTCATCTTTTTCACTCTCAAGGAAAAAGACCTTGTATAGCCATTAGACTGTCCAAGTCCAGTTTGTACCAATTACGATCAGCAAGGAAAGTTTATATGATCGTGTTCTCCTTGATTCTGACCTTTCATGTTCGACCATATATACCTTCCCTTACTAAATATGCACAAGCTCTTATTAAATATTAAATGCAACCATTATCAGCATTACTGAATGTATGCTGACTAGCATTACAACATTTGTCCACTAGAGAACCGTTTGAAAAAACCAAGATTGTTTCTAACATCCACTACATAGATCCCAGAATGAAGACTTGTATTATGATGACCAATATCATAAGAAAATTTCACATTGGTATTGTATCCATCTCATAATAGGAAAGCTGGTCAAAAACAGTTTTTCAATTAGCAATTATCTGACTTTCAAAAAATATATATCTGACTTTAAAAGAAATAGCAATTATCTGCAGTGTTATATACTTGTGTTCATGGCTTCCTATGAACATGGTGGGTAAAATCTTCAGAGCTCATTTTTAGACTTCCATGCCTATTCCTTTCTCATTCCATAAAGCATAATATCTCCAGGGCATAATAGGATATACTACAGTTTTCGTAATCTGTGTTTCCTTAGCGAGAGCAAAAATGTTCTTTGAAAGTGTATTTAGAGCGAAACTGCTGCACTACTATAGTCAGTCAACTCGATATTTCTAGTTTGGGAAATGTATGGAAATGGACTTATTGGTTAATGGTTTATAACACAATATGAGGCTGTTTCAAGAAAACAAAATCTTGGTAATTAAGGAAATAAATTGATTAGTGGCGAATGAGTTTTCTTTTTCTTTTTTGAAAGAGAAATAAAATGCAGCAGCTTGAGTCGCCCATGTACATGGCTGAAGAGATGAACATTGGATGTGTAACCAGTGGTGATTTGTATCAGTGAGGCCATTTTGCAAGAACAAGGCAAAAGGAAAATTGCAAGACTAAAGACCATAAAGATAGTCATATATCACCAAACACTTTGAAGATTCATGTTGAATGCATCTTTCAAACCACTTTTTTTATATGGAAAACCACCAATGTCTGCCTGTGAAAAATCATTAACCTGATTCAGGTCACAGAACACAAGGGGTCGGACTTTCCATATATAAAATTGGGTTTATTCCGCCAATAGGGGAGCCATGATTCATTCCATTGACTGGTTGATGCAGTAAATAAAATAATCATTCATCAAATAAGTACAAATAAGTCCGGATCCAGTCGTGCATGCTGTGCAGTATATGAAAAGAATATGCACCAGATTCAAGGTTTCGTACCTAATCAGCACATCCTTTTTACAGAGACCACAAAATTTGCTCTCTAGTTGTTCTGCTCTCTTGAACAAGTAGGAAAGACCTTTAGACCTTTTATGTTTCAGCATAATAGGATCTCCTTGCTTCTTAGAGGACAATTTCGGATTCTGCTTTTTTAGAATACAGGCTAACTTCTTATCTTCAAAAGTCTTAATCAGGTTTAGTGGGACATGAGTTTCACTCAACCAGTATTTCTTTCTCTTGCTTGCAGAATCCTCAAATATGTCTCCATACTTAGTAACAATAGGTGGTATGTTATCCCTCTTGCCAAAATCAAGAAGATATTTTGTATCTATTCCCTTGACACACTTTCTTTGTATTGTCACTTTCTTGAAGAGATTTGCTGAGCTCTTCGATTCTTTGGTGATATTGACGGAATGCTGAGACTTGGAAAAATCTGACCACCTGATATTTGAACTCAATTCTTTGATCTGAATGGACACATCACTTAATAAGAACCTTAAATCTCCTAAATCCACATAAGTATTTTAGACTGTAAGAAGAAGAAAATATTTTTTTGAAAAAAACAAGGAAATATTACTTACACTGAAAGTGAGCTGGCTGATGGTTTTTGACATCTCAACTGAAGCTCTCCAGGAAAGACATTTGCTTATTTTGGCAAAATCCGAACCATCAGGATAGACCAAATTTGATATCTTTCTACACCCAGCTGCAGAAATATTAGCGCGAAAAGCAAACATAAATTTGCATCATCCATGAGGAAGTTTCTAAACAATATGCACGTGTAATCATGCTGACCTTGTCGACCGCCTTTAAAAGCCAATGAATGAGGCATTGTATTCCAGTGGAAAAGTTGCCGTGACAGTTTTCCACCCCTCCACCAAGTATTGGATGTTGCAGAAACTTGCAAGACATGAGAGTCAGGAGATGTAATAGTTTTCTTTCGCTGCTTTCTAGCAGCAGAACTTGAAGATACATCCAAGCCATTCATCAAAACTTGAGATGCCGAACCAAAGATATACGAAAAATCAACTGGTTTCATCCACTCTGGTGAAAGTGCCACACGCCGCAAATTATCCTCCAACTGTAAAACATGGTAATTATAATTAGCTCATGTTAACAAGAGATAAGCAAGTATGAAAAGCAAACCCTGCAAGTGTCAAGCAGTACCCATTGTTGGGGTTGGGTGGGAGTTGGAACAGTGGTCAATATAGGAATCATAACCAACAAGTAACATATGTATCAGTTTAACAACAAATTCTTTTTATATATATAGGAGGAAAAGGATGAACACCAAATTATGGTGTCATCCCAATATATATAAATATGATTCCCAACAAATTCTTAATCGTGCTTACCATAAGAATCAAGTGTCTCAATGATAAAACATCAGATGCCTTCAGAACTGCCTTACGCCAAGTATTACTATGGTGTGGGTTATCCCATACACCGGTCAGAAAGCCTCTCAAATTACTTTCTATTGATAAGATTTGACGCATGGCAGAAACAATATGAGTTTTCTTTTTCTTTCCAGAACGAACACCAATAGTTTTTGATTTAATAGTTTCATCTGAAACTACAAATATACACTTGTTACTGCTGCATGTTTTGCACGCATGACACCAACCACACTTCTCTTTCTGCAAGTCTAAAGATAACCTCAGATCATTGTGCAAACAAGAATTGAAGGACCTCTTCAAAATTATCTTTGTCTGTGCAGACACAATGTCCTCGTCGGTCTTTCTCTCTTTACAGTCAATATCAGATGAAATACGAAGAACTTCTTTAGCAACAGATGAAGCTATGCGACCAAAACTGTAGTCATTAACATAACTGCGAACATCAAATTGTAACCTAGAAATCCCATCTTTCTTCTGCTCTGCAATGAAAGATGCATCAGACCAGCCAGCAACACCAAAGCATCTTTTATTTTGAATGGCTAAGTTGACAGGTTTCACAGGAATAACTTCCTTTACAGGACTACCAGAATGATCATAACGACTGGTAGTATTTTGCTG
The DNA here is from genome assembly GCA_030549335.1 of Pontederia crassipes. Lineage (NCBI taxonomy): Eukaryota > Viridiplantae > Streptophyta > Magnoliopsida > Commelinales > Pontederiaceae > Pontederia > Pontederia crassipes. The sequence continues at coordinate 76,632,684 of CM060192.1, forward strand.
ACACAGTTGATCGGAGTTCACAATATGGGCAATTTCATCTGCACTCTTGGAAGATTGAAATGAACTTGTAGTCAACTGTGACTGATTTGCATTTACCATGTTAGGTTGGTCTAAATCGGAAGTGCTAATGTTTTTGGTCTCAGCATTTTCTATTTTGGAATCATGTGCAATGGTGTTAACATAATCATTTGGATCTGAAGATAATAACTTCCGGGAATGTGACTGAGCGTCAAAGACTTCTTCATCAGCAATGACATGGTCCAGCTGTTGTCTAGCATCAGAAGTCTCGAATGCATTTTCCCAGTATGAAGATATTGCATTCACAACAGCACTATAAGAGGTGCCAGATGATTTCAAGATTTTGATTAAAGCATCCAAATCGCCCTTATTGTAGAAATGATATGAAGCAAGAACATCGCATGAATCGCACCTGCAAATCATAAATCAATAAAACATAACATATGGATATCGCTGAGCACAGATAACTACAATCTGGTATCAGAAAATCAATCTTAGAACAAAACACGACTTATCAACAGAAATCAATCTTTACATGACAGGTACAACTTGAGAAGTTGATAGTAGGAAGAATAAAGGGATGAAAGAAAGTTGGAAGATTTTTACCTAAAAAAGGAAGGGTGAAGATTTGCACGCGCATTATAAAAATTTAGAAGATTCAAGAAGCATATATACAGATTCTAAGGATTTTCTATCTGAAGATAAAGATTATATTATAGTTCAAATAAAATACCAAGACACCAAAACAATTCTCTTTTATATCCAAATGCATATCCATGCCACAAAAATTATGAACTCCGCCCGCATCTCACTCGGAACACCTTTGAATTCCCAAGCATACAGGTTATCCATTAGAACATGATTTTTTTTGTCTGAAAGAGATTTTTTCGTTTCTTATAAGTTTTTTTAGCATATAACTAAACATATCATGTGAGTTGGATAGAAATTTCTAGCAGAAACTGGATATAAGTTTAGATGCATGCATAAATTAATTAGATGGGCAAGCATGCTTTCTAGCTGTGATTGAATTTTTTGAGAGACTGCTGTGCTTGAAATTTAACTTCTCATTGAAGCATCTCTTCCCAAGTCCGGATAAAGGAGGAGGGTTGTGTTAGGCCTCGACAGCCAGCGTAAAACCCTGTCGAATCTCATGAATATGGATCAACGAATATGGCGTCGTATGATCCATGTAGCCGACCCCACCTAGTGGGATAAGACTTTGTTGTTGTTGTATTGAAGCATCTCTTCCCAGGACTGATCAACAACTTTAATTTATAGATGAAAGCAAGATGACGTGTCAACACTTTTATCATTAAGCCTGATTCCTTACATGTTTCACCACCAACAGGTATTAAGTTAATAATTATGATGACCATGTAAAAAAAACATCATAATTGTTCGAAGATAATAATGATGTGGTTTTATACTGAATTCCTTAAATAACATACTCTACTGTGCTAGATGTCATAAGTCGTAACATCAAACAATTTTGCTATACGACTACAGGATCAAAGCAAAAGGGGTTTGTATAAATTTTCAAATTTACAATGTATTCTTAGAATACGTATCTGAAGTTAACCACTAATAGTTTTTTGTAACTACAATATTCTATACCACAACCATAATTAAGTTGCTTTCTCTCAAGTTTACTGCTGACTTGTATTTATTTGTTGTCCCTCAATAAAGGTTCACTTCAAGAAGAGCATTGTAAACTTAAAAACAACATGTGGTCTGCTCTCCAAAAAAAAAGCAACATGTGGCACAGTCTGAATGCAGCGAAAAGGGTAACAGGAGCATAAGAGACAAACTAGAAATAGAAGCAGGCCTGCCTGATAACCAAATTACAAGCTCACCTCAACTACTTACCTGAGATTTCGAGAGAATACTTACATGAGCAAAATGTCTAAGCTTTAATGCTGTTGTATTTTTTCACATCCTAGTACAGATCCCTCCATAAGCTCTTATTAAAGAAAGATCACGCATACAGGAAGTTAATGTTGGAGGTGTGCGGTATGATGTTTTTACAGGTATAATAAGTTACAGATCAAAGGGGCATCAGTATTAAGGGAAAGCGGTTCTGGTATTTAAACTCTGACTTTTTTTTTTTGAAACGAATTTAAACTCTGACTATTCACTCAATCTGATGAACTCATAGGCAAGCTATTAATAAAAACATTCTTAATATTAATTAAAACGATTACCGTTCCTCTAGTATGCAACTTAGCTTCCCTCAAAAAATAGTGCAATGAATCTGAACAGAAGATTCAATGATGGAACAACTGAAAATGGTGAATTCTTTTTTTATTTGGAAGTATGAATTTGACGTGCAGTACTTTCAACCTATATCAATATTCCTCCTCAAAAAAGATATATATCAATATTAACAAGTACATCACATGATATGTATGTAGAAAATTGTATGAGAAAGGCAGGAAAAGAACATAATATAAGTCATACTATCGCATAAAATCTACAAGAAACTCACACCAAAAGGTAGCCACAGCTGCTGAAGTATAATCGACCATGAGGATCAATTCCTAAAATCTCTGCTCCCTGGGAAGACTTAGACAACTTTGCCAATCCATCACATTTGTCCATCAAGCACTCTGGACAAAACCAGTCACCTTCAGGCAAAAGATCCTTGGCCACTCCGGCACATCTAGAATGAAAAGCAGCAGGGCAACCATCACAGCATATCAAACTACCATCCATACTGCAGAGGCAACACTCATCACTGTTCCAATCAGCAACTCCTTCAGGAGTCTCTTGAGCCCAAGGGTTTCTAAAATCATTTACAGTTGACTCGTTTTTCCTCAAGTTAATAAAATCAGAAAAATCCACATTAAGATCTGAGTCTTTGCTCCTCATGTTAAGTTCTGACCTTACGGCCTCAACTTCAACAACATCATCACACAAATAACGGAGTATTTCAAGCTTCACATTAGCCGGTTGCTTGTAATACTCCACATCCAAGAGCTTTAAATGTGCAAGCTTACATTTCGGCGTCATTCTTGATCCATGAAATAATATGTATTGAGCAAGAAATAAGGGCCAGGTAATCAAGTCCAGCAAGTCCCAGTTAAGACTCCTACAAGTACAAAGAGAAAAAGGAAGGCAGTGAAACTTCAAACACCAAAATGAACTAAAAACATTTCAGACTTCCGAATGCATTAAAGAGGAAGAAAAGATCACATTGTACCTAATACAGCAGGTTGCTGACTCGGAACCTTCTTCAGCAAGAAGTTCCAAATGACACCTCAGGGTTTGAAGAATTGAAAAATGTATGGAATCAATTAAAGTGTTTGCAAACTTGCACCTCAAAGCAGCCAAAAAAGCTTCCAGACTAAACGGGCTCAGAAACAACGCCCTACTGAATGATCTTAAACAAGAATACACAGAGAAGAAATCAGGAATGGACAACCCATCCAAATCCAAATCAGTGGACGATGGAGGCAGTTCAGGCTTCATCTCCTCATCTATCATTTCACATTTGATCCCACTACTATCTAGCTCGTTCATCTTTACAGTCTGCCCATGATCATGACATGGAGGAGACAGTAAAGATGCATGAACTCTACGTGCACTCCGCCTCAAAGGAATGGGCGGAGATGGGCTAACATTTGAACTTACTGCACGCCTCTTCCTGGATCTCTGGACGTCAGTCGGCTCGATAGAAGTATTAACACCTTCTTTGCTCACAAAATTTTGGCCATCGAGATCGCCATCTCTGGGCTTTACTTCGACCGTGTGGCTGCTTTCATGACTATTTAAGGTTGCATTCTCTTTGCCACACACATCGGCGTCGTCTGTGCCAGTGAAACAGCCATTAGCTTCTCCAAAATTTTCCTTTTGAACAAACAAATTTCCCTCATTCGAGCAACCACCATCCGGCTGCGTCACCAGACTAGCATCGGAAACACCGCCCCCCTCCAAATTCCGAACAGAAACCCCCCCGTTACCCTCCAAAACCCCGTTTCTACCAGCCCCGCCTCCCAAATCAACGTCCTCCTCTTGTGCAGCGGCATCGAGCTCACTCCGCCGCCTCTTCTTCGGACGCCGGCCGCGGCCGCTCCGGCGGATCGGACGCATCGCCGACGACGGAGGCACCTCCTCCCCCATCTCCATGAGCATGCCCGCGATCTCCCCGAAATCCACCTCCTCCGAGTCGCCGTCCTCATACAGAACCTTGAAATAGCCCGCCGCCGGGTCGTACGACTCCACCATGCCGGACAACTGCCCGAATCCCGGGAACCTCTTCTTCACTGCTCTGCCCACCAACTCCATCTCAACTCCAAATCCGCCGCGCCGCCCAGAAGAAAGCCAGGATCACGGCAATGGAGCTCCAAATCGCCCTCAAACCCTATCGAACTAAAGCCAAAGGTTGAAACTTTTCGGAGGAAAAATCGAAGAGAACGAGAATGAAATGAGGGTTAAAAATCGCACCTTTGGGGTCGCAACGCGCGAGGCGTAATTTGGAAGGGGGACGAAAAGGAGCAAGTAAAATAACACAAAAATATATTTTCCCACAAAAAATATAAAATAAAATGATACATTTGGTGGGCGGCTTGGGAGCGCTTACAGTGTACAGATTAAGGGAATTAAGTTAACGTGGTCCAGCGGAGACCAATTAATGACCATAAAATGCAAGACACGCTCAACAGAATTTATTGGTTCAATCAAATTCTATAATATTTTTTTCTAAATGAAATTATAATAATTTTAGTTTAAATTCATTTTGTATATATACACTCAATTGATTATATTTTTAAGTTCACAAAATTCTTATATAATTGTTTTTTTGCAATTTTTTAGGATGAATGTGTATACAATAAATACCAAAATTTATTATAACTGGGATTAAATCCGATTCATAAATTTGCTAGGATTAAAATTATAGCTCTATTGTTCAATAATTATCTAATCAATATGTAGCACTTCCATTACTGGACAATGAATCAATTATTGATAACGATTGCTGCTATTATAGCATGGCTATCGATTTGATTCGTAAATCCAGTAAAATATATGATATAATACAGTGGTCGGATATGAAATTAACATAGGATTACTCAATTACGATTTAGGAAAAATGAATTTATAATTTTTTTAAAAAAAATAATACCTTTGTTATTTATCATGAAAAAGTAAACCTTGTTAAAATAAATATTGAATATAAGAGCTCTTATGGAAACAAAGACATTGTTTATGTGGGTAAGCAAAAATTAATTTAGAAAACAAAAGCAAATATGAGGTGTTATCAGTAAGGAAGCAAGAAAAGAGAGATAAAAAAAAAAGGAATATATCAGAAGTCAAAATAAAAAAAAGGAATAATTGATAGGATTAACCTATCACAAATCCTCTCTTAACCTCTGAACTCACAAGTAAATATTGATGACTATGTCAGCTATCAGGTAGCCGTGGCTCGCAAAAAAAAAAAAAAAACATGCATGTATCGTGATAATAAATTACAATATACAATTATGAATTTAGAAATACCTTTAGTAATTTAAATTACATTTACATAGGAAAATCTATTACATTTGTATTTATGGAACCCTGAAACCCAGTGAAAATATTTTAGGATTATAACGTTCATCCAAAACCATGTCAACTTTTTTTTTATAGTAACTGTAAAATATTAATTTTACCCTCACTTTCTTACAAGACGATATTTAAAAAAGTAGTGAATATGAGTAAAGGTATTATTCAATTATCATATTTTACTAATCATGAAATATTACGTTAAACTATTAGTTTCTCATAATGTTTTTATAATAAAAAATAAAAGTAAAATTGATATTTCATAATTGGCGAAAAACTAACATAACGAACTTTTGTATCAAAGGCAAGGATCTAATTATCAAATTCAGGTAATCGATAGTGTAAATTTTATAAGTTTGTACTTTAATATTATACGCGAAAAATTAATTAAAGAACTGTTAGAGAAAATAACATGTCACTATTATAACAATTCTAACGGAACCTTATTCTGGTTCCATCACACGGGGTTCACAGTTTCGTCAATTAAGATAAAATCACGAGTTAGAATCAGGGTCTCCTGAGATAAAATCGCGAGTTAGAATCCGTATGCACGTGACCCTGTTCAGAACTCCAGAGCATCGTAGCGAAATTAAGTGTTTTTGGGGGCTTGACGCCACTTTTTTAATTTTGTTTTTCTTTTATTCTTTTCTTTTCTTATTTTCTCTCTCACACCTTACCTTATAAAATAAATTATTTATTATATATATAAATAATATATAGAATAAAAATATTATTACTTTTTTAATTAAATATTTTATATTTTGTTAATTATAAATATTTTAAAAAATGATTTTTAATATGAATACTATATTTTTTTAGCAAAAAAATTCTATACAAATTTAAAAAATTTTATTAATAATAAAATTATACTTTGTAATTATAATAATTATTTTTAATTCCAACTACACAAAAAATTCATCCATCAAATCATTTTTTTCATCACATCAACTTCTTTGTTCATCATCATTATATTCCACTCTATCCAAACACATCGCGAATTAATTTGTCAATTCAATTATTTTAATTTATCAATTCAATTATTTACCGATAACTTATTAAGAACATTTCCAAACATAGCCTGAGACTTTGTTTGGGAAATGGAAGGAAAAGAATAATGAAATGAAGAAAATGAAGGAGAATAGTTAACCTTATTTATATGAGTAACTAGAAGGGAAGAAAATAAAGATCTAATAATAAATTTATTTAGACAATTTTATCTATTGTATGTGTATTTATATATTAATTTTATAAGGTTAAATATGAAAATTTACTTTAATTATAGTTTTCCCCTTCTTTCTATGAAAGGAAAAGAAAATAAAATATTGAAGGAGCACAAAGAAAAGTCCCCTCATTTACCCAAATTAACCAAATGAAAGGAATGCGTTCTCCTGCTTTTCTTCCCTTCTTTACTATTATTTCATTCTCAACAAAACAGACTCTAAGACGAATATTGTATAGAGAATTACGCCTCACAAGACATTGCCAAAATATTTATACACAAACATAATTTTAACCATAAGAGAAATTTAATGAGAAGTTGATACATGAAATGAAATAATATAGTGCAACATTACGGGCATAGGAACTAAGACTTAGAACCTGACTTAATTTCCGTAAATTCTGTAAAACATTTGAACTAAAAGTTCCTGTTAGTTCTGATCACATGAATTGATAATTTTAATTGTCACAAGTTCTCACCGGAAGTGAGAACATGACCTTTTTCCTTTTTTCTTTTATTTGTTATTATATTTAAATTAGTAAAATATTATTAATTATAATTTAATGTTAATATTATCCAGTAAACTATTTTTACATTATTTTAAATAATAATAAATTATAATTTTATTTATTAATATATTATCATTCATGTGATAAAATAAATTATGCAACTTAATATAAATATTTTGGTAAATTATATTAATAACTTATGGAAAATTAATCAAAGTTAATATTAATATATTACGATACAACTTGTTATTAATAAATTTTAATTAATAATTTTGTATAATATTTGTATATGGTAGTAATTATTATTTTAACTGAATAAATACATAATATTTTAATGGATTTAATGTTCATCCTCCTGGATGGTTCTCCTCTCAATGTGGTTGTCGGATGTCAATGCTCGCCCTCTCGATCCCGATCTCCCCACCCCTAGCCTAGTCGACGATGGACACGTAGTGCTTTTTCTTCTGCCACAATAATTGGGTGCTCTCTAGGTTTCGCATTGCCTTCCTTTTATCCTCGTCGTCGGCCCCGACGCTAAACATGCACGAAGGAGAGCTCACCTCATTTTACTTTCATAGCTTGTTGTCCCTACCACAACCTAAAGAATTTCCCCCAACCCACGTGTCTCCCCTCCCCCTTCCTTCATCCATGCTTGTGCTTCAGGCTCCAATTATTCTTCTCCTCATCCTCCTTCACATTCACCTTCAAATCTATGATGCACGATCAAGGTGTTCCTTAACTCCGACGAACATGGGGAAGGGTGGGATCTCCTGCAATCGTTGGACGAATCAAAAGATGCATCAGAGGCAACGTCCATCGGGGAGTTGCCTTGTCGGTCCGACGAGAGGAGGAAGGGAGAATTCTATGTCAATGCTGAAGTCGTCGGAGAAGGCGACATTGAAATCACACAGGAGGAGGGCATTCGCCAAGGTTGAGCATGGAGAACCGTGAACATGACCCGAGGCGAATCGTGCTCATGAACCACGCGCGTCAACAATTGCTTCCATTAGTGAGTCGCGCACAATTAAGCGGCTGTCGGACGCAGATCTGACGTTCACGGATGGGGGGAGAAACATTATGTCTTATTTTAATTTCCTATAATTTTATACTTAATAAAATAATAAATTATATTCTTAGTTCTTACTTTTTTTATCTAAATACCTACTAAAATTTATCTATCAATTCAATTTTAAAAATCAATATCATTACATTTTTCATTCTAACACTAAACCTAATTTTTTTCTATTTACTTGATTAGTTCTCGAGAACTTAAAAGTTCTCATCCATACACATAGTACAAAACTCTTAAGAAAGAAAGTACCATGAATGTCAAATAGCTCAAATTATTATTGCAAAATATCAAAGAATATTACATAAAATAATTACAAAAAGGTAAAAGAATAAAATGATGTAATCATATTCATGTCTCAAAATGAGATAAATTTGTCATCAACACCATCATTTTAAACTTACGGGGAGTTAAATATGTAGTGATTAATCAACCTTATATGACTCAATTCATAATGGAGTTAATCAATAGTAGTAATTTATGGATTAATTCAAGAGCCATTAGTTACTGCTGTCTCTTAGGCATTATATTAAATTTTTTAGATGGTCAATCCCGGAAATGATGTTGATACAATCCGTGCGAGGCTAAAGAGTGCACTTCCCATATGTTGAAAGTCAAGCCAACATGAGTCCAACTAATCTGGTTATGTCGTCTCGCATTACATACCTAAGGTGTGTACATCAATAAAAATTTTCTACATTTATAAAACTAGAACTATATATCTTACTTAATGATAAAGTGCGTTATCACTCCATCCTAACTCTTATTGAGATGGTAATAATTATAAACATGGGATGCGTCATCTATTACCCATGGCGCACCTAAAGATAAAAAATGCATAGGCCAATATAACAATTAAGTTCAAATATATCATACAACCACATAACTTGGTACTCATAGTTTTTCTCCTAAAAAAATAAGTTCAAATATATTAATTAAGAGATCCACAATGTAACAAAAAACATTAATTTGGAATAGTAATTATTAAAATGTTTTAAACTAATAACATAAAATTAAAACAAGTGCCACCAATGTTATATTTTTTTAGTGTACTTTGCGCTCAATTTTCAAATCAATACATGGTTCAATTTTCTAAGTTCATTTTATGATCCATTAAGGCTCATAATTTCTAATATTTTTTCAATTGCCCTAGTTTGATTCCAAACTAGTTGTTCTTAAATTTTCATATTTAATTCATCTCCTACTTTCATCTATTTAACTTCATTAGATTATCAAACTATTCAAGAAAGAATTTCATAATCTTGTCTTTTACTGCTTTCTTCGTTGTGGGTTGCGTCCAAACAAAAAAAATCTATTTGCTCACAAAGTTTGGATTAAAAGCTTAATCATGATTCCATAAGGCCCGTTTGAATACCAAAGAGTGGATTACGTGAGACTTCGATCGATTATTTGAATTCTATCTAAATTGAAAAATACAACAACCTAAAAAATAATGGCCTGACCAGATTAAACATTTATTGTGTATTGTGCATGCCTTATCTCTCCTTAATCTTAATGTACAATACGTTTGTTGCGATGATTATTTGTTTATTTCAGTACTTAATTCACAACTAAACGGATCTAAAAGGCTATTTGGCTAAAAAAATTTGTTGGAGAACAACTTTATTTTGACCCATCGACGTCCCCATTTATTGTTCTTGCAATAATAAAGATGTTTGTGCCTTCATCGAGAACTTATTTACTCATGCATTTTGTTATTCCTACAATTATTGCAAGTGGGCCTTGCAAGTTGAAAAAAATGACTTTTGGGGCAATTGTCCAGGAAGAAGCTCGTTGCTCCTGTTGTATCATCATATCAAACAAACCCTAAAGGAACTTTTGGTATTAGCTTAAAACGAGAACTATATGCTTATTTCTACTTTATTCAAACAATATTTCAAAGATTGCTTGGGATCCACTTGTCATCATTGCATAGATTAATGTTCTTCATTTACCCTATAACATATTTGCTCACATTCAAAAAACATCTTGAGAAGAAAATTATTTGTTCTCGGATAGATTGACTCGTCGCAATATAGTCTCTTATGGGATCGTTTGTTTTGTGATTAAATGGTCGAATATCGCGATATTTTCGAAATCGGGACAAACATTAAAGAACATAAATAATTAAGTCCTCCGTTGTTTAAAAATCACCTTACAAATGCATGGAATCATCATTTTATCCCAGCATCCATAATATATATTATTCCAAAACAAAATAATAGACATATTCTCATCCTTTCTCTTTTTCAATTGTACCTTTTATTTATTTTTTATTAATGCATTACTATATTCGTGTTATAATAAATAACAACTATTTGTAATAAATTTTTGTTTATTATAAAATACTATATTTTGAAATTATATTATTTTCAAAACAAACACAAATGAGAATAACGATATACTTACTTATTTAACAATATGATATTACAGTAGTTTATTCCATTTAAAAAATATCATCCAACTAACATCCCCTAAACCAAGTTAGGCTAGTTTTTTGGGGGTTAATTAGGTTTTGCATGTTGGTCAATTTCTTAATGCAACTTGAGATAGGGCCGAGCACTCTACCAAAAATTTCAATTTTTTGTCGATGCTCCATTGTTATATATTAATATATTACATGTATACTATCAATAATTAAAATACTCATATATTGCTTAGAAACATTCATCGGGCCAATCCGGATGGGGGCAGATTGAATGTCTTTTTAAGGAGAAATAAAGATGGAGAGCCGTGCGCACTACTTAACTCAGACATGACCACCCGTTCGAACTCGGTCTAAAATCTAACGCTAAAAAAATACATCCGAAATCACCGTCGAATCCTCTTTCGACGTATGTTTGGATGCTATCCCAAAATGTTACAACTTAACTTTTGACTTTTTATTTAACTTTGACTTAACTCATTACTAGTTAAAGAAAACAATACTTAATTGTAGAAGCAACTTACTCAAATACATGAAACCTTAATGCGGAAATAAATTTTATAATTCGAATAACAAACTTCAAAATTAATACAACTCTGAGGACCTTGTTTTGAAAATAATAACATTTATTCAAAATAGAAAATACACTACAACTTAGACTATGACATTTCTCTTCATGTGCAAGCAATTTTGTCATGAGCACCACCATTCAACAAATCATTAGAACATCTATTCTGCATATATTCAGGAATAAATATTTGTATGCATCCGTTCATAACAATAACAATTATAAAAATATTATTATTTCCATAGAAGGCATAGACAATATAACCAAAAGCATATAAGTGCTACATACAATGTGAATAACATCATTCATAGTATATGAACATATTGTACATCATTTTTATTTACTTTCCTTATATCTTCACCCTCTTTAACTTTGACCATTCTTCCTTTAACTTGCGTCTTATAACTTATATATATATATACACAACTTCTTCCTTTGTTCTTATTATCTTGAAGAACTCTTTCTCTTATTGTATATCACGTCACTTCATGCATCATTTCGTCAATCGTTGTACATAGCACGACGGCCCCCATAATGAAGCAAGAATTATAGGATTCTAATTTGTTGCACGGGGTGGAGTCTCGTACAACGAGATTGATGGTTGGTGTGTTTCACCGGTCCGTAGTTTCACTGTTTTGCCTTCGGCTACACTACCTACCCACATATTAATCCATGAGCATGATGTCTCTCATCTTTCATCTTTTATCTTAATTAGACTAATATGTCTATCTTTGATTCTTATAATAACATTGCCATAACTATTTGAAGCATTACATAATCTAGAGACATAAACATATACATTACATTTGCATAATTTAATCCCAACATAATCACAAATAATTACAAGAAGAATAGTAACTTAATCATAAATAATTTAAAGGCGAAACATAAAACATGAATAATTAAAGCATGAACACTACTACTCGTAAACAATTGAAATATGCTATTATCCGAGTAACTTATGCGTTGACATGATAATGACTCAACTCTAAGTAAAATTACTAAGGTATTATGTGATAATAATGGTAAGAAATAACATGTGAGATGGGAAAAATACCAACTTTATACTATGATGGAGAATATAAGTTAAATACATCCCTAGCCAAATTCTCAATACGAGCTATTGTATGTGGGGAACATAAATAAATAAATATACTTTTAATAAGCATGTTGCACATAAGGATGTAATCGTCGCTTTCCAAATTATCTGAAGAGTAGTTAATAAATATCACATAATATGTACACAACACAACATATAAACTAATGCAAGAGTCACACATGTGGTGTTGTGGTTTGGGGCTCCTATCGAGTGGAGTATTCTGTTCAACCTGAAGCTGATTTTATAGTGCGATACCTCCACGAACTCCACCCCTTGTCGCACCATTTTTGTCGCCGCCTGAAGCGGTCGTGATAGGAGCGATTCTCCCGCTCCTGATGACCACGAATGGCATTCTGTTACATCTCCCACTTGACCAATGTGGTCATGCAATTTCAACACTTTTATTCTCCACATAGTGTTATTGTGACTTCAATACTTCCACTATTCATGAGGTATTAAAAGGAGATGAAAATTTACCTTTTTTACTCATGGATTCTGAGTCCCATCAAACCAACATGTTTAATGAATGTTCCTGCTGAAATTCCCTTTGTAAGAGAATCAGTTAGTATGTCATTTGTCGGCATGTAGGCTACTGTCACTTTTTTCTTTTCCACTATGTCATGTACATAATGGTATTCGATCTCTATGTGCTTTCCCTTAGAACTGTTTGCTCCACTGTAAATCAAATTTATTGCAGCTTGATTATCATAGTACATTTATAATTGTTCATTGATCAAATTGAGCCATAGTCTAAAAAAAACGTCTGATCCATACGGCACGGGTGGTTGTCATACTACAGACAATATATTCAGCTTCTTGTGTATGTCTAGCCACACATCCTTATTTCTTGCTATCTCAAGAAATAACTGCACCACCTAACAAAGTATCGCCCATGTCTTTCATTTCAAACTCTTTGCTCAATTTTTATTTTATTTTATTTAGCATTGTGACATCATTTCCTGCAAGCAAAATGTCATCTACATATAATGACATTATTATGAATTTGCTCTCACTCTTCTTGATGTACACACAATGATCCAATTTATTTGTAATAAAACAAAATTGGATGACTGTCTCATGAAACTTTTTGTACCATTGAGGTGAAGATTGTTTTAAGCCATATAATAATTTTTTTAGCTTATACACTTTATTCTCCTGACCTTCTACTTAAAAACCATCAGATTGTCGTATATATATGTCTTCACTCAATTCTCCATTGAGGAAAGTAGTTTTTACATCCATTTGGAATAATTCTAAATCCATATATGCAACTAACGCTAAGATGACCCTTATGGATGCAAACTTAGCAACTGGAGAATAAATTTTTTGAAAATCAATTCCGACTTGCTGAGTATAACTCTTGGCAACTAATCTTGCTTTGTGCTTTTCAATAGTACCATCAATTCGGTATTTTTTCTTGAATACTCATTTGCACCCTATGGATTGCCTAACTTCTGGCAAGTCACATAGCGCTCATACGCCGTTTCGATCGATTGAGTCTAGCTCATCTCTCATGGCGGCCAACCATGATTCCGACTCAGAAGAAGCAATTGCTTCATCATATGAAATAGGATATGTATAATCCTCTGTATCAACATCGACGGCGTAACACGAAGCTTCGCATTCGTACAGATAATAGTCATCCAAATATGCGGGCGTCGTCCGGGGCCTCTTGTTGCCGATTGTACTCGTGGATTGTATGAGTTCTTCCACTTCTGCCAAAGGTTCATTATCATGTATAAGTTCTTCTCCCACTGTTGGACATATATCCAACATGTTTTCTTCAGAGTCGACATTATCGTTAAGGATAATTAGAGGTTCTCTGTCCTCTTCTTCATGCATATCTTTCTTTTCATTTTCAAGAAAAATTGCATCACGACTCTTAATTAGTCTTCCTTCATCATGAAAGAACCTATACCCTTTGGACTCATCATTATAACCAATAAACCTGCATGTCACCGTCCTAAAGTCCAACTTGTCCCTAAGCTGACTTAGAACTAGTACATGCGATTTACATCATCATTTTCGGAGATGACCCAACTCGGGTTTCCTGCCATTCCAAAGTTCATATGGCATTGATTCTATGAACTTAGTGGAAATTCTATTTTGTATGTAATTTGCAGTCATCACTGCTTCACCCCAAAATTTTTTAGGAAGACCTGAGTGTGACAACATAAATCTAACTGCATTCATCAAAGTTCTATTTTTTCTTTCTGCTACACCATTTTGTTGTGGTGTATAAGGCATCGTAGTTTGCCTACTTATGCCGCACTGAATACAGTAATTTTCAAATTATCGGAAGGTGTATTCCCCTCTTCTATCTGTCTTTAAACATTTAATTGGTTTCCCCAATTTATTTTCCACTTCCATTTTATATTTCTTAAACATTTCAAAAGTTTCAGCTTTTATTTCCAAGAGATATACATGGGAGAATTTGGAATAGTCATCAATAAATGTTATAAAATATTCTTTATTCCTGTGTGTTGCGACACTCAATGGACCACAAATATTCGAATGAACTAACTCTAATAATTCTTTTAACCTTATTCCTATCGAAAAAAGGTTTTCGAGTCATTTTTCCGGTCAAACAATGTTCACAGGGCAATGTTCTTGCTCCTGATATGTTAGGTACTAGGTTTATTATAATTATTTGTTCCATTTTTTTTTCCTGGGTGTCCTAATCTCTCATGCCAGAGATCAAAATCAGATAGAAGACACAAGTAATACTCATAAGTCACATTCATTGATTCATTATTAACTACTGAAAGACAAAATAAGTCATGGCCAGGTTCAAATTTTTCCATGGCTAAGACCTTATTGTTCTTTTCTATACTTACACGAGCTTTATAAAATCTAACTTTAAGATTTTCTTAAGAAGAGTAGGAACAGAGACAAGATTTCGACGAATTCCGGGTGTATATAGCACATCATGTAGGATCATGATACTATCACCCAGATCTAACTTGTATGTATCAATACCTTCAACATCCATATAGTTATTGTTCCCCATAAATATCCTCTGTTCACCTTTCTTTAATTCATTCAAGTTAGTCAGGCCAATCTTGGTCTTTGCAATATGGCGAGTCGCACCAGAGTCGATCCATCATCCTTCAGCGCATGTCGTCGCAGTATTGCACTCGACAACTCCAGCAAATTCAATCTTGTTGGGGCCTTTATTCTGCGGAGTCTTATTCTGACTCGGCTTTTTTCCTAAGGGACAATTGGACTTAAAATGTCCAAATTTTTCACAATTGTAGCAGGCTCCCCTTTGTACTTTTGAACGTTGTCATTTGAATTGCTTCCGATGTTGAACAGCATGAACTTCTTCTTCTCAAGCTTCTTTAGCTTCATATATTTCAATTTTCTTTTTGCCTTTAGCCATATTTTGTTCTATGGCTAGTTGAGCTGATAGATCGGCAACTGACTTAACTGTTCCATTAAGTCGAAGTGTTGTGACAGCCATGTCAAAAGAGGGAGGCAAACTATTTAGAATAGTTGTCACTTGCATGGTTTCAGGTAGGACTGTTCCTGCAGCAGCTAGATCCTTGGCCATAACGACAATTCTGTTTACATGATCTATTACATTGTCATTCTCCTTCGTTTTATAATTATTGTAATTATAAAGAAGGAGTTGCACATTAGTATTTATTTTGTTATCATATTTATCTTTGATGTCATTTCACAAATCATGTGCAGATTCTTGGATTTCAAAAACCCTAATTAGATCATCATCCATATGAATCATTATAAAGGATATAGCTTTATTATCATTGTGCTCCCACAGTTCCATTGCATTCTCATGCGCCTTCTTTTCTTCATCAGTGGCATTCTCAGAAAGTTTAGGTGCAGGAGTGTCAATTGTTTTATGCAGGTTCTCATGCATCAGTCCATATCGAATTTTTCGGCTCCACATATCATAATTCATACCATTCAACTTTTTCCATATTATCATTTCAGATGCAATCATTTTTTAAGACATTTTGCTAAAAAATTGATCTAAAAGTAAAAGAAATAGAATGATAATTGCTAATTAAATTGAAGAACAAAAAAAAATCCAAATTTAGATTCGAATTTGAATAAATTCAAAGTTATATGTATATATATAATAAATATTTAAACTTGAATGAATCCTTTAATATAATAAATTCGAACAATCAATATATTGGTATATTTTTTTTAAGAAATAAATTTCATCAAAAATAAATAAAAATATGTAAAAAAAATTAAATTCAAGATGAACGTAATTTCCAAAATGCTTGAGTATATCGATATATATAAAATAAAAAAATCGAATTAATAAAAATAATAATTATTTTATATATAATAAGGGAAAAATCAATAAATAACAAACTTCAAAAAAAGTACAAAAATAATATTTCGGTAATTCCCTAAAATAAAATGATTATCGAGATTGCAAGAATAATAAATGTTTTTTTACTTGCAGTTTCAATGTTAAAAATAATATATATTTCTTTTACTAAAATATTATCATGAGTTTGCGGGCTTGATAATAAATTAACGTGCAGAATAAAGAAATACAACAAGTCAATAACAATGGTGGTTTTCTAAAATAACCAACTTGAGTAAAAAAAAATATTTCCCAGATATATATATTGTTCAAGAAAATATTAATAGGCAAAAAATTTTGGAAAATATGGTCCTAGGCGAATTTTAAAGATCTAAATAAATGTTCAGATTTATTAATCACAATATTATGACAAGTTAACTTTGATATTGAAATAATAATAAATCGAAAGCGATAAAGATAACTTAACCAAACAAAAATAGATTAATTTAATTAATTCATGATGTCGGTCTAAAGTTAAATATTTATTATAGTTTATGTCTAATAATCAGGAATAAATCATATCAATTAATATGGGCCTTTAAATTAACTTACGGTTTGCATGCAATATGGCATTTATATGATAACAAGTGGCAAGGGTCTAGATTACATATGATCAATAAATCTGCGGCTGGGATTTATCAAAACAGTTTCGTTACTGTTCATCTTCTTCACGTTCACGAAGCTTACCAATTCACCGAGGGTGATCAGGGGAAGTAGATAGCAGCGGTGACAGTTCGGCGCAACTAAAATTGTCGAATGTCCGAGGTTCGCAGCACGTGTCAAAGAGGTTTGACACCGTCAATTTTTATTCGTGGGCAGCAGATAAGTGTTGTCGCCGGAAGCGGTTCCCGCACAAGATCAGTGGATGTCGAATCGTAGGAACTACGCCGGTGTTCGTTCGTCGTCTGGAGACGTTCGATTCGGAGTTAAATTCGCTAGAGGTTCCGGAGAATAAAGAGGGAGGAGGCAGTTCGCCGGAACAGAGAGAAAAAGGGGGAAGAACGAATCGCCGGAGTTAGCAACCGATGGCTCTGATATCACTGTTATGATTGGGGCTCCTATCAAGTGGAGTATTCTGTTCAATCTGGAGCTGGTTTTATAGCGTGATACCTCCATGAACTCCACCCCTCGTCGTGCCGTTTTCGTTGCCGCCTGAAGCGGTCGTGATAGGAGCGATTCTCCCGCTCCTTCTGTTACATGTGGACCATGTAAGTGATATTAGCATAAAAAGAATGTTGTAGCAACTACATGCATGAAATACATTGACTCATACCACTGAATAAATATTTTATGATAATAAAATAATTATTTGACAAGAAAATCCACTTCAGCTCACATACATTCGAGCATAGTGTATAAAAGTAAGTGATGGAATATTTAGATGTTTATACGTGTAATATAGTAATTTTCCTTTTCCATCGTAGGTTTTTACCATAATTAATTCTATAATAAATTGTAATATAATTCCTTTCATTCATAAGTTATACATAACTAAGAATTTAACAAAGATTTAACATTAAATATTAAATGTTCTTATGAAGCATGATTCAGATCAAATAAAATCATACGATCAACACCTTTACTCATGGCGTCATTCTATGTAACGATGGTACTATGCGCACATGCGTAGTATAAAATATTTCATTCAAAGTAATTGACGAAACCTTTCGATAATTTTAAATTGTTTCACAATAATCATCGTCTTCCAAAAAGAAAATGATGATAACATAAATTGGATCGTCGTTACATACCGTTTTGGCGATTCGTCCTTCCTCATATTTTTCGTTATTTTTCTCCCTCTTCGTTCCTTGTATAGTTGTTTCTCTTTTATCACCTTGTTCTCCTATCGTAAGTTCTCAATCGTGAGTGGGAAAGAAAAATTGGCCAATGGAGAGAGAGGAGGCTGGAAGTTTAGGAATTTTATTTTGTGTGGGAGGTTAGTGTCACGACCCTATTTTAAACGGTGATTTAAATCAGAGCTCGCGATTAATTACAGACGATCAAATAAATTTATTATTATTATTTATTTTTAAAAAAATTGTGCATAACTCCTCTATATAATATAATAAAATAATAACACATATAAGCAAACTACGCAGTTTATGTTGATCATTCAGAGCACGTAACAACCATAGGATTTACACCACCATATAGTCATAAAAGATTTACATTTTACAATATACAAAATTACTTTTCATACATAGTACATATCAAACTATCTACATATCCCAATAGAGAAATATGAGAGCTGCAAGTCTTTTATCTAACACGTGCAGTGGGACACGTGACTTCTCAATACCTTAACAGCAATAAGAATCCACACCCTGCTAAGGTTGTCTCTCGCGCTTCCAAAAGTTCTATTGATTTGAAAAAGTGTACAACAACATTATGAGCAAATAATAGCTCAGTAAACTGATAACTCATAAGTTATGTGTTACCATTTAATAAATTCGAGAATACATAAATATACATGCATTAATCATAATATCAAAGTCAATATCTTCATACATTTACTATATATATATAACATCACAATTAAAATCATTGCACTCAATTTACATTCATTGTCACTTAAACATATCAACATGTGTATGCAATGCAACACTCTCATATGTATGCATGGATCACCAACTGGCTAGTGGTCGATAGGTGGACTCTAGAGGTGGCTCCTATCGTGATCATTGATGTAGCACTTAGTTCAATTCTACCTCAACACTTCCGGGGAACAAATCATAAAATAATAGGCGGACTCTAGATGTGGCCCATACAGATTATAGAGGTGGCCTCCATCGCGACTACTCACGATGTGGCACTTAGCTTCGCATGACACTTAGCTCCAGCCTATCTCATCCTATTACTGGGGAACAGAATGATGGATTTGACTCAGGAGGTGGCTTCCATCGTGATCAGCGATGTAGCACTTAGCTCCAACCATCATATATGCAAATGCAAATGAATGTCGATGCATGATTCATTACATAACAAATGAATCGTATCCA
This sequence comes from Pontederia crassipes, assembly GCA_030549335.1. Lineage (NCBI taxonomy): Eukaryota > Viridiplantae > Streptophyta > Magnoliopsida > Commelinales > Pontederiaceae > Pontederia > Pontederia crassipes. The sequence goes on from CM060192.1 coordinate 76,652,479, forward strand.
ACACCATTTCAAAATGAACAAGATTGCACTCATCGCAATTCATTTAGATCATATCACATATACTTCCCATAATTGCATTTCTCGAAATTAATTCATAGTATTATAAAACATATTCAATATGTATAATAATCGATGCCATACCAAATTCAAAAGAGGTGAAAATATATAATAGGAGAAATCAACTTACCTATAAGGGCTAGCAAAATATTTTACTTTCCCTGTTCACTACTTTATTCTTCTACTCCTATAATAATAATAGTAAAAAACACATTACTACTATGATCTGAACACAATCCTATCACACATGAAACATAATTAATTGTTTAGGTATATAGACCTTAATACTCTTATAACTTAAGTAACTATTAAACTTAAGAATTGACCTAATAATATAACAGATTGCACACACAGTAAAGAAAAATTCATATCTTCTTATATACATATCCAAATGACATCATTACAATTTTCTTTACTCTCATATTACAAAGACATTATTCTGTAAAAGCTTTATTTCATACTTCATTATGGTTTGCTCTCATGAGAATCAATATTTAGCATAACTTTTATGTTATTTCTATATCCTGACAGACTGAGTAACCTTATTTTATAATTTATATGAAATAGTAAACATTCCCTATTCTAATTCTTTTAATTTTCCAAAATAGTAAACATCCTAAGGTGCAATTCGTAAAATTACTTAAGTTTATATCTATTTGTACTAAGCACAATAAATTTAATCAATACTAGCATATTCTGCCCTAAGTTCCCTCTCGATAGACTGAGCAAGGCTCGGTAAATTATTTATAACTTTCTCTACACATATCATTTTCTAGTGATTCCAATGATCAATGAAACCTAACATCAACGTAACACCCTAAATTATCAAATAATTCCACAACATATTATATTTAATACACAATTTACAAATTCGGGTAGTAATTTTGACGGACAGAGTGATAGTACCTTAAAGATAAGAGCATAACTTTATCTACAGAAATCATATTAACTTGATTCCAAAGCTCAATGGAAGTATATTCATATAGGATCAATCAGAAGAAATTTCATAATTTTTTTTATCACTCGAAGGTATTGAATTATGTAGCTAAAAATTCGTGAATCAATTGAACATGTCTAGGGTTAATCTTACCCATGAACAACATGAGTTTTGCCCCATGTTCAAGTAAAATCCGAAAATAAATGGACGAGAAAGGTTCAGAGTCACCCTAATTAAGATTTATGTAGTTAAAATTCAAATATAATGAAGTAGGAACTTACCAAACTTTAAAACCCTAAATACTCTTTCTCTTTTTCTAATTTGCTTCAATCATATGGTATGGTGTCTTATATCTTTGCAATTCGGCTAAGGGTGGTGAATAGGGTAGATGAAGGTAGTAAAATGTAAAAGGATAAGTATTAAAAGTGAAGGAGATATCGACTTTAGCTTGTGCATGTGGTTCTTTCCAAAATGACCTTGAAGTATCCCTTGAAGTAAATGGCTTTTGCATTTATCAATTTATTTATTTATTTATTCATTTACTTAAAACATTACATGTAAATAAGAAACTACCCCCATTTAGATTCAAATAAAATATTTATAAAAATAAATAATGAAATAATCGAAATTTAAATTTTTTCCGAAGAACAAAAATCGTGATTCGACATATTTTTTTAGTTTGTGTCTACGTTTTACCTAACTCATACACCTCCTAAAAATTCTTAAAAATTACTTTAAAAATCCTTTCATATATAGGAACAATTACTGGGACTTTAATTTTCCAAATTTTTACTTTTCCAAAAATCACATTTTCATGCCTTAAGTAAATTTCCATCATTTTCGCACTTTAGTTAATATTAAAGTGTAAGTCTTAACATCACATTCATAGAGATTATCAATAAGATAATATAACATCACATTCATACAACTAATCATGCATGATTAACTTAGGGATATTATAGTTAGTGGCAATAGAATAGGGATGAGGGATGTTGATGGCGTGAGAAGCGCTCCCGCTCTTTTTTTTACGTCACATAATAACCTCCTTAAAAATAAAATTGTCCTCAAATTTACGAAAAATGGAATCCTATCAAATAAGCTTGGAAACTCCTTGCGCATTTCTTTTTAAAGTTCCCAACTAGCTTCATCTCCTTCTTCACCACCGGTACCTCTCTCTTCATCGCGTACTCCAAAATTTTGGTGCCTTCTCATATGATAGGTCATCTTTCGAGTTGGGTTCCTCAATTCGAATTATATTTGCATCATCGTGTAAATACTTTCGAGGCATGGAGACATGGAAAATATTATGTATATGTCCGTAAGATGCTGGCAAAGCTAGCTTGCGGATGGCTTCACCTACCAAATCCAAAATCTCAAATGGACCGACATATCGAGGGCTTAGTTTTTCCTTTTTAGTGAAACACATTATACTCCTTTGGCTGGTGATATCTTTAGCATAACCATGTCACCTGCTTTAAAATTTTACTCTCTTTTACCATTGTCTGCATAAGCCTTTTGCCGACTATGTGCTGCTTTCATTCGTTCCTTATTAAGTCCATTTTATCTTCATATTCTTGTGCCTATTTTACTTGTTCTTCTATCATAGTTTTTTCTTCGCCGACCTCGCTCCAACATGCAGGTGGAGAACAAGGTCTACCATATAAAGGAGTCATGCGTATGCTGGAGTGATAGTTATTATTATAAGCAAACTCAATTGAGGGCAGATGATCATACAATTGTCCTAGTGCATAAGCTCTCAACATATCCTCAAAAGTTTGGATTGTTCTCTTCGACTATCCATCACTCAGTGGATGAAAAGTTGTACTATAGTTTAACCTAGTGCCGAATGCCTTTTGTATACTTCTCCAAAATATGGACGTGATGGATACTGGAATTTCATGTAGATTAATAACCTCCTTAAGATACAAGTCCATCAGACTTTTGATGCTTTTCTTCCATCAATAGAAAGTGAGTTGTCTTCGTCAATCTATTGACAACTATCTAGATGGAGTCATGCCCCTTTTTAGTGTGAGGTAGACATGTAACAAAATCCATCATGATGCGCTCCCATTTTCTCTCAAGAATGCCTAAGTCTTGAAGTAATCCACATGATTTTTTATGCTCCACCTTCACTTGTTGGCGTACCAAACATTTAGAGATATACTCGACTATCTCGCACTTCATGTTATTTCACTAGAAAGTTCTTTGTAAATCTGTATACATTTTAATACTATTGGGATGGATCATGAATTTTGACTTGTGACCTTTGTATAAGACTTCTCTTCGTAATGCTTCATTATTTGGAACCCATAACTATGAGAAAAGAACTATTCTTTCATTTTGAAATAATATAAATATTCACATCGCATGAGTTAAAATAGCAGTATTATATTTTTCTATGTGATTTCTCGATTAATTCTATTCTTCATGATGTTTGACGGCATTCTAGAAATAACCATAGTTTATTCTACAACCAAACGACCCATAAGTTTTTGCTTATGGCAAGAACTTTAGTTTTGGATTTTAATGTCACATGACCTTTTGATTAAAATTTAAGCTTTGGTAGAACTTTTTTTTTTTTGCATAACTTGATTTAGTGCTTGCAGAGCACTACCTTAGCGAAAGTTATCCTCATCAAATAGTAATGCACTTTTGTGAGATAATAAACTATGTCAAGATGAAAATATTAAAAACCTTTGACACACATGAAAAAAAGATATGTGATTTAATTGTAAACAAATTTTTCGATACTTGCTACATGTTATAATTCAGATGCTAATATTTATGTTAATATAAGCAAAATCAATTGAATCAATTGCAATAATTGGTTGTGTTAGTCATTTTAGGCTCTAGCCAACCATTTGCATTATTTAATATTATACTTTTAAAATTCACGATCAAATGAACATTTAAATAAATAAGGATAAAATGAAGATATTCCATATCACATCTTTTTTATTATCTTCTTCATTATCAGATTTTCATCAAACTGTGATAAACTATTTGAAAGATTCAATCATGATTCGTTAGATGAAAATCTGATAGTATAGAAGACAATAAATAAGGTGAGTTAGAGAACATCAAAATTGAAATAATCAAATAAACAAATGAGTTGTGTGTATTGATTCTTTTCACGAGTTAATAAAAACATTTTCAGATAGTTTGTGAAATAATACACAAGTATTGAAAATACTAATAAAGAAGATCAATAAGTTCGATTCAATATGAATCCCATTGTATTTGATCAGGTAACTGAAATACTAGACTAATTTTTTATTCTTTTTTTGTGCTCATATATATACATTTTTTCCAGACATCTAAAATTCATAGATGTACAAATTTTTACTTTAACACAGTTTAAATTAAAGTAATCTTAAACAAATATAATGAATTAATTTTTTCTACTTATCATCGCTTGAATTTTGGGTTGATGGGTTTAAGAGAATTTGAAAGCCAAACCAAATGGAATGGAGATCTAATTTTGAGCGGGTCGACTCACTAGGATTTGATCGAGCACTTCCATTTATAACAATTCGGATCAATCCTATTTGGTAAACACCCTTATAAATTTATAAATTGAAAACTTAAATATTTTATAGATTCATGCTGAGGCAGTATCTAATATAAAACTCTTGTAATAAGTAATGAATACATTGAGAATTAAGCATAATTCAATGTACATTTGTAGTTTTTTTATGTGTTGTAAAGTGTAATATAAAATGCAACATCATAGAATATTGCAATAGGAATAAAATTTAAATTATCATTTTATTAAGGTGAAAGTAATTCGGGTCGGTCGGATTTTCGATAAAAAAATCAACCGCTACTTTTTGGGTCAGTTTTAAAAATTTAAAAAATTGGTCGAAAACTATTTTGAAAAAAATAAAGACCACTATATAAAGGATTTTTTTTATGATTTTTTTGAGACCTTATTTTTATATGATTATATTTTAAAAGTAGAGTAAAATGGAGGTGCAAAGCGGCCAACTATTCGCACCGTGTCATACACGACCTTGCACGTTCAATTGAGATCCGATGGCTACACGATCGTGCCATGCTGAACCATCGAGATGAGATCCATCGCGTTGATTTTACAAGAATTTCTTTCCCATTCTCGATCCCTCTCTCTTTGTGTCTCCCATGAGTGAGTCCCTTTGTGTTTATAGCATGTGCGAGTACGAACAAACTAGGGGTGTCGACAAGTGTGACACCCGACTACGAGGGAACACCCCATTTGCCCTCTCCGACGAGTGGAAGTAGGACGAATTAGGTGCGGTGGCAAGGGAAGAGGGTGACGAAGAGGACCTAAATCGAGATGTTGTAGATTAGAATTGCAAGTCGACAAGACTTTCCATCAATGCCTTGGGTTGAGTGCAAATCTGGATACACTAATAAGAGAGGGAGAGAGTGAGCTTTCTAAACTAATTAGAGCTGAGCACGTCGATCGACTCGGACCGCACTGACTCGGCAAATCGGATAAATAACTCGGCCCGGATTAGATTATGACCTAGACCAGGTCCAATTGGTGAAAAATCCGTCGGGTTCCGAATCAGGGCCAAGTTTGTAATGTAAATATCCGACATCGATCTGGTCCGAGTTATTAATATATCAACCCAATCTCACTCTTCCTCTTTCCATTTCACCATCTCTCTTTCTTTTTCCCATTTTTTACTGAGTGCATGAGCAACCGAAATTTTATTCAAGTAACCTGGGTGGTGTTAAATTGCTTCTAGCCTTTTGCGCGGTTGTGATGTTTCGAGTCTGTCGACTAAAAGTCGAAGATAGAATCTATTTATGTAAAATATTTACTTATTTAAACTATGTATCAATCATCTCTTTGCATATTTTTATCATATAGTGTATTATAAAACCGTGGATCCATTTGACCTAGCCCGTAAAAAAATGTTAATAAGTTATAATGCTGACATATGTTTTAAGTGCTGAAATTGAATTAAAAAAAAATTAATGATAACCTCAGTAAATGAGTTTATGCTTAGTATTTTATAACATTTTTTAACAAAAAAGTTTATCAAATTTGTAGAAAAAAGGATTATAAAATAACTATAAATAAAAAAAAGTTTTGGATAAGCGCAGATTATAACGATAAATTAACTAATTTTTTGACAAATAAGTTAGGATGATTTGCTTTTTGTTGATAAATTAATAAAAAATTTGTTTATTTTTAAAATATTTTTGTATAAATATACAAGAAATTCTAAAAACTTATAATTCATTTCAATCTATTCATAAACTTAGGTAAGGTATAACTTTGAACAACCTACGGGGATTGCCGGATTGCAGTCTGTGTATATAGGACAAAATTTTTTTATCATTTTGGTCTTATGCATTTGGAATTTTACGATGTATTTGAAAAAGGAAAAAATGTGACAGATAACATGATTTTACTGTATCGATCCATAAAATGTAGTGATAAAATAAATTCGCTAGTAATTCTCTAATTTTATAAAATAAAAAATATGAATTTGAGAAATAAAATTTAAATTATAAATTAATATTAAGAACAAGACAATAATATAATAATATATGATGTTAAAGTTAGTCCTCGAATGAAAATAGATAATAAATAAATATATGAATTATAAAAGATAAATTTAATTTGGTAAGATGGATTAAAAATAACATAAGTTATTAAATTGACATTATTAAAATTATAATCTCCACAAAATGACCTACCTACAAATTAATCAAGCAAATTTCACTATTTTAACTTTTCAAAAAATAAAATCACCACAAATCTATATCTTAATTCGATCAAATTTAATTCTAAAATATTAATCATATACTAATATATATATCAGTAGATCACACAAATTTAATCCTTCACATATCAGTTATTAATTTTATGTCAATTTTTAATTTCTAAAATATAGCAGTTAATTTACTTAATGAAATGAAATAAAACACTTCCACAAAAAAATACTAAACTTATAATTCAATTAAATAAAATAAAAAATTAAACAATATCAATAATTGATATGGATATGGATATTAATATTAATATCAATTAACTAAAATTAAGAACTTAATATTGTTCAGTTTGAGTAATTGACCTGGACGAATTATCATCATTCTTTGGGTGTGCTATTATTTCCATATATACTTCATAGATCTCTGATAATTGATTCAAAACTTCAACGTTAATTTTTGTTAGAATTTCTGCATAAGAGAAATTATGCACGCAAGAAAAATTGAAAAATTTAAGACGATGAAAAATTTTATTAGATGAAAGAAATAAAAGAAGATTATAAGACAAATTATTTTCTTACACTTTCTTTTACAAATGATGGAAATTAGAAATTGATTGAGACATTGAATTAATTTTTAAAATATGACACTTATTTTATGATAAAAAATAAATTAATTTCAAATTATATAGATAATACCTCATAGCGAGACTCCGAAAGAGTGAGATGTCTTTTACTTCGAAGTGTCTTGAGGTCTTACGGTTTCGATTGAAATAAGTAAGACATTATTAACAATTTTGATACGTTATTGGATATTACATAAAGTCTGAGCCAACATATAGTGTAGAAAAATATTTTGTACATTGGAGTTAGGAAGATAGAAATTTATTTTTGTTTTAATTACATTGCCAATATAGAAAAGGACACCGTATTTGGGTGAAAACTCGAATGCTGATGCAACGAAATATATTTTCTAAGAGCACCCGCTCCACATCTTCATATAAAGTGTTTATTTTTTTATTAATGATATAATTTGTAGATGAAATAATATATATTTTTTGAGTTGATTTGATAATGAAAAAGTATTATATAAGGCTAAATAAATTATAGCAATTGAATTACTTATATTTGTTAAAATAAACTAATCATCATTGTTTAATTTGATGATGATAACATTTTCCATTTAACACATACTTATAATGAATATATATATTTATTTTAATAATCTAATAAATAAAATTAGTACTCTATACACCCGTTTTATATATATTTTGCTTAATGTGGAATATCCCGTACTAATAATTTTGGACAATTACAAATTTAAGAAAATAAACTATATGAACCAAATAAAATATTTACCTGTGCAATTTTTAATATACAAGTTTGTTTGAAAAAAGAAATCACACTTTATTCTTACTAGTTTGATAAAATATTTTCGTACTACTACGGAAGAAAAATGAAAAAAATTAGAGTCAAAACGGGGTTAAATGTTCCTCTGTCGTCGATCTTGATCCACTGCAACCGACCGCTCCTATCATCACCGTCCACCGATTAATCATGCGTTCTGATGGGCAACAATAGCTCGCGGGCCCCAGAGGAGTCCTTTGGAGGTTACGACACGCGGCGTACTGCCATTGGAGGTGACCCATTAGCCCCAAACCATCGGAAATTAGGGAGAAACCACTGCGTCGATTCGTAATCTCATCCACGCACAGTAACACGTATTTACGTACATTTATTTCCAAAATTTCACAAATAATAATTCCTTCGAGCAATCTATTTATTTATCCTAATACTAACACTTATATTTATATACGTGTACTTTGGAAAAATAACATGACTATTTTATTTACCGTAAAATACGACGCCCCAAAACGAATTAAACATGAAATTGAAACTACATAAAAAAGGGGAGAAATAAAGCCCTCTCTCTCCCCCTCACCCTCATTTGATAGCCCTTCTCTCCTCTCTCTCTCTCCGCCTCGTATCGCCGCCGGAACCGACCGCTAAGTCGCCCAATCCCGCCGCTGATCGCCGGCGTCCCCCCGCCTTTCGATCCGCTTTCTCGAGTCCTACAGAATAATATCCGTTTTTAGAGAAGAAAAATTTACCCATCGAATACCATCTCCTCTTCCTTTTTCTTTTTCTCCCCTCTCTCCACCGCCGGCGCACCTTTTGCTACCCTGCGCCGCCGGCCGACCTCTTACACGCACCGTCTTCGTTCCGTCAACCCCGCCGCCGCCGACGTCTCCGCATCCAATCCCAAATCCCTAATCGCAAATCCGAATCCCCATCTCGTTTTCCTACCCAGAGAGGTGCGTCCGCGTCGCTCACTCTGATTCCTGTTGGTGTTTGCCCCTTATTTTGTTATTGTTTTGCCCGTGGGGGAGTTGGGATTCCTTTTCATGCCCGATTTGGGGAATCGTAGGGCGATCGATAGGGTTTTGGAGATTGGCTTCGGGGTCCTCCAGTGGCGGATGAGCCGATCCGTTGGGTTCCGGGGGATTTGAAGGTTGATCGGGGCGGGAAGCTGGAGTTTGCTTCCCTTCGTCGGTTTTGACGATTCGGCTTAGTTTGTCTTCAGATTGCTTTGGAAACAAATACGATTTCCATAGAACAGAGTCGTCAGCTTGTCGGATTTACTTGGTTCTGGGAAGTGACTGTGTGGACTCTGCTTATGAATGATTGGGGTTCAGATTTTTGTTTTGATGGGAGTTGTTGGTCTGAACGCTAACAATGCTCATTCTTCAGCTGTGTTTCTGAATGCAGATTTAGTAATTACTCTTCTCTGACTTGGTTTAAAGGATATTAGGTTCAAAACTGTAGGACCAGCTTTTGTTTGCTTAAAAGTATGCCGAACAGGAAGTTGTGTCTTTCATTAGTTATTCATTGTTATGATTGAATACGAGAGGATGTGGTTAAAAAGAACATTTTAGACCAAATGCCTAGATACAGACTTATACACTTCTTTCAGAAGTGAAAGGAAAGCTAAGCAGTGGCAGTTTAAGATCACAAGGGAAAGAGAAATGCATCTTTGAACTGTTGCAGAGAGAGTGAGAGAGAAAGTTGGTGCTCGGGATGTGATGTTTCTTCCACGTTATATAGTTAACTTGCTATGTTATCCATATTGAATTGCTTGGCTTCCTATTGTTTTTTAAATCCGCATAGTAGAATGCCATTTTTTTTTTCAATGCTACACTAAATTGGAGGTTTGGTTGCTTATCAATACTTAGTTTTAGGATTGGATTTGGTAGGATATGTTTCATTGCCGAAATAACTTATTTCTGTGTCCTTGAAATGATGCAGTGGAGAGGAAGTGAGTTTCCATGTGAGGTACAATGGCATTCTTTGGGAAATTTGGTGGCAAGATGGATATTGGGCGTGACTTAAATGAGAATGAAGAGGAAATTACAGCTTCTGGAAATTATATTTCTTCAGGGAACAGAAATATGGACTTGAACTACCCCAGTGAAGGGGAGCAAGTTGACGCAAACATAATACATAATGATAATTTTGAAAGGAGTGATGGTGGTAAGTTTGGAAGACGGACTGCTCCATCTTCCACATGGGGCTCGAACTTTTGGAAGGATTGCCAACCTATGGGTGATTCAGTTGATGCAAATTTTGATCATAATGACAAAGGCGCTGAAGGTTCTGATGGCAATTCTTCAGAAGATTCATCTGGATTGAATAAGGGAAAGAGATCACAATCGGATCAAATTGATGTGCCAGCAGATGAAATGCTATCTGATGATTATTATGAGCAAGATGGTGATGAACAAAATGATCCATTGCATGGAGGACCCTGTCGACCAGTTATTTCTGGTTCAAAACTGCCACCAAAGGTAGTTTCTGTTGGCAAAAACATGACAAAACGTGGAAAGAAAGCAAAGAACGAAGAGTATGACGAGGAGGATGAGGATTATGAGGAAGAAGATGAAGATGAAGGTCAGCATTTGTTTTTCTGTCCCTTTGTTTGCATGTCTTCTGGAACAATGCCTTTTTTTGAGGAGAAAAAGGATGACCACCAGAGTTGTGTTGCCATCCATCTATATATATAACTGTGGCTTCTGGAACAATGTTGAAAATGTACTTTTGTTTGTGCAGAAGATGATCCAGAAGATGCTGATTTTGAGCCCGATCTTAATGAAGCAGGGAAGACTACAAGAAGCAAGGTCTTTTCTTTTTCTTTATTTGTATAATGTGTTAGCATTCAGATTTTACTTTGGTTTCTCCATATTTTGCCCTCAATGTATTTATTTGGCTCACTTTCTAATTTTTTTTTGAAACGAGAAAGGACGACTAGCAAGACTCTCTAATTATTGACAGTTATTGTTTAATGAATATTGCTATATCCTATTGATGGTGCTGTGTTGCAAATTGGTTATTTTGATGGTTAAATGAATGTTCTATAGTTTTTCTAATACTTTATATTTCTATTTTAAATAGCAGAATTATGGTATGATGATGCAATGAATAATAGCTAAGATTGTAATCAAAGAGTTCACCTTATCTTGTAGTTGTCCAATTACCTTTCCAACTATGCAGAATGCCAAATGCTAACATGTCTTTTTTTCCTAAAAACACCAGCCTTTTCTTTGGAAATGAAATTCAGGTTGTATTCTGTTTTCCACGAAGTAAACCTTTTTTTTGTCTCAAAGGATATTTTGTTTTATTATAAATAAGTTAACATTAATTCATTTCCTCGTAGATGGTCTTTTTATTGTGGTAAACTGGTTCCCTATATTTTGGGGAAAATTTTATTTGTTATAAACTTTTTGATGACATGTTCTATGTTGGGACAAGCATTCTAGGTAAGTTACCTAGTTCTTGATGTCGTGAAGAAATGGGTGGACTACTTGTACTCACCAATTTGGTGTACTTCAATGAAAATCATTTCACACTGATTTCTTATCTGTGTCCACTTCATTCTTGTTAATGCTGGTATGCTTTTCTGTATTTTTTTAAGCGTGTGTCAGTTTTGGTAGCTCCAAGTAATTTTGCATATGGGGGCAAAATTGGGGGTCTGAAATCTATTCCTAATGTCATTTCAAATTGTTTTTGACTCATATGTATGGTTCAAAAGAGTAGAGGGAAAAGTAGAGGAAATCAATACAAAACTTGATATGTTCTCCATATTAATGAAACTTGGACGACTACCATCTTGCTGATCGTCCTTTCTTGTTTCCAAAAAAAAAAAAATTTCAATACTTGATATATGAATGGCCGTTTGTTGATCTATACATTTTTTTTTGGCTATCTTGTAATGTTTGGTATAACTTATTTTTTCTCATTCCTCGTCGTAGTAGCATTGTTAGATATGTTCAAACTCGTTCTCTGTGTGAAATGCCTCTCTATTTGTTTGTTTTCCATTAGAAGAGGATGATGAAACTACATAGTTCTCTAAAAGGCAATGTTGTTGTTTTAAGCATGCAAGCTATTTGAAGCCGAGGTGCATTGTTCATGTCTAAAAGAAAGATATTTACTGTTTATGAAAATAATCATTTGATCGACCTTGTTGAGTTTAACTTAAGCTAATTATGAATAAAAATTCAGGACAGGTGAAAAATTTAGTTCCAAACAAGATTTCATCACATATGGAACAACATAGGAAGAAAACTTCGCAACTGAAACAGTCCTGAGAAAAAAAAATAGGAAGATGAGAAAATAGAAAGGGCATGTACATTGATGGCATTGCAAAAGAAATTAACAATTCTGGAGGGAAATTTAACAGTATAAGAGGAAATAATTTAATTTTTGTTTGGGGCGTGGTGGGTGGTGTTGGGGTTGCGGGTTGGGAGATGACTTGTTTATGCCGTAATATAACTATGGCACAATGCAACAGGGTTCCCAAGACTAAGGAGCAAAGCTCCATGGCCAACAGGTTTAGGAAGCTATCAATCTGTTTGTGCTTTATGTTTATTTTTTTTTGTTTTCAACAACAACAACAACAAAGCCTTATTTTTTTTTGTTTTCGCTAGAAATAAATTGCTTCAAAGATTTCTTGCACCTTGAGACTTCTAAATTTCTAAATATATTATTTGACTTTTTGGATGCAGTATAATTACTTGAAAGATGTACATTTTAGGCCTGACAGTGAAGATATATATATCTTTCCAGTCTTCAGCACTGGAAGGTTTTCTTGGCTTCGTTTTGAGGTTCGATGTTAAAAGACATACAAGAGAGTTTACGCCATCATGTAGTTATATAAGGGAAGTCAAAACGTTACTGAATCACATGACAATCCCTCTCACGAATAAACCTTATGATAGGTGATTCAAAGTTAGAGGACTAAAAAAGTTAGAGGACTAAAAAGGAGCATATTACCCTTGTTATAAGCATGTTGAATAAGAATCTATAACAATGAAAAATAGTTGACAACTGCCACTAAGCTGTCCATTGAAGTTTTATCCAAGCCAATCCATATTCCATAATGTACCCTTATGTCTATTACTTGTCGATGGTAAATAATAACTGATATGTTCATACCGAACCCATTTTTTTTGTATCAATTAAGTAGGTGTATGGCGTGGCTTATAAACTATTCAATCCAAGTTATAAGCTATTTTTTTTGCCAAAACCCTGCATTTCTCTACTGTTGATTTGGTTTTTTTTCCTGAGGGGATAAATTTTTTTTGAGAAAAGTAAGGATGACAATCAGAATTTGTGGTTGTCATCCAGGTATACATATACAATTGTAAGAGCAACAGTCATGTACAAATGTAAGCTCTTAAGAAGAACAAGAAATAAAGCATGAAATACAATACTCTCAATCATACTCCGCACCATAACAAATGATCCGATTGCGTTGGAGCCAAATGACCCAGGTTCTGACCAAAAAAGATGCCAGCTGTGCTCTCCACCTCAGCTGCTAACCTCAACTGCTGCTTAACAAGAGCACAGTGTGATTGCCAAAATGTCTTTACTGCTAAAGGAGGAGCGCCCAACGAGGCATACGTGCTCATCTGTGACTAAACTCCCTGCAAACTGCACAGTCGAAAAGATGCTCGAGTTTTTCGTGGATAGCATATGAGTTAGTTGGTTTGACCAACTAATTTACCATCTAACCCTCTTTCAAAAATACTAGTCTCATCTGGAAGGTTCTTCATCTCATTCTCTCATTTTCGACTCCCCCTCTCCTCCCACCATTACACAGTTTGAGGAAGTGTTATTATTTTCCTTTTGTTTTAGGAGGGCTGAGTCTTTGCCTGGTGGCTGCTCTACTCCCTAAGGAAGGTTGATAAACCAATCTCTGAAAGGGAAGAGGGCAAGAACCCATTCTTGTTCTGTTGTTATTTTCTTTTTAACTACAATTACCTCCAAAAACCTAAGAAAATAATATAGATATATGTTGAACTATAAATCTAAGATATAATAATCTAAATATATAGTTAAACTAAATAACTAAATTATTCTTATTTGAATTAATTGTGTAGGAAACCTAGTCATATAAAATAAACATAATTTGGTCAGCATTTGTGACGAAATAATATTATTATTATTTAAAAGAATACTACCTGTAGCTGTTATTTTCTGCACTTTTAACTAAACATGTTAATGTTTTCTTTTCTCAGTTCAACTTCAACATTTAAAATGATTAAAGGCACTTTTGCTTATCAGCTATGCTAAATGGATCCTAAATGATATAACATTGTGCACATAAATTTAACAGCCTTGCTGGCCTTTTTTTTTTTTTTTGAGGAATGGATCACCATACTTATTGTACGATGGGGCATTGACTAGGGTTAGGACACCCGGAGGTGAGACAAATGAATTTCCTATAGGAATTGGCCTACATCAAGGATCAGCTTTAAGCCCGTATCTATTTAACTTAGTTATCGATGCTATAACCGAGAGTATCACAGATGAGGTACCTAAGTGCATGCTATTTGCGGATGATATAGTACTTTTAGCGGATTCAAGAGAAGAGATTAATACAAAATTGGAAATATGGAGAAATACGTTGGAGTCAAAGGGTTTTCGTTTAAGTAGGAATAAAACAGATCAAAGGGTTTTCGTTTAAGTAGGAATAAAACAGAATATATGCATAGCAATTTCACAAATAAACAACTTAGAGACGATTTGAAAGTTAGGTTAGGGGAGGATATAATTCCTCAAGTGACAAAGTTTAAATATTTAGGATCAATTGTAAGACAAGATGGTGAGATTGATGACGATGTTAATCATAGAATTCAAGCTGGTTGGTGTAAGTGGAGGAAAGCCACTGGAGTTCTTTGTGATAGAAAGGTACCCAATAAAGTTAAAGGAAAATTCTATCGTACTGCTATAAGGCCAGCAGTGTTATATGGTAGTGAATGTTGGGCTATGAAGGGACAACATGAACGTAAAGTGGGGGTAGCCGAAATGAGGATGTTGAGATGGATGTGTGGTCATACAAGATTAGATAAGATTAGGAATGACCATATACGTGAACGAGTCGGAGTGGCTCCTATTAGTGAGAAAATGGTAGAGAATCGTTTGAGATGGTTTGGTCATGTTCAGAGAAGACCATTAGATGCGCCAGTAAGAAGAGTAGATCAAATAATCTGGAGTCCGATTAAAAGAGGGAGAGGGAGGCCAAGGCGGACACTTGGCGAACTAATAGAGCAAGATCTATTGGTGAATAATATACCGAAAGGTTTGGTTACTAATAGAGCGGAATGGCGTCGTATGATCCATGTAGCCGACCCCACCTAGTGGGATAAGGCTTTGTTGTTGTTGTTGTTGTTGTATATGCATAGCAATTTCACAAATAAACAACTTAGAGACGATTTGAAAGTTAGGTTAGGGGAGGATATAATTCCTCAAGTGACAAAGTTTAAATATTTAGGATCAATTGTAAGACAAGATGGTGAGATTGATGACGATGTTAATCATAGAATTCAAGCTGGTTGGTGTAAGTGGAGGAAAGCCACTGGAGTTTTTTGTGATAGAAAAGTACCCAATAAAGTTAAAGGAAAATTCTATCGTACTGCTATAAGGCCAGCAATGTTATATGGTAGTGAATGTTGGGCTATGAAGGGACAACATGAACGTAAAGTGGGGGTAGCCGAAATGAGGATGTTGAGATGGATGTGTGGTCATACAAGATTAGATAAGATTAGGAATGACCATATACGTGAACGAGTCGGAGTGGCTCCTATTAGTGAGAAAATGGTAGAGAATCGTTTGAGATGGTTTGGTCATGTTCAGAGAAGATCATTAGATGCGCCAGTAAGAAGAGTAGATCAAATAATCTGGAGTCCGATTAAAAGAGGGAGAGGGAGGCCAAGGCGGACACTTGGCGAACTAATAGAGCAAGATCTATTGGTGAATAATATACCGAAAGGTTTGGTTACTAATAGAGCGGAATGGCGTCGTATGATCCATGTAGCCGACCCCACCTAGTGGGATAAGGCTTTGTTGTTGTTGTTGTTGTTGTTGTTGGATCACCATACTTATGTTGATATTTTTTTAGGAACTTGTGTATATCCTAGTTATTAGTTTATTGCCATTCTTGCCCACTTCAAGAAAAGTTCTATGTTTATTAGCGTCTATGAGCTTTATACTGATGCCTCCTTTTTGTTCTCCCTAATATTTGATATATGAAAATAATATCTCTCTATCTTGGTGTTGGGAGTGAGGCTGAATTGAGTGCAGAAGAGCCAAGTGTTTACCATTCTCCTTGCAAAGCTGTAATAATAATTTTTTTTGAGAACATGGATCAAGGAATGGCGTCGTATGATCCATGTAGCCGACCCCACCTAGTGGGATAAGGCTTTGAAGAAGAAGAAGAACATATAATAATAAAATTGTAACTTGTTACCTTCATAATATGTTAATTAGCGAATGTTTATATTGTGCTGCACTTGCTGAATAGTGGGAAAAAAGTTATGGTAGTATTATAGTTTTGCATATGATTACGCGTGTTTGTTGCTTTCATCAGCCAGACTATTCCTTCCCTCATGCATAAACAAAAAATATGTTATTTCATATTTGGCACTCACAACAGTTGTATGATCTTTTTACCTTTTAAGTTTATGTGCTCGAATCCTGATGTAAACACAAATATTCTTTAGTATTGTGTTCAATGGTATAATACCATCTTCCAGAGGAAAGCTGCTACTATAATAGAAGTATTCGTGAGTACTGTGCTTCAACTGAATAATACATAGAAAATATTGTATGTCACATGAAATTTTTGTCTAGAGAGGGATGGGATTTTTTGAGTTTTTGTCTCCCATCTCTGAGGCTTCAGTTTTCTGCCCATACTTGTACAATGATAGAAGTATATGTTGATTATGTTTGCAATAAATGTTCATCTCTTGACACACCCACGTCTTGCAGTTTCTTAATGAGATTACTAATTTTTTTCTCTGAAAAGGGAACATGAACATTTTTAGCTTGTTCCTTTGGATATTGATTTATTTTTTCTATTCTTATTATTTTTCATATACCTTTGAATAACGTAGCATGTTTTTAGACATTCACTTACCTTATATGGTTGCCAGGCTAAATCATCAGAAATTGACGATTA
Organism: Pontederia crassipes; assembly: GCA_030549335.1. NCBI lineage: Eukaryota > Viridiplantae > Streptophyta > Magnoliopsida > Commelinales > Pontederiaceae > Pontederia > Pontederia crassipes. The sequence goes on from CM060192.1 coordinate 76,669,694, forward strand.
TGACGACGATGACGATGTTGGTGATGACGACAATGAGGATGATCTTGATCTCTCAGATGATGATTTGGACTTTACTGAAAAGAAGTCTCGAACGATGCCACGCAAAGTTGGACAAAGTTCTAAATTAAAGGAGATAAAGTCATCTTCAAATATTCGACACAAGAGGGGTAGAACTATCTCAGATGAAGAATATTCATCAGGAAAGGACTTTGAACTAGACAGCGATGATGACTTTGGCCATAAAGCCAAGAAGCCTTCTCAATTACGCAGAATTGGTAGTTGTATTTCTGCAGGCTTTAATGCCAGTTCCAGCAACAATGAGATTCGTACATCTGGTAGGTCTGTAAGAAAGATTTCTTATGCTGAAAGTGAAGAAAGTGAGGATATCGGCGAGGAAAAGTCGAGTAAAACCCAGAAGGTCTTAATGCTTAGACATGATTCTTATACTTGTTTTTCTCAAAACTTTTCTTAGCCTACTGAGATCACTTGAAGCTTTTAGATAAAGTTATCTTCAATTTACCAGGATGAGGCTGAAGAAGAAGACGGAGATTCTATTGAAAAGGTGCTTTGGCACCAGCCTAAAGGTATGGCTGAAGATGCTATTAGGAACAACAAGTCAGCCCAGCCTGCTGTCGTTAGCAGTTCATTGGATTTTGAACCTGATTGGGATAAAGTAGAATTTTATATAAAATGGAAAGGACAATCATATCTTCATTGTGAATGGAAGTCATTTTCTGATCTCCAGAATGTAAGCCCAACATGTCTCCTGCTGCAATATGTACTTGGTCTTTTGCATTGTGTTATTTGAAGTATTTTATTTATCATTTATTTGCACCATATTTGATAACTGTATCTCGTGTTACTTGGTGAGCATCAGCTTAGCGGTTTTAAAAAAGTATCCAACTACATAAAAAGGGTGACTGAAGAAAGAAGGCACAAAATAGCCCTGTCACGCGAGGAGGTATTTACTGACATGTCCTTGATTTTCCTCATTAATAGGCATCTGTGAGTGATGTTAGATTCACCAAATCCATCTGTATGCTTCAGTAGGCAATTCACCAAATTGTCTGTCATAAGTTTTTTTTGAGAGGAATTATCTGTCTTAAGTGACCTTAGTGCATTGGAAAAAGTGACGCTTTTTTAAAATATCCCACCGGAAGGCATTTTTGACATTTAAAACTTTTCCCAATTACTAAGTTTAAAAAAAATTATCAATAACTTAGTTTGTAGTTCATGTGACCTCGTCATGTTATATTGCCTTAGTACGTGGAGTTCAAATGTGCTAGCTCTTTTAACTTACCCAGCAGATAAATCTTACAACCTAACTTAATTGCTAAATCTGGAAGGTTTTACCTGAATTCTGAAGTTGCTAATTTTTAACATTGTGACTTCCTTTTTTTAACCTAAGGAATTAAAGTCTAGAAAGATCGTTATTCTTCTAAAAAAAAAGATCGTTATTTGGAATGTATCTGTATAAATTGGTCTTCAATTATTGGGGAGCTAGTGTGATAAATTTAATGAAATGAAACAATTGTCCTAATATATTATGATTCCTTTTACTTAAAGATCTAGTTTTTTGCACCCCACCTTTCGGCCTTCAGTTATTTAGTTACTTTGTTCTGCTTGTACATATCCAATATTTCGACCAATCTTTTGGATGACCATCAGCTTGCTAGTTGTCCTTTCTTGTTTCAAAAAGAAAAATATTTTGACTAATATATGCACACACATGCATTTGGATGACTAGCTTCCCTAGCCATTCTTTTACCCTTCAAGAAACGAAAGGATCTACGCTTTGAATCTTCAATCTCATTAATATATTAATCAGTAGTCTGGCGGAAGCTTCCTCTTTTTTGAGGGTGTGGGAACTGAAGGTGCCTTAATTGCTTGAAAAGTTTGGTTATACTTTAGCGGTACACAATAACTGTGTCATCTATGCAATTAGTGGATATTTAGTTAAGTTTTTTACTGTAATTCTGTAGAACTCCTGCCGTATGATGGAATCTGTTGCTTAGATGTGTTTTTTTTCCTTTTGAGAGAGAGGTTGCTCTCTCTATCAAATCGATTAAGTACACTTATTCGTTCATATTTTCCTTCAAGGTTCAGATTTGACCAATTTTAGAAGAGGAAAAATGTATTGCTACTGATTTTAAGTGTCCAAAGTCTCATAGTAGTACCTTAATTTCCTCATTGACCTGGGCACATGCAACATCATTATTCAGTACATGGCTTCGTGTTAATAATTTATTATTCCAAATTAAAAATTCTGTATAATATTTTCATATTCTATTTTTCTTATTGTCCAATTTGATTATTCAAGTGATTAAATTATTGCACATATATGCTTTTTCGGTTAGTTGGTAATAACTTTTCCTGAGAGTAAGTTGTGGTGTAATTCTTTGGCATTGGTCTAGTGGTAAAGTGGACTATCATTCTTCTTGGAGGATGTAGGTTCGAAACTCATTATGATTTTGAGTAATATTTTTCTGCTAAAAAAAAGAGTAAGTTGTGGTGTTATCTTGAATATTTGATTAGTTATATGCCAACAGTGTTTTTCTAATTGTTAGTTTCAGATGTAAAATTTATTCATGAAGACACTTGTTTCTGTAGGGGATAAAACCACTCTAGAAAAGAAGGGATAAGCACTTGTGATGCCCATTATTTTAGCATACATGTCATCTCCGAACAAAGTTTTGTTTTACATGACAATAATAGAATCACATGTTTGGTACTATTGTGCATGTTCTTTCTCTGTAAGGAAAAAAAGATTGGTGCTTGTTCACTTTACTCCAACAAAAAGTTGGTGTCTCTTGTCCTTTTCAGTGGAAACTTAAATATAATAAGCTCTTCTAAAAAAAGTAAATGTAATTTTCTCAGAGAATTGGCCCCTCAGAAAAAGAAAGCTTAGGGTTGGAACAGAGAACCAAAGGCTGCATTCTCTGTTGACACAGAGCTTATACAAATTGTTTTGATAAAAAAAAATACTATGTTTCCCTTGTTTAGGAGGAAAGTGACATTTTCTTCTTGGGATGATGAATTTTTTTTTTTTTGAGTCAAGGAAGGATGGATGCTAAATATGTGCACCATCCAATTTGTATTAAAACTATATCATGGAGAATTTACAAGTGTGTGGGTGTGAGGAGACACCAGATGACAAAAAAAGGTGTACAAACCGCATGGCACCCACCGGTGTGGTGACAACTGTCAATGCTCACCCAAAACTCCACTCTCTTGGCGAAAAGTACATGTGTCAAACTATGTTTTCTTCATGACATCGTTAGTGCAGTTGCACTGCAGCCAAATGGTCCATTTGACTGCCAAAAACTCACCAACGGAAGTCACCAACCCTGACTCCTGCGCCTACCTAACTCCCTTAATGACCTCCAAAAAGTGTGGGGCGTCCATAAATCCAACCCTGTGGGATGAGTTTGTCTTCGGCCCTCCCTAGCAACAGAGCACTTGAAGAATAGATGACTGATATCCTCCTTTTTGCTTTGAGTCTCTCCTCTTGGGACGATGTTAATGCAATGTCTAAGTTGAAGTATGCATGAAATTTTCTTGTCTATATTGTTCTTGAAGGTTTTATTTTTTTTGGTGGTGAAGAGGGGTTGAAGGTATTGATTTATTAATCTATCATCTTTTGGAAGTTGTGGTCAAATTTACATTTAACTAGATCGCCATAGATTCATATCATTTAAAGATTTTTTTCCTTCGTTTTTTCAAACTTTGAGATGATACAATCAGCTATTGACCTTCCAAAACAATTTTTATGGCATTGTCTTTTTGTTGCATCTTGTAGTTGTTGAAGTCTTTATAGATACATATTTATACTGTAGATTATTTCTGAGCAATTCCAATTTCTTTCATAATCACATTAAAATGGTTCTGCTTAATTAGGTTGAAGTTCATGACGTTAGCAAGGAAATGGAATTGGACCTTCTCAAACAATACAGCCAGGTCTCTTGTCATTCTATCAATACTTTGTTTTTGAAGGGGTCACCTTTTTCAGTAACAGTCGATCTATCTTGTCTTCAAGTTCTGGTGTATGAGTTTTTCATATGATTTATCTAATTTCAGGTTGAAAGGATATTTGCTGATAGAATTGCCAAAATTGGCAGCGATGATATGATACCTGAATATTTGGTCAAATGGCAAGGACTTTCTTATGCTGAAGCAACCTGGTATAAATGGGCAACATCGGATATTTCACATGTTTTTCTTTGAATGGCTTGGGGATTTACATGTTGCATCGTATTGTGTGATAACTTATTTAGTTTAGCTAACACTAAAATATGTAGAGTTATAGCATTTTTGAATGTAGTAACACACACTTTGCTGTTTCTTAAGTATTGCCATGACTGATCGTCACCTATATTAGTATGAACTCATGATAAATGTGTCAATGCTTCAAGGGTATGAGATATTACTTAAGATTGTTAAAATGCTGTAGATCACATAGATTAGTGATTCTTATTCTTTCTGCCAGTGTTGCATTTTTAGACCTTGTTCTGAAATGTAAACAAGACTGTGTGCAGCCTTCCTCGATGGTATCATGATTTAACATTTTGCTCATGCTAATCAGAACTTGTTGACAGAACTAACAATCATGCAGGTTTTTTTAGAAATGAGATTTTGGCTAGGCCAATGAGTTAGTTGATAGTGGGTAAACCATGCAGTCATTTCTTTAAAACAGCTTTAGTGTTTTCCTTTGGTCTCAATTTTTTTCCCTTTGGTTCTTGTATGAGAACCTTTTTCCTTTTTGTAAAATAGAACTTATTTGTGCACATTATATCTTGTTGGAAAAAAACTTGACTATAAGGCTTCTGTTTTCATTCTGATATCCTTTAAATTTGTAAGAACTTATGCTGCCCATATTATAGCTTTGTAAGTTTTTCTTGTGATTCTATGTTGAAGGTTTAATCTTTTATTGAGAGTTTCCAATTAACGCAGATACATTATTGCTCTTGCATGCATGTTCATGATTCAATGTTGGCATCCTTGAAACTCAACTCTTTTTGCTTATAAAAAAAGGCTACAAATTTACGTTTCAACATTCTCACAGAATTGTTGCTTCCTTTTCAGGGAAAAAGACACTGACATTACGTTTGCACAGGATGCAATTGATGAATACAAGGTGATTCTTCTTGTGAACTTTGGAGCCCCCTAGGAACAATGAATTTTGTAGTCAAATATGACCCTCATCTTCTCTACATTCAAAAGAAAATGATGAATTTAATAGTCCAGAGTTAAAAACAGTTTCAAGACCTCCAATATGTTGGCTAACTCTGATTGTAGATTGCACTATCCAAGTTTTTTTTAGAATGAGAAGGATGACTAGCTCTAGCCAAGTTGATTAAAATTAATCAGACTTTTTCACCAAATAACATCCTGTAGCTTAATTATCGGATTTTTTTGGGGAACACTTAATCACCACACCCTCTTCAAAGTTTATTTTGGTAGGAGTGATCATGTACGTTTTCTAGGTTTGCATTTAGCGCCTGTTTGGTTAGAGAATCATTAAGGGAAAGGAGAGGGAAAGAAAGGGAAGGGAAAAGATGGGAAGGAAATGAGATAGATAGAAATGACAATAATCAACCCTTTTTGGATGATATGATTAATGGAAAGAGAAGGGAGTGAAACTTTAATGATAATTTTATTTATATGATTCTATCTTTTACGTGTCTATTTATATGTTAAGTTTATAAAGTTGAATATGGACCCCTCCTTTCCACCCTGATTTTGGGTTGAATGAAAAATGAAATATTGGAGGGAAATGAAGAGACCTTACCCTCCTTTCCCCTTCGATATAAATTCAATCAAACATGATAAATCTATTCACTTCCTTTTCCTTCCCTTCCTTTGACTTCCTGTCATAAGTTGTATGATTGATACCTCTATTTTTAATTAGACATAAATTTATTGCTAATCATTTGGAATATGCACACACCAATGATCTGCTTCTTATCCTTTTTATTATCAAAGTGGAAAGATTTTTTCATCCCAAAGTCATAAGGTAAAATGTGAAAATAATCAAAAATAGCAATTTAGGAATTTATATGTAGTTCAAACTACCCTGGTGGTCATCCTTTTTCCCCTTAAAAAAATGTAGTTCCAACTTCAGACATTCCAGGGAAATGATCTCCATGCCATCCACATATTTTAACATTACATTCTTTGGTACTTTTCTGTTTTTGTTTTCTTCTTAATTAATGCTCTTTAGCTTAATTTGATAACAGGCTCGTGAAGCTCTCACAACTTTGCAAGCAAAAACTGTTGACTCTCAAAGGAAAAAAAGCAAAGGTTTGTTCTTACAACATGCTGTAGGGTGTAATCTGTTAATCTCACACATTCTTTTGGATGAATGAATTAAGTAAAAGCAATATGTGTTCATTTGAAATGAGGAGGGAATATTTGGACACTTGTCATTGCGTGTTTAATTTAATGGTTTAAAATTTCTACAATCTCACCATCAATTTGATGAAAGTTTTAATTTAAATCGATGTTTGATAATAGGATGAACTCTATCCAGAACTAATCTTCTTATACTTTTTAACATAAAAGTCCTTCATATGTTTGTCTGTAGCTAGTCTGCGGAAGCTTGACGAACAACCCGAATGGTTGAAGGGAGGCAAACTTCGTGATTATCAGCTTGATGGGTTGAATTTCTTAGTTAATAGGTATGCCTGAATGAGTAGAACTCTTGTTAGTTATGTATGCAACTTATGCTAATTATTCTATTTGTGCTATCATGGTGCTTCAATTTGCAGTTGGAGAAATGATACAAATGTTATTTTAGCTGATGAAATGGGCCTTGGCAAAACTGTTCAGTCGGTCTCTATGCTAGGTTTTCTACAGGTATTTTAGCAAAATCGATTTTTGCTGCCACAGGTTTTGTTATTTCTTTTTTGTAACTCGTTGAATTACTTGTTATTTTCAGTATGCTCAACAAATTAATGGTCCTTTTCTGGTGGTTGTGCCTCTCTCAACGCTGTCCAACTGGGCAAGAGAATTTAGAAAATGGCTTCCTGAAATGAATATTGTTGTTTACATTGGAAACCGCGCCAGCAGAGAGGTAAGTTTGTGTAGTGCTAATTGACAACCTACCTTTTGAGTTAGTAGTGTCTTATTCCCGTTTATGTCTTTCTATTTTTTTGCTATATTTTGGCCTTGGTTGGACCTAAGGATGATTTTTCATTTAGATGCTAATCTGTATTAGACATTTGTTTATTTTAGCAACAACACATTTTATAGAATGATATAAACTGTTGTTTTGTTGAGATTAAACTTTTCTCGTTATTTTTTCTCAGAAAATCTGTCACTCTAGTTTTAAATTTGGATATATTTGTGTTAGAAAGTTGATATGGTTGTTACAAGTTCCTGTCAAAAGAGTGATTGTTACAAATTACTGGAAGTATTATCTTTCCCATGTATATCACCAATAGTTTTCATCTGAAAAAACTACCAATCTTTTGGTGATGCTAAGATATCCACTAAAAATGTAATTGCAGTAAGTGGAGAATGTTGATATTTCACAATTTAAACATAGATTATTTCTATTATTATTTGTCATTTTAAGAGTTATTAGTATTATATGTTTTTGGAAGTTAAAGAGACCACTAAAAAAGAAACATGATAGGTAGTCATCCAGCTTTACTAATTTGGCAAAAGGAATCATACAATGGGTATCCTGATTGTAAATAAAAGTTGTAGGGAAACAAAAGAGGTTTTATTCACACACTCTCTCCCCTATCTCTGACCAAGGATTCACCATCATGCACATATTTTTGGCATCACTTTGCTCACCTCAAAAACTTTTATTGTTACTTTGTTTAAGGTCACATTCATGATTGCTTGATTTCCGTTTTCTTTCGTTAAATTCTATGTACTAGTAGACTTGGATGTCATTCACCGTAGAAAATAAGGTGAGAAGATAACAGAGAACTGTAGAAAATCTAGAAGTCATCGAGAAGATTATCGTTGAAGTATTATCATTGATGTTCTCGCCGACGTGGCTGTTGGAGGGGCTATTCGGATGCAGCAAAATGACACTATTTTTCGTGGTGGGCGTGCCTATGTTGACATCATCAGGAATCTTGTGATGGCCATTTTTGGAGATTGTTAATGTGCTGATTTTCTGGGCTGCCATCCCTGTTTTTCTCTGCTTCTTGTTTGTATTCCGGATGCTGGGTTTCTACAGACCCGTTCGTTTTTAGTTTTTCTGTAATTTTTCCTAAAATTAATGAAACTCTGGACGACCACCACCTTGCTGTGGTTGTCCTTTCCCGTTTCAAAAAAAAAAGTACCAAATTAAAATTCAGAAACAATAACTTTGAAGTATGTTTGCGATAGATAGAAATTGAATTCTTGGAGAAATTTAAGCGACAATTGCGCGGGTTTTCGGTGACTATAGTTGCCAAAGTAAATAATCTAGAAACCACCAGCATTAAGCTCAAATTCAGAGATTGTCCTCTCCTGGTCCTTATGTTTATTTCCTTAAATATTGAATAAAATTTTATTTGAATCAAATCTGCTCACACTTTCAACTGCTGAACCTTTAAATAGGTCAATTGTAGACTAATTTCATCCAGACTAGGATTCTTCTTTTTTTGAGAGGAGAAAGGATGATCACCAGTTTGGTTTTCATCCATGTATATATATATATCACCAAAAAGAAACATCATGTACAAGTGGGAAGCTCTCCGATGGAGAGCTACAAAAGCCAAAAAATGCTAACCAAAACCCCACTCTCGAAGAAGGTAAAACATGTGGTATACAATGTTGTCCACCTGGCATCTCTCCCTACAAAAAATGACCTGGTTGCGCTGAAGCCAAATAGCCCAGGCACTGGCAAGAAAAGTCGCCACAGGAAGCCTCCAGCTCAACCTCTGCAGACCCAAAACCCTCATGCTGTGCCAGAACTCCGCCACCGTCAATAACACTAGGATTCTTCTAACATCCAGATAGTGATAAACTAAGAACTCCTTAGCTAAAACATAAATAATAGTGATAAACACTTATGATGTAGCATTTCCACCTTTTTAGTGTTGGGATTGTCATGTCTACTTTTCTTTTATTTTGTTTTAATCTTGTAATTTCACTTTAACACTAATGAAACTCTGGAGGACTACCATCTTGCTAGTCGTCCTTTCTTGTTTCAAAAAAAAAAAAAGAAAAGAAAAAGAATAAACTTGGGCTCGTGCATCATCATCACAAAGCACTATACTAAAATTTAGATTGGAGACATTAATTTGTGTTCTTTTCATTATGCTTGTTTTTCCACTGCTTGGGTTGAAGGCAAGTTGTTAATAACTTACTATTCATTTCAATGGGTAAACCGGCACATGGATTGCTGTAACTTGTAAATAATTGTGTTTTGTTGACTTTGTGGTCACAGTCATCTGTTTTATTTGTAACGTGATATATCTTGTGTTTCTTAAAGCAGGTCTGCCAGCAATATGAATTTTATACTAATAAGAAGAGTGGAAGACACATCAAATTTGATGCTCTAATAACTACATATGAAGTGATATTGAAGGATAAAGCAGTATTGTCAAAGATCAAATGGAATTATCTTATGGTTGATGAGGCTCACAGGTTGAAGAATAGTGAAGCTTCATTATATACATCTCTTTTGGTATAACCTGAATGACATTTGTCTTATTTTAATCAAGTTTGTCGTTACGGTTTAGGATTGCCTGATTTAATGAAGTCTCATTCACAGGAGTTCAGCACAAAAAACAAGCTTCTCATTACTGGTACCCCATTGCAAAACAGCGTTGAAGAGCTATGGTGATTGTTATTTGTCCAATTTACAAAGTCAAACTGTGGCCTTTGTTTCAGTTTCTGGAGTCAGTTAAAAAACTGTTCCACATTTGTTGTTCTTTTCACCATGCTTTTTAGAGCTTATTTGTGGTATATGAAAATGAATTTGCATCAACTCTCTTTAGGGCTTATACATATAGTCTGCGAGGACAAATAAATCTGTCAATGATGGGTTCAATTTCTTTTGTTCTTTAGACTTATTTGGAAGGAGTTAATATGTTATAATATTCAAATAATGTTAGAAACTTATAATACTGATATCATTTTCTTAACTCTTCCTAAAAAGAATCTTGTGACTCAGCAACTTTGCTAACTTTGTTGCTACTTTGAGAACAGACATATGTCTGTCATGCTAGTAGCGCCTAATCACACACCCCTGCCATGTTGATGTGTTGCTCGTTTTATTTTCTTCTAGTGTCTCTTTTAATTAATGAACACAATAGCTTGTGCTGTAAGTCACAATGCACTGTGACCTAGGTATAAGTAGTGTCCGGAAATATTTGGTGCATGTAAGACTACCTCATGCATCTACGATAAAACCTTGAGAATTGCAGGTTATTGAATTCTGTAAAGGTTTCTGTCCCTGCAAACTGGTAGTCATCCTTTTCCCTCTAAAAAAAAAAATCCTGGTGTGGCTTTCAGAGTTTTTCGTTCTTTTTTGTGAAGTATTTTCCAATGAAATCGCCTACTCACTTATTAGGTTTTTTGACTATTTTTGTTATTATTTCTATTACAGGGCCCTTCTCCATTTCCTTGATCCTGTGAAATTTAGTAACAAGGACTACTTTGTTGAGAAGTACAAAAATCTGAATTCCTTCAATGAAATTGAGGTATAATTTTTTTTCATCCTCAATAATTGCGATTTTGGATCTGTTTGAAATGCCATGAAACTATTTTTGGTTTTATCTTTTAGCTCGCTAATTTACACATGGAGTTGAGACCACATATTCTTCGAAGAGTAATAAAGGATGTGGAGAAGTCCTTACCTCCCAAAATTGAACGTATTCTTCGAGTGGAGATGTCTCCTCTTCAGAAACAGTAAGGAAATTTCACTTTGGTCACTCAAATATACATTGTTGGAAGAACTGATATACATTACATTGTTCTATTCTGCTAGGTACTACAAGTGGATATTGGAGCGTAATTTTCAAAATCTGAACAAGGGAGTTCGTGGGAACCAGGTATTTGTTTTTTCAAACCTGGATATGATTAAATCTTATTTCAGTTAGAATGGTGTGTTTTGTGCATAAGCAATCTTCTTCTTGTATCTACATATGTGATAAATGGGCTTTTTATTTTTTCTTTGCAATCCTTTTTTAGTACTATTTTTACTTTGTGATCCTAATTTCTTTGGTACTTTTTTCATTAACTTTATAAAGAATTAAACTTCATCTTTCTGCTTTATATTGCTTCTTGAAGTTATTCAAAATCATAACGCTTGATAATAGGGCTAGTTACTAATTGCCCTTAAATGAAGTGCTCCTTGAATTGATTTACGTAAAAGGTAGACTTTGAAGAACGACAATGATGCACTGAGAGTCATTTGTTTGAATATTCATGCAGGTTTCACTCTTGAACATTGTTGTTGAATTGAAGAAATGTTGCAACCATCCTTTTTTGTTTGAGAGTGCTGACCATGGCTATGGTGGAGATACAAGAACGAGCGATAGTAGTAAAGTTGAACGCATGGTTATGAGCAGCGGAAAGCTAGTAATCCTTGACAAATTGCTGGTTAGGCTGCGAGAGACAAAGCATCGCGTGCTTATATTCTCTCAGGTTGTTCTTTTCCTTGTTGTTTAACTTTTATGTCCTTTTCTTGCAGTTTTAACTGGTACAAAGGGAAGGTTCTTTACCATTTGTATTGTCTTAAGATTAGCTGTGCTGAAACTATGATATGTCCCACCATAGTAATTTCCTTGGGAAATGTAAAGTCCCATAGTAGTTTTTACTTTCGGTTTTCAAGAACTTTTTGACATTTCCTCTGTTATCTTTTTTCTCCTGCCAGTAATGGTACATGAAACATCATCCTTACACTAAAATCAGAAGTCGATCTTTGTAGCAGCGATGCCAGGTGGTGTAGTCTTGTTCAGTCACAGTTCAACATATTGTTAACTTTACAACCAATTCCAATTTACAAGCAAATTAATAAGTTTGAGTTTCTTGCAAAACCAAACTTGTGAGATACTTAAGTTGTACAACTATTCTCGTTATATTTTAATTCTCTAAGGCCGCGTTTGGTTGCTGAATAAGGCAAGGAATACATGCTTATTCACCAAACATGTAGGAGAATAAGCTTAAACCGATGAAAATGTGTTTTTGATGAAACCACCTTTAAAACCATGATACCACCATTATATTCCTGCAAACAATAAATTTTTTATTCCATTGAAATGAAGGAATACATATATTCTCACTGTTTTCATCTTTTACGATTTCTTTTATTTTTTTATAATTTAACCATATATTATATTATTATTTTTTATAATAATAATTAAATGTAAAGTGTTTATAATAAAATATTTTAATTACAAAATATTATATGTTTAAAATTTATTCCTGTTGAACCAAACAAAGGGCATAATAAGAATATGAGAAGAATATTATATTCTTCTGAATAAAATTTCTTATTCTTTAAAACATATTCTTCGCCCAACGGCACCTATTGAAGAAATGTGTTACAGAATATGCTTTTCTCCCCAAAGAAAAGAATATGCTTTTATTTAATTTTGTTCTTCTGTGAACCTCATATTTTTGTGGGGGGAGATGTCAGGTGAACAGTATTGTATACCACATGTTTTACCTTCTTCGAGAGTGGGGTTTTGGGTAGCACCTTTTGCATTTTTTTCGCTCTCCACTGGAGAGCTTTTCACTTGTATATGATGCTTCTTTTCGATGATATATATATACATGGATGACAACCAAACTCGTGATCATTCTTTTTCCTCTAAAAAAAAAGTTTATTTATATCTATTATATTGTCTTTGCCCTCTAGAATGTCACCAAGTCTTTCCTTTCTGTAGCACAAATTTGCATCCTAGCAATATATCTTATATTTTGTGAAAACAACCTGATATATTGAAGATGTTACTATAAAACTTGATATGGTACTATTTTATCTATGAACCTCACGACTCCTTGTTTTTCTGGATATGCTCTTTGTAGATAAGTATTTTGTAACACCATTTGTCTCCATCTTACAATTGAATTGAATGACTTTGCTGTAGTCCAAAATTTGTATCTTCCAGTTGACATGTATGGTGTAATTCCATGCTCGAATAGTCAATTAACGGTTGTAGTTATGAAACATTGGGAAATTGCACCTTGCGTATATTTTTTCGCAATAAAACCCTAACATCTTAGAAAGCATCTTTTAGTTCAAAAACATCTTACTTCTTCTGGCTTGTTTGTAGTCACTGATGGCATCATGGTCCAGTATTTTTTTGTGCATATGCATTCTTATTATGTTTGTTGTCTTTTCATCTAAACATCAGACAATGATTTTAGTGCTAGCTGGCACTTATGAACCATGGTCATGTCTTTTGAATCTGCAATTTTGTTGTTATGGCATGGTTCATAGTGGAATTAGAAACTCTTGCCACCCTTAATTGGGCATTTATCACACAATGTCGAACTATCTGAGTTCAAGCAGTTTGATCTGAAGCCGAATATCCATGTATAGTCCTTTATGATACAAGGTTTTTTCCATGTCCTAATTCTGTTGCAAATTATTTATTTCATGTAATTCAGATACTGAGTTTACTTTTCTGCATATCAGATGGTTAGGATGCTTGACATACTCGCAGAGTATCTCTCTCTCAGAGGTTTCCAATTCCAAAGGCTTGATGGCAGCACAAGGGCTGATCTTCGTCATCAGGCCATGGAGCATTTCAATGCACCTGGAAGTGATGACTTCTGTTTCCTCCTTTCAACTCGTGCTGGAGGACTCGGAATTAATCTTGCTACTGCAGACACAGTCATAATATTTGACTCGGATTGGAATCCTCAAAATGACCTACAGGTATAGGCTTTTTAGGACTTTCAGATATAGATTTTTGGTGCTTATTTTTTGCAGAAAGGGTAAAGTGTCAAAACAAGGTTTTGGTAGCCATATCTGCATGTACTAAATCTGGTGTTTGTGGTCTTCATAGCTCATTTTAGGATATTATGTCATAACCAAAGCAATATATTGTTTTTTTTAGAAGGAAAGCAATAGATTGTTATTTCTTTTGAGACATATAGGTCGGTGTTTACTTTTCATTTTACCTCTTTGAGGCACAATTAAATTCTTCTTTGTTGTTTTCTTACAAATTAACTGTAGGCTATGAGTAGAGCTCATAGGATAGGGCAACAGGAAGTTGTTAACATATATCGATTTGTTACAAGCAAAAGTGTTGAAGAGGATATACTGGAACGTGCGAAGAAAAAGATGGTAAATTGTACCTTTTATTCTCTTTTTCCACATGGCATTTTATCCAAGACATCTGATGGTTGCATATAACTTCTGTACAGGTTCTAGATCACCTTGTAATTCAGAAGCTAAATGCTGAAGGTAGGCTTGAGAAGAAGGAAACAAAGAAAGGAAGTGCTATGTTTGATAAGGTAGTATATTCTTTTGGGTTGTTGTGGGAAAATTATTTTAATTTTATTGTTCTCCACTCTGATTTCACCCTAGATAAGATATATTATTTTATTTGTAGGCTTTTTCTTATTATGTTTGTGATTTCATTGGATATTCTCATTTTACTTGCTTTTCCAGAATGAACTTTCTGCAATATTACGGTTTGGTGCTGAAGAATTGTTCAAGGAAGAAAAAAGTGATGAAGAAAACAAGAAGAATCTTGAGAGCATGGATATTGATGAAATTCTTGAGAGAGCTGAGAAAGTTGAATCTAAGGGGGACACAGATGAACCAGGCCATGAGTTGCTAGGTGCTTTCAAGGCAAGATGCTTCTGTAATCCTAAATACTTTTGCAAACTAATTTATAATATGACGGATAACTTCTATAATCGGCAGTCATCCTTTTCATCTTAAAAAAAGATGCTTCTATAATTGACAGGATAAAACATAGTATTTATTCTCTCTTAATCTTTTGCTATGAATTTTTAAACTCTTGTTGACATGCGAGGTTTCTTTCCACAGGTTGCTAATTTTTCTAATGCTGAAGATGATTCAACATTTTGGAGCCGGTTGATTCAACCTGAACCAGTAGATCAAGCTGATGTATGGACTCATTTCCTGTATTTATGGATAAATTAATGTTGTTAGTTGTTGCGAACCTAGCACATCTTTGTTATTATTGTAAATTGTAAAGAATGCTTGTTTGATATTGGTTGTCATTACTTTCCAGGAAACATTGGCACCTCGGGCTGCAAGAAATGCCAAGAGCTATGCTGAACATGAACATTCTGAGAAAAGTTCAAAGCACAAAAAGAAGGTCGTGGAGTCTCGAGAGAAAACCCGTAAACGTTCTGGGAAAGCTTCAGATGCTTCTATGTATTCATTGCCGATTATTCAAGGTGCAACAGCTCAAGTAAGGGAATGGTCTTTTGGAAGTTTGTCGAAGAAGGATGCAAACCTTTTTGTCAAAGCGGTAAAGTACTCTTGTCATTTTGATGGGTTTTTTTTACTGCTTTGTCTGTATGTTTCATGTACAACAGTCGCATCTTTTCTGAAACTTTACAAATGATTTCCATAACTTGTTGCTTAATTTTTTTTAAAAAAATTTACTCCAAGGCCCGAAGTTTTCCCATAACCTAACATCTTTTCTTTTTGAGGAGAAGAACCTAACATCGTGTAGTTCACTTGAGAAATTGTCTGGATTATGTTAACAAATTGAAACCAATTCAAATGTTTTTCAAGCCAGTGACTGTAAGACATGCAACAAGATCATTTTCTCCTTTCCTCAGTGTTCTCTTTTCTTTCTTTTTTTTTATGGGAGAAGGGACATGATGACTATGGGAGATTCCACTGTCTTATGTACTTTTTCTTCATTGTTTTCTCAGGTTAAGAAGTTTGGAAATCCAAGCCAGATGGAGCTCATTGTGGCAGAGGTTGGTGGGACAATCGAGACTGCTCCTCAGGATGCACAGATTGAGTTATTTGATCTGCTTATTGATGGTTGTAGAGAAGCTGCTAAAGATGGAAATCTGGATATTAAGGTCTGTACACTTTTGATGTTCTGCATGTCTTCTGTAATGCACAAGTAATTGGTTTATTTTTGGTTTATGATATTGTTTCCAGGGAACTATATTAGATTTCTTTGGGGTGTCTGTTAAGGCATATGAATTATTGGACCGTGTTGAAGAGCTTCAGCTTTTAGCAAAACGCATTGGACGATACAAAGATCCAGTTTCTCAATTTCGTTTGATAACACAACACAAGGTACCCCAATGGTCCAAAAGTTGTGGATGGAATACAGGTGAATACTTTATTTCAATTTTCCTCTGTTTACAAAAAAAAGTGGCATTATTTTCTTATACTTGCATTTGATATTGCATTAGTTGACGATGCACGCTTGCTTCTTGGAATACACTATCATGGATATGGAAATTGGGAAAAGATAAGGTTGGATCCAAGGTTCGGACTCTCAAAGAAAATTGCTCCATCAAGTCTTGCGGAACGGGAAACTTTTCTTCCTCGTGCTCCCAACTTAGATAATCGTGCCAGTGCTCTTCTGCAGAAAGTATGCCATTTTATTTATCACTCTAGTGGATATATGCTCTATGATATTTTGTACATTATTGAAATAAAACTAAATTCTAAGCATAGTAGATCTTCTTGATGTTTGACATTTCTATTCCTCAAAATGATTGGAAATTGCTAATTCAGTCATTTCATAAACTTTAGGAGTTTGCAAGTGTTAAAGGTAAGAGTTCGAGGGCAAAAGGTCCTCGTGTCAAGAATGATGGAGGAATTGCAACTAGAGTTTCAAATATGCGGGCAAAAGATGTGAACTTGAAGGTTGGGTCTAAACTAAAATCAAGGTTAAAAGAGCACCTTCAGAAGAATCAGAGGGCAGAACCCCAGGTTAAAGAGGAAGGTGAAATTTCAGAATCCGAGCAAGAAAGATATCAACAGTTTAAGGAGGAAAAATGGATGGAATGGTGTGCAGATGTGATGGAGGAAGAGGAGCAGACCCTTAAGCGTTTAGAAAGACTGCAAACTACAAGTGTTGATCTTCCTAGGGAAAAGGTTAGTCATGATTGTCTTTGCTGGATCCACTATTTCCCATTATATGCCATTGTCTAAGCATGGTGTCCTTGCAGGTTCTTTCTAGAATTAGAAAGTATCTCGAACTTATTGGGAGAAAAATAGACAAGATTGTTCAGCAACATGAAGTTTCATATAAACAATCACGTAAGTTTGATTCTGATTTTCTTAAACCTTCACATTATTATGTGGCATAAGTTCATTTTTTTATTTTCAAATTGAACATGGAATAATTATTATGGTAGGTTGAAAGGGATCAATGCAGGATTCTCTATACTGTTGGTAGTTTGTTGCATGGAATTTTCTGATAGCTTTGCAAATTATTGATGGATAATAGGCTGCTCTGTGCTGGCCCATCCTAATTTTTTTCATTATATTTTTTTTTCTTTTTATATTATTCTGAGATAAATCTATCCTATTTTTTGTCTCTGCATTTTGAAGAAGGTAGTCTTAGTGCAAAAGAAAAAACACCAGTGTTTATTTTTTGGCCTTTTGCTTATATCTATTGTTGGGTTGTTAATAGCCATCTTCAAGAAATGGAAATCACAAGTTTTGTGCAATGAAATTAGTACAAGAAGAGAACATAATGGTTGTGTTTCTGTTTGTTGCCCAATTAACTATTCTTTTGTTCTGTGTGGACGTTTTCTCTTGCCATCTTTTTCTGCAAAAAGCTGGGTTCCATTTTCCACTTTTGGATCCTGTGGACCTCTGCCCCATTGTCAAAGAATAGATGCATCTTTTCATCATACTAAGAAATGAAAAGATTTTTAACAGGTGGCAAACTGTAAAAAACCTATTTTCTGCAATTTATGGCCTAATTTTTTTGGGATCCTTCCATGTTCGAGTGTCATTTTTTGTACTGACGTGTCCCTGTCAATTTATCTTGTTATCAAATAAAATTTCTGAAATCTGTGTTTACAGGCATGCGAATGAGATTGTGGAACTATGTTTCCACCTTCTCTAATTTGACTGGAGAAAGATTGAACGAAATATATACAAAACTGAAGGAGGAGCAGGAAGTGGGACCATCCTACTTCAATGTTTCTGGTCCGCCAGACAGAGAAGCTGATGTTGGTCAGTTGACTCATTTCAACAATGATTCTCGAAGGAGGCAAAGGTCTCACCAGTTTCCTTCTCATCCATCCGAAGCATTTCAGAAGAATCAGGCTGCAGGAGTGTCAGAAGCATGGAAGCGCAGGAGAAGATCTGAAATGACCAACCATTTCCCTACCCAGCCACCTTATCAGGCGACCTCCTTGAGCAATGGGAATTGTCTTAGTGATTCTTCAAATTCAGCAGGGATTCTCGGGTGGGGCCCAGGAGATACTAGGAAACTGGGAAATGATAGGTTAAATAGACCTAATCCTGGTCATTTCCCCCGATGACAGAACCCCGTATAGTGTTGGCCTGTTGTAATGAGAACAAAGCTACTTCCACCAGGTGGAATACCTTCTAGCTACCAAACTTGCTGGTCCCGATTTTTTCTTGAGGAAAATAAACAGTTTACCGATCCCGTTGGATGAGGAGCTGAAAGATTTATGGTTTATAAGCTTCCATCACGAGGTTCAATTGAGATCAGTGCGGGTTAAACATCTCTAAAGCTGAAAAGAAGCTTGTGCTAAGTTTTGATGGGGTGAGTTCGGTAAATCTGATAATACACAACAGGAATATGTTGATGGTGTTGAAGCATAGGATAAGGCGCTTCGCATTGTCAAAAATACCTTACATGTAGGCGCTCTTTTCACATTCAAATGTACCATAACGGGACTCCATAATTTAAAACATTTACTAGTTTTGTTCTGGACATATTTTCTCTGCATCTGAGCAACAATTCCAATTTGTATACTTTTGAATTTTAGGTGAAATAACGTCTCCTTTTCATTTATCTTCTTGGAAAATACCAGTCTCGCAATTAATATCGGTATGGAAAACAAGTGACAATGCTGTTATTTCTTCTGGTGGGATTTTGTACTGCCGTCATTTTTGTGCCTTTGAGAAAATTATTGTTGTCATAATTGTAAATCTTTGCAGGAAAATGTAGTAATCTTTGTGCACGATTTTGTAACAAATTTTGCATGTGGAATTTTGTAAGAAGGGAACGTGGTGAATTTGTACATGTCTCGTTGATATGGAATGTTTTTTATTAAATATATATTATAAATATTAAATAATTTATACCTTTTAATAAAGATCAAGGAATTGGGGTCTTTGCAGGGTTTGGGGCCCCGCGGGGATTGAGGCCGAAGATAAAATTCTCTTCGGGACCGGTCCGAGGAATCGGGGAGTCTCCCGTTCGGAAACAGGGCCTCCTAGCTGCATGTCCCATTTTGACAGTCATCTGGTTGAGGCCTCAGCAGCTGAAGCAAATGCAGGAAATTTTTGGGGAAAACATAATTGATTTGGCGGTGATTTTGTATTGTTTGCGCTTCATTTTTTTATTTTTTGTTCCCAATGGCCGAAGGTGACACGTGTCAGCAATAAACTTTGAATAGGCCCTGGAAATCATTCCAAATCTTTGTGTTTCGCCGCATAAGACATTACAAGTTGGTTCCGAGCAGTTCGAAGATTTCGTCTATGTTATCGACTGCCTTTTTACACATCTTATAGCCAACAGATGAGAGTGATCTCCATTTATTTATTTTCATAACAAATATTGCAAGAAAACCACCGCCAATTTGTAAAGGTTTCAACTTTCAACGAGCCAATTATCTTGTTGCATTTGCAAATAAAAAATTTAAAACAAGAAGAAAAAACCTCTCTTTATGAAGTGTGACAGAAAAAAAGAAAAAAAAACTGATGAAATAATGTGGGGATGCATCATGCACATTGCTCAAATTGGAACGAAGTCTACTTCAAACACAAAACTATTACAAAATTACGAAATTCCATCGTTCAACCCGCTGTCCCATCGCTACAACCAGATTATCAAATTTGAACAGAACATGTTAATTACAAATGCTAATAGAGGAATTCCGAGGCTGCGAAATTTGAGGTCTCCGTCCTCCAACATCGTGCGGCAAGGCACAGGAGCAGCTCAGCATCTCCACAGTGTACCTCCGGCGGTTCCTCGAATAATGGCTGAAGAAAAAAGACTTCTCTCTTCATTTGACAAGAGTGTTCAGCTTCTTATGCGGGTGCTGACACCATAGATGAAGAGGATAAAATAAGGGCCGGCAGGGTTTTCGTCATTGATCAAGAACGACACACGATGTTCCACTGCAGCTGCAGAGCTGCTGCTCGTGGCACCTGGTGATGACATTTCAACAGCTTGACTCCATGAGAATGTCAAAATCGAAGGTATATCAACAAACATGACCTCCTGCCCTTGCTGCTGCACCTCCTCGAGCTGTTGTCAGTTCTCTCGGCCGAGGAAATCCAAGAGATGATCCGCGCTTAACATAAGCAGAGCACATATTCTTGAAAAATTTTCCGACGGTCGCCGGCGTCCGGCAGCTCATAGTGGTACACGGCCCATTCAGAGTACCCGAGTTCGCCCGGCTTGAAGGAAAGACTGATCTCGATCCCACCGTGATCTCTCCGAACCCGTCGGCCGCCGATTTGACTTCTTCCTCCTCTTTTACGTCTGCCATGCCCCTCCGTCGGCCGTTTCTTGAAGACCACCTGGAGTTGACTGGCCTTCTGGTGCGGCCACGATGAAGCAGTATTCTTCCTTGCCTTCCTTTTCCATTGACGTCGGCCGGGGAGACGACACTTTTTGGCACATCTGGCAGGCAACGTAGCCGCGAAGGTAGAAGACGATCAGATCTTGGGCGGAACTGGAGTCTTGGAGCATCCTCCGGCGTGACCCAGGACGCCGGCGACCGTCGGCAAAAGATTCAAGAACATGCTCTCTGCCGTGAGGACCCGGGTCGGGAAGAGTCAACAGAGAAAAAGAAAGCTCACGATCAGCAACGCTGCACATGATGGCGACACGACCGCTTCCTCCAGCTGCGACGACGTCCCCCTGCGCCCCGATGATGCCGCTTCCCAAGAAGATGAGTTCAGGATCGTTCGCCGGCGCGCTCTCCCACCGGAGAATGCTTCCCGATTCCAGTTCCGCCCCAACAACGAAAGACCTCATCGTGTTCTACTTTCGCCGCTACGTCGCCGGCCAGCCTCTGCGAAAAGGTGTCGTCTCCCCGGCCGACGTCTGCAAAAAGGAAGGCAAGGAAGAAGGCTCCTTCTTCGTAGCCGCACCAGTGGACCCGTCAACTCCAGGCGACCTTCAAGAATGGCCGGCAGAGGTTCCTGGCAGACGTTCAGGGGGGAAGGAAGAAGTCAAATCTGCGGCGGATGGGTTGGGAGAGAGAGAGATCATGGTGGACAAAGGATCCAGAATCTTGTCTACATTAGAACTAACCGAGCAGTATCAATAACGAGGGACGTAGGAAGCAAGAAATAGTTCATATATATATACTATACAGAGAGAGAGAGAGAGAGAGAGAGAGAGAGAGAGAGAGAGAGAGAGAGAGAGAGAGAGAGAGAGAGAGAGAGAGAGAGAGAGAGAGATATTAATTTAAGATCCGCTGTTGTTTGTATGATTTTTAATTTTATAAATTTTCCCTCATGTTTGATTGGTGTTTAGGGATTGCTAATTTGCTATTGCCAGTTTATTTTTTTTTATTTATTTTGTCTTTTTCGATTCGTGTTCATTTAATTTATTTGTCCTGTGATTACATTATTATTTTTTACATTTTAGTTGCTTATTTATTATTTTCTTATGCACAAATATCAGTTTATAGTTATATATTGCTTTCCTAAACTAGTATTTATCTATATTAAATTAAATTTCATTAATAGTATGGTTTACATATATTATCCATTTACTATTATAGCCTATGTCCAGGACTAGAAGTATGTTTCCTTATGTTAGATATTTTTCCCCCTCTTTTCTCAAGTAATCCTTGCTCCAGTGTACAGATTATTACTTTTATAATCAATAACATCTGCCTATGTTATATATTTGTACTTGGTATTCCTTTTGTGTTTTCAAATATTGTAGCTTATGATCATAGTTTCCTTCTTCTTCTTCTTCTTCTTCTTCTTCTTCTTCTTCTTCTTCTTCTTCTTCTTCTTCTTCTTCTTCTTCTTCTTCTTCTTCTTCTTCTTCTTCTTCTTCTTCTTCTTCTTCTTCTTCTTCTTCTTCTTCTTCTTCTTCTTCTTCTTCTTCTTCTTATTGTTATTATTATTATTATTTTGCATGCGCATATATTAAACAAAGAAGCTTAATGAAATGCGCGACGGAAACAAAGGCCGCTAAAATTCTTGAGACAAACAGCTCTAATGCAGTCACAATTGCACGAGCTCCTCCATTAGAATTAAAACTACGTCCTTGACAACAGGTCACCCACATCCTCCGGCGACCCAGGACCTAGCAGGCGGCGCGGCTGCCCATTGCGGCCGTCAGAAAAATATAGTGTAGCTTAATAAAGAAAACACAACCATGTTAATTCTCGAACATATTTGAAGTCCGAATCAGATGGCTAAATTTAAAATTTACAGACAACATATCAGAAAAATTTTTACATGGGTAACAGAAGAGAACAACGCATTCATCTGGTAGAAACATCGTCACGAGTCTTATTTGTAGGTGCACTTGTGTGTATGCTCTCAGAACTCTAGTTACAGGAGGATGCCGCTCGCAAGGACACCGGAGCAGACTGCAACTTA
This sequence comes from Pontederia crassipes, assembly GCA_030549335.1. NCBI lineage: Eukaryota > Viridiplantae > Streptophyta > Magnoliopsida > Commelinales > Pontederiaceae > Pontederia > Pontederia crassipes. Next base: position 76,692,396 of record CM060192.1, read on the forward strand.
AGCATCACAATTCACCGCAAACAAAAATAAGCAGAGAAAAATGTACATTTGTGGATCTGTCCTGTGTGTTGAGAAGTAGTAACAAGGTGTAGTCCTCTTCAGGCGCTGTAAATAAGAAAAACAGTTACGTTTAGCTATGGGGCTCCAGGTATATAAGATCACTGAACTGTTTAAACACAAATAAGCGAGCATCATTTGACCCATTGAAATGCATTTGAAAACATATGCCAGGTTAAACACAAATAAGGAACAGGTGCTAACTCAGTGAAACAGATATAGTATACTGGTTGCAAAAGTGATTGGGCCATATAAGATGTTTATTAGTTGTTGATATTATCTGAATTGATAATGTTTAATCATTATCAGTATAATAATAGTTACAGCTGTAGATGTTGGGTTGAGGAAATAGAAAATGAATACATACATTCACAGAAGTTCATGCAAATGACCAATAAACACAAAAATATTCACATTAAAATAAAAAATTATTACAACAACAACAAAGCCTTATCCCAGTAGGTGGGGTCGGCTATTCGTTGATCCATGTTCATAAGATTCGACATGATTTTATGCTGGCTGTCGGGGCCTAACACAACCCTCCTCCTTTATCCGGGCTTGGGACCGGCTATAAAATAAGAAATTATTAATGACAATAAATTACAAAGAAGATTAAAGCTTGCATAATCTTCAAGTGATTCAGATTTCAGATAGATACTTAAAGTTTAAGACTTTTAAGTGTGCAATTTGTTTGATACATTTTTATTTATTTGTTACATTGAAAGTGCTTCACAATAAGTTAAAAGCTAACCTCAGAATGCTACTATTCGTAGCTTTAACCTTGATAGAAGTTAAGTAGAATGTTATAACAGACATGCATAAGCACACGTGTTTCAAGAAGACTGCTGTCTGTTCTGGTCAGACGGCAAAAAATATCTCAAAATGCTGTAGGCTACTCCTTAAATTGTATGCCAAATTTATATATAAAAAAAAAGGTATGCCCAATAGGCCCACAGTGGCATTAGTGTCAAAATCCAAAAAGACGAGTCAAAAGATAGCATACTTGAGTTGACTTAATCACTTAAGGACTCCATTGGTCCTGAAAATAAAAGAAATGGTATGTCAACTATGAAGAATTTCTGAAATGTCCTCCCAGAAATTCAAGATTTCATAAACAATCAGGTTATCCACGAACCATAGGAGGTTAAAAGTGTAATTTGCATGGTTCTCCGTGGTACAGAGAACATAAAAAGATAATTATCATGAATGATTATGCCATTGAGTAGTTCAGCAAATTATGAAATTCATCCAAGGAAAAAAACAGAAATTTTAAAGGATTGTGGAGGCAAATGATATTTAGATGGCTTTCATATGTAAATTGAACACAAACAATCACATCTATGAAGAGCAAAAAATTTAATCTAGTCTTAGATTGAAAAGGAAAAGATAGTGAATCCTGACTCAAAAGAATATAAGGATTTTAAAATCACTGAATTGTTTAACTAATGTCATCAATGAGGCAAAATAGTGGACGACATAAGCAATGTAGTAATACTCAACTTTGTAGGAAAAAAGTCACTGGGAAAATATTGTTCAGTTAATCAACGTTTTGATGGCTCTCATGTCATAACTTTAGCCTCAATTTTTAACACGGAGCTATAAGATAGGCCTGCTCCCCAAAGTTCACATCCATGTATATCAACTATGTGAATGATATACATGTAAGAGTAAAGCGAAGGCCAGAAAGACACAGAGATGGGAGATTACAAATAGATCCTAAACTTCGAGATGTATGCAGTTGTGTATGCAGATTACAGATGCCAGATCCTCCTTTGTTGGAAGGATGCCATCCATTTTAACGGGTAATGTTTTGTGGATATCAAGAAGGTAGCCCTGCATCAGCACTGTAGAGTGCAAATTCTGAACCAAATATTTGATTTACGTATAGGAATGCAAACTTTATCCCTATGAAGTAAGTTCTGAGTAAGAATAAAGTAGTGCTTGAAAGACTTTGATGCTATATATATCTCTGTTTGAGATTTGCCCAACTGGTTCTTTGTGTTTTTTTTTTTTTTTGAAACGGGTTCCTCAGTGTTTTTGCTAAAACATAAAGTTGGTAGGCCTCTTCCTATGTTAACAAATAACGAACAATACAGCAAATTCCAGAAGCCTACTGGGGAGAAATCCTATATTTGCTAGACTCCTGGTTTGAACTTAGTTTTAGTATCTGATACCAGAGAAATTAAATTGTGAAACAACAAGAACCTAATGATTCATGATTGTTTGCCAACTGTCACCATAGACACGCACATAAAACCCCAATTGGCATCAATCGTAACCAGTTAATAATTGATTAAAGGAAGATGTGAAGACCAGGATTCTATGAGAAAGAACAGCGTGGATCAGTAAAAAAAACTATGGCATGCAACAGAAGGAACTCAATGCACAATAACAAGGTTGCGACAACTACGACAGATGCAGGCTTCGGCCACAGCCCCAAAAAAAAGCAAGAGAGGGCAAGGGAGGCGGACCTCGATGAGGAGATCAACCTACGGGCAGCGGCCCGACGTCGCCGGCGCGAAGCGCCCGGGCGATCTCGTCCGCGACGATTAGACACGAAGAGATCCACCCGTTGAGGACAATCCACACCACCTTCATCAGGTAGATGGCCAAGCTCCATGGCATAGCCATCTGCCTCCTGTGCAGAAAAAAGAACAGAACGATTTGGGCAAAAAGGTACAAGAATCTCAAGATTGAGATAACAACACACAGAACCTTCCAATTTACAGATCCATCCAAAAGCAAGAGATGATAAATGCAACAAATTGGAGCAAATAAAGCAAGTAAATATGAAATCACCCAAAAAGACGAGATTTTTATCCCACAGGAAATAAAAAGGACGTTTTTTTTTCCTTCTCAGCAAGGAGACCTGTTCCTACGAGTCGATGACAGAAAAGGAGTGTTAATATAACTTTTGCAATAGAATTTCGACATCAGCTATATAATGCATGTTTGGAATTTCGCGACAGAAAATTTAAGTCGGTTAAATTCAGAAAAAAAATACAGCTAAATTAATTGTTTTAATCTTATTAATTCATAATAACGGATTTATATAAGCATTCTGTTTAGATATGATAAAAGTTTCATTTTTGCTGATCCGTCGGAAGAAGGACATTTATCTAAATCAATTTCCAATCACAATTTTGCCCTCACTAAAATTTTATATTAATTTCTTAAAATTATAACACTTATCATAATAATATAAAATTAAATCACTTTTGGATCACAAACAGAACACACTGTACAATATTGGAGATAATATTTCAATTAGAATAAGATTCAATATATTATTAATAATATAAAAAAAGTAAACAAATATGAATACAAAGTTATTTTTTTAAGGATATGTTTGGTTCAAAATTTATTAATGAGAAGAAAAGGTAAAGAATAGAAATCAAAATTAGAAGAATAAAATGTAGGAGAACAAAGATTAATATCTACTTTTGTTTAGTTGAAAAAGAGAAGTGATGTTAAATGATAATTTTATTTAAATATTTTTATTTTTCATATTTATATTGATATGTTTAGTTTATATAACTAATAATGAAAAGAGGATAAGAATGGTGTGAGACAAAAAGTGACACATATATATGGATTATCATTGGATCATCATGTTCATAAATAAGTACTTTTAATTTTTTAACAAATAAGTGCATATATGTTGACCGTCAGATTACGATCCAACGACATCCCATACATATGGGTCACTTTTTTCCCCACACAATCCTTATTTCCTAATGAAAATACCCTCCTTTTCATCTTAAGGGAATGTTAAAAGAAAAATGAGATATTGAAAAGAAATATAAAAAAAAAGAGGAGATTTTTTTTCATTATCCTCCAAACTTAAATTCAAATAAATAGGAATTTTTTTCTTTCCATAGAATCTCCTTTTTTTCACTCCAAGTAAACAGCCCTAAGGATTATTATATTAATTATTGTAGCCTGACTTAAAGATAAACACATATTGATCGAGACCAATCTCGACACCCTAATGGCCTAATATTTCTCATAGTTCCGATTTGATCGAGATTGAGACAACAAGTATATTTTTTAAAATTTAAATTAAGATTGTTTAAATGAAAGATGAATGATAATTGGGACATATATTCAATCTCTAATTAAAGTCTGAACCCCATAACCTGATAGAGGTAACTATGGTATGGAGTTTAAAAGATAAAAACACTGAACCTTGATGTATTTACCAAATAGTAAAATGGCGGTCAAAATGTCATTCTCAAGCATAAATTTTAAGATTTTGACATGTCAAAGAATATATTATACTTTAAAGTGATATAAGGATTATATATATAATAAAAGGCATCACTGAACCATGGTTCACAAACTCTCACTTAAACTCTTACGAGTTTGCGAGCTTAGTCATAAAATTGAGTCAACTCGAAATAGAATCGAACTTGGTGGTAAACTCAAGTAGATTCTAATGGATTCGGGTAGACTCAAGTAAACTAGATACACTCGGATAAACTCAGTAGAGTATTCAGGTAGAATCGCCAGATGCAAAAGTTAGACATTTAATTAAAATTTGATGTCAAAATTAAAATAAAAATAGTATTAAACATTCATGATTTAACAACTAAAAATACTTTATGTTTTAATTTGTATGTCTAATGGACTACTTTGATAATTTGATATATAACTTTGAACTTTTTACATTTCAACATGTGTTGCTTCAACTTATATATTGTACTTGTAGAGTATAATGAATTGTTATGCAATTCAACATGAGTGAGTTGAAATATAATCAATAAACTCATTACATTTAAAACTAACATATAGAAATCATCTTTCACAAATATTTTTATAACATATAATATTAAATATATATAATATATATATAAAGTCATGTACATAAACTTTACGAATTTACGTCTCGAGTTTACAAGACGTAAAATAAGTCAACATAAACTCTCGAGTTTTAAAACAACATTTTTATCTTTATGAGATAATGAAATGACAACATACTAGAGCCACCATATTAGAAAACAGAATGCTTGATCAAAGTTATTTTCTAATTGGAGAATCTAGAAAACGTAGTGGTGCACTCGAATCTCAACGGTAAAATGCATGTGCCTGTTATTTTTAATCTTTACTTTCGTCCCTTTAATCCAAAAAAAAATGCTAACTAAACCAGTAGAACACCGTTTACTTTAATTAATGATGAAGGTAGTTGGGAAACTTTGATTCCCCCCCCCCCCCCCCCCCCCCCCCCCCAATTCTAATTTCACATAAAGTTGGCACATCATTTTCAAAGATTGTTGATGTCATTTAAAATCGAGCGGGGGAAAGAAAGTTGTGAAACCTAAAAGATCGGCCCACAAATTAACGGGGGATGCAGAAAAAAAAAGAAAGCCATAATTTTCTCTATAACATAAATAATATCGAACACTCCCTTTGTAATCTATCTCAACATATTTAGTTATTTCAGAGTAAATTTTGTTGTTGAAATGATAATTTTTTTTAAAAGGGTTGAAATGAATTAACAACCTAATCTAAGCCGAGGAATGTGAAGGCTCAAATATCTTTCGAGAGAGATTGATGGCCTCGGCTTAGGACTAGGCATCATTTTAAATGAAAAAAAAACTGTTTTATGGAATATCTAATTTATAATGTATTTATAATATATTTCATTAGATAGAATTTATTATATCATATAACTTTTAATTTGATGATGGTCACAGATCGCACGAGTAGTCGGGTACCACTTGACATCACCCGTGACTTGAAAATTAACAAAGCATAAGTTGATCATCGTGTATTTGTTCACAAATATTAAGTGATTAAAAATAGAATTTTATTAAAAATTGTGTTTGTGAAGAACAGGATTCAAATATTCCATATTTTAATTTTATTTTGAGGTACTATAATAATATTTATGTAGGGCAATGGGATATTCACATGGGGGATCATTTTCTATTGTATGTATAAATATTCATCTCTCTCTCTCTTACACATATAGTTGTATTAGGGTGCAATCATAATATGCAATCCTATACTTTTGGATCATCAAATTGATATTATTTTGATCTTGATATTATTTTGATCCAATGATTTAGATTGTTTATGTTTTGAACCATCTGATCAAAATTATGTCAGAAGGATTGCACCGTGCTATTACGATATATATATATATATATGATTCAAAGTAATGTATTATCATTAAATCAAAATAATACTTATCCAAAGACAAAGCTAAGTGATTGCTTGGTGCCATCACTCATATATATATATATATATATATATCCTGATCCAATTATAATACAAAGGTTGTTATAATTAAACCTGACCCAATACATATATGATCAAATGAAGAGAATATATATATATATATATATATATATATATATATATATATATATGTGTGTGTGTGTGTGTGTTTGAATTAGGTAAACGTTAATAGTCATGGACAGGAAAAGTAAACTCTAGTTATTAGTTTTGAACCTTTGTTCTTGTCTTAACAGTATGGCACCTGCAAGTAAATTCTCTATGGCCCCTCGCTATACTTCAAAAGGACAGGGAGTGCGACCAGAGTCCAGTCCAGTGAACTGGAGGAGATAGGGATCCGGGGGGCTGTCGGGGCCTACAACATTCTTTATTCCCGAACAAAGCCGTCGGCGGGCATTCACAGACCGTGCGATCCACTTTACGCGGCGGAGATCCATAATTGAGTGCTGTCGTATTAATGCATTATTATTGTCACAGGACTTTTTGCTTTCTCCATGTTCTCCGGTGGTGTGCAAATTGTTCAAATGATATTTCCAGCCCCAAACATAGTTGTCAGCCAAATGAGTGGCTGAGAGAGAGAGAGAGAGAGAGAGAGAGAGAGAGAGAGGAAGAAGAAAATTTTGGAATCGTTTGACAAAGAAAATTAAAGTTCCACCATGTTTTAAGTGAATAATCTAATTAACAGATTAGTTGATGAAAAATAAGATAATTGATATTATAAGAAAAAGTAGATGTGATGAATTAATTTTAATGAGTGATTGGATTAAAAATATGTATTATAAATATAAATTATAAAATTATTAAAAAAAATAAAATACATAATATATATTAAAAAATAATGCCAAAAATTTTATTAAAAATATATTATTCAAATATAAAAACCAATTTTTAATAAATTATATTTAATGAAATAATAAATAATATTATATTAATCATTTTCATATAATAAATAAATTAACTTTCTTTAAAAATATAAAAGAAAAAAGTTTGAAAAAAAAAGAAAAATGTCAACTAAAAAAAAGTGAAAAAAAAAAACGTAACTCGTGCTGATTTCACGAAAATGGTGAAACCTTCAATAATGGTGAAACCTTGGAATAGTTTCAGGAGTAACTAGTGCGACGAACCAAGCCGCGATGGAACCTGAAACCAGAGGTTGATTCCACCCCGGTTCAACTTGCCAAACACCTTGCGTCCAAGGTAGACAACAACATGATTAACTTCTGGGTGCGTGGGTGAAGGTAATCCACGGTCAAACACAAAAGATTAAGTTAAAAAAGTCATTCAAAAGAATGCTTACAACATTAGACAATCAAGGATTTATTTTAGTACATTCCAATATTTATGGTGTAATTTTAAAAAAAAAATATCTCGGTCATTTTACCTGCTCCCAGCAGATCGTTAACGCTCAGCGTTTCTTCCAATTTGATCAACTATCCACTGTTGCCAATGTTAATACATTCTCGCCTTCTTTTCACCACCAAATACGACTTGTAACATACAAGATTATTCTCATAATTCTGTTATACATCAGCATGCAAGTATGCAACATCAATTGGGTTTCGGTTTCCCCCAAAATTTGCACATCTGTTTTGACACACCAAAAAATTGTTGTAAACAATTTGAATTTACAATAAGCAACAAAGCATGGATGAACCCTACAAAATAGAAGATTAGATTGTTTATAATAGGACATAGGAAAAGATTCTACAGTCCTTTTGATTATAATATGGATCATTCAAAACTAGATGAAGAATTGAATCACATGTCAATGATATGAAAGTGTAAGAATCAACGTTAATTCTTCCAGTCACTAGTAATCTATGAAGAGAGGTATGAAATCACGCAGTTAACTTGCACTATCTGATGAAGCAAAGGCAAAGTTAAAATGTCCACGGAGTTACATTTAGGTGTCCTAATTGATCTTAACAAAAAGCAATCTAACTCAAGTTTCACTACCAGATAAAAAATTTCATGCATATGGCGCAGCGTCATAGAAGCAGTATAATTGGGATTCATGAATTAAAGAGAAGGATAGTAGTGGTTTGAAAATAATAAATTGCCAAAATTACTACAATATCTCATATTCTCGGGGAACTTTAATATCATGTGTCGTTGGTGCATTTCCAAAGACGACTAGCTATAAGAAGTAAATCAGATGGGACAGAAACATAACTTCAGAAGCTGACGATCAAATAATACCCTTCAAAACGTTTCCATTTTTTTTTCTTTTTAGAGGAAAAGTTTCCAATGATATCATTCAATGATCGTGTGCAACCAGATTCATTTAATGAAAGAAACAAGAAATGTTTGTTGTCCTGTTGAAGCACTTAGATGAAGATAACTAATTATTAATACATGAAATGTCCTTAAATTATTATTTTTTCATTGTCACAAAAACAACCAGTTGTTTCTTTATAAGAAAAAAAATCAATTCATTCGTCAAATCAGGAAAAAGTTACTCAATGAACTGAATGCTACACATTTTTTATGCTTACCATTATAACAGCTCTGCCTTTCTCCCTCGTCATTGCCTACATGGTCTTCCATCACCATCTCCAAGGCAATCGCTATCGCCAGATTTGTACGAATCTAGGGGGGGGGGGGGGGGGGGGGGGGGAGGGGATCCAAGAATGAAGTTTTCTGGAACCAGATCTGTCAATAAGTAGAGACAAATAAGGTTGGAAGCATGCTTAAGGCTGGCAGACTGCACTAGATCTTGATAATAGGATTCTATAGATGCCTAAAAGGCAAATACAGCAATGACCAAGATTGTGAAGATTGGCATTGAAAGAAGAAAGCAAAATCAGCAAAAAGCACTTTGGCAACAGAGTCAAGATGTCCTGAGTGTTTCATACCAGAAGAGGATATTGGAAGTAGAAAATAAAGGACAGGTAAAACCATCCAAGTTGGAAGAATCTTACAAGATTTTGCCTTGATTAAATTCCCTCGCAAGCAGCACAAATAGCTTCAAAGATAAGATTAGCAAGATTCACGTCATCGCAACTTATTACACTCTTACTTATGCTTGATTCAATCAGTGCTTGACTCGGTCTGATAACACGAACTGACCATACACCATTTGACAAATCTGCATTAGTCTCAAGTGATCCCATTATCCCCCTTTCCTGCAAAGCCAATAGTAGGCGGCCAATGTCTATAGATCCCCAATGAAGTATCTGCTTGGTTGACAGGCTTCCTAGATTTCTTTTTGCAGCCACCAAGAAGTACTTCCCATCGCTCAAAAGCAACTTACCGGTTAGTCTTGCAATGGCCAGATTTCCCTCGTTTAGTTTTTTAGGCTTCAACTGATATGCAAGGCCTTTTTCCAAGAGAATTTCAAAACCTTTGAAGCTAGGTACCCGTAACTGTACATCAGTGGAATAGTACAAGAGTATGTTGTCATGCTTGACAGAGTACAGAGACCTCAACCATTCAGGAAACTACAAACAAACCACAAAATGGAAACATAATAGTTATGAGTTACTTAAACATCTGAAAAGAAATTCCAGAATCGGAATACACTACCAAAATAAGCTTTGGTTTCAACATTTCAAGCAGCGGTTGAACCTTCTTGACTCTGCAAACAAGAAAAGAGAATGGAAATTCAAATAATTAACATGCATAGCTTCACAAACATATGAAAATAATATGTTCTGCTAAAAGACAAGGAAACATGTCACATTATTCAGATGGCAGATGTTTGAATACTGAAGTTAGAGAACTTAGACAGTCTATGCCAGAGAGAAGATGAGTTCTACATTTATATTACAAGTATTCAAGTCCATATTATTACCAACAAAAGATCAACCTCCATAGTTTATACATTGCTGGATGACAACCACAACTCTGGTGGTCATCCTTTTTCTTCTCAAAAAAAAAAACAAAAGATCAACCTATGATGGTTATGGAAATTAGAAACACGCTCCATAAGTCATGCTGCCATGCACATATCAATGTTGTGCTTTGATAATTCCAGATATGTAGCGCCGTCGTTGCTAATGCAAGATTTTAAGAGATATGGATTAAAATCACTCTAAACAAGGAATGTAAAAGCATCGTACTCACATGATCCCGGAAAGAAATGAACATTGAAGGACCTTCATAGCCACTGGTCTGAAAGGCAACAAAGCTACCTCTGCATCAATTTCTTTCTGTGAGCATATATGCGCACCAAAATGAGCATTATACTAGCATAAAAAGTACGAAAATCATAATGACCAATTGTAACATGATAAATTTGGATTTTTTTTTTTTTTGAGAAGGAAAAGGATGACCACCAGGTTATGTGTTTGATAACTTTTTTTTTTATAGACAAGAGTTTTAATAAGTCAACAATCTGTTCTAAAACTGTCATCGTTGTTTTTTCGAGAGAAAGAAGGATGTCTATCCAGTTTTTGTAGACATCCACATTGTATTAAGACTTGTAATCAAAGTTTCCAAGTTGGGTGAAAGACAAAAGATGCAGAGATCAACCATCCAAAAACAAAATGCCCAAAAATGGTTCACCCAAAGCCCCATTCCTGAACGAGGAATGCGACATGGTGTACAATATTCTCTACATGGTATGGCTTGGCATTGAAAACTGTATAATTCCTTTGGAGCCAAATGGTCTAGGCCACAGTCATGAACTTCTTCAGTGGCCCCTCCAGCTTTCTGTCTCGCCTGTTATAAGCTCTCAGTGAACGCCAAAAGGCTGTGGTGAGTCCATGACACATCTAAGCTGGGATCGCACACAGTAAACATGGTTGGGGATCCTCCCACACCAAATGATGCTAAAGCTTTCATCTTGTAGATGTTGAAATCATCATTTATACGTATGCTTTAAAACTCGCACCGACATGTGGGTTGATATGTTTTTTATTCTAGTCAAATACATGGACAATATGAAGAGAATGATTTAAAACTTTGAATTTTGGTGGAGTTGATCTTGTGTTCTGGGCATATTCTAATATCATGCTGAATTATTTAAAATTTCAATGAGCTAATATTTCCTAAATGTTGATATTGTAGCACTACAATCATCTTATATATCTATGCTTTAGAAATCTCGGTGACGTAGGTTTTAACAAGTTTTGGGGCTAGCCAATTGCGAAAAAAGATAAAGAGTGATTTTAAATTTTGAACATCGTAGACTTCAAAATCTTGAGTTCTTGACCTGTTCTAATACAAATTACTAAGTTCAATAAGCTCTCCTTCCCTAAAGGTTAAGTTTGCAGAACAAAATATTTTATTATATTTTAACATACAACCCTATGTTACATGCATACCTCAATGATGAACAAACATTTTGGATCACCATGCCAACGATGAAGCAAGTGAACAACAGGTCCGAGTCGGAGACTCCAATGAGGACAAAAGATTATGCATGGTTCTTGCCACATCATACTGCCAAGAAATAGAATTTTAAATTAGCAAAAGAGCACGGACAAAAAAATTTGTACACTATTTTTTGAGGGCTAAATTAAACACTATCTTTTGAGAAGGAAATCGAGCACAAGAGTCGTAACTATAACTTTAAACTAAGAAATAAAAAAAAAGAATCTTCCTCCAAACATCTGGGCCTCGGCACAACAACCACCTACAACAAGATCTTAAAGATTCGTACAAGAGCTCGGACAGGAATCTCCATCTCAAGACAAGAACAGAGCTTTTCTTGCTTGGTCGGGATCTCAATCTCAACAAGATCTTAAACATTAAGTGACCCCCATTCGCAATGGCCCCTCAAATGTAACATTGGTAATTTTCTAGGCTGAAACAATACATTATCAAGGGGACAGATGCTACATAGAAAATATTGTACAGAAAATAAAATTCTTGTCAAGAAAGTGGGGGAAGCTTTGTGGTTTTTGGCTCCCATCTCACCGCTTCTGTTTTTCAGGGTGCATATACATCCTTTTGACATGTGTGAGTGTTTGTGTATGAGGTGAATCAACTGCGAGCAAGGGTAGCCTTACACCATGGTTATCATGTTTTTGCATTCATAATGTTTAGTCATGGTCACGTGTATCATATCCTTATTATCACCTGATTGTACCTAACTTTGATCGAACCTAAATAGGCGTGAAATGAAAACACATATCTATTTTCAATTGTGGTATCAAACTATGTGGACAATCCATCAATAAACCAGAAAACTTTCTAGAATAACAAGCTAATAAAAAGTCAAACAATAATGATGGAATATAAAATTCAATGGAACCTCTGGACAACTACCATCTTGATAGACATCCTCTCTCATTTAAAAAAGATGGAATATTAAGTTGAACAATGTCGTAAATGCATAAGAACCAATCATATGCCACATCTGTTGACAGAAGGATAATCCAACCGCATAGAAGAGCCGAGTATAAAATTCAAGAACCCTAGAATATAGAAATTCCAAAAACAATATACAGAAGTGTTTTTCAGAAGACAAGTGATGTTTCCAATCATACAAGCTTAACCCCTGGAAAAAAATATCTCAAATTTATTTGTTATGTATTTTTGGCCTGGATGGAGAAGTTGCTTGCCTGGAAGCTCTAGTTATTACATTTATCATACAACTTAGTGGCAACATAAGGTACTGGAAACGATGTAGCAACAATAGCAAATGATGATATCTCTGGAAGATTGCATAGAGTGATCTAATTAGTTACCCAATAATCTACACAAATCTGTTGATCTAAGTCATGGAGAGTTGAGCATAAATGCTATGTCAGATGAGAAGAGTTCTTACAGTAACTCAGATGAATGAATTGATGGGAAGACGAATAGTTTCTTTGATTTCATAAGCTCCACATGCCCAAACAATGCCTCTCCCAAGAACATCTGCATGGAGAATGAAAAAGATTATTCCTCATAGTACAGAGAACTAGTTGCAAAACTGTACACATAAGTTGAACTAAAAAAACAATAACCTTCTCTTGGCGGTGTTTTGAAAGCCATTCTGGCATGGTACTTGTAAATGCCAGCAGTTCTTCTGCCACAGAAGAAATCATAATGATGGGGATCTATAAAACATGCATTTTTTTTGTTAGGTTCAGTAAAGACAACTTAGTAAAAAAAAGAAATAGAATATTCTAGGGAGCCATGTTTAATATATGTCCTCAAAGCTAATAAAGCATTGAAAAAAAAGTGATGAAAAAGATAAAAACTTGTTGGCAGAAATTCCGTCAGAAGAAATTATATAGAAGCAGCGGGAAAGGCAGAAAGCCTGCTTCTTTTTCCTTTGAGAGCAAACTGTTAATAAAAATCCTGAACAACATTTAGAAGATTGTGTTCAGAATGCAACAACAGATTTAATGAACTATTTTAGATAAATACTTCGATACCTCCACACTCTGAAACAATGGACATCCTACACATAAACAATTAACTTAGGACCAATGTTGTCAAACTCGTAAATCGGACTTGACACGAAAAGCTGAGGTATACACATAAAATGTGAGATCGTAACACGGATCGGACGATTCTACCAATTTTTTATTTTAAAATATTTATATGATTTATTTTCTACGAGATTAAAAACATTAAAAAGTTCAATATATTACATTTCTAAGAACTAAATAAGGTAGAAATAATTAGCCTAAAATGATTGCATATATCACTCATAAACCATAAACATAATTTTTAGTACAAATATTAAAATCTACGCTAATGATACAACAAGAAATAAGCTTATTTAAAAAAACAAACATAATAGATGTAGCCAAAAAAAAAACTCCCCTGCACACGAGCAGGGGCATTTTCAAGATGGATTCAGCACGTGCATATGCAAAGAAGCTTCGAGGCCGATAGATGAGGGAGGATAAAAAGCGTAGGCGAACTAGCAACAATGACAACAGAAGCAACTACAGAAGCAGCAATGGTAGCAGCGAGCTCTTGCAGTAGCATGGCTAATGAAAGCATAGGCAAACTACAGAACCAACAATGACAACAGTGGCGAACAACGGCAGCGGCGGCGACCAGCCGCGACAGGTAGAAACAGCTGCGGCGAACAGCAGCAACAGAGAGCAACGGAGGCGAACAACGAGCAGACGAGCAGCGGCGCCGGCGAGCAGCAGCGACAGCGAGCAACGGAGGCAAACAACACGCAGGCGAGCAGCGGCGCCAGCGAGCAGCAGCGACAGCAAGCAATGGCGTCAGCGTGATAAAGGGCGTCGCGGCACAGAACTCAGGGAAAGGGAATAGTATCGTGGAGCAGCCAATGAAAGGATCAGTTCGTGTTTGGATTTGGGGCATGAGTAAGTGATTAGGGCATCGTGACGAACTCAGGTAAAGAAAAAAAATTTCTTGATGGACTCGACGGGATGCCATTCCCACCGATTTTACGAGCCCGCACGCGATACTTGCTGGACTCGACGGGACGCCATTCCCACCGATTTTACGAGCCCGCACGCGATTCTATCGCGTGCTGGCTCAAAGTGAGTTTCATCGCAAGTTGACTCATTTTCCTGGGGTGAGATCGTAAAATCGTCCGATTCTACGAGTCAACTCGCGATTTTGACAACATTGCTTAGGACAAATGAACCCCTGAATTTACGAACTGCATCTCTGGAGTTCCTTTACCTTTTTGCATCTTTGGTTCTCAAATTTTAGTTATTTTCATGCACAGTCCCCTGTAATCGATTATAGCTGATAATGAGTCATCAGTCATATTTCATCCACCTCATTAAAATAATCTCACATCAACTAAAAATAAAATAATAAAAAATACCATATACGTACATACACATTATACTATGATAAAAAACAGAGGCAGCACACCTCTCTTTCTCTCCATAGGGACCGCCACCTTTAGTAGAGGGGTAACATCTCTTTCATGCAGATATCTAGCTGGAATAGTACTAAATCAATTCCACTCAAAAATAGTATTAAATCAATCACTATCAAACTACTACAAACATGTTTTTTTTTTCTTTTGCTTGTCTCTTCTAATCATCACAAATTGTCTTACATAACTTGTTTACCATCTTTAAATACATTTTTGCTAATTCACTCTAGTTAAAGGATTCTTACTTTATTGGCATTAAACATTAACAACCTTTTCCTCTCACAAGCAAAATTAAGAACATATCTTCGGGAGTCCGGACACAGGAGCTTAGTGTCTTCATGTGTCTAATATGATACTAACACCAACAATCTTCGGAGGTGAAGCTCAATATTTGGAAACTATAAATTTATAATGCGACTACATCCTAAAGAATAAGATGCATCATAAAGAAATCACATTTTCTAGCGTTGAGAAACAGTCATAGCTGAGTACCTTGACATCTGAGAGTGCTAGTGTTTCAGATATTTGCTCCATCAGCAGTAGTGCTGTTCCAAGACGACCAATAGGAATCAACACAGAACCTCCTACCTTTAGAGATTCCATGGCACAAGAGCATATGAATTCAATCCTATCATTCTCGTCTAAATAATCATCGGTGCCATGTAACTCCCCACGTGTTGCAAAGTCATCACCATAACTAAAGTAAAATGATTGACAAGAAATTTGGATTTATACATTCAAATGAAAAGGGACTAACAAAAAGAAACCATCACAGGACAAGAAATACCTGGTATCTGAAACTTCAGAAAGCAACTTCTCATTATTCTCTATTATACTATGAGCCTCTGCACCACAGGCTTCATTTGAAGTACTAAGTGATGATAGGTCTGAGAACAAGATTACATCATTCCCCTTCAAAGAAGAATAATTGAAACCCATTGCACATGATGAATTGAACACGGAGCTTGACAGGTATGTAATACTTCTTCTCGGGCCATGCATTATCCAATTGCAACTCCCTATTTCCAGACCCGAGCTGTATGGTTTCAAGATTAGAGTTCCATTAAAGCAAGCTTCTTCACCATACTTCAAAGGCTGAATCTTCTGAAAACATTCCTCTACATCTCCTGCACTACAAGTGGTGAAAAATATAGTTCATGCAACCCAACTTCCAGATGCTCAATACTATCAGTAAGAAAGCATACATGCACAGATGTTCTTTTCTTATTAAAACTACATCAATTTATTCGATGTGATATGACAGCGCCTTAACATAACTTAAATTAAACAAGAATGAAATTGAGTTTGAAGTTATGCATACATGACCTATAGTAATTTTTCATCATTTACTACAATAAATCTTAAAGTTGAATGCAGACAACTGGGATAACCACCACCTTGCTGGTTGTCCTTTCCCGTTTCAAAAAACTGTATACTTGTTTGCTTCCGGGCAAAATTATCAAAAGTTTTGCTGTAATTGAATTATTTTTTCGCACAAAAATGAACAGGATTTGCCAAAATATCTTAACAGAAAAAATGAAAAAGATGCATATTTAAACTTGACAAAGATGTTCACATCTGAATATGAAATATTTTCAACCATATGGAGTATTCCAAACCAAATAGGTATTCGCATTTGAATCAGACATGTTTGTTTATAAAAAAAATTACTTGTATTATGACATATGCTACATAATACATCTAAGGGTCCCTACTCCCTAACCTTGCTCATAAATGAACCATTAATTTCTATCACATGGATATCCATGTGCTGCAGAGAATGGGAAAAATTTAGCAATAAGCTACATCTCATGTACACCATGCTTTGTCAGAAGTTGAAATTTTCAGTGAGACCAGGTAATGTCGCAACATGAAAATATACTCTATGCAATATATAAATATATTCTACATGAATGAACAGAAAGAAAAAATCCATCATATGACGAACTAGATAAGCAAACCTCCAAAGGCAACAACAACAACAAAGCCTTATCCCACTAGGTGGGGTCGGCTACATGGATCATACGACGCCATTCCGCTCTATTAGTAACCAAACCTCCAAAGGCATAGCGAGCAAATCCGCCTAACCTTATAAACTAGATATCAGCACTTGACAAGAAGTATCTAGGTATTTCAAATTATCAATGCATGACAGGAAAACAGTACCATAAAGACGGAGACAGACCTATACGAAGGCATCCAACCCCCCAAATCCTCTCCGTCCTTCCCCATCACAATCCGCTTCAGTGCCGACGGCAACTTTTTGAGCTCATCCCATTTCATCCAATGTGGAAGCTCTGGCCTCTTGTCAGGACCGTAGAACTGCATGAACTCTGCGTGCATTGACACGAGGTCCTTCATCCACAGCCTCCCTATCTTCGCTGTCGCCTCAGTTGCGAAAATCTAGCAAATACAAGAACAGCAATCCAAGTACCAGTGACAGAACTAACTCAAACACGAATGCAAAGTAAGATTACAACTTCTCAACGATGAACCCGAACATCTACCTTGCCCCTAAACTTAGCATTGCGGGTAATAAACGGCAGCCCGAGCATGCCTGCAGGGGTAGAGACCAAGACGGCGTCAATTAGGGAAAAGTCCCACAGGTGGAGGCTTGGCACCGTCTTGTACCATGGCTGCGCTCTGATGAGATCGCAGGAGGACGACTCCCCAACGGCGGCGGCTGCAGGATTCGGAGCAAAGACGCTGAGGGCGGAGAGGTCGACAGGACACTCGAGTAGGAGGCGGTGGCCGCAGAGCTGCAGCATGTGGCACGGCGGGTCGTAGTACCCTCCTCGCCCTTCGCTCAAACACGTCTACACAACAACAAAGCATCCGAGCGCAAATTAGGGGTTCGAAATAGTAAAGAGAAACCTGAGTCGGCGTCGACAACCAAAATCTTACGAGCTTCATATCTAGGTCTTCTTCTAAGGCGGCGGACGTCCGGCGAAGGCGCTCGTCGCCGGCCGGACGGATTGGATTATAAAGGCGGTAGTTCCCGTGGAAGTGGACAATAATAAATAAAATAAAAAGGGGTTACGAAGGATTCGAACGCGGGCCCACCGGGCCCAAAAGGGACCTGGGCCATATCGGATGGTTGGTATGTCACAGCAAACACGCACCGGGTGCCTTTAAATAACGCCACCCTTCTCTTCGTCTTCCTCCTCCTCCTCCAAACCCCTCTTTGTCTCTGCGCTCGGCAGAAGGAACAAAGACATTGCAGGCATGGAGGTGGCGGAGCAGCTATTACTGCAGCATCGCTTGCAGATGGTGGAAGAGCAGCAACTCCAGCAGAGGCGAACGCAGAGGCAGACGCAGCAGCGTCGCGTTGCCGTCCCTGTACCCCACCGCCCCATCCCCGACCACCCTCCTTACGCCGAGGTAAGTTTTCGCGCCGACGTACCCTCTTGTGCTCGTTTCTCGCTGGAACTGCGGTAAGGGAGGTGTTTTTTTTTTCTGGTGCAGATGGTGGGGGTGGCGCTGCGTGCGTTGGCGGAGCCCGGCGGCTCGTCGGAGCGTTCCATCTCCGACTACATCATCTCATCATTCTCCGGCCTCCCTCCAGCCCACGACAAGTTCCTCCCGTACTACCTTGGTAATCTCGTGTCCTCCGGCTACTTGTGCATGCCCTCTCCCGAACGGTACCTACTCTCCGAGGACCCTGACCCTGAGACCGTCCCACAACGCCGACGCCGCCGTCCCGCGATCGAGGTTCCAACGCCTGGAGACGCCCGCGGGGCTCCTCCCGCCCCTCGCCGCCGAGGCCGCCCGCCGAAGAATAGGGCTGCCTCCGCTGTACCGGAGGAACGGCCGCCGTCACCTGCGCGCCGTCCCAGGGGCCGGCCGAGGAAGCGCCCACTGCCGTTGCCGCCCCCGCCTCGTGATGACGTCGTTCGGCCTCGGACGAAACCCTCCAACAGCAGCGCTGTCGGTGCTGCGCCGATGGACCTCTACTGCGAAGTCGGCTCAAATAATGTTGAGGAGGAGGATTCTGGGCTGTCACAAAACCAGGCATCGGAGGACGCATCGTGTGTGTCTAACGGGTTGTCCCTAGCGCCCATGTCCCTGAACTACGAAGCCGATGAGGAGCCTCTATTCCTTGATCCGATACAGTGCATGCCGGAGGAGGAGTTGGTGTGGGGACTGCCGATGCAGCCAGAGCCCGAAGCCGTGTTGTGGCTGCCTTCTCCCGCCGCAGCCACCCCAAAGCCTGAGCAACCAGCCGTGACAAGGGTTGAACTTTTCGGTGGCAAAGCAGCAGAGCTGCGTCTGCCATCAAATTCTGCAATGGCATCGGCTGTTCCGAAAGAGGTGGACTCTGGCGAAGCGTCAATGGTGATCGATGTGGAGCATCTTAAGAAAGATGAACAGGTAGTAGTGCTCCATCAAGGCCAGGCGCAAGTATCAGTCGCCATGGAGGACCAACTGGAAGAAGTTAGCAAGCTGCGAGATGTCTCCGGCTAAGAGCACGTGGGGAGTGCAGAAAGCAAGAAGAAGGATGGGGGGAGTAGTCCTTCATTGTCATATTTTGTCTAGCCGTTGCTTAGTATATTATATAAAATCAGCTATATTTTGTTGGTAGATTTGATTCAAACTTTTGGCAGTGATGGTTCTCTGCTTCTGAAAGATGATGTAAATTCAGCTGGTCCTGCAAGGAAAATCTACTGTGTTTCAGCAGACATTGCGTCTGTGTTAATAGAACTTGATCTCTGTGAACATGGATCTGTTTTAAATGTGGATTCTTACCATGTGACAGTTTCAGAATGCTTGTTCTAAGGTACTACCAAAAAAAATAATGCTTGTGCCAAGGAGCTGGCAAGTTTGCATTCTAGGAACAGACATGGAGATTTTGGAATGCAAGGAGTCTTTCGCGTTTGGTTGAAAAATTATGTGATTAGATAAAAACTGGAAGGAATCCTTCAAAACTTAACAGTTTCAGAATCTTCGTTGGATCATCCATCTCAGTCGCGTGTGGATGATCCGAGATGAAATCGATCAGTAAAGGCAAATCTTGTGCGGACGTAATTCTGCGTTTGGCATTTCACATTTTCTTTTTCAAGGTTGACTTGATATCTAGAATATTAACTTAATGATTGAAGTTTATCTTTTCTGGAATAAAATAAAATAGTGGTAATGTTTGGGAATCATTTGGTAAAAAGGTGGAAAGGAAAAGAAAGAAAAAAAAATGAATGAACAATTATCCTCTTCAATATATTTTTTTCTTATATTATTCAGAAGAGCAGATAAATAACTTGACAAAATATCCTCTTTCTCCTCTCTCCTCCATTTTCGAATTGGAAAAATGGACATCTAACTAACTTATCCAAACAAGAGAAAAAAATTTAATTTTCCTTTCCTCTCTTCTATTCTTCTTTCCTTTCAGCCCAAATAAGACTATTAATCTCATTCGATGTTAGGACAAAGGAATGTAATCATATTATCTTTTAAATTTTTTTGAGTTTTGTATTAACAAATAATTTTGGCTCCTCTTGTCTTTGTTTCTTCGTTCATCCGCAGTAGTGATAATATTTTTTGAATGAATGTGTACTTTATAAACATATTTATTGTATGTTTAAGATATAGGATCAAAATAGGAAATTTATTTAGGTGTAACGTTCCCTACTATTATCTTTTCTTCCCTTCTTTATCTTCATGTCAACCCCACCATACAGATAAATTAATTTTTATTTAAGTGATCGAGATACCAACACTATTAGTTAAAATAAATCTAACATACTTATATAATTTTTATCTTTCTTTTTTGCTTGGTAATTGGTAATTTTTATCTTTCTTTTTTACTTTAAAGAAAGATACATGGTTGGGCCATACCTAATCCTCCCACATTTTTCCCTCATTTTTTGTACCATAGAGAGATCAAATATAGTCATCCTTCATAAGTATTCAAACACTCTAGTATAAATATATATTTTCTAACTTTTGTGGGCATGGAGGCAACCCGAACGACCGTTTGGCATCAATATTTTTGTTCATGGGACAAAAAAAATTGACCTCACTATGTTCTTGCAGTAGGAGCAAAACAATGACTCGTGTGTTTTTGGGTGGAGCTGGAACACATTTGCTCCTACTTTTCTCTTGTTCTAGCATTTAATGAAGTAGTGCAAAATAAAGTCGTTTGGTAACAAAATTGGGATTAAGAGGTTGTTCCTCATATTGTTCAGATGCCAAACAGCCCCAAAGTGTCACTTGGGGTGGGTCAAGATAATGTAGTTACATATGGCATGTGGACCAAGCGTGCACCTTATATTAATGATGGACAAAACACTCTTGTCCGAAAATGGCCAAGGACTGTTATATAATATGAATTAAGATTATAATAATATGAGTAAAAAAACTCATCCCTTATCTCATGAATGTTATTTATTAGAGAGAAAATCGTATTCGCAATCCCTCTAATAATATCATCATCAATGTTTTTGTTCCTGGGACAAAAAAAAATTGACCTCACTGTGTTCTTGCAGTAGGAGCAAAACAATGACTCGTCCGTTCTTGGGTGGAGCTAGAACACATTTGCTCATACTTTTCTCTTGTTCTAGCATTTAATGAAGTGGGGTCCACTGATGCAAAATAAAGCCATTTGGTAACAAAATTGGCATTAAGAGGTTGTTCCTCATGTTGTTCAGATGCCAAACGGCCCCAAAGTGTCACTTGGGGTGGGTCAAAATAATGTAGTTACATATGGCATGTGGACCAAGCGTGCACCTTATATTAATGATGGACAAATCACTCTTGTCCGAAAATGGCCAAGGACTTTTATATAATATGAATTAAGATTATAGTAATATGAGTAAAAAAACTCATCCCTTATCTCATGAATGTTATTTATTAGAAAGAAAATCGTATTCGCAATCCCTCTAATAATATCATCATCAATACTCCAAGAAAATATTTGCACAAAACTTGCACCACAACTCTTATGGATGAAGATGACGAGAGTTAAAGAGACTTAAGAAAGAAGATGCCCTTCTCTTTTGGATAAATCATTATTGTATAAAAAAATATGAATAAATTGTAACTTCGCGTCCCTCGTTTTATTCTCATTCATGATGGAGTGTAGTGGATTATTACGAGATAATTATGACCCTCCACTAAACTTATTATATAATGATAATTTGAACATCGCGATCAAGTTTTCATTAAATAATCTTTCAATCAAAATTATTGGATTAAGTTTACTCATTATCAATGGGGGCTACATTGTCATGTTCACTACAAAATCCAGATGACATAATAATTTTAATGGATCACACACTAAAAGAAAAACTTAATGGCTATAGTGATTGTATACATGAGTATGTGCAGTCACAGAAATCGTAAAGCCACGAAGACTACATATATAAGATGACTAGTTGCCCTTCAACTATATGATCAGAATGATAACCAATACGCGCAAGATGAATTAAAAGCACAATCATTAAATAATCGAGCATAGAATTAGCACAAAAAAAATTAAAAAATAAAACTCATGACATATTGGCACTCATAGGCATACATAGGTTATTATGAGATAAATTGACCCCATAAAATTTTGAGTCAATACACATAATATATAGTCAATAAAATAATTTAATGTTACCAAGCCAACTAATAAAAGTTCTTAAAGTTTTTATAAAAATATTTTAATGTTACCAATCCAACTAATAAAAGCTCTTGAAGTTCTTATAAATCACTTTTCATAAGTACTACTTTAGTTAGATATCTCAAAAATTGATGCATCTTTTTTACAAATATTAAATAAATTTTTATAATTGCAATATATTCGTTACTTTAATATTTCAAAACTTATATTCTTTTATTTATCTTTCAATTCATGGCCCACTATTACCCTTCTTTAAAATTTGAACGTGCTTCATCTTTCAAGAATTGTCATCTCATTTTTATGAAAGCTAAGTGAATCAATGGAGCTTAAAATATAACATTTTGAAATCAATCATCGGCACATGGCGAAGCCTCCTCTCGTGGACATACCTTATTTCTAGACTAAATATGGCAGGATGATGACATATCAGTTGAAGATTTCAAATAATATACATTTTTTACATAAGTGTGAAAGCTCAATAACCGAAAGGCATAAATGATAATGCAATCTTAAGTATATTTTAAGCACGTAGCATCTTAAGATTGAAGATTTTTGTTACATCTCAAAGTTCTAAAATAAATACATAACATAAAGATCTAGCGGTGTGCAATAAAAATTTGATTCACATAATTATGCATATTGCAACCAACATAATGGGATTATTAAGTACAATATGCATAGGTATAGAAAATGCAATTCTCTCATAAGAAAAATAAGTTTATGTGCCACTACAATATCAATGAGTTATGAAAAGTATTTATTTGATCATAAGCATTTACATGTATTAATACAAATCAACATAATTATGTGAGGGAAGATTAGTGAGTAAGATCATAATCATCCCTTTAGATATTAGTCTACATGAAACTAATCAGATGATAATCTTAAAGTCAATATTCGACAGTGATCAATGTCACGTATTTGTTTAAACTTAATCATCATATTAGGTGTTCTCCTTTCGATAAGAAAGCCCATTTTTCCATTAATATTATTTTTTCAACATTAGCATTGTCCTTTTATCTTTGTTCACCTTTTCTTCCATGGAATAGCTATTAACTTTTGTATAACATGTCATGTAAAATGATACGACTGTATGTTATAAGTTCAGTGGGGGAGTGGTGCCATGATAAATGTTCTCACATACAGAATGATGATTATATCATTTACTATTTGATGAAATACTTTTTATTATTTAACACAGAACATTCTCCACAATAAGAATAGTAGTTCTCAATATTTTTCCTTCATTGGACTGTATAGTTTCATTTTTTTCTTTCAATTATGCTATATATTTTTTTAAGTATCATAATCTACTTTTTCTATACATACATATAAATAATGACAATTCACGTCTTTCACCTTTTATATTTTAAACATACTTCAATCATTGAGGTTGCATACACCATCAACCAATCAAGTCATATAAAAATAAGGGAAGCTATAATAAGCAATATCAATAACTAAAGAGGGTATAAGTTTATAAGAGATTAATCAATTTAAAAAGAATATAATATCAAAAGAATATTTCTATGAAATATTTTTCAACATCAGGAGGTCAAAGAGCAAGTGTTGGAACCTCTAGGAAATAATTCAAAATGGCTAAATTCATCCGATTATTCAAACTAATGGGACTCGAATGTCCGATCTTATTGAACAAATGTTTTGTCATTAGTTATTCCAAACAATAGCTATGAATATCTAAACTTAGTCAATGTTAGTAATATCATAAGCTTATCGAAGCTTTAATCATGTTGATACTCACAATAATAATAAATTCATAATTTAGATCTCATTGTTCACATTTTTTAAACTATTGGTTCATTTATTTGTGTTTTGACTAACCTTGGTCATTTCCTCCTCTTCTACTAATGTTTCTTTGGTCTTCAACATGTCTAGCATCATTTCATTGAACATCTACTAGTGCCAGAACCAAGGATACTAAGGCCACCTAAGAAAATAAAGGGGGCATGAAATAAGGAAGAAATGAAAACAAAATTAGAGTTGAAAAAATGACCTCCAATCTAAGGGTCAAAACAATGTTCCTCCATATAGGATTGAAGGACAAAAGAAAATCTCAAATTTGATATGACGATCGAACTATTGGTCGTCCATTATCTAATACCACTTGATATTATTTCTCTCTTTTTTTAGAAAAAAATGATACATGCAATCACAGAGTTATAAATATTTTAAGTGACTTCACAATCAAATAGACTAATGCATTATTCAGTCTGTCTCCTTTCTATTCTAATTCTAAAATTTTTAATAATATAAAATATTAAATAAAAATTTATTTCATTCTTTTAAATATTTGTGTTAAAATATTAAAAAACAACAATTTGTGGTATTTACAA
The DNA here is from genome assembly GCA_030549335.1 of Pontederia crassipes. NCBI lineage: Eukaryota > Viridiplantae > Streptophyta > Magnoliopsida > Commelinales > Pontederiaceae > Pontederia > Pontederia crassipes. Next base: position 76,717,396 of record CM060192.1, read on the forward strand.
TGAACCTGTTCAGTTAAGAATTATGTGATGATATAATTTCTCTTGCAATAAAGATAACTGAAAAGTAGTTTTTCATAGTCAATTTAATTAATTTATTTGAAATATATTTTTAATAATTAACATTCATGAATTACATATAGTATGAAAAAATAGGCATAAATGTTTAATTATATTAACAATTAATATTCCGTAATTATTTAATAAATCCCTATTTAAAAATAGTATTAAAGAATTCATATAGCTCCACCTTTAGTTATATGTGTGTATTAATAATTGTTTAAGCTCATTTTTTTGGTTGAATTGTTTAAGCTGGTTATGAAATTATGATAAGTTTGTTTAGAAAATATTTTCTTCTCATTTGCTTACAATCTGTTTGCATAATTTTTTTTTCAAATAACTTAAATTTTCATAATACTAATTCTTATTAGCTTATCAACTCTACTTACAAGCTAAACCAAAAAACCCTATAGATTTAAGGTGATAGTCGAGTAAATCGACCAAACAATGATATCCAAATTAACAATTTTGAGGTTTTTTCTAGAATAGTAAAATTGTTAATGATTAGTAAGTGAATTCTCACAAGGTAAAATATCAAATAGTGTTATTATTGTGAGTTAATCAAAATACGACAATCTCAAGTTGGATTAATCAAAACCTAGTTGATTTATATGTAACAAGGTCAACATAAGTAAACACACACCAAGGCAATGACTTATATCATACTTGAGTTGAAAGGCACATCCATGCCAAACATCTTATAATACCGTATATATTACAAATAACATAAATATTATGATGTTGGGAATAGGAAACTTGGTTTAGTTGTTTGCTCGGGATTATTTTCTTTTATATCAATTAAACTATAATGTGATTTTGCATCTAATTCACGTTTATGAATTTGTCCTAAGTGATATTATCACTTAATCATTTCTCCCAAATTCATACATATCTTTTTGGTTAACTTTTTCATCAAACATGAAATAACAGTTAGCTATGTGTAACTTAAACTATATTATATTTTACATTTAATTTGATAAATCAATAATGCAAAAAAGAATATAACTTCACATTCAGTTATCAATACATTAAAATAAAGTTGGGGGAAACATATTGCAGTGCATAAATGAAAATGATGAATATTTAGTGATATTAATTTGTAAAAGTTTAATTAAATTAAGGTGCAATCACATAGTTTGAGTTGTTGAATTGATATCATTTTAATTTGACCGCTGAAATAAAAAAAAATGTTCAATTTTAATTTAAGATTGCAGGCTAATATATCAATTCCGCCATTTAAAATTTTAAATAGTCATATTAATAAATAATAATTGTGCATGAAAAATAAATTATTTTGAATTCGTCACCAACAAATGGGCCGTAGATAAGGCCCACTATCGCAACCCACTCTACGCGATTCCCTCTAAAACCTCGTCGTATATATTCCCGTCCTTCCTCCGCCTCCAAAACCCTAGCGGGGGTTAAGAAAAACCCTAATTGGAATCGAAGGTGGCTTAGGGGATCAACACTTGTCTGCTGTTTCCCCTCAAAATCCTCATTCAGTCCCGCCTCCAGTAACCCTTAGAGAGCTCGATTGGCAGCCGATCATGGCGCTTTACCTGCTATTCGAGTCGGCGTCGGGGTACGCGCTGTTCCACGCCTACGGGCTCGACGAGATCGGCCAGAACACGGAGGCCGTGCGCAACTCTGTCCTCGATCTCACCCGCTTCGGCAAGGCCGTCAAGTTCGTGGCTTTCCACCCTTTCTCTTCCGCACTGGACGCGCTTAACCAATGCAACGCCATTTCCGAAGGTTTACTTCACCACTTTTAGAACGATATTATTTTGCGTTTTTAATGGGCTCAGCTACATTTTATAGTTGTTTTTTCATTTGTTATCTTTTACGGATGTTTTAATAATTTCAACACTTTATAATGTATCATCCTTTCATTTTTTCCGTTAAGAGAATTCGTGAAGTGATTTTTCTGTTGGCTTCAGCTTTTTTTTTGTGATTAATTCTTGCATTTTATACTTGAGATACTTTATTCACGGGCTTCAAGAATCTTACCCTTTTACTTTGTTGATTTGTTCAAGTTGTACGATTTCATGTATTTTGATTACAGTTTTTACTTTTATTTTTTCTCAAAAAAGGTTCTTACTTTCCTGTGGCATTTAAGGGCTGATGACTGATGAGTTGAGGAACTTCCTGGAAATCAATTTGCCCAAGGTGAAGGATGGAAAGAAGGCCAAGTTCAGCCTTGGAGTCGCAGAGCCGAAGGTTGGGTCACAGATTTTTGAGGTGACCAAGATTCCATGCCAGAGCAATGAGTTCGTCCTTGAGCTCCTCCGAGGTGTCCGGTTGCACTTTGACCGGTTTATTAAGGACTTGAAGGTTTGGATTTGCCAGTAAATAACTGTGAAAGCTTGTATTTTATGATGGGTGGCCATATGTTGCTTAACTTTTCTTCGTTTCTGGTCTTATAGCCTACAGATTTGGATAAGGCTCAACTTGGTTTGGGACATAGTTATAGCAGGGCCAAGGTGAAATTCAATGTTAATCGCGTGGATAACATGGTCATCCAGGCCATCTTTCTTCTTGACACTCTTGACAAGGACATCAATTCATTCTCAATGAGAGTCAGGTTCGCTACTTGTTACTGCTTCACGGACTTTCCTATGATGCATGGTTTGCTTGTAATTGTGTGTTCTAAAGAATGTATGAAAATTATGCATTGCTTATTTACACTTGTGTGTTACACCGTGCTGTGTATTAAAAATTACATGAACCCAATGCAAGGAGCAATGCTGAACTTAGATAATAGTATTATGCTAACTAGAATTTCCTGAGCATGCTAGTACATTTTTTTTATATAGCTGAACTTAGATGTTAATGCTTATTTCTTCAGATATATTCAGAAAAAAAGTGTATTGGACAGTGGATTGAATTTGCCTCTACAAAATTTGTGCTGCTACCTTTGAGCACTCTAAACTTTTGTGACTTGTTATAGCATATTTTGTTTAAATTTGATGGAATCTCCCCATAAATATTAGTTATTAGTTGACATGTTGACCGAAATGATGCTCATGCACTAAGTAAACATGAGAATTTATTTATGTGTCAAAGAATTGTGGAGAAATTGTTCTGGGAAATTCAAATGTGTATTTGGGAAATTGTTAGCTAATAGTCATCTCCAATGCTTCTATTTGATCTTTTCAGTTATTTGTTATTATATCCTCCTAATTATCCTTAGTGCCCTGTTGAACTATTTTTGAATTTTCTATTCCTTTCCTATTTTATGACCCATTTTTCAATGACATAAATGTTGCAGAGAATGGTATTCCTGGCATTTCCCTGAGTTGGTGAAGATCATCAATGACAACTATCTATATGCAAAGCTTGCCAAGTTTATCGAGAACAAATCAAACTTATCTGAGGATCATATTTCATCACTGTCTGACATTGTCGGGGATGAAGACAAAGCAAAAGAAATTGTGGAAGCAGCTAAAGCATCAATGGGTACTTGATAAATGATTTTTTTCCTGGTGAGGTTTATTGTTAACTTAATTCTTTTTTTGTTTTTGCAGGACAGGATTTATCACCAATTGATTTGATCAATGTTCAGCAGTTTGCTCAGAGAGTAATCAATCTTTCTGAATATCGCAAAAACCTTTATGAATACCTTGTTACAAAAATGAATGATATTGCACCAAATTTAACTTCCCTTATTGGCGAAGTTGTGGGTGCACGTCTGATATCTCATGCTGGAAGTCTTTCAAATCTTGCGAAATGTCCTGCCTCTACTCTTCAGATCCTTGGTGCAGAAAAAGCACTTTTCAGGTTTAAATTCTCTCGCTGATCTTATGTTTCCAAACAAATTGGAAAATGATAAGTTATTATCCCAAAGAACATAGGCTCATATGGTTGGAATTTCAATACATTAATTTCAACTCACCAATCCTCCAATTTAAATTTGTTAGAAGAGTTGTTTTCGAATAAAGCATTTCTCAAAACTATTATAAAAAGTTCTTGAAACTATTTTGTCGTAGATTTACGTTGTAGTAATTAAGTATGGTGCACAAATTTTAGTGCTTCCCAATCATCATTTAAATGTTTTATGTATTAAAGCTCTTACCACTCAAAGCTTCCATCTTTCTTATGGTTTTTTCTCTTGGTGCATATAGAGCCCTCAAGACTCGTGGAAACACTCCAAAGTATGGTCTTATTTTTCACTCCTCTTTTATTGGTCGAGCACCTGCTCGAAATAAGGGTCGTATTGCCCGATATCTTGCAAACAAATGTTCCATTGCATCTCGGATTGACTGCTTCTCTGGTCAGTTTAAGATATTTGCCAATTTAATATTAGCTTCCAAGATGCTTTATTGTTATTACACTTACTGGTTTGTCTTTTTGTTCAGAGGTGAATACTTCAGTCTTTGGTGAAAAACTCCGTGAGCAGGTTGAGGAAAGATTGGACTTCTATGAAAAAGGTGTTGCGCCCCGCAAGAATCTGGATGTGATGAAAGCAGCTATCGAGAGTACACTGAGCAATGTCTCCAAGGAGAATGGCAGTAAGGATGCTTTCGATTTGTCTAATGGCTACCTGTCAATTGAGTCCTCAGTCATTCTGCGAACTCAGAACTTTCCCACAATGTGAAATAAAAAGATTCAAATATGCTGAATATAATATATTTTTTGTAGCTACTAATTTGATTTAGGTAGCTTAGTCCTAAATAGTACACTTATATGTTTTCTAATTCTAATTTTGTTTCCACAGATGGGTTGCAGAAGGACGAAACCTCTACCAAGAAAAGTAAAAAGAAGAAATCTAAAGGAGATGCTGAACCCATGGAAGAGGACAAACCCGTAGAGGCTGTTGTCAATGGAGATGCTTCTGTTGAACCAGAAACTGCAAAAAAGAAGAAAAAGAAGCACAAGCTGGATCAGGAGCAACCTCAGGAAATGGTTGTTGAATTGCTGAATGGGATGAATGGTGAAGCGGAACAAAATGGAACTCCAAAGAAGAAAAAGAAAAAGAGTCACCAAGGTTTGGATGATGGTGAGGTTCAAATGGGAACTGAAAGCAAAAAGAAGAAAAAGAAGCCCAAAGCCCAAGATGATAATTAGTTTGAACATAGCAAAACTTTGTGTTTAAGCTAAGGTGTCTGTAGTGCCCCACATCTTTCATCTTTGTAGGAAGGAGGTTTTATTAAACAGTGAGCCAGATGTCAAGTATGCAGTTGTATGTAATGTTAACCATGTTCAATCTCAGCTTTCCCAAGCTGATCCTCATTTTGCAGTTAGGTTCTGAATTGCTTGAATAATTAGTATATTTTTTGTCACTTGCTCTTGGAAAAAATCACACTTTACCTTCGAGGATTTGCCTCTTTGGAGAAGTCTACAAGCCGTTTTGCACGTGTGTTCTTCAGGTTCTTTATGGGTGTATTTATTATGCAGATTTTGTGAAAAAACTTAGTTCTTAAGAATTAATTGATTAGATAAAAAAAAGTTAGTTCTTATTAGATAAAAAAGTTTGGGTGGGTGTGTGAATAAAAAATATAGAAATGAGAATAAAAAGTAAGAATTAAAAATATATTTTATTATTTTATGAGGTATAAAATTATAGTAAATAAAAATATGTTATTAATATTATAATTTACGTAAATGATTTAAATATAATATAAATTTTTATAACATTATAATTAATAAAATATTTCTTAATTATTATAATTAAATATTTTATTATTTTAGTTAATAATATTGAATAAATTATTTTATAAGATGACTAATAATGTATAATTAAAAAATAAATGAAGTCAGAGAGTTGAAAAAAAAAGTGAAAGGATGACGTATGACAGAAAGCAAAAGCGAAAAAGAATAAGTTCTCGTCATATGTGTTATTTAACACAAACTATGTATATTTTTTTCGGGCTTTGTGCATGTTACTTTAAGTTATGGTCAGTTCGTTGCATAAGATCTTTAGCACTCGACATATAATCATCTTGTTATCACTAGAATTTTTGTTGTTATTGTTGTTTTGGAGGGGAGTAAATCTTTTGAAAATATTAATCTGAAATATTTCATCTTTCGTATATAATTTTGTCTCAACAAGTTCAAATATGATATGTTAATTATTATCGGTATATATATATTATAAAAAGGAAAATGATATGAGTTTTTCCCATTAAAAGGTAGGTAAAATTTATTAAATATTCTCCTATTTTACTTTCTTTCTTAATTATGTACTTCAACTTTATTTTGTAATACCCTCCAACGCTTGAACAGTCCTACTATTAATTATATAGTCCGTGAATCGGTGATTTGATTTATGTGGCAATTTATTTTAAAGTAAATAATATTATAATATTACAATCATTTATAACAAAATAAAAAAGGTGTTTCCCCCTCTACCTCCAATGGCCTCGCCGACGCTTGCCTTCCGTTACGCATTGTTGGTGAATAGGTGGGTGCGGGGTGGGGGGAGGGGTGGCGCGATTGTCATGGGTCATTTTCAGATACGATATCACTTGCGATGACTAGGTGAAGGAGCACTTAGTTAAGTTTGTTTTGAATTTATAGCGAAAGTTTGAGACGTTTATGTCGATAGTCGCTCTTATATGCATTGAATCATGGTCATGATAAGAGTGTTGGATGTCTCGTCATGGAACGGTGGCATTAGCACGTTGTGACACTAATATAGGCGCTCGAGTGCTTAACATCCGAAGGGCAGCCGTGAAAATCATGAGACACCGAGAAGGGTCATCGATGTCCTCACGCTCAAAGCCAAACACTAGAACTAAGGAAAGCTCGCTTGTATTATATATATGATGAAACATAAAAATACATACGAGTGAGAAAGTCACTAGTGAATTCCTCCATAATGTACTGTAGGCAAAGAAGTTTTATTACAAAAGTGAAAATGCAAAAGACATACCCTAGCACTCCTCTGAAGCCCTTTTGTAATCATTTTATTTACTCAACAAAGATTTCAAATCTTCCATTTAGGCGTCTGTTTGTTCACAAACATATCCATCGAAGCATCCATTTGAGATTAAGCATCCCAAAATCGTGGCATTCGATAAGTGGCATAAGAAAACTTTCGCAAAGCGCAACAAAAGAACTTGTTTAGACGATGGACACATTTACACGCTACACGAATTGATCACGAGAAAAATGACCCGGTGACATGATGCCCCTATTCACGTCACTAGCGGCGCATAACGAAAGGGGTGTCACCTACCTCCCCCTCTCCTTTTTCACGCCCATTGCCAACAACACGAAAAGGTGGGATGATGCCCCCTCTACGTATCGCCAACGCATAGGGGGGTGGGGTGGGTGGGATGGCCTCCCTTTTAACGTCGCTAATGGAGAGGCAAAAAGAGGGGCGAAGCGATGCCCCCGTTGTGCGTTGCTTTTCATATCTTCTGCGACGAGGCGAAAAGGGTGAGCGACTTGCAGAAGGGGGCATGCATCGTCAGAAACACAAGATGGGGGTGATGCCCCCCCTCGTGTCGCCAACGACGCGATCGCATAGGGGGCCTCACCCCCTCCTCTTTTTTCACGCTCATTGTCGACGATGATGCGAAAAGAGAGGTGTGTGGGGGGGGGGGGGTCTCCCCCTTCCCTCCAACCACGAGCAAGGATGTCAAAAGTAAAGGAGGAGGCAACATCATTTTTTTATTTGTTAAAATTATTATAAGATTATATTATTATTAAAATAATAAATTTTATATCTAAATAGTGTGTCACGTAAGTCAAATGATTGGATAATGAGCTACATCCGATGAAAAAGATATTTAATAAAATAAGTTAATAGCTCGAGAGCAATAAAGTTAGAAGACAAAGTGTGAAAAAGATAAACTTTGAAAGTATTTAGTGAAATTTAATCATTAAAAGATATGTCAACTTAGAATTATTTTAGGTCTACCAGAATTTTTAATTGATGTAATATTTGCAAAGAATTCATAATACGAAAGATAGAGTTTTTCTCATCTTTCTCAAATTCGACAACTTGTTCGACAATCCCCTAGTCTTTCTTTTTTACCATAAATAAAATGCTCGGGATATTTATTATCTTTGTAAAGAAAAAAAAGTATTAACTCTTTTATCAATAATATTAACTAAGTTAAATAAGGTACCATCTTGAATTATTATTATATGGGGGAGATTGTCACTAATATTTACCCACATTATTATATGGCAGTTCTCTTATTTTAAAAAAGATATCCAATCGCATCATTCCAAGTTTATAACTGGTAACTACAAAAATGTAAAAAGGACCTTAGACCGATTTTTCAGCATTTTCTTAGGAATATAAAAAGAATAGACCTTTAATTAGGGGTGTTCAGGGTCGGTTGGACCCGACCCGGAATAAACCTGACCCGACGTCAAGTCGGGTTATCATTTTTTTTAATTTTTTCTAACTATTTTTATATTATTTAATATAAAAAATTTATTTAAAGTATAAAATAGCTTTTAAATATTATTTTCATATTTAAAACATTTTATTTTAATATTTTTAACATTTTAAATTAAATATAAGCTTAAAATTAATTTCAAAATGTAAAAAAAATAAATAAATATATGCTCGGGCCTTCGGGTCGGGTCAGGTCCACTCGGGTTGGAATTTCTCAACTCGTACCCGATCCGACTACCCTTCGGATTGGGGTCGGGTCCGACCCGACTAGTGATCCCGATCCGACCTGACCTAGGTTGAGTCGGGTCATCGGGTTCACCAGGTCGATCCGACCCGGTGAACACTACTACCTTCAATCGTGACTCATCTCAAGAGTGGATTTGTTAAGATCCTAAAAATTAAGACCTAACTGGAAAAAAAAATACAAGCCGAGCAAAACACTTTTCCATTGTTTGGCTGTGCCAACAAAATTTATAAAAATATTATTTCCATAAACCTTCTCTAAACTATCGCGATTTTTCGTATCTAACCTCAAACTACCTACTTATTTTTTTATTCCTAAGCTATTACGATTTTTCCACTTTAGTCATTATTTTTCTGTTACTTTTGATTTTTTTTCCATTTATGAAAAGACTAAATTACCACTCTCTCCATAACCCATCAAATAATAAATATGAAAATGAAAAAATCGGAGGGAGGGTAATTTTTTACCACTTTAATCCTTTCAGCGATTATTTTTTTTTGTTATTTTATGTTTTTTTTTGAGGGAGGGATAATTTAATCTTTTCATAAATAGAAAAATTAAAAGTAATGAAAATTGTAACAAAACTAGACGAATGAATAAAGTGGAAAATCATGATTATTTAGGGATATAAAAAAATAAGTCTGTAGTATGGGGTTAAACACGAAAAATCGTGATAGTTTAAAAGAGATTTATGAAAATAACATTTTATAAATTTTCTAGATGCACTCACCAGGGACAGCCAGTTTGGAAAAAGAATTTTCCACAAAAGGACTTATTTTTTTGTTTTAATTATCCCTAAATTTTGCATGATAAAAATATTGATCATTAATCAAAATTATCTTTCTAATAAATATTTATGAATATTTCATTAAATATCCTTCAACTCTATCCTTCGATTTTGATTTATAACCACACTACAACCAATTATTGACTTATTTCACCAAAATTATCATTTTATTCGTGAATAATTTAAAATTTTTAAATATTAAAATCATAATGTAAAAATTTAAAAAGAGGAGGAGAGGGCGCCTCACTCTCCCTCTCCATTCGATCGTCTGAGCGCCCATTGAGAAACTGACTATTTTCAATCGAAAAGATATATCCTTTCGAACTATCATTTCTGGCAGGTTTTGTCTGTTTACAAACGACCATAACCGTCGGTATATAGGGATTTTCTTGTATATGTAGTTGGCAAAACAAATTAATAGTTCAAAAGTAGTCTCATTACAAAATAAAGTTGGAGAATATAGTTGGGTAATAAGTTAAAGTTGTGAGATATTTAGTGAAAATTATCCTTAAAAAGTAAGGTTTGAAAGTAGAATATTAATTTGTCAAATTTGATGTGCTGACCAATTTTTCTAAAAGCTTAAGCAGTTAGGAAGAGCAACATCATTAATTTTATATTCTTAACACTTCCCCTCATGTGTGGGCTACTGACAACTTTTGATCTAGCTCAAGTCCAATACGTGAACAACTAAGAGAGAAAAATACCTTTTTAATAAGAGCTCAACAAGATTTGAACTTATGATCTATGACATGTTAAATTTGATGTGCTAACCAATTTTTTTAAAAGCTTAAGTCGTTAGGAAGAACAACATCATTAATTTTATATTCTTAACATAATTCTTCCAATTTTTATGTAAATAATTGAATTGATAAATTAGATCGAAGTGCGATGAAATATAATGATGAGGTACTAAAAAGTTGATGTGATATAAAAAATTAATGACAATGTAATAAGTATATATTTGAATAAAATATAGTTATTATAAATATAAAATGAAAATTTTAAAATTAGTAAATGTAATAATATAACTTTTTTAAAAATAAATCAAATTATATATTTATATATAATAAATTTTATTTAACAAAATATTAAATTCTTTGAAGAAATTATGAGTAATAAATAAATGTTAAATAAATATTTAATAAATGTTATTATATTTAATAAATAATTTATTTTGTGGGATAAATGTAAGAGAGAAATAAAAAAAGGAAAAAATAAAAAAAATAATTGTAAAAAAAAAGCTCTCACGAGTCATGTAAAAAAAATTTAGAAAGGTGCTAGAGCGTTTCGATATTATGAAAAAGGTGAAACCGAAGGATAAAAACTGACAGCACGTGATTATCGATTCTCTCCTCGTATTCGAGTTCTCACCTCATGTTCTAACTTTGGTTCGTCAAACATCACATCATTTGGCAGACTAAAATCAAAATTTAGTTTAGGCCGATTTCGATTGCCAAACACACCAAAAGGTAGTGGCAGATTTCAGTTTGGATATTTTCCCTCAAGAAATCATCTTTCGTTTCGTGAAAAAATCTTGGCCAGGTGAAAAACATTTCTCGGTGGCATAAAAAATATATATTTAATTTATATTTTTTACTAAACAAAATTAAAAGTAATATAAAATGTTTATAGCTATTTTTTATTTTGTATTAAGACGCGAAGGTCTGTTAGTATTCAACACTATGCTCGCTGATGACATACTAGTGTTTTTTGAAGTTTCAAAACAACAAGCACAATTATTGAAGAATTGCGTTGAATCTCTTCTCGTATGCATTTGGTCTTGAGAAAAACCCTAGCAAATCAATCATACACTTTTTCAAGAACGTGCTTCGTGACACTTGCAGAATGCATCATGAAAATATGTGGATACACTATTACTGAGGACCTTGGAAGATACCTCGGCGTGTCGATTATCAATGGGCAAATAACGAAGCAAATATGTTGGCACATTGTTAACAAAGTCAATGCTAGATTATTTGGATGGACTGCTACCCTCTCCATGGCTGGCATAGGATCACAACGATTGCCACGATGCCCATATACGTAATGCAAATGACTAAACTATCTAAACAAGTAATTATTGAGGTGGAGAAGGTGTCTCACAACTTTCTCTGGGGCCATAATAATGAGACACGCAAGATGCACACTGTTAGCTTGCAAGTGATCACCAAATTGATGGATGCTGGAGGTCTTGGACGGACTTCGTAGACCGCGGCAACTAAATTTGACCTTTGTTGCAAAGCTTTGCTGGAGACTACAGGCCAATCAACATGACTTATGGGTTGTTGTCTTAAGGCATAAATATGGAATCTTCAACCTATCTCAAATATATTTCTCCAAAACGAAAAACTCATCCATACTCTAGAAACATCTATATCGATCATGACACGATATAGTACCTTATGTTGGATGGAATGTGGGAAATGACTCGACATTAGATTGCTAGAAAATGTCTGGATCGCAAATATGGAGCCCCTCCAATTGTTATGCCCCCTGGGTGTCCATTGAAAGCTTCGAAGCAGACCCTCGACGAGTTCACCGATTCAAATGGCACTTGGGAACATCAATGTGCTTTCCTATTTTCTCACTTTACATATAAGCAACAGAATCCTTGTAACGACTCCAAAATTCGACCATAACTTAAATTTTTGTCGAATTCTAGACGACGTTACTTTAATCTTGACATGACCTACTTTTATATAACATTGCAGCGGAAATATAATAATAATAAACATAAACAATAATATCATAAAACAGTGGAAAACTTCATCATTAAAAATTCAATATACATAAATTGGCTCATGGGTCTAATAGGCTCTAACGTATACCCAATATAGGATTCATCATACATAAATGAGTTCAAGTGGAGTATATGACTCAATAAGAGGTCCATAAGTCATACATATTTAACCATTATAAGGGTTCATCATCATGACATAATAAAAGTACGAAAACTTGGGCCATAGCCCGACAGACCCATGTGCAATGTCGCCATCACGAGGCTCTCGCCGTCGAACCTAAGCCTCCTCCATACATGCACGGATCCATGGGGTGCAGTGGATTTCTCCCGTTAGAATATGTTGAGGCACATACATGCTATGATCTTATAACATGATTTCTATATGTCATGACATATGCATTTCATCATCATAGAACATAAGTCATATGCATGCTATGAGCTACATATGCATATTATATGGCATGAGAGCATATCATCACGGCAGATAAGATAAAATGTAACATCATAATTTTTAGATCATGCATATCATAACTTATCATCTTACTTATCATTATGCTATCGCATATCGTATCTTATCATTATACTATTGCATATCATGATCTTACTTTACTTGGTTATCTTTATTCATGACATCATATGATGAGACAAGTGGACATTCATAATGCATTATCATAAGTGCCTTCTTCATCTTTATCATCTTTGTCTTTATGTCCCAAGTCATTCATCATTCATCTTCGCATCTTTTCATCTTTCATCTTTACTTAGATGATTTTTTATCTCCCTATAAAACGGGCGATCGCTGGTATAATGGTCGACCATTATGGGTCTTTCGGACGATCGAAACTGGGTTCAGGTTCGTCCGCTAATCACAGAATGTGATGTCTACTTAAATCGGACGACCGCTGAGATATCGGTCGACCGATATTTGGCTTTCGGACGACCGAAATAAGGTGCTCGGGCGTCCGCTAATCACAGAATGTGTTGAATGTTTCGACCACACATATCGGACGACCGTTAGGAAATTGATCGACCGCTACATGTCTTTCGGACGACCGAAAAAAGATTTTTGGACGACTGCTAATCACAGAATGTGTTTGCCCCTCCAGAACGGTCGATCGATAAGAAATCGGTCGTCCGTTCTAGGACGGCAGATACTCGATTTTTATATGATTTCTTTTCAAATCTTTCATATATTAACATTTTGAACACATATTGACTTCTACACAATACATGAGACATTTCTTGACATTCTTAACATTTTAATCATGAAACATAAAACGGTTTTCACATAAGGCATCCAACATGCTAGTCGCACAAGATTTCATAATGAACTAATATAACTACAATAGACATTATATATCTAAACATGAGTAACAACAGAACATTAAGATTGATGATACATAGAGCACATGAGATTCTCAACATGATTAGCAATGGAGCATAAATCTTAATAGAACATGAAACATACAAATACTAAATGCATATCCCTTAATCATCCATTTAAAGAACACATGTTAGGTTTTTATGTCCTAATCTAAGCATACAAACATCATTAAAGAATGATTAGAGGGTTTGAATCTCCTCAACATACCTTGATTAAAAGTTCCTAAGCCTAGCTCTAGCACTTTGCCCTCCTCTTAATCCCCCCCCCCCGGTTCGCTACAGTAATTTCAGAAAAAAAATGGAATGGATTGTCCATTGTAGCTAAGGGATTTATGGAAAGAGGAAAGGAGATTACTGCTATTGTCCAAAAGGTAACAAGGGGAACTTACTGTAACCGCTTATCGTGAGGCTCGGAGAGGGTGAAATGAGTATGTGTAGTTCACTGTAGCATTGGGGTTTCGGTGGGGGTTTTTGTGTGTTGGCCGACACATCAAGTAGGGAAGAGAGAGAGAGTTGCCTTTAGGTAATTTTGGTCAGGTGGGCTTGTGGGCCAAAGGCGGGTGTGGGCCATTTTTTGGTTTCCCTTTTCTTTCTTTGTTTTTTTTCTTTTTTTTTAACCAACCGGATGTTACAACCCTTGCGGGGCCATCTCCAAAACCCGATGACAGAATGATTTGGACACAATCACCACAAGGCTGCTTCACAATTAAGTCGGCATATGCAACCATCTCTGGTGACTACAATGCACCCCAGAGTGCCCTTTGAACGACGATATGGAAGAGAGGGATTCGCAGCGCATTCACGCTTTCTTATGGTTAGTTGTGCAACATGGTCTCCAAACGAATGAGCTGTGTGCTTCAAGAGGACTAGCATCGTGCAACTTTTGCCCCCCTATGCAACAGGAATATGAAACAATAATACATATCCCGAGGGACTTCCCAAAAGTCCAAGCATGTTGGAGAAACTTAATAAGAAAAAAAGGTTATTTTCATAAATCTGCCATAAATAATTACGAATTTTCACATCTAACTTCAAAATACGAACTTATTTTTTTTAATTACTAAACTTTTGCGACTTTTTCACTTTAGTCCTTTCGTCTACTACTGTTTTGTTTTCATTACTTTTGATTTTTCCTTTTATGAAAAGACTAAATTACCCCTCCCTTCATCACACATCAAATAATAAATAAAAAATGAAAAAATTGGAGAGAGAGTAATTTAGTCTTTTTCATAAATGTCAAATTTTTTTGTTTACCATTTTAATCCTTTCAATGATTTTTATTATTTTTATTTATTATTTCATATTTTTTGGGAGGGAGGGGTAATTTAGTCTTTTCATAAATAAAAAAAGAAGTAAGGAAAAACATAATAGAAGTGGACGTGAGGACTAAAGAGGAAAAGTCACGATAGTTTAGGGATCCAAAAAAATAAGTTCATTGTT
Source organism: Pontederia crassipes (assembly GCA_030549335.1). NCBI lineage: Eukaryota > Viridiplantae > Streptophyta > Magnoliopsida > Commelinales > Pontederiaceae > Pontederia > Pontederia crassipes. The sequence goes on from CM060192.1 coordinate 76,732,400, forward strand.
TAGGGTTAGATGTGAAATTTTTTGATAGTTTAGGGGAGGTTTATGAAAATAACAAAAAAAACATCGGAGGAGAGTGTCTTTCTTTTTTTTTGGGGTTGCCACCCAATGTTCGGGAACAACTCAGCCGATGCTAAGAGCTATGCACACTGGTCACAGGTTGGAGTATCGACCCACCATTGACCCGACTATTCTGATGTCGCCTCGGGCAGCATGTCCAACGAGAATTTTCTACATTCACAAATGTTCAAATTCGAGATCTTTGTTTAAGCAGTGAGAATATGCTATACACTCCACTCCAACTGCCGTTGGTAGAGTGCCTTTCTTCACACAAGGCATCCACGATTGGTTCCGCTCTAACCTCGCCTAATCTCGAAAAATCAATGTACACACGTCACCTAGCGCATCACATTTGGGGTTGATTGCTGGCTCCTATGGAAGTGAAGGAATCAAGAGCTTTTTGGCACATCCTTTGTTCGACTGATATCTCCGAGTTATGCCATTGCATCAACGACCAACAAATTCCACAAGGCGGCCAACTCAATGTTCCACGTCCTCAATAGTGTTGGTGAGTTGGGTATTCACACATGGAAAACCTATATCAAGCTGGGTCTACCTCAATATTGATGGAGGTAATGATGTGAAAATCGAACCAGACATTGATTCAAATAAGTCTTCATTTCACGTTGAACTGGTTGGATCGGATAATATTAAAATATTATAGTTTTAAAATATATATTCAATCAACTAATCTATTGCACTAATTATATAAAATAAAATAATAAGTTAAGCATTAAAAATTAACAACAATTAACTTAATATCTAATTATTTTATATTGAAATTAAATAATTCTAATATAAAGATTTCATATGAAAAATGAAGTCACAATTATTGAAAAAGCATTAGTGCATTATAAATTTAAATGCAAAAAATGAGAATACAAAGTTAAAAATACATATATAAAATAGTTTAACATTCATAAATTAGATGAATAGGAAAAAAACAATTGTTAAAAAAGATTTAAAAATAGAAAGTTACACATTAATAATAAAAAAAGTAAGTAATAGTTATTAAATAAGTATATCAAAAGCAACATATGTATAAATAAATAGTTCCACATTGAAAATATAAACAAATAAATAAAAATAAGACAAATCTATAAAATGGGCCTTAGGCCAGACTATGGACGAGCAAACGTTTTGATTTGTAATTATATTGGCCAGTTCACATAGATCAGTTCAGTTTTTTTCGATCTTGATTGATTCTTGATAAATGGGTCAAAGTGGTTCAATCTCCATTTCGATTTTGGGAGTGATTCAGAACTATTATAGTAACCGGTCAACAATCCAACCGATCTGATCAGCCGATTCAGTTCGGTCATGGCAACACTTCAAGCAATCCTGGACCCTTTGACGGTGAGCTTTGGAGAGTGAATGAGGGGTTGGAGCTCGCTTGGAAGAAGAAGTAGATATCATGTGCACTTAGGATTTGTTTGGATTGAGAAATTTGAAGGGGTGGAGTAGAATATGGAGGAATGAGATTAGTTAAATTATATTTGCTTACATTTTTATTTAACTTAAGAGGGCCGGGGTGGCTTCGAACACCACATTTTTCATTTCACTAAATTGGTGAAATGAGAAAAAATTGATAATTTTAGAGTAAATTAACTCCTCCTTTATTACCGAATGATATATATATCCTTTTTTTATTTTTAAGAATAGATGAATAAAATAGTTTAAAAAATTAAAAAAATAAATGAAGGTAAAGTAATAAATATTACTCATTAGATACTATAAATAGGTTATATATAGTAAGGGGTAAAAACGATTTTTTAGTAATTAAAACTTTCTTCCTCGTACCATCAATTTTTATAATTTACTATTCAAACAAAAACTTTTTAATGACAAACTACACTCTACTATCCCATATCTCATTGTACCACCTCATCATACCCCTCTATTAGTTAGTTATCAAACAGACTGTAAGACGTCATTTGGATAAAGAATATATTTTAGAAAATAAGAAATTTTATTTAGAAAAATATAATATTCTTCTCATATTTTTATTTTGCTCTTTGTTTGGTTCAATAAGAATAAATTTTAAATATATTATATTTTATAATTAAGATTTTTTTATTATAAATACTTGACTTTTAATTATTATAAAAATAATAATATATGGTTAAATTATAAAAAATAAAAGAAATGATAAGAGATGGAAACGATGAAAATACATGTAGTCTTTCATTTCGATGGAACAAAAAAATTACTGTTTGCAAAATAAAAAATATATTTTCATCGATTTAATCTTATCCTCCTACTCATAATATTCACCGAAATAAGTATATATTCCTTGCGTTACCCGCAATCAAACGACACCTGTGTTCGAGTATTTCTAAAGCCTTTGAGGAGTGTCCCCATGTGTTTTATTCTTCAGTTTTCTTAGGTCCGAATAATTCTACCTCTGGCCTGCTCTTGTAACTTGGTACTAATGTAAGGCATCATTTCAAGTTTTCAACCCAAAGAAAGTTCAAATACACGGTGGTCTCCATTTTCCCGCCATGTTTTCAGGTTTGAAAACGAAACTTCGCACCGAAACTTTTCTCGCGTTTTAATGTTATTTTAAGGTAAATTCCAATTCACTCCTTTTTTTCTCCTCCCTCCCTCTTCATGGCTCCCAACTTCGTCTTCCCCTCCGATCTCAAATCCCTTGCCACCGGCGCCGACGATGCCGCCGTCCTCCGCGCCGAATTCCCCGTCGACGTCACTTCCATCCGCCCCGCCGATCTCGAGGAGCTCGTCAAAGGTGTGCCAGCCTTCTCTTCGCATAACTTAGCTCTTCTACTTGTATGTAATCTCGTCTCCAATTTGTTTGATTAATTACCCGATCCAACTTTGCCGTCGCGCGTAAAAGGACTCGTCTTCGACCTCTCCGACCGCGAGGTGGTCTGCGTGGAGGACCAGGACGTCTTCGACCGCGTCTACTCACTCGCGTGCGCCTTTCCCCGTCACCTGCCGCCTTCCGCCAAGTTCAACCTCGTGGAGACCCTCCGTTCGAACCTCAGCGTCCTCCTTCCGAGTATCGATTCCATTTCCCGCTCAGCAACCCCTTCTCCACTGTCCTCGTCACCGCAGCCGTCCTTCGGCAGCACCGTCACAGATGTCTCGTCTCGCATCTCCTCCCACCGTAACGCCCTCAAGATCTACACCTTCTTCCTCCTCACGATTGCGCTTGCAGAGGAGTCGTTGGTGGGAGACTCCGCCGGCGGCCGTGGCTCCAAGGTGAGGTATTTTTCGTAGCCATCGTATATTGTAAGGGAAACCTCGGTTACGCCTTAAGATATGAAATGTTACTTTTACTTCTTTCCTTTGTCCCATCTTTTTCTTTATATTTTTGGGTTTAGGTCGGCACACAGAGTCGGAAGAAGAGTCAAACATACGCATGGGATTGGGAATCCCAGAGAAGTCGGATTGTCAGTTTGATAGCAAACTCACTTGAGATCAACCTCTCGTTGCTCTTTGGATCCAACGAAATTGATGAGAACTATCTCTCTTTCATCTCCAAGTATGCTTCTTCTTCTCCCTGTTCTTAAAGGATAACTTTTTTTGTTTCCTTAGTTTTTCTCTCACGTAATCTCTAACTAGAATTAACATGCTGTAATCATAGGTGTGTTTTCACTCTCTACGAGAATCAGGCTGTACTGAAGGACGCAGATACCAGAGAAGGCCTTGGAAGAATAGTTGGAAATATTTCCACTAAGCATCAGCGGACTGCACAATCCTGTGCATCAATCCTGCATTTGATTCACAAGTTTGAGTATACTGTTGTTCACATTGCCGATCTGGTTGCTGCAGCTGAAAAGAAACATGGTGATGGAAGCCTAGCGGTCTCTTTGATAAGAGAGATTGGTCGAACAGACCCTAAGGATTATGTAAGGGACACTATGGGGGCTGAGAACATTGGGCGTTTCCTGATTGAGCTTTCTGATAGGTCCCCAAAGCTCATGTCCACCAATATTGGTATCTTGATTCCTCATTTCGGTGGAGAATCTTACAAAATAAGGAATGCTCTTGTAGGTGTACTGGGCAAGCTGGTCTCAAAGGCTTTTAAAGATGTGGATGGTGATATCAGTTCGAAATCTTTGCGATTGAGAACAAAGCAGGCTATGCTAGATATATTGATAGAGCGGTGCAGAGATGTGTCAGCATACACCAGAAGCCGGGTACTACAGGTGTGGGCTGATTTGTGTGAGGAACATGCTGTTTCAATTGGATTGTGGAATGAGGTGGCAGAGGTTGCTTCAGGAAGATTGGAAGATAAGAGTGCCATTGTAAGGAAATCAGCACTAAATCTGTTAATTACCATGTTGCAACATAACCCTTTTGGACCACAATTACGTCTTTCGGCTTTTGAGGCCACTTTGCAGAAATTCAAGGAGAAATTGGGAGGAATGGAGTCCTCTGACCCAAAAGATGTGGCTGACGTCAGTGATCCATCTGATGGTGTTGCTCTAGAGCAGGGAGAGAGCATTACTGACAGTTGTTTGCCCTCCACTGAGGAGCAAAAGGAAAACGACACGGCTATTCCAGAAATTGGGAATCTAGAACAGACAAGGGCATTAGTGGCATCGCTTGAAGCTGGTCTAAGGTTCTCAAAGTGCATAACTTCTCTGATGCCAACTCTGGTTCAACTGCTAGCCTCCTCTTCTGTAACTGATGTGGAAAACACGATCCTTCTACTAATGAGATGTAAACAATTTCAGATTGATGGCTCAGAAGAATGCCTCCACAAAATGTTGCCGCTGGTAAATTTCATTGATGTCTTCTTTCTTAAAAAAACTTTCATCTGGGTATATGTTGCTAATGGTCTTTGAATATATTATTTAATTATCTGTACATGTTAAAAATCATCTTCCTGAACCTTCGCAGGTATTTTCCCAAGACAAGTCCATACATGAAGCCGTCGAAAATGCATTTATTACTATATACATACGAAAAAACTCTATGGAAACTGCAAGAAATCTGTTGAACCTTTCAATTGATTCAAGCATTGGTGACTTTGCTGCCTTGGAATTTTTAGTTTGTTCTTTAATGTCGAGAGGAGAAATCTCTATGAGCACAGTAAGCATTCTTATCAATTATCCCCTCATTCAATTCTTATCTGATAGAAACTGAAAATGGCTTATAACTATGAAATAGAAAAGAAGATACATGTTATTGATAGTAAAGGCGTAAGAATATTGATAGTAAAGTAATACTTTTTCCAGTTGAGAGAACGAATTTTGATAAAAAAATAAATCACATCCAATTATTATGTTGACAATTTTTCAAAGGTTTTCCCAATACTAGAAGTGCATCATTGCATTTATAGCAAGGTGGATTAGTTACTACAACTAACAAAGCATAATGGAAAATTATGGATTTCTGACTACCCATACTTCCTCAACCAAAACATTATTAGTAATTAATACAAACTAGTATCAAACCCCACCTAAAATTTTGCTTTGTCCTCCAGGAGAACTAAAAACTAGTATCAGTTCATTATCTCATTTGAAAAGGGAATGACTTTCAACTTTCAAGTTTGGTCATGATGTGGTATATATATTGCCAAGTGATGATTTGCCATCATGTAAATATGCTGATTATATTTTTACTAATATAATTGAATGCATGGGGCATAGTTAAAGATAAAATTTGTCCAAAACTTGTTGGAACTGCTACTTTATAATGCACCGGTTCAAGGAATTGAGTTTGTTGTGTGTCTTGTCAGAACTCTCTGTGCGGCAGCCACTGCATAAAAAGAATGCCGTTGCAACAGATAATCGAAAGTATTATTTCAGATTCGATCTTTTAAATGAATAATTTAAACGTCATTAAAATAGAGAAGCATCTACTGGAAAATAGATGATTTTCTCAAGAAAAATTCCGATTGTTAACTCATTATTAATCACTTAACAGATAGTTTTGCACATCCCATATAACAAATGGATGTCCATGAATCACCTCCATGACTAATTCAATATATCATCTTGCTATGTTGTTCGAACTACATGGACTTGACTCAACTAATACTGATATGTTCACTTAAATATTAGGGAATGATATAAAGACAGAAGATTAAAGAAGAAAAGAAAACGGTTTTATATTGAAGATTTGTCTTTATCGAGCAAGCCAAAGCTCAAATAAATAATTTATGATAGAACATTATTTCCACTTTTGATCTAGCCAATAGCAAAACCCTGTTGGCCCTTTTAACTCATCAGCTATATTGAAGTGTGTATCCTTTAGAAAAAAAGGTGGAAAACATACAAAAAAATGATAACAAAACCATAAATATTAATACATATGGATGACTACTAAAAATAAGATTGTAACATTGCAATTGATATTTTAGCCATACATGATCAATTAGTATAGTCCCTCTCAAAAATGGTCAATTAGTATAGACAATGAACATGTTTGTTTCCAAGTAGAAGACAAGAATATCAAAGGTTTTCCTCCATTTTGTTTGTTTTCATTGGCTAGCCACTAAGAGGTGATATTTTATGAACTGATGGCAAGGGAAATGATTTGTTAGCTAAAATGTTGACATCACCCATGTGAAATATGTGGCAGTAATATGACTGCTTGGAAGTTGTTTTTGATGAGATATTAGTTGAGTGGTGACCAACAGGATTCTTCCTCCGAAGATGCTTTTTGGAGGACATTTTGTAACGGCAGTAGGACTCAGGGGTGTGTTTACAAATCCAGAAGACAACGGGCCCTCCCATTGGCATACATTTGGGCTATTTGGATGCAAAGGAATGACACTCTGTTTCGTGGTGGGCGTGCCTATGTTGACAACATCAAGAATCATGCGATGACCATTTTTGGAAGTTAGAAAATGTGCTGAGTTTTTGGGCTGCTATTCCTGTTTTTACTTCCTTTGTAATATGGTTGCTGGGTTTCTTCTTACCCTTCTGCTTTAATCTTCTGTAATATCTCACCAATATTAATGAAACTCTGGATAACCACCATCTTGCTGGTTGTCCTTTCCCGTTTAAAAAAAAAGGAACTATGGAAATGCTAATTTGGTTGTACTTTGTAGGATTAGAAGAGAGAAAAGTATGTTCTGTCTCAGGACTGCGTTCTTTTAAGTCCTGGGCCGCCAGGCCTTGTGCTTACTTGTGATCGAGTCTTTGTAAGAATTTTAACATCCTGATATCTAGAGATTATATATACCTGGATGGCAACCTAACTTGTAGTCTTCCTTTTCCATCTAAGAAAAAAGAGATATCTAGAGGTTAGAAAAAGAAAATTTTCCAAGTGAAGGAGATGCATGCATTGAATTTTTCTGCATTATTAAGTACTTGCGATTATATATGCATGTGGTCATTAATGATGCATTTGCAAATAAAACACTTAGAAGGGCGTGTTTTGGCTGTGTACAACTATTTTGGCTGTACATATCATGCTCATAGTCTTATTTAAATATTTTTCTTTAAAGAAAAAAAAGAGATGACTGCAGAGATGGGGTAATCATCCTCCTTCATGTGTCAAAACAAAATACATTATACCCCTTGAAATAACTTGTGAAACCACTGAAATTTTTGCCCTTAACTGCTTTTGTCTTTGATGCTAAAGAAGCCTTATTTTTTTATCATTTCAAAAGGAAAAAAAATTGTTTTCATTGTCATTGCAGATTTCAGCGTTGTGGGATTATTTTAGCTTCAATGTCAGTGGAGTTGTCGCAGCTCAAAGCCGTGGAGCTTTATCAGTTTTGTGTATGGCAGCTAGATCATCTCCAAAAATTTTAGGTTCCCACTTGCAAGATATAATTGATATTGGCTTTGGACGCTGGGCTAAAGAGGAAGCTTTACTTGCAAAAACTGCTTGTGTCGCTCTTGATAGATTGTCTGAAGAAGATAAAGAGAAACTCAGAAGCACTGGGGGCAGGGTGTTTGGTATCCTGCAGAACTTATTAACCGGATTTTCACTTTCTGATAAAATTTGGTATGCCGCTGCTGACCAAGCCATACGCACCATATATTCAACTCACCCGATGCCTGAAGCATTTGCTGCTGACATTGTGAAAAGGTCCCTCACTTCTGTTTTTAGTTGTAATGGAAAAGATGAAGTGCTTGATGATGTATCTAATGGGAGCATTAACTTCCTGTCCATTGTGCCAGCAGCAAAGCTTGGTAGATTTCTTTTCATTGTAAGCCATATTGCATTGAATCATTTGATTTACATTGAGACTTGTATTAGAAAGATTCAAAAACAGAAACTTAAGAAAGAGAAGTCAAAGCTTGAATCTCAAGATGTCAGTACTAGTCCAGCTAAAGAAACTGAGGTTTGAGTCATGACCATTCATTTTGTTTATATTGAATGAATGTGTTAGCATGTTGAACTCTGTAAGCTAATTTGGCTTTTTTTGGTTTATTCATGTGAGGGGATTTAGACAAACAGTATAAATGCTGAATTGGGTCTTAATGCATCTGAAGATGCATTAATTGATTCACTTTCAGAAAGAGCAGAGAAAGAAATTGTTTCTAGTGCATTGGTTGAAAAGAACCTCATTGGATATTGTGCGCCATTCATTTCGAAGCTTTGTAGAAACTTGAACCTGATGGAAAAGGTGATTAAGAAATTTTGGTTTATTAACATGCTTTCTTCTCATGTTATTTATCTGTCTCCCTTCTTGCTGCTTTGTAGTTTCCTGAACTTCAGGCTTCTGCTATGCTTGCTTTGTGCCGACTAATGATAGTTGATTCAGAATTTTGGTAAGTATTAAGTGCATCTCTCACTGTGCCTTTGAGTGATCCTGCTTTATATTCATACCAATTTCACACTGTGATAAAATACTTTCAGCGAAGCAAATCTGCAGCTGCTCTTCACTGTTGTGGAGAATGCTTCATCCGAAACTGTTCGCTCCAACTGCACAGTGGCTCTCGGGGATTTAGCAGTTCGTTTTCCAAATCTTCTTGAACCATGGACTGAGAACATGTATGCACGTCTAAGAGATCCTTCAGTATCTGTTAGGAAAAACGCAGTGCTGGTTTTGTCTCATCTCATTCTAAATGATATGATGAAGGTGTGCCAGGCCTCAAACATTTGTCCTTATGATTTTTTTTTCGTATAATTATTCTCAGTTGGTTTGAGAATTTATATGGACTAACACTCTTATAACAATGATGTGTTGGCGAATATCTTGTCAGGTTAAAGGTTACATTAATGAAATGGCTATGTGTATTGAGGATGGAGATGCAAGAATTTCAAGTCTTGCAAAGCTCTTTTTTAATGAACTGTCAAAGAAAGGTGCTGTATGACTAAAATTACTTCTCTGGTATACACAATGCAACTTGCATCTTAATCACTTCTTTTGGTTCTTGCAGGAAGCAATCCAATTTATAACTTGTTCCCTGATATCCTCAGTAGATTGTGTAATCAAAGTATTAAGGAAGAATCCTTTTGCAATATCATGCAGCTTTTGATTAATTCTATAAAGAAGGTTGATATTTGTACACGACCATACAATTGTCATCTATGAATGTGAATATTTTTTTTTGCATGTTAATACTCTATTTCTGAATTATTCCAGGACAAACAAATGGAAGCTCTTGCTGAAAAACTATGTAACAGGTTCAGTGGAGTTTCAGGTATGCTTGCCAAAACCTTGCAAAGGCATAAGATGACAAGACATCATTGGAAATTCGTTTCCCATTATATGTTGCAGATGAAACCAAAGGAATGAATTGCCCATTCAATCAACTCACCATATTTGTAATGCACACATACACATTTCAGGTGGTGGTAGTAGTAGTAGTAGTAGTAAAAAAAAGTGCATTTTGTTTTTATATTTTCCCCTAAAAATAATTCTTTTCGTTCTAATTAGTTTTTGTTCTGGTATGCAATATGGCAACAATTGGTACTAACAAAAAAATGAACAAAAATTTGCTTGAGTTCAAATGACATACTATGGTAACAATTGGTACTAACAATGACATGACTTGTCAAAGCCAAGCAGAGGCTTGAGAACCTCCTAGCTTAAATGACATATCATGTTAAAAATTAGAAGCTTAAGCTCAACAGAATTAAACACTTGGTTAATCATCCTTTTTCCCTCTCAAAAGAAAAGTTCAGCAGATGTATATGATAATGTTCAACTTTTCAGTTATCACAGTTGGTTCTTTTGGTTTGATATGATACATTATAACATTTATTTAGTAGCTTTATTCCTCCTAATGAAGGGGTGTTTACACCAAAAAAATTATGGAGAAAAGACCATTGAATCCCGCCAGCATTTCTTCTTAATAAGTTAAAACATTGGGGGATACTCTTTTTCCTTTTTTTTGGGAAGGGTAAAAGGTTAGTCACTTGATGATACTCCATGATACACTTGGGAACTTTTATGAATTTCACTTCCATGTTGCTTTGTGTTTGATTCTTCCAATTGAATCTAGCCTTAGTTGATAATTAGTTTGGTCAGCGTTTATGTGAAAAATGATGTACAGTAAGCTATAGTTTTCACTCAATATTTTGATTTACAAAATTCATATTTCATAAAATAATTTGACGTGAGACATTATGTAATAAGGAACTGTGTATATGAATCAACATCTATTTCATATTCTGGGTCCGCCACAGTACCCAATTAATTTGTTCTCTTTCTGAAATATCCTGATGATTTTTCTTTCATCACAGATGTTAAAGAGTGGGAACACATTGCATATTGTCTTTCTCAATTAACATTCAGCGACAAGGGAATCAAAAAGCTCATTGAGTCTTTCAAAGCATACAAGCATGTTCTTTCTGAAGATCCTGTGATGAATCACTTCAAAAATATAATTGCCAAGGTACATTTTTGTGGAATTCACACCATCCTAGATAATATTTTATGAGCAGAACATGTGGAAGATTCTGTCAGGAACTTGTTTTATTCTTGCATTAGAAATTGACTGTCATGAATTCAAAATATTCTTTTATAAGACTGGAACTAATCTTTTTTCCATAAACCAGTGCAAAAAGTTTGCAAAACCTGAGGCTAAAGCTTGTATTGAGGAATTTGAAGAGAAGCTTAACACAATCTATAACGAAAGGAAGGAACAAGAAGCTATTGCAAGAAATGCCCATAATCATAGAGAAAGGGCTGGTAATCTTGAAGGTTTCTTGAACAACGATAAAGCTTCTGGTGGCAATATTTGTGAAGGTAATATATAAATTGGCATTTCATGATAATAAATAGATTGGTGTGTTTGTTGCTTGTCTTATGTTATTAATTCCCTTTTCAATAAAAGAAAGCCGAGAGCATTTCTACCTGGGACATTCCCAAGAGCAAACAAGTTTTACTGGAGTGAGCTATTTTTCAATTGAAATTCTCATCGATGTAGGCCATCCAATGTTGAACTTGACCTGGAACTAACAGCCTGGTCTAGATAGAGTAATAATGAGACTTTATGAATGGTTCTTAAAGATAGATGAACAAAAGTGATGACTTAGGCTTCATGCAATTACAATCACAAGATAGTTGGTTTGTTTAAGTTACAATTTATTCAATATTATGTCCTTAAAAAAATCTTTTCTGCAGATGGCACTGTTGAAGATCCTATAACAGATTACAACAAAGTATCTTCTGCAAGCGCATCTAAAAACTACATTAAGTCAGAGGAAAGTTGTACTTCAAGCACTGTTACAGAATGCAATGAAGATAGCATGGAGATTCAGTCTCCAGATACCTCTCACAGAGGTGAACTATCATTCTTTTGTTTAATCATCTTGTATAATATCCTGTGAGACTTATTTCTCTGTTTCCTTATGTAGGTGTCAACAAAATCAGTAAGATGAAAGCCAAAACGTTGGCCATGAACAGTCAAATGGACAGTCGCACGACAAGACATTTAAAATGCTCAAGGAAAAGGTTGCATTCTTTCTTGGTCTTCATTTTTTCTTACACATCAGTATGACTCATTAAATTTGTCCTATTTTCTTCGGCAAAGAAATCTATTTTCTGATTGCCTAGTTGAGAAGGTTGAAAATTTTGGAGTCTTCGAAATTAAAATTCTAAGGTGCATCCGTCTTGTGCGACTCAAATGTTAATCACCCAGATGATAATAAAGGTTCCCAATCACTTCAACAAATATGGCAAGCTATGTAATGCATTGAATAATTTATATAGATTGTGAAGTTTTCATGCATTTATAGTGTGGTGCAACATGTATTGTTTTTATACTGCTTCTGAAATTCAACTTCTTGTTCAAGTATTTAATTGTTATATTTGTGTTATCTCAGAGTGCTCCTTATATGTCGTTCCATATATATGCATAGAAGCTTGTGGATCTTGATAAACTGGGAAATGAGACAGTCTGAAATATATAATGTACCACTGTTCACCCGTGTGTTAATTCACGGAATCAACACACTACTGAACTGAAATCCTCTTAGTTTTTGGTTTTTTTAGTTCATTATAGCTCACGGGTAGCATGACAGTTCACTCAAGATAACATGAGTGGTAGATCTAACTGAAAAAAAACCTGGACGGTGAACCTAAGTAGTAGCTATAGCCTATAGGAAACATCCCTTGACTCAGCCCAGTGATATACAAAGATTGTTCATTGTTTATATCCCTATTCCTTGTAATGTTCATATTTTGATTCTCCGATTTCATGCCAAAATTCCAGAGAAGGCACTACATCTGGGTAGTTGACTATAGCACGAAGTACTCGAGGAATTCAAGAAAGGACGAAGCAGAATAATCATTGAGTTTCTTCAAAATATCTTCTCACATTTTGGGGAATGATGGAACGAATGACATTAGCCATTACAAAGTTACATTTCATAATTTTGTTATCTTAAGCACACAGGGCAACAAATTAATCGACTACCAGGCTTTTGATTTGTACAACTTTGGCTGTGATGTTTGCAAGTCGTAGGTGCAAGTTGTAACTCGTGAAATTTGCTCCAGAAATATTGTCTTGGTCTTGTTATATCCTTCATGGTTCAGCTAATTTTATGTTATGCCCAGAAGCTTGATTCTGACGCCAAAATAAATTTCTCATATGTGAGCAACAGACTAAGATTTAAATTTCTCATTGACCTGGGAGTATTCTGAACTTCTAGAACTTTGCACACTCAAAACTGTACAGATGGAATGTGTTAGAAAGTGTCTTGTTTGTAAGCCACCTTTTTTCCTTTGCATCTCTGAAGTAATGCCATACTGGCATAGTTTACACAGGGTGAAGGCATCTCAGAAAGCATGTGGCAAAATAAATTGTAACAATGCTGTCAGATTGCCAACTTTGCCTTTGCAATTTTCAGTCTCTTGAAATAAATATCACTTGTTTGATTAAGGTATCTATATATTAAAGTCCTTATTCTGTATGCATCAAGGACAACACCAAGATCTCCCATGAAAAGGTTTCAATTCTTTCAGTCTCCAATAATGCAAAAGTTTGCAATCACTCTTCCCACTTTATATTGACATGCACATCAAAAGCCAAGCACAACACATGGGAACTAAGCTTTGATGATGATCCATCACTCGGTCTCTGAAATTGCAACTAGTCAATCACAATAATTTGATGCTAAGAACATATTTTTATAGGTTTGAAAGGAAAAAGCAATTGTTAACAAACTAACACAAGATCAAGACTTGTTGGCACCATATGATGTTACAACCAAGTACCAAAAGATAAATAATGATAAGTGTTAGAATTTTTACACGAGAGAAATTATTATAAAATTTTATTAGATACAAATAAAAGAAGATTATAATTTAGATTCCTTTTTGTTCGAATTCTTAGGAAGTTTATATAGTTTTTTTTTACAAATGATAGGAATTTCATATTGATTGAGATTTTGAATTACTATCTTGTGATAAGAAAATAAATCAATTCTGAAATGCGGGACTCCCGTAGTAGTACGATGATGTCTTTTACTTTGGAGTGTCTTGAGATTTAAATGAGTTTTTAATTAGGATAGGAATCAAGGCATTATTAACTTATGTTGCATTTCCTACATTATCTAGTAGAACATGTAAATTAGTAGGGTACTAGAAGCTAAGAACTTGAATTCAGAAGACAAATTAACACGCTACAACCTGAAAAAAAAGTAACTGCATTTTATGGAAGACAATTATAACCAATGGAACATTTGTGGAACAGTTCACTTCTTTTATTTGTTTATTTTTATTGCGAAAGAAAATCCATTACATAAACAACATCAAGCACATTAAATGCTAATTATTCCCTAGACAAAGAACTTTTGTAAGTACCATTGCAACATCTAGAGAAACTTTCTTCTATATCGGAGTAATGTAAAAGCCCAAGCACCTATATAGCACATGAAAAGAAAATTACCGTCCATGATATTTTTTCCAAGATAAGAAGAGATAACCTACTTTTTTCTTGTGGAAAGACAGAATGGAATATACGGGGTACAAATTTTGTAATAATAAGACTAAAAAAAAATCAATGTGTTTAACTTCGTCAAATTTCAAGAATACCTTTTAAACTCCCTATCTTTTGTTGTGATCATTGATAAAAATCAAGGACAATTGTTATAGATTATTTTTTTAAGAGTGCCGTATCTAAACATGGACAACTTTCTAAGATAACAAAAAAAAAAGAGAAATATTTTAAACCTTATGATGATGGATAGGTAATGAAGGGGATAATAAATGTAACTTATAAGGAAGTTTTTGAAACTTTTATACGCCTTTAATGATATACAATTTATTCATTACAGAATATATCATTAATTTTTTATAATACACTTAATACATACGCATTAACTATTTACAAATAACACTATCCTTGGCTAGTAAGATTTTATTCCTTTTTACAAAAGAATAGTAAACTTTAAGCGTGTGTGTTTGAAACTTATTACATAGTTACGTAGTTTATTGTTTTTTAGTTTAATTTACTTGGTCATGCTTGAAAATTTTCCTTCAAATATGATTCCGATGATCCATATTATTTCTTTCTATATCGAGTCAATATTTTTCTCAAAATAAACAAATTATCACCCTAATTGGTATTTTCTCAATTATTCTTAAATGCCATCTTATCATGACTATATTAATAACAAACTTTTGCATCGTCTGTGCATGAGTCTTAGCAAAATATATTAATAACGATACATGCTTTGGAGTTTGGACATATATTTCATCATATTTTTTTTGTGTTTATTTTTGAACTATGTAAAACGCGAAATCATGAATAGCTTTTTCTTGGAAGTCTTTTTTTTTTCATTTTCTGATTATGGAAGGGTAAAATTGTTTTTAAATATATAAAAAATAAATAAAAAAAATGATGAATCTGATAACAATTATGAAGTGGAAGTGGGGAGAAAAAAATGTTTGCCAATAGATATATTGTCCTATATGAAAGAGTTAAAATCAATTAATCCAAGATTTAGTTGTAAAAAAAACATTAGTTTGTAGTTTCACATTTTTAATATGCCAGTATTATATCGAAATAAGTCATTTGATCAAAATTCAATTGTGCATGTGTATTTTCTTATGTCTCTGTTTTATCCTTAAATTTTGTTGAGATTGATAAACAACGAATTTGGAAATTACATGAGTGGTTGAAAGATTATATACACACTAAGAATTATCGATTATTTTATTTAAGATTTTTAAAGACTATCACATTATCTTACTTGGCTACTACTAATTAAGATAATTTTAATTATCATCTCACTGATAATCCAGATGACAGGAGCAATGTTTTTAAAACCGGATCGGTCATCGAATTGGTCGACCAACTCGGTCATGGTTCGATCAATTCAACCGAGTTCAACCGGATTGAATCAGATTTTTATTAAAATAATAATATTTTTTACTTTAAAATAATATATTACAAATAAAAGTATAAAAAGTAAAAAAATAATGAAATAAAAGTATATTAATCATCATTTTAAATTATAATAATTTATTTTTTACATTTTAAGAATATATATTATTTATCATTAATTAGTTTTATATTTGATTATTTAATAATTTCATGAATAATTTCCTTTTTTTATTTCCATTACTATTATCTTGCCCACATTTTATTTTTCAAATTCATATTTTCTTTCCATATTATTTGATTTCTTGTATAAATTCATCCTACAAAATTTACTATATTATTATGTTTCCATTTTCATATTTTATTGTATAATATTCATAATAGTTAAAATTTTGTCATCTTTTTATTTATGTTTATGATAATCTTTTTCTTTTTTTTTCAAATTTATCTTTATTACTATCTTTCCAATTTCATTTCAAATTCAAATTACTTTCCTTATTATTTACATCCATTTATTCTTTACAATCAAATCTTGTATTACTCTCCTTTCTACTATTCCAGATTTCCTATTATCATACACTTTCTTTCTTTCCTTCTTTTTCCCATTTATTCACCTCTATTTTATTGTTTTTGAAAAAAATTGAATTGAACCGGTTTTCCAATTCAACCCAATTTCGGCCGAGTTGACCCGGTTCAATCCAGTTTTTTGCAAAAATGAGTTTTATATATCAACCGGACCGGACTGATGACCGGTTCATGATTGAACCGATCGAACCGATCAGTCCGGTCCGATTTTAAAAACACTGGACAAGAGAAGTGGCTTTCTAAATTATCAATTACTTGACATGCATTTTTTATAAAAATATTTATTCAATCAAAATTTTTAATTTCAAATATTTTATTAATGAATAAATATCATTCAATATGATCTTCTTTATTATTTATTTTTTTTTACAAATAATTTTTAGTTTTGCCACATCTTATCTTGCTATATTCATTTTTCTATTTTTTTTACTTTATTTATAATATCATATGATGAAAATTTCAAATAATTTTAAAGAGTATTTTGATAATTTATTCTCTAGTTATTTTAAACATAATTTATATTACCAATAATTTTCAAACACGATAATATGATATTACCGGTAATTTAAATTGATCTAAATTACTGATTAATTAAATCAATAATGCATCGGCCCCTAAGAGAATATCAATTCTTTTAATTATTTTTCCATTATATACATCTAAAATGAATATTGTCTTAATATGTTTAGAGATAACGTTCAATTAATAAGAAATAATAATACATACTTAGAATAAATAAATAAATTAAATCTAAATGTAAGAGGATGTCAAATAGAATTTGAAGGTTTTGTTCGGAGAAACTAAAAGAAATTTTAAAAACGGAATATTAAGACAACGTAAACATTCTAAGTACCCCTATATATATATATATATATATATATATATATATATATGGATTAATGTACCTACACTGATAAAAAATATTAAATCTCATGATTTAAAAATATCAATTATCTCAATCATTGATCAATGAATCAAACGCTCAACATCCCTACAAAACGGAAATTGCTTTGTAAGTACATTAATCCATATATATATATATATATATATATATTGTGAAATGAATGTCATGTATAAAAAAATAACTCTAAAAAAAAAGCAATGCCTAGCCAAAGCCCCATCACGAAGGAGGATTGTCAATACATACATGTACAACCAAATTACATTTTATAAAATTTAATTTGTTTGGAAAAATTGTCGTTAGTCAATTTAGTACAACAGTATTGAAAATACCAAATTACTATGAAGGAAAAATATAGGAGAGTACAGATATTGAGAGAAGAGAAGGCAAAAAGAGAAAATGACAGAAAGGAGGAAGATAAGGAGGGCCAAAAAATGCTCAATTACATGAGAAAACATAATGTATGAGAAGGAGAATGTTATACAAGAGAGGGAGAAAAAGAAAATGATAGAAGAGAGACTGAAGAGAGAGGAGGGAAAGAGAAAATAGTGATAGAAAGAGAGCCAAAGATGAGAGGACAAAGAAAAGTTAAAACAATGAGAATAAACAAAGAATACATCTATATTAAAATATTTAAAAATATGCTTTACAAAATTTCATCCATATTTTCTATAAAGCTGGTGAAACACAATTTTCTTTTTCATTTTTTAATCATTTGGATAATAAAGTTCACCCATAATTTAATATCGCCACTTGTTTCCTTATTTTTCATGCATCACACAAGCAACAACAACAACAACAACAACAAAGCCTTATCCCACTAGATGGGGTCGGCTACATGGATCATACGACGCCATTCCGCTCTATTAGTAACCAAAACTTTCGGTATATTATTCACCAATAGATCTTGCTCTATTAGTTCGCCAAGTGTCCGCCTTGGCCTCCCTCTCCCTCTTTTAATCGGACTCCAGATTATTTGATCTACTCTTCTTACTGGCGCATCTAATGGTCTTCTTACTGGCGCATCATGCATCACACAAGCAGGTTATAATAATACTTGTAAAAACCAAAAAAAGGGAAACATGTTAACTCCTTGATTAGCCTATAACAATGCTAGTAGAAAGAAGAACTCAGTGATTATAAACATCAACTAGTGTTTTCTTGGTACAACTTTATGTTAGGAAAACATAAAAGAACCTATAACTTTATTTCCCTTATTTACATTGATGATGTTTTCATATGCAGAGAAAAAAATAATAAGGGGAGGATACATTTCCTCATGAAATTACAATGCGGGCACAAGCTACCTGATAAGAATTTACATTTTGTTAATAGCTAAAAATTCTCACATTTGCACAGAATAAAAATGAAGAAAAAAAGATAGAACCCTCCATTCTTGTAGAGGGTAAAAGGAAGTAAAAGATCAAAGTTTTTCAAAATGGATGCTTGAATTGGATTCTATCCTTCATCATTTGCAACTCTAGTGGTGTACCTGTCAACCATGCGAACATTATACTGCTCGTATACTCTGGAACGGTTCTCCGCCCACCATTGTTCTGCCTGTTTCTCGCTGAATCGCTTTCGGCTGTCAGAAAAGAAAAGCAAAGATTTTCAAGGACTGAAAGCAAAAACTAACCGAATAGAATCCAATATAAAGTTTATTAACTGCCACATGAAAGATGTGCAACTTTTCAGACTTTCTGTTTAGGATAATGAGGTAAGATTTCGAAATCATGTCAGAGTCCAACTTCAAGTCATAAAAAGAAATTGTGCAAGAAAAGCTTGCTACACTAACTGCTTAAGATATACCTGAAGCGGACGCGCTTGAGATCTTTCAATCCTCCAGGTAAAGATGCCAGAGTAATGTAAACTCCTGGTTCATCTTGCTCTACCCACTCAGTCTCATTGTTGGATCCAGCATTGGTAATCTTGTCACAGTCGTCTACTTTAGTCTGCTCGCTAACAAGATTAGGTAACCCAATTGAATCCGGTTCATTGGATTTTTTTGTAGCCCTTATTCTCTCAATAACTGCATCTGTAGAATTATTTGAAATGGGGGTTGGGTTGGCAGATGGCAAGGAAGTTGATTTATCATTTTTTGTCATCCCCACCACCGGTAGCCTCTCAGCCATGTCCTTCAACTGTTTTATGTAAGAAAAATGTGCATATCAGATCTTATCCGAACAGTAGACTATATTGTGCATACATTTAACTTTGGCGGTGTCTTTATGAAGAGGAAAATTGTGGAATATCACATGTCTATAAAATTCCCTGGACAAGTTCGCCAAAGCTTGCTTCCTTTAAAGTTACATGTATATTTTCTTTGGAAGGCAATTAAAGTCATATTAAAATACACTAAGTGGTTGAGGAAAGTTAAACACCGAATATGACTCCCATCAGCATTTAGCAAGAAGGAAGACTCATTTTTAATCACATCCCTCATATTACTAAGCATTACACAGTGCTCTGACATTATCATTCTCTTGACTTTAATAGATGAATAACTAATAATCACATGACTTCTCTCTCTTCCTACCTCCCACTCTAAACTGGATAGATTGCTTTGTCAATACTGCTGGATTTATATCATACATTTACTGGTAAAACAGGCTTTAATTGTATGCTTCCATTAACTTCGTCCTCGAATTTTAATCTAAGTCTAAACTCTGAAGTCTGGTACTTTGTTCTCCTTGAATTGAAATTCCAGGTAACATTTAAAACCATGAAGTCTACTGTAGCTGTATGATCCATGTAGCCAACCCCACCTAGTGGGATAAGGCTTTGTTGTTGTTATTGTTGTATTTAAAACCATGAAGTGTATCCTCATTTGCCATGACTAAAACTAAACTTGCGTCTGAATACTATATAGTATATATTCATGTGACAAATTAGGGAGTGTACGCATATGGGAGAATTTTTTTTAGGAGAAAAAGGATGATCACCAAGATTTGTGATTTCATAATACATAGTATATATATACGTATATATATCACTATGGGGTGAACAAAATGTATGTGTACAATCGCTAACCAAAACCCCACTCTTTTGGCAGTAGCCAAAATCAAAGTATACGGGAGAATATTTCTTACTTGTGCAGTAAGAGATTTGATAACTTCTTTGGCAGCTTCACATTTTGCAGATTCCTCTCCCGCAATTGCAATAGCCTCCTTCAACTGCTTGGTTGTTCTTTCGAGTTCCACTTCTTGAAGCTGCGTCTTGCGTGTAAGATTTTCCACCTTTAAATTTGCTCCATGGAGAAAATTATGTAAGAATGGCAATCTATATATCAAGACGAAGATTATATATACCATAGAATTCTGAAATTTGAGAACATGAGAATACATTACTCATAGCTTTGCAACATAAATTTTGGTAGACCCATTTGTATGTGAAAAGACTTTTTAATTACTAAGATCCGTACTTATTGTAACAGTGTTTAGATTGCCTAGATAGCTGTATAACTTGAAACCTCAGTGTGTTACTGAAGAAGTTGAAATCTGTGTTTTTAGGTTAAGAAGCATCATTCCAATTTTCTTTGCATCAATGGCATCATTGGGATATGTGGATATGGACAACCCTAAGTTACAAATCTTCTCCCCATTTCCAAAGTAAAGTATTTCCATAACATGTAACATTCTCAACTTAAAGTTTAAATCCCTCAATCAAATCTTGCTGTGCTGAATCCAAATAACCCAAAGATGACTAATGGTGTGTCACTCTCTCATGCTGAGATATAAATATATGATCCACACCGCTTGTTGCACACATTTGAAAACTCCACCAGAAATGTCAGTTCAATCTTGTAAATATCCAGTTAATAGATTCTTTAAATCAAGCTTCTTGGGATATTACCAGAAGTAGTGCAATATGTTCCTATCACTCATCAGAATTGCAAAAATCATAACGTGCATTTCGACCAGACACCCATTTAATTTTGTATACCTCAGAGAGTAATCATTGTCGCCACAACTACCATGTAAAAGATGGATATGCAACAAAGACTAATTGAAATGTAATTTGCAATCCTTTGATAGATCACCATCACCCATTATGACATCCTCTCATATGCATGCCCACTCTCACCTACTATGCCTAAAATAGCCCGGGAAAACGTTGTTGAGTCTGTCCAAGGCGAGGGACTCTTCTTATTTCTGTTTCAAAAGAGCCAAGGTAGAATTAGGTCTCCAACATCCACAAGAAGCATCCTTTAGACCAACCGACACACTGAAATAGAAGCACATCAATCCAGAAAAATGATAAATATTTGTGAAAATTCCGGTCTCGGAACACCAAGAGGGGACTAATTATCGGAGTAATTTTCAAGATTGGTACCCCAACTTTAATGATGATCCCAAGTTAGTACACCAACTTTGTAGAGTAATAAATTGGACCCTCAACTATTTAAACATTTCAAGTTTAGTCCCTTACACATATTAATTATTTTTAATACATATTAGATAATAACTCTAAATCATAAATGATAATTTAATATTTATTATGATAGAATAATAATAACCTATGTCTACATTTATATACTATATTAAAATGAAAATTTAAGATTACTATGTAATGTGTTATTAAATTTTAAATAATAATTAATATTCATTATGATAGAATAATAAATAATTTATATGTATATTTATATGATCTATCTAAATTATATTAAAATGAGAGTATTTTCATGCCACATGGCATTCTCTCATATTTTTAAGGAAAAAGATTACATAGTGATTCTTTTTTTAATTAACAAAGAGTTATTATCATGCCATAAGTTTATCTCTCATATCTTTTGATTAGATAATTTATTTGAATGGGCAGGCTACAATAGCTAGATTGATAAGTTTTTTTAACAATTCTGTTTTTATTAAAAAATATTTATCTATGTACACTTTTAATAAAAATGTACACTTTTAATGACATGTGGCAGAATAAAAATGTCATTTTAATATAGTACATAAATGTAGTTATAAGTTATTTATTATTCTATCACAATAAATATTAAATTATCATTTATGATTTAGAGTTATTATTTAATATGTATTAAAAATAATTAATATGTGAAAGGGACTAAACTTGATAAATAGTTGAGGGATCAATCTGTTACTTTACAAAGTTGAGGTACCAACTTGGGATCAGCATTAAAGTTGGGGTACCAATCTTAAAAATTACTCCTAAGTATCGTGACATAAAGAAAAATCCTTGCTAGAGCTTAAAGTAGTCATAAAATGTTATGCAACCTTTGGCATGAGCAATGTGACTCCTCCTAGCAGAAAAAGAAGACAACTTTGCACACCATCCTCAAAACTAAGTTCCAAATATCCATCAAAGTCCCCTTCAAACATCAAATCCATTTAGTTTGGTAAGAAAGGTCTTGCTGGTCCCCTTTAAGCTGAGAACTACTAACAACCTTCTAATAAAGAATACTGCTCTTTCAAAAAGATGGATCACACCAATATGCTGCCTTTATTAGAGTATGATCCAAGAGAATAGCCCTGAGATCCAACTGTGCACCCTATGTTGCCTAGATCATTAGACATAAAGGCCCACTCACTGCATTTGAGACATGGTGGAAAATTGTCATTCCTAAACCTCATGTGGCAATACCTTTCTCACATAGCTCGTTTGGTATCATCTTACAATCAGCAACTAAAGGATGACTGCCAAGGATGACAGGTCAATCACTCATATAAAAATCACTAGGTGGTTCGGCTCTAAATTTTCTCAATTTCTAGGCACAATCAAAATGGTGCAACACAGAACAAGTACATCAATAGTGGAGCTACAAGAAGGGGCTTCCAGCAAAGTGACATGAACTTGACTACTATACAACTAAAGGGGAACCAAAATGCATCATTTAATTAAAAACAATTATAGAAATTAGATCTTTTGACCTGGTGAATGGTTAATTTAAAAACTGCTTACATGCATCATTTGATAAATAAAAACAGTTATAGCAATTAGATTTTTAACTTGGTGAATGGAACAGCAATTCAGAACAAAGAGAAAAATATCAAGTTCGAGATATAAAGTTATACCTTTGCTCTTAACCTAAGAATCTCTTGGCTAAGGTTGCCACTTTTGGTTTTTTCATCATCAACATTGAATCTTGTGGATGTAAGCCCTCCAAGTATTTGTGTTGGTGTTGTAGAAGGAGGGGGGCTCGGCCGTCTTGAAATTGGTGATGTTGCTCTAGAAACAATTCTGGACCCAGGAACTGATGCTGAAAAGAATTTCCTTGAAGTTCCAAATACTGGATTAATAGATTTTGAAATGTTAAGGGCACTCCAGTGCGAACTTCCTTTGGGGATTGGTGACACACGATAACTATTGAATTCAAATTTCTTGTTCCTTTTGAAAGACTCATTTTCCATTGGCCTTGATGTCCCAATTGAAGAAAATCTAGATATTTGCATATTAGATTTTACATCCAATTTATCCTCCTTATCCATCATTTCAGTGAACCCCTGAACCATGCTGTCTTTTTTACTAATTGTAGGATGAGAAGAGTCAACTTCCAATGCTTTGCTTAGCTTTTTATAACAATTGTCACAAACACGATATGATTTATTAGGATTTGGTGCCATGGAAGCCCTCAGGGATTTCTTACTGCTGCATGAATGACAGAAAACTAGTGCACAGTTGTAGCAGTTATGACGCTTCCTTTTGAAGTTAAGTGGCAGACGGCATCCTGAACACATGGACTGATCAACACCAGAAACCCACTTATGAATACAAATCACTGAAGTAAAATTTGTGCCACAAACGACACTTCTAACTTGTTTATCTTTTAAAGCTTCAACCAACGTTGGAATATTTCGATCTTCAGAATCACCATGGCCTAACCGGCCATTTGAACCTTTACCCCATGTGTAAACTTCAGTTCTTGAAGTTAAGACAGCAACATGATAAGAACCACAAGAAATCTCCTCTACGAAGTTTTTAAGGAGCTTTCCTTCAACACGAACCGGAAGCTTTCCATCTGCTTGAGGGTTTCCAAGCTGACCATACACTTTGCTACCCATTGTATAAACATGACCAGATGTAGTAAGTGCCACTGTCAGACTATGTCCGCAGGCAACTTGGCAAAAGTTAGGCTCAACCAAAGCAGCCACACAAGTTGGGAGAAACCTATGTTCTCTGTCACCATGTCCTAGACGGCCCTTGTCGCCATCACCCCAAGTAAAAAGCTTTCCTGAAGAAGAGTTCACAGAATTTGAGATTACTTCGACTACTGCAGC
The DNA here is from genome assembly GCA_030549335.1 of Pontederia crassipes. Classification (NCBI taxonomy): domain Eukaryota; kingdom Viridiplantae; phylum Streptophyta; class Magnoliopsida; order Commelinales; family Pontederiaceae; genus Pontederia; species Pontederia crassipes. The sequence goes on from CM060192.1 coordinate 76,756,891, forward strand.
AGTATGCCAAACACCACAAGCTGCTCTTATTGTCCGCAATCCTTTCAAGGATTCTATTTCCCTGGGAACTGAGACACTCTTTTGGTCCCCATGGCCTAGAGCACCAAATGTTCCATCCCCAAAAGTGAACAGTTGTCCTGAAGAGATTACCACGGCTGTATGCCATGGCCCACATGAAACTGATGAAACACGGAGGCCCTCCATCGGTCCATTAACTCTCTTAGGAATCCAGTGGCTCACTTCAGTCCCATGCCCTAGTCCAAAATTAGAGCCATCTCCCCATGTATACAGCTCTCCTGACAATGTAACAGCACAAGTATGATGCTCACCACAGGCCACAAATTCAATGTTCATATCTACAAGAGCATCAATGAGTTTGGGTTGTGAAACATCTGCATGGAATCCATGTCCAAGCCTTCCTCCCGACTCCTCTCCCCAGGAGTATATCTCACCTTGCTTAGTAACAAGAGCAGCATGTCTACGACCACAAGATACATTTTGGACATCCAGTATTACGGCAGATTCCAAGGCTTTGGGCACAAGAGAGTCCATTTTAGTGCCTGAACAACTACCCACTCTATGATTTCCACCGCCAATAACTCCATCTCCACTTCCTTCACCCCATATGAAAACATCACCTAAAGCATCGCCATCATCATGACCAGAGCCTTGACTGGATGAGCTGACAGCACTTGATAGAGACACTCTAAATGTGTCCATGGCAATGCCTCTTGTATGTCCATTTATGTCGTTTGAACATGCAGAAGACAACGAATAGACTGATCCAGTGGCAGGATCGGACGCAAAGGACCCCTTAGGAGGTCCTGCATACAACGCAATATCAGAGTATGCCTTGCCTAAACCATTCCTTGTTGGGCTTCCATATGGGCTTCTAAACTTCAATGCATCATTTGTATCCTGAAAAAGAAATTTTTACTTGAAATCATGAGAAGAAATTCTTGAAGGAAAGATGAAACCAAACTACTGTGTAGCACCTTCGGCATGCTTTCGCTGCTGCCAAAAGGAGAGCTTAATGGTGAACTTCGGTGGCTGTATGTTCTTGGACTATTTGTACCAGCTGACCCCACATCACTTCTTGATTCCATTCTCCATCTTCTGTGATGGCTACGTGATATCAATGTTCTCAGACCAGCAAACCAGACTTCCGCTTCATCTTTATCTTTGCATATCTTGCATAAACCGGAGCGAATTTCCATATGAGCAACAAACAGAACCATTAGAATATGGGAAACTGCAAGTGAGATCTGAAGTGAAATGCATTGGAGAGATCAAGGCTAAAAGGTGTATCACTCACAAGATCCAATGATCTATCGTCGTAGAGTAGAGAAAATGACTGGCATTCTTTCTCAGGACGTGGGTACCTCTGAAAAATTGTCTGAAAGTAACCATTTAGCCATAAGTCAGTAATTGCTGTTGGAACTATATAAGTTCTTTATTATGGGTGCAACAAAGAAATTTAATGATGCGTGTAACTAACACCAGAGTCACATTAGTTTGAGATGATGATTTTCAAGATCAGATCATGCTAGAGAGTTTAAGTTCAAACCGACTAAAGTAGATCTTGTATAGGCATTCCATACGTACAGAAACAAAATCATAGGTTACAGAAAATATATATGAAACTGCTATGTAATTTCTCCACAGGTCTACAGGATTGAACTTATCACTGTATAAAGATTACCCTCGTTTCGACTCTAAACTATTGAATTGTCCATGTCTTTACCACATTCTGAATGAGTGTGTCATGTGTTGGGCATACATGCCCTTTTGGGCATGGTGGGCTGCACTTGCAGCAGCAGCTAACGAGGGGCTGCTGCCCCCTTGCGTAAGATGCAAGCGCACAATGTCCATGCGAGGAGTGTGCACAATGTGCGCACATGAGGCGTGCCCAAGTTTCCCTTGCCATTCCTTTTCCTATAAAAGGGAACCAATACCGAGGGTCCAAAGTATTTTTTTTAATATAAGTTCGTTCAAAGGCACCTGTGCTGTGGTTACATATTCCGTTCCCCTGAGATTCAGTCCACAATTGTGAAGTACAAGTACGCCGTCGATTGGTAGAAAAGCTCCAATAAATGATCCAAAGCTTAAGCTTTAAGAGGTAGATTTATATATGATATAATCTACGCTGGTATCAAAGCTTTTTAGATTTTCTCGAAGTCATGATTGCACTGAAAAAAATTAATATTTGTTATTATTTTTGGGATCCGTGCTTCTCAATTGTATGATCACAACAGAGGGACAAAGTGATCTTTGTATCACATACATTATGGATTAACCTAGACCATAATATACTTTTTCTATTTTTTTTAAAATATTTCTGGTGATTTTTTGGACTTTTTTGTATGCATATGTTGCAGCAAAAAAAAATGTTCCAATGGGCACAAGGTCCGCAGGGAAGTCCCAAACATGGTTGCAGGTGACCTGTGTGAACTAGTGGCTGGGCCGCTAGAAGAAGAAATGTCCATTTCAAAATTCCAAAAAATTAGGAAAAATGTTTATTTTCCTAAGTAGTTTTTCTGCCAATTTGAAAATATTGCATGCAATTTGTTACTGTTAAAAACAATCATTTGTTGATTTAATATAATAGTTAAGGAATTTAAAAATGCATGCAAATATTGGCAAATAAATATGTTATCAAGCAGAAAGTAAATTTTATCATTTGTGTATGTTAGAATATTTGACATTTATTCGCAATGACTATAATTCAATTATGAAAGGTATTTGAATAATTAAAAATTGGTATGTCCAAAATTTATTGCATGTAATCATTCCAAGTCATCATTCATACCATTTGGCATGGATACAGAAGAAGAACGCGCTCCAAACATGTGGTCTACCTCTACCCTACCTCGGATTACAACTCTCGGACAAAAAGCTACTATACAAAGATTGGACTCCAGTTATTGAGCAGGTGGAGAGACGACTAGAAGGATGGAGTTCAAGACTTCTATCCCGTGGTGGTAGGTTGATCTTAGTCCGCTCAGTGCTATCAGCAATTCCTGTGTATTTCATTTCCCTCTTACAAATGCCTATTGGTGTTTGCAATCACATCGATGTCTTAAGGAGGATGTTTTTTTGGAAGCATTCTGGTAGCACAAGTCGGGGCCTCCATCTAGTTGCATGGTTATAAACGTGCGGGACACAATCAGAGGGTGGGTTGGGTGTCCGAGAGCTTCGAAAGATGAATGACGCACTCTTGTCAAAATGGAGATACCAATTATTGAGCCAGCAACAAGATTTTTGATCAGTTATCATACACACCTGCCTTGGTACTTCCCGACTTGGCAATAGGACAACATCATCCCAGGGCCATTCGTCTTGCTGGAAGGCTATACTGTCAGTTACTGCAAAGCTTCGATGATTGTTCTACCCATCCTTAGGATTAGGTACAATGTTTCACTTCTGGGAGGATGCTTGGGCCTTTCCCACTCCCCTTTCGGTGTCTTTTCCATGATTAGCTGCCTTAACACAAGTTCGATAGGCTACTGTTGCTGATTGTTGGTCAGAATCCTTGTTGTCTAATGGTATTTGGACACCTCTCTTTGCCTCAACGCTATCAGATCAACGAGTAGTCGGCCTCCTCTGCTTGTTAGAGAGGTTGGATGAATTAGCACCAGACAATTCCAGATGAGACTCTTGGGTATGAACTGCAGGTCAATTCTCAGTCAATGTTGTATATAAATTGTTGAATGAGGATAATAGGACGAATGATGGTGAATTGCAGATGGATTGTAACCTTATATGACGACTGAAAATTCCTCTCCGCATTAAAATCTTTGCATGGCTTTTCAGACATCAGCGGCTGCCAACTAAAAACCTTATATCACAATGGTACCCTGCAATAAGCATCACGTGCCCGTTGTGTGAGGATAGTGATGAGAATCTGGATCATCTCTTTTTTGGTTGCTGTGTCCAAGGGCTGTATGGAGGGAGGCAGGATGTCACTGGTTGAACACAACTTTAGCACATGATTTTTGGAGAACATACCGATTTGGAGGTCATCAATGAGATATCATCATCTATACATCGAACCAACAAAGAGCAATCCCAATTACATTCTTGTGGTCCGTATGGTCTCAACACAATGGAGTCACATTTAGAGGCGAATGGATCTACACTGAAAATGTTGTGGCATCTGCTAAGCATATGGTGCATAGTTGGATGGTGTAATATAACATGTTTTTTGTAATGATACGATCCAATGTAACTAACTTTTGAATCAATAAATCCGGATGGCTGCGACTTTTGCCAACCATCCTTCCCCTTCTCAAAAAAAAAAAAAATTACCTTCCTAAAATTTTGAATTCAAAAGCGATATCTATTTGCTATGACTTAAATTCAATTATGAAAGGTATTTGAATAATTCAAAATTGGCATGTCCAAAATTTATTACATATAATTCCCTTCCTTCGACTGTAATAAAAATTTGAATTTGAATTTTGAAATTGGTATGTCCAAATTTTTTAAGCATGATAACTTGCCGTGAATATCGCCGGAACCCATTTCCATCAAGGATGCAGTCTGGAAAGAACCTGCTACAGGGATCAGTGTTTCTTGTATCTGGTTTCACATTGTTTTTATTATTTCTCTATGCTGCAATCATATAACTCCGTCTATGTTTTATAGCCGGTCCCAAGCCCGGATAAAGGAGGAGGGTTGTGTTAGGCTCCGACAGCCAACGTAAAACCCTGTCGAATCTCATGAACATGGATCAACGATGACGTCGTATGATTCATGTAGCCGACCTCACCTAGTGGGATAAGGCTTTGTTGTTGTTGTTGTTGTTGTTGTTGTTGTAACTTGCCTAAAATTTCAAAGTGATTCGAAATTGAATTAATTACTTTAGTGAGTATTAATCAACAAGTGTGGCAATATTATTTTTGTCTATGTGCCAAATTAATGTTTCATGCAAACTATAGAAAAGAATAATTAGTTGATCTAATAATACAAACTATAGATAATCAAATAACAAATGAAACATAAGTAGTTCTTTTGTGGGACTATCACCTTGAGATTCAAATATTGTCATAATAATCAATGTTTTTCTATTGAGTAGTGCATGACATAAAATGCATATCTAGCAAGGTTCATGGAACCAATATGCATTGTTGATACAGTCTACAGAAATATAGTCGATGTGTGATAGTGGTAGCACAATTTGAAGATGAAGGATAATGAATAGTTATTTAATTGGCACCCTTGGGGGAAAGCTCTTATTGCACTAGTCTTGATTATCCTAATCAGAGAAAGTGTGCCACACGAATTGAATTTCGATGATTTTGAATTATAAGTTGATTTAAAATTTATATAGTTACTTTTGAATTATGTGCTGATTCAAAATATTATATTAATTTTGTCGCATTATTAATATATGAACATGGATCAACGAATATATTGTTGTTGTATTAATATAATGAATGATAATATTTCTTGAAGATAATGAGAGCATGGCAACCTCTCGATATTACTAACTCATGAATATTATCATATCATTATTTATGTTTTTGTAGACAGACAAATTATAATATACATAACATTGACTTCTCCTATGTTGTGATTAAATTGTAGAGGATCTTGAAATTTGGTTGATGATTGGTGGGTCCTAGGCATCAAAGGGATTGGCCAGAGTCTTCCCTCTTCATTGTCATGCAAGAGTAGCTCGAGCACGAGCAGGGCTGTCTTCTATAATTCTTAATGCTTTGATACCAACTGGCGCAACACCAGGATCAAATGAAAATAAAAAATACCAAAAATATGATGATAACCCAAAGTATTATCCAAAAAAGTATACCAGAACAAGGTTATCAACCATAGTAGTGAATCCACACTCAAGGTTACAAAGGAGAAATTTTAGTGACAATCAAATTGCAAGGCTTCATTCTTCATTGATTGGCCCTTTTATTGAGGGATTACAACCAACTCTAAATCGTATTTGGATTATAACTAAGATGCATGTTTCCTTCTGATCAACAACTAATCAGCAACCTCAAATCTAACAATAACAAACTTGGCAGCAACAACTCAAAGGTAGGGGAACCGGCAATGGATCTTGCAGGTTTTGATATGAACTTGTTTGGAATTTCTGGAACTGCTCCAGAATTTATGGTATTTTGTGCTACTTCAAAGTTACAGGATTGTAACTCCACTTTTGCACATGGAAGTGGGCCTGTCGCTTTCCAAATGACGAAACAATGAATGCAGCAAGTCGACCTACTTGCAACTCGCTGCACACCAAACATGCCCCAAAGAAGAGATTGCAAGAATAATGATTTGAATTGTTATTAGATTAAGATTGAGTTTGCAGTTAACAAAAAAACATTTTCTTTCTGTTCATTGTGTTCTTGGTTGGACTAAATTTTATGTTCTTAGGTCCTAGTTTAAGTGTGCAAGTTTGAGGACTACATGGAATTATAGTTGTGGTACTTGATAGTAGAATACAATTTAATAATACTATTTTTCCACAACAGTAGAGTATCCAAAATTTGATTCCTGTGATTTTCCTCAAAAGCAACATTAATGGTATATGTGTATATATATATATATATGATCGAAGAGCCTCCGATGGTCTATGTAAATGATAAGGTAAATTCACTAGAATTACGGATAGAAGAAAACAAAACTTACAGTACGCTGTCCAGGCATGATCTTGGATACATGGCTTAGCTTGAGATGCTTCTCTTCCTTGCCTGAGAACCATATTAATAAAGATTCATCCTGAAAAAATAACATTTCCATGGGAAAAAAATGCAGTAAGGAATAATTGAAGTTTACTTAAGTGAAAGATGAGATGAAACATTAGGCCACAATTTAGAAAGAATAAACTTAACATACTCCATGAGTGGCTACAGCCTACAAAAATCGCTAGAAAGAAATACTTCTAAACTAAATAAACAACATATGATAAGTGATATGAATTTTTCAATCATTAGATTATGCAAAACCATGAATCCTAGAACATGATATTCTTGATAGAATTTGAAGGATAACATGAATTAAACTAAGGTGAGCTCCAAATTGTAATTGAAGAAAAAATAGCGCCATCTCTTCTTTTAATGTAGTCATTGGTGCCTATTGCCCATATATTATGTCCGTGAGTAATACAACTGAGAGAAAGATGTTATTTACACACTACTGATAGCTTTTTGACATTCATGATTCTTTCTTCTGAGTACGAACAGTTGAATCAAATCTCAAATAACTTACGTTGTGATAAGATACTATTTTGTATTAGATAGTGGCTGGTTAATCAAATAGTGGGTAGTTAGAAGATACCACTTTGTATTAGTTAGTGGTTGGATAAGAAAGTAGTGAGTAGTTAGTTATATTTGTAGTTTTGTTATAGTTATTGTAACTACCTTTGCATGTTATAAATACATGCATGGGTTTTAAATTTAGGGGGCCCTTTGAAATGTGTTGATCAGTTATGTAATTGGAGTATGGTCCACTCCATACGGACTTATGGAGATTTGTCATCTCGAATTGACAAGTTCTTAGTAGTAATTGTGTTTAAGATTCTTGCACTTCTACTACTTATAATAGTTATCCTAGTTTTGTTTTAGTTGTATTTTTAGTTTGTATCAATTGGTATCAAAATCTCAAAGATCCTAATAGCAAAGCACAAAGATGCAACATTCATTCAGGAGAAATCAACTTTACATATTACAAGTGAAAGCTCATTTCATAAGAAGAAAAGCTGAAAGTTCATATTGGTTCAAAAATTTCTCTCTTGGCCCAAAGATGGAGTTAATCAAGTTTGGAGGCTTCAACTACACCTGCAGAATATTATTATTAATTTTCTTTTCTCCGCCTTGAGGACAAGGCAAAATTTTAGGAGGGGTGTACCGATAAGATACCACTTTGTATTAGATAGTGGCGGGTTAATCAAATAGTGGGTAGTTAGAAGATACCACTTTGTATTAGTTAGTGGCTGGTTAAGAAAGTAGTGGGTAGTTAGTTATATTTGTAGTTTTGTTATAGTTATTGTAACCCTTTGCATGTTATAAATACATGCATGGGTTTTAGATTTAGGGGAGCCTTTTGAAATGTGTTTATTAGTAATTAGTTATATAATTGGAATTTGGTCTACTTCATATGGACTTATGGAGATTTGTCATCTCGAATCGACAAGTTATTAGTAGTAATTGTGTTTAAAATTCTCGCACTTTTACTACTAGTAATAGTAACTCCGCCTATATTTTATAGCCGGTCCCAAGCCCGGATAAAGGAGGAGGGTTGTGTTAGGCCCCGACAGCCAGCATAAAATCCTGTCGAATCTTATGAACATGGATCAACGAATTAGAGCGGAATGGCGTCGTATGATCCATGTAGCCGACCCCACCTAGTGGGATAAGGCTTTGTTGTTGTTGTTGTTGTTGTTTACTACTAGTAATAGTTATCCTAATTTTATTTTCAGTCATATATGTAATTGTATTTTCAATTTGTATCACATTGCTTCTCATCAACTAAACGAAAATACAATGCAGAAACTAAACCTCAAATAGATGGAATTAATAGTGTCAGAGATTGCCATTGGCCTGTGGGTGTATAAGGCCTTAGCTGCAGTGACACACTTCTCTCATTTTCTTTCTGAAGATTTTTGGTACTGGCAACTCCTACTTTTACAACTTTGCATATTGGCCTGCTGACCTTATTCCAAGAACATATACTGGATGAAGTTGAAGTATCAATCTCTTCTTTAACTTAGGACAATGAGTGTCCGCAATCTCTTAAGAAAAATGGACTAATTCTACTTCCAAAGAAAACAAAGAAGGAATATTATGTTTTTTTTAAAAGAAGAGGATATCTGTCAAGTTGGAGATACATCCATAACAAAGAAGAAATAAGGTTAAGCCGACCCCACCTAGTGGGATAAGGCTTTGTTGTTGTTGTTGTTGTGAGTGCACTTAAAGAAGCATTTTTAAGTTTTTTTTTTATGAAAAGATATGGTTGTATATTGATGAGCTTACATTGGACAATCTAAATGGGCAGAACTTGGGCTTTCCCCTGCGTCCATACTTTAGTAAATGTGCTCCTTTCTTAAGTGCTGTAATAGCCTGTAAAATACATATAACCAGACATGCATCAATATTATCTAAGGACTGAACCTAACCATACAAATGGAACTAAATCTGTTAATTTCCCATACGGAAGTGTACTAACATAAGCTAGTGAATGTTGGTAATATTTGTGTTGTATGAGAAAGCACTAAAGGAAAACTTTCATCTTTGCTACCGTAGTATGCAAATGCAACCATATGATCTAAATTGAACACAAATTTTCAGCAGCCCCTACAAATTTCAGCATTACATTTCATTTTAAAAAAGAACATTGCGTTTAATTCCCCTTTGTTTCTAACATCAAGTAGGAGATCTTAAACAAATTCAGGTACACACAAACTATCTTTAGTTCCACGCGTTAGATTATAAGTTCATGTTAGTTTTGTGAAATAAAATGCGAAGCATCTCTTTAAGTTCTGTAAACTGATGTCATTCATCAAAGCTGATATGCTGGTGACCTCCTAACAAGGATACCTGAGAGGAATTTCTAGAAACTGCAGTGAACATTCAGCAACACGAGCATAAGAATGTTGCATATATGAATTCACACAGTTGCTTTTCCTCTTTTTTTTCCACTTGCTGCACCAGTGCAACTATTCTTTGGTGCAGGTTTCCACACTATGCTGAGAAGGGATAATGTGGAGGATAAGTTGTAGGTTTACCTCCCACTCACAACCCGAAACTCCCTACCTTCCACTGAGAAGAACTCAATTCCAATTCGTGTGCACAACCAACAAAGTCCATTTTTTTAGTTATACAACTATAGCAGCTAAAACAATGTATTTTTCTCATTAACAGAACAAGCATTGACATCCAACTCCACTTTTACATTTGCCCAAATCGTTGTTATTACTGTTCGTATCAAGTTTTTACAGCACAAGTCTCTTTCAAGAATCCAACCTCACACTAGAAAGTAAAAACTGTTCAGAAACTTGAACTTAGCAAAGAAGCCTTAACCAGCGAGACGGATTCATCGAACACTTCATATTTGTACCAAGAATTCTATAACCGAAAATATGAAAAGAGAATGAAAAAGTAACAGAGCACCGAAAGAAGAATCTTGACCTGCTCGATGTCTCTCTCGATAGGGCCTGTCCTGCCCTGATCCGAGGCCGCCGACATCGCCGCCACAGCCGCAAGCGAACATCAAGATTCTATCTTTCCGTCTCCTCCCTTCACTAGTCGAAAGAGCAGCCGGAGTTTTCGTCTAAAAGGAGATAACTTGACCGACCATTCCCCGGGATGATTCAGAAATCACTTCGAAACAGCGGGAACAGCATCGCCACGCCGTCATATGCTTTAAACTTTCGCCATAAACCCCTCCAGGTTCCATTTCCGGAAAAGATTTGCGCTTTGTTTGGATAAATACGATGAAAAAGTTGCAGGAGAAGTAAGTGAGGTATACTAACGACAGAAAAAGAGCTCCTTTTTGCCTTTTTCTCTTGGCTAATGTTTTACGAAGTGGCCATTTACTGTTCCCCTGCCATAAGAGACAGGAAACTTATTTTAACGCCCTTTTGCAGTGAATTTCAAGTAATGCCACCACTAAGATCTTAATTTGCAGATTGACCCTTCCATAGTTCTGTGCTGGGATGAAAAGTTCAAAGTTAGAGGACTTCAAGTTAACAAATGACCACTTGCATCATATAATGTGTCACCATAATTGTCCTTCAAAGTTGTAATGTGGACTTGATGTGTCACCATAGTAGTCCTTCAAAGTTGTAGTTTGCAGTAAAGTTGGTCATTTATCAGGGACCAGGAAGAACAAGTCATCTTCAATGGCTCTGTTCATTAGGAGGGCAATATATTGTGCATGGGAGTTGATGATGGAGGGATGAACACAACTTGAGAAAAAGCCAGCGAAGATTGGGCCTTGCCATGTTGTTATTGATAAGTTGTAATATTTCTTATAATGTTGTATTTAAAATGTTTCTCATTTTGTCAGCCACATGTGTTGTTTTCTTTGCTTCTGTCACTGGCCAAGAATGTTTCAAATGCTCATGATTGCTTTTTAGCCTGTTTTGATTGCAATATTCTTTCCTTGTATTTTTTTATCTAATGAATACGAATCTTCTAGTTCAGATATGTAAACGCTAAATGCACCATCTTTCTCTATACCATTTGATTAATTAATTCATTGCATTGTGGATATAAAATATGCAGTTTTTTTTTCAATTTCATGCAGAAGAAAGAAGAATGGTGCTTCTTATATGAAAATAAAAACAAAGAGATATAAGTTGCATTAGTTCAATATGATTCTTTCTCAATTTTACATTCTGATTGTGATTTTTCTTTTTCGGTCGAGATCCATGGATGTTCAGAATTATTTTGATTTCGAACGGGAGTGGTACTAAATTTTGATTAAAATAATAACATCGAAAATTAAATTTGAAGCTACTAACATCCAACTATCTTAAAATATAATTTCACTATCCAATTGTACCAATCATCATTGATTCATTCTAATTTTGCTTTGAACCATGCATTGCTGAACCAGCTGATGCCAAGTAGTTTGTCAGTACTAGTGTTGTTGCTGAATCAACAGCCAATGCCTTTAAATTCAATGTTGCAAGCAAAGATCAACTCGTATTAATATATATATTTGCTTTGCTTTCCAAGGGACAAAAAAGTTGTTCTGCTTTCATGTTGAAGTTGATTGTCGTGGGTTGGCAAAATCTTATCAAGTTGCCCATCCAGAAATTGGACTCACTGCTCAAAGGCCAAGACAGTGGAGCGGTGTGCGAGCATACTCTGCAGATGCCAATTATAGTTTATATGATCCTACGAGTATATGAATCAGATCAATAATTAATTAATAAAATTAACTTTGAACTCAGAACTTTTTTAAAAACAGTATATATATATAATATATATATATATATATATATATGAAAAAAGAGGTTTTGAAAATTATTACATTGAATTGAAAGAAAAATAATCTTAAATACTTTATGACTAGAACTTATTATAATATTAATTTATTTTCTAAGAGGGCCCTCACATCTTTTTCCTTCTGAGCATCCCTCCTCTTCCGGCCCCCACTTTTATTCTTTTTAGTTTTCTTTAAAATTTAATTATGAGCTCCAAGTCATAAAGCAAAAGGGACATGGCAGGTGAGGGTAGGATAGGATCATGGCCATGGGGTTCTGATGTCGACCCTTTTTTGGCCAAATTTAAATGCCATTCATTTCTCCAAACTTTTTTCCCTACAAAACCCTTGTCCCAACTCCAAAATAAAAAAAAAAGATGAAAGATTTTTTAAAATTGAGATCTTTTGTCCATTACCAACCAGTAGATGAATAATTCAGTTAAAAAAAAGAATTATAGTCTAACAATGAAAAGGAATCTTATAAATTTGAACTGCTTCTGTGTGTTTCTTTTTAATTTTCTTTCCATTAAAAAACCAAGGGAAAATAAAATAAAATGGTTTCCATCGGAATTTCTTTTCTTTACAACTTTTATTAATGGAGGAAAATGCAATTTCTTTCATGACCTCTTGTGAAATTGTTTATTTTGTGCCCAGTGAACCAAAAGAAGTGTGACAGAGAGAAAATGAATTATTGTTATTAATGACTTTGGCTCATGCAAACTTTACTACTCATTCTCCAAGTTCATCCCTTTCTTGGATGAAAATATTTTCAAATTAGAAAATAATACACAATTCGAAGAGGGAGTTAAAAATGGAAAGGTCTCTTTCCTACGTATAAATTTCGGGGTGATAAATATATAAAAATAAACCAATAATAATAAAATATTTTTTTGTCTTCACATAGGACCACTCCCTTTGGCCGGGAAAAATCTATCTCATGTCCGTAATAATAAAAAAAAAAGGCTGATAATGATATGCAAACGCCTGCCTCTTGGTCGTTTCGACGGTGCTTGCTCTCATCGTACGTATTTTAGTGCACACTATACGCCGACTCTCAAATAGGCGAAGGCGTGACCTTATCGTTCTTGTCCTGCCGCCCCCGCCCAACTTCGCACGTACGGTAGGTAGGGCCATGCGCACGTGTGGATCCTGTGAACGGGCCTTTTGTCCCTTGGTGGATGTCGGTGCGATCCAGCATGCAGTTCACACGTGAGGCGAGTCTGCTTTTGGAAAGTAGAATCTAATGGGACTAACCCCTTAATTTTAGAAGATTAATGCGAGGTTAATAAATATGTAAAACATTCTCTCCATACTTTCATGTAAAATATTTTTTTATTATAATATAATTAATTTAATAACTATAATTTATTATTAAATTAGTTGCATGTTTCTCAAACAAAGTAATATATGAACCGAGCCGCATATTCATTTTCCACATATTTATTGCACTGATTTAATAATAAAAAATATACAACTTCAGGTTAAATAAGTAATGATTTTTGAATTAGTCATATTCGTTTAAATAGCTCGATCAAGAATATAGAATAATTAAATAATGCTAATCAAATTTAATATTTAACTAATAAAATAAATTAATATATAGTTATTTTATTAATATAATAAAATTAATGTTTTAAACCTATTTCTACGTCGAATATTTTCGGTATACATTTTCTTCTAAAAGAAAATTAATTGTGAATTCGGAGCTCCCTTCCATAGTCCATTCTGTTCGATTAAGAGTTCTTTATATAGACGATTAAGAGTTCTTTATATAGACGCATATTCAATCATGGAGTCCATCTCTTCCACGCCCATATTGTTGCTTTGTTCGTCCAATTTGCTCGGTCGTCGCGTGCATATCTTGCTCCACTCGACGAGTGCTTCTCACGCCTCGTCGAGCTGATGACCATGGTGGTCATCTACAAGATCTTTTAATTTTATTTGGTTCTATTGAACTCAACGTTTAGAGTGAAACAACCACCTTGAATATCATTTTTTGGGGCCAGATGAAACTCTTTTCTCAATAAGTAAGCAGGATGAAGTTCAGGATACATAGATCTAACTAGAAAATTAAGCTAAAGAGTGCGGATAGAGTTCCCAACAATGTCGCCAAAAACGATGCCTCCCATGGCAGTAGGAGCTGTTGCCTAAATTTGCAATCCGCAAGGAGAGGTCAACACATGCTTTGTGAGCCAATCAGCCACTCGATCAGGCTCATGATAAATGTGTAGGAAAATAATGTGCCACTTCCTCTAGAGCATTTCTTATAGACTCCATGGGGCTGTTTGGTTATAGAATATCTTTTAAGAAATAATAAATTTAGAGAATATTATATTCTGATTATATTCTTATTTTATTCGTTATTTGGTTGAAAAAAGAATTTTCATATTTTCTAATTAAAATATTTTACTATAAATAGTTTACATTTATTATTGTTATTATTATAAAAATTATAATATAATATTACATAGTTAAATAATGAAAAATAAAAATGGTTGAAAAATGAAAGAAATTGTAGAATATTTCTATTCTATATAAAAATATTCTTCAAATCGAATTATACATAATGGTTTCACACTCTTTTAGACGGGTTTTCAAAAAATTAAAGTTTGACCTACTTAACTCTATTCTACATCGCGTTTGACTATATTCTTCATAATATCTGAATATTCCGATGCTTATCCACGAACCAAATAGCCCCATATGAGTCTCGCAATACGTGGAGCTGCCTGAATATGGCCCATGATCAACTGCACTATCTTAAGAAAGTCAGATTAAATGATTATACGAAGGAAGACTCTATCACAAGCCTATTTAAATCCAGCAAGTACGCCAACAAGTTCAGCTATAACTAGGTTCCTTCACCAATATACTTGGTGAACTCCGATAACCACCAATCATTGGAATCACGAAATATGCCTCCAACTCCTGTGTGATGGCCAAGCATAGTAGCTACACCATCAATGTTGCATTTTCCCATCACACAAACGCAAGTGTGACATGATGCGAGGAAGCACTTCATACACTTGCAAGGTGAAAGTGGTTTGCAAGTATTGTGATTAAGTGCATAGCATTGACGAGGACTACAAGATGTAGAGCATAGCATTGAAGTTGCCTACAAGATGTTTGCATCTTGATAAAAAAAAAAAACTAGTATGTAGTATGTACCTCAACCAAAACTGCTAGCAAGTCGTCCCAAAGATCACTGACCATTTAAGTTCATCTCTATTCTTTAGGTTGGATATCAAATTAGTAAATAACAATCAGATAATGATACATTAAAGAATGTTGATCGTACCAGCCATGGAATTAATTTTTTCATGTTGTAACTATTCTCAAACAATCTCTTAGTATGTATAGGGTTGTGTCTAGTGTCGTATGACAATAATTGCACAAACTAGAGGTCGCAACGTGTCTACGAAGCCTTTGCTCATTAGTGAGAATTCTGCCATGGCCTACAAGCCAGAGGAAGGCACGAAGTTTTCGAGACTTCCCATTTTTAAATTTGTTTCGAAAGAGGAGTATTGAAATCAAGGTGTCCTTGCTCATAAGTCGATCTCACATTGAAATTACCATGCTTCAAATTGCCAAAATAGAATATTTGGGGAGGCTTCTAGCAACTAGATTGGTATAAAAATCACTTCACGTAGATCAGCTACAGATAGGAGGTTGCACACACATTGTAATGTCTAGGTTTGCTCATTCACCATATCACTGGCACACGACTGGCATAAGTCATTAGGTATTTGGCCTATTAATCTTCGGCCAAGGGGAACCCATCATGCAATTATGAATCTCACCAAAAATTGACTAATCCCTAACAAACCTTTCACTTAAAGGCATTGGCCAACTAGTTCCAAGATGAATGTATTGTCTTCCAAAGCCAAGATTCCAAGAAAGTGAGTTTGTAGATTGAACTTATGCGCCTATGATATTTGCCTCTGAACACTTGAGTCCATAATTGTTATGTTGCAAGGATATACCCATCTTAGCTTGGCAAGCAATGTAGTGTAATGTTTTAGACACCGGAGACCATGTTCGCCATGTGGTTTTGGCTGTGCAATTGTATTCTAATTTAGGAGATGAATTCATCGTTGTTCTGCTGAATGACCCTAGACAAAATTCCTACACAGTCGTTGGATTTCATTACATACTATTTTTGACATCTTCAATTACTTTCTGATAGAAATCTTAGGAAGTTTGTATAGACACTCCATTATTTATAAATAATAATAATTTTATACCGACTGAGATTCTAAATTAATCTCTCAAAATTAGGACACATTTTATTTCAGAGTGTTTTGGGTCTAGACGGGTTTTCGATTGGGGTATGATTCAAAGCATTATTAACAAATCTACACTTTGAATTGAATCCTTCAATCAGGTATCTAACACTGTCTCTCGCCGCCAGTCCCAACTTGAAACTACTATCAACTATCAATATTTAGCAAGTCCAAACAATATTAAAAATTGCTAATAGAAAACCGACTTGGTGAACAAGTCCACTGAATTATCTTTTGTGTCGACCTTCTTTACCTCGATTCTCTTCTCAGTATGGATGAAGTGATACTTAACGTCAATGTATTTGATTCTTTCATGATGCACTTGATCCTTGACTAAGTATATTATACTTAAATTATCCCTCAATGTATTAAATTATAGCAATACACTATAGCTTGATCTTTTTATAGTCCAAGATCTCCGATAAGACCTTTTAACAATGTCTTCCTTAGCAGCTTCTATTAATATCATGTACTTTGCTTGGTAGACAATGTAACTGATGATTAAAGTGTAACTTTCCAAACCAACGATGGTTAGCTCAATTAGTAGCAAGGTTGAGTCACAAGCGCTCGTTGGGTGCTAGTCGCTCCAGATTCAAGTCTTGGGTCTGTTTGGATTAAGAGATATGAAGGGGTGGAATGGAATATGGGGGAATGAAATTAATTAAACCATATTTGATTACATTTTTTATTTAAGTTAAGAGAGATGTAGTGGAATAGCTAAGTCCTTTAAACATCACATTTTTCATTCCAGTAAATTGATGGAATGATGAGGGATAGATTATTTTAGACCAAATTAACCTTTCCCTTTTATTATTATCAAATTAAATTATTTCTCTTCTTACCAAATTAAATCACCTCTCTCTTCTCTCTCCTCTCTCTCTCTCTCATACATTCATTGATATATATCATCATATATTATCTTTTTTCTAATTTGAATACATATTTATCTATAATTTTTTATTAAATAAATTTTTTTAGTAAAAATAAAATTTTATTCAAAATAAACATAAATATACTATTTAAAAATAATTTAATATTAATACAATATATTTAATTAGGTTGGGATGTAAAATCTGGATTCGGTCCTGATCCGACCCGCTCAGGTGTCAAAGAAATGAGACTCGATCCTGACTGAATTATCCATCGGGTCAGAAAAAATTTGAAAAATTCTAACCGGTGCGGACGAGGGCGACCAAGTCATCCAAGTTCATGCTCAACCTTAATGAATGATTATAAATACTTTAGATATATAATGAAGGATAAATATGACTTTTATATAAATAAAAACTTCATTACCCCACTCCACATCTTATATAATTTATTATCCAAACATAGACTTTCTAATGGCACACCACACCATCCCACCCCATCACTCACCACACCACCTCATCCCATCCCTCCATTAATTATTTGCCAAACAAACTCGGGTCTGTTTGGATCGAGGGATATGAAGGGTTGAGAAAAAATATGGGGGAATGAAATTAGTTAAATCATGTTTGACTATATTTTTTTATTTAAGTTAAGAGGGGATGCTCAACCTTAATTAATGATTATAAATACTTTAGATATATAATGAAGGATAAATATGACTTTTATATAAATAAAAACTTCATTACTCCACCCCACATCTTATATAATTTATTATCCAAACATAGACTTTCTAATGACACACCACACCATCCCACCCCATCACTCACCACACCACCTCATCTCATCCCTCCATTAATTATTTGCCAAACAAACTCGGGTCTGTTTGGATCGAGGGATATGAAGGGTTGAGAAAAAATATGGGGGAATGAAATTAGTTAAATCATGTTTGACTATATTTTTTTATTTAAGTTAAGAGGGGTGAGATGGAATAGTTAACTCCTTTAAACATCACATTTTTCATTCCATCAAATTGGTAGAATGAGGAGGGATAGATTATTTTAGACCAAATTAATCTCTTTTTTCTTTTTTATTATCAAATTAAATTATTTCTCTTCTTACCAAATTAAACCACATCTCTCTCTCATTCATTGATATATATCATCATATATTATCTTTTTTCTAATATGAATACATATTTACCTATAATTTTTTATTAAGTAAAACTTTTTAGTAAATATAAAATTTTATTCAAAATAAACATAAATATACTATTTAAAAATAATTTAATATTAATATAATATATTCAACCGGGTTGGTCCTGACCCGACTAGGTGTCAAAGAAATGAGATTCGATCCTGATTTAATTATTCATCAGGTCGAAAAAAAATTGAAAAATCCTAACCGGTGTGAGCGAGGGCGACCAGGTCATCCCGATTCATGCTCACCCCTAATTAATAATTATAAATACTTTAAATATATAATGAAGAATAAAAATGACTTTTACACAAATGAAACGTTCATTACCCCACCCCACATTTTATATAATTTATTATCCAAACATGGACTTTCTAATGACATAACCCATCCCATCACTCACCACACCATCCCATCCCATCACATCCCTCCATTAATTATTTATCAAGGGATATGAAAGGTTGGGATGAAATATGGGAAAATGAAATTAGTTAAATCATGTATGATTATATTTTTTATTTAAGTTAAGAGGAACACCATATTTTTCATTCCACCAAATTGGTGGAATGATGAGGGATAAATTATTTTAGACCAAATTAATCTTTTTTTCTTTTTTTATTATCAAATGAAATTATTTCTCTTCTTACCAAATTAAACCACCTCTCTCTCTCATTCATTGATATGTATCATCATATATTATCTTTTTTCTAATATGAATACATATTTACCTATAATTTTTTATTAAATAAAACTTTTTAGTAAATATAAAATTTTATTCAAAATAAACATAAATATACTATTTAAAAATAATTTAATATTAATATAATATATTCAATCGGGTTGGTCCCGACTCGACTGGGTGTCAAAGAAATGAGTTTCGATCCTGATTCAATTATCCATTACGTCGAAAAAAATTTGAAAAATCATAACCGGTGTGAGCAAGGGCGACCAGGTCATTCGGTTCATGCTCACCCCTAATTAATGATTATAAATACTTTAAATATATAACGAAAGATAAAAATGACTTTTACACAAATGAAATGTTTATTACCCCACCTCACATTTTATATAATTTATTATAAAAACGTGGACTTTCTAATGACATAACCCACTCCATCACTCACTACACCACCCCATCACTCACCACACTACCCATCCCATCCCTCCATTAGTTATTTGCCAAACAAATCCGAGTCCGTTTGGATCGAGGGATATGAAGGGTTGGGATGAAATATGGGAGAATGAAATTAGTTAAATCATGTTGACTACATTTTTTATTTAAGTTAAGAGGAATGCCATATTTTTCATTCCACCAAATTGGTGGAATGAGAAGAGATAGATTATTTTAAATCAAATTAATCTCTTTTTTCTTTTTTATTATCAAATTAAATTATTTCTCTTCTTACCAAATTAAACCACCTCTCTCTCTCATTCATTGATATATATCATCATATATTATCTTTTTTTTAATATGAATACATATTTACCTATACTTTTTTATTAAATAAAACTTTTTAGTAAATATAAAATTTTATTCAAAATAAACATAAATATACTATTTAAAAATAATTTAATATTAATATAATATATTCAACCGGGTTGATTCTGACTCGGCCGGGTGTCAAAGAAATAAGTTTCGATCCTGATCAAGTTATCCATCAAGTCAGGAAAAAATTTGGAAAATCCTAACTGGTGTGATCGAGGGCGACCATGTCATCCCGATTCATGTTCACCCATAATTGACGATTATAAATACTATAGATATATAATGAAAAAATGATAAAAATGACTTTTACACAAATAAAACATTCATTACCCCACCCCACATCTTATATAATTTATTATTCAAATATGGACTTTCTAATGACACACCACGCCACCCCACCTCATAACTCACCACACCACCCCATCCCACCCCTCCATTAGTTATTTGCTAAACAAACCCGAGTCGCCACTTTGACCAATAAATAAATCATTACTGTTCTATTTTTCTGACTCTGGATTAGTCAAGTGCTATTAGCCTCGGACACCGGAGACCTCCCCTAGATCCGAGCCGGCATTCAAAAAAATGTGTGGCTTTCCAAATGATAAAAGAACTACCAAGAGTGAAAACATAACCTGTCATTGATATTCTCCCAACAACATCTCCAACATAATCTAAATTTGAATAGCATGCAACCATACATTCTTTATCACTTTTGTAGATGTGGTTGTCAGACGTTCCTCTCATATATTGAAAGATACTTTTTAAGCTCCTTTCCAAGATTGCTCATGAATATGCTAACCACACTAACGACATGCACAATATCATATTTTGTGCATATCGCATACTTCAGTTGCAGAAATATGCGCATTTGAAGCTGATGAAGTACTTGAGGTCTTCGTTGTAAACATACTGAACCTAAATAAAATTTTTTTAATGTAACTTTTTTGAGACCGAAAGAGTTTACCCTTGTGCGATGTCATCTCTACGCTTGATGAAGGATCAATGATGCATCGCTTTCATACCAATTTGCTAGAATTTCTGTACAAGAGATATTACGCACCAAAAAAATTTAAGGCGACACAAATTTTTATTAGATGATAACAGAAGAATATTATAATTCAAATTACTTTCTGTTAGAACCCATAAAGAATTTATATAGGCACTTTTTTTATAGATGATAAAAATTTTATACCGACTAGAATCCTGAATTAATCCCTCAAAATTATGACACCTATCTTGTAACGAGATCCATAGTGCGAGAGCATATTTTACTTCGGAATGTTTAGTTGGGATAGAATTCAAAGCATTATTAACATATTTCACGAGCGAAGTTTCAAATGGAATGTTTAACAATCTCCCAATTGTGCTTATAGAAAATGGCTTGAAAGCCATCTAGACACGTGCATTATATGGCTTCGTACTGAAGATAGCATGGGGCATTAGCTTATCACCCACGGACTGGGTCTTTCGTCGAGCGTTGGTTTGAAAGAAATTGGGAGCGGGATTGTTTCTCCCGGTAATTTTTCAGTGTAAAGATTAGTAAAGTGTCGCATAGCAAGTGCTTGAAGTAAGTTAGTGAGTTTATTCTTATACGATTCCTTTATATTATTGCTTTTGTGCGAAAGAAACGAGTATTCTGATCACCAAGTTGAATCCACTCGTATTTGGCCTTCTAGTGCCATATGAGTTCCTTCTGGGAGAGTACTGATTACAGTTCAGCTTTAAGAGAGTTTTCAAGCTGCATGAGGAATTTGCTTGGAAGCTGGTACTTCTGTAATTCAACTAGACGTACCATGATGCACTTTTTCCTTTTATTGATGTTCCCAAAAGTGTGGTGATTTCATTATGAAACTTCGGATCTAAAAGAATTCCAAGTTGTGGCTTAACGGTGCCTGAGACTTGAAGAAGGCATCAAAATTCTTGTGTGTGCGCCAAGCTGCAAGGTAGCGAAATGGGCGCACACTTGATCTCAAGATAGTACGTGACACTTCTGGAAGCAGAGGATGATGGTTAGACTAGACCCATGGAAGAACTCGTACATGAGCATTTGGGAAGTTTGTTCTCCGTGCAGCATTACAAATGACACGATCTAGTCTTTCAAAAGTGAGCTTTGAGTTATCGTGACTCGTGAGTGCATCCCCTCCAAGTGAACCTCGGCCTAGAGCTGTCCAGGTTGAGAAGTCTACAAGTGACCATAGTTTGTCTGAAGTGAGTGACACTCTGATGGATGAAAAGGCCTGCACCAAAAATTTTAAAACTCATTGATTAGCTGGTTGAAAGTCCCCAATTAATGTCCATGTAAAGAAAGTTGACAGTGAGGTTAAAAGCTTAAGTTCTTTCCAAAGCAAGCATCGTAGGTGCTCTTGCGGGTTGCCATAAATTGCATAAAGGATCCATGCTTTGCCTCCTAAAGTAGCCTGCCAATGTAGGGCTTGCTCACGTCTCCTCACAATGGTGATAGATACAACTGAGGACTTCCAAAAGATCCATATACCTCCAGGGAATCCTCTTGCCTCCACTCGTCCCACTCGGAATTTTCTATTTTTCTGTCTTAGATATTCTTTGATTGTACTCACGGGTTGTTTGGGTGCAAAAAAAAAAAAAGTTCTAGAACATTTTTTTTCTTGACCTCATGCTAGCTGTAATATTGTTCTAGACCCCCTTAAGAACTCAAATGATCCAGATGTGAACTGTTCTTACAATGATTATTAGTGGAACCCACCAGTTACAAAAAATAATGTTTGAATAAAAAGTTAAGAACAAACTTGTTATTCTCAACTTATCCCATTACCAAACAACCCCAACGTGATTGCACATTTGCACCAGGACAATTCCAATAAAAACATTATGTTAACATTCATAAATATGTAAATGGGATAGCGGGTACCACTAGCCTAATAGCCTCTTTCAAGCATGTTTTTTGCAAGCTAAGGCAGATGTTGCCTCCACTTGCATGGCTCCCTGACATCAAGTTCCATGTCTCCTGCTAAACCCGCAAAATCGTTTTTGTGGTGAGGTGGCCATTGTCTGTGAAAGTTTTCATTTACATCCATTCTATTAGTTACTTATTGGTAGTGTTTGAATGCATGCATAAGAAATCGTGTCAAAAAAAAAAGTTCTACTAGAACTTAAGTTCTTATCAAAAGGTCATGTGTCTTTAAAATTCCATAAGCAAGAACTATTAGTTCTTGCTTGTGGCAAGAATCCTTTTTTTTTTTTTGCTACAATTTTTTTGGGCAAGTACCACATACTTTTAGACCTACTTATCTTATACAATCATTTTATTATATATTATATGTTATATATAATTATTGATTAATACATTATTATAAAACTTGTAAATATATTTATGTGATCTAATGATATATAAAAATATTTATTTAATAATATATTATCAAAAAATTATTTATATCTTATATAAATATTCTAATCCAATAATAAATAATTATTTTCTTAATTATTTATTATACTTTAATTAGTATTCTAGTATAGTAAAATATTATGAACTGATATTTATTATTAATATTATTCATTATATTTTATTCAATTATGTTAAATATTTTTTTTCAAATAATAATTAAATATAGTATTTATTTAACATAATATTTTTATTACTAAATAAAATAATAAATTATCTCTCAATTCTTATTTTTTATCCAAACACCCAATAAAATTTATCTATCTAATTAATTTTTTATTTCCATCATTATATTATTTATTCAAATGCCAACTCAAAAATTTTCTATTATGTTTTTGTATTCAAACACAGCCATTGTGTCGGACCAAATTTCGAGTGGGGAGATGGAGCTAATATCGCTGGGTGCACAACCTCTCTCTCACACGCACATCATTTTAGTTTTCCCTTTTTCCATTCTTTTGACAACTTTTTTTTTCTCTCTCCTCTCTCTGACATAAACTATTTGTCCTCTTCATTTGTTTAAGTTTGAAATTTTACTTTTGTTTATTAGTTAACTTAAATAATTATAAAAGCTAAATTAAAACCTTATTTATTAATTAAAATATAGATATATTCGGGTGAATTAATTAAAATATTTCATATTTATTAAATATTATTTTATTCAAACATAGTCTAGATTTAGATTTTTTTTAATGAAAATAGAACACAATCTATATGTATTCCTTACTTCGAATGAAACTGAATAGGAATCAAGTGTAGACCCTCTTATTACATATGAAAATGTATTAATTAATCAACAAACTAATTATATAATGTACACAAGATATACAAATAAAAAATGTAATATTTTATTGAATACGTATAGTTTTTATAGTACAAACTAATTTTAATATTACTTTATATATTATATTTTTCAAATATATTTTCTTTTAAAAAGTATTTATCATACTTTTTAGTTCAAAGTTAAGACACATTGAAATTAATCTATTAAATGAACTTTCAATTATTATTATATTTTATTTCAATCTATTAATTCAATTATTTGTCAGGGATGCAGAGAAAATAATTATTCCACTTGTCAAATGTTGAGTCCACTAATGGGCAAGAACTAAGAAAAGCTGCTTAAGTTTGTCAAATTTTATCAAATGAATTAATGTGGGTGTAACACCTCTTATGTGTAACCCGGTGTGATGTCCTAATTTGAATCATTTGTTTTACATCTAGGGCCAGATGAAAACACCCTCTCTCTCTCTCATGTGTTGCCCGACCTCCTCCCCTCTGAGCGCTGTCGGCACATCCATCTGGAACCTCCTATGATCGCCTGCACCCGACCCCTTGCAACGCGGACACCCCAATCGTCGCCCCTGCAACATTACCCGACCTCTGGGAGCCGACTGAACGTCGCCCCTGTGGGTGTCCCAATCTTTGAAATCACCGCCCCCGACCTCTGCGATCGTCGCCCACAATCACCACCCCTGACCTCTATGAGTGCCCATCCTCGACCTCTACGAGCACCCACCCCCGGCCGATGTCAAACCAGACGCCCCCGACCTCTGCCAGCGCGCAGAGAGAGAGAGAGAGAGAGAGTGAGAGTGAGAGACTGCCGGGTGATTCCATATGGACCTTAAATGTAAAACAGACGACCTAAATTAGGGTGCAGCACCATGTTACACGTAAAGGGTGTTACACCTTATTAATTCCTTTATCAAATATAACAAAAAGTTTCTCCTTGCAATGTGACTTAATTTTATTATCCAAATAATAAACATGTATTTTTTTGCTACGATTTTATGCACTAACATTTTGTACAATGAGGAAAGTTAAGAACTATATGATAGCAAAATATAAATTTTAACATCAATTAATAGAATAATAATGATAAAATTTACAATATAAAAATATTTGATCAAGATAATAATAAATATTTGGCATATCGCATGCTTGAGAAATCAAACAACATAATATATCACATAATATCTCGTATATAAATGTCTCGTGGACTTAAAGTTCCTATTATGACCCTGGAGTCACCATCATTTTATTCCTGGTTACATGCACATACTCAAAATATGAGATTTTTTCATTTAAAATACATAAAGACCATACGTATCATGTCTTATCGCGTGGATTATATGACAAAAATTATACATTTATCATAATAATGTAATAATAACATTATGAGTAAAATGAAGGTGTGAAGCACTCTTGTGAAGCACGTTCTCAGCCGTCCAGATCATATCTGAAGGCTCAGATAAATGCGAGATTTTGCATACATCTGACGATATTTTCACGAGATTTTGCGTATGTCCCGATCGTCCTCCCTATTATTGCGACCGTCGGATGGGATTTGGACTGCGGATCATCCTAATGCGGTTTGACTTGGTTTTTAAAAAAACGATCTGCCTCTTCTCTCGGCGGATCAACCTGGATCGACGCCTCCCTCATCCACCTTCATGCGCGCGATCGCGAATGGGCAGACTGAACGAACAAGCAACGATTTACTTGTGGATCTAACATTCATCGAACAAGCAACAATTTACATGCACATTACGTGGAAAGATTTAACAAGGGGAACAGTACATGCAAATCAAACGTTTCACAAAGGCGCGGCTTCTCTATGTCGCGGTGAAGGACAGAGCACACGACGACGGCGAAGGGTTTCTCTGCACAGTGTTCGTGTGCGGCGTCCGCGGCGGTGACTGCACCTAGAGAAGATCGACGCTTCTCTGCACAATGTTCGTGCGCGGTGGCGTCGATGCGCGGCGGCGGCGGCGAAGGGCAGCTCTTCTCTCATGCGCGGTGGCGGCGAAGGGCGGCTCTTCTCTCGTGCGCAGCGGCGGCGGAGGGTGCACCTAGGGCAGAACTGTGTGTCCGCGATCTTGGTATGTTCGTGAGTCACGAGAGAAGAGGCGGATCGGGGCACGGAGAAGAGGCTCACCCGCACACGAGAGAAGAGTCAGATCGGTTTTTTCCAAAAAAAACCAAGTTGAACCGCGCATGGGATGATCCTCCATCCAAATTTCATCCGATAGTCGTGACAATAGGGAGGACGGTCAGGACATATCAATGAGGGAGGATCAACATTTTGTCCTATATATATAAAGTCATTCAGATTCTTTACTTATTCTTTATCTGAGCAATTAGATGATTTTATTAGTAGTTATAATTACTTTTTGACGTTCAAGTATCCAACAACCAAGATTGAATTTGATATACATAATAATTTCATAAAAAAGATAAATCTAATCTAAAAGGTTGGATGCTTAGTTGACATATAATTTGATTTACAATATATCCATTAACTCTATTAGAAGTATTCAAGGCATAATATCGATATATTTTTTATTTAATATAATTTCATCATTTTTTTAGATGGCGTCTTGCACTGGGAACTAAACTCAAGTTTTTTTTTTCAAGAAAATATTAAATCCACAAAAAAGATGTCCAACTCAAAAAAAATAAAAATTGCACCCTAGCTATAGCTCCATCCTGGCATGCCAGATTCTATTCCTAGGAATACAGTAGAACTAGAGAGCCACTTTAGTTTTTGTGGGTTCCAATAGTAAACACACAACAAAAGTGATCTTTTTTTAAAATTAAAAAAATTGCTTATCTTATCTTTTTATTTAAAAATATCTATTTGTTTATGCTGCATCGAGTCAATTTTTTAGGCTTTTGATTTTCCAGATTTTGTGTACAGCATATCAACCATCGATTTGGATATTAAAATTAACAAAAAGAAAATGATCCAATATTATACTTCAAGGAAAAATAATAATTCCGACATTTTTTTTTACTTTTTTTTAGAAGGGGCATATTTTTTACTTGAGATATATGAATACAATGTTATGATATCGAATATCCTAATTATAAAAAGAAAAGGATGCAAATGATGAATATATATTATAATTGATTCGTTGTCATTACTTAGGTGGACATGCAATTTAGAACGCATGCTTGTTTGAAAACTTATTTTTTTATGTGACAAAGGCGAGCCACAAGCCCCTTCTTGATACCATTTTGCCATCAATGAATTTACCAATGGATCAATGATTGCTCAATCAAATCAAAGATCACTCACGATTGACATAAAGCAATTCCATGGTTACATGATTGACTATAATGAGAACATTACCTTATGGATACTTGACCTCGACCCACTAATCATGTAAGTTGATTGGATCTAGACCCATCATCAGTCTAGGTGCACATTTGTCACCCACGCACATTGGATTCAAAATCCCTTCAAAGTCAAATGGCGTTTGAATATTGTAATCGTGGTAATAAATGTGATAAATTAATTTTAGTGAATGTATAAATAAAAAATAAATATTATAAATATAAAATATAATTTTGTTTAAAAATAAAATAAAAGTATAAAATAAGAAATTTTCATTAAAACATTTGTTGAAAACTATGTTATTTTAATACAAAATCAATTTTTTAATAAATTATATTTAATGAAATATTAACATTTTAAAATGAAATAACTAGTAATAAATAATATTATGTTAATCCTTTATTATAACTATTTTATATATAATAGATAAATTATTTTATAAGACAAATGTGTGTGAGAGAGAAAATAGGGAAAGAAAAACGAAATTAGAAAAATCTGGGTGATGTCACATCAACAAAAAAAATTGAAAAAAAAAAAGAAAAAAGTGCTACAGTGGCCTAGTTCACTAGGGTAGTTCCAAAGTGGGAACCAAGCCATGACTTCGCGCTTGAGGAACTATCCAACATATAAATGCCCTCTAAAGGAATATCAAAACCAACAATTTATGGAATTAAGTGATATAAGTAAATGATTAAACCTCAAAAAAAGATGAAATTTTTAAAGCTATCGTCCTCAAACTTAGGGCTGGTTGATCTTCCAAGGTTAATACTAAAAAGAAAAGGGCATCAAAGCTATCAACCAAAACAGGACTTTTTTTTTTAGAAGAAACAGGACTTTGATAGTCATCATGATTGATAATTCAGATATCAAAGACATGTCTTCCATGTATTGGGCCTCTACTTCATAATACCTAACATAAGCATCAAAACTCAGTTTTGTCATCGTGAAAAGGTAATTTGAAGTCAAATTTAAGAATGCAAACCAACTACATAAGCCTGAATGAAGGTATGCAAAACAGTGTTTTTAGTATCAGTGACTTGACATAGTTCTGAGCAAAACAACAATTTAACAACAATAAATTATGAGAATAGAGAAGATAATGAAAACGGTTCTCGATTTTTATATTAGAGTTGGTACTTGTTTATCGCCCCAGTAATGCGACACGGTCCTTCTGAATCGCTTGAGAAAGGTGGAGATCAAACAGCTCACACCGAATTGGCATTTCCATTTCATAGAAGGGATTTTTCAACACATAATCTGTGTATAGCTCATATATGACTTTCAGTAGACTTTCCATGTGCAGAGTCCCGGGCTCGCAGACAACAAAGAATTTTGTTCCTGGTGAAGTTGACAAGAAAGATTTTAATAATTTCCAGTAAAATCAATGCAACAATGGCATAATGAACGACTGCAAAATCTCCACAAGAGCACAAACTGATAAATTGCGAAGGATAAAGTATATGCTTATGTTCTGTTCAGGCAAGCTTTCATATGCTGATATGCCAAACTACAGATAATATCTGTAACACCAATAGAAAATGAAGACTCCTGTTTGGTAGATTTAGATGGATGGCAGATAATTGTAGTGAATACTCTGAAACACAAAGAAGAAAAAAATGAAATTGAAACAATGAAGTACTATTGTACTAGTCTGTGTTATGAACACCAACAGGCAAAAGCCTCTTAGATGTTACGCTCTACTGGAAGATTAAGTGGTAGATTACTGATTGACCATTATAAAGTACAATGGTCTTTTGACCCAAATAAAGGCCCTAAAGAAATTTTGTTTAGTAATTTATACACTGACGAAGTTATTTAACAATTGGTAACTTATGCCAGTTTACAACAACAACAATAAAGTCTTATCCCACTAGGTGGGGTCGGCTATATGGATCATACGACGTCATTCCGCTCTATTAGTAACCAAACCTTTCGATATATTATTCACCAATGGATCTTGTTCTATTAATTCGCCAAATGTCCGCCTTGGCCTCCCTCTCCCTCTTTTAATCGGACTCCAGATTATTTGATCTACTCTTCTTACTAGCGCATCTAATGGTCTTCTCTGAACATGACCAAACCATCTCAAACGATTCTCTACCATTTTCTCACTAATAGGAGCCACTCCGACTCGTTCACGTATATGGTCATTCCTAATCTTATCTAATCTTATATGACCACACATCCATCTCAACATCCTCATTTCGGCTACCCCCACTTTACGTTCATATTGTCCCTTCATAGCCCAACATTCACTACCATATAACACTGCCGGTCTTATAGCAGTACGATAGAATTTCCCTTTAATTTTATTGGGTACTTTTCTATCACAGAGAACTCCAGTGGCTTTCCTCCACTTACACCAACCAGCTTGAATTCTATGATTAACATCGTCATCAATCTCACCATCTTGTCTTACAATTGATCCTAAATATTTAAATTTTGTCACTTGAGGAATTATATCCTCCCCTAGCCTAACTTTCAAATCGTCTCTAAGTTGTTTATTTGTGAAATTGTTATGCATATATTCTGTTTTATTCCTACTTAAACGAAAACCCTTTGACTCCAACGTATTTCTCCATATTTCTAATTTTGCATTAATCTCTTCTCTTGAATCCGCTAAAAGTACTATATCATCCGCAAATAGCATGCACTTAGGTATCTCCACTGTGATACTCTCGGTTATAAAATCGATAACTAAGTTAAATAGATACGGGCTTAAAGCTGATCCTTGATGTAGGCCAATTCTTATAGGAAATTCATTTGTCTTGCCTCCGGGTGTCCTAACCCTAGTCAATGCCCCATCGTACATATCTTGTATTACCTTAATGTAGGCAACACTCACCCTCTTCTTTTGCAAGGCTTTCCAAAGTACATCCCTTGGTACTCGATCTTACGCCTTCTTTAAGTCAATGAAAACCATATGTAAGTCTCTTCTCCTACTTCGATACTTCTCCATAACCCCCTTTAGTAAATAAATCGCCTCTGTAGTGAATCTTCCTGGCATGAACCCAAATTGTCTCTCAGAAATATTAGTCTCAATTCTCAATCTATGCTCAATCACTTTTTCCCATAATTTCATTGTGTGACTCATAAGTTTAATCCCTCTATAATTTGCACAATTCTGAATATCCCCTTTATTTTTGTAAATAGAAACTAATGTACTTAATCTCCAATCATCAGGCATCTTTTTCGACCGTAAAATCTCATTAAATAGTTTACATAACCACAACACACATTTTTCTCCTAAACATTTCCAAACTTCAATCGGTATACCATCCGGTCCAACGGCTTTACCCTTCTCCATTTTCTTAAGAGCTTCGCTAACCTCCGAGACTCTAATTCTACGATAAAATGACCTATTAAGCTCACATTCGCTAACTGTCAAGTCCTCCAAATCACAACGGGAACCTTCACATCCATCCTTAAATAACTTATAGAAATACTCTTCCCATCTGTTCTTAATACCTCCCTGAGGAACTAAAACCTTGCCAACTTCATTTTTTATGCATCTTACTTGATCCAAATATCTAAACTCCTCTTTATTCCTTGCAATCTTGTAAATTCTTTGTTCACCAGCCTTTGTCCCTAACTCCTTATAAAACCCCTCATATGCTTTAGTACGAGCATCACTAACTGCCTTCTTAGCCTCCCTTTTCGCCAAACGATACTTTTTCCAATTGTTAGAACTATTGTCCAAGTGTATCGCCTTGAAACAATTCTTCTTATTACGCACCTTTTCTTGGACCTCCTCATTCCACCACCAAGTCTCCTTATCTCGTGGTCCAAAACCTTTTGATTCTCCTAAAATGGCTTTAGCAACCATTTCAACCTTTTTTGCCACATTCTCCCACATGATACTAGCATCTCCTTCTAACTCCCACACACTTTCCTCTAATAACTTACTTCTAAAAGTCTCTCGCTTCTCCCCCTTTAACTGCCACCACTTGATCTTTCGATCAAAAACTGTTCGAGATTTTGGTTTTATACATTTCATTTGCATATCAAGAACTAACAATCTATGTTGTGTAGTCACTGTTTACAATAACTTATATTTAGAGTTGATAGGTTTTCCAAGGATTTCAGCTCAACTAAGAGGCATAACCAAAATAACTGAAAAAAGTTCAATTAAGAGGGTATGGTAAGAAAATCCAGCATTGTTGTTATAACACCTAAATCTGAAATCATATATTTCTGCTATGTAATTTTGGCAAGATATTTGAGATTTTGTTGAAGCTGGGAAAGAAGTAATCACCCGCTCTTCTAAAAAAACATATTTTTCAGAACTACTTCAATCTTAGGTCGGTTTCTAAGAGAAAATAGTTGCAACAACAACAACAACAAAGCCTTATCCCACTAGGTGGGGTCGGCTACATGGATCATACGATTGATCCATGTTCATAAGATTCGACATGATTTTATGCTGGCTGTCGGGGCCTAACACAACCCTTCTCCTTTATCCGGGCTTGGGACCGGCTATAAAATATAGGCGGAGTTAAGAGAAAATAGTTGCAACCCACCTAAATTTTGTATAATCAAGGACTATGAAGATGCAAATAGTTTTTTTTTTTTTGAGAGAGAGAACATGCAAATACTTTCTTTTTCTTGAGATTCCAGATGCACATGGTTCAGTCTACACAGCATTTAATCTTCCGGCAAGAAAATTTGGTAACAACTTATATCTGAACATATGTGTCAGATGAGAAAACCGACAAGAAAAGATGGTCTGGGTGCTAGGTTACGTTCCATTATTCATTTTAAACCTGAATAAAAATCCACTAAAAGTTCCAGTAGCAGATTTAAGATGCTGGAAGAAGATTAAAATTCGCGCCCCTGGCAAGGACTGTTCAGGAAGCAAAAAGCAAACAAGACACTTCTGAAATTTGGAATATAATCTTTTGAACTTTATAACTTGAGTACATAATGATACCCATGACCGCAAATAATGTAAAGAATTAGTGAAAGAATGATATTTTTCAGAAACCCAGTTCGATTCAAGGATGAAAACCTTTGGGCAGTGTTTGGATCAGAACTTGCGGGCAGAACTTCCGCAAGTTCTGCCAAACAACCGCCAAAGTTCCTGCGGGTCCCACGTGTCACGCCTTGATTTCGTCCCTAGAAATCCACGCAACAGGCACTGGAATGTCCCTGCTCGAACACTGCAGTCAGCCTTCCCAAGTACTCTCTTTCTTTTCACTCAAGAACAGAACACTTGCACACACTTACTTAATGTTACTTAAGTTAGTTTAACACACACAATGCACACACATGAAGAACTCGGCCAAATGAGGGAAGAAGACTCTATTATCACTTGTCCCAGAATGTGGGAGAGTACACATATTTATAGTACAAAGGGTCAACCAACTGCTGTCCCAGATTTGAATTCAAATGACCACATTTCAAATTCAAATACAAACTATAACTACCTCCTAACATAACTTCTAATCCAATGGCCAGGATCTTCCCATCACCTTGATTGAAGTTCCTGTCTTCTGGATGACTTCCCTCCATCAAAGGACACGGCCTGGTGAACTCCGGCCACCAGGATTCCGGCGCGGCCACCACATGCCCGCCGGCCATGGCCGCCATGGCGGTTATAACCGCCACTTCTTCATTGTCTTCAATCCAGAGCTGCCTCCATGCATGCCCCTGCAAGTACAATGATAGCCTGCAACCTCCACATGTCTGATGATGAATTGGGATGGCCTGGATCGGCTCTGGGACGACATGCCCCAGATTGGCTCGGCCATGTGCGCCTGGCCATGTCATATGGCCCCGCTATGTTCCGGCCATCCTCTGCACCTGATCTTCTGCACCAAACCTCCTGGCTGATAAAGAAGTACCGAGATGTGCTCTCCAGTCCCTGGGATGTCTCGGCTCATCCCATGGATGCACATGGCCGTCATGTGCACCCGGGCGCCCAGGGCGCGCCCGGCCATGCTCGGCCATGCCCAGAAGCCCTCCACTCATGGAGGGTGACACACGGGAACTTTGGTTCTAGTCAAAGCATTTTGTTCGCGAGAGTTCGCGAGGAAAAGTTCTTGTGAGACGCTAGAACTTTTCTCGTGCCGGAACTTACTCCACGCTTGGATGCTCACGTGACAAAATTTCTGTCAAATAACAAAAAAAGTTCTCATAGATGGAGAACATCGCCAAACACTCAACGGTACTTATGCGTCAAATCTCATTGGTTCCCAAAGCTAAAATTTTGGTGTACTAGTGTAGTTGTTGTTGTTGTTATTATTATTATCACAACAACAACAAAGCCTTATCCCACTATGTGGGGTCGGCTACATGGATCATACGATGCCAATTCGTTGATCCATGTTTATGAGATTCGGCTACATGGATCATATGTTGTTGTTATTATTATTATTATTATTATTATTATTATTATTATTATTATTATTATTATTATTATTTACAGAGATCATCAATCTAATTGTTCTTGTGGCAGTTGTCAAGGTAATAATTAAGTTCACTACTTAATATAAAAGGAGCTTCAGGAACAAATTGATAGATGACAGTACCTTGATCATAACTCAAATTTGCATACATCACTACGAAAAAATTTAACTCCGCCTATGTTTTATAGCCGGTCCCAAGCCCGGATAAAGGAGGAGGGTTGTGTTAGCGTAAAACCCTGTCGAATCGCATGAACATGAATCAACGAATAGCGTCGTAGCCGACCCCACCTAGTGGGATAAGGCTTTGTTGTTGTTGTTGTTGTTGTTGTTACTACGAAAAAATTTATTGCTCCACAGGTCGGATGGCTCAAATCTGGGTTATGCACTATACGTCTACAATAGCATTCAAACTCCAGCTGAAATACTAATCCCGTTTTCCCTCTTTTTGGATTGTTGAAGTTATGTAAACATAAGCAAGATTGAGTAGCAACATTGTATCAGAAGGATAACCTATTGTGATGAAACATCTAGGGTAAGAGGAATTATAATCGACAGTTTCACAAACCAGATGTACGATACCAAGATGATAAAGACAAACAACAACAACAACAAAGCCTTATCCCACTAGGTGGGGTCGGCCAAGATGATAAAGACAAAATCTAATAATAAATTTTGTAAGCTATTTGATTCACCCCTTTAGGCTTTTTATACTCAAACTCATGGTAACCACATTTCCAGTAGGCATGGTACACAAATCAGATTACAATATCTCCTAAAAAAATCAGATTACAACAGTCTTAATAAACATTCTTAACTCCTCACTCATGTGACCAAATAATTCTTAAATCCCAATCTACGAAAAACACATCAAATAACAATATTAAGGCAAAAAGTTACAATATACTTCCACATTTTATTTGTATCTCACACATTGATCTTATTTCTGTTTCTAACAGAAATCATATATCAATAATAAAGATTGACCTCCCAGGAGATGTTTTCCTTCTTGGCAGTCTGAAGGATCACAACAACAACAACAACAACAAAGTCTTATCCCACTAGGTGGGGTCGGCTACATGGATCATACGACGTCATTCCGCTCTATTAGTAACCAAACCTTTCGGTATATTATTCACCAATAGATCTTGCTCTATTAGTTCGCCAAGTGTCCGCCTTGGCCTCCCTCTCCCTCTTTTAATCGGACTCCAGATTATTTGATCTACTCTTCTTACTAGCGCATCTAATGGTCTTCTCTGAACATGACCAAACCATCTCAAACGATTCTCTACCATTTTCTCACTAATAGGAGCCACTCCGACTCGTTCACGTATATGGTCATTCCTAATCTTATCTAATCTTGTATGACCACACATCCATCTCAACATCCTCATTTCGGCTACCCCCACTTTACGTTCATGTTGTCCCTTCATAGCCCAACATTCACTACCATATAACACTGCTGGCCTTATAGCAGTACGATAGAATTTTCCTTTAACTTTATTGGGTACTTTTCTATCACAAAGAACTCCAGTGGCTTTCCTCCACTTACACCAACCAGCTTGAATTCTATGATTAACATCGTCATCAATCTCACCATCTTGTCTTACAATTGATCATAAATATTTAAACTTTGTCACTTGAGGAATTATATCATCCCCTAACCTAACTTTCAAATCGTCTCTAAGTTGTTTATTTGTGAAATTGCTATGCATATATTCTGTTTTATTCCTACTTAAACGAAAACCCTTTGACTCCAACGTATTTCTCCATATTTCCAATTTTGTATTAATCTCTTCTCTTGAATCCGCTAAAAGTACTATATCATCCGCAAATAGCATGCACTTAGGTACCTCCTCTGTGATACTCTCGGTTATAGCATCGATAACTAAGTTAAATAGATACGGGCTTAAAGCTGATCCTTGATGTAGGCCAATTCCTATAGGAAATTCATTTGTCTCACCTCCGGGTGTCCTAACCCTAGTCAATGCCCCATCGTACATATCTTGTATTACCTTAATGTAGGCAACATTCACCCTCTTCTTTTGCAAGGCTTTCCAAAGTACATCCCTTGGTACCCGATCATACGCCTTCTCTAAGTCAATGAAAGCCATATGTAAGTCTCTTCTCCTACTTCGATACTTCTCCATCATCCCCCTTAGTAAATAAATCGCCTCTGTAGTGGATCTTCCTGGCATGAACCCAAATTGTCTCTCAGAAATACTAGTCTCCATTCTCAATCTATGCTCAATCACTTTTTCCCATAATTTCATAGTGTGACTCATAAGTTTAATCCCTCTATAATTTGCACAATTCTGAATATCCGGCAGTCTGAAGGATCACATTAAGATGAAATCTTCACACAAAAACGATATCTTATAAATACATCAGTGAGCTCATTCGATACACGCACATCTGTACCTTACAACCTATTGTTAAGTAGAAAACACAAAGGAAATTTCTTGCAGGCAAATAAATACAAGCAAGGGACTGGAAACAGTTCAGACGTCATCACATTGTGATCTCTATGCAAAAGTAGACATACTAGTGCATGATTAAACAAATAGTTTCTGACGGCAGAAAGAGGAATCAGCGTACCAG
The DNA here is from genome assembly GCA_030549335.1 of Pontederia crassipes. Lineage (NCBI taxonomy): Eukaryota > Viridiplantae > Streptophyta > Magnoliopsida > Commelinales > Pontederiaceae > Pontederia > Pontederia crassipes. Next base: position 76,793,213 of record CM060192.1, read on the forward strand.
TAAGAGACTGGAAGCAGTGGAGATCAAAGGTGTCAGCCTGAAGCAGGTCAATGCCGACACAACCTACCGTAGGCGACAATTGCTGTGAGATGGCATGCATTGAATGCCACAAGCTCGCTAATCGCAGACTGTCATTTGTATCCATACGTCCAGCGGAACCATAATCCTACGATTTTTTTTGCATCCAAAAAATTATCCACAGTGTAAGATGAACATTGCCCAATCAAAGATCCCAAATGGAGCATGTGTAGGTGTTCGTGAAAGAACAGAAAATAGGGGTAATATTTCAGAAAATAGGGGTAACATTCTTAACTTGTGAATATTTCAGATCAAGATAGGGGTAATATGGACCACACCTTATAGAAGATGAGGCCGCCAGACTTGTTGATGATGAAGAGACTGTAGATGGCCGCCATTTTCGATGATGATCCAAGTATCCAATAATTAATACACGTTAGAGGCCTAATGGGTGTGACAACTGAGAGGCGTCACGGGTGGACACCAATGTCCGACAAGAAAAAAAAGAACTACACAAGGAAGGGCCAGAGAGTCAACCATAATTTTTATGGAATATATTCACAAACTAAAATTTCACAGGAAAATAATAAAACATTAAAATTTCTAAACAGTTGAGCATTACTAACAACAATAACAATAATATAACCAATGTTAGTGAACACATAACACAACACGTCCGATTCTACCAGAAATATATTTATATATTAGTTAGCAAGAACATAGATATAATATTGTAACTTCTTCATAATAAATCATAATTTCATCAAGTTATCAAATATTTAAATAGCAACTTGTCAAATGACCAATATCCAAATTACCAAATGTAAAATAAGTTTTGACGTCCAAGTCATCAAAACATCACAGTTGTAACACAAATGCCATTTTTCCTTTACCTAAATATGTAACACAGTTGTAACAATCCAGTGTACAACATAATCAAAACCTAACTTAAACCTAATTAAACAGGCAAAGGAGTGAAGGACAATAACTATAACTTATATAATCCTAAATTAAACCTTATTGAACAGCCGGTTGTGAACTCCACAAGTCAGCTCCCTCAAGTCTAACTTAAGCCAATGTCGGCGAGCGATGAGGTCTCCCTGCTCCCTGCTCGCAAATTGAGGAAGGAAGAGAGAGAGAGAGAGAGGGACGGAGGAGGGAGTACCGGTGAGCGATGATAGCAGCAATAGGCAGCAACTCACGGCGAGCGACGATAACAGCAACACATGGCGAGAACGATCAGAACTAGGGCATCGAACGTTTATGACAAAAAGGCGAGCGGAGGTAACGAAGGCATCGGGCGAGTCACGTGGTAGGCAAAAGAGCGGTTAAAGGAAAAAAGGAGGAACGGTGGACGCGGAGCCAGCACGCGATTCCACCGTTTCTACGCATCAGCACGCGATCCTACTTAGTGTTCGCGAAGCGCGATTCTGGCCGGAATCGAACAAGATTCTCCAGGATAGACTCGTAGAATCGAACTCGATTTGACAACCATGTCAAAAAAACCCTGCGTCCGGGAACTCTGTTAGCGAGCAGATCTGCTCACAAACAAAAGACGACGAGGGGGAGAGAAGAGAAACATGCAAGCACAGCAGCACCCACGGATCGGGAAGATAAAATGGGAGCAGAGAGAGGGGAGTAGAAGAGGAGGCATACCAAGTTTCGATCTTCCACGGAACAATGTGATCGGCGACGGGACGATCCTCTCGGGGAGCTGCTTGAGTTTATTTCTTCTTTTTTTTTCTCTTTTTTTCAGAGGTACTAAAAAGGAGATTTCATCGCACAGTTGATCCAGTTGGAAAGACTTTCCTACTAAACTTAACTTTTCTACCAACTTAAGTTTTAGTAGCACAACCATTAAATCCTAAATTGTAAACTTAATGAGGGTGTCCATGTAAAAATGACAAGTAAATATCATAATTTACATTTGTAAAATTTATAATATTTTATCAAATTATTAGCTTATTATTTTATTATTATAATTCTCAAGATTCTAAGTTTTCGTACAAATCAAAATATATTTTCTTATACCATTTATCATCATTCTATTTACAAATTAAAAGAATATCAATGTATTTTAATTATAAAAATAACTTATCAACTAATTAATTATCAAATAGTACATAATTTTTATTATTATTATCAATTCCATTTATTAAAATATAGTACTCTATATTTTTAAAATTAGCTTCCGAACTTAAAATTATCAACGCTATAATTTATCATCTAAATTAAACGACGCAGTATGTAATAAGTAATAACTCATATATACTATGAAACTTTAAGATCTTGTGTACTGGTTTATTTCAAAAAAACTATATATCATATTGTATGATACAAGTAAGAAGTATATTGCGTATTATTGTAGATTTGCTACAATATAGTCGTATAGTTTGTATGAGTAAAAAAATAATAATAATTTACTTTTTTAAGCCAGACCGTAAACAATGTCCACATTGGCCGGGCTGCTTTTATCTATATCTATATATAATATAAAATCATCCATCATATCATTTTTAAAAACCACCATTCTTTCTATTTTTTCTCTTTTTTTTAATTATCAAGATTTTTAATTCATTATTTGTGGTGTAAGTCCCACTAACGACATTATGAAATGTAAGTCCCATTAATTCATTATTTCACAATATCATCATTAATGATATCCTATTTAAGTTATTATTAAAATTAATTAAATGTACTTTAAAATATTTAATTTTTTCATTTGAAACTATTTTCTTCTTTAAATTATACCAATTAAAATAATTCTTTCTCTATATATATTAAAAGAACAACAAGTAAAATACATTTAAGCAATTTAATATCTTAATTTAAAGTTTATATATCTATATCTTATCTTATATCTATATACCTCTGAACTTCATCAAAAGTTTCAAAATATTCTCCACTCAAGATTGTTAATTATCTTTATTCTCGTTTTTTGTTATTTATCTTTTTTCCCTCATCTTATATCTTATATTATCTTTTTCATTTATCCTTATTCTCATTGTCGCCTGTAGTCGTGCGTTGTTGTCGCCTGCTGCCTCGCGTTGCTTTTGCCACGCTCATAGTGAGTCGCCAATACTTCTGATACTCGTTTACTTCTTCCTCCCTCAATCTATCTCTTGTTGTCGTTGTTCTTTTTGAGTCACATGCTTCATTTTTTTCCTCTCTCCCTCAATTTGCGAGGCTCTTGCTTATGCTCCTTGTTCACGAGCAGGTCCATGCTCCTTACCTTAGATTGCAAGGAGCAGTGCAAGGCTCGCTACGTGGAATGGCTACGCGCAGCCTCCCTGTTCGCCCAAGGCTGCACCTCGGTCTCCCTGTTGTCGTCGCTCACCGTCGCGTGCACGCCTAGACCACATCCCTCCACATCGTCTACACCCTCCTCCACACATCCGACGGAGCCGGCAACGTTGCTGCTTCATGGTCCTCCCTACTTCGGGATGTGCTCCCCACGTGCAGAGCGTGAAGTTCTTGTCTAGGCTCTAGCTCAAGGCCTCGAGTTGTGCTTCAAGGTCGCCCTCGACCGACTACTATAGTCGATGTTGTCGTATCACCAACAGGCGGATGGTGTTGAGGACCCATTGATGTCGAATTCGCTCATGGCCGCCATCAACCTGCCTCAGGTCAACCAGAGGCGAAATCTAGACATGTTCCACCTCTATATGTAGCAGAGTGTCGTCGTCAATGTCCTCCTCCAACGTGAAGGTGGAGCTCCAGCAACTGGTGCTCACGATTTTGGACAACCAATTGTGAGTCGGTGTTGTAAGGTTCCAAAGCAGCGACATCAAGCTCGCCATTTTCAGCCCGCCACCCATCCTTCGTTTTCCGAGCGTTGTGAGGTACCCACCTCTTTTCCTCCGACGAAGGGTTGGACACGACTGTTAGCTATCGGGATTCCCTTTCTTTTGTGTAACGCCCCCAAAAATTTAGCCCTAATTTAAAACTTTTGTCGAACTCTAGGCGACGTTACATGGACATTAACCTTGACATGATATAATTTCATAAAACTTTGCAGCGAAAATATAATTATAATAATAAACATCAATATCATAACAGCGAAAGACTTCATCATTAAAAACCCAAGATACATAAACTGGTCCATTGGCCTAATAGGCTATATCGTATACTTAATAGAGGGTTCATCATACATAAATGAGTTCAAGTGGAGTACATGACTCAAATAAGATGCCTATAAGCCATACATACTTAACATTTATAAGGGTCCATCATCATGGTATAATAAAAGTAAGATAACTTGGATCGTAGTCCGACAGACCCATGTGCAATGTCGCCGTCACGAGACTCTTGTCGCCGAACCTAAGCCTCCTTCATACCTGCACGGATCTATGAGATGCAGGAGATTTCTCCCGTTAGAGTATATTGAGGCCAATGCATGTTATAATCTTATAACATGATTTCTATATGTCATGGCATATGAATTTCGTCATCATAGAACATAAGTCATATGCATGCTATGAGTTACATATGCATACTATATGGCATGTGAACATATCATCATGACAAGATAAGATAACATGTAACATCATAATCTTTAGATCATGTATATCATAACTTATCATTATGCTATTGCATATTATATCTTATCATCATACTTATTATTATGCTATTGCATATCATGATATTATTTTACTTTACTTGGTCATCTTATTCATGACATCTATGATGTGACAAGTGGATATTCATAATACATATCACAAATCATTCATCATTCTTCTTTGCATCTTTCATATTTATTTAGATATTTTCTTATCTTATCGATTGTGAAGGATAGTGGCTCATAATTTATTATAATAATTCTCAAGATTCTAAGTTTTTGTACAAATCAAAATATATTTTCTTATACCATTTATCATCGTTCTATTTACAAATTAAAAGAATATCAATGTATTTTAATTATAAAAATAACTTATCAACTAATTAATTATCAAATAGTACATAATTATTATTATTATTATTATTATTATTATTATTATTATTATTATTATTATTATTATCAATTTCATTTATTAAAATATAGTACTCTATATTTTTAAAATTAGCTTCAGAACTTAAAATTATCAACGCTATAATTTATCATCTAAATTAAACGACGCAGTATGTAATAAGTAATAACTCATATATACTATGAGACTTTAAGATCTTGCGTACTGGTTTATTTCAAAAAACTATATATCAAATTGTATGATACAAGTAAGAAGTATATTACGCATTATTGTAGACTTGCTACAATATAGTCGTATAGTTTGTATGAGTATTACTATCACAAAAAATAAAATAAAATAGTTTACCTTTTTAGCCAGACCGTAAACAATGTCCACATTCGGCCGCGTTGCTTTTATCTATATCTATATATATAATATAAATCATGCATCATATCAATTTTGTAATTAGTTTTGGAGTTCTCGTTCCACCATTCTTTCTATTTTTCCCCCTTTTTTAATTATCAATATTTTTAATTCATTATTTGTGATGTAAGTCCCATTAACGACATTATGAAATGTAAGTCCCACTAATTCATTATTTCACAATATCATCATTAATGATATCCTATTTAAGTTATTATTAAATTAAATTATATGTACTTAAAAATATTTAATATTCTCATTTGAAACTATTTTCTTCTTTAAATTATACCAATTAAAATAATTCTTTCTCTATATATATTAAAAGATCAACAATTAAAATGCATTTAAACAATTTAATATCTTAATTTAAAGTTTATATATCTATATCTTATGTTATCTTTATATACCTCTGAACTTCAACCAGAGTTTCAAAACATTCTCCACTCAAGATTGTTAATTATCTTTATTCTCATTTTTTGTTATTTATCTTTTTCCCTCATTTTATATCTTATATTATCTTTCTCATTTATCTTTATTCTCATTGTTGCCTGCCGTCCTGCGTTGCTGTCGCCTGTCGCCTGTCGCCTCGCGTTGCTTTTGTCACGCTCATAGTGAGTCGTCGGTACTTCCAATACTCCCTTACTTCTTCCTCCCTCAATCTATCTCTCGTTGTCGCCGTTCTTTTCAGTCACACGCTTCATTCTTTTCCTCTCTCCCTCAATTCATGAGGCTTTTGCTTATGCTCCTTGCTCACGAGCAGGTCCCTGCCCCTGACCTTAGAGCGCAGGGAGCAGCGCAAGGCTCGCTACGCGGAATGGCTGCACGAGGCCTCCCTGTTCGCCCAAGGCTGCAGCGAGGTCTCCCTATTGTCGTCGCTCACCATCATGTGCACGCCTAGACCACATCACTCCACGTCCTCTACACCCTGCTCCACCCGTCTGACGGAGGCGGCAACGTTGCTGCTTCGACCTCCCTCCTTTTGGGATGTGCTCTCCCATGCGTAGAGCGCGAAGTTATTGTCTAGGCTCTAGTTCAAGGCCTTGAGTTGTGCTTCAAGGTCGCCCTCGACCGACTACCATAGTCGATGTCGTCGTATCATCAACAAGCGGATGGTGCTAAGGACCCATCGATGTCGAATTCGCTCATGGCCACCATCAATCGGTCTCAGGCGAACTAGAGGCGAAATATGGACATGTTCCACCTTTATCTATAGTAAAGTGTCATCGTCAATGTCCTCAGGCGTGAAGGTGGAGCTCCAGCAATTGGTGCTCATGATTTTGGATGACCCGGTTGTGAGTCAGGTGTTCAGCGATGTAAGGTTCCAAAGCAGCGACATCAAGCTTGTCGTTCTCAGCCCGCCGCCCATCCTCCTTTTCCGAGCATTGTGAGGTACCCACCTCTTTTCCTCTTAACTTTTCCTCCGACAAAGGATTGGACGCGGCTGTTAGCTACTGGGAATCCCTTTCTTTTTGGCTTCGCCCAACGACGGCCAGCCCTGCTCTGACGACAGGGAGGTGAACTGCCGGAGGGGGGGGGGCTCCCTCGTGATCTTGTCGTCGGAGAGGGGGGAGACGGCCCCCTCGTGTGTCAGCGCAAATTTTTTATTTTTATAATATATTATTTTTTATTTTACATTATAAGATGATATGATGGAAGGATGTTTTGGTCATTTCATAAATAAAAAAATTAATAAAAAAATTATCAGAGGTCGACAGTTAAGTGAAAAAAATGATATAATTTAATGGATGTCAGCGAAAGTATTCGAAAGTAGTTGGTAAACATGAAAAAAATTCATAGTTTAAAAGAGGAGAGATCAACGAAAAAAACCATTAAAAATTATCTGTTGGGTGAGAGAAATCATATGTTACATTTTTTCCATTAACTACAGTTTAACAAATGTTCTTTTTATTTGTATACATAAAATTATTAATTTATTTCCTTTGTGCTCTCTTATATTTAAAATCCTGATTAAATATTTTAGTGATTCATAATTAAATATTTTAACTATCGAATTAAAATATCCAAATATAATTAATTGATCTTGAAATCATTTATTAATATTGTCAATTATTCTTTGTTTTTAAATTAATGTAAATTAAACAATACAAATAAACTATTATTTCAAATACTAACAATTAAAAATATTATGAAAATAAATAATTTATATTAGATTATTTTACGAGAGCATGGACCCACTGAAGAAATATTTTGCCTCCGAAGACCGGTGTTTAGGATTAATATAGTCAAAATCGAGTCTGAGCACGAAAAAACGTATATTTTTATGATTCTGCGTCGAAAAATCGTGCTCGTCTGAATAATTTCTAGCCTACCGTGGGATGGATGGACACGTGTTCAGCAATCCCACTTTTTTTTTCCGCCCGATTTGAGCGCAAAAGCAATAAGGAAACAAAACCCGACGATGCCCTAGTTTACCTCCACCAGACGCCGCCGGTTGCTGCCGCCTCCTGCCGCCGGTTGTTGCTGCCTGCCGCCGGTTGTTGCCTCCTGCCACCGGTTGTTGCCGCCTGCCGCCGTGTGTTGCAGCCGCCGTCCGTCGTGTGTTGTGGCCGCCTGTTGCTGGTACTCCCCGTCTCCTATCTCCCTCAATCTCTCTCTCGCTATCGCCGTTCTTTCTCTCTCTCGGGGTCTACTCCTGCGAGCTCGACTCGGCGCCTCCCTGCTCACGAGCAGGGAGCGCCGAGGTCTCCCTGCTCGTGAGCAGGGAGCGACAACTCGTCCAAGATGATGAGCATTATGATTCGGAATTAGGATTTAAAACTTAAATTAGGAATTAGGGTTATATAAGTGCATGTTTAGTTAGATTTTACACTCCACCAGACGCCGCTGCCGCCTCCTGCTCCTTGCCGGAGCAGGGAGCGCACGAGCAGGGAGCGCCGAGGTCTCCCTGCGAGCGCTCCCTGCTCGTGAGCAGGGAGAGAAGACTCGTCCAAGATGATGAGCAGGGAGCGACGACTCGTCCAAGATGATGAGCATTAAGATTGGAAATTAGGATTTAAAACTTAAATTAGGAATTAGGGTTATATAAGTGCATGTTTAGTTAGATTAATTACTGTATGCTTGTATTTACCTCCACCAGACGCTGCCGGTTGCTGCCACCTCCTGCCGCTGGTACTCCTCGTCTCCTCCCTCCCTCAATCTCTCTCTCGCATGTCACCGTTTTTACTCTCTCTCTCTCGGTCTGCTCCTGCTTGTTCCACTCGTCACCTCCCTGCTCACGAGCAGGAGCACGGAGTGCTGAGGTTTCCCTGCTCGTGAGCAGGGAGTGCCGACTCGTCCAATATGATGAGCATTATGATTCGAAATTAGGACTTAAAACTTCAATTAGGAATTAGGGTCACATAAGTGCATGTTTAGTTAGATTTTAATCACTGTATGCTTATATTGTTACTATTGTATGTATAGATAATATATTTAGTGTTACAGACAGATTTAGGTAAAGAAAAATGGCATATGGTTAAAACTTATTTTAGTTTTGGTAATTTGGAATTTGGTATTGATCCTTTGACATGTTGCTTGATGTTTTGGTAACTTGATGAAATTATAATATTATATTCAGTTTTGTGCTACAAAATTGGAAATATGGAGAAATACGTTGGAGTCAAAGGGTTTTCGTTTAAGTAGGAATAAAACAGAATATATGCATAGCAATTTCACAAATAAACAACTTAGAGACGATTTGAAAGTTAGGCTAGGGGAGGATATAATTTCTCAAGTGACAAAGTTTAAATATTTAGGATCAATTGTAAGACAAGATGGTGAGATTGATGACGATGTTAATCATAGAATTCAAGCTGGTTGGTGTAAGTGGATGAAAGCCACTGGAGTTCTTTGTGATAGAAAAATACTCAATAAAGTTAAAGAAAAATTCTATCGTACTGCTATAAGACCAGCAATGTTATATGGTAGTGAATGTTGGGCTATGAAGGGACAACATGAACGTAAAGTGGGGGTAGCCAAAATGAGGATGTTGAGATGGATGTGTGGTCATACAAGATTAGATAAGATTAGGAATGATCATATACGTGAACGAGTCGGAGTGGCTCTTATTAGTGAGAAAATGGTAGAGAATCGTTTGAGATGGTTTGGTCATGTTCAGAGAAGATCATTAGATGTGGCAGTAAGAAGAGTAGATCAAATAATCTGAAGTCCGATTAAAAGAAGGAGAGGGAGGCCAAGACGGACACTTGGCGAACTAATAGAGCAAGATCTATTGGTGAATAATATACTGAAAGTTTTGGTTACTAATAGAGCGGAATGGCGTCGTACGATCCATATAGCCGACCCCACCTAGTGGGATAAGGCTTTGTTGTTGTTGTATTCAGTTTTGTGCTAATTGGTATATTAAAAAAATAATCTGGTAAAGTCGTCCGTGCTGTGTTACGATTTACATTTTTTTCCGGCTCTCCGTGTCGTATCCGTTTACGAGTTTGGCAACATTGTTTAGGATTTCAAGTTAGGAATAGGATTATATAAGTGACTTTTAAGACTTTAAGTTAGGATTATATAAGTAACAGTTGTTGTCATCAGTGTTGTCAAAATTGCTTCTCAGGTCAGGACATAAAAACGTATGACTTTACGACTCTACCTCTGAAAAGCGTGCTCGATTCTACTTAGAATGTCCCGGCCAGCACGCGGGGCGTGGGATCGCACGCACGTCTCCAGCAATCCCACCTTTTTTTTTGCCGCCGCCATGGCTTGCCGCTGCCTGCCGCCGGTTGTTGACGCCTGCGCCGGTTGTTGACGCCTGCCGCCGGTTGTTGACGCCAGCCTCCGTGTGTTACAGTCGCCTACCGTCGTGTTTTCCAGCCGTCTGTCACCGTGAATCATCGGTACACCCCTAGTCCCCTTCTCTCTCCCTCAATCTCTCTCTCTCTCTCTCGCCGGTTGTTGCCGCCTGCCGCCATGTGTTGATGCCTGCCGCCGTGTGTTGCAGCCGCCTGCGGCCATGTTTTCCAGCCGCCGTGTGTTGCAGCCGCCTGCCGCCATGTTTTCCAGCCGCCGTATGTTGCAGCCGCCTGCCACTCCCCATCTCCTCCCTCCCTCAATCTCTCTCTCTCGCTGTCGTCACTCTTTCTTTCTCGCGGTCTGCTCCTGCTCGCGCGACTCGCCGCCTCTCAGCGCCTCCCTGCCCACGAGCAGGGAGCGCCAAGGTCTCCCTGCTCTTGATCAGGGAGCGCCAAGGTTTCCCTGCCCACGAGCAGGGAGCGCCGAGGTCTCCCTGCTCGTGAGCAGGGAGGCCTCGCCGAGGGAGGTGCTGCTCGTGAGCAGGGAGTGCCGACTCGTCCAAGATGATGAGCATTATGATTCGGAATTAGGATTTAAAACTTAAATTAGGAATTAGGGTTATATAAGTGCATGCTTAGTTAGATTTTAATTACTGTATGCTTTGTTACTATTGTATGCATAGATAATAGATTTAGTGTTACAGTCACAGATTTAGGTAAAGAAAAATGGCATCTGGTTAAAACTTATTTTAGTTTTGGTAATTTGGAATTGATCCTTTGACATGTTGCTTGATGTTTTGGTAACTTGATGAAATTATAATATTATATTCAATTTTGTGCTAATTAATATATTAAAAAAAATAATCCGGTATATTTAAAAGAAAATCCGGTAGAATCGGCCGTGCCGTGTTATGTGTTCACGATTTACGTTTTTCTCGGCCCTCCGTGTCGTGTCCGTTTTACGAGTTTGACAACTTTGGTTGTCATTGTTGTCCTTCACAAATGTGCATGTTTAATTAGGTTCTGATTATGTTGTATGCTTAGAATGTTACAAATGTGTTAAAGATTTAGAAATTATAATATTATACTTAGGTTCGTGCTAATTAATATATAAATAAATAATCTGGTAGAATGGTGTGTCGGTGGAACTTTTTTCCTGACCCTCCGTCCTGTCCGTTTTACCTATTTCACAACATTGTTGCTTAGGATTATTTTTTCGCTCTTGATTTTATTTTGTTTTATTTATGTATTTAACTCTAACTATAATTAAATTTTGTTCATCTTTTAATGTAATCATTTTAAAAAATGCAATTATTTTTGCCCCCTTCTAGGACATCAATCCACAAAACTCCCTACTCACTCGGCCATCGCCTGCGAACCGACGCCAACATCTCCGCCACCTTGTCTTCCCTCCACCATTGCTGCTGGCCGCTGCAACTTCGTCGACCTTCATTGTTCGCCCTCAGCCTCTGACCTCGTTTGGGCGCGATTCAACTCGGAGTCACTATTGAGCTCGTAATAGACAGGTTTGAGAAAACCTATTTGAAGGCGAGCACTTTTTTCTCGGACGCGCCTTCGTCTATTTTGCTACGTGGAGGATGCCGTGGTTGCCCAACGGTGCTCCCTCTCGGAGTCAGCAAGTTGATGGGGATCTTGCAAAGGGAGGACAACAGGAGCAACATGCACAGCTCAGGTGGTGAACTCTCTTCCCTTTTGCCATCTAGTGATTCAGGGTTCTTTTTGTGGTGAAGAAAATTCAAATTTTGTTGTCACGTGTTTGTTATGCAATCATGTGATTTTTTGTTTTCTTGTCAACTACAGGAGGCAGTGGATCTTGCGACAGAGGAGGTCTTTACCCATTGCATCAGGTTCGTTTATGTGAAAAAATATAGAGAGAATGAATTGGTTGTGAAGCTTGTGCCTTCATAATTTGATTAGCGAAACATACCATGTTTCTGCTTTGTCTTAGAATGTTATCTGTGATTTTATGCTTCATCTAGTTGGATAAAGCAGCTCCTTTGATGAAAGAAAGCTCCTTTGCGTGGAGTATGCTAATTGTGGCTGATTCTTCTCTGCTAATGTTTTCCCTCTTTGCCTTTTCTTCAGTCGAGAGAAGGCTTGTGGAAGAAGTGAAGAATAATGATACTTTAATAATTGTCGGAGAGACAGGAAGTGGAAAGACTACCCGTGAGTAATTGTGTTTTCCTTTTTTCTGGTAACTTCTTTGCGCAGCTCTCATTACTCCAAATTGAGGTGACAGGTAGCTTGCTAATTTGTTTAAGAATAGAGACCAACCTATTCATGTCACTCTTTTTGGCATTTGGTGTTAAAATCACAATCATTCATTCAATAACCAAAATATATAACAAATACATATCCTAAAATTAGTCAGGTTTAGTTGTTGTGCTATATCTCTGAGTTATTATGGATGTATGTTTTTCTACTTTTGTTAATTGATCTTAACTTTGTTGTGAAATTTTGGAGAAATATTTTGAGATGGTAAATCTCTGAATTGATGTTTTTTGAAATGAACTAACAGGTACTAAGGATTGTCTTTGCTTTCCCCAAATGTAAAAGGTTGAAATTCATGTGTTTTTAGTTATATATATGAACTTAATAATGATCACTTAATGAACTTTAATGAATTTGGTGGATGTAAATGCCCATCATAGGGATCCTCATCCACCAACTCTCAAAGCCTTGCAACATCAGATCTACTTTGGCAGAAGTGACATAGAGCTAAAGTGACTATTCTTGCTAAGAAATATTACTAATGACAAAGATTCTATCAACCTGGTCATAACTTACATTTCTTACCATGTGTTTCTTATAAATTCAAGGGGAAAAATGATTTTCATCGGATTATTGCCTCTTATCTTTGTTTTTGATGTATTAATTGATATCTCATTTTCATAATGGTTGCAGAATTGCCACAATATTTATGTAATGCTGGGCATTGTCGCGATGGAAAAGTAATTGGCATAACTCAACCTCGAAGGGTTGCTGCAGTTACTGTTGCAAAACGTGTAGCTGAAGAATGCAATGTCAAGTTGGGCCAACAGGTTGGTTACTCCATTAGGTTTGATGATTCTACATCAAGCTCTACAAGGATTAAGTATATGACAGATGGTATGCTTCTCAGGTATTTATATTCTCAAACCACTGAATCTGGAAGACTGTGTGTTACACCATCGACACTTGTGTTTCCTGTCGCTTCTTTGAAAAAAATATGCAAAGTTGATTGTATAAGATCCAAATGTTAATTTTCCCAGAAGTTGTTATTTAGCCTTAAGCTTGTATGTCAATGTGTTTCAGAAGTACCAATGATAAGAAATTGAGCTATTTTGGGTTGCATAGTACTTATATTTGGGCTCTGCTATCCAGTCAAGCAGTTATTTTATCTTAATATCAAGAGAAGTCATTGAGTTTCTGAGGTTATAATTGCTGCATAAATAATGATATTATCTTTTTCTTAATTTATATGCTGTCTTTTCCAATACTGTTAGGAGTTCCTTATACCGAACATACCCTTAGGTCTTGTTTCCCAAGAATGATGATTTATTTCTCCGTTGTTGAGGTTAATTGTTTCCGATTTAGTGTAGCGAAGCTTTATAAATCTACAGAGGTTCGATGAAAATATATAAAGCAACATTTACCTTGACAGGATGGCTTGTCTATCAGTTTGTCAGGTTTTTCGCCGAATAAGAACTGTTGGAATGCAAGAATTTTTTGTTTTGTGTCATCTAAAGCTTGTGGATATATGACTCTGTTAACCTCTCTTGACTCTTACTAGATGACTTTAGACATTAGCTTGGACACACGTATTGCTATTTCTTTGTGTATGATCTGTACACCCTCCATATTTTACTAAGTGAGATAATTTACAATTTTCACGTATACTACATGAAACAAATGGAATTATAGGTATACAATCTTTGCACTTATGATTTTATTGATAAGTCTTTTCATTTAAGAAGACAATATTGTTTTTTTATTTTATTTTATCTGGTGACATTAATTCAGCCTAAAGAAATTTTTAGGTCTTGCTGGAACAACATTGTAAAGAGTGTGTTGTTCTAGAGGTCAGTTGGATGTGGATTTTTCACTGTCTATAAGTCAACATGGATGTCTACAAACTTAGTAGCCATCCTTTCCTTTTTTATGGGTAAAAGGATGTCCATTTGCAGACTTAAAATGTTCATGATAAATTCTCAACAACAACAACAACAACAACAAAGCCTTATCCCACTAGGTGGGGTCGGCTACATGGATCATACGACGCCATTCCGCTCTATTAGTAATCAAACCTTTCGGTATATTATTCACCAATAGATCTTGCTCTATTAGTTCGCCAAGTGTCCGCCTTGGCCTCCCTCTCCCTCTTTTAATCGGACTTCAGATTATTTGATCTACTCTTCTTACTGGCGCATCTAATGGTCTTCTCTGAACATGACCAAACCATCTCAAACGATTCTCTACCATTTTCTCACTAATAGGAGCCACTCCGACTCGTTTACGTATATGGTCATTCCTAATCTTATCTAATCTTGTATGACCACACATCCATCTCAACATTCTCATTTCGGCTACCCCCACTTTACGTTCATGTTGTCCCCTCATAGCCCAACATTCACTACCATATAACACTGCCGGTCTTATAGCAGTACGATAGAATTTTTCTTTAACTTTATTAGGTACTTTTCTATCACAAAGAACTCCAGTGGCTTTCCTCCACTTACACCAACTAGCTTGAATTCTATGATTAACATCGTCATCAATCTCACCATCTTGTTTTACAATTGATCCTAAATATTTAAACTTTGTCACTTGAGGAATTATATCCTCCCCAAGCCTAACTTTCAAATCGTCTCTAAGTTGTTTATTTGTGAAATTGCTATGCATATATTCTGTTTTATTCCTACTTAAACGAAAACCCTTTGACTCCAACGTATTTCTCCATATTTCCAATTTTGTATTAATCTCCATGATAAATTCTCAAAAAAAAAAAACTCATGACAAGTCAAATTGAAACCTTTTTATGATAATCTAAGTTTATCTATAGGCAAGCATAAGATGACAGTGCAGAGTTATTTTTATAAATGGTTGATCCTTCTACAGTTTAATTAGAAGGTGCCAGTGTTGTCTCTACTGAGTATTCATATATTTTCTGTACACAGGGAAACACTATTAGATCCTCTGCTTTCTAAATACAGTGTCATCATAGTGGATGAGGCACATGAAAGAACAGTCCACACCGATGTGCTTCTAGGATTATTGAAAAAGGTGCAACTTGCAAGGTATCGTTCATCTATTAAGCAGAATGTTAATGAGGCAAATCTCATTTACAAAGAAGAAATGGCTCAAGGTTTTGCTCCTCTGAAAGCATGCCAGAGGAAGAACTTGGCACCCTTGAAGTTGATCATCATGTCTGCTAGTCTGGATGCAAAGGGTTTCTCTGAGTACTTCGGTGGTGCAAAAGCTGTTCATGTACAGGGGCGACAATACCCTGTGGACTTGCTGTACACTTATCAACCTGAGCCAGATTATATGGATGCTATGCTGATTACCATTTTTCAGGTTACTACTCTTGTGTTATATCTTTTTATCAAATGTCTTTTTTCATAATATCCAGTTACATTCGCAGATAGTAGACAATTTGTGTTGAACAATGCATGTTTGTCCAAGCTTTTCTCCCATCCAACAAGAGAAAAAGGGGATGCTCTTGTGTTAACTGCAAATTCACTAGGATGTTGATTTGTACTGGGAAAAAAAGGAAAAAGACTGCCTTGTAGTATCACATTCAGTCTCTGAATATATATACTACATGGCAGTCTTTTTCTTTTTTAATATATATAATGTTGATTGTTAAGAGCTTTGGATATATTTCAGATTCATCTCGAGGAGGCTCCTGGAGATATCCTTGCATTTCTGACTGGTCAAGAGGAAATTGAGTCAGTGGAGAGACTTGTACATGAGCGAATCCCACAAGTAGCTGAAGCCAGTCGGAACCTGATAACTGTTCCTATTTACTCATCTCTTCCTTCAGAGAAGCAACTTGATGCTTTCAAGCCAGCTCCACCTGGTTTTCGCAAGGTAGGTGGATGTTCAATTCTGTTTTAAACATCCTATTGAAAAAAGACTTCCTTATTTCAAAAAATCGAAAAAAGACTTCCTATTTACTCATTTCTTGTCAGATCTGTATAGAATGGTACTGTCTTTATTGAGCTAATAGCTTCCCTCTTCCCATGAATCTTGTAGGTTGTACTAGCCACGAATATTGCTGAAACATCTGTTACAATACCTGGTATCAAGTATGTTATAGATCCTGGATTGGTTAAGGCTCGTTCCTACAACCCAAACACAGGTTTGGAGTCTTTAATTATTATTCCGACCTCGAAAGCACAAGCACTTCAGAGGAGGTAAAAGTTGTGATGAAGTATTTCTCCATACTTGTTTATCTGTATAATTATTTCATTTCTTATTACTGGCTTATCTGATTTGGTTTGCTTGTGGTTTCAGTGTCTTTTCGGTTCTAGTCATATGTTAATCAGGCCTGCTCATATTTGTTGCTGGTAATTTCCATCCTAGAATATGAATTTGTTGCAACAATTGATTGACTTAAAGCTGGAATCTTCCGTAATATTTCTTGCTTCTCCGGTTCCCTAAGCCTGTGCAACTCTTCGAACTATTCATGCCACTAACCCCTCAATAAGAATTCTTCCCACAAATTGCTATTGTTTTGCTTGCTATTTGTACACCAGTTTAAATTTGCTGATTTTGGGCGTTTTTACCCTTGTTATTTGGAGGAACCACCCATATCTTAACGAGAAAATATATTGAAATGGGCCTTTGTTCTGAAATGGCCACTGCAGGTTTGGTATGAATTGACCTTTATGGTTGGTTCTTGAATCCTTGATTTGCAGTATGCTATCTTTACTTTTTTTTTTTATTTGATCAACTGTCTGGCATAAGATTATTTATATATGTAATATAATTGATGTCTTTAGTAATATTTAATGCAGTGGTCGTGCGGGAAGAGAAGGACCTGGGAAATGCTATAGGTTGTACCCGGAGAGCGAGTTCAGTAAACTTGTAGATTCTACTGTTCCAGAGATTAAAAGATGTAATCTCTCAAATGTTGTCTTACAGCTGAAAGCCCTCGGTATTGATGACATCATTGGATTTGATTTCATGGAAAAACCTTCAAGGTACAATTAAATTTATTTCTATGCTTTATGGAGGGTAAAAGTTATAATAAGACAAATGACAATGGAACCGTTTGGTTTTCTGTGACAAATGATAGAACTTCCATATAAATAGTCCCTCCACTATTTCCCTTGCCCATAACCAAAAAATAAAAGATTGATATCAATAAGGTAAAAGAGACATCCATACAAGTATTAAATGCAAATGTTAATATTCCAGTATACTTTGAGCATGGAAAATCATTACGTTTTTAACGCTAAACTTGTCAATTCCTTTTGTCTAGTTTGAAAGCACTGAAACAGGGTGCGTTCTTAATCAAGTGTTGCTACTACATTGTCACTTTAGTCGTTTTCGTTAAACATTTATTGCATGTGGAATATTGAATTAACTAATGATACAAATGTCTAATTTCGAGGGGTTTGTCCCCCTTTTTGTTGAGGGGTATTGCTACTTGTCCATATATTGATTATATCACAAACTATAATTTCAAGGGGTTTCTCTGCATTGCTATTTTTTTTTCATGAAAAAAGCTATGATGGATGTTTAAGGATGTCAATTATTAAGAGGTTTTAGAATATGTACTCCTGGTTCCAGTTTAATTGAAAACAAACTCCTTTTTTTTCCTTAACTGTGATAGATGGAGAAAGTATTTTTTTTAGAGTTAAGATGGAGAAAGTATTGGAAAATGAAATACTGAAATTATTTATAGACCTATATTAACTACCTTTTCTACAAAACAAATTAAAGCTTCGGGTGCAAGGCCAGCTGCATTTGATGAGTCCTTTATATTTCTTCTCTTTCATTGATAAGCCATGTTGCTTGGGCACTCAAAACAAACTTTTTTTTTTGAGAGAGCACACTCAAAACAAACTGTTGCTTATTAATATTTGTTGTTTACACTTGGCAGGATAGCTATTGTGAAAGCGTTGGAACAGTTGTTTCTTCTAGGGGCCTTGACAAGTGATTATAAACTGTCAGATCCAGTTGGACTTCAGATGGCTAGGCTGCCGTTGGATCCCATGTATTCAAAGGCACTCATATTAGCCGCCAACTTCAAGTGCTTGGAAGAAATGTTGATAGTTGTTGCGATGCTTTCGGTGGAGTCGATATTTTACTTTCCTCATGATAAACTAGAAGAGGTATGCGAACGAATAATCTCTGTGAATTATTCTTATTGAATGCACAGTGTAAGTCGCATTCGTGTCAAAATTACTAGTAATTTTAGTCAACCAAAAATTTAATTTAACATACCAAAATTGCTAGTAATTTTTGGGTTTAATGAAATCTGTCGTGCACTGTTTTATTGACACCCATGAAACATGATTTGAATAATCTATGGACAATTTTTTCAATTCTAAAAAAGGGGCAATTTAGATATGGATAATGCAATTATTTAAACTTATTGTTCTAATCATAAATCACAAGCACATATTTAAGAAGTGGTGATTAAGATTATGCTTCACATGGTGTTAAGAAACTGGTGGATGATACACTCATTCTTTTCATGATTTTTTATTCAATTTTTTCTTCACATAGATGCATGATCAGCACCTACATTAAACCCTTAAAACTGTGGTTACTCTATCTCTTCTATGATCTATTATAGCTAATCACAGTTTAAAATTTGAGTTCAATGTGTAGAAATTTAAGTTCTCTTGAGAGAAGTTATGGACAAGTTCGGTTATGTTGTAAACTTTTGTACTTGGGGTCCCTAAGACAAACTTTTCTTCACCCGACATATTCTTTATTTACATTCTAGGCAAGAGCTGCGAGGAGAAGTTTCTCAAGTCCTGAAGGGGATCACATAACTTTGGTGAATGTGTATCGTGCTTCAGCAGAATGCTTAGAGAAGAGCAAGATGATAAATACTAAAGAGAAGACGATGGAAAAAAAGTTAAATAGATGGTGCAGAGAGAATTTCATTAATTATCGATCTCTAAGACATGCAAGAGATATTCATAGGTTGGTGATATTAACCTTTTTTTGAATCAGATGTAAATTACATTCGTCTTGGACTTTCTTTGGCTACTTGGAATCAACTAGCTTGTAGACCATATGATTTGTATTCCCATAAATTTCATATATTACCCGTCTAATATTGAACTTGACAATACAATTGTGGATTCTATCTGATTGTGAAACTCGCATAACCGGAATTGACCTTCACTGCTTTGTGAAACAAATTATTGCAGTCAAATTCAAGGGCATGCCCAGCAGATGGGTCTGAGTGCATCTTCATGTGGCGATGATATGCTTCAGTTCCGTAGGTGCCTTACTGCCTCATTTTTCCTCAATGCAGCAGTCAAGCAACCCGATGGCTCATACAGGTCAGAAATTATAATTTCGTTATCATCATATCTTTAGATAAATTAACTGCCTTGTCGAACTTTATTGAGAGTTTAAATGGGTTGCTAACTGTTACCCATTGTATAACTTGTTGATATCTGGCAGGGCATTAGCAAGTGGTCAGATCGTTCGGGTACATCCTTCATCCGTTCTGTTCCGGACTAAGGCAGATTGCATTATCTTCAATGAACTTGTCCGAACGAATGAAAATTACATTCGAAACCTGACAAGAGTAGATCCATCATGGTTGCCAGAATTAGCTCCACAATATTATGCAGCAGAAAGCTAGTTTTTTTCTTTATTTTATTTTATTTTCTTTGTATGATCAGTCTCTCAGCGAAGGTATTCATCTCGTTGTACTATAATTCTCTCCTATGATTTCTTTTATGAGTCATTGGCATCTCTCAGTCTGCAGATAAGTTAATGATGATATTTTTATAATATTTAAAATTCAAACGTTCCTCAAATCTTAAAAATGAATGATGATAAAATGATATAAAAAGTAAATATACTTTTATATATTGAAAATATTTGAAAGGTTCAGAATTATAATGTCATGATTAGCGGTTTGTGTTAGGTGAAAGGCTTCCAAAATGAGTTAACTCCATCTGTGTTTTCGTAGTTGCACGCACATGAGAGAACTCAATTATGTAAATGTTAATAAGCTGTAATGCTGATAATCACTGTTGAAATTGACTTTAAAAGATACGTCATTGTATGTTTTAATAAATGAATTAAACAATGATAATAAGTCGTGTATTGTAAAAATAAAATCATTGATAATATACTTTTATAAAAGTCAAATATTTTTTCATGTATTTAAATTATCCTAAAACTTGGATTATGCTGTCATATGATTGGCTGAATGAGTTCCATGTTGAGAGACATGAAAATTAATCTCTCTTTGTGTTTCTATCTTTGTTAGTCCGTTGTACACACATTATGTTGAATAAAAGTTCAGAGTTCGGGTTTCTTTGATTTAGTTGATAAAAAGATGTTAATGAATATATAAAGAGAGGTAAATGCATGAGATGATGACAAGTTGACATGTGTCATGCAAATTTCTAAAACAAAATAAAACTAGAGATAGTATATGTCATATAGGATGCTCACAAAATCTTAAATTTAATTAGATTTCAAAAAATAAATAAAAATATACTGATAAAATATTATTATATATTTATATTCATGCCTGTATATGTTTATCGATAAAAAGTAGAGGTCGGCCATATTTAAAAGAGAAAAATATATATATTTAGAGCATTTGATATAGAACGAGTGTAGAACATTACATTTATTTATTAAATTAATAAAATAATTATATATTAATTTTAAATATATGTTAAATAATAAAGGTAACTAAGATCAAGATCATCGGATTATTCGATCATCATGATCAAGTCATGTTAATAAATATGACTAATTCAATGATTGTAATTTATTTAGCTTTAGATGATACATTTTTATTATCAAATTATCCAAATAAATATATATGATTTCATCTAAGAAGTATATAATCAATTTGATGATAAATTAAAATCATTAAGTTAATTAAATAATAAGAAATAAATATTTTATACGGAGGTGTAGCGCAGAGTGCTCTACATACTCATTAACTCCTATTTAAAATTTCTCTTCTGAAAT
Organism: Pontederia crassipes; assembly: GCA_030549335.1. Lineage (NCBI taxonomy): Eukaryota > Viridiplantae > Streptophyta > Magnoliopsida > Commelinales > Pontederiaceae > Pontederia > Pontederia crassipes. The sequence goes on from CM060192.1 coordinate 76,814,541, forward strand.
GATTCGAATGATATAATTTATCTTTTTCGCATTGAGTTAATTTTTTTCCTTAAAGTTGTACATCTTTTATTTCCAAAAAAATATTTTTGATAGTTTTTAAAAGTTCATAATTTTTTGATGGTATAAAACTTAATTTTCGCAATGTCCGTGCATGGCACTAGTTATAATAATATATCAATTTATAATAAAAATAGGCATAACTAAAAGAATCATACAAAAATAAAATAAAGAATGAGCATATGATATATGATTTAAATTATGAGATCAAAACGTGAAATTAGGCCATATAATGCAATTATGAAATTAAGCCATACAATAAAACTATAACTTTTGAAAAAAATATGATTATATATCAATGTACGTATAGGATCAAAACTGAATTAATTAAATTAAAATCTTTTCCTATTTTTTATATTGAAGGAAGTCATTATGCAATTAATTCCGAAGAAAAAAACTAAGAAATGATGCTATAGCAAATCATAAAAAATTGCTTCAGAAAAATTCTTTCAAAAGAAAAAAAAAACTAAGAAAAGTATTTTAAACCAGAGTGGTGCACCACGAGTCCACGACCCTATGTAGTGGACCAGTGGAGCTTAGATTCATTGTTTGACGCCTTGCATGCAGTGGAAGAGAAGGAAATGGTAGAGAGATTCGGCATCCTTCATTAAAGCTTTTAGATAGATGTATCTACAAAATAAACAAAAAACATTTATATAAAGAAAATTTTAGCTCGTGACAAATATATTAAGAAACAAAAAATATTAGTAAATTGTAAAAAAGAAAGGCATGCAGTTAATATTTAATATTGTGTTGATTATTTTAACGAGTCTATTCTTTTCATTTACCTAATGTGTATTGTTTCACTTACCTAATAGGTGCAATCATTTGGTTAGTTAAATATTGAAAGCATTTAAAATCAAATATTTTTTAATGTCTATATTATAAAAATCATGGGAAAGGTCAGTAGGATATTATAGAGGTTGAGAGAGAATAGAATAATAATAAGAGGCAAATGTATTTGTAGAACATTTGGTGTAGAACATGTGTAGAACATTGATTTTACTTATATAAATTTAAAATATGGATTAAATAGTAAATATAATTAAGATCAACATTGAATTATTCAATGGCCATGATCAAAATATTTCAATAAATATGATTAATTTAACGACTATAATTTATTTAACCTTATATAATACTTTTTTATTATCAAATTATCTTAATAAATATATATTATTTCATCTAAGAAGTATACTATTAATTTAATCATGAATTATAATTATAAAATTAATTAAATGATGAGAAATAAGTGTTCTATACCATGATGTAGAACGGAGTAATCTACGTATTCATTAATCTCTAATAATAAATAGTAATCAAACTAAAAATCATAAAAGAAAATAAACATGAGTGGAGAGAGCAGTACAATTAATTATGAAAATACTATTAAACTTTTTTAAACAAATATTAAATTAATATGACAATGGAAATACTCATAAAAAATAAATGGATGCCAAAAGGGCAAATTAATATGCTTGATTCATGATTGGTGTGGTTGCTATGATGGTATCCAACGTACTCCATGCTCCTCATCATTAGCAAATGCAGAATGCTTTTGGATGGCTTCGCTTGACTAAGGGCCGTTTGACGCATTATCGATTTAATTAATCGATAATTTAGATCATCATTTAGATAAATTATTATTATTTAAATTATTTGTAATATCACATTATAGTGTTTGTCAAATATTGATAATATAAGTTATGATTAAAATAACTAGAGAATAAATTACCAAAATACTCTTAAAAATTATTTTAGATTTTCATCACCTGATATTATAAATAAACAAAGAAAAACATAGAAAAATGAATATAATAAAATAAGACGAGGCAAAATTAAAAGTTATTTATAAAGAAATTAAATAATAGAAAAGATGAGATTGGATGATATTTATTTACTAATAACATATTTAAATTTAGTACTTTTGGTTAATTGGACATTATTGTCAAAATGCATGTCAAGCAATTGGTAATACGAAAAATCACCTCCCTACCTGCTATCTGAATTATCAGTGAGGTGATAATTAAGATTACTAGTGTAATTAAAATTATCGGTAATTTGTCGCAGCACTGAACTTTGGCTATTAGATATTTGATTGGCGCGGAACACAACACCCCCCCCCCCCCCGACGGAGACAGAGATGTCCGTTAGATTAGATCTACGGCTTGCCCTCAGAAATGATGAATTAGATAAATGGTCGGGACTCCTTAACAACCCTATGGCCTTTCGTTGGATTAGATATTCTTTTATTGGATGGTGCCGACTCGCTAGTTTCGGCTTGGCTTGTTAGACTAAACAATGAAGCCAAACGAGATAATGTGATGAGTCCTGAGAATTTTAAATAAAATAATTAATAATCTATCTGGATTACCTTGTACCAAACGGTCCCTAAAGAGGTTAGGAAAGTTGTTAATAAATAAGGACTGTTTGGAGAGCTCTTAATAATAAAATCATGGGAGGCGGTTATTTACGAGAAAGAAAGTTGTTAATAACTTCATGGGAGTACATTTGTTAAATTAGTGAGGTTACAAATGAAAGGAAGTTAGCGAAATCATGGAAAAATTGAAAGAGAGAATATAAAGTTAAAAATTTTAAATATAAAAATTCAGAAAAAATAATTGATGATTACAATATTTTATAGAATACTGTAAAAAAAAAGATTAAAGTTACTAGACGAAATCATAAACAATGCATCGACTTTATAAGTTTTTGTGAGATGTTATATATGGACGATGATCTTTTATAAACATTTTTTTAAAATAAATTTATAATGTATTTAGGACTATCATAAATTTGTAGATTAATGATAATTCACATGTGTGGATCCACCACACAATTCTCAATCTCTTTTCACAATTAAACTTTGGGAAAACTTTCAATGAAATTTATCTATAAAAAAATAGAAGAAGAATGTTGATAAACAACTTTAGCCGTGAGGTGTACGAGATTTTTTTTTTATTGTTGGGCCAAAAACGATCTAGACGGCTGATGGCTATGTGCATTATTCACGTGTTAAATGTTGGCTCATCATCGAATTTAATTAATTTGATAAAATTCGTTCGCGTCGAATAAGACTCCCAACAAAAATTTTTTACATTAAAAAAAAATTCGAATTCGAAATTTTGCTTAAGCGAAAATAAATTATTTACAACTCTATCTTTCAAAACTATTGGCAGGCAGACGGAAGTGCAAATGTAAACTTAAGGTGAAATTAGTGTATAAAAAAATTGAATATAAAATTTCTGGTAGTGCTAATAAATTTTCCAGCATTTACTTTTTGTGTGGCCACAGTTTTCTTTGCCGCCAAACACACTAAAATGATAAACAAAATTTCTGGAAATTTATTTTTCCTCAGAACAGATCCTGGGTCTAAGTTGGGATATTTTGGCAGATCTTGATGCTATTCCTGGAAAGACAGCCACAGAGGGATGACTAGCATCTTTACATTCTCAAGATTACAATGCCAACATTTACCCAAGAAGATGTGCCCAAGTTCAAAACATATAGTCAAAAAAGAAAATTCTAAGATTCACAAACATGGCTTCCTTTTAGGCAACTACTTAATTAGATTTATGTGCAGGATCGATGTGTGCTTAGACTTCAGATGTTCAGAGAAAAAAGGTTCACATCTCATAAAGCAGCAAACGCTTTCAGTGTAATTTCCTGGCCTGATCATATCTATCAAATACTGAAAAAATTGTTTTGTGCATACTCCTTATGGTGATGTTTTTAACTATTCGCATTTAGCAGTACAATATGATAGACGATTACTCCACTGACTGAACTGAACGGTTCCACTCCCACGCATGCAGATTCCTTACTGCAAACTGCCTATAAAATACGCCCAAACAACCGCGAGTGTTACTCTGTTTCATGCATGCTCCATGTTCCCTGTGCTCTCGCCGGTCGATCTGGATTCATTCATGGGACAGGAATGCAGGATTGAATAAGGAACTTTATTACTGATTCGCTGCATGCATGCGTTGGACTTAAGTTCCTGTTACACTCGAGCCAACGTCTCTGAAGAATGTAATCCTCCATCATTATCCTTATCAGATAGCCGCGTCATGTCTCAGGCGAGCAGCCTTCGATGTTGCTGACAGTTTGGATGGTTTAGACGATTGAGAAGGCATACTTGCGTGAGAGATGGAGTGGCAATCAGATGGGGATACTTGATTCTGATAATGCACAAGTCAATGGTGCATACTAATCATAATACATACTGCTTCAACTACAACTTAATTCAGACTTTTTGTTTGTTACTTTGTTTCGTAATGAGGGCAAGTAGGAAACTGAGTGTCATTATTTTTTTTCTTCGACTTCTCTCTCTTCGTTTCTTTCCAAAGCTTGATTGATTGAATGTTTCTCTGCTTGTTTTTGTTTGATCAGATAGAGATGTTGTCTGTCTTTTCAAGTACATGTTCATTTTATACGCGCAATTCATAACAAAACTAATCTTTTGGTTGTTTTTTTTTTTTGGGATTGCCATTCCAGTGTCTGCGGCGCCCATCGCTCAACCCATGCTGCGGCGCTCTTTTGGTTGTTTTTCTTGTGAATGCGATCAGAATGCTTGTTGGATGCGTCTAGACATATACGTTCGACAGCGTTTTCATGCATCCGCTTTATAAACTTCTATAGTATTTGTATATTCAGACAGATTGTATAATAATATCTGTTCTTGTTGAAAGCAGCAAGCCGCATTTATAATTTGCAAACGTTGATTCTAGATTTCTAGCATCAACTTTTGATCTCTCTGAAACTGAGGAGAAGATTCAGAAGTTGTTTTGCTTGAAGAGGGCGAAACATCAAATACATAAACCTCAACCAAAGTCCAAAAGTTAAAGTTGTGTCCTTTCATTTTCAAATTTATATTTCCTTACATTAGGCCCTTGGAAATAAAAACAAAAAAGATTACAAGTTTGCAAATATCAAATAAAGTGACCAAGTAGCCCATACTTAGTATAGATTTTAGATGTTGGATTTGAGGTGTAACCAAAAAAAAAAAAAAGTTCAGATTGCAGAAATTGACATCTACCTGCACTTAGTTCTCTAAACAGAAATCTGTCTGATATATCATACTGAAAAAAAAAATCTGTTTGTGTATGTCACAATATAATATTCCAGTTATGTTAGACAGTTAATCATTGAACTGAACTGCTCATTAAGAAATAAAAAACTGCCTCCATGCATGCAGATCTTTCTCTGCAAACGCCTACAGACCCAAGCAGATACCTGAATGTAGGATGAAACATAGATGCTTGATATTTTATTCCTTATATACCTTCATTTATTTTAATAAAAAAATATTTAATTTTTAATCATCATTAGTATTTTTTATTTTAATATGTTACCAACATAAATAAGACTTTTTAATAATTTATTTTAAACTAATTATATTTTCTATAGTAAATAGCATCTTAAAAAAATATAACTATCTTAAAATAAAATATGATAAAGTAATTATATATATTCTCATATTTATTTTCTAATTTTATAATTGTATATTAGTTCAATATCTTATATAGTTATATTTGTCAAATAATTTTATTAAATTTATAGTGAAAACTCATTAATTAGTATTAAACTTGTTACTTGGGATATGAAAGAGACGCATGACAGTTAGCCAACTGAACTGAACGGGTTCCTTTAAATAACAAAATTAGAAACCCTAGGACTTCTCACCTCCTTTCTCCAAGGTGGCCGCAGTTGTTATAATCTGCCGGAGTTGGCCGCCGGTGTCGTGCTTTTCCGGCGTCGTAGCTGTCGATTAAACCAGAAGAGGTACATTTTTTTCTTTGTTTGTCATCATTCTATTTTTTTTCTGGTGGCCGACCGGATGCAAGCTGTCTGGCCAGAAGGCCGCCGGCATCCATTGGGGTGTTCGGGCCGCGCGTTCCCCCCTGTAACACATCCCCATGGTCACCCTCTTGTGCACAGTGTACAAGGATAATTTTCAGATAAAAAAGGGGGATCGATCCCCATCCCCCTTGTGTTCAGGCGTCCATCAATTCAAGCCTTTACACCATTTCAAGCAAGATTAGATAAGATCTAAAATTTGGGTATTATGATTTTTTTCCAGCATCAGTGTATAACTTTCAGATAAAAAAGCAAAAATTCAAACTTGATGGTTATGCTTATGTGATGTCCAATATATCTTTTCTGCTGGTATAGTTGTAAGGTCTGATTCGATCAGATGAAACTGCCACATACATTTGATAAGATACTTCTCCCTGTTTGGCAAAATAGAACAAAATATTCCAAAGCTTTGAAATTCACTTTTCAAACATTGACTTCCTTTGTTCCCATCCAATGAGATTTTCTTAATTTCGATATGTTTGGGTATTCATAGTATGGAAGTTTTCCATAATACTGAAAAGTCGTAATATGAAAAATAATATCCATTTTTCTTATAATAGTAAGGAACATCCAGTTCGACTTTGGGGGCATGGAAAGGGAGGGAGGGGGGAGAAGATAGGAAAGAGGAGGTTCTTGTAGAATGGAAAAAAAAGGAAAAAAGAGAAGAAGAAAGTGAAGAAAGGAGGAAGAAGATGTTACAGAATGAATAAAATGAGAAAAAGAAGAAGGAAGAAAAAGAGAGGAGATAGTTATAACTTATAAGAAGAAGATGAGGAGGGAGGGAGGGGGGAGAAGATAGGAAAGAGGGGGTTCTTGTAGAATGGAAAAAAAAGGAAAAAAGAGAAGAAGCAAGTGAAGAAAGGAGGAAGAAGATGTTACAGAATGAATAAAATGAGAAAAAGAAGAAGGAAGAAAAAGAGAGGAGATAGTTATAAGAAGAAGATGAGGAGGGAGGAGACGGTTACAGCATGAAGGAAAAAATAGAGAAAATGAAAAGAGAGAAGAGGAGAAGAGAAGAGGGAGGAGACAAAGCATAATGAAAGAAAAAGGAAGGAGGAGACATTGCAGAGTGAATAAAGAAAAGGGAGCCAAATTTAATTGCAAGGTAAGAGGAAAAGTTTTTTGCGTAGTGACATGGTGACATGATGCCGAGGTGACGTGTGGTTTTGAGCGTGTCAGAAAGAAAAATGAGATTTCAGCTCATTTTTATTTCCCTTATGAATAAACAATTTTCCATTGAATTTTATTCTACTCATTTTTCATTGGAACGGTCATTTTGGAAAAAGCCCATTTTAAGACTAAAGAACATCGAAATCATCTCATCCCACTGGAAAAATTGACATCGAAATAGGACTTCACTCTGTTATGTTGTGATTCCTTTCGTCTTAAGTTAATGGCGAGTTTGTCAATTCGTATTGCTAAAAGGTCCTTCGGTGGCCTGGAAAATTCCCATTTAATTTTCTTGTGACGTCTGGTATCATTGGCTTTGATCCAGGCAAAATGTCGACTCGTACTGTTGTAAAAAACGCGTGCTAACTGCGTACGATTTTACGTCTTCAACTTTGCATTTCGTGCTCGATCTCACCTGGCGTGTGCTGGCCCGTAGGATCGGTGGAGACGCACGTCTCCACTGATCCCACAATACCTTTTTTATGTTTTATAAGCGTGATAGGCACTCATCTCTTCCTTTTTTTTGCTGTCTGCCGCTGTGCCCTGTCGCCGCCACCACTGCTGTCCTGTCGCCGCCGCTCACTGCTGCTGTCGCCGCCGCCACTGCTGTCCTGCTATCGCCGCCGTTGCTCGTCTGCTGCTCTCACTGCATCCGCCGCCGCGCTGCTGTCCTAATGCTGCCGCCACTGACCTAATAGGTTCCTCCCCCTCCCTCTCTCGTGCTTTCTCTTTCTCTCCCTTTCTCTTTCTCCCCTCGCTCTCTCTCGCCCTTTCTCTTTTCCTCACCTCTCTCGCTTTCTCTTTCTCTCCTTCTCCCTTTCTCTTCCCGTACCCCCCCCCCCCCCCCGCCCTTTCTCTTTTCCTCCCTCTTCCTCACCCTTTCTCTTTCCGCACGGGAATATGTTTTTTTCTCCTTTCTCTTTCTCTCACTCTCCCTTTCTCTCTACAAATCGAAGCAGGTTCTTTTTTTTTCCATGAACCTATTAGTTCTCCCCATTGGTGGACAAGGGCCTTGGATATCTTTTTTATTTTCTATTATGTTATAAATTTAAAACATTTTTATATTTCTACTGTGGTTGATATTTGCTTAATAAAGTAGAATCATCAATTGCTTTTAATATTCTGAATTTATTATTGTGTTAATTTTTTATATATTAATAATGAAAGTTATTTAATGATATGTTAATTTTTCATGAATTAATTATATTGATGTGTCTGTTGTTATTCTGTTATTATTGCAATTTGTTAAGGTTGTGAATTAGTATATATATATAATTAAATAGGTATTAATATCATGAAGTGTGATGTTAAAATTAGAAATTTCGACATGTAATATTACATTTTGTACTTATAAGTTCAAAGATAATTTGCATCTCACTACTAATATCATGAATTTGTATATATTATTATATATTAATATATACATTTAATATTAAAAAATAATCTGGTAGAATCTGCCGTGTCGTGTTACGTGTTCACGATTTACGAGTTTTTCCGGCCCTCCGTGTTGAGTCCGTTTTACGTGTTTGACAACATTGGTCGTCAGTCCATTTTGGTTCATTGCTTATGATTCATTTACTGGAGGATGCTGTAGACTTTACTTGAATGAGTTAGCAATATAAAATTACTTGTGCTCGCCTCTCATTAAAAAAAAAAAACTTGTGCTCAAGTTGACCATGTGTTTCTGGATGATTCAGCAGAGTTTTCAGCTTGTTTACGTTGTTGTAGAGTCCAAGTTTCCAAATATGATATCAATCTCTTCATTTTATATTGAGTTAGCTCAGTTTATTCGAGCGTTATCTGAGCTCATCTTTTGTTTTATATAAAACACCAGATGTTTATATAAACCTTATTTGTTCAATAAGAAATCCGTATATCTATTTACCTCAAATTAATGTTAGATGTCTGTATCTACATATTAAATGCCCTGCAGCTATGCCACCACCACTTTATTGTATCAATAATGAATATTATGCAACATCTATTTTTTGTAAAAAAAATTTCTTTTAACTTAAATCTCAGGAATCGGGGTCCCTGTGGGGTTGGGTGGTATCCCCCGCCCAGGATTGGGTGCCATCCCTAGGTGGGGAAGGCATCGGCTGGAATGGGTGAGAGTTTTAGGGCACCTCCAGATCATTTTTGAGGGATTTCCAGGAACCATCGTTGGATGAGCTGTCTTGCACCTCACCCGTCGGCAGCTGTTCCCATTCCCCCGAACCACTCGTCGAATCGATTCCTCTCCAGCCATCTATGCCACTCTGTCTTGCGCCTCTCCCATAGGCAGCTGCTCCCATTTCCACAATGACAAACTCTCTCCACTTGTTGAATCGGTCCCTCCCCGGCCATCCCGTTTGCTAATCTGGAAGTCAAACACCCCTCATTCCTCATTTTGTGTTCAAATTCGTGATTAGGTAAAAATCAGTCTTTGTCTCGGTCGATCTCTTCGGTATGGTGGGTATAAGTGTGTAAGTGTAACCCACCTTTCATAGTTGCATTTGTATTTGCGGTGTGATTAGAGCACTATCCCATATGCGGACTACGTAGATGGACTTCTCTATTTTGGTTCAATTTCTTCCATGATGATAGATGTTATGTTGAGAATATTCTTAGTCATGCTTTTTTTATGCACAACGAGTGGCGCTTTCTATGAAGTACTATTGTAATCTTTGAACTGATACCTGATATCCAATAAAGGTTTTGGATGATTAACATTCTGGTTAATCATCCTTTTTCCCTCAAAAAAAAAAAAATCTTCCATGATGACATTGTTTGCGTTTGACATTACAAATTTGGGCAGCTTTCCATTTTGATGGACTGTTCACAGTTGTTGAGCTCCTGCTTTTGTTCTTTAAATTGATTTCCTTGGGAAATATGATGCTGTTCAATTTTATGATATTTGTGCTCACAATTCGGTCTATTCTTCATCTTTGTTGCTGATGTCAGTTTTAAATTCTATTTCATGACCACCACTTAGTGTTAACTGTTGTTTGTGTTCCCCTGAGAAGCAAAATTTTAACTTCTGTGCTTCTTTCATTTTTATTTCTGAATTGGATACATTGTGTAGTTTTCTTGGAGATGTATGGGAAACGAGCAACCCAACTCCTGAAGGAGCAAGCATGCAGCGAAGCAGGTCAAATCACAGCATATGATGTAAGTTATCTGCCCATTTGGAATAAAGATGTTACATCCTGCTACTTTGTTTAAAAGTTCACATATTTGTGTGACGGTGATAAGAAAAATGAACTTGATGAATGTAACATCCTTTGCCCTGATTTAGACTGCGACTACTGATCTAAATTCTGAGATGTAGCAAAAACCCTCATTAATGGTTCTTTTCTTTTCTGTGTTCTTGTTTGCATTTGGTCCAGACATTGTCCTGAATATATGGTTATTAATTCCAAGTTTTTTATCAGCTTATGTCCTCTTGAAAATTTGGTTATCAAACTCGGTATGTTTTGTATCCAAAGTAAAATAAAAAAGTTCAGTACATTTTATCAAACTTGGCCTCCGTTGTTTTGTAAGCAAATTGTTTTTCTCCATTTTGTATATGTGTGGACAAGGCATGCAACAAAATTTTCTGTTTTTTGAGAGCATGCAACAATTATTTTGTACTTATTCATGAATATATAGATCATACATCCTTGTTCACTGATTTTGGCCGTCATCAATAATGATAGGATGTCCATAAACTTTGATATGAAATGGCATAAGTTAAAAAACCGTATGTCTTTCTAACATGATCCTTACTGTAATAGGGATTATCTGTAATGTGTTATGCAATTATTCTTTGTTCTGTTTTTATCAATCATTTGGTTTTTTCTGTCTATGCATGCAGAATGATGGATTTGATCAAGTTATCAAAGAATGCAATGAACACAACTCTCATCTACAATCATTAATCAAGTAAAGGCTTTGCTTTTCCTTTTGTCAGATACAAAGTTGTTACCTATACAGTGACTTCTACATGTATATCCCATATGTTGTGATCATTATCTTAGCTATTGATAATCATGTAGCAATCTGTTACTCTTTGTGAAGTTTAATGAGTATATATTCTTTTCAAACTTCAACTTGAAATGTTTTTTCTCCTCAAAAAAACTTGAAATGTTTTCTTTTATATTAATCAGGAAAATTGAAGAAGAGAACTTAGACATCCAAACAACTAGAAACGAAGACCACTTTGGAGCAGTGATACATCATCTTTCCTTGATCCGCAATAAACGCTGCCTCATGTCTTATATGTAAATGGATATTTCCATCTCCTTCTGCTATTGTATTAGCCTACATGTTAAATTTTGGCCTCGTTTGGAATAACTTTCTGCTAAATAGGTACAATCGAGCCGAAATCATTCAGAGTTTGAGGTGGAAAGTAGGCCCTGTGCTTCCGCAAGAGATACAAGAGAAACTTAACTATTCAGAAGAAGAATATTTCAAAAATCACTCTGCAGCTATAGAGTCCTATATGTCAGAGTTGGATCTAGACTTGACTGTGGTATGCTGAATTTCTTATGCTTGCTCAAGTGTTTAATTACATGAGTTACGTATACTCTCTCCCTGAAAAAATTCATAAGTTACTTTACTCATAATGCTATTATGTATTTCCAGGATATGGTTCCTCCCAAGGATCCTTACATTCAAGTTAGAGTACTTGAGGATATCGGTGAAGTATGCCTTGGTGATCATTCGATCTCTCTCACGAGGCATTCACTGCACTCACTTAGACGCACTGATGCTGAACAATTTATTTCTCAGGTATGTTCGAAGTGTGCGGCCTCATGTTAATCTCTCATTTCAATTTGATAATATTCTTTGTACAATTGACAGGGTTTGATGGAAGAATTTCTTGAATAGGAGCTGATTTAAAATTCACTGTGAAGATAACCTCTTAATCGCTGGTGTTTGTAGTTACCAAGAGAGACAATCTGTCTGAAAGATGATAAAAAGAATTGTAACATGATATGTTAGTTGAATTAATCAGCACATATGCCTAATACTATGCTACAATAATTAAATTATTCTGTAGCCTTTCAGCCTCTTCTTTGAGTTTTGAGGTTTATAACTCTACTGTGTAACAAAGTGCCATTGGATCATGTGGATATGTAGACATGTCATGTTGTTTAGTTTACTTTTTTCGGAGATTTTTTGGTTGTTCATAAGTTTTGGTAAGAGTTTACAAGAGCACTGTAATTGTAAGAAGATTAAATCCAGAGTGCAGTGGTGCCTAGGGCGGGAAAGGTTAAATTTGCTTTGTAGATTGAGCAGGTAAATAAGTGTAAAATAATTGTTTAGATTAAATATATATTACATGGCATAATGATCAAATAAAACTGTCATTGTCTCGTTGTTTTCCTCTTTTTTTTTTTCAATGTTAAGGATTCGTATCAATTTACAAGGCTATTATTCAGGTGATTGGGTTCACTGAATAGATAAATTTTGGTGAAATTCAGAATTTCAGGAATTGAATACAGAACTACCAACTCATTTGAAATCAAGACTTGCTATTCATTTGTTTCCTTTATTTAATCAAAGCAAAATTTGTGGAAATGTGGAGTTTTAGGTATGCTTTTATGTTGACAAATGAATTAGCAGAAGAGAACTGTTCTCTATCTTCTTCAGATTTCTGCAATATTTGTGTTGCATATGAGGTTAAAACTTATTGCACTTCTAGAGTTTGAAGTCCAAATAAGCTTTTTTTTTTACCTTTTCGTGATGAATTATTGCAAAGATCATGGAATTTCTTGATCATTGTACTTTGTTATGTTCTGAAAACATAGTTTATATCCTCGAAACAATGTTAAACATGATTTCATCTGCTAATGATAATGCAGATATCCATGTGCTATCGACATAAATATTTCATTTTTCTGGACCAACTTTCTGGCCACTTTACAGACTGTAAAATGGTCTCTACAGCAAAACTTCTGCTGCCCTTCACTTCAATCATTGCCGTCCAATACTTTCTTTTTTCTTTTTCCCCTGTTTTCTAAGACAACACTTTTAGCGTTATATGTTATGTCTAAAACTTTAATCAATCAGCAGTAGATTTTTTTTTTAAACAAAAGGTGAATTGCATTAAGTAGAATGGTCACCATACAAAAAATTGAGGATTCCCGGAGGGGGAACCCTCGTCCCAAAATCTTCGGCCCAAAAAAGCTAAGGAATTGGCTTGTTTGCAGTCTGATTAATATGTATACAATTGAAATATGAAAAGGAAGCAGAAAGACTCATAATGTGGCTAATCAAGTTCTGGAGCCTCCAATTCATCATAGTGATGTCATTGATAAGATCCACCGCATGACGACAGTCGGACTTCAGCACAACGGCAGGAACACCCACGCGCTGACAATGCATCAACCCCTGAAGCATAGCCCAACATTCAGCCTCAAGAACCAAATCAAAGTACCTATGAATAGCACTTGCACATATGAATTTTGTGTTAGCAAACCTAATAATAAAGTCTGCCCCCCGACCTCCGAACGCTCCAAAAATGAGGCATTTGTTTGCAAAGTGAAACAGATAGAAGGCGGGGGCTCCGAGCACCCCAAAGGATGAGGTGCCGGGGGAGTTCCCTCAGAAGTGGATGCAACAAACTCATGGTAGCTCGTCACGATCCGGGACCAGGCCACCGTAGCGGTTGTCAAGGTTGAGTTAAATTGCATATCGTTATGATAATTTCAGATCCCCCATAAAGTTAAAGCAAAAAGTTTACGAAAGCAATAGGTAGGATCAGAAGAGAGGTTAGCCTCATAGATCCAATCCCTCTGAGTCCAAGAATTAAAATGAGTAATAGCAATGTTGAACTCAGTTTTAAAAAGCTGCCACAGAGTGTAAGCAAAAGAACATTGAAAAAACAGGTGTGCAATAGATTCATCAGCCGAATGACAAAGAGGACATAGGGCAGAAACAGCAGGATTAAAAGCAGAGAGTATGAGGTTAGTGGGGACTCTCTTGTGCACAAATTTCCATAAAAAATTTGAACTTTAGGGGGGATCTGGATGCTCCAAATAATTTTCCAACATGACCATCCAGCATACGGTGGCGGCACCAGGGGCATAGTAATAAAGTTATAAACATATTTACAGGTGGGAATGCCAGACTTGTCTGGGGCCCAAATCCACTTATCCTTCTCGGGAGTAGCAGGCAAAAGCATAGATAAAATTTTACTTGACAAACACGGTGCAAAATAGTTTTTAATTAAAGAAGCATTCCAAGCAGAATTGAGCATAAGATCAACAACAAAAAGAGATGAGATAGAAGAGAAAATATTGACATATGTTGGCATGAAACAAATAGGAACATTAAAAATCCAAGGGTGATTATATGCATGGATATTAACCCCATTACCAATATGCTTTTTGATCCCTAACTTAATCACATCCAGAGTTTGCAGAATAAGGTGCCATGAACTAGCAAGATTAGCATACAGGGACGCAGTACTAAACCAGGGGTGAGGAACACCATATTTGCTGATGGCAAAAGCAGCCGAAAGAGAATGTGAATAATTTAAAATAGAGAAAAGCCAATGTGAATAATTTAAAATAGAGAAAAGCCTCATGGATATTAACCCCATTACCAATATGCTTTCTGATCCCTAACTTAATCACATCCAGAGTTTGCAGAATAAGGCGCCATGAACTAGCAGGATTAGCATACAGGGATGCAGTACTAAACCAGGGGTGAGGAACACCATTTTTGCTGATGGCAAAAGCAGCCGAGAGAGAATGTGAATAATTTAAAATAGAGAAAAGCCTCTTGCTATCCAATGCAAATCGAAGAAGATGTAATTTTTTTATACCCAGACCACCTCTGAATTTACTGCATTGGATAAGAGATGGAGACCTCTGTCAGACGAAGAGGACCACAAGAAAGCTCTAGACAATTTCTCTAAGGAGGAAATAAAGCCAGAAGAAAGCTGCACAAAACCCAAATTGTAAGATGGAATTGAACTAAGCATAGATTTTATAAGGACAGTTTTGCTAGCTTGATTCAGGGTTTTCATTTTCCAACTTGCCAGCCTATCATGAAGCTTAGAGGTAATGTGTCCCATGGCACAATTGGTAATGTGCTTATAAGAAATGGGAGTACCTAGGTAAGTAAAGGGGTAAGAACTAGAAGCAACGCCCAGTACAGACCTAATCCTAGATTTCCTGATGATGTTGATTTTCGGAGGAAAGTAAAGAGCAGATTTATCAAGATTTATCTTCTGATTAGTCAAGACATAATACTGGTTAAACAATTTGAGCAAATTCTTACAAGTAACAGTGGTGGCAGCAACACAAATCATAAGATTGTCGGCATAAGTTAGGTGACTTAGAGTTGTAGTTCCAAATTTGAAGGGTATGATTTTCTTTAGACGAATCTAATGATCAATGAGAGAGGAGAATATTTGTGAGACCAGAATAAAAAGATAAGGAGAAAGAGGATCCTCTTGTCTAAGTCCCTTGTAGTTGTTGAAATAGGGAGTATATGTGCCATTGATATAGCAGGAGAATCTAGGTGATGATATACATGCCATAATCCAGGCAATAAAGGTAGGAGGGAAGTTCATAATCCTAAGGACAGTCTCAATAGCATTCCAACAAACTCTATCAAAGGCCTTCTCCATGTCAGCCTAGAGAAGAATGAATTTCTTCCTTCCCCTAGAGATAGAATGAACCAAGTCCTGGGCAAGAAAAATATTATCTTGAATAGACCTATCCTTGACAAATGCAGCATGATATTTATCAATTAATAAGGGCAAGGTAGATTTGAGCCTATTAGCTAGGATCTTAGCAATGGCTCTATACATGATGTTACACAGGGAAATTAGTCTATAATCTTTGATCATAACAGGGTTTTGCTTCTTGGGAATGAAGGTAATAGCAGTATCATTAGCTCCCAAGGGTAGCTGATTAGTAAGGAAGAAAGAATATATTTCTTGGATAACCGAAGAGCCAACGATATCCCAATAGTTACAATAAAATTCACTTGTAAAGTCATCTAGCCTCGGGGCTTTCCCTGAGGCCAAGCTAAAAAATAGTTTTTTGAATTTCCTCAGATGAGATAGGGGAGGTGAGAAACGAGGACCATGAATTGTCAAGGGAAGGCAAGGGGGCCATGCATCTAAAGGAGGAGGAGGTTGGTTGTCCCGAGACCAAAACCGAGAGTAGTGAGCCATGAAGGATTCCTGGATATGCTTATCAGAAGAATGCATATTCATGTTGTCATCCTGAATGGAAGTAATCTTATTTCTTCTATGCCTGATGATGGTACTAAGATGAAAGAAGCTAGTGTTTTTATCACCATCCTTAATCCAGTTAGACCTAGACTTAGACCATCACTTGAGACTGATTTGTCTAAGGAGGTCAGCGTGATGGTTATATTTAGCACGAAGAGAACTAAGCTCAAGATCAGACAACCCATATTTCTCATTTTTGGACTCAAGGGTAGAGATATCATGTTTAATTATTTGAACTCTGTTCTCTAATTTACCTAGGTCAGTTTTATTCCATTTAGATGTGAACATCTTTATCTTGTCAAGAGACTTGTGAATGGGTTCAGTGTTGGATCTATTGGCCCAAACTTGATCAACAATTTGCGTGGGAGTAGAATAATCAAACCAAAAGTGTTCGTATCTAAAAGGCTTGGATTTGTGAGAAGAGCAATTTGTCGAGAACAAAATTGGAGAGTGATCAGATGTACCCCTAGTAAGAGATTTAAGAGATAAATTTGGAAAATTTTCTAAACAATGATGATTAGTTAGGGCCCTATCCAAACGGCATAGAGTTCTAGCATTAGCATTCCTATTATTACACTAAGTAAACTGGTTGCCCGAGAGAGGAAGATAAAAAGCCCTTGGGTTTGGATTAAGTCATTAAAAGATCTGATTGATTTAGAGGATCTAAAAGGCATACCCCCCGCTTATCTTGAGAAGATGAGATAGTATTTAAGTCCCCAATAATAAGCCAAGGAATGTGATCAAAATTAAAACTCGCAAAATCATTCCATAAAGAAGAGCGAACAACGGCATAGACAACAGAGAGCAAAAAGGAAAAAACCATTCAAAGTAATAATCACATTAATAAATTGCGAGGTAGAATTGACCATAAAGACCCTGGATTCATTTTTTTTCCAAGCAACAATTATACCACCAGATGCGCCAGTGCTATCCTGTGAGCAACAAGACCAAGAAGAGCCTAATTTCCTAATAATAGTATCAGTCTTTATACCTGCAGTATGCATTTCGAGCAGAATTAGAATATTAGGTTTGTCCACAGAGAGAAGATCACGCAGCCGATCCCTAGTTTTGCTACGCATGGCACCCCGGCAGTTCCACGCCAGCACCGAAATCATTCTGTCTCGTGGGGAAGGGAGGAGGAGGCAGGAGCTTCACACTGCAAGGCAAAAGAGAGCGTGCTTTTAGAAGAGTTAGGAGACATACACAACTTACCTTTCTTTCTTCGTCCGCTCCGAGGGGGAGGAGGGGAGAGGCGAGCGGCCGGCTTCCGCGCACGATGGGAATCTGGGGGGAGGTTCCATGATCATCTCTTCAGATTCTTCCTCTGTGTCATCCTCTGAAAGGACGACGGAAGGACGAGCAGGGGATTGAAAACATTGGAGCACCTGTGAAACAAACTCTTTGTGCCTGTTAGAAGGGGGAGCAAAAGAAGAAGTTTCATTCCTGAATTTGGGGGAAGAGGCAAAATCCCTAACAGATGAGGGGAGATCGGGAGAGATGTGAACACGTGAGGGGGGGTGTACGATCGGAGGAGATAGGGAGAGAGGGAGTGGTGAGAGCATGTGGGGATCTCACGTGAGGGGAAAGTTCTAGAAATGTCTCACGAGGTTCATGTGATGGAGCAGGATCGTGAGGAGAAGAGGAGGTTCACGTGATGGAGCAGGATCGTGAGAACACGTGAGGGGGGGGGGGGGGGGGGGGTCCATCTTGTCTCTTGCTGTGTACTTTGATGTTTTTTTTCTAACTATTTAATTCCATATTCTTATCTTTCTAAAAAATATTTTAGAAACAACATTATACTCAAGATGATGAGCTTGTGAAAGTGGAGGAATATACTGCACAATTGAAGAAGGATCTTGCTATGAAAGACAGAGAAACACTTAATGTACTAAATGAATTGGAGATAGAAAAAAAAAGAATTGTCAACAACGTGACATTGAGATTGCAAGAAGAAAGCGTGAAGGCTATTAAAATGTATTGTAATGTGAATTTTTTTCCTTGTTTTGTGGCATTGTCACTTGTTTTGTTGAGGTAATGAATGTATCGTCAGGAATGGGGTATCTAACTTTCTTTTGAAACTCTGTGTTGTAATATGTCAAGTTGGTATCTTACGAATATTTTTGTGCATCAAAGCTGATTTTGTTTGTACATGCTCATGCAAGAGAAAACTCTGTACATGAAAGTTGTTGTGTTTTCCTCCAAAAATTTGGGAGTTCCCCAACAAAAAGCCATATTGTCCCTCAAGAAGAATGTTGGTTGATACCTTTCATTGACCACCTAGGCATCTGCAGAGAGGATGGAGTAATTTTAGACTTTGCCTGGCCAAATTTTGTGTCGGTTGACAACTTTGCTTTTGGAGCAATTACACATTATTTGTGGGCAATGATTCATAGCAGACATAGATCTACATGAATAGATATGGAACTGCACTTCAAATACTCAAAGAAGGTTCACAAATCCAACATTACACATAAGAATGTCTTTGGAGAATTTAAATGCTGGTAGTCTTACACGGCCAACAGCACACAAATTGGAATTGTTTTACATCACTTTGGAAAATGGTTTTACAAGAATGACAGAATCAAATTGTCCCAACAGCACACAACATCGATGCAGTTCCATTTACAACACACAACGTCGAAGCTCCATTCAAGCTCACAACCTGTCAAAGAAGGCAAAAATTCAGCATAAAAAATCAGTGCTCACCTTCCCTTTACTTATACATATTTAAGTTAATTTTGTATAAATTAATTTTGTACAAATTAACAGTTGCCTTAAATATGATAACCAACGAACTGAGTCAACCCGTGCAAGGATTCTTCAAGGAAGGTTGCAGCAACTTGCTCTTTTATGGTCGAAGAGAGAAATGTGAGCGGTTGATACAAGATCGCAGCGGTGGCAAAAAAAAAGCTCAATCCACAGAGAACATCACAGAACCTTCCTTGATATTCGGGGGATTAAATGCCAGCGGCCACCACAACAAGAAGATCACAGCAGCTCGATCCACAGAGAATGTCGCAGCAGCACGCCCAAAATTTACTTGATAGTTGGAGGAAGAAATGCCAGCAGCCAAAAAGAAGGTTGGAACAACTCGATCCACAGAGAACGCTGCAGCAACACACTCTGGATCTCGCCTTAGTCATCGGAGAATGTCCACCAAGAATGTCGCAGCAAAGCACTCTTGATCCTGCCTCACGGAGAACGTCGCTCGGGGAGAGAAATTTTTTGGGGACAAATATGCCAGCGGCCAAAAAGAAGGTTGCAACAGCTCGATCCAAAGAGAACGTCACAGCAGCACGCTCTGGATCCTGTCTCAGTCATCGGAGAACGTCCATGTCCACAGAGAACGTCGCAGCAACATGTTCTGGATCTCGCCTTAATCGTCGGAGAACGCCGCTCGGGGAGAGTGAAATTTTTGGGGGGCAAAGTTTTTGGATCCCATCTCTAACGTAGGGCAAATTTTGCGCTATCGATCATATCAAATTGATGGCCGAGATGTAATCTTAGCCTTCCAACTTAAATTATGTCAGATCCATCCAGTCATCTTAAAATGGACGGTTTGGTGTAGAGCGGCCGCTCTACATATCCATTTATAAAAATATATAGTATGTATATATGATTGGCCCTGGTGTTTGGAGTGTGGCTCCGATATTGTTTACAACTCCATTAAATTAAAAAAAAAGTGATTCAGATAATTAAAAAATATCTACGTATAATTAAAAAAGATGATGTGCAAGGAGAACTAATAGCCTTTTAGTAAATTAGTTGTGATTTAGATATATATGTAGATGAGATTGAATCATTGAAATGCACACAAGTGTTTATATGGAATAAATGTAAATGATATCAATTAATGAAATAAAACATCAAAATGCGTGTGCCGGCACACAATTCACATGGCATATGCTCATAAATTTAGAATAAAAAATATTAATACCAATATTGTATTATCGACCTCCATTGAAAAAAAATGATATTTTTGTATTTTTAATATTATTATATTATTTCAATTTTTTTAGAAATATAGTATTTTTCTTACTTTTATTTACTATTACTATTTCAATTTTTTAGAAATATAAAAAGATAGTCTATACTTTTTTTTAATGCGAGAATAAATAAATTACGTTATTTCTTCTCCTCGGAGCATCATACTAGGAGTTTGGATACAAAAGATATGCAAGACGGTTAGATCAACAACTGCAGATTTCATGCGGCAAACTCTGCCTATAAATACTCCCATGCAACCACAAGATCATAATTAACCAGTTGTTGAGTTGTCGAATGCTTTTATCATCATTCCATTTCCACCTCATCTGTCTCGCGCAGTGTCTTTTTTTCTTCTCACCAATTATAAGTGGAGAATGATACACATGTGCGGGGGGACAGAAATGTGGGATGGAATGAAGATACTTGATTCTGTACTGCCGCAGGAACATAACATCTCTGAGGAATCCCCCTGTCATTATCTTGATCTGATGGTCCCCTCCTGTCTCTCTGAAGTAGCCGTTCGGTGATCATCGTTGTTGCCGATGGGCATGAACGATTAGACGATCGAGAAAGGCAATTCTTGCGTGAGACATGAAGTAGCCATCAGATAGTGATACATGATCCTGATCACGTACCATCCAAGAGCTTCCCGGTAGATAGTACTGTTTCATCAGAGAAATTAGTCCTGATAACTCTTTTTGTTAAATAAATGTATGGATAAGTTCACACTCGATCTGAACGCCATGAGTTTTTCTAATCCCTCACTTTCTCTCTCTAGCTTGTAATCTGCTCTAATGTGGATATGAAATCTGTTGAATAGAAATTTTTTTCCCTTTTGATGTTTGGAAACAGTTTGAACGGACCCAAAACTGTCTAATAGTGTACAAAAATATGCGTTCATATGAATATCATGCATGCAGATTTTGAAATGTCTTGAAGCTGTAAAACAATTTTCAGATGTATATGCGAAGGCTGCTGTAAAACAATTTTCAGATGCACCTTTCGCACGCTAACTTCTCACAGCAGTCTGATTTACACTTCTTCCATAAATCATATTTTACAAGACCAAACGTTAACGAGGGCCACTAATATTTTTAGACTACATATAACATGAATGCATCAGGTTGCCTCTCTATTAAAATTTAAATAACTGAGCAAGCCAACCCCTCATGATGCTAACATTTACTTGGAACAAATCACGTCTCACTTAGTTTGGTCCGTAAGATAGAGTTGTTGTTCTCAAACATACTGCAATGAAATTAAACGTTAGGCAAAATCTCATGTAACTAAAGATAGCGGAACTGTTCATCAACTTATAGCTGTTGTTATCTCATATTTTCTAAAAACATCAGTTCCGCTTTAAGTTGAGGATAGTGACATGTGGACATAAAATAAAAAAAAAACAATCATGAACTTGTAATCACAAATGTAATGTTTTCTGAGTTCATTGGCTCACTTGATTAAATTGGGTCATTCAAGCCCAATCTAATTAGTTAATTACCACTTCTACAAACTCCAATTTTGTATGTAGTTGCAAAATGTTGCAGTATCGATCATGACTTTCTTCAGGGAGAGGTTTCAGTGACAGGGAAAGAGCCATAATTATCCGAGGATAAAGTAATCAATAGTAAGATAGAGAATAATTAAGTGCTTAAAAATCATAAAATGGTAATATTTTCGTCAAAATGTCGACAATCTTTTTCATATACAATATTTTTTTCCCTTGATTAGCACTGTAATCATGGATAACTCTGATACTTAAATAACGTTATTGCCGCTGATGGATTTTATAATTGAAGAACAAGAATGTGAGTACACATGATTAGGGATATGGGTGATAAATCCAGCATAATCTTTTACTTTTTGATCTATGGAGGCTATGAATGCAAACCGGAAAAGAACAAGCAATTTGAACGCCAATTACTGTTGAGTTCATTCATGTCTCACCATATTTCGTGTGCAATTAGTAAACTAATAAACATGATTTTTCACCTTTTTCAACTTTTATCATCAACCATCTTTACAGTTCACTTCATCACCATTAACCACCTTTTTCAGCGAGTTAATTCAATCGTCATAAGAAACCCACCGTAAGGAACTTGAGTCGAGTCCTCAACTATTCAGACTGGGTTTTACCTAAATTTGCGTTGGATTCAGTTAAGCCTTGCTAATTTCGCCTATTCATCGAAGAATCCGGACCAAGTTCTTCAAGCTCGAGTCGAGTCATAATAAAGAGAAATTTTGATGTTGAATTATCAAAATTTTGCCCTATTTTTTTTATCAATTCATGCATGCTTTTGAAATGAAACTACAAGGGATTTATTTTTGAATCATCAGAGAACACGTGCATGTGGATTGTTATTCTTAAACTTGATCGAATCTATTAAAAAAATACATATTCAAAAGTGAACCTAACATCAACACATACCTTAATTTCTTTATTAATTTTTGGATTTCAAATAATATTTTTTATTTCTTGAAAATTTTTAACTTATAAACTCGCAATTTAAGTCTCATTAAGTCCTGCAATCTTCAAACATGATCCCCAATGCTCTTCTAATTATTTTTTCTTTATTTTATCTCTCATAACATAATTATTCCTTAGTTTTTTTGAAATTAAATAAATAAATATTATTCTTATCTTTTAATTTTTTAAATAAAATAATAAAATAATATTATTTTATCTTCTACATATTTTTGGACATTGAACTCTTATTTTAGCTCTAGGAGTTCTTTATATCATAAGCTTATATTCAAATTCAATTTTGAATTACTAATTTTGTTCAACCCATTATCTTAATATAATAAATTTTAACAATTTGAACTATATATTCTATGACAAAATATGTGATGCTCAAATACATGACAATAATTAATAAGAGTTATTTGAGCTAACAAATAAGTAAAATTTGTATCACGAAAATATAGATTATGAAATAAAAGAATGAATATTCTAAGTTGTGGTTATACCTATCTTACCAAAAAAATTAAAAAAAATAAGTTGGATTGCATGACAATTTTAAAGGCAAGACTCAGTAAATACAAAAGGAAAAAAAAATAGTGGAAGTGAGATTTATGAAAATAAAGTAAAATAAAAAAGGAGAAAATATGACTATTGACAAGACAAGCTCATAGCAGTAAGTTAGAGATGATCAAATAATGATTAATTACAATAAGCAAGTATAATGTCCAATTACTTGTAGTGAAACAAAAGATGAAACGATTATAAGATTGAATTAGTTGTGAAAAAAATAATTTTTTAATAATAACAATAATTTTTCGTGATTAGAGGAATGGAAAAATTCAATTATTATGATAGGAATAATATTTAGGAGAGAAGCAATCATATTCATATTGATCAATTAATATATTTTAATCCAAACTTATTTTTATCATTTTCTCACCTGCAACGTAGACTCCAAGATTTCACAAGTAGACTTTTAAGAGTTAACCGACTTTAACGAATTAATTCATGAGTTAACCTGAGTTTACTTCTACTTTCGATTTTGATAAGAGTTGACTCGATTTTACATCCTAAACGCTTCTCGATATTAACAACTTTGATGTAGATTTCTGGTTGGATGGTACATTTTAATGTTTTGGCATTTCTTTATTTGTAATATTTTCATATTTTGGTCCCCAGATTTTACATCTCGGCGATGCATCCTGTTGATAATTGTACAAATGTACAATAATAAAAACTAAAAAAAATTAATCAGTAAGATAAGTAATATTTATTTAAATTATTATATAATATTTATTTAAGTTATTAAATACTTTGTTAACTATTTAAATATTATTTTCCATATTTAAAATATTTTTAAATAATTTTTTTAATTTTAGAGAATATATAATCTTAAAATTAAATAAAAATAAAAAATAAAAAAAATTGGTCTTAGGATCGGTCGAATGAAGTAAGGTTAGAAAAACTCGATTTGACCCATGATAATTGGTCACACAATTCACACAAAAATTTAAGATAAAAATATTCATACCAATATTATTATTATCGACCTCCAGTGGAAAAAATGTCATTTTTATACTTTTTCTTAATATCATTATTTCGATTTTTTAGAAATAAAATATTTTTCGTACTTTTATTTACTATTACTGTTTCTATTTTTTATAAATATAAAAAGATAGTCTATACTTTCTTTAATTCGAGAATAAATAAATCACTTTATTTTATAATTAAATGATCGTTTTTCTTCTCCTCGGAGCATCATACGAGTAGGATACAAAAAATATGCAACACGGTTACCACCTAAAGTGAACGGTTCCTTTTAGAGATCAACAACTGTAGATTTGCATGCTGCAAACTCTGCCTATAAATACTCCCATGCAACAATGAGATCAGAATTAAGCAGGTGCGTGTTATCGAATCATGCTTTCATCACCATTCCACGACTACATTCTTCTGTTCCATGCAAAGTGTTTTCTGTTCTTCTCATCAGAATGAAACATGTGCGGGGACATGAGAATGTAGGATGGGATGGACATACTTGGTTCGCTACTGCTGCAGGAAGAAACATCTCTGAGGAATCCCCCTGTCATTATCTTTATCTGATGGTCTCCTCCTGTCTCTCGCAAGTAGTAACCATATGGGTCTGAACGATATGACAATCGAGAAAGGCGTTCTTGCGTGAGACATGAAGTAACCATCAGATACTGATACATGATCCTGATCACCTACCATTCAAGAGCTTCCTGCTAGATAATTAGTCCTGATAACTCTTTTTTGTTAGACAAATTAGGAATGAATAAAATCAGCAACCTTTACTGTAGATTAATTTCCTCGCCCAAAACTATTTATTAGTGTAAAAACAATATGCGTTTGTGTGAATATATCATGTTTCAAGTCTGCGCAGACCTCCTCCTTTTCAAGTTTTTGATTTGTTCAAGAAGATTCCGTGGATCCTGATACGTACTGCTTTTACTACCAAGTAACCTAGACTTTTATTTTATAAACCACAATACATATAGATGATAGCTCAAGAAAATTATAACAAACTGCCTCTGATGATGCAGATACACGTAATGAGAAAATTCATATTAGCAAAGTCATGGTAGCGACTTCATTTGGAGCTACTCAAATTGATGCTGATAACAAAGTGCAGAAAACCAAACTGACCTTGTTACATGTTAGAGATTTAAATGTCTTGAAGCTGTAGAACATTTTTCAGATATATATGCGAAGTCTGCTGTAAAACATATTCATATAAAATGCGGAGCATAATAGAAAAAAACCCTTTCATCTGTGATCCCTGATTTTACAAGACCAAACGTTAACGAGAGCCACTAATATTATCAGATTACATATAACATGAATGCATCACTAATACTTTTAGAAAAGCACTTTCATCTGAATGTCATGAATAACATTTAGATGCTTTTTTTTTCTGCTGTCGAACTGATGTAGTGCAGCGTTTCTGAATTCAACTATCCCAAGACGAAGTTCATGAACGTTTCTCAGTTTTTTTAAATAATTGAGCAAGCTAACCCCTCATGGTTTTAACATTCACTTGGAAGAAATCAATTCATAGTTTGGTCCGGAAGATAGAGTTGTTGTTCTCAAACATACTGCAATGAACTTAAACGATTAGCAAAAAGTAACTTCTCACTTTTACCACTGAAAAAAAAAGATAAAACAGAAAATTTTTGAGTAGAGAAGAACAGTTAATTAAGTTCATGGTTATAGACAGGCTAAAGCTCTTATAACTGCAGACAGCGGAACTGTTCATCAACTTATAGCTGTTGTTATCTCATATTCTTTAGATCTAAAAGCATCAGTTCTGCTGTAAGTTGATAGTGACATGTGGACATAAAATAAAAAATTTGAATTATGAACTTGTAATCACAAATGTAATGTTTTCTGAGAATTCATTGGCTCACTTGACTAAATTGGCTCATTCAAGCCCAATCTAATTAGTTAAATACCACTTCTACGAACTCAAAATTTGAATGTAGTTAGCAAACTGTTGCAGTATCATGACTGTTTTCATCAGGGATGACAGGGAAAGAGCCATTTTGCATTAACTATCTAAAGAAATCATTCAGTAAGATCGAGAATAATTAAGTGCCTAAAAATCATGAAATGGTAAGTTTTTCATCAAAATGCCCACAATCTTAAAAAGCTTTTTCATATCCAATATTTCTTTTCCGTGACTAGCACTGTAATCATGCATGAAGAACTCTGGTTACTTAAATAACGTTATTACCGCTGATGGATTTTATAATTGAAGAACAAGAATGTGAGTACATGAATAGGGATATATATGGGTGATAAATTCGGCATGATCTTTTACATGTTGATCTATGGAGGCTATGAATGCAAACTGGAAACGAAGAAAAAAATTGAACGCCAATTACTGTTGACTTCATTCATGTTTCACCATGTTTCATTCTTGAATTAGCCCTCCTACCAGAGCTTTATACCATAATTCAGAAGTGTTCGTGTGCAATTAGTAAAGTAAACATGATTTTCCACCTTTTTTTGACTTTTATCTCCTGATCAACCATCTTTTCAGTTCAATTATCAATACTTCATCACAATTAAAAAGAAACTCACGGTGTCGGTATGGAAATTGGTTCGAGTCCTCAACTAACCGGACTGGGGTTTATCTAAATCTGGGTTGGATTCGGTTAAGCCGTACTGATTCGGTTAAACCTGGGCGAGTTCCTCGAGCTGAGTCCATGTATAGAGAAATTTCGGTGTTGAATTATCAAAATTTTGCCCTAATTTTTTATCAATTCATGCATGTTAACGAAATGAAATTAAAAGGAATTAATTTATTCTTGGTTAGAGAACACGTGCATATGGATTGTTATTCTTAAATTTGATCAAATCTATTAGAAAATTATATACAAAAGTGAATCCAGCCTCAACACATACCTTATTATTTGACTAGTTTTTGGATTTAAAATAGTATTTTTATTATTTTATTTCTTGAAAAATTTTAACTTATAAACTCGTTATTAAGTCTCATTAGAAGCCCTAATGCAATATTCAAACATGATCCCCAATGCTCTTCTAATTATTTTTTATTTATTCTATCTGTCCTAAACATAGTTATTCCTCAATTTTTTGAATTAAATAAATAATATTATTCCTATCTTTTAATTATCAAAATAAAATAATAATATATATTATTTAATCTTCTACGTATTTTTGGAAAAAGAACTCTTATTTCAAGTTTCTTTATACACTACAAGAAAAAGCATGATTTCCAACGGTTCTTTTTCGACGGGCCAAAATCCGTCTAAAGTATCGAAGGATTTTTCGAATGATTGAAATATCCGTTGTAATTATGGTTGGAGAAATTTTCGACGGTTCTGACCGTCTAAACTTACGACGGTTTATGAATCGTCGAAACTTTCAACGGTTAGAACCGTCGAAAGTTTAGACTGATAAATATCCGTTAAAATTTTGGATGCTCATAACTGATGAAGACAGTAAATACGAGTGATTAGTTTTCCATATGGTCTTTCGACGGCTATGACCGTCGAAATATGTTAACGGTAACAATACTTATTAGTTTATCTATTTTTTTACTTTCGACGATTCTGGTCGTCGAAAGTTGCGAGGGTTTGAGGAACCGTCAAAACTTTTCGCGATTAGAATCGTGAGAATTTGAACTCGTCTTATATATAATTTATACTTGTTTCGACGGTTTCGACCGTCGAAAGGGAAGATAAATAATTTATATTTCTATTTCACTTGATATATAATTTTATATTATCCGATGGTTGGAACCGTCGAAAGCTTCGACCGTCGAAACTGTCAGCAGTTTGGGCCATCAGAATTTGCATTAATATTTTATATTATTTACCTGCATTTCGACGGTTATACCCATCGAAAATGGACTCTATAGAGATTCGATTCATTTCCCTCCCGATCGATCATTTTCTCCTTTCCCGTGGCGACCTCTGATCCGGCCTCTACAGTTCCGCCCTCCGCGCTCCGTCGCTGCTTGTGACGTGACACCCTTCTACTCGTTTTGGCACCACAAGAGGTGAAATTGGAAACCAATCGTTTAAATTCAAATTCAAATCTTCAATGAAAAATCAACGTTTCAAAAATAAACTAACTCTAAAAATTTTAAAAATTTTTGGCATGACGTATGCGTAAATTTATCTATACGTCATGTACAATAATTCATATATATCTCTTCACAGATAATTAACTTCAAAACTTTAACATTATAGGCAGTTATAAAGACATTACTGACAATTCAACGAATAGCAAAAAAGGTGGGACACATGCCTAAAATAGTGAGTGATAGGCTCACTCTCAAATCAGAAACATGAGTCAGATGCTCGTAAATCATATAACGTGAACGTCCATCGCCTCACATCATAAATTTAGCATCTCACAAAATCTTGTAAGCATTCTTCAAACTAGCAATTCATATAAGAAGACAAATGAAATACAAGGTAATTAAAATATCGACAATGTCTCTCACATATGACCAATTCATGCCCCTTTATATTTCTTATTTTATGCCAAGCAAGCAAGCATGTAAAACTTTCATTCAGTGCCTGAAAAAAAATTTAAACAAGATGAGTGAGCATAAAGAGGCCCAGTGAATAAAACGACTATATCTAATATTAAAACAACGAAGGAAAAATCAACGTTTTCATTTTCAGAAATTATTCCAAATCCTTCTCATTTCTCCAAGAAAATTCATTAAAATAATTATCATATCAAAATGAATGCTATGAATGCACATGCATGATAAAAAGATAACATCATAAAACTTGAGGAAATATTATCAAATATGGATATCCAATTTTCTCAATGGAAGAATCAATCTCACCCCTCGTATCCCATTGACACATGGTGGTTGTTCTAACTCCGTCTCTCGTATCCCATTGACACAGGACGTTGAACTGCCCTTCGTATCCCATTGAAACAGGGCTTCTTATCTTTTCTTTCCATCCCTCATATCCCATTGATACATGATGATTATTCTAATTCCACCCTTCGTATCACTATATTGACACAGGGTGTTGAACCTGCTCTTCGTATCCTATTAACACAGAGCATATCGAGCCTCAATCGGTCTACTCGGAGTTGGCCAATCCTTTGAGGTGAAAACATTCCGCCTTATGCGAGTTTTTACATGTAATGCATATGATGCATGTATGCAGTTTTCAAATAGAAGTTTAGAATTAGAAACCATCATATAAACTTTTATTATAAAAAAATCAAACATTCACTTCAATTTCACAAAAATAAACTTCGACGGATTTCCAAAATTCATAACAAAATATCACAAGTCATATGATAACACACATATGAAGCATACAAATATATGAATATACATGAAGGGAATATTACAAAAATTCATTCAAATATATGAATGTGCATGAAGGAAACTATCACGAAAATTCATTCCATATCAGATGGAACGATGTCTTCACTCCGAAGAGTTTAGCAATCCATATTTAAGTTCCCTCACCTTTGAGTCCTTAAGTCTCAACTAACTTCCATCCGAATCTGTTCAAAGGGGATAGAGATACTTATTACATCCATTTAAACTTTATTTAAGAACATAATCTTATCATTTAAGACATTTATAACTTTTAGATATCATTTATCTTTTAATTCATTAATCACTTCATAATAATCCTTTCTAACGACATCTTGATACCTAGAGTTATAATTTATAATTTTCTTACCTAAGTTCATAATTAATGAACTATAACTATCATTACATTAATTTTCATAAATCGATCATCACTATAGATTTTTAACATTCTTACCGATAGGAGAAAATAAGTCATCAACTAATAGCACCCTACTCAAACCTCAACGGACGTCCACTTATCATATCCAAATAAGAATATAATAATCCAAATTAGACCCAATAACCAATTCTTATCAATTATAAAATTAAATCTTATAAATAATTTCAGCCACCAATCATCTTTACCACAATAATGAAACCACGCTATCGAAACCAATGTCGCAACCACGCTCTCAAAACTAATGTCGCACCCGTCGAAATGTCAAACACAATCGCCGATCGCCTTTTTCTTAATAATAAATATTATTATTTAAAATCAGTTCACATGACCGCAAATAAATATAATATGCACATTTCCCTTTCCCTTACCATCAAACTCTGAGGGCGGATCATCGGAAACGTCGGAGGACGGTCAAAAATCGAAATCAACGAACCTACAAGTAATTTGTGGTTAATTTTTGTACGGACAACAACTTGATGCATTTCTCCCTGATGTGAGCACTACCATAACGTCGTGGTGGACTCGGCCGAAACCCCTTGTCGAACTCTCCGGAAAAGTTGTCGAAAAATCTCAATCTCGGCCATCTACAAGATTGGGAGCACGAACACATTTACAACCCCTTAAAATGAACCTAATCAACCTGAGGATGATGCACAACTCGTCGGGAGAAGGATTGGTGCGAATCGAAGTCAGAGAAGTTTTCCCCTTTCTCGTATTCGGCCCTCACTGTGTCACCTACGGTCGACCGATCATCTCCTACCATATGTCAAAATATTCGTCTCCTCGCGCTCTTTCCCATGGTACATCACACTCGAAAAACGAAGGTCGGATGGCGGAGACCCGACGGCTGGAAGTGGACGGCCACTGCTGGTCCGTCGCGCACTGTAGCGATCGTCGGATGAATAGTGGAGGTGGGGAGAAAAGATGCTGTCTTCTCTCTCCACCTTTCCACGTATATACTTTTTTTAATTGTTTTTCCTTGCCAAAAGACCAAATTGCCCTCTCCTTTTAAAAGTTTTTACACCTTTTTTTTAAAACTGATGGGACGTTGCATGTGAGACCCGCCGCCGCCTACGCGCGTGACCCGCCGCCGCCTGAGCAAGCCGCCGCGCACCGCCTGTGCGACCCGCCGCCGCCTGTGCTTATGGTTATATATATCATAAGCTTATGGTTATATTTAAATTCAATTTTAAATTCCTAATCTTATTATAATTTCAACCCATTATCTAGCTAGGAAATATCTTTTTCTTCTTTTCTTACTCTTGTCAAATTAAACTTTTATTCACTTTCAACTCTCCTTTTATTTTTTTTCTCTTATCTTATTTAGTGGTATTCACTCATCAAGTTAGGATCCGATTCGTTAACATACTTGACAATAAAATTTGAGTTAGGTCGGTTGGGTCACAACCCATATGGACAAGAAATTCAACCCAACTCGACGACCCGACGACCCTTTTTTTTAATTTTGTTCTTACTTTATATATTATTTGATATAAAAAATATAATTAAATATTTACTTTA
This sequence comes from Pontederia crassipes, assembly GCA_030549335.1. Lineage (NCBI taxonomy): Eukaryota > Viridiplantae > Streptophyta > Magnoliopsida > Commelinales > Pontederiaceae > Pontederia > Pontederia crassipes. The sequence continues at coordinate 76,846,102 of CM060192.1, forward strand.
AGACATAAAATAAGTTTTCTTAATATTGAAATATTATTCCATACTTAAAATGATTTATTTTGATTTTTTAAAATAAATCAAATATAGGAAATAAACTAATTAAAAAAATAGAAAAAATAAATAATAAAAAGATTCGGATAATTGGGTTGGGTCGAGTCAATTATGGTTGAAAAATTTAATCCGTAACCAACCCAAATCCCAATGGGGGTCGAATCGAATCCGACCTGATTCGAACTAAGTTGGATTGGATCGGATTCACCAAATCGAACCCTTCTAATATTCTTCAAGTATGTATATTTTCATTTTCTTTATAAATTCTAAACTTTAAAATTTTTTTAATTATAAAAAATAAATTTTAATTAAAAAATTTCGAGGTTACAATTTATATGTGGTTTAGAGATATATATGTAGATGAGATTGAAATGCACAAAATTGTTTATGCGGAAGAAACGTAAATGATACCAACTAATGAAGTAAAATGTGTGTGCCGGCACACAATTCACATGACAAATGCTCACAAATTTTAAATAAAAAATATTAATGCCAATATTACATTATCGTCCTCCATTGAAAAATATGATATTTTGTACTTTTTTAATATTATTATGTCAATTTTTTAGAAATATATATATTTTTGTACTTTTATTTACTATTATTATTTCAATTTTTTAGAAATATAAAAAAGATAGTTTATATATTTTTGTACTTTTATTACTTTATTTTAATAAAATTACCACCTGAAGTGAACGGTTCCTTTTAGAAATCAACAACTGCCTCCATGCAATGCAGATTTCATGAGGCAAACTCTGCCTATAAATACTCCCATGCAACCACACGATCATAAGAAACCAGTTGTGGGTTATCGAATCTTGCTTTTATCACCATTCCACGACTGCATTCTTTTGTCACCGGCAAAGTGTCCTCTCTTCTTCTCACCAATTAAAAAGTGGAGAGAATGAAACATCTCTGAGAATGAAACATGTGCGGGGGACATGAGAATGTAGGATGGAATGGAGATGCTCGATTCTCTACTACTGCAGGAACAAACATCTCCGAGGAATCCCCCTGTCATTATCTTTATCTGATGTTCCACTCATGTCTCTCAGAAGTAGCCATTCAAGTGATCATCGTTGCCGATGGGTCTGAACGATTAGACAATCGAGAAAGGCATGCTTGTGTGAGACATGAAGTAACCATCAGATACTGATACATGATCCTGATCGCGTACTGTTCTATCATGATACTGTTTTTGTTAAAGAAAGGTATGAATAAGTACGCACTCGATCTGAACGCCATCAGTTTTTCTAGCCCCTCACTTTCTCTCTCTAACTTGTAATTCGAACTAACATGGCTATAAAATCTGTTGATTTTTTTCCCTTTTGCTGTTAGTAAACAGTTAGAACGGGAGTGTGCGCAGGTTCCTGTTGTTTCATGATCCATCAGAAGAGTTGGCTTTTTTCAGACTTGATACATAAAGCCATCTTTGTTTTCAAGGATGCATATGAAATAGATAATAATATAACAAGAGTGTACGAAAGTTTAGCTCTAATGAATCATTTTATCAAAGGATTAGAAAACTAAAAACAGCGGTTAATTCTGATTTAATAGTAACCAATTTATCAAGGAAACAACAAGACAAGGACAATATCCAATATCTATTCCCATTTCCATGATATATAGAAGTTTTTTTTTGTAATTCTTTATTTTTTGTTATTCTGCTTCAAGTACTCTTTTGGACACGGCCAGTCTCGATACAAACAATAATAGTTTGTTCATATCCAACTCGAATTCTTTTAAAAAAAAACCCATTTGCTTCTGCGTGATGCAGATAACAAAATGCAGAAAACCAATATGACCTTGTTAAAGTCATAAAGAGATCTAAATGTCTTGAAGCTTTAAAACATTTTTAAGATATGCAGTGTTAACTTATTTTCTGAGAGTTTTCTGTGTGCAGTTTGGTTGATCATTGATGCATAATTTTACCTACAGTACAACGAAATTGTGAAGTGGTTTGTTCAGCAAAGTGCATCATGAATCATGATGAACATGTAATTTGTTCATTGCGATAAATTTGATTAAATCTTCTCATTCTCAAGATGAATCTTATCCTTAATTTCTCATTTTTTAAATTTATATTCTCCTCACGGGCACAAAAATTCAGTTCTAACTTCTAAAACTCCCATGTTCCAATTTTCGGTTTTGCAGTTACTGCTCGCAGTATCATGGTTCTGGGGGATAGCTCAATAACAGGAAAACATTGCATCAGCTGCAGAAGGAAGTGGAATCCAAATTCTCTCATTTGCTTCTTGACGTTTCTGTGTGGAGGCACTCAAGCAGGATTTTGGATTCAGTGATGCTAAAATAATCTGTCTATAATGTTATAAATAGTGCACTATTCTATATGATCAATGATAGTCCATGAAAAAAAAGTTTTCACACGATAACTTCTTACATATTCATACGATATGTGTAGCATAATAAAGAAACACTTCAATCTGTAACCCCTGAATTTACAAAACCAAATGTTCGTGAGAGCCACTAATGACTACATACAACATGAATGAGCCAGGTGATCCACCCATTAATGAGGAAAATAGTAATGGAAGGATCATGCATCACATTCAGATGCTTTTTTTTCTTCTGCTGCCGAACTGATGGAGTGCAATATTCCTGAAATCATCATGTCCCAATACAAGTTCATGTACATGGACAGATAAAGCCATCTTCCACTCATATGATCCCATAGGATTGATGAGAGAGTCTGAAAGTCTGAGAAGTTGTGAGAGACATGAATGATGTCTCAAGTAGGGATGCATGATGCAGGTTTCATCAGAAGCAGTGCTCTTCGCTGCCATGAAATTAACAAAGAATCTTCCACCACTATTGGGCACCTTTTTCGTTTCTTTCTCACACATTTTAACTCCATCATATCATGATCATGTCAAGTGGAGTTTCTGCTGCACTGATGTAACGCCCAAGCCGAATTGGAAAAGAGAATAAAAGGAAAAGAAAACAAAGAAGGAAAAAAAGTAAAATATGCAGATTTTAAAAGAAGTTGGTTTCCAACCAAAACTCAAATCCTTCCCCTAGATCAAAACCCACAAATCAGCCCCTTGTTATTCCTGCGAAATCAGCCCTAGATTTCTTCCTGTCGTTCGTGCGCCCTTATGGTCCTTCTCGTCCCTGACAGTTGCTGCCACGCAGGGGACTCGCCGGAAGGAGCAAACGCTGTCGGACGCGTGCCTGAACCGAGAGGAGCGGGCAGAAGAAGACTGCAGTAACAATTTCTTGGACAGAAGCTTTAAGGTATGTAACTAGGATAGTTTCTTTCTAGAATCACGATTTTAGACTTGAAGCGTGTCCTAGTTGATGCCTAATTGTAGTATAATGTTCTATGATGATTCTGAATGTCGACCGTCGTCGGAAAAGATGAATGAACGCACACTGCGCGTCCGCATAGTCCCTGCATAAGAGGAACACGGCCTGGGTTCACGAATCCGGCCTGGGTTGAGGATGACCCGAACCGAGTTTCATGCGCGACGAAGCTGACAAGAAGATGACTCGACTTGTTCCGGGTGTAACCCGAACCCGGCCCTTAAAATGTTTGCACTGATTTTGCTGAGAATGACCATGTATGAACTCGACCCGAGTTTCTCCTTACTCGGTCCGGGTTCCGACTAGATCATGCTGATGTTGACGATTCTTTGATCTCTATTCCATGTGATTAACCTTAATCTAAGTATGATGGTGATTATGTCAATTTTACAACTGATTTACACTCAATGATCCGATTTTGTTATCCCAATTTAAAGTTCTTATGAAGATTAATTAAAAAATGCAAGATAAAAGACGAAAAATGTTAAATGAAGAGCTCTTTTATGATGGACTGATGACGACCAGGTTATGGGCTGACTTCGGTTAGTTATGGGCTGGCTTCGGTCAGTTATAGACTGACTACGATCAATTATGAGCTGGCTCTGTCAGTTATAATAATGATGATGGATGAGTTGAGGCATGCTTCCCCGTGGGTTGAAATATATCCCAAATAAATTAAAGATGAAATAAATATAAGATGATGAAGAAAACGAACACATATGAATAAAGAATCTTTCTTATGATGTCCGACTTTTATTACTTTTATGATAATTCTTTATGATCTCTTATTCATATGTCTCTTTGTATGCTTCCATTATTCTATTCATAATCATGATTCATTTTCCTCTTATATGATGTTATCTGTATGATTTCTGTTTAGTATCATGATCTTATGATGATATTTATCTTATTTTCATATTGAGTTATAAAATTCATAGGGAGGTTCTCCCCTGTATGTTCTTAAATACTGGCCAATGTCAAAATGATGAAAGTGACCAACGATGATAGATCGAGCTCAATAATAGCCGCACATGATTACTGAGTCCTTTAGATGATGAAATATATTTTTTCTTTCTCTTTTTAGCTTGATGTATTAGCTTTCATTTGGACTCCTATGAGGTCATTTATTAGTCTTCTGCATATTACAATGTTACTCTTTTTCTAGTATTATATAATGATGATTAGTCTTCCGCTTTATATGATCTTTGTTGATTGGTCAAAGTCATATTTTTGGTTAATATGATGTACACGTAAGGATGATTCGTAGCATTCTCGAAACGTATTCTGTCATGTGATGGGACGCGATTTAGGGGCGTTAGAATTGATCATTGATTCTTTGGCCACAAGGGTGTGCGAGACTTGAACGAGGGGGTCGCCAAATAGGGATGCATGATTCTGAATCGTGTAAACAAGTTGCAACTAGACATTACTTTTTCAGAATTTTTTTAACGGGCAATTTAGTTTTCATGAGATCAACTATGGCAATGTGTCAATAGTGTTAATAAGATCAGCTTGTCATATTTTGGTTCCCAGACTTTACATCTCGGTAATCCTGTTGATAATTGTACACATGTGCAATCACAAAAACTGGCCTACTGATATGAACAAGTCAAAGTATGATGAGTCAGATTCTCAAGTTATGTGAATTTCAGATCTTAAATGACTGTTTGATTTTGTTTCTGTTTTTTGTTCTCTGCCAATATATCTGTAGCAATTTGTCATGTATGTGAACAAACTCTGCCATATTATAGACAGACGAAAGCTCTGCCAACAACATAGCTGATTTTTTGGCTCGACTCCGTCGGCAGTCACAATGTGACATTCGGTAGAATATTTTACTTGCTAATCTATGGAGTTTATGAATGCAACCTGAAAAAAAAAAGAAATTGAAGACAAATTTGACTGTTGACTTCATTCATATTTCACCATGGCTGAGCAACTAGTTGCAGAAATCAATATCAATTAGTTTCATTCATGTCTTTTGCTATGGTTTCCTGATAATGTTCCATTGAACTAATTCCCTTCTAGTGAAGGAAAATTAACAGCTAAAGCTCAGTCCATCAACATTCAACAATTTAACAAATTAAGCGTTTGAGTTTTGATTTTTGTAAAGGTTTTCATTTATCGACACATTTTTATAACCTTTTTTATATAACGAAAATATTGACATAATAATTCATTGAGATAATAATTTATTAATTTATATAACGGAGAGTCTCGAGGGTTTCGCCCTTCCAAAAGATAGCGCGGAAGCAAAATGATGGGTCGTGATAGACCAAGAAATCCACGACAAGATGTACTTCTCAATACCTATGCTAATATAGTTCGAACAAGTAATTTGATTATTGTCTCACAAGTCCACAAATGGAAACGGCTGATTGCTACAATTAAATAAGTTTCTGTTTTCAGAAAAAAGAAGATTATCAGATAAGAATTAATAAATTCGAGAAAATATTGTTGTAACAAGATCATTTTTGTGTCCTTGGTTTTGTAACTAAAACTGATTATGCATATGACAGGAAAGGAGAAGTAGAGTTGACAAAATTCAACACATTTTATTTAAAGACATTTTCTTTTTTCAGAAGCATATTTGAATACATGATCACCTGAAAACAAATGTAATTTATTTATGAATGATACATTTGATATAATCTTTTGCTTGTTAATCTATGGAGGATATGAAAGCAAAACTGAAAAAAAATTATTATTTTCTTCTCGGAACATCATACTAGTAGGATATAAAAGATATGCAATACGGTTGCCACCTGATAGTGTACGGTTCCTCCAGGAAATGCAGATTTCATGCTGCAAACTCTGCCTATAAATACTCCCATGCAGCCCCAAGATCATAATTATCCAGGTCTGGGTTATCGAATCTTGCTTTTATCATCATTCCACGACTGCATTCTTCTTTCACGCACAAAGTATGAAAGATGTGTCTTCTCTTCTCCTCAGTGGAGAATGAAAGATGTGCGGGGGACAGGAGAATGCAGGATGGAATGAAGATGCTTGATTCTCTACTGCTGCAGGAACAAACATCTCTGAGGAATCCCCCTGTCATTATCTTTATCTGATGGTCTCCTCCTGTCTCTCAGAAGTAGCCATTCGTTGATCATTGTTGTTGCCGATGGGTCTGAACGATTAGACAATCGAGAAAGGCGTTCTTGCGTGAGACATGAAGTAACCATCAGATACTGATACATGATCCTGATCACGTACCGTTCAAGAGCTTCCTGGTGGATAGTATTGTTTCATCAGAAAAATTGGTCCTGATCCTTTTGTTAAATAAAGGTATGGATAAGTTCACACACGATCTGAACGCAATCAATTTTTCTAACCCCTCACTTTCTCTCTACACCTTGTAATCTGTTGAATTTTTTTCCCTTTTGCTGTTTGGAAACAGTTTGAACGGGGGTGTCTGCAGGTATATGTTGTTCCATGATCCAATGGCATTTTTCAGACTTGATATACACAGAACTCTGGAGCCTGATGTTAAGCACTAATCTGCCTACTGTAATTAACAAAATCAGCAACCGCCTGAAGATTGATTTCCTCGCCTTAAACTATCTAATATTGTACAAAAATATGCGTTCTTGTGAATACATAGACCTCCTTCTTCAAGTTTTTTATTTGTTCAAGCAAATTCCATGGAACCTGATACATACTATACATACTCTCTAACTACGAAGTGTAGACTTTATTTTATAAACCACAATACATGTAGATAACTCACGCAGATTCGTTAAAACCTCCCTCTCAGGATGCAGATACACGAAATGAGCAAATTCATTAGTAAAGTCATGGTATCGACTTCATTTGCAGCTACTCAAATTGATGCAGTTAACAAAGTGCAGAAAACCAAACTGACCTTGTTAATGTCAGAGATTTAAATGCCTGTGATCCCTGATTTTACAAGACCAAATGTTAAGGAGAGGCTAATATTATTAGACTACATATACATCAGATGTGGTGACCCGACAGTAATTTTATTAGAAAAACAGTTTCATCTGAATGCCATGCATAACATTCTGATGCTTTTTTTTTTCTGCTGTCGAACTGATGTAGTGCAATGTTTCTGAATAAAACTGTCCCAAGACTAAGTTCATGTACGTGGACAGACTGCCATCTAGATCAGGTTGCTCTCTATTGAATTTTAAGTAACTGAGCAAGCCAACCCCTCATGATTCTAGCATTCACTTGGAAGAAATCACGTCTCACTTAGTTTGGTCCGGAAGATAGAGTTGTTCTCAAACATACTGCGATGATCTTATACGATTATCGAAAAGTAACTTCTCACTTTTACCACAGAAAAAAAGATAAAAAATAAAATTTTTGAATAGAGAAACAACGTGCTGATCCGAGCAGTTCAGAAAAAAAAAAACCACCAGCAGCAACTGATTCCACTGATATATATGATCCACCTCATAATTGTTCAGTGCCACTTGTATATATGATCGATGACAAATGTACCCAGCCCATTTAAAAAAAAATAAAAGAAATAAAAAATGGAACTGTGTAAAAAACCAATTAGCTTAGCCCAATTAGTGAGCCCATTAGCCTAATAGCCTTGCAACTAACTTGATCAGAGAGATCTTTGATCAGAGAGATCTTAATATGAGACAGCGCCGTTGGTTAGAATTGTTGAAGAATTACGAATTTGCTATTAATTACCACCCCAGTAAAGCAAATTCAATGGCCGATGCACTGAGCAGGAAGTGGGAAGGTTCCTTAGCCTACATCCGAGTACGGGAGTAAGAGATGTTGTAGGAGTTAGGCCAGTAGTGTCCTAGACTTGGCACTAACGAAGCGATATGGATGATGCATAAGATGAGGCCTAGCATGATTGACAGGATCATAGTCGCCCAGAAGGAGGATCCGGAGTATTAGAAGATGATGAAGAGATGCCAGCAAGAATCGAAGGACTTCCAAGTATCTGCGGATGGAGGGATTCGGTATAGGGACAAATTATGGGTTCTCACAGATGCCACCATCAGACGGGAGGTTATGGACGAGTGCCATAAGTTCGAGTTTGCTATCCATCCTGGAAGCACAAAGATGTACAAAGATGTGCAGCGTAGCTACTGGTGGCCGGACATGAAGAGGGAGATAGCTGAGTATGTGTCCAGATGTCTAGTGTGCCAGCAGGTGAAGATTGAGCATCAGAGGCCCTACGGAAAGTTGAAGTCTCTAGATGTCCCATAGTGGAAGTGGGATAATATCACTATGGATTTTGTATCCAATTTGTCCAGTTTCAAGAAAGGTCATGATGCCATATGGGTGGTAGTAGACAGATTCATTAAGGCGGCACACTTCATTCCTATCCAGTGGAAGTAGTCGGTGGAGAGCTTATTGGACTTGTATGTTAGGGAGGTGATTAGACTACATGGCATTCCGACATCGATTGTTTCAGATCGAGATCTCAGATTCATTGCCAGATTATGGAGGAGCATGCAGGAGGCATTTGGCACCAAACTGAATTTCAGCACTGCTTTCCATCCTTAGACCGATGGGCAGTCCGAGAGGACTATACAAATATTAGAGGACATGTTGCGAGCTTGTGCACTGGATTGACAGGGTAGCTGGGATGAGCATATCCATTTGATTGAGTTTGCTTATAATAACAACTACCATTCTAGTATCGGCATGACACCCTTCGAGGCTTTATATGGTCGACCTTGTCGTTCACCCGTTCATTGGAGTGAAGTAGGTGAGGAGAAGATCATGAGCAAGGAAGAGGTGAAGGAGGCTGTAGAGTATGCTGAGAAAGTAGAGCTGATCAAGCAGAGAATGAAGACAGCTCAGGGCAGGCAGAAGAGTTATGTAAATAAGGGCAGACGTGAGCAGATCTTTTAGGCTGATGATAAGGTCCTACTGAAGGTGTCTCCTATGAAGGGAGTGATGATGTTCAATAAGCGAGGGAAGCTCAGCCCTCGGTATGTGGGACCTTTTGAGGTACTCGAGTTAGTAGGTGAAGCAGCTTGCAGGCTAGCATTGCCACCTTCCTATGGGCGTGTGCATAATGTGTTCCATGTCTCCATGCTCAAGAAGTACAAGCATGATGTTGCTAATGTTTTACGGATTGAAGAGCCAAATCTAACTGCGGATTTGATCTTCGCGGAGTATCCGACGCATATAATGGAGCGGAAGGTACAACGCCAGAAGAATAAAGATGTGCAGTCAGAGATGCGTTGGAAGTTCCCGCATCTATTCGGTAAGACCTCTACTTAGTGCAAAATTCGAGGACGGATTTTCTTTTAAATGGGTAATAATGTAATACCCAGCTCATTTAAAAAAAATAGAAAATAAAAGAAATAGAAAATGGAACTAAGTGTAAAAGACCAATTAGCTTAGCCCAATTAGTGAACCCATTAGCCTAATAGCCCTACAACTAACTTATAAAAAGACTAATTGCCCTAAAACTTTTCTTAGTCACCCTCATTTCTCTCCCATACTTCTCTCTCTTCCTTCTAAGGCATTTCATCCTGCAAGAGAAGAAGGATTCCAGCAAGTTTTATCTAGGTTTTCCTTCATTTCTGCATTCCTTTTTATGTTAGCATCATCCCCTCACTTCTCCTCTTCAATTGGATGGCTTCTTAAGTGGAGAACCATAAGGGAAGGTGTTCTTGGTGGTAGGAAAGACTCAAGCTAGGATCAACCACAAAATAAGGTGGGTGATATCGAAATCCCCTATATAACATGATTATCAATTGGTTAGAATTAGGGTTCTTACATGGATAGTGTTCTTGATTGATGAGAAGCATGAAATGGAATGATTGATTGCACTTCTTGTGTTCGATGCATGTTGTATGATTCTTATGACTGTAGATATGTTCTGTATTAGTTCTTCATGCATAGATGGTTGATTGAATGCCTTGATTGCAATTCTAAATTGAAAATCGTCATTATTTATATTTTGTCCGATTTCTATTTTTCATGCAGACCGGTCGACCGATCCTTGGAGACCAGTCGACCGATCAATTCTTCCGAGCCTTATATCGTTCGATCGGTCGGCCGATCGAAGCACTTTTTGATTAAGTACTATCGGTCGACCGATCGAAGCTCTTTTTGATTAAGTACTATCGGTCGACCGATACAGAGATATCGATCGACCGGTGTAGCAGAACTTATGGTATTGCCTACAGACCAACCGGTCGATCGATCCAGAGATATCGGACAATCGATGTCCGAGGACCGGTCGACCGCCCAGTGAGGACCGATCGACCGATATTTATAGATTGCATATTTGATTGCTGATTGATTATTGATTTGAATCTATATTCTTTCTATGCTTGTGTTGGGTTACTTCTTACTGACTGGAATGTTATGTGATTGAATTCTTGATCTTGTATTGATTTGACCTATGATCCAATCCTATCATGATATGCAAGTATGGTAAAGTGATAAAATGATTAAGTAAGAAAGACATGAACATGTTTATGGGAGTGGTGGTCAGAGCTTAAGCTGAGTGCTTATCATGTTTGGGTCGCTCCCTTAGCCATGGCTTGATCCTCCATTGGCTGTACGAAGCTGTATTTGATCATTCTGGCGTAAATCTCCCAAGATGAAGACACCCAAAGGCACCTAATGTTATGTGAAAGTAAGAGCACAAAGAACATGGGCAAGTAACATGAACATGATGAACAATGCATGATTATAATTACAAGAGTGACTCATCTCTATCTCTTTTATCCATCAATATTTCAAATGAATGATCCTATGCTTTCAAATATGATATTATTGCAAGTGATTACTAATTTTGCCAATTGCTAATTATTGTTATGCATTGTACACTTATGGATCCCCACTAGGTTATGTAGCTTACGGGAGGACCTCCTCCCCTATGTTGATTTCCACAGGGCTAGGTCAGTGATGGTGTTGAGATCGTGTGCCGCGATCAGCGATGCAAAAGCACATGAACCAAGAGAGGGCCTAGTTATCTTTATCTTTATTTTCGCATTACGAGCTTGATGTAATTCAGACCTTATGGATATTATGGACTTTGTAATATTTTGGGACTTTCACTATTATGATATTTCTATCTTTCTTTCTTTGCTCTTATTATTGGCATGCTATTGTTTTATTTGAGATTTGGTCAAGTTTAAGTCAATGTTATAGTATTTTCGTAGCGCCTTCGAATAGATCCTCGCCACATGACGTTGGTCAATTTGAGAGCGTTACAACAAATGCTGAAGTCTGAGAAAGATAAGGCATGAATGTGATGTTCGTCACTGCCCTGATATTAATAAAGAATCTTCCACCACTCTTTAGCATCCTTTTCTTTCCTTTCTCGCACACATTAACTCCTTCATCACTTCATGATCATGTTAAATAGCTTGTACACATGTACAATCACGATATGAAGAAATCAGATATGAAGAAATCAAAGTACGATGAATTTCAGAATTGAAATAGCATTATTTTGGTTTTGTTTCTTCTGTTTTTTGTCCTCTGCCAATAAATCTGTAACAAAAAGAAACATACTACCTTTTCCTTCATTTAACGAAGCACATACCAAAGCACTTTTAGCAACTTGTCAAGTATGTGAACAAATTATACTATGATTATAGACAGGCAAAAGCTCAACATGTATAATCAAAAGAAATAAAAAAGTTTAATTAACTCAAATAATAACAAAATTCAAACAATTTTTCTTTTTGAAAAAAATATAAAATCTCTATTACAAAAATAATAAACTATAAGAACTAGGTAAAAGAACATCCAAATAAAAGGTAGAAGAAGAATTCTCAGCTATCGGGACCTTTGGATGTTGCACAACACAAACGACGAGTTATTCGTAGCCTTCTCCTTCGAGTGATCTTCACACTTCGAAATTCGTCCTCTGCAATATGATACAACTCACAGGTCTTGAGCACCATGTTTTTTTGTCTCCTCTGGCCTCTATCTATGATACTATAACAAAAATGATGTTTTTCGACGGTTTGTCCGTCGGAAAATCGAACGAAACCGTCGAAAATGAGGGGTTTCGACAAGTTTACCTACGGAACTGATCCGTCGAAAAAATAGTCATCGCAAAATGATTTTCGAGGGTTGAAAAAAACTCGTTGAAAGTTTTGACGGTTGCAACCGTCTCAAAAGTCTGGCGGCCACAATCGTTAAAAAGTCTGATGGTCGCAACTGTCAAAAAGTTTTGAGGATCGCAACCGTCAAAACTTTCGGCGTTTGTCGCAACCATCGAAACTTTCGGCGGATGCAACCGTCGAAACTTTCGATGGTCATCGCAACCGTCAAAACTTTTGGCGGTTGCAATTGTCTAAAAGATCCGATGGTTGCAATCGTCGAAACATTCCGACGGTCGCAACCATCGCAAAGAATTTTTACAATATAAAAAAATAGCCCATCGCCAGGTAGCCGATTCGGTTGATTGGAGACCCATTCCGGCAGATCAAGCCGCGGCTGGCCAGATCAAATAGCCCATTCCGGCAGATCAAGCCATGGCCGGCCAGATCAGGCGGCCTGTAGTTTGATTTGGCTGGCCGCGGCAAGATCTGGCCGTTTGGCGCCGATCACGCCACCGCCGGACAGATCAGGCCGCCTGGCTCTCGATCACGCCTAGGGTGGCAATATTCCCCACCCCTGCGGGGATTCCCCATTCGGGGCCCCGCATTCGGGGATTTTTTCCCCGCGGGGGCGGGGATGGGGGCCAAACTGCTCCGTTGGAGATCTTTCGGGGATCAGGGTGGGGGTAGTTCCCCTCGCTCTGTCGGGGCCCCGAATCCCCGATTACATCTCAACCGTCCATTATATATATATATATATAACATTAAACCCTAACAACTATCTTCTCTCTCCCTTTTCTCTCAACTCTCAAACCCTACTATGAGTCTACGACCAGTCGGCCGCCGGTGCGTCGTCGAGGGCGGGTCGTCATCGTGGTCGAAGGCGTCGTCGTCGAGGGGATCGCCGTGGTCGTCGTGGGCGGCGACCGAAAGGGCGGGTCATCGTCGAGGGCTATTTCGCCGCTGTGCTCGCGCGCTGCGGCGATTTCGCACTGCGCTCATGCACTGCGGCGATTTTGCATTGTGCTCGCGCGTTGCGCGCAGCGGTGATTTCGCCGCTGTGCTAGCGCTCTGCGCACAGCGGCGGCAGCGCGCAGAGGTGTCACCTCTGCGCACGACACCTCTACGCACAGTGCGCAGAGGTGGTGGTGTCACCTCTGCGCACTATGCCCAGAGGTGACACCTCTACGCACAGTGCGCAGAGGTGGTGGTGTCACCTCTGTGCACTATGCCCAGAGGTGAAACCTTTGCGCACTGTGCGCAGAGGTGGTGGTGTCACCTCTGCGCACAATGTGCAGAGGTGCCTCTGTGGACACCTCTACGCACTGTGCGCAGACTAAAATTTTTTTATTTTGATTTTGATTTTGTAATTTTTTTAATTATTCACATTATTCACCTTTTCACAATTTCTTTTGGCTATTTTCTAATTTTTTTACATTATTTAATAAAAAATTCGGGAAATCGGATTCCCCGTGAAGATTCGGGGCCTTGCGGAGATCGGGGCGGGGGTGCTGTCCCCCGGCCCGAACAGCGGCAGGTGCCATCCCTAATCACGCCGCCGCCGGATCAGACCGCCAGACGGCCGATCCAAGCCGTGCGTGGCCGGAACAGGCTGCGAGCGACAGATCTATCGCCAGCGGCCGATCCAGGTTGGGCACAGCCAGATCAGGCCGCCAGTGGCAGATCCGCCGCTAGGCGGCCGATCCAGGCTGTGCGGTCGGATCAGGCCGCCAGCGGCAGCGGCAGATCAAGGCCGTGCGTGGTCGGGTCAGGCTGCCAACGACAGATCCGCGCCAGCGCGAGTGAGAGAGAGGGAGAGGAGAGAAAGATCCGTCGCCAACCAGCAGAGCCTCCGCCAGCTTCTGGGATTATTTTTTAGTTATCGATGGTTTTGATCGTCGCAAAGTTTAATAATAAAATAATATTTTTACGTTACCGACGATTCCGATCGTCAAAAGATTATAATATTTAATTACTTTTACGGTTACCGATGGTCCGAACCTTCGAAACTTCCGACGGTCCGAACTGTCGATAATTATAATAATAAAATACTAATTATATTACATATTATGATATATAAGATTTTAATATTTAATTATTTTTACGATTACTGATGGTCCGGACCGTCGAAACTTTCGATGATCCGAATTGTAGGTAATTATAATAATAAAATACTAATTATATTATTATTATGATATATAAGATTTTAATATTTAATTATTTTTATGGTTCTGACGTTCCGAACCGTCAGAACCTTTGACGGTCTGAACTGTCGATAATTATAATAATAAAGTACTAATTATATTATCTATTATGATATATAGGATTTTAATATTTAATTATTTTTACAATTACCGATAGTTTGGACTGTCGGAACTTTCGACGGTCCGAACGGTCAGTAATTATTATATTAATATAATAATTATTTTTCTATTTATTGATGGGTACGACCGTTGAAACTTGTGACGGATAGGGAGCTGTCGAAATACCAACGTTTCAAACTGTCAAAAAATAAAATAATAGTATAATAAATTTCATAATTTATTTTTTTACTTTCCAACAGTTTGGACCGTCAGAAGCTCCGACAGATTCCAATCCGTCGTAAAATTCGTTGCAAGTTGCGAAGGAATTCTTTTCGTAAAAAAATATCCATCGAAAAATCCCAATTTTCTTGTAGTGTGACTTCTAGGTGTCCAAAGAGTTTTCGTAGAGTTTCGATTCGATTCGAAATCTTTGCATATTAAAATAAGTAAATTCAGAATATACTTTAATAGGTCTTTAAAGCCATAAAAAAACTCTTTCAAATTTAAGTAAATATATTTCTAATCATCTCCGAGATTTATGATAAAATTTGAGTTGATCTGAACTTGAAATTCTCAAAAAAATCGAAAAAAATCTTGAAAACAACTTTCGTAACGAGTACTGTTTTATCAGAAATTTTGGATGTAAAATTTGTTGAATTTTTTCCCTTTTGCTGTTTGGACACAGTTTGCCCAAAACTATCTGATAGTAGTGTAAAAAAATATGCGTTTATTTGAATATCATGCCTGCAGATTTTGAAATGTCTTGAAGCTGTAAAACAATTTTCAGATGTATTTGCGAAAAAAAAAAGATTAAATACAAAAGGAAATTAAAAGTGAATTCATGCATGTTTTCGAAATGAAATTAAAAGGAATTTATTCTTGGTTAGAGAACACGTGCATATGGATTGCTATTCTCAAACTTGTTCAAATCTATTAGAAAATTATATATAAAAGTGAATTCAGCCTCAACACATACCTTATTATTTAATTAGTTTTTGGATTTAAAATAATATTTTTTATTATTTTATTTCCTGAAAAATTTTAACTTGTAAACTCGTTATTAAGTCTCATTAGAAGTCCTAATGCAATATTCAAACATGATCCCCAATGCTCTTCTAATTATCTTTTATTTATTCTATCTATCATAGACATAGTTATTCCTCAATTTTTTGAATTAAATAAACAATATTATTCCTATCTTATAATTATCAAAATAAAATAATAATAATATATATTATTTAATCTTCTACGTATTTTCGGACAAAGGACTCTTATTTCAACTTTCTTTATATCATAAGCTTATGGTTATATCTATACATATATAATCCTGAGGCTTAACATGCACTATAAAAAAATTATCATTTTTCGACGGACAATTTCCGACGGATAGAAATCCGTCGCAATTTGCGACGAATTTTGTGACAGAAATATTTCCGACGGTCACAACTGTCGAAAATGAAAATAATAAATTATGTAATTTGTTATATTATTATTTGGCCGTGGGCGGCCGGATCTAGCCGCCCGATCCGGCCACTAATTTTTTTTATTTTTAAAAAATTCTTTGCGATGGTTGCGACCGTCGAAAAATCGACGGTTGCCACGATCGCCAAAAATTTCGACGGTTTGTGACTGCCGAAAGTTTCGGCTGGTTGCGACGACCATCGAAAGTTTCGACGATTTTGACTGTCAAAAACTTTCGACGGTTGGAACCGCCGAACTTTTCGCACGGTTACAACCGTCGAAAACTTTCGACGATTACAACCGCCGGAACTTTTCGGACGGTTAGAACCATCGGCCGGGTCTTTTCGGACGGTTAAAATCGTCGATATTTCCGACGAATTTTTTGCACCCGTCGCAAATCGAAAATTGTATTACCGACGGTTTTTGGACTGTTCTTGTAGTGATGGGTTCTTCTTTCTCCATTGCTATTTATTTTTTTTGTGATCTTTTTATTAATAATTACAATTCTTAATTATTTTCTTCATTCATAAATATTAATTAATAACCTCCTCTCCCGTGATGTTCGTAACCTCCTCTTACGTGCAACTTCCTTCCATGAACTTTTAATTGTGCTTTAGTTAACCACCATCACCTTTCCATGCAGTTCCCTCATACATGAAAATGATCATTATCTAGCACTACATATGAGAGATATTAATTACTGAAAATGATCACATTTTTTAACGTTTCTCATTTCTACATTGCAGATACAAGGACATGCTCGCATTCACTGACCATAGGTTACCACCGTCAATAATATCTACATCGATCATGGAGTTAGAAAATTATGACGCTAGAGACATGAAGTATATCATAATTATATCATAATAATCATGTAATTATATTATAACTACGCACTAATTCATATCAACCACTTTGATGCTAAAAAAATAATTATATTTTTGTAAAATATTAAAGTTAATGAGTTGAAACTTGAAAGTTATATTAACTATACCTACACACCTCACCTCATCCTACAACAATCTTGTCCATCTTAGGAGAAGTGGTTAATATATAATAACTATTTTTCTTCCCATTTCATAATATACCATTTTAGCTTCCATTATCTTACCTAACCTCCTCTACACATTCTCCTTTCTCTCCTCATTCACGACCTTATAGCTTCTTAACTCCTCCTCCCTTCTATCCCATAACCATAGATAACTTATATACTCGCCAATATATTAAATAGTTAAGAATAACCTCGGTATCACAAAAATAATGATAATAATAAAATTTTACTTCTCATATGATAGAAATGAAACAAAATAATATTAATAATTAATAATATATTAATAATCACTTCTCGTTTATCCTCCACACAATCTTAAAGGATTTTTTTTTAAAACCAATTCCTTATTATTGTTTCCAAAAATTTTATAGGAAATTAAAAAAACTTCTTTTATGAAGTAACTTCTTTATTTTAAGTTTTATAAAACTTTAGTGAGTTTTATTATAATAATTATTAAAATATTTCAAAAAATTCGACCCAACCTGACCACCCGATGACATTTTTTTAAAATTTCTTTCTTATTTTATATATTATTTGATATAAAAAATATAATTTAATATTTATTTTAAGACATAAAATAAGTTTTCTTAATATTGAAATATTATTCCATCTTAAATGATTTATTTTGATTTTTTAAAAAATAAATCAAATATAGGACTAAAGCTAATTAAAAAAAGTAGAAAAAAATAATAAAAAAATTCGGATAATTGAGTTGGGTTGGGTCAACTGGGGTTGAGAAATCTCATCCCGTACCCAATCCGAATCCCAATGGAGGGTTGAGTCATATTCGACCCGATTCGAACTAAGTCGAATTAGATCGAGTTATCGGGTTCACCAAATTGACCCCTACTCTTATTCCTCAAACAAGTATATTTTCATTATCTTTAATAAATTCTAAACTTTTAAATTTATTTAGTTATAAAAAATAAATTTTAATTTAAAAAATTTTGAGGTTACAATTTATATGTGGTTTAGAGATATATACCTAGATGAGATTGAAATGCACAGAATTGTTTATGCGGAAGAACTGTAAATGATACCAACTAATGAAGTAAAATGTGTGTGCCGGCACACCATTCACATGACATATGCTCACAAATTTGAAGTAAAAAATATTAATGCCAATATTATATTATGGTCCTCCATTGAAAAAAAAATGATATTTTGTACTTTTTCTTAATATTATTATGTCAATTTTTTAGATATATATATATATATATATTTGTACTTTTATTTACTATTACTATTTCAATTTTTTTGAAATATAAAAAGATAGTTTATACTTTTTTTAAATGCGAGAATAAATAAGTTACTTTATTTTAACAAAATTACCACCTGAAGTGAACGGTTCCTTTTAGAGATCAACAACTGCCTCCATGCAATGCAAATTTTGTTAGGATCAACGTCGCCTTCCTCGTCACATTTTGTTCCAGCTAAGAAGACTGTCAGCAGCGACCTCTGTCCAGATTCAAACAGTTAGGCGTTTTAGTGGAGGCAGTTACTTTACTTTATCGGTGTATTGTATCGGGTTTATATATCGTTTTTCTTTTATTCCGTTATACTCCTGTTCTGTATAAAAAGAACATGGACGTTTTCGTTTGCTTGGACTGTAATTTTCTTTCCTCCTGCAATTAAGAAAAATACAGAAGAAGGCGATGGTTCTTCCCAGTGTTTCTTGTTCTTTCTCTTGATTCCCTGGATCGAATGCCGTGTTTCCTGGATCGAAAGCTATGTTGTGACATGGTATCAGAGCTGGATCTGAATCATTCTTGAAGTTCCAGCGGTTAGTATTGAATTATCTTAATTCTGAATATGGATTCATCGGCATCGATTGGGAATCCTTCTACTTCGGTTAACATAGATCTGCATAGTCCTCTTTATCTGAATTCATCTCATACACCTGTATTGATTCTTACTCATCACATACTTGTTGATTCGAGTAACTATTTGCCTTGGAGCAAGTCTTTGTTCAACGCTTTGCGAGCTAAAAATAAACAGGGTTTTGTTGATGGTTCTTGTTTGATGGAATCTTTTGATCGTGCTTTACACTATCAATGGAAACGTTGTGATTCCCTTGTTATTTCTTGGATTACTTCCACGGTTTCTAAAGATCTGATTAGCAATGCTGCCTACGATGAAACTGCACTTATCATCTGGTTAGATTTAAAGGAGAGATTTCAACGATCTAATGGAACGAAAATTTATATGCTACATGGTGAAATTTATTCTATCAATCAAGGTTCTCTCTCAGTAGGAGAATACTATAAGAAATTGAAATTCCCGTGGGAAGAATTGATTGGTTCCTAGCATGGGAGTCTCGGGTTCTTCTAAGGAGTTTTCTGAGTATTTGCTTCAGCAGAAGGTATCCAAGTTTTTACTTGGCCTTAATGATAGTTATAGTCAGGTCAGATCCAAAATTCTTCTTATGTCACCACTTCCTTCTTTAAATCAAATCTATTCTATGATTGCTGAAGAAGAGCAAAGGAACAAGTTAACTGTTAGTTCTAATCAGAGTGCAGCATTTATGAGTAATTCAAGGCAACAACTTAATTACCAGTACAATAAGAATACTCAGTTTAATAGACAACAACAATTTGGGCAAAATCAGCCTGGTTTTAGGCAGTATAATCAGTCTAAGCCTAAAAGGAATTCCTCCATCATTTGTGAACATTGTAAAAAACCAGGACACATTAAAGCTCAGTGCTATAAATTGATAGGATATCCTCCTGGATTTAAGTTTAAGGGTGGTAGAAATCAATATCCAGTTGTTGCTAATGCTGCAGATTTTCAATCTTATGAGCAACAGAATAATTTCTCACCAAACTCATTCAATCAGAACTGTCAGAATTATAGTCATCAGAATCAGTGTTATCAGAATCAAAATCAAGGCTCGACTAGTAATAATCAATCAGCAGTTATGCCAGATACCTCTGAGAATTTCAGGAATGAAAGTCTTGGAAAATCTCTATCCTCACTGAAGAGCAGTATCAGAAAATTCTCAAAGTAATAGATAAAGAACAAAAAGTGGAATTATCTGCCAATGTACATGTTGCAGGTACAGTGGATAATATTTATCACATTGCAGATAATGTTTGGATAATTGATACTGGTGCTACTCAACACATGACTTCTAATATGAACTGTCTCCTTAATATTTGTTCTTTATCTCAATCCAAATTTGTCACTTTGCCTAATGGAAGCAAGTTACCAGTAACACTTTCTGGATCAGTTGCAATAGATTCTCATCTTTGCTTGTCAACTGTTTTATATATTCCTGAATTCAAGTTTATAGTCTTATATCAGCATCTCAACTCACTAAAGACATTGGCTGTTCCATTGCCTTCTTTTCACATTTCTATCTTATACAGGATCTGCACACTGGGAAGGTGCTCCTGATTGGTAAATAAAGCAATGGACTCTACTATCTGGACTTGGCTGATAAGAAGAGGAATTCAGATTCAGCAAATGGGAGTGTTGTTGTTGCTGCAGTTCAGGAGGACAATGAGATGCTGTGGCATAGGAGGCTTGGACATTTGCCTTTGTCAAGTCTTCAACACATTACTCATTGTGTAAAAAGGAATTTATAGTGTACCATTATTGATGTAGTGATGATTATCTAGACATCAAATTATCATGATAAGTTGTAACATCAAATATTTGCCATGCATGCAGATAAATAAGTTCTGGTTCAACTTTCTTTTGCGATGTAAAATGAAAAGGGTTCGTGTTTATATACCTGAAGTTGATCGATCCAACATGTGGAATGATTTAGGTCTGGATGTCGAGCGTATGGATGTCGGTGTTGACGGTGTCGAGCACCACCAAGGTGTCAAGGTTCGGGTCGAACAGGCGAATCCGTTAGACCCCTAGTTCTTTGAATTTGGCCACGGTGGCCTGCGAAGTGTCATATTCTTTGAGTGTTTTTTCTTTTTCTCTTAAAAGGCCTCATGTTATTTCAGGGAAATTATCCAGTAATCTACCTGGTCTTGATGATGTGCTGCTTGATAGGATTTATTTTCCTGATGGTCCTGAGACTGAACTATTCAGAGAAGATTCTCCTCCCTCTTTAGATCTTATTGTTGATTTACCTATTACTGATGATTCTGTTGATACTTCCAGTGCTCCAATTTCTGGTGATTCTATTGATAATTCCACTGCTCCATTGCCTGTTTCCATTCCTACTCTTGTTGTTACTACATTACCAAGCTCTCTTTCTATAAAAGAAAAAAGACCACTCAAAAAATCCCTCTGGATGCAGGATTATGTCATGAATTCTTCTGTTTCTTATCCTTTGTCTGATCATCTCACTTTTGCTCATCTATCCAGTACATGTGTGAGTTATTTAGCTGCTGCAGATTCAGTATTTGAGCCTAGCTCCTATTCTCAGGCTGCTTCTGAACCTGAATGGGTTAAGGCTATTCAATTGGAGCTGGATGCACTGATTTCTAATCATACATGGGATCTTGTTTCCTTACCTAAAGATAAGAAACCAATTAGATGCAAGTGGGTTTACAAGATTAAACTCAAGTCAAATGGTGAAGTAGAGAGATATAAAGCAAGGCTGGTGGCTAAAGGATTTAGTCAAAAGGAAGGGACTGATTACAAGGACACCTTTTCTCCTATTGCTAAGGTTGTTACCATTCGAGCATTTCTGATTTCTGCAGCACAGCAATGTCTACCTATTTATCACATGGATGTTAACAATGCCTTTTTAAATGAAGACCTATTTGAAGAGGTTTATATGCATCCACCACCTGGTCTTTTTGCCAAAGATCTTGTTTGCAAGTTAAATAAATCTTTATATGGATTAAAACAGGCATCAAGGCAATGGTACCTCAAATTTTTTGAAATGTTATTGGCCAACGATTTTGTGCAAAGTTATAATGACTATACTTTGTTCACCAAGAAAGTTGGTGCTTCTTATGTTTCTATTTTGGTCTATGTTGATGACATTTTACTCACAGGAAATTCTTCTACTTTAATTGATCAAACCAAGGATTATCTTCATGCCAAATTCAAATTGAAGGACCTTGGACCCCTGAAGTATTTTCTTGGCATGGAAATTCTGCGGTCCTCTCACGGGATTTTGCTGACACAAAGAAAATATATTCTTTTTTTGATTTCAGATATGGGTCTTACTGCTTCTAAGCCTTCTGGCACGCCATTGGAAGAAAATTTGAAGCTCACTACTTTTGAATATGATCAGTTTCTGTCTAGCAAATTCTCGACTTCAATTTCTGACCCTGTTTTATCAGATCCTGACAAGTTTCAGAGATTAATTGGTCGGCTGATACATTTAACTCAGACACGACCGGATATTACGTTTGCTGTGAGATATCTAAGTCAATTCATGCACACCTCAAAATTATCTCATATGAATGCTGCGATTCGTATTATACGATATTTGAAAGGGTCTCCTGGATGTGGCTTATTCTTTTCTTCTGCTCCTTCTACATCTCTTGTGGCTTTTTCGGATGCAGACTGGGGCTCTTGTCTTGCTACCCGCCGTTCTGTCTCTGCTTACTGCATTAAATTGGGTTCGTCACTTGTTTCCTAGAAGTCTAAAAAAACAAGTTGTTGCTCGATCTTCCACTGAGGCCGAGTACAGGAGTATTGCTCTTACTGTTGCAGAACTTATTTGGGTCGAGCGTTTATTTCGCGATCTTCAGATTTCTATCTCCTTGCCAATTTCCCTTTTCTCCGACAGTCGCCCGGCGATTCAAATTGCAGAAAACCCTGTTTTTCATGAACATACGAAGCATATAGACATTGACTGCTATTTCGTTCGAGAGCGTGTTCTTCAGCAGTTTGTTCATCTCCGGTATATTTCGACCAATCTACAGCTTGCTGACATTCTGACCAAGGGGCTTTCTCGTCGCCAACACGATTTCATTCTATCCAAGTTGGGTCTGCTCGATATCTTCCAGACTCCAACTTGCAGGGGGGGGGGGGGGGGGGGTTCAACGTCGCCTTCCTCGTCACAGTTTGTTCCAGCTAAGAAGACTGACAGCAGCGACCTCTGTCCGGATTCAGACAGTTAGGCGTTTTAGTGGAGGCAGTTACTTTACTTTATCGGTGTATCGTAATGGGTTTATATATCCTTTTTCTTTTATTCCGTTATACTCCTGCTCTGTATAAAAAGAAGAACATGGACGTTTTCGTTTGCTTGGACTGTAATTTTCTTTCCTCCTGCAATTAAGAAAAACACAGAAGAAGGCCATGGTTCTTCCCAGCGTTTCTTGTTCTTTCTCTTGATTCCCTGGATCGAATGCCGTGTTTCCTGGATCGAAAGCTATGTTGTGACAATTTTCATGCGGCAAACTCTGCCTATAAATACTCCCATGCAACCACAAGCTCACAATAAACCAGTTGTGGGTTATCGAATCGTGCTTTTATCACCATTCCACGACTGCATTCTTTTGTCACCGGCAAAGTGTCTTCTCTTCTTCTCACCAATTAAAAAGTGGAGAGAATGAAACATCTCTGAGAATGAAACATGTGCGGGGGACATGAGAATGTAGGATGGAATGGAGATGCTCGATTCTCTACTGCTGCAGGAACAAACATCTCCGAGGAATCCCCCTGTCATTATCTTTATCTGATGTTCCACTCATGTCTCTCAGAAGTAGCCATTCAAGTGATCATCGTCGCCGATGGGTCTGAACGATTAGAGAATCGAGAAAGGCATGCTTGTGTGAGACATGAAGTAACCATCAGATACTGATACATGATCCTGATCGCGTACTGTTTTATCATGATACTGCTTTTGTTAAAGAAAGGTATGAATAAGTACACACTCGATCTGAACGCCATCAGTTTCTCTAACCCCTCACTTTCTATCTCTAACTTGTAATTCGATCTAACATGGCTATAAAATCTGTTGAATTTTTTTCCCTTTTCCTGTTAGTAAACAGTTAGAACGGGAGTGTGCGCAGGTTCATGTTGTTTCATGATCCATCAGAAGAGATGGCATTTTTCAGACTTTTTGTCAACAACGAGTAATAAAATAAAGCCATCTTTGTTTTAAAGGATGCATATGAAATAGATAATAATATAACAAGAGTGTACGAAAGTTTAGCTCTAATGAATCATTTTATCAAAGGATTAGAAAACTAAAAACAGCGGATAATTCTGATTTAGTAGTAACCAATTTATCAAGGAAACAACAAAACAAGGACAATATCCAATATCTATTCCCATTTCCATGATAGAAGTTTTATTTCTAATTATTTATTTTTTGTTATCCTGCTTCAAGCACTCTTTTGGACACGGCCACTCTCGATACAAACAATAATGGTTTGTTCATAGCGAACTCGAAGTGTAGTCTTTCTCTTCTTTTAAATAAAAACCCATTTGCTTCTGCGTGATGCAGATAACAAAATGCAGAAAACCAATACGACCTTGTTAAAGTCATAAAGAGATCTAAATGTCTTGAAGCTTTAAAACATTTTTAAGATATGCAGTGTTAAGTAATGTTAACTAATTTTCTCTGAGTTTTCTGTGAGCAGTTTGGTTGATCATTGATGCATACCTACAGTACATCATGAATCGTGATGAACATGTAATTTGTTCATTGCGATAAATTTGATTAAATCTTCTCATTCTCAAGATGAATCTTATTCTTTATTTCTCATTTTTTAAATTTATATTCTCCTCACGGGCACAAAAATTCAGTTCTAAAACTCCCATGTCCCAATTTTCGGTTTTGTAGTTACTGCTCGCAGTATCATGGTTCTGGGGGATATCTCAATAACAGGAAAACATTGCATCAGCTGCAGAAGGAAGTGGAATCCAAATTCTCTCATTTGCTTCTTGACGTTTCTGTGTGGAGGCACTTACGACATGTGTAGCATAATAAAGAAACACTTCAATCTGCAACCCCTGAATTTACAAAACCAAAAAATGACTACATAGGTGATCCACCATTAATGGAAGGATCATGCATCACATTCAGATGCTTGTTTTTTCTTCTGCTGCCGAACTGATGGAGTGCAATGGTTCTGAAATCATCATGTCCCAATACAAGTTCATGTACATGGACTGATAAAGCCATCTTCCACTCATATGATACCATAGGATTGATGAGAGATTCTGAAAGTCTGAGAAGTTGTGAGAGACATGAATGATGTCTCAAGTAGGGATGCATGATGCAGGTTTCATCAGAAGCAGTGCTCTTCGCTGCCATGAAATTAACAAAGAATCTTCCACCACTATTGGGCATCCTTTTCGTTTCTTTCTCACACATTTTAACTCCATCATATCATGATCATGTCAAGTGGAGTTTCTGCTGCACTGATCATTGATTCTTTGGTCACAAGGGTGTGCGAGACTTGAATGAGGGGTCGCCAAATAGGGATGCATGAATCTGAATCGTGTAAACAAGTTGCTACTAGACATTACTTTTTCAGAATTTTTTAACGGGCAATTTAGTTTTCATGAGATCAACTATGACAAGGTGTCAATGGTGTTAATGAGGTCAGGTTTTCATATTTTGGTTCCCAGATTTACATCTCGATGATCAATCCTGTTGATAATTGTACACATGTGCAATCACAAAAAGTGGCCTACTGATATGAACAAGTCAAAGTATGATGAGTCAGATTCTCAAGTAATGTGAATTTCAAATCTTAAGTGACTATTTGATTTTGTTTCTGTTTTTTGTTCTCTGCCAATATATCTGTAACAACAAATGGTAGTCTTCTTCAAAATTGGATCTATGTAATGTCTTCACATTTCTTTAATTTAATCTTTTCATATTTTGGTTCCCAGACTTTACATCTCGGCGATCACTCCTGTTGATAATTGTGCACATGTGCAATCACAAAAACTGGCCTACTGATGTGCAATCACATGATGAATCAGATTCTCGTTATGTGAATTTCGGATCTTAAATGACTATTTGATTTTGTTTCTGTTTATTGTTCTCTGCCAATATATCTGTAGCATTTTGTCATGTATGTGAACAAACTCTGCCATAGTTATAGACAGATGAAAGCTCTGGGAACAACATAGCTGATTTTTTGGCTCGACTCCGTCGGCAGTCACAATGTGACATTCGGTAGAATATTTTACTTGTTAATCTATGGAGTTTATGAATGCAACCTGGAAAAAAAAAAAGAAATTGAAGACAAATTTGACTGTTGACTTCATTCATATTTCACCATGGCTGAGCAAAACTAGTTGCAGAAATCAATATCAATTAGTTTCATTCATGTCTTTTGCTGCTAATGTTCCATTGAACTAATTCCCTTCTAGTGAAGGAAAATTAACAGCTAAAGCTCAGTGCATCAACATTCAACAATTTAACAAATTGAACGTTTAAGTTTTGATTTTTGTAAAGGTTTTCATTTAACATTTTTATAACATTTCATATATAACGAAAAATCGTGAGATAATAATTTATTAATTTATATAACGGAAAGTCTCGAGGGTTTCGCCCTTCCAAAAGATAGCGCGGAAGCAAAATGACGGGTCGTGATAGACCAAGAAATCCACGACAAGATGTACTTCTCAATATCTATGCTAATATAATTCGAACAAGTAATTTGATTATTGTCTCACAAGTTCACAAATGAAAACGGCTGATTACTACAATTAAATAAGTTTCTGTTTGTTTTCAGGAAAAAAGAAGATTATCAGATTAATAAATTTGAGAAAATATTGTTCTAACAAGATCATTTTTGTGTCCTTGGTTTTGTAACTAAAACTGATTATTCATATGACAGGAAAGGAGTAGTAGAGTTGACAAAATTCAACACATTTTATTTAAAGACATTTTCTTTTTTCAGAAGCATATTTGAGTACATGATCGCCTGAAAACAAATGTAATTTATTTATGAATGATACATTTGATATAATCTTTTGCTTGTTAATCTATGGAGGATATGCAATACGGTTGCCACCTGATAGTGTACGGTTCCTCCAGGAAATGCAGATTTCATGCTGCAAACTCTGCCTATAAATACTCCCATGCAGCCCCAAGATCATAATTATCCAGGTCTGGGTTATCGAATCTTGCTTTTATCATCATTCCACGACTGCATTCTTCTTTCACGCACAAAGTATGAAAGATGTGTCTTCTCTTCTCCTCAGTGGAGAATGAAAGATGTGCGGGGGACAGGAGAATGCAGGATGGAATGAAGATGCTTGATTCTGTACTGCTGCAGGAACAAACATATCTGAGGAATCCCCCTGTCATTATCTTTATCTGATGGTCTCCTCCTGTCTCTCAGAAGTAGACATTCGTTGATCATTGTTGTTGCCGATGGGTCTGAACGATTAGACAATCGAGAAAGGTGTTCTTGCGTGAGACATGAAGTAACCATCAGATACTGATACATGATCCTGATCACGTACCGTTCAAGAGCTTCCTGGTGGATAGTATTGTTTCATCAGAAAAATTGGTCCTGATCCTTTTGTTAAATAAAGGTATGGATAAGTTCACACACGATCTGAACGCAATCAATTTTTCTAACCCCTCACTTTCTCTCTACACCTTGTAATCTGTTGAATTTTTTTCCCTTTTGCTGTTTGGAAACAGTTTGAACGGGGGTGTCTGCAGGTATATGTTGTTCCATGATCCAATGGCATTTTTCAGACTTGATATACACAGAACTCTGGAGCCTGATGTTAAGCACTAATCTGCCTATTGTAATTAACAAAATCAGCAACCGCCTGAAGATTGATTTCCTCGCCTTAAACTATCTAATATTGTACAAAAATATGCGTTCTTGTGAATACATAGACCTCCTTCTTTTCAAGTTTTTTATTTGTTCAAGCAAATTCCATGGAACCTGATACATACTAATATACTATACATACTCTCTAACTACGAAGTCTAGACTTTATTTTATAAACCACAATACATGTAGATAACTCACGCAGATTCGTTAAAAACTGCCTCTCAGGATGCAGATACACGAAATGAGCAAATTCATTAGTAAAGTCATGGTAGCGACTTCTTTTGCAGCTACTCAAATTGATGCAGATAACAAAGTGCAGAAAACCAAACTGACCTTGTTAATGTCAGAGATTTAAATGTCTGTGATCCCTTATTTTACAAGACCAAATGTTAAGGAGAGGCACTAATATTATTAGACTGCATATAACGTTGCATCAGATGTGGTGATCCGACAGTAATTTTATTAGAAAAACAGTTTCATCTGAATGCCATGCATAACATTCTGATGCTTTTTTTTTTCTGTTGTCGAACTGATGTAGTGCAATGTTTCTGAATAAAACTGTCCCAAGACTAAGTTCATGTACGTGGACAGACAGCCATCTAGATCAGGTTTCTCTCTATTGAATTTTAAGTAACTGAGCAAGCCAACCTCTCATGATTCTAGCATTCACTTAGTTTGGTCCGGAAGATAGTAACTTCTCACTTTTACCACAGAAAAAAGGATAAAAAATAAAATTTTTGAATAGAGAAACAACGTGCTGATCCGAGCAGTTAAGAAAAAAAAACCACCACCAGCAACCGATTCCACTGATATATATGATCCACCTTATAATTGTTCAGTGCCACTTGTATATATGATCGATGACAAATGCTGAAGTCTGAGAAAGATAAGACACGAATGTAATGTTCGTCACTGCCCTGATATTAACAAAGAATCTTCCACCACTCTTTATCATCCTTTTCTTTCGTTTCTCACACACATTAACTCCGTCATCACTTCATGATCATGTTAAATAGCTTGTACAATCACGATATGAAGAAATCAGAGTACGATGAATTTCAGAATTGAAATAGCATTGTTTTGGTTTCTTTTCTTCTGTTTTTTGTTCTCTGCCAATAAATCTGTAACAAAAAGAAACATACTACCTTTTCCTTCATTTAACGAAGCACATACCAAAGCACTTTTAGCAACTTGTCAAGTATGTGAACAAATTATACCATGATTATAGACAGGCAGGCAAAAGCTCAACATGCATAATCAAAAGATATAAAAAGTTTAATTAACTCAAATAATAACAAAATTCAAACAGTTTTTCTTTTCGAAAAAATATAAAATCTCTATTACAAAAATAATAAACTATAAGAACTAGGTAAAAGAGAATCCAAATAAAAGATAGAAGAAGAATTCTCAGCCATCGGGACCTTTGGACGTTGCACAACACAAACGATGAGTTATTCGCAGCCTTCTCCTTCGGACGATCTTCACGTTTCGAAATTCGTCCTCTGCAATATGATACAACTCACAGGTCTTGAGCACCATGTTTTTTTGTCTCCTCTATCTATGATACTATAACAAAAATGATGTTTTTCGACGGTTTGTCCGTCGGAAAATCGAACGAAATCGTCGGAAATGAGGGGTTTCGATGAGTTTACCTACGGAACTGATCCGTCGAAAAAATAGTCGTCGCAAAATGATTTTCGAGGGTTGAAAAAACTCACCGAAAGTTTTGACGGTTGCAACCGTCCCAAAAGTCTGGCGGCCGCAACCGTCAAAAAGTTTGGGATCGCAACCGTCGAAACTCACCGATCGCAATCGTCGAAACTTTCGGCGTTTGTCGCAACCATCAAAACTTTCGACAGTCACAACTGTCAAAACTTTCGATGGTCATCGCAACCGTCGAAACTTTCGGCAGTCGCAATTGTCTAAAAGATCCGATGGTTGCAATCGTCTTCCGGCGACTGCAATCGTCGCAAAGAATTTTAAAATATAAAAAAATAGCCCATCGCCAGGCAGCCGATTCGATCGCTTGGAGACCCGATCAGGCCGCCTCGCGGCAGATCAAGCCACGGCCGGCCAGATCAGGCTGCCTGCGGCAAGATCCGGCCATTTGGCGCCGATCACGCCACCGCCGGCCAGATCAGGCCGCCTGGCTCTCGATCACGCTGCCAGGCGGCCGATCCAAGCCTTGCACGGCTAGAACAGGCTGCCAGCGGCAGATCTGCCGCCAGGCAGCCGATCCAGGTCGGGCGCAGTCAGATCAGGCCGCCAACGACAAATCCGCCGTCAGGTGGCTGATCCAGGCTGTGTGCGTCCGGATCCAGCCGCAGGCAACAGATCAAGGCTGTGCGTGGCCGGGTCAGGCCGCCAGCGACAGATCCGCGCCAACGCGAGTGAGAGAGAGAGAGAGGGGAGAAAGATCCATCGCCAACCAGCAGAGCCTCTGCCAGCTTCTGGGATTATTTTTTAATTATCGATGGTTTTGATCGTTGCAAAGTTTAATAATAAAATAATATTTTTACGTTACCGACGATTCTGACCGTCAAAAGATTATAATATTTAATTACTTTTACGGTTACCGACGGTCCCGACCTTCGAAACTTCCGATGATCCGAACTGTCGATAATTATAATAATAAAATACTAATTATATTACGTATTATGATATATAAGATTTTAATATTTAATTATTTTTATGATTACCGACGGTCCAAACCGTCGAAACTTCCGAGAATCCGAATTTTCGGTAATTATAATAATAAAATACTAATTATATTATCTGTTATGATATATAAGATTTTAATATTTAATTATTTTTACGATTCCCGACGGTCCGGACCGTCGAAACTTTCGACGGTCCGAATTGTCGGTAATTATAATAATAAAATACTAATTATATTATCTATTATGATATATAGGATTTTAATATTTAATTATTTTTATGATTACCGATGGTCCGGACTGTCGGAACTTCCGACGGTCCGAACGGTCGGTAATTATAATATTAACTACTAATTATTTTTCTGTCTATTGATGGGTACGACCGTCGGAACTTGTGACGGATAGGGAGCTGTCAAAAATACCGACGTTCCAAACCGTCAAAAAAATAAAATAATATTATAATAAATTTCATAATTTATTTTTTTACTTTCCAACGGTCTGGACCGTCAGAAGTTCCGATGGATTCCAATCCGTCGCAAAATTCGTTGTAAATTGCGAAGGAATTCTTTTTGTAAAAAATTGTCCGTCGAAAAATGTCAATTTTGAAGTCTTTTCATGTTAAAATAAGTAAATTCAGAATATACTTTAATAGGACTTTAAAGCCATAAAAAAACTCTTTCAAATTTAAATAAATATATTTCTAATCATCCCTGAGATTTATGATAAAATTTGAGTTTGATCTGAATTTGAAATTCTAAAAAAAAATCGAAGAAATCTTGAAAACAACTTTCGTAACGACTTATAATAGTCCTGACCTCCATTTGGCGCCGATCACGCCACCGCCGGACAGATCAGGCCGCCTGGCTCTCGATCACGTCGCTAGGCGGCCGATCCAAGCCGCGCACGGCCAGAACAGGCTGCCAGCGACAGATCTGCCGCCAGGCGGCCGATCGAGGTCGGGCGCAGCCAGATTAGGCCGCCAACGACAGATTCGCCGCCAAGTGGCTGATAGAGGCTGTGTGCGGCCGGATCAGGCCGCCAGCCACAGGTGACAGATCAAGGCCGTGTGTGGCCGGGTCAGGCCGCCAGCGACAGATCCGCGCCAGCGCGAGTGAGAGAGAGAGAGGGGAGAAAGATCCATCGCCAACCAGCCTCCGCCAGCTTCTGGGATTATTTTTTAATTATCGATGGTTTTGATCGTCGCAAAGTTTAATAATAAAATAATATTTTTACGTTACCGATGATTCCGACCGTCAGAAGATTATAATATTTAATTACTTTTACGGTTACCGACGGTCCCGACCTTCGAAACTTCCGATGATCCGAACTGTCGATAATTATAATAATAAAATACTAATTATATTACGTATTATGATATATAAGATTTTAATATTTAATTATTTTTATGATTACCGACGGTCCGGACCGTCAAAACTTCCGAGAATCCAAATTGTCAGTAGTTATAATAATAAAATACTAATTATATTATCTATTATGATACATAAGATTTTAATATTTAATTATTTTTATGATTCCCGACGGTCCGGACCTTCGAAACTGTCGACGGTCCGAATTGTCGGTAATTATAATAATAAAGTACTAATTATATTATCTATTATGATATATAGGATTTTAATATTTAATTATTTTTATGATTACCGATGGTCCGGACTGTCGGAACTTCCGACGGTCCGAACGGTCGATAATTATAATATTAACTACTAATTATTTTTCTATCTATTGATGGGTACGACCGTCGGAACTTGTGACAGATAGGGAGCTGTAAAAAATACTGACGTTCCAAATCGTAAAAAAAATAAAATAATAGTATAATAAATTTTATAATTTATTTTTTTACTTTCCAACGGTCTGGACCGTCAGAAGTTCCGATGGATTCCAATCCGTCGCAAAATTCGTTGCAAATTGCGAATGAATTCTTTTTGTAAAAAATTGTCCGTAGAAAAATGTCAATTTTCTTGTAGTGTGACCTCTAGGTGTCCAAAGAGTTTTCGTAGAGTTTCGATTCGATTCGAAGTTTTTTCATGTTAAAATAAGTAAATTCAGAATATACTTTAATAGGTCTTTAAAGCCATAAAAAATTCTTTCAAATTTAAATAAATATATTTCTAATCATCCCTGAGATTTATGATAAAATTTGAGTTTGATCTGAATTTGAAATTCTAAAAAAAATCGAAGAAATCTTGAAAACAACTTTCGTAACGACTTATAATAGTCCTGACCTCCATTTGGCGCCGATCACGCCACCGCTGGACAGATCAGGCCGCCTAGCTCTCGATCACGCCGCTAGGCGGCCGATCCAAGCCGTGCACGGCCAGAACAGGCTGCCAGCGGCAGATCTGCCGCCAGGCGGCCGATCCAGGTCGGGCGCAGCCAGATCAGGCCGCCAACGACAGATCCGCCGCCAGGTGGCTGATCCAGGCTGTGTGCGACCGGATCAGGCCGCCAGCCGCAGGTGACAGATCAAGGCCGTGCGTGGCCGGTTCAGGCCGCCAGCGACAGATCCGCGCCAGCGCGAGTGAGAGAGAGAGAGAGAGGGGAGAAAGATCCATCGCCAACCAGCAGAGCCTCCGCCAGCTTCTGGGATTATTTTTTAATTATCGATGGTTTTGATCGTCACAAAGTTTAATAATAAAATAATATTTTTACGTTACCGATGATTTTGACTGTCAGAAGATTATAATATTTAATTACTTTTACGGTTACCGACGGTCCCGACCTTCGAAACTTCCGATGATCCGATCTGTCGATAATTATAATAATAAAATACTAATTATATTACGTATTATGATATATAAGATTTTAATATTTAATTATTTTTATGATTACCGACGGTCCGGATCGTCGAAACTTCCGAGAATCCGAATTATCGGTAATTATAATAATAAAATACTAATTATATTATCTATTATGATATATAAGATTTTAATATTTAATTATTTTTACGATTCCCGACGGTCCGGACCGTCGAAACTTTCGACGGTCCGAATTGTCGGTAATTATAATAATAAAATACTAATTATATTATCTATTATGATATATAGGATTTTAATATTTAATTATTTTTATGATTACCGATGGTCCGGACTGTTGGAACTTCCGACGGTCCGAACGGTCGGTAATTATAATATTAACTACTAATTATTTTTCTGTCTATTGATGGGTACGACCGTCGGAACTTGTGACGGATAGGGAGCTGTAAAAAATACCGACGTTCCAAACCGTCAAAAAAATAAAATAATATTATAATAAATTTCATAATTTATTTTTTTACTTTCCAACGGTCTGGACCGTCAGAAGTTCCGATGGATTCCAATCCGTCGAAAAATTCGTTGCAAATTGCGAAGGAATTCTTTTCGTAAAAAATTGTCCGTCGAAAAATGTCAATTTTCTTGTAGTGTGACCTCTAGGTGTCCAAAGAGTTTTCATAGAGTTTCAATTCGATTCGAAGTCTTTTCATATTAAAATAAGTAAATTCAGAATATACTTTAATAGGACTTTAAAGCTATAAAAAAACTCTTTCAAATTTAAATAAATATATTTCTAGTCATCCCTGAGATTTATGATAAAATTTGAGTTTGATCTGAATTTGAAATTCTAAAAAAAAATCGAAGAAATCTTGAAAACAACTTTCGTAACGACTTATAACAACCCTGACCTGAATATTACTTTTCACGGTCCCTAACACTGATTTCATGACTTTTGCTATGGTTTCCTCTAATGTTTCATTGAACTAATTCCCTTCTAGTGAAGGAAAATTAACAGCTAAAGCTCAGTCCATCAACGTTCAACGATTTAACAAATTAAACGTTTAAGTTTTGATTTTTGTAAAGGTTTTCATTTATCGAGACATTTTTATAACCTTTTTATATATAACGAAAGTTCTTGAGATAACAATTTATTAATTTATATAACGAAAAGTCTCGAGGGTTTAAGTTGATGATAGTGACATTTGGATAATAATTATTTTCTAAAAGCATCCAGTTCTGCTTTAAGTTGATGATAGTGACATTTGGACATAAAATAAAAAATTTGAATCATGAACTTGTAATCACAAATGTAATGTTTTCTGAGTTCATTGGCTCACTTGATTAAATTGACTCGTTCAAGCCCAAACGAATTAGTTAAATTTCTACGAACTCCAATTTTGGATGTAGTTATAGCTAAATGTTGCATTATCATGACTATTTTTGTAACATCCTAAACGAAATTCAAAAAAAAAAGAAAAAAAAAGAAAAGAAGTGACTAAAGCCCACGCGCCCGCACTCAGCCCAAGTCCATTTCTCCATTTCTCTTAATACCATGTAACTACATTGCCCTAATATTCCCTTCCCACTTACCAGCCGAGAGCAGCCCCCAAAAGACCCCCTTGCTACAGTAATACACTCTCTTCTACCCTCTCTCTCCCCCTCAGTCTCCACACGACAGCAGTAAAGGAAGAACCAATTTTTGCTACAGTAAGTCCCCCCTTACCCTTTGGTCCAAAGCAAGTTCTCTCACCATCTCTCTTTATTTGACTATAAGCAAGAGATTAATCACCATGGCAGCCCTATTAAAATCTTTGGGAAGCTAGAAGAAAGAAAGAAAGAAGCTAGAGATTAGAAATTGTTATTAAGGTACATTGAAGGAATCCAAAACTCTAATCATCCTCTTAATGATGTGTGTTTGAATAGATTAAGAGGCATTAAGGCCAAACTAGGTCTTATTAAAGTATGATTAGAGGATGTGCATTTGATGTTTCATATTCTTTAGATTTCTATTCTATTGCTAATCATGATTAGAATGCCATGTATTTCGTTGTGAATGCTCTATTGCTCATTATGTTTATTATTAGAATGCTTATTACTCTTATGTTAATTTATTATGAAGATATGTAAAACTTATGTACATTTATAAGTGTGATTAACATGTTGGATACCTTATGTGAAAACCTTTTTATGTTTCATGATTAGAATGTTAAAAATGTTAAGAAATGTCCTATATGATTGATGGAAGTCAATATGTGTTCAAAATATTAATGTATGTAAGATTTGGAAAGAAAATATGTAAAATCGGGTGTCTGTCGTCCCAGAACGGACGATCGATTCCTTATCGGTCGACCGTTCTGGATGGACAAACACATTCTGTGATTAGCGGACGTCCAAATGCTATGATTCGGTCGTCCGAAAGTCAGGAACCGGTCGACCGATTTGTAAACGGTCATCCGATATATTGAGTCAACATGTTCGAAATATTCTGTGATTAGCGGACGACCCGAAAATCCATTTCAGATGTCCGAAAGGACCAGTAGCGGTCGACCGTTATTCCAGCGGTCGTCCAATTTAGAAGAGTATCACATTCTGTGATTAGCGGACGAACCGAAGTCTCATTTCGGCCGTCCGAAAGGACCATAACGGTCGATCGATAATTTGACCGATCGATGATACTCTTCCAATGGTCGACCGTTACCCAAAACGGTCGCCCATTCTGAAAGTTGATTGGCTATGATTGAATGTCCACACATAACATGATTTGAAATATGTATGACCTTTAATAGGGTTAAAATAAGCAACATGTGATGAATGAATGAATGTATCGATGAATGTAAGTAAAAGTTGGATTGACATGAAGGTGTCTTGTTGTAATTGTGGAGGGGAATAAAGTATGCACATGCTAGCCAATGTGCCCTATTCCTAGGGAAGAATCCTTTCAAGTATGGGACAATCACCCCGGCCTAGCTAGCCAAGGTCCTGCGAATCAAAGTCTTCCCAATCACCAAAATAATAAACTATCTTAAGCAAGATATAAGATGAAAAGATGAAGTAAAGTGGAAAGTAAAGTCTTACCAATATATGTACTTTTCAAAAATGAATTGGGACATAAAGATGAAGATGATGACGTAGCACCAATCGGTTGCTAATGTATGTTCCCCATGTCATAAGATGTTATGAAAGAAAATGATAAAGTAAAGTAAGATGAATGATGATATGCCTTAGTATAATGATGAGTTATGATATGCTTTGACATAATGATGATGATGTTACCTGTTTATCTTCCTTACCATGATGATATGTTCATATGCCATATAGAGTGCATAAGTAGCTCATAGCATGCGTATGACTTATGTTTTACAATGATGATATGCATATGCCATGACATGTAGAGATTATGTCATAGGATCATAGCATGCATGAGCCTCAATATATTCTAACGGGAGAAATCCCCTGCACCCAATGGATCCGTGCAGATATGGACGGAGCTTAGGTTCGGCGGAGAAGGCCTCATGACGGATGCATTGCACATGGGTCGGTCGGGCTATGGCCCAAAGTTATCTTATTATGATGTCATTATGAACTCTTATAAGAGTTAAGTATGTATGACCTATGGGCCTTTGAGTCATTTACTTTGATATGAACTCACGTATGTATTATGAACCCTTTATTGAATATTGATGTTAGAGCTTATGTGGCCCATGGGCTAATTATGTATCTTGGGTTTTAATAATAAAGTCTTCCGCTGTTATACGATATTATTGTTATTATGTTTCCGCTGTAATATTTTATGAAATTAGGTCATGTCAAAGTCAAAGTAACGTCACCTAGGATTCGTCAAAAGTTAAAAATTAGGGTCGAATTTTGGGGTCGTTACAATTTTCATCGGGGAGAGAGTTCAATGACAGGGAAAAGAGGCATTTTGAATTAACTATCCAAGGATAAAGAAATCAATCACTAAGATCGAGAATAATTAAGTGCTTAATAATAATAAAATGGTAAGTTTTTCATCAAAATGTCGACAATCTTTTCGATATCCAATATTTTTTTTCTTTGACTGGCACAGTAATGATGGATAACTCTTGTTACTTAAATAACGTTATTACCGCTGATGGATTTTATAATTGAAGAACAAGAATGTGAATACACATGAATAGGGATATGGGTGATAGTGATACCTTCGGCATAACCTTTTACTTGTTAATCTATGGAGGCTATGAATGCAAACTGGGAAAAAAAAATTGAACGCCAATTAAACTGTTGACTTCATTCATGTTTCACAATGTTTCTTTCATGAATGAACCCTCATGCCAGAATTTTTATACCATAATTTGGAAGCGTTCGAGTGCAATTAGTAAACACAACTTTCCACCTTTTTCGACTTTTATCTTGTTACCATCTCACCACGATTAACCACCTTTTTCGACGGATTAACTCAACCGTAACTTGGGTCGAGTCCTAACTACCTGGACTGGGTGTTACCTAAATCCCTGGAAGGATTCGGCTAAGCCGTGCTGATTTTGCCTATCTATTGAAGAACTCAGGTCGGGTTCTTCAAGCTCGAGCCAAATTCCAGTAGTGAGAA
This sequence comes from Pontederia crassipes, assembly GCA_030549335.1. Classification (NCBI taxonomy): domain Eukaryota; kingdom Viridiplantae; phylum Streptophyta; class Magnoliopsida; order Commelinales; family Pontederiaceae; genus Pontederia; species Pontederia crassipes. The sequence goes on from CM060192.1 coordinate 76,884,001, forward strand.
ATTTCGGTGCTGAATTATCAAAATTTTGTCCCATTTTTTTTATCAATCCCTGCATGCTTTCGAAATGAAATTAAAAGAGATTTATTCTTGGATAATGAGAGAACACGTGCGAGTGGAGTGCTCTTCTTAAACTTCTATTAAGAAATTGAATTTAATGGCCATCATACGTCTAAGCGCTGCTCACTTTTTTTTCATCACTTCCGGACGTGGAACGGCAGTTGACGTCGGCGGTGCATCGGCGGAAGGGACACGAGGAGTCCTCGTTAGCGGGGATGCTCGCCGTGAAGGAGACGAACAAAGGGGAGGAAGAGAAGGAGGAGGAAGAGGAGGAGGCCAAGGGCGGGGCCGTCGGGGGAGGACAAGAGATTCACCATCGTTGATTTCTCTCTCTTGTGCGTGATCTCTCGTATCTTCCCTCACCGTCCTCGCCATCGATCGGAGAGAAAGGGGGAGAGTAGATCGCGGCCCTCGCCTCATCGTCGTCGACGTCACCATCGCTAGATCGGGGAGAAAGGAGGATAGATTGGATCACCTAGCAGTCGTCATCGCTTCACCTCTCGCACCTCGCCATCATCATCGCCTCACCGCTCGCACCTCACCATCGTCATCGCCTCACCGCTCGCATCTCGCCATCACCGCTCGCGCCTCGTAGGCGCCATTGTCATCGTCGCCTCCCATCCGATCTAATCGGATGGTCGCCTCATGGTGGATCCGACTGCCCGCGGCTGCCCTGGCGTCCAGATCAATCTGCGGCCGGCCCAGGTCGCCTGGCAGCCGATCAGACCGCGATCCGCCAAATCGCGGAGGTGGAAGAGGGAGAGGGAGATAAAGGGTGAGGGATCTAGGCAGTTTGCGAGAGAGGGAGCAGGAGAGGGAGTCGACGGAGAGGGAGAGAGCGCCGCCGAAGAGATCGCTCCGAGAGGGAGAGAGCGTCGTCGGAGAGATCGCCGTCGGAGGGAGGTCCACCATCCGATTTAATCGGACGGTGAAGGGCAGGCGTACGGGGTCATGCGCTTGAGATAGCGTATAAGCCCCATTAAATCTTAAAAAATTATATTCAAAAGTGAATTCAACATAAATACATATCTTATTTAAGATAAAAAATATTCATACCAATATTATTATTATCGACCTCCAGTGAAAAAAAAGTCACATTTTTGTACTTTTTCTTAATATTATTATTTCGATTTGTTAGAAGTAAAATATTTTTGGTACTTTTGTTTACTATTACTATTTCTATTTTTTGAAATATAAAAAATAGTCTATATTTTTTTAATGCGAGAATAAATAAATTACTTTATTTTAATAAAATTATCGTCTTTCTTCTCCTCGGAGCATCATACGAGTAGGATACAAAAAATATGCAACACGGTTACCACCTAAAGTGAGCGGTTCCTTTTAGAGATCAACACAACTGCAGATTTCATGCTGCAAACTCTGCCTATAAACAGTTTTACTTCATTAGTTGGTATCATTTACAGTTCTTCGGCATAAACAATATTGTGCATTTCAATCTCATCTACGTACATATCTCTAAACCACATATAAATTGTAACCTCGAAATTTTTTAAATTAGAATTTATTTTTATAATTAAATAAATTTAAAAGTAATTAAACTTTATTAAAGAAAATGAAAATATATTTATTTATAACTCGATCCAATCCGACAGCTCGAATCGGGTCGGATCCGACTCGACGCTCCTTTGGGATTCAGGTTGGGTACGGGATGGGATTTCTCAACCCCAGTTGGCCCGACCCAACTCAATTATCCGAATTTTTTATTATTTATTTTTTCTACTTTTTTTATTAGCTTTAGTCCTATATTTGATTTATTTTTAAAAAAAATAAAAAAATCATTTTAAGATGGAATAAAGTTTCAATATTAAGAAAACTTATTTTATGTCTTAAAATAAATATTAAATTATATTTTTTATATCAAATAATATATAAAGTAAGAAAAAAATTAAAAAAGGATCGTCGGGTGGTTAGGTTGGGTCGAATTTTCTGTCCATATGGGTTGTGACCCGACTGATCTAACTCAAATTTTATCGTTAAGTTTGTTCACGAATCCGGTCCAACTTGATCAATGAACGCCACTAAATAAGATAAGAGAAAAAAATAAAAGGAGAGTAAAAAATGAATAAAAGTTTAATTTGACAAGAGTAAGAAAAGAAGAAAAAGATATTTCCTAACTAGATAATGGGTTTAAATTATAATAAGATTAGGAATTCAAATTTGAATTTAAACTAGTGAATACCCTTGATCTTTGCGCAATTAAAAATAATTTTAATAATTATTATAATAAAACTCACTAAAGTTTTATCAAACTTAATATAAAGAAGTTACTTCATAAAAGAAGTTTTTTTTTAACTTCCTATAAAGTTTTTGGAAACAATAATAAGGAATTGGTTTTAAAAAAATTCCTTTAAGATTGTGTGGAGGATACACGATAAGTTATTAATTATTAATATTATTTTGTTTCATTTCTATCATATGAGAAGTAAAATTTTATTATTATCATTATTTTTGTGATACCGAGGTTATTCTTAACTATTTAATATATTGGCGAGTAAGTTATCTATGGTTATGGGATAGGAGGGAGGAAGAGTTAAGAAGCTATAAGTAAGGTCTGAATGAGGAGAGAAAGGAGGATGAGTGTAGAGGAGGTTAGATAAGATAATGGAAACTAAAATGGTATATTATGAAATGGGAAGAAAATTAGTTATTATATATTAACCACTTCTCCTAAGATGGACAAGATTGTTGTAGGATGAGGTGAGGTGTGTAGGTATAGATAATGTAACTTTCAAGTTTCAACTCATTAATTTTAATATTTTACAAAAAATATAATTATTTTTTAGCATCAAAGTGGTTGATATAATTACATGATTATTATGATATAATTATGATATACTTCATGTCTCTAGCGTCATAATTTTCTTCCTCCATGATCATGTAGATATTATTGACGGTGGTAGCCTATGGTCAGTGAATGCGAGCATGTCCTTGTATCTGCAATGAAGAAATGAGAAACGTTAAAAAATGTGATCATTTTCAGTAATTAATATCTCTCATATGTAGTGCTAGATAATGATCATTTTCATGTATGAGGGAACTGCATGGAAAGGTGATGGTGGTTAGCTAAAGCACAATTAAAAGTTCATGGAAGGAAGTTGCACGTAAGAGGAGGTTACGAACATCATGGGAGAGGATTCATTTTTTTTTTATCAAGTTTAAGAATAGTAATCTATATGCACGTGTTCTCTAACCAAGAATAAATTTTTAATTTCATTTCGAAAATATGCATGAATTCACATTTAATTTCCTTTTGTATATAATCTTTGTTTTTCTGTGGTAAAAATGAGAAAATACTTTTTGTTAATCGTTTAAGATCTTTGCAGTATGTTAAGTGAGACGTGAGACGTTGAATGTTAAAATCATGAACTTCGTCTTGGGACAGTTGAATTCGGAAACGTTGCACAACATCAGTTCGACAGCAGAAAAAAAAAAGCATTTGTTGCATTCATGTTATATGTAGTTTAATAATATTCGTGGCTCTCGTTAACATCAGAAAATTGTTTAACAGCAGACGTCGCAAATACATCTGAAAATTGTTTTACAGCTTCAAGACATTTCAAAATCTGCAGGCATGATATTCAAATAAACGCATATTATTTTACACTACTATCAGATAGTTTTGGGCAAACTGTGTCCAAACAGCAAAAGGGAAAAAATTCAACAAATTTTACATCCAAATTTTCTGATAAAACAGTACTTTCTACCAGGAAGCTCTCGAATGGTACGTGATCAGGATCATTCATCAGTATCTGATGGTTACTTCCATGTCTCACGCAAGAACGCCTTTCTCGAGTTTTATATCGCTCAGACACATCGGCAACGATGAACACTACTACTTGCGAGAGACAGGAGGAGACCATCAGATAAAGATAATGACAGGGGGATTCCGCAGAGATGTTTGTTCCTGCTGCAGAAGCGAACCAAGTATCTCCATTCCATCCTACATTCTCATGTCCCCCGCATATGTTTCATTCCATCCCACTTATTAATTGGTGAGAAGAAGAAAAGACACTTTGCGCGTGACAAAAGAATGCAGTCGTGGAATGGTGATAAAACCAACATTCGATGACAACACACAACTGGTTAATTAAGATCTTGTGATTGCATGGGAGTATTTATAGGCAGAGTTTGCATCATGAAATCTGCAGTTGTTGATCTCCAAAAGGAACCGTTCACTTCAGGTGGTAACCGTCTTGCATATCTTCTGTATCCTACATGCTCCGAGTAGAAGAAAAACGATAATTTTATTAAAATAAAGTAATTTATTTATTCTCGCATTAAAAAACGTATGGACTATCTTTTTATATTTCTAAAAAATAGAAATAGTAACAATAAATAAAAGTACGAAAAATATTATATTTCTAAAAAAATCATATTAATATTAAACGTACAAAAATATCTTTTTTTTTTCTTTATTTAAAATTTCTGAGCATATGCCAAGTGAATTCTGTGCGGGCACACACATTTTACTTCATTAGTTGTTATCATTTACGGTTCTCCGCATAAACAATTTTGTGAATTTCAATCTCATCTACGTATATATCTTTAAACCACATGTAAATTGTAACACATCGAAAAATTTTAAACTAAAAATGATTTTCATAATTAAATAAATTTAAAAGTTTTGAATTTGTTAAAGAAAGATAAAATTTGAAAGAAAACAAAAGTATACTTATTTGGAGAATAAGAGTAGGGAGTCGACCCGATGAATGCGATGATCCTATCCAATCCGACTTAGTTCGGATCAGGTCGGATCCGACTCAACCCTATAGTCTCGTTGGAGTTCGAGTTGGATATGGCCCCAGATTTTCCAACTGTAGTTGACCCAATCCAATCTAATGATCCAAAATTTTTTATTATTTATTTTTTCACTTTTTAGTTAGTTTTAGTACTATATTTAATTTAATTTTTTTAAAAATTGAAATAAATCATTTTAAGATGGAATAATATTCCAATATTAAGGAAATTTATTTTATGCCTTGAAATAAATATTAAATTATATTTTTATATTAAATGATGTATAAAGTAAGAAAAAAATTAAAAAGAAAAAAGGTTCGTCAGGAACCCAACCTGCCCTAGTTAGATTGGGTTAGATTTCCTGCCCATATGGACTGAGACCTAACCGATTTGATCCAAATTTGGTCGGTTCGAAGTTATTCACACGGGTACAATCTAATACGTGAACACCCCTAAATAAGAGAAGAGAAAAATATAAGAGGAGATTGAAAGTGAATAAAAGTTTAATTTGATAAGAGATAGGAGAAGAAGAAAAAGATATTTCTTAATTAGATTATGAGTTGAAATTATAATTAGATTAGTGATTTGAAATTGAAATTAAATGTGAATATAACCATTAGTTTATGATGTAAAGGACTCTCAATAAGAGCTAAAATAAGAGTTCTATGTCCTAAATATGTAGAAGATAAAATAATATTAGTTCATTATTTTATTTCTAAAATTAAGAGATAAGAATAACAATTAATTATTTAATTTAGAAATATGAGGAATAATTATTTATTGAGCGATAGAATAAAGAAAAGATAATTAGAAGAGCATCGTGGATCAAGTTTGAAGATTGAATTAAGACTTTGAATGAGACTTAAATTAGGAATTTGTAAGTTAAAAAGTTTTAGGAAATAAAATAATAAAAATAGTATTTTAAATCCAAAAAAAATAATGATATTAATTAATTTTTTAATTTCAAAAAATTGTAAAAAAAGATAAATTAGAGATCATAAGTATGATTAGAATTTCTAGTTAAATTAGAACTTGAGAGATTTCCTCTATAGCGCATGTGCAGTTGCTTTGATTGGCCTTCTCCTCGTGATTATTTCCTCTGTCAAGGGACGCCAAACATATCGTCAGAAGTCTCGTCGTCTCCTTGGAAAACATGTGTAAAAATTGGGGTTCAAGTATTTCTGCCTAAATAAGATACACTATTTATGTAAAATTCACTTTTGAATATAATTTCTTAATAGAAGTTTAAGAATAGCAATTCATAAGCACATGTTCTCTCATGATCCAAGAATAAATCTCTTTTAATTTCATTTCGAAAGCATGCATGGATTGATAAAAAAATTGGGGCAAAATTTTGATAATTTACACCGAAATTTCTCTCTACAAGAACTTAGCTCGAGCTTGAAGAACGCGGCCCGAGTACAGTGGATAGGCAAAATCAGCACTAGCTGAATCCAACCGGGGATTTAGGTAACACCCGGTCCGGGTAGTTGAGGACTCGACCCAAGTTACGTACGATGAGATTTTAGGACAATTGAATTAATCCGTCGAAAAAGGTGGTTAATCATGATGAAGTGTTAACAAGATAAAAGTCGAAAAAGGTGGAAAGTCATGTTTACTAGTTGCACACGGAGGCTTCCAAATTACCGTATAAAATTCTGGCATGAGCGTTCATTCATGAATGAAGTCAACAGTTTAATTGGCGTTCAATTTTTTTCCCAGTTTGCATTCATAGCCTCCATAGATTAACAAGTAAAATATTATGCCGAATGTATCACTATCATGTGCATTCACATATCCCTATTCATGTGCATTCACATTCTTGTTCTTCAATTATAATTCCATCAGCGGTAATAACGTTATTTAAGTTACAAGAGTTATCCATTATTACTGTGCCAGTCAAAGAAAAAAAATATTGGATATCGAAAAGATTGTCGACGTTTTGATGAAAAACTTACCATTTTATTATTTTTAAGCACTTAATTATTCTCGATCTTAGTGATTGATTTCTTTATCCTTGGATAGTTAATTCAAAATGCCTCTTTTCCCTGTCATTGAACTCTCTCCCTGATGAAAACAGTCATGATAATGCAACATTTAGCTAACTACATCCAAAATTGGAGTTCGTAGAAATTTAACTAATTCGATTGGGCTTGAATGAGCCAATTTAATCAAGTGAGCCAATGAACTCAGAAAACATTACATTTGTGATTACAAGTTCATGATTCAAATTTTTTATTTTGTGTCCAAATGTCACTATCATCAACTTAAAGCAGAACTGATGCTTTTAGAAAATACGAGATAACAACAGCTATAAGTTGATGAACAGTTCCTTTGTCTGCAGTTACAAGAGCTTTTGCTGTCTATAATCATGGCATAATTTGTTCACATACCTAACAAGTTGCTAGAAGTGCTTTGGTATTGCTTCGTTATCTGTAAACAAAATGTAGAAAAGGTAGGATTTTTCTTGTTGTTACAGATTTCTTGACAGATAACAAAAAACAGAAGAAAAGAAACCAAAACAATGCTATTTAAGATCTGAAATTCAATCGTACTATGATTTGTTCATATGTGTAGGCATGCTTTTGTGATTGTACATGTGTACAATGCTATGTAACATGATCATGAAATGATGATGGAGTTAATGTGTGTGAGAAAGGAAAGAGAAGGATTCCAAATAGTGGTGGAAGATTCAGGGCAGTGAAGAATATCATTCGTGTCTTATGATTCTCAGACCAGCATTTGTCATCAATCATATGCCAACGATGCGTACTACACAAGTGGGACTGAACAATTCGTAAGATTGATCATATTTATATGCATTAACAGAATGGAATTATATCAGTGGAATCAGTTGCTGCTAGTGGATTTTTTTCTGAACTGCCTATTCAAAGATGTTTATCTTTTTTTTTTCGGTGGTAAAAGTGAGAAGTTACTGAGCTTTAGCTGTAACTCGTCCATGGAGAAAGGCATAAGAGAATGTAATCAAGATGTGGGCAGAATGACTCACTCACGACGGAGGAGCTCATCAGCTTTTATAACAATGAAACAGGGAAAAATAACCGTTTTTACAGAGCTGTACAGCTGGAAGTTTCTGAAGTGTTCTAGAGCAACTAATTACAAGTTTAACACCAAGTAATAAACCTACCATAATTACAATTATCCACACTCCCCCTCAAACTTGGCATTATGTATACTTAACAAGCCAAGTTTGGAAAGGAGATACTCATGTTGCTTAGCGCCTAAACTTTTGGTAAAGATATCCGCCAGCTGCTCAGCAGAGGAGATGTGCTTAGTTTGAATCAGTAAGAAGCCTTTCACGAACAAAATGGCAATCAACTTCAATGTGTTTGGTCCTTTCATGAAAAATTGGATTACTGGCAATATGAAGTGCTGCCTTGTTGTCACAATTGATTTGTACAGGAAGCTTAACTTGAAAGCAATCGTTGAAGCCACACAATTTCAGAGACAAGAGAAGCCAGACTTCTGTACTCAGATTCAGCTGAAGACTTGAATATGGTATGCTGTTTTTTCGACTTCCAGGAAATCAAAGAATCACCAAGTTTGACACAAATGCCTGTGACTGACTTGCGAGTAAGCAACACATGCCGCCCAATCCGCATCACAATACCCTTCTAAGGAATTGTTACTGCTAGCAGAGAAAAAACGACCTTTCGCAGGATCTTGTTTGAGATATTTAACAATTCGTATGGCTGCATCCATATGAGACTTCTTTGGCTGTTGCATATATTGGCTTAGATGTTGAACTGAAAAAGCTATGTCTAGCCTTGTGACTGTAAGATAAATCAATCGTCCTATAAGTCGCTGATAAGAAGAAATATCAGACAGTAACTCATCCTTGATATCAGTTTGAAATAATAAGTCATATTGATGTGAAGTAAGTTTAGAATTTTGTTCCAAAGGAACGTCGACTGGTCTTGCTGCAGCTGTGCTTGTGTCTACAATGAGATCAAGAGAATACTTTCTCTGATTCAATAAAATTCCTTTGTCTGATCTCATAATTTTGGGACCCAAAAAGAAACGAAGATTCCCCAAATTCTTTATCTTAAAACTGGAATGCAGAACCTGCTTGGCCTCATCAACAAGATGAGCATGGCTGGCCATTAAGAGTATGTCATCCACATAAACTAGAAAAATAACAATACCAGAATGTGTCTTCTTGGTGAACATAGAGTAATCCAATTTGCTCTGTTCGAACCCAGCTGCTACAAGAACTTGTGTTAATTTTAAATTCCATTGTCGAGAAGCTTGTTTGAGGCCATAAAGAGACTTTCGCAGGCGACAAACCTTAGAAGAACCCCCCTGACTGCGAAAACCAGGAGGTGGAACCATGTAAACCTCCTCAAACAAGTCACCATTAAGGAAGGCATTGTTTATGTCGAGATGAAACAATGGCCAATTTCGTTGAGCAGCAACAACAAAAAGAGTACGAACAGTAGTCATTTTAACAACAGGAGAAAAAGTCTCCTTGTAATCAATGCCAGCTTACTGTGTAAAGCCTTTGGCAACCAGGCGAGCCTTATAGCGTTCAACCTCTCCATCAGCTCGTAATTTGATTTTATAGACCCACTTACAGCCGATTGCTACTTTGCCAGGAGGAAGATCAATCAAATCCCAAGTGTGATTAGATTGTAAGGCATCCATTTCCAACTTCATAGCAGCCACCCAATTAGGATCAGTAGCAGCACAGAAAAGGAGTAAGGTTCATGAATTACATTAAGACAAGATAGAAAACACTGATACTGGGATGGCAAGTGTTTGTATTGAACAAAATCAGAAATGGGATGGCAAGCATCACTAACTGAAGTACTGAGAACACAATCATTTAACCAGTTGGGAGGCTTAACAATTCTCCTGGATCGTGTCTGATAGCTGGGAACAGCAAGAGACTGTGGAGTATCAGAAGAAGAAGAAATCTTAGGCAAAACAACTTGAAGATCAAGACCAGGCATAGAAGAAGAGGTAGCAGGTGATAAACTGTCAAGCATTCTGCTAGCTGTAGGCAAAGGAGTTAAGACAGGAGACAAGTTATCAGTAGAACCAACAGTGATATCAGGAAGTGAATTATCAGTGGGACCAACAGTGCCTACATGATCCAAGTTATCAGTTTGAGTTGAGGAAAAAAATCAGAGGTTTAAAAGGATCAAAGTCCTGATAAGAAGAAGTGACGACCAATGTAGGATCATCTCTATTGACCTCTGAAAAAGGAAAAACATCTTCCTGAAAGACAACATCTCTGCTAATTGATATTTTGTTGATGAGAAGATCCAAACACTTGTATCCTTTCTGTGTAGGAGAATATCTAAGGAACACTGACTTTGCAGCTCTTGAGGCAAACTTATCAGAAGAATTTAAGGTGGTGACAAAACATAGACAACCAAATACTCTCAAATAATCCAAAACAGGTTTACGACCAAAGAACTTCTCAAAAGGACTCTGATTGCCTAAAACAGATAATGGACTGCGATTGATTAAATGAACTGAAGTGAGGATACAGACCCCCCAGAATTTGAGAGGCAAACTGCTCTGAAAACGTAAAGCTCTTGCCACTTCAAGTATGTGTTTATGCTTACGTTCAACAACTCCATTTTGTTGTGGAGTGTATACACAAGAAGTTTGATGACAAATGCCCCTGGAGGAAAAAAAAGACTGAGTTGCTTTATTAATAAATTTTGTTCCATTATCTGAACGACAAACTTTAACCTTCTTTCCAAATTGAGTATCAACCATAAAAAACAAACTGTTTCAAGTATTCATGCACTTCACTCTTTGCTTTAAGAAGGTACACCCATGTCATTCTAGTAAAGTCATCAACAATGGTAAGAAAAAAATGAAATCCATCATGTGTGGGGCAATGATATGGACCCCAAACATCCAAATGAACAAGATCAAAACAAGAGGCAATAGATGAGCTACTAATAGGAAAAGGCAGCCTGGATTGTCTGGCCATACAACAAATTGTACAATGACAATTATTCAGAGATATATTGGTATCAAAATCTAACACATATCGCAATCTGTGATATGGTAAATGTCCCAGTCGTTTATGCCATATGTGTGCAATATTGGATTCTGTTGATGTGCCTTGAATTATATACCCTGTACCCAAAATTATGAAAGAAAAAAAAATGAAAAATGAGGAAAAATGAGAATCTGTGGCGGAAGCGGAGGGCTTGGGCCGTTAGGATTTTATATGATGTACATTCTCTTTTGGCTCATAGTGAAAATTTCTGACGGCGGCCTCCTTTGTCCGTGGATGTTTCTCTCTTGTTCACATTGATCAAGAGAGTTTTACCACGTTAAATCTCTGTGTTCATCTTCTCTTTCTTTCGTTGTTTTGATTATTCATCGATCCTCGGTGTTCTATTCGTAACAAATTGGTATCAGAGCCGAGTTTCTTTCCGCGAAGATGACTACAACGAAGTTCGACATCGAGAAGTTCGACGGGAACATAAATTTCAGTTTGTGGCAGGTTCGGATGCATGCCATCCTGGTTCAGAATGAGTTGAAGAAGGCGCTGTCGGGTCAAAAGCCTAACACCATGGAGGCGTCCGCCTAGGAGGATCTCGACGAGAAGGCCATGTCTGCGATTCAGTTGTGCTTGACGAACGATGTTCTTCAGGAAGTTCTCGCAGAGAAGACGACGGCCGGTCTTTGGACGAAGTTGGAAACTCTGTATCTGACAAAACCCTAGCGAATCGACTTGTGTTGAAGCAGCGACTGTACACCTTTCGTATGGCCGAAGGTATGTCGATCAAATCACATATCAGTGAGTTCATTGCCCTAATCAATGATTTGAAGAACGTAGATGCAAAGGTTGATGATGAAGATCAGGCCCTATTACTTCTTTGTTCTCTGCCATCTTCATATAAAACCTTTAAGGAGACGATGATCTACGGTAGGGACAAACTCACGTTTGAAAATGTTAAGGGCAGACTGCTGAGCAAAGAAAAGTTGGATAATGAATTGGGATCAAGCAGCAAATCTGATGATCAAGCCTCAGGTCTGATCGCAAGAGGCAGACATCAGACGAAAAATCAAAATCAAGATAGATCCAGATCCAAGTCGAAGAACAGAGATAAAGTCTGCAATTATTGTAAGAAGAAGGGTCATATCAAAGCAGAGTGTTACAAATTACAACTTAAGAATAAAATGATTAACGATGGAAACGAGAAGGGAAATCAGAAGGCTGAAGTTGCAGATGCCGGTGTAGTAGAAAGTGATAATGAAGATGTTCTGTTGGTAACGGCATCAAACAAATCAGATCATCAAGTGAATGGATTCTCGATTCTGGATGTTCATACCATATGTGTCCCAATCGAGATTGGTTCTCCACGTACAAATCTATTGAAGGTGGAGTCGTTCTTATGTGCAACAATGTTGCTTGTAAGACTGTTGGTATTGGGTCCATTCAGATTAAGATGCATGATGGGATTATTAGGACATTATCAGAAGTCAGACATGTTCCTGATCTGAAGAAGAATCTTATCTCTCTCGGTGTCTTAGACTCAAATGGTTGCAAAGTTGTTATTGAGTCTAATGGAATAAAAATTTCTCATGGTGCTCTTGTGTTGATGAAAGACCTCAAAATCGGTAGTTTGTATGTTCTCCAAGGTTCGACGGTGATAGGTTTAGCAACAGTCTCATCTACCTCAGAGGAAGATTGCACAAAGTTATGGCACATGCGTTTGGGCCATATGAGTGAGAATGGCATGCAAGTTCTCAGTAACAGAGGTCTTCTTCCTGGTGCAAAAGTTGGAAAGTTAGAGCTGTGTGAGCATTGTATCTTCGGAAAGCAGAAGAGAGTTAATTTCGGTTCAGCCATTCATAAGACGAAGGGAACTCTTGATTACATCCATTCAGATTTATGGGGTCCTTCTCAGGTTCCTTCGAAAGGAGGAAATAGGTATTTGCTGACATTTATTGATGATTTCTCTAGAAAAGTTTGGATCTATTTTCTAAAGCATAAAGATGATGTATTCGAAACATTCAAGTCATGGAAGACTTTGCTAGAGAAGCAATCTGGAAAAGTTGTGAAGAGACTGATGACTGATAATGGATTAGAATTCTGTAATTCTAAGTTCAATGAATTCTGTGACAAAGAAGATATTGCAAGGCATCACACAGTTGTGAGAACTCCACAGCAGAATGGAGTCACAGAAAGAATGAATAGAACTCTACTAGAAAGAGCACGATGTATGCTGTCAAATGCAGGACTTGGCAAGGAGTTTTGGGCAGAGGCTATTAACCTGGCATGTCACTTAGTGAATCGGTCTCCTCACCGATCCTTAGACTTAAAAATTTCTGAAGAAATGTGGTCAGATAATTCTCTTAATTACTCACATTTAAGAGTTTTCTGTTGTCCTGCATATGCACATGTTAATGATGGAAAGCTTGAAGCTAGAGTTAGGAAGTGCATATTTCTTAAAATCTAGTGTTAAAGGTTATAGATTATGGTGTCCTGAAATCAAGAAATTTATTATCAGATGTTACTTTTGATGAATCTGTGATGCTTCACTCGAGAAAAGATTTGTCTATTATTGGTGATACGGAAAAGCATAAAACTTTGGAGAAGGTGGAGTTAGAACTGTCAAATTCTTCTGATGAAAAGAATGATACTCCTGATGCTCCTGAAGTTCATACATCACCTCAAGTTCAGCAGCAATACATGTTAGCTCGTGATAGACCGAGGAGAGAAATAAAAGCACCTCAAAGGCTCGGATTTGAAGAACTGGTCACTTATGCATTAAGTGTTGCTGAAGATATTGAGTTACCTGATTCTTCCTCCTATTTTGAAGCTATTCGAAGTCCTGATTGTAATAAGTGATTAATAGCAATGCAATAGGAGATGGAATCTCTACAGAAGAATGGCACTTGGAATCTTATAAAATAACCCGTGAATAAGAAGATTGTTGGCTGCAAATGGGTTCAACAAGAAAGAAGGAATCAATAATGAAGAGACAAAGTATAAAGCAAGATTGGTGGCAAAAGGGTACAGTCAAGTGGAGGGTGTTGATTTTCATGATGTGTTCTCTCCAGTTGTGAAACATACTTCTATTCGTACTTTGCTTGCTATTGTTGCTTTGCAGAATCTTGAACTTGAGCAACCAGATGTTAAGACTGCATTCTTATATGGCGATCTAGAAGAAGATATATATATGGAGCAGCCAGAGTGTTTTCATGTTGAAGGTAGAGAAGATCAAGTTTGCCATCTGAAGAAGTCCTTGTATGTACTTAAACAATCCCCTCGGCAGTGGTATAAAAGGTTTGATTCATTCGTGTTGAGTATTGGTTTTGCTAGAAGCAAATATGATAGTTGTGTTTATTTGAATCAACTTGCCGATGGTTCATTCATCTATTTGTTGCTCTATGTTGATGATATGTTAATTGCAGCGAAATATATATCTAAAATTAATATTTTGAAAAATAAGTTAAGTTCTGAATTTGAGATGAAGGATCTTGGAGCAGCAAAGAAGATTTTGGGAATGAAAATTTCTAGAGATAGAAGTTCAGGAAGATTATTTCTGTCTTAGTAGAAATATATTGAAAAAGTTTTGAAATGCAGAATGCTAGGGCTGTCAGTACACCGATTGCAGCGCACTTTAAACTCTCAGCTTCATGTTCACCTCAATCTGATGAAGACAAAAGGTATATGTCAAAATTTCCTTACTGTAGTGCAGTTGGTAGCATTATGTATGCAATGGTTTGCACTCGTCCAGATATATCTCATGCTGTCAGTGTTGTTAGTAGATATATGTCTAATACAGGAAAGAAGCACTGAGAAGCTGTTAAGTGGATAATGAGATATTTAAGGGTTAGTAGATATCTCATGCTGTCAGGGTTTTATATGATGTACATTCTCTTTTGGCTCATAGTGAAAATTTCTGGCGGCGGCCTCCTTTGCCCGTGGATGTTTCTCTCTTGTTCACATTGATCAAGAGAGTTTTACCATGTTAAATCTCTGTGTTCATCTTCTCTTTCTTTCGTTGTTTTGATTATTCATCGATCCTCAGTGTTCTTTTCGCAACAGATTCCTCCTTAGTTGCAGTGGCCACCATCTTGTCAGATTTCCCAGGAACTGCACTAGTTTGCACCAGATAGTAAAGACCTTCAGATTGTCTACCAATCCCCTTCACCAGTCCAGTGTAAAGGTCTTGTATTACACATATATTGTGATAGAAAATGACCACACAGAGTAAGTCTTTGCACAACTTTGAAACTGACAGAAGATTATGTTTAAAATCAGGAATATATTACACATCTTGAAGACTTTGATTATCTGAAACATTACAATTACCCAGATGTGTAATTGTAGACAAGTTACCATTAGGCAATCTGACTTCTCTAGGCTGATGTAGCTGTCTAACATCAGAAAGATAGGTGATATCTGACACCATATGGTCAGATGCTCCTGAATCAATAATTCATTTAGTGTTCAGAAATTCATGAGAGAAAAAATCAGTATCTGCCATATTAGCCATGACATCTGATTTTTTGTGTTGATTTAGAATGTCCAATATCTGTTGATATTGATCAGTTGTGATCAATGTATTGTGAGAAACATGTGGTGCTGTATTGACTGAATTAGATGAAACAATATTAAGGTCTGAAGTTGACTTCTCTGATGGTATGTTACTGCAATCTGTAACAACGGAATTTGCTGACATTTGTTCCCTGTTTTTTGAAAACTTGAATCCCTGTGGAAAATCTATCAGTCTATAACACTGGGCTTTAGTATGACCAGGTTTATGACAATGATCACAAATGACATTTCTATTGGATTTTTTTCCTCTAACAGACTGATTCTGAGACTGATTCTGATATTGAATCTGATTTTGATTGGACAGAGACAAATTGGCCATAGGTAAGTTTGATGGAACATGAACAACTTGATTGTATAAGAGCTGTTCTTTCTATGTTGTTCTTCTTCAATCAACATAGAATAAGCCTGATTCTCTGCAGGAAATGGCCTCATAAGTATGATTTGAGATCTTATAGCAGTATAAGATTCATTAAGCCCCATCTGAAACTGAAAAACCTTTAACTGCCTGAAATATTCCACACTCGCCGGATCATGAATTCCAAGAGAAGGAATGATGGTATACAGTTCTTCCCAAAGAAGTTTTAATTTGGTATGATACTCAGTTATAGACATAACTCCCTGAGATAAAGTAGCTATTTCCCTATGAAGATGATACAATTTAGTACCACTGACAGCATCAAACCTTTCCTTCAAATCACTCCACACTTCCGATGCATCAGACAAATAAGCAATACTACCAACTAAACCATCAGAAACAATTGTAATTATCCAGGAAAGAACGAGAGCATTACATCTCTGCCATTGAAATTGCAAATCTCCCTCAAAATGATCCATTCTGCAAGTACATCGAATGAAACCAAGTTTATGCTTTGCTAACAGTGCATTCGAGAAAGCACGACTCCACATTAAGTAATTTTCACTACCAGTTAATCGAATTGGAATTAAAATCAAACCAGGCGAATCCGATAGAAGCAGAAACAATGGATGAGTGTGATCTATTGAAACAAGAGAGGATCCACTCAGATTTGAAGCACTTGTACCAAGAACACCATAATTCTCCATGGATGATACAAAAAGATTTGAACAGAAACAAAAAAACACTGAAGAAACTTGATGAAAGTAACAAGTCGATAAGAAGAACCTGTCGAGAGATAACTCAAGGATTCAGATCTGACACTACAACATAAAGTATAGATGAACTTACTCTGAGACCATGTCAACTACTGAGCTTTAGCTGTAACTCGTCCATGGAGAAAGGCATAAGAGAATGTAATCAAGATGTGGGCAGAATGACTCACTCACGATTGAGGAGCTCATCAGCTTTTATATCAATGAAACAGGGAAAAATAACCGTTTTTACAGAGCTGTACAGCTGGAAGTTTCTGAAGTGTTCTAGAGCAACTAATTACAAGTTTAATACTAAGTAATAAACCTACCATAATTACAATTATCCACACTTTTTGCTAATCGTTTAAGATCATTGCAATATGTTTGTGAATAACAACTCTTTTCTTCTGGTCCAAACAAAGTGCAACGTGATTTCTTGACGAATAGGCCCACTGCTCTTCCAAGTGAATGTTAGATGGCTTTATTAAAATGCAATAGAGAGGCAACCTGATCTCTGTCCACGTACATGAACTTCGTCTTGGGACAGATGAATTCAGAAACGTTGCACTACATCAGTTCGACAGCAGAAAAAAAAAGCATTTGATGCATTCATGTTATATGTAGCTTAATAACATTCGTGGCTCTCGTTAACATTTGAAAATTGTTTAATAGCAGACGTCGCATATACATCTGAAAATTGTTTTACAGCTTCAAGACATTTCAAAATCTGCATGCATGATATTCGCATAAACGCATATATTTTTAAACTACTATCAGATAGTTTTGGGCAAACTGTGTCCAAACAGCAAAAGGGAAAAAATTCAACAAATTTTACATCCATATTAGAAAAACTCATGGCGTTCAGAAAGTGTGTGAACTTATCCATACCTTTATTTAATAAAAAGAGTTATCAGGAATAATTTTTCTGATAAAACAGTACTATCTACCAGGAAGCTCTTGAATAGTACGTGATCAGGATCATATATCAGTATCTGATGGTTACTTCATGTCTCACGCAAGAATGCCTTTCTCGGTTGTCTAATCGTTCAGACCCATCGGCAACAACGATGATCACTGAATGGCAACTTCTGAGAGACAGGAGGGGACCATCTGATAAAGACAATGACAGGGGATTCCTCGGAGATGTTTGTTCCTGCAGCAGTACAGAATCAAGTATCTCCATTCCATCCTACATTCTCATGTCCCCCGCACATGTTTCATTCCATCCCACTTATTAACTGGTGAGAAGAAGAGAAGACACTTTGCGAGTGAAAGAAGGAATGATGATAAAAGCAAGATTCGATAACCCAGACCTGGTTAATTGTGATCCTGTGGCTGCATGGGAGTATTTATAGGCAGAGTTTGCAGCATGAAATCTGCAGTTGTTGATCTCCAAAGGGAACCGTTCACTTCAGGTGGTAACCGTCTTGCATATCTTTTGTATCATACTCGTACGATGCTCCGAGGAGAAGAAATTTGTTTTTATTTTAATATTTTGGTATTAATATTTTTATTTTAAATTTTGGTTGAAATTAAACTCTAATTACTCATTTTTTAACAACTCTGGGTTTGAGGGAGCAACATTAAGTTTGTATGTGCATGGCGATGTATAATCATTTTCATTCAAGCTTGGGCCGTCCGTTGCGGACTACTACGCTGTCATCGCCGTGGCATCACACATCTTTTCTTGGAGTCCAAATTTTAGCTTGCAGTCGATATTATCAACAACAAGTCCCCCGTCCGTGGCGCCTCAAAAGCACGATCTGTCTCTCTATGATTCCACATTTTAAACGGGAATGTATCTCGGTTAGCAAATATAGAAGCTTATTCACTAGCATTTTTTGGTAGGAAATCGCTTGTCGATCAATTTTGTGAGGATGCCCCCCCTCTAGGCTTCCTCAATTTTTTGCGTAAGGATAATATTGACTAATCTATTCCTATCTTTCCATTAAAAAAACTTGCTGTGCACGGATTCCAATCTAATTGTCATAACTGAATCTTTTACTAATTACTTTATCTTTATTTGTCGACAAGTCATTCATATTTTTGAAAATATCCTTTCTTTGTTTTCATGACTAATAGAAAAAAAAGAAGCTTAATAAATGGCATTTGTTTTCAGATGATAATTCACTCACATATGCTTCTGAAATAAAAAAAATATATCCTAAAATCAAATGTGTTTATTATCTTAACTCTACGACTCCTCTCCTCTCATGTCATATGAATGTAATATTTAGTTTTAGCTACAAAATTAAGTACACAAAAGTGATTTTTTAATATCAATAATTTCTCAAATTCATTTTCTCATCTGATAATTTCCTTTTATAATAACAAGAAGAACCATATTCAATAATTGCGATTGAAGCATATAAATTAAACCATTCCATTTATGAACATGTGAGAAATGACCAAATTAATTGTGAATATCTAGGCGTGTAAGAAATATCCGATCGACCCGAAAACCTACCCGACTCAAAAAAAAAATCGAACAAAAATTTGAAAAGTAGAGCACCGAATACAACTTAGGGAAACTTTTTAACAGAACGTCCCGCTTAAACTAGAGCCCCATCTGAAAAGGTCGTAAAGGTATGTAAAGCTCTTAACTATTTATTAATTTTTGTTTATATAATTAATCCATATGTACTTAACTTTTTTATTATTGGTATAATGATTTTTATATAATTTAATATGTTCCTATCACAATATGAAACTCCAATTTAATAGTTCTAATATTGTATCCTATTTTATTTATATAAATAAATATGTTAATATTAATTTATTATGTATTTTTTGAAAACATTATTCTAATAAAATAGGGGTTATTTTTTTAAATGAAACATTATTTATAAAAAACACCTGAAAAAACCAACTCGATAGAGGGTTTTTTTCTAAATAGTTTTCGAGTAATTTTTGTGATTTAAAGAAATCGACCCAAAAAATAATTGGTGATTTTTTAAAACTAAAAAATCGATTCAACCGGAACCATTTTCACCCCAATCACAATGTTATACTGAATGTATTATTACCTCAAAATTTTGAGTGGATGAACCCCTCGAAACCTTCTCATATCAAAACTCAATAAAATTATTATTTTAATAATTTTTAAGGAAGAAAAAAAGGTTACAAATGTGTCTATAAATGTAAACCTTAACAAAAATCAAAATTCAATATTTATTGTCACAAAAAATCAAGCATTTGATTGATGGTCCAATTAGTTAATTTGTTGAATGGTGATGGAATTAACTTCAGCTGTTAATTCTCCTTCATTGGAGGTATTTAGTTGAATGAAACATAACAAGAAACCATAGCAAAAGACACTAATAAAATATATTTTTTCAAAGGAAATCTTAACTATGGGTTAAATAAGTGACCATCAATTTTTTGGTAAAAAGGTGCATGTAAGAGGGGGTTATCGTCCCAAAAAATATTGCAAACACTTGTGCCACAAAATATGCGAGATAATTGCAAACATTCTATCCATGATCAGAAAATAAAATAGACTAAAAAAGTAGCAGGCAACTTAACGTTAACATATAGAGATAATCAAATCAGAGGAATACGAGAGATACATGAATCTGATAAAATAGATGTACAATCATTGCCGATTAGTTTATGCATGCGAAACTCGCATGCTAGAGAATGCTTTTCCAACACCATGCCATGTTCCTAGGTACATCATAAAGGCTCCATGGATGCAAAGGACCATTCTTGTTAGTCACTGGATTGGTCCAAGTGAGTTTTTACCATTTAGCACATACGAATGAAACATATTATCCACCTGTATTTGATATTCCTGTCGGCAAACTAATAATATCCACTAGTGACATTGCATTCGAATCCTCCATAGACTAACATGTATCACATATATCCATGTCTCTCACATTCTTGTTCTTCGATTCAGCGATTTAACGTTAATTAAGAACCAAACAGTTATCCATTATCATAGTTTCCGAGCTAATTAAGAAGAAAAAATGTTAGATTCTGAAGAGGTATCATAGTTTACTGATTTTTAAGCACTTGAAGTTCATGATTCGAACTTTTGGTTTTATGTCCGCATGTTATATGTAGCCTAACAAAGTAATCATATTAGTGGCTCTCATAAACGTTTGGTCTGTAAAGTTAGGGATCACATCTTTAAGTGTTTTTTTTTCATATGAATATGTAAGAAGTATGTTAAGTATTGCAGTATTTATAACATTTTAGATAGATTGTTTTGACATCATTAGATCCTAAATCTACACAGAAATATCAAGAAGCAATAGTTAGATTCCACATCCTTCTACATCTGATGCAATGTGCAAAATTGCAATGTTTTCCTGTTATTGAGCTATCCCCCAGAGCCATACTGCAAGCACTCACTACAAAACCAAAAATTGGTACATGAGGAGAACTTAAAACTTAAACTTAAATAATGATAACATTTGATCAAGTTTATTGCAATGTACAAATTACAAGTTCATCATGATGCACTTTGCTGACCAATCCTGCGATTCTGTTATAAGTCAGAAGTGAATAGTATCCCAGACCGGTTCACAATTTCGCTGCAACATGTGGGTAAAATTTGATCTTGCGCACATAAAATTTATGCATCAGCCACAAGAAATTGAAGTTTTCAGAGAAAAGAGAACATATTCGCATCATTTGCGCGTCGTTCATCACCACTTAACAGCAGGCCAAGCATATTCATCTCAAAAATGTTTTGAAGCTTCAAGACATTTAAAACTTTTTATGACATTTAAGAAGATCAGTTCTGTTTTCTGCACTTTGTTCTCTGTAATGCCAATGACTTTGCTAATGAATTTGTTTATTACGTGTATTTGTATAATCAGAGGTAGTTTGTTAACAAATTTTCCAAATAAAGTCTAGTTAATTCGTAGTTGAAAAAGTATGGGCGAGGGAATTAATCAGCAGACGGTCTGATTTTATTAATTATAGCAACCAGGTTAGTTCTTAACAATTGTGTATCAGGCTCCAGAGTTCTGTGCATCGAGTCTGAATTATGCCTATGGATCATGGAACGACATGAACTTGCAATTCAACAGATTTTATATCCCTACTACGAGCAGATGACAAGCTAGATAGAGAAAGCGAGGGGATAGAAAAACTGATGGCGTTCAAATAGAGTGTGAACTTATTCATAACTTTAGGAAACAAAAAAGAGTTATCAGGACTAATTTTTCTGATGAAACAATAGTATCCACCAGGAAGCTCTTGAATGGTAGGTGATCAGGATCATGTATCAGTATCTGATGGTTACTTCATGTCTCACGCAAGAATTCCTTCTCGATGTTTACCGAATGGCTACTTCAGAGAGACAGGAGGGGACCATCAGATAAAGATAATGACAGGGGGGTTCCTCGGGAGATGTTTGTTCCTGCAGCAGTAGAGAATCAAGCATCTTCATTCCATCCTGCATTCTCCTGTCCCCCGCACATCTTTCATTCTCCACTGAGAAGAAGAGAAGACACTTTGAGCGTGAAAGAAGAATGCAGTCGTGGAATGATGATAAAAGCAAGATTCGATAACCCAGACCTGATTAATTACGCTCTTGTGGCTGCATGGGAGTATTTATAAGCAGAGTTTGCGGCATGAAATCTGCATTGCATGGCCATGGAGGCAGTTGTTGATCTTTGAAGGAACCGTTCACTTCAGGTGGCAACTGTCTTGAATATCTTTTATATCCTACTAGTATGATGCTCCGAGGATAAGAAAAAAAAAAAATTTATTAAAATAAAGTAATTTATTTATTCAGTTTTTTTAAAGTAAAGATTTTTTTATTTTAAAACGAAATAGTAATACTAAATAAAACTTCAAAAAATATATTTCTAAACAAAATTAGAAATAATAATATTAAGAAAAGTACAAAAATATGATTTTTTTTCAATGGAGGTCGATAATAATAATATTGGTATTAGTATTTTTTATCTTAAATTTGTGACCATATGCCATGTGAATTGTGTGCCGACACATTTTATTAGGAGAATTCATTGGATCGGTAGTTGGGTCGGATCCGATCAAATCTTAATCTGATCATGGGTTGGGTCGAATTTTTTCAACTCGAATTCATCCGACCTAACCCAAAGATCAAATTTTTATTTAACTTTTAGCTTATACTAGTATGATGACCCTCGCGATGCGCAAAGGATACAAATATTTATATATTTAAAAATTTTGATTCCAAGATAATAAATTTTATTTTGATATAAATTTTATAAACTATCTAATTATTTTCTCGCTTTAAAAACTTATATATATAAATATGTTATAATAAATTAAATTTTTTTCAATTATTTTTTAAAAATCTATTACATTCTATTTTATTTTTAATTACTTTTTACTCTATCTTTGCCCCCATTTTACTTTGTTACTTTGTTAACATCTATTATTTAAATTTTTTATTTTATTTATGTTAATTTACATATGACAATATAGAAACACCATGACTTCTCCTTTCAAACCATATATCTTTCTAATTTTGATATAATATAGATATAAATTGAAATTGAAATATAAATAGAAATTGATATCTTTATTTTTTTTAACAACATGATATCTTAGAATTAAGTAAATATTATTTATTTTAATATTTTTAACAATGTCTATTATTTTGCTTTTTTATTTAACTATTTCATTTTCTATGTGACAATGTAAAAATGTCATATTTGACATGCTATATATATTTAAAGATATATAACATAAATAAATTAAATTATTATATAGACTGTTAAAATTATTTAAATATTTTAAGCTTTATATGTGACTTAATGAAATAATGGCATAGGTCAATTTCTACCTTTTCATTTAATTATATATGCATAATATATATAGAGAGAGATTGATGATGAAATATGTAAATTCTTTTATTACTTGTATCTTTTTATAATTTGTAGTTAATTATATTTTGTTGATTATTTTTTAGAAAATGTCCACCACAATGCATTCACTTCTTAATTAAGTAGATTTTATAATGATTTATTTTAAAATATATACTTAATATTATTTTATCATACATGATCTAGCTTTTAAAAAAAAATCAATTATTTAGATCATATTACATGGCTTCATGATAGAGTTGCATCCAACTTTTAGCTCTCTTTAAGATATGTGTATATATGCATGTTATGTATGTATTAGATATAAATAATTATTGAAGTTAAATATTTTATCTAATATAAATAATTATTGAAGTTAAATATTTTATCTAATATAACTAAAAGTGTATATTTGGTGTTGATAGCATTTATTTTAATAAGAAATATATATTTATTAATATTATTTGAATACAAATGGAAAATTTTAAAGTTGATCATAACTTAATTCCATACAAATCCTCACTTGGTTATACTTTTTTTATAATATTTTACTTTTTAGTGTTTGATAATATTTACATGAGGAACTAAAAGAATATATGATATATTTACATAAATTAATATTTAGTTTATTTGTCATTATATATATATACATAATATAGTATTTAAAAGTAATTTTTTAAAAATATTTTTTTGTGTGTGCATTTAAAAATATAGTAGCATTTATCCCTTCCCCCTCTCAAATATAATTTGGAATATTAATAACACATAAATTTATCTTTTTTATTCATGATTTGGGTTGCTCTGAATATATTTTATTCTTTATAATACAATATAGATGAAATATGATTGTGATATTAGTTCATTATGATTTATTATTGTAATTTAATTAAAATGTACATCAAATGGTGGTTAAACTTTTAGGATAATAATCTAATCGGACTTAATGGTTGTGTCCCTCCTTTAAAAGAAGACACATTGTCTCCTATCTTCTTATTCATTAAATTAAAAATCAATGAATCAGATTTAAAGTCTTTAAATAACAATGAACAAAATAAGATTCATAAATTTTTAATTCAATAGAAACATATGAGACACAATGTCCCTCCTTTAAACATGGGCACCTTCATTTTTTCCTAATCTAATCAATATTATAGTTTATTTTAACATTTTTATTTAAAAAATACTCATGTTAAGACCAAATTCACTTCATTTAAATAAACATCTCTACTCTTTCATTTAATAAATTTAAATGTGAAAATAAATAAGTAATGTATCTCCTTTATATGTATGTATATATCACACATATATATAATATTCTATTTAAGAATATATTAAAAATATTTAATTTGAATATAGCATGTTACTTCATTATCTTAATACGACTAAAATTATATATTTAATGTTGATAACATTCATTTTAATAATTAAAACAAATATTTGATTAAAACTTGTTTTAATATTGTCATTAAATTAGTCATAAATCATTCTTAATCAAATTCTTACATTAGATGTGTGTTCTTCTTTAAAAGTTTTTTTTAAGATTTAGCAAGTTTTGAATGTGGGACTAAAATTTTGATCCGATTCATATTGATTGTGTCGTCATATCAAAATAATCTCAATTTAATTGTCTAAAACGTGCAATCCCATATTGTGATGGCACCCTAATTTAACTCATATTATAATATGAAAATTTATTTTTTATGCATCATTCAAAAAAGATATGAAATATATATTAAAATATTTGAATATTTTTTGTTCCTTCTAATACAATATAGATATGAAATATAAACATTATATTTAGCTTATATATACCCGAGTATTAAAACTTATTTACTTTTTATTTTATTATCAATCACATGTCTCTAGCTTAAGTTCTAATTATTTATATTGACTGACTTAATATAAATAAATAACTATCATATTTGTAAATCTACACTTTTTTATAGTCTATTCCATATTTTTTCATATTATAAGCTTTAAATGTGAGACTAAATTAAACAACTCCAATTACCCTTATTCAAGTTATAATTAATTTTGAACCAATTACATTTCATTGTTTATTTTATAATATACTTCATTATTCATCATATCAAAACTAATTTCAAAAGAAAATATCATGAGGGAATGACATGTATCATCATCTATCCTTTCTTTTAATAGTATACATATAATATTATTAACTATAGCCAAAATATTATTAATTATCAATGAAATATTTTTATCATGAATCAACTTAATCAATTGCACATGGTTTCTTTTATAAATCTATTTAATTATTTTCATGCAATTAATATAAAATGTGAAATTAAATTAGAATATATATTATTAGAATTTAAAATATTTATAAATTTATAACTTAAAATATAAATAAACAACATTATATATTTCCATAACTAAATTATTAGTATCATGATTATATTTTAACAATTCCAACAAAAAAATACGTATCAAATTTTATTCATATAATATCTTAACATTTGTTTATATATAAGATGTAGATATAAATTATCATATTAATATAATTTAAAAATTAATCATATTTATATTAATCACCAATAATAAATTATCATATTAATATAATTTAAAAATTAATCATATTTATATTAATCACCAATAAATATCATCATCATTATATCATCGAAAAATAAATAGAATAATTAGGATAGGGAGATGCATGTTTTTAACTCGAGATATATATAAGAACCTAATTTTATAAATATATCATTATATATATATATATTATAACATTTAATATTTTTATTTGATAGTGAGAAATTATATATATGTGTGTATGCGTGTATGTTATTTTATCATGTACAAATATATATTTGTAAGTTTGCATGCACTCTTTCTGCTCAAAGAAAATTTGGAGTATGTTAATGAGAACTGAAAGCACCCCTGTTTATAGTTGCAAATATATTATTATAAAAAATTAGATAAATAAAAATATGTGTTTTTAATAACCAACTTTGAGTATTTATATATTTAAAATATTATCATTTTATACGAATTTATGAGAGCTCTACATGTGATACTTTCTACTTATAGTTATATATATTATTGTTACTCATTATAACAAATATAATTTAACCTTTTATCATTTTAAAATATAATGATAGGTGAATTTGTGAGAGCTGTCATTTGACAAATTTTAACTTTTATTTTATATAAATATATATAATTTTGTTAATTAAACTTAAAATATTATTATGATATATATATATTAATAATTATTATAAATTAGTTTATTTATTATTATCTAACATAGCTAACATACTTTATCATTTTTCCTTTAAAAATTAATTTTAGTGACACATAAATTAATGAGAGAGTGATACTCGTATATTCTACATTTTCTTTTATATAGATATATAAATATGGATATAAATGAATTATATATGTGTTAACTTTAACAAAAAAAAATGTTAGCATTAAATGATGTTATACTTATTAAATTTATTAAACTATTATTTTAATGAATATTAGTTCATTATAATTGTTATCATAATATTATAATTAAAATGTTGATGATTCTTTTATTAATTGTCAATATATATATATATATATATGTAAGCTTTTGACTCAGGCATCTTTATAAATAAACTATTAATATGTTGACGATAGGTTTTGAATAATTTGTTATTAGTTTATTAGAATATCTCAATCAATTAATAAACTATTAATAATAATAACAAAATTATCAAGTTTGGTTTAATATTTTGTTTTTAAATGATTGTGTATTTTATATCGATTTATAACAAACTATTCAATAAAAATAAAATGAATACAAAACATAGTTATTAAATGATTGATATATTTAAATCTCCTATTTCATTGATAGAATAACAACTTGATAACAAAAAAATTATATATAACTAAAACTTATTAATATAAATAATATATGATTATAAATATTATTAACACAAAAAAATATATATGTAAAAAACATATAGATATACTTATCATAACAGATTAACAATTTTTTAATAATAATAATAAAATTATTAAGTTTGATTGACTATTTTGTTATTAGGTGATTACGTATTCGATATTTGTCTTATAGTGAATTATGACATATAAATATACATATAATAAATTAACAAACTATTAATAATAATAACATAATGATTAAATATTATTTTGTTATTAGTTTGTTACATATCTTATGTGGGTTTATAACAAACTATTCAATAATACTAAAATGCTAAATAATCATAGTTGTTAAATGATTGATATAGACAAGTATTCTATCTTCTTCATTATATAGACAAGTTAAATGCATTATTCAATTTATAGTAGAATAATCATAGTTGCTAAATAATCATTTAATTTATAGTAGTATTCCCATCTTATTCTTTATATAAGAATTAAAGAAACGCGAATACATATTCCTATCTTATTTTCTCAAAACAAACCGAGCTCAAATCAAATTAGGCACAAATCTATATATATATAAAGCTGATGCTTCCAAACCATCCTCAGCTCATTCTTCTAATTTATCTTTTTTCTTAGTTTTTTGAACTTTTAATCAATTTCCTCCATTAATAAACATACACCCTAAGAAACAACTAGGTCCACTGTAATGACCTCAAGATTCGGCCCCAATTTAAAACTTTTGCCGAACCCTAAGCGACGTCACATTGACTTTGAAATAATCTAATTTCATCAAACTTTGCAGCGGAATCACAATATAATAAAACTTAAGACATTAACATCATAATAGCGGAAGACTTCATCATTAAAAATCCAAGATACATAACTAGCCCATGGGCCACATAGGCTCTAACGTCAAGACCCAACAAAGGGTTCATAATATATAAATGAGTCAAAATAAAAGTAAAAGACTCAAGGCCCATAGGCCATACATACTCGACTCTTATAAGAGTTCATCTTGACATCATAAGTAAAATAACTTGGGCCGTGGCCCGACCGACCCATGTGCAACGCATCCGTCGTGAGGCCCATCACCGGCGAACCTAAGCCTCATCCATACCTGTACGGATCTATGGGGTGCAGAAGATTTCTCCCGTTAGAGTATGTTGAGGCACATTCATGCTATGACCTTATAATATAATCTCTACATGTCATGGCATATGCATATCATCATCATGGAAATAAACCATATGCATACTATGAGCTACTTATGCATACTACATGGCATGTGAGCTTACAATATGGCAAGATAAGATAACATGTAATATCATCATCGTTATGTCAAAGCACATCATAACTTATCATTATGCTAAGGCATATCATTAATTATCTTACTTTACTTTAATAGCTCCTTTCATACTATCTTATGATGTGAGAACATACATTAGCAACCGATTGGTGCTACATTATCATCTTCATCTTTATGTCCCAAGTCATTTTTGAAAAGTAAGTATATGTTTGTAAGACTTTACTTTCCACTTTACTTCATCTTTTCATCTTCTATCTTGATTAAGATAGTTTATTATCTTGGTGATTGAAAAGATCATGTTGACGCGTGGGACTTGGAAACCCCACCCTTAAGGTGTGATAGTTTCCGAGCCCCTCATATTAGTGAGTGACGACGTGTTCATCTATGAACGAGCCACTTAGATTAGCTAGTGACGACGTGTTCGTTTATGAACGAGCCACTTAAGCTAACTAATGACGATGTGTTCATCTGTGAACGAGCCACTTAGATTAGCTAGTGACGACGTGTTCATGTATGAATGAGCCACTTAAACTTAGTGACGACGTGTTCACTTAGGAACGAGCCACTGAAGCTAACTAGTGGCGACGTGTTTCCCTCCACGGTTACAACAAGACACCTTCACGTCAATCCTTCTTTTATTTACATTCATCAATACATTCAATCTTTCATCACATGTTGCATGTTTTAATCCTATTTAAGGTCATACAAGTGTCAAATCATGCTATATGTGGGCATTCCAAACAATACATAGCATCTGGGGTTGGTCACGGCCGTGCCGCATGAGGTCACGGCCGCCGTGCCCCTACTTGGGCACGGGGGTGCCAAGGTTCGGCACGGCCGAACACTTAGCCATATTCCCGTCATCCATTCTGCACGGCCGTGCATCATCATCTTCACGACCGTGATAGAAAGGATGTCTCTAAGGCATAAACATCTCGTTCTGTCACGGCCGTGCGACCACAAGGTCACGACCATGCAATAGTACTGTCACGGCCATGCGACCACAAGGTCACGGCCGTGACAGAACGATGAATATCGTTCAGCTACAGAAACAACTCGGCACGGCCGTGCCACTCTTCGTCACGGTCGTGCCCGAACAATCGGGCAGAGTTTTCCCTGTTTTATCTATTTTTTCATCATTTTACACATACATTTGAACATCCTTAACATGTACATTCATCCAGGCATTGATAATAGCAACTTTACACTACTCATATAGGCTTAACAATTTATCGAATGAATCAATACAAGCATGAACTTATACCCATTCTAGCATCTAAATCATTAAGACTACTTAACATGCTCATATATAGGAAGTAAATAATCCACATATGAACTAAGCATGGATAACAATAACATTAGATTCTAATCATGATTAGCAATAGAGTGTAAATCTTAATAGAATATGAAACACATAAGTACTATTATGCAAATTCCCTAATCATCTATTTTAAGAACACATGTTAGGTTCTTATGTCCTAATCCACACACACAAGCATCATTAGAGAGGAATTAGAAGGTTTGGATCCCCTCAACATACCTTAAGAGTTTACGTTAAAATCCTAATCCTAAATCCTAATTTCTTTCCTTCTTTCTCTCTTTTTCTTCTCTCCTTCTTTCTCCTTTCTTCTTCTTCACGGCTGGAGTGGTTCTTCCTCTTCTCTTGCTGAGGTTGTTGACCTCACCTTGCTGCCACCTGGTGATGTGAGTAGAAAGAGAAGAGAAGGAATGAGTGATGGTGCTGGTCGTGAGTGGATGTGAGGCAAAGAGAGAGAGAGGAGGTGAGTTGTTTCCCTTTGCTCTTCTCTGCTGCCGTGAGATTGAGATGGAGAGATCGAGTTGAGTGAGAGAGAGTGACCTGACCTCCTTGCTTGCTGGCTGTGTGCTGCTGGAGGGAAGAGAGCTGAGAGAGTTTGGGGGTTTGGGGTGTTGTAGCAAGTAGGTTATTTTATTAGAGGGTTGGGCTTTGTGGGCTTTCACGATTGTTTCCTTTTTTTTCATTTAACTTTAGAATGTTACATCCACAGTGTCGTTGATGATCATGTCGATGCACTTTTTTTTTCTTTTGATGTATTGCTAATTGTTTGTTTTATTATTTTTACTAACTATCCTATTCAGTGTTAGGTGCCCTGAGGATTCCCTATCTCTTCTTGACCAATGGTAAGATATTTTTCTCCCTTTCAAAAGATTTTATGTACCGTAGTTTACTTATAATTTAAAGGGGTACCATAATTCCTTCTCAAAGTTCATAAACCATTAACTTTTTGTAACTTTAAGGCAGAAAGTTAAGAAAGTCATTATTTTGAGAGTTAAGATATAGGTCCCCCCTCATTTGACATTTATTTTTGTAACTTTTCTACAATACATTTGCTTGAGGTGCAAACTTTTGTTTTATCTTTTTTATTTTTTATTTTTTACGACCTTCAAGGTGGATTCAGTGGAATAAGCAAATTGTTTGATCACTAGAATTTATTACATTGAGGAAACTATAGTACACAGGGCTCCAATATACTCCATTAGTGTTGTTCCAACTCCCATTAAGTATTGCTTCAACAAGTCTTGGCATTTTTTGGAGCACTGCTGCGTGCTGGGTGTAACGTCCCAAAATTCGACCCTGCCACGTGGTGAGATCTTCTCTCGGTCGCTATTTTCTTTGATCTTTATTGGACTTTTTTATTGACCCAAATGGTCAATAAGAGTGATACGTAAGCAGAAGGGGCATCTATGAATTGAGTGCGTCGAAGTATGAACATAGCAGGGATACCCCTTTCTGAAGGGGGATCCCGTGGCAAGTATTACACAATAATATAAAGAAATGCGGAAGCTAAATAAACAAAAAGGTAGATCAATGTCTCACATAGGGCATATAAAGGTCCATGCCATAATACAACACTATAGGTTCCATCCAAATGAAAATACAACTCGATATGCTGAAAGATAAATACTCCATCTAGACCCTATGTTAATCATGTGTACACGCCAAGCTGTAGTCACCCCACACACATCAACTCGGCACACATCCATATCAAGTACTTGTGGGGATCACACAAGGGAGCAAGCTCAACTGTTAGCATAAAGCTAAGCGTGAGTTCGTATAAATCATAGATTAGTTCCATCAAAGTAAGCATGAGGTAAACATGAAAATCAAGTATAAGAGTGAATCATAATAGAGGAGTCGATAAGAGGATCATAATTCATACTTTTTCACTTTCTTCCTTTTTCATGTTTAGTCTCATGTTCATTGTTCATATTTATGTTCATAAGAACAAAGTCCTTTCATTCATCTTTTGCCATTCAGGTTCTTTCATCATATTCATATTTTAGAAGAGCTCTTCTTCTTTTAGGGAATATTATTGCAGGCACACAAGTGTGCATCTATCTAGACCATGGTGGGCTGGGGGATCAGTGCCACGGCGAGTGCTCCGTCGGGCAAGATGACCTCGCATAAAATGGAAATATTTGTAGGGGAAAAACTCCCATTTAGATAGGCAATTGATAACCCTCATTCTTATAAGTCATGGACTTATCTTTTGATCACTTGGATCAATCAAGACCAGAAGAAGGGGAAGCTTCGAATCATCTTTAGGTTCATATCTTTCATTATCAATCAGATGGACAGAAACTTATCAAATCAAGGAGTTTATATTAAAGTCAAAATCTTTCTGTCCACAAATCGGACGTCCGAAAATCGAGTTGTAACGCCCCCAAATCGCCCCTCCTGCCACGTAGGCAGTCAAGTTGATCCTAGGAGCGCTACACTGCCTACTACAATATTGACCATGACCATTCAACAATCTATATACGTGGCATCAACATAATAATAATATAAAATCAAAGACTTTATTGCGGAAATTCAAACGTCTGAATATCAAAGGAATAGATACTTAATGCAGTCTGTAGCAAAATAAGAAAATACCACAATCTTTAACAAATTCAACATTTGAGAAAAAGTTAAATAAGCGGAATAATATGATGTCTTTCGATAGAAGAGATAATGATTAAACAAAATGCAATTGAGAGGACTTGATACAATCAAATAGTCACGTGCAGCTCTCTCCAAGCCCTGTGCCCTCCAACATCTCATCATGCTGAGTTCACACCTGCAAAATTCCAATGCAGGGGAATCGAATACCCATGAGCAAAGATGCTCAGTACAATAGAAGCATACGATGAAATAAGAATCAATGATAATCGTATAACAATAAATTAGTAATGAACAGTAATATGCCTTGGCTTCTATACTTTGATTTTCATGAACAATATGCCATATTTCAACTATATGAGTACCTATGACTATACCTTGTCTTTACAATACTCTGTATTAATTTTGCCATACCATATTCCATGCTTTACTATACCATGTTCTGTGCTTTACTCTATAATACTTTACTTTGCATTACTTTACTGTAAGTTACATTACGTCTTTTACATCACTATAATGTCCTTAAAATTAGTTATCCTATGCGAGCTCGACTTCGTTAGATTGGGATGCCAAAGGTGCCTTTTTGAATCTGTAAAGTCAGTAAGCCCACATTGGGGATGGGGTGTGATAATGCATCACCCATTTCGAAATACAGGTGGGAGAGGGCCTGCACCCTAGGAATAGTAGTCATTTAAGAACTTGTAGGTTCACTGTCTCCTCAGTTAGCTACCTATCCTCTGACTCGGTACTATAAAATTATATTCTTTGGGGAAGGAGTGTGACAATGCATCACCCTTCTTCGAGAAACAGGTGGGAGAGGACCTGTAGTCTCAGGAATAGTGATCATCGAAGACTAGTAGGTTCGTTGTCTCCTCAGCTAACTACTTACCCCTCTCTATGCCATACTGTGATCTTTGTTTCGTATATTAGGGCAGCACATAGCAATCCCGTGGTTTTATTTTTACTTTACTTATCTTTGCTTTTAATGGAGTCTATGAATCAGAACCCAATTGGATATTAATAGGACTCGGTCTGTTATAGATAAATCGGTTCGAGTCTCTTGTTAAGATTCAAGAGCCTGACTTAGATCAGTGTCGGAGTCCGACTCGGACCATGTCAATACTCATACATCAGAATTGATTCAATGTCTTTCTATGGGTTTGAGTTGGTTGAACTGGTCAGCTCGAACCGGTGGGTTGGATTGAATCGGACAGTTTGAACTGGCTGGAGACCGGTCAACCGTTCCTCTCGATTCGGTAGAGCCAAATCGGTCGACTTGGACAGGTCGACCGTTCCATGTGAACCGATCGACCATTCAATAATAGCAGTCGACCGTCCTTCTTGGATCGGTCGATCATATTCTTTGTTGGTTGTCTACCGGACCGATCGATCGCGCGCATGGGGCCGGTCGACCGATTACTCTATGCATCCTTGGATCGGTCGACCGTTCTGAGTGATCGCGCAATCGCGCGCATGGGGCCGGTCGACCGATTACCAATTTTGGAGAAGACTTTCACTTTGGACAACTGGTCAACTGGTCAAAGTCTTAGTGAGTCATCCTTCTTCTTGATGAAAAGGACTGGTGCACCCCAAGGTGATACAATAGGTCTGATGAAGCCTTTATCCAGCAGTTTTTGAATCTGGGTCTTTAATTCTTTTATCTCTACTAGGGCCATGCGGTAAGGGGGGGGGGGGGTTTGGAAATTGGTGCTGTACTATGTGTCACTTCTATATGGAAGTCCATCTCCCTCTTGGACGGTAGACCACTAACGTTTTCAGGGAATACATCAGAAAATTCTCTCACAATCTCTATGTCCTACGGGGTCTTGATTGGCTCTTCTACTTTAGTCACACTTGCCAAATAACCTCTACACCCTTGTCGAAGAAGTTTATGTGCCTTCATGGCAGATACTATAATTTTTTATTCCTTTCGAGCTATGGCTCTGACAATGATCTTGTCTGTATCCTGTGTACCTATAACAATCTTCTTTTGCTTGCACAGTATAAAAGCATCGTGGAAGGTTAGCCAATCCATGTCCAAAATTATATCATAATCTCTCATAGGGATAATGATTAGATTTACAGAGAATTTTTTTTCTATCTCTAAGGATACATCAAGATGATATTTAGTGGTAAACAAGGTTCCTTATGGAGTAAGTATACTCATCTTATGATCTAAATTCATAGCAGTTAACTCTAAAGTAAGGGCACATTCTTCAGATATGAAAGAATGAGAGGCACCAAAATCAAATAGCACAGTAGTGAGTAGTTCTGCTACGAAAAGCGTACCTCGAATGACCTCAGCGTCATTCAGTGGAGCATCCTCTTCCAAGTTGAAAAGTCTTCCTTGCACCAACTGTTGTCCACATCTTGGGCAATTCACTGCAATGTGGCCCATTCCTCCTCATTGGAAACATGCTCTTGTCTTTAGGCGACATTCGCTTGCATGAGTCCTGTCGCAAAAGTTGCGCAAGACACGTTCACCGAGTGTAGGTGGTGGTCGTCTGGGTAGTTGCTCGTAGCGGGGATGATCAAGCTGTTGTAGTGCTTGGTATGGACGGGGTCGGTTGTCCCGTTGTTGTTGATGACGATCATTCCTACGGAAATGTTATTGTTGTGAGCCTTGTCCCACATCCAACTACCCTCTTCTGTCGTTTTGCAACTCTTGATGGTCTCTTTCCATCATGGTGGCTAAGCGAATTGCCTCTTTCAGAGTTTTGAAGTTGTCTTTAGGCGACATTCGCTTGCATGAGTCCTGTCGCAAAAGTTGCGCAAGACACGTTCACCGAGTGTAGGTGGTGGTCGTCTGGGTAGTTGCTCGTAGCGGGGATGATCAAGCTGTTGTAGTGCTTGGTATGGATGGGGTCGGTTGTCCCGTTGTTGTTGATGACGATCATTCCTACGGAAATGTTGTTGTTGTGAGCCTTGTCCCACATCCAACTATCCTCTTCTGTCGTTTTGCAACTCTTGATGGTCTCTTTCCATCATGGTGGCTAAGCGAATTGCCTCTTTCAGAGTTTTGAAGTTGTCGGGCCATGTTTGAGTCCTTAGGTTCAGGTTTAACCCTTCCTTCCACGAAGTGGTTGACCTTATCTAGCTCGTCCATAGTCAGCTTTGAATATTTCTTTAAACGAACAAATTTGATCAGGTATTGAGACACCGTCATCGTCCTTCGCTTCAGGTTCAGAAATTCTTGTTGCTTTAAATCCCTTTGGAAGGCAGGGAAGTAATGTTCCTCAAATCATTTGCGGATGTCCTCCCATGCAATAACGTTGACCTCCGGAAATCTAGTTGCTTTTGTCGCCTTCACCGGTCTTTAGCGTCTTTATTAAGGGTGTCAGTGACAAACAACACCTTCTTGTTCCCGGCGCAGTCCAAAAGTTCGAATTTATCCTCGATAGTCTCTATCCATTGTTCTGCTATGTCAATGCCTCCTTTTCCATTATAAGTCAAAGGTTTCGACCTCCAGAACTCTTGGATCGTACATGGGAGAAGAGGTTGTCGCCATCTTGTTCTTGCTGGGGAGG
This sequence comes from Pontederia crassipes, assembly GCA_030549335.1. NCBI lineage: Eukaryota > Viridiplantae > Streptophyta > Magnoliopsida > Commelinales > Pontederiaceae > Pontederia > Pontederia crassipes. The sequence continues at coordinate 76,919,930 of CM060192.1, forward strand.
TGGATTGTGAATATCCTCCTCATTACGACTATCACACTCATTATTTGATACCTGTATTCTCCTACGGGAAGGCATCTATGGAAAAAATTTATAATTATAATGAGTTGCGAAGAATAGTGTTCCTAAATCAAAATGCAACCCAATCATTCATTAATCAAGCCTCTTGGATAATAATATTCGCCAATATCATACTAAAACCCATTACTATAATAAGTTTCTTATTACAAGAAGTAAACATTCAACTAAGATCAAGACTAGATGTTTTTAATGTCTTTGATCCTAATGCGTCACGCGCTACTTATTTGTGCTGAGAAGTTTCCCCTTCGTTCTTCTTTGAGGTGCCCTCTGCATTCTTTAGCATCATGAGAAGACACTACCAGCGTTCATGCCCGATCTGATTACAACGGGTGCAGTAATTAGGTTCTTTTGGGGACTAACGACGGTGTTTGCGAGGCGGTGAACTTTTCGGCTCCGCATATTCTTGGACGGTATCTTCAGAAGGCTCTACTAGCGGTAGATACATCCTTGGTTGGCTACTACCAACACTTTCCTGGTCAGAGTGTTCCGATTCTTCTTGTATCGTGGGAGGTGGTACGTTACGTTCGCGACCTTGATCACGGCCTTGGCCGCGCGCTCGCCCCCACTCTAGTTCCTGAGGAGTTGGGATTGGATCGTTCATTTCCATCACATAAAAGATCTTTTGTTTTCCTGGTACGACTCGTGCAATAATACTTCGAGGAGGCATCTATAGAAACAATGCGACCAAATGAAAAAGAAAAGTCTATATACGAAATTTATTTAATACTTACTTAAGGAGTAGAGTCGCAGTTGCTCAGGAAGCTTGCACATGACTTTACTTTGACCATGGAATACTATGAACAATAAATGACCATGCATTGACCGATACCCTATTATGACCAATGGGGAGCCAAGAATTTAGGCTCTAATACTAAACTGTAACGCCCCAAAATCGCCCATTCTGCCACGTAGGCAGTCAGGTTGACCCTGGAAGCGCTACACTGCCTACTACAATATTGATCATGACCATTCAACAATCTATATACGTGGCATCCAAAGACTTTATTGCGGAAGTTCAAACGTCTGAATATCAAAGGTATAGATACTTAATGCAGTCTGTAGCAAAATAAGAAAAGACCACAATCTTTAACAAATTCAACATTTGAGGAAAAGTTCACTAAGTAGAATAACATGATGTCTTTCGATAGAAGAGATAATGATTAAACAGAATGCAATTGAGAGGACTTGATGCAATCAAATAGTCATGTGTAGCTGTCTCCAAGCCCTGTGCCCTCCAACATCTCATCATGTTGAGTTCTCACTTGTAAAATCCCAATGCAGGAGAATTGAATACCCATGAGCAAAGATGTCCAATACAATAAAAGCATACGATGAAATAAGAATCAATGATAGTCGTATAACAATAAATCAGTAATGAACAGTAATATGCCTTGGCTTCTAAACTTCGATTTCCATGAACAATATGCCATATTTCAACTATATCAGTACCTGTATTCTGTTCTTTACTATGACTATACCTTGTCTTTACAATACTCTGTATTAATTTTTCCATACCATATTCTATGCTTTACTATACCATGTTCTGTACTTACTCTACAATACTTTACTTTGCATTGCCTTACTGTGAGTTGCACTACGTCTTTTACATTACTATAATGTCCTTAAAGTTAGTTATCCTATGCGAGCTCGACTTCGTTAGATTGAAATGCCAGATGTGCCTTTTTGAATCTGTAAAGCTAGTAAGCCCACATTGAAAATGGGGTGTGACAATGCATTACCTATTTCGAAATGCAGGTGGGAGAGGGTCTGCACCCCATGAATAGTGGTCATTTAAGAACCTATAGGTTCACTGTCTACTCAGTTAGCTACCTGTCCCTCTGACTCGGTATTATAAAATTATATTCTTTTGGGAAGGAGTGTGACAATGCATCATCCTTCTTCGAGAAACAAGTGGGAGAGGGTCTCAGGAACAGTGGTCATCAAAGACCAGTAGGTTCGCTGTCTCCTCAGCTAACTATCTGCCCCTCTCTAAGCCATTCTGTGATCTTTGTTCCGTATATTAGGGCGGCACATAGCAATCCCGTAGTTTTATCTTTGCTTTACTTATTTTTGCTTTTAATGAAGTCTATGAATCAGAATCCAAATGGGTATTAATAGGACTCGACCTGTTATAGGTAAACCGATTCGAGTCTCCTGTTAGGATTCAAGAGCCTGACTCAGATCAGTGTCGGTGTCCGACTTGGACCATGTCAATACTCGTATATCAGAATCGATTCAATGTCTTTCTATGGGTTTGAGTTGGTTGAACCAGTCAGCTCGAATCGGTGGGTTAGATCGGTCGACCATTCCATGTGAACCGATCGAACGTTCTATAATATCGGTCGGCCGTCCCCCTTGGATCGGTCGACCATGTTCTTTGTTGAATGTCTATCGGACCTGTCGACCGGGTGCATGGGGCCGGTCGACCGATTACCCTATGCATCATTGGATCGGTCAACCGTTCTGAGTGATCGGTCGATCGATCGTAACCGATTCTCGCGATAAAACAGGACCGTCGGTCATCTTCTTCGATTCCGACGGCCTTCCGGCCATCAAAACACGACGATCGAAATACAAAAAATGACGCTATGAATCACAGGATCATGATGGACTATTTCTATGCATCATTAGATCGATATTTCTTTGTCTAGGGGATTTGAAATCTAAGATACCTTTGTCGTTCGATCATTTGTTTTCGCCGGCGGTCTGTAGATCATTTGCCGGTCATCCCTAGATGACGAGAGGATGCACCTGGTCCTCACGAACATTGAAGGAGGTCGCTATATATCGAAGGAACGTCGGATCGTCCGCCCTGTCCGCCTCTCGTTCGTCGTCTGTTGTGTGTGCATCGATCATCGGAGGAGAAGGAGATGGAGTAGGAGGAGAGGGCGCCGGCCGACGAAGGTTTCCAAGGGGCACGAGGGTTGCCCTCGCATCCCCTTTTATAGCATCGGCCGGGGCCGGCCGATTCTGGAACGCGATCAGGGGAGGGATTCCCTCCCCTGGTCGACCGTTTCCTTTTCTTCTTCCTCCTTTTTTTATTTGATTTTGGTTTGGATTCCTTCATTAATTGCATTGATTTCACGTTTTTGAATTCTTTTTCCTTATTGAATTCGTGAGCATTACACGAGCGATCGTCCGGTTGAAGTTCATTCAGCGGTTGTCCGAAAGGGGAAATGGACGTCCGTTTATCCATATTCCTCGATTTGATAACATCATTATAATAATTATCATCTTTTTCATATATCTATCTCATTTAAATTATAACTTTTTTTAGAGTTCCAAATGATAATGGATAATAGATGCAAGCTACTGAGATCCAATTAAAATCATATGAATAAGATGCAAAGAATGCCGACAGTATGATTTTGAGGAGGAACATGATTATCATTTAAGAGATATCAACAAAGTCTACCTTTCGAGTCTGACAGACGATTGGATTAGAGACATGGGTTAACCATATGGACATAAGGTACCAAGTTTGGACAACATAGCACATATAATGACATGAGACCATCAACACAAATGCTATCCAGACGCTACAGTACCATGGCAGAGTACATCATTTGTTGTCCTTAATAGCACCAGTGACGTGATGTCTCCACCTTACTAAGTGCATAATCATTGTAGCAATTATTTGGTGATGATGCACAGTACGTGGATCAAGAGAGTCATTTAGAGTACTAATAAGTAATAATAAAATAAGATTCCAAATGACATAGGTGTTACTTCCAAGATACAATAGGCATGAACAGTATGTGCGAATTAATACAATACAAATATGATCAATATTGATATAAGATCTTAAAAATTATATTTAAATTCAGAAGAATAAAACGTCAGACGAACTTGGCGTGATCATTACAAATCTCGGTCGTCTAACATAAATACCTCTTACGCCGATAAAATCGTGAATAAGGCTTCGTTATGTACCTTAGTTCTACATTTCTTTTAATTTAATATATATATATAGTTTAAAGTCTAACTAATAATAGTTCACCGAGTGTCCATAGATTCATTCAATAAATGGATGTGTGATTACATTGATCCAATGGCGTGAAAATTGATTTAGCGAATAACATAATCATGATGAAATTCGTATGGCATAATCGATTATGAGATAAATCTCAGAAACATGCATAAACCTTTCATAAAACTAATCTATAAATTAGATCCCAAGAACACACACCTTTTGGTGATTTGCGGGTGGATCTTCGAGTGGGTGGAGTGTTAGCCACGTCCCCTTCTCCTCCTTGCTTCTCTAGCTTCCTCAGCGTGTGCGGACGTCCCTTCTTCTATTTTTGGCCGAGACAATCCCTGTAGCAAAACAGAGAGAGCAAGAATGGAGAGAATGAGGTCAAGAATAGGAGGAAATAGAAGAGAGGGGAAGCTGGCCATTTATGATCATTAATTTATGGGAGATTTGAAACTCCAAGAATCATGGAGTGGGTTACGAATTCTTTTGCATAATGGTGGAGTTATTGCAAGGATTTGAACATTATTATTTTTCTTTCTTTTTTTTTCTTTTTTTCTTTTTAAAAAACGTGATACGTTACACTGGTTTCCGTCTCAAGCTGAGGACCAGGGGCAGGGAGGGAGCCGTTCGGTTACATATCACTCGTATGACCTATATATATATATAGATATATATTTTCAATGTATGAATATTCACAACCGTGTTCATTCTTTAGCATTTTTCATAATATTTTTTGACAATATTCAATTTGGATCAATACTGACTCTAGCGTATTGTCCTGCTTTTTGGATCTTATTGTAGTGGTCTGTTGCAGTTTTGGTGTATTGTCTTGCTTTTCGAATCTTATTGTAGTATTCTGTTGCGGTTTTGGTAGTATTTATTGGTGAGAGAGTTTTTTGTGTTGTTAGATGGGCTCATTATTGAATCAAAATTTCAACATTTGAGAATTGTACTTTCAATAGTTCTACATTGTTTTTCAAAAATGAAATTGGCTGGAATGTTCCTTTGTGAAATAACGCAACTCTAAAGTCATATATAATTTGGCATGGTCACAATCAGCAGTTTTTCCTTTAAAAAACAATCAGCACAAAGTTGACTAGACTCATTTGAAAATTGTTCATAATTGTAAAATTCTAAATCTTTCCTAATTTCTTTCATTTCCTTTAACCACTAAGGTTTTTTTATGATACTTTTTTTCATCTATTTCATTTTCTATGTTCCTTCTCCTTATTCATTCTTTTAGGTTCTTTATTCTTTGTTCTTTCTTTTCTTTCCTTTTGGTAAACACATTTTCATTTATTTTATTATATGATTCCAATTTGGCCATATCACTACTATATTCCATCACCTTATATTTTGGTTGCAACAAATAAACTTATCACAGCTAAAACTTCAATTCATTTATTTATATAATAAACGATCATATATATATATAAATTACTTCAAAATATATAAAAAATAAAGAAAAGTAAATGACCAATTTGTAACTGCTCCAACTTATTATTCTCCCTCTCCTCGCCACTTCATATGATAACTTCCTACATTTTATCACCCATCTCTTTTGTAACCTCCAATCTTATTCACCCATCTCTATTTGTAACCTCAACCTCTTCAATAAAGTTGATGTTTAGCCAATAGTTTCAAAATTTATTTTCTTTACTATTTTTAATTTTTTTAACATTCTTTCTCTACTGTTAGAGTATTCTCTCTCTTATTAATCACCACACCTTCTCTCTACTATTATTACCATTAAAGCAGTAATTGTTAATTTCTTTTATTTATTTGTTAGAGCATATGTTCTCTAAATGAGTTTGGTTACCTTCATCTACATATAACTTTAATCTTTTGGGGAAAATTAAAATTAATTTATCACAAATAAAATTTAAATTCATTTGTATAAAAAGTAATGGAAAACAGAAAAAATAATAAAATAAATGAAAATATAATTTTAGAAAATTGTTACATTTCAGTAATTCCGCCTATGTTTTATAGCCGGTCCTAAGCCCGGATAAAGGAGGAGGGTTTTGTTAGGCCCCGACAGTCAGCGTAAAATCCTGTCGAATCGCATGAACATGGATCAACGAATAGTGTCGTATGATCCATGTAGCCGACCCCACCTAGTGGGATAATTGTTGTTGTTGTTGTTACATTTCAGTATGATTAAAAGATAGGCTCGTCCCAATACTTTTTAATAAAAACAATAGTATTCTAATTACATTTTTTATTATTAACTATACCTCAATTGTTGGAGCAACATCCTATTTAATCTTAACCTTAATTTGTTCATCCTATTTAATCATGATTCTAACATCCTATTTAATCTCCTTAAAAGCTGGCGGTTTTTTTTTTTCTGAAGAACTTTTCTACTTCATTTTTCTTTGCTAATCGTTAGATTTGAGACAACTTTATCTTCCGGACCAAACTAAGTGAGACATGATTTCTTGACCAAACTTTATCAAATTTTACTGCTGCTCCAAGTAAATGTTAGAATCATGATTTATTGGCTTGTTCAGTTATTTATAACGCAATAGGGAGGCAACCAGATCTAGATGGCTTTCTCTGTCCACGTACATGAACTTGTCTTGCGACATGATGAATTCAGAAACATTGCACTCCATCAGTTCGGCGGCAGAAGAAAAAACGCATATGAATGTCATGCATGATCCTTCCATTATTATTTTCCTTGTTAATGGTGGATCACCTGGTGCATACATGTTATATGTAGTCTAACAAAGTAATATTATTAGTGGCTTTCACGTTTGGTCTTGTAAATTCAGGGACCACAGATTGAATGTTTTTTTATCATTGATTTCTCAGTGACTATTTTTTGTCATATTGATGAGAAAATGGTAGAGAATTGTTTGAGATGGTTTGATCATGTTCAAAGAAGACCATTAGATGCGTCAGTAAGAAGAGTAGATCAAATAATTTAAAGTCCGATTAAAAGATGGAGGGGGAGGCCAAGGCGGACACTTGGCGAACTAATAGAGCAGGATTTATTGGTGAATAATATACCGAAAGGTTTGGTTACTAATAGAGCGGAATGACGTTGTATGAACCATGTAGCCGACCCCACCTAATGGAATAAGGCTTTGTTGTTGTTGAATAGCACATTATTTACAACAATTTAGACAGATTATTTTAACATCATTAGATCCTAAATCCACACAGAAATTTGAAGATATTTAATAACTTGAATAATGAGAATATAGATTCCATGATACTGCGAGCAGTGACTACAAAAGAAAAAATTGCAATGTTTTCTTGTTATTGAGCTATCCTCCAGAACCATGATACTGCGAGCAGTGACTACAAAATAAAAAATTGAGACATGGGAGTTCTAGAACTGAATTTCCTATTAAAATTAATTTGCTAACCAATGATTTTTAGAAAGAATAATATTATTTATTTTATATTCTTAACATTTTCGTCATTTCGTGCCTGTGAGGAGAATATAAATTTGAATAATGAGAAAATTAAGAATAAGGTTCATCTTGAGAATGAGAACATTTAATCAAATTTATCGCAATCTACAAATCACTTCACAATTCCGTTGCATTGTGGGTAAAATTATGCATCAACCAAACTACTCACAGAAAACTCTCAGAGAAAATTAGTGAACATTGTTTCCCATCTGAAAGCACCGCATATATATCTTAAAAATGTTTTAAAGCTTCAAGACGTTTAGATTTCTTTACGACTTTAACAAGGTCAGATTGGTTTTCTGCATTTTGTTATCAGCATCACGCAGAAGCAAATGGGTTTTCATGTGAAAAAAAAAAGAAGAGAAAGTTCGATATGAACAAACCATTATTGTTTGTAACCGAGAGTGGCCGTGTCCAAAAGAGTGCTTGAAGCAGGATAACAAAAAAACAAATAATTAGAAATAAAACTTCTATCAAGGAAATGGGAATAGAACCTGCGCACACTCCCGTCCTAACTGTTTCCTTACAGAAAAAGGGAAAAGAATTCTACAGATTTTATAGCCATGTTAGATCGAATTACAAGTTAGAGAAAGAAAGTGAGGGGTTAGATTAAAACTGATGGCATCCAGATCGAGTGTGAACTTACTCATACCTTTCGTTAACAAAAAGAGTTATCAGGATAATTTTTCTGATGAAACAGAATGCGATCAGGATCATGTATCAGTATCTGATGGTTACTTCCTGTCTCACGCAAGCATGCCTTTCTTGATTGTCTAATCGTTCAGACCCATCGGCAACGATGGACACTACTACTTGCGAGAGACAGGAGGAGACCATCAGATAAAGATAATGACAGGGGGATTCCTCAGAGATGTTTGTTCCTGCAGCAGTAAAGAGAATCAAGTATCTTCATTCCATCCTACATTCTCATGTCCCCGCACATGTATCATCATTCTCCACTTACTAATCGGTGAGAAGAAGAGAAGACACTTTGCGAATGACAAAAGAATGCAGTCGTGGAATGATGATACAAGCAAGATTCGATAATAACTGATTCATTGCGATATTTTGGTTGCATGGGAGTATTTATAGGCAGAGTTTGCAGTATGAAATCTGCAGATGTTGATCTCTAAAAGGAACCGTTCGTGAAAGATGGTAACCGTCTTTATCTTTTTCTTAAAAAAAACATAAAACTAGCTGCATTCCATTAAAGGAATCAGGTGGTGGATCTCTCTCGAATCCACGAAATAAGATAACTGTCTTTATCTGATCTGGATTTTGACGTGTGTTGATCTGGATTTAGTTATTTCCATAAATCTCCTCTAAACTATTATAATTTTATGCATCTCACGTCAAAATCAGGACTTATTTTTTTGTATTATGATTTTTTCACTTTAGTTGTTTCATCTACTTCTATTATGTTTTCCATTATTTTGATTTTTTTCCATTTATGAAAAGACTAAATTATCCGTTTCTCCATAACACATTAAATAATAAATATAAAAAATAAAAAAAATCGAGGGAAGGCAATTTAATCTTTTCATAAATGATAATATTTTTTGTTTACCATTTTAATCCTTCTGCTACAAGAAAAATGCGATTTTGCGACGGATTTATCCGTCGCAAAACCTTCGAAATCCTCGCAAATATGTCTTTGTGACAAATTTTTCGACAGATACGGTTAGTTGAAAAATTTGTTAAGCGACGGAAAACTCGCATTCACAATTTTTTACTGATAAAATCAACTTTTAAAGGAAAGGATATCCTTCGGAACTTCCGCCGGCAAAATCCGTTGGAAGTTCCTAATCTGACAGCCGCGCCAGAGGCAGGAGTGTTCCCCCATTCCCAAGTTGCGAACGACTTCGACGGATTGTCCATCGAAAGTTCTGACGGGAGGACTCCCGTTGAAACCATCGACGGGTTGGTTTGACCCATCGAAACCTTCGGCGGACGGGTTCAACCCATCGAAACCTTCGACGGGCGGTTCCCGTCGCACGCACCGGCGGAGTGCGACGGAGACGTCCGTCAAAAAATAAAAAAAACATAAAAAATAGGCCGTCTGTTATCGGATCGGCGCTCGCGGTCGATCAGCAGTCGAAAACGAGATAGAGGGGACGAGGCCTAGGACACGGGCGGCCCGATCCATTGCCAGCGAGCCCGATTGCCTACGCCAGATCCAGTCGTAGGCGTCGTGTCCGGCTGCCTGCAAACCGGATCTGGTCGCATGCTACGGGTCCGGCCGCCTGCGAGCCGGATCCGACCGCTGGCATCGGGTCCGGCCGCCTACGAGCCGGATCCGGCAGCTTGCGACCGGATCTGGCTTGTAGGCAGTCGGACCCGACGCCTACGATCGGATCCGACCACCTACGATCGGATCCGGCCGCCTGCGACCGGATCCGACCCTCTTCTGCGGCCGGAACCGGCGCCTAGAGTGGCCGGAGCGAGAAGGGAGAGATAGAGAGGGAGTCGATGAGGGTGGCCTACGGCCGGGATCGCCGAAGTCGGGAGTTGCCGCCGCCGGAGTTGCTGCCATCGTCGAAGTTGGTGCGCCGCCGTGGGAGAGATAGAGAGGAGAGAGAGAATGAAAAATTATGAGGGTGGAGGGGTTAATATAGGGAGAGTGGAGAGCGTGGGAGGGGGGAAAATTAGGCGGGATAAAATTAGAATTTACGGCCAAGGTTGTCAAGATCTAGATCTTAAGATCTTACGATTTTACGATCTTACAAGCTCCTTCCGATCTCGATCTTATCTTGAGGATCTTATGTGTAAGATCTTAATACGATCTTAATTTTGGTCACACGATCTTACGATCTTATCCGATCCTATACGATCTCGTATGATTAATATAATCATTTAAATATTAATTAAAATTATATTTATTATAATAAGAATTAATTTATATGAAGTTAAATATATTTTTGTTCATTTTTAATATGTTTTGATATAATTTGAGTCATAAATCTATAAAAAATATTTTAGTGAGGTATAATCTAATATTTCAATACAAAAAAATTGTCAAAAATATATTTATTATTTTAAAAATATACTATTTTATTAATAGGTAGGATCTTACGATCCTCGATCCGATCTTGTGATCTTCGATCTTATGACCCCCCTTCGATCTTATATAAGATCCCGATCTTGACAACCTTGTTTATGGCGGATACTTCCTTCAGAATTATTGAAGGGTATAGTATTTTTATCAATATTTATATAAGAAATTTTATTATTAAATAATATAATATAATATATATTAACATATTTGACTAAAAATATTAATAATCATAATATTATATTATAAATATTATTAATGTTTAATAATATTATATATATATTGTTAATAAATTATACTATTTTAATTATCGAAGGATAACGCCTTCGAAATTATCGATGGATGCAAATCCTTCGGTAATTTCGAAGGCATTTTCCTTCAGTAATTATCGACGAGTAATGTCCTTCGAAATTACCGATGGATAATATCCTTCATAATTATCGACGGGTGATGTCCTTCGAAATTACCGACGAATGCTAAATCCTTCGATAATTTCAAAGGCACCATCATTCGGTAAATAAAATAGTATATTATTAATGTTTATAATATAACACATCTCTTTATTCCATTTTTATCAAATATTTATAATATAACATAATATTACTAATGATTGTAATTATATATATTAATATATATAATTAGTATCAATACATATACTATTATTAATGTTTAATAATATTATTATATATATTACAGAAGGATAATGCCTTCGAAATTATATAAGGATGCAAATCCTTCGATAATTTCGAAGGCATTTTCCTTCGGTAATTACCGACATGTAATGTCCTTCGAAATTACCGACAGATGCTAAATCCTTCAGTAATTACGAAGGCACCATCCTTCGGTAAACAAAATATTATATTATTAATGTTTATAATATAACACATCTCTTTATTCCATTTTCATAAAATATTTATAATATAACATATAATTAATTTAGAAGGATATATATAATTAATATGAATACATATACTATTATTAATGTTTAATAATAATATTATTATATATATTACCGAAGGATAATGCCTTCAAAATTACCGATGGATGCAAATCCTTCGGTAATTTCGAAGGCATTTTCCTTCGGTAATTACTGACGAATTTTAAATCCTTCGGTAATTTTGAAGGCACTATCCATCGGTAAATAAAATAATAATTTGATAATAGAATATTGAATATATATTTATATTATATTATATATATTATTATAAATATAATTGCCGCCGGATATTTCCTTCGAAATTACTGACGGATGTAAATCCGTCGGTAATTCCGAGGCTATACTCGTCGATAATTTATCGACGGATGTTTTCCATCCATAATAACGAAGGACATTTTGCCATTCAGTAATTCGGAAGGAGTTTTATAACCGTCACAACTGCTGTCAATAAATGAGAAGGATTCATTTCCTTCGAAAATTGTCCGTCGCAAATTCGCCATTTTCTTGTAGTGTTCCAGCGATTTTTTTATTTTTTATATTTGTTATTTCATATTTTTCTGGAGGTGAGGGGTAATTTAGTTTTTTCATAAATGTGAAAAAGTAAAAGTAACGAAAAAGTAACAAAAGTATACGGAAGTGCTAAAGTGGAAAAATCATGATAGTTTAGGAATAAAAAAAATAAGTTCGTGGTTTGAAGTTAAATGCGAAAAGTCACTATAGTTTTGAAGGATGTTTATGAAAATAACTAAAAAAAGAATAAGACTATGAGGCAGGAGCGCTTCTCACGCCACCACCACCTTTGACTATTATGATGCCAATAACCATATACCACATAAAATCCCCAAGTAAAAATCCTTCCCTCTCTTTTTCTCTCTACAATCAGCAAAATGGTATGTAAATGGGATCCACATAATACATGATATATTGGTTTGATCTAGATGTTTTTTTATCAAACTTATTAGATCTTAAATAATTGGGATGAAAATCTGACATTCGTCATTAGCCTTAAACTCATATTTAATCCATATGTCAGATGACTTGAATTTAGTATAAGAATTGGACAGAATGATTTTGTTAAGGTATCTAAGTTTTCATGATACTCGTCAGGTAGTATAAAAATCACATGGTTGACTATTCCATGATAATTATATGCATGTAAATAGTTTTTTTTAAAAAAAGGAAGTATCCTACATTCCATTAATCAAAGAAAGGGTACAAAAGTCTGAGGATATCCGGAGGTGGATCACCCTCCCAAAAAAGATCGCTATTCGATCGTTTACTAAAATTTGCTAATGTATCAGCCTCAGCATTACATAAATGGTTAACATGATTACATTTAAAATGAATGAAGTTTGAAATTAGAGCCCATATGTCCCGAATGATGTTCTGAATGCGCCAATGACAAGGAGTCTCCTGTTTATGATTGAGACTGTAATTGAGGGGTCTGTTTCAAGAATAAGGTTCTCGATACCACATCGCACACAATGCTTTAGTCTGCACAGGATAGCCTAAGCTTCAGCATGCAAAGCTGAGTGAAAGTGCTCGGGTCCCGCGCCTGCACAAAGGAAGCCAGTGTTAGAGGTTCTAATCAGGTAGCCTACTCCCCCTCCCCATTGCTCATCAGAGAGCCATCCGTATTCAATTTAAACTAGGAATGGGGTGGAGGCTCCCAACGTGCCAGAGAGTGGTTTGCTGGGGAAGTCCCCTCAGAGATGGGTGTTTGTAACTCATAATATAGCCAAAATCCACGGCCAGACCTCAGCAGCGGTTGCCTGTCTGGAATTGAAGTGAACATCATTTCTCATTTTCCAAATACCCCACAAGGTTAAGGCAAATAAGGTTTGCAGACTAAATTTAGAAGCACGATTAGGAAGGTCATTTCCTTCCAGAATCCAATTACCCACCATCCAATTGGTACCACGTTTAAGGTATAATTAGTTTTATTCTGGAAGATTTCCCACACACGAAATATCACCACACAATCAAAGAATAAATGGGCATTTGTCTCAATCTCAACACCACAGAGAGTACACATAGGATTTATGGAAGAGTTGAATCTAATAAGCATATGTTTGGTAGGTTGTGGGAAAGTTTCCAAAGAAATACATGTATTTTCGGGGGGATATTGACGCCCCAAATTCTTTTCCAACCAGGCCATCCAGGCTGCCTTGGTGGAACAGGAGGCATACATATGAAGTTGTACACTAACTTGATAGATGGAATCCCAAATTGATCTGGGGTCCAAACCCATGTATCATCACTGGGAAAGTAGGCAATCTAATAGCAGTTATCTTATCCAGTAAACAAGGTGCAAAGAAATTCATTAGCATCTCAATATTCCAAGAACCATGCAACATAATATCAGCAGTTATACAAGTAGTTAGAGGAGAGTAAACATTTACATATGTATGCAAATAATTTAAAGGAATGTTAAATATCCACGGATCATAGTATGCATGAGTTGTAAGACCATTACTAACATGTTTTCTCAGCCCAAGCTTAATATTATTCATAGTTTGTACACTTTGTTTCCAACTCCAAGCTTGGTGACCTGAGGCAAACCCATGCTGAATAGTGGACTGCCATGGGTGAGGAAAGTTGTATTTTTGAGTGACAAGAGAAGTGTACATATCATGAGATTTGTTTAAGATGGGTAATACTTTCTTTGCAAGTAGAGCAGTTTTCATACTAGCAATGGATTTAATACCCAAGCCCCCCATCCTGTTTTGGCAATAAAGTGACATCCCAGCTTATGAGATGTAAACCATGTTTTTCGCCAGATGATGACCAAAGAAAGGATCTAGAAAGTTTCTCAAGTGAGTTTAAAAGGCCTGTTGAGACATATATTGAGCTAAGAGAGTAATTATGCATGGAAGATAAGGTAGATTTGATTGGGGTGATTTTTCCAACCCAAGTAAGGGTCTTTTTCTTCCACCTAGCTAATTTGTTTTGGGCTTTAACTTCAATGTTCAGTAGGGATCCTCTGTTACTGTGTTTATATGATATTGGAACTCCAAGATAGGTGAAAGGGAAGGAGTCAATTTTAATGTTTAAAGTATTTTGGATTAATTGCTTTCTTCTTGATTGAAATTTAGGGGGTAGGAGATAGCAAATTTGTTTAAGTTTATTTTTTGGTTGGTTAACCATATATTTAGAGAATATTTCCTTTAATTTAGTGCAATTAGACTTTGTGGCAGCCATGCAGACAAGTAAATCATTAGCATAAATCATTGCAGTTGTACCCACCCTAAAAGGTTTAATAGCTCTTTTGTTGATCTGATCCTTTAAGAGGGAAGAGAAAGTTTGTGATACTAATATGAAGAGATAGGGTGATAAAGGATCACCTTGTCTCAGGCCTATGAATTTTTGGGAGAATGAACCATTGATATTGTAGGTATATATAGGTGATTTAATGCAGGTCATGATCCAATTTATGAATTCAGGGGGAAAGGTCATGAGAGTGAGCACTTGGTGGATAGCATGTCAAGACACCCTGTCAAAAGTTTTCTCCATATCAACTTTGAGTAGAAGGTATTTAATTCTGCCCTTAGTCATAGAGTGTGCAATTTCTTGGGCCATTAGAAGATTATATTGAATGGATTTGCCACGAACAAAGGCACATTGATTGATGTCAATTAGTTTGTCCAGAGTAGGCTTAAGTTTGTTGGCTAATATCTTTGCAATTGCCCCTTAAATAATATTACATAAGGAGATGAGTCTATAGTCAGCAACCATCATTGGATTGGATTTTTTAGGAATGAAAGTGATTGAAGTAAATTGAGAACCCTTTGGCAAATGATTATAAAGGAAGAAAGAATTTATTTCAAGGCAGAGATCAGCCCCAATGATATCCTAATAGTGTCAAAAAAACTCGGCCGTAAAACCATCTAGGCTAGGAGCCTTCCCTGAAGCCAGATGCCAAAAGGTATCTTTGATTTCTTCATTTGTGATTGGAGAGGTTAAATTTGATACCCAAAAGTCGTCCAGAGATGGCACGGTAGGCCAGTCATTTGGATCGGGATTAGGTATAGAGTCAAGTGCCCACAAGTTGGAGTAGTATTTAACAAAACATGACTTAATTGCATTTTCATCAGTTTGCATGATACCATTTTCATCTTTAATGGAGGTGATTTTATTTTTCCTGTGTCTAATAATAATGCTGAGATGGAAAAATTTGGTGTTTTTGTCCTCATCTTTGATCCAATTTACCTTAAATTTTATCCATCACTTCAGACTAATTTGTCTTAAGAAAGCAACAAGTTGGTTATATTTAGATCTTAATAATTTTAATTCCATATATGTTAGTCCTTGTCTTTCATCTTTATGCTCCAAATTAGATATCTCTTGCCTGACCAAGGTGGCTCTAATTTCAAGTATCCCAAGGGTAGTCCTGTTCCATTTTACTGTTTCCTTTCTGATCTCATTTAAGGAAGTCTGGATGTTAGTATGTTCATTTCTCCTAAGCCATGTGTCTCTCACAATTTCTCTTGGCTGCTTGTAATCAAACCAAAAATATTCATATTTGAAAGATTTTGGTCAGTGGGACTGATTGTTTGTGTTCGGTAGGATTGGGGAGTGATAAAAGGTACCCCCAGTGAGGGCAGATAGAGTAAGGTTCGAATAAGGAATGAACCAGTGATAGTTGATTAATGCAAGATCTAGTTTGCATAGTATTCTAGCATTGTCAGATCTATTGTTACACCAGGTAAATTGTGACCCAGTCAAAGGAATGTCCATAAGACTCTATTGCTGTATGAAATTTTTGAAAAGACATTGATTTTTTGAGAATAAAAGGAGTTCCCCCCGCTTATCCTCGGGCAAATTAATAGAGTTAATGTCACCCATAATTAACCATGGGATGTCATCAAAGTTTAATTTCTCTAAATACTGCCATAAATCATTTTTAATTGCAGGCAAGGTATTAGCATAAATAGCTGTTAAAAGGAAGGAAAATTCATCAATGATGACTATCACATTCATATACTGAGATGTGGAATTGAGAAAGGAAACCTTTGCGATATCAGTTTGCCAAGCAATTATAATATCGCCAAATGCTCCCGATCCTACATGATAGTAACCAGTCTAATTACTACCAAGTTTCTTGATAATGAGGTCTGAGGACTTACTTATGGCATGGGTTTCTATAAGGATAATAATTTCTCGTGCATGCTCCCGAATTAGATTTTGCAGCCGATCTCTCACTTTGCTTATAAGCGCCCCTCGGCAGTTCCACACGAGAGCCTTCATGTTATTAACTTGAGAAAGGAAGGGGTGGGATGTCCTCCGAAGCCTGCACAAGAGGAGTAAAGGAATTAGAGTGGGGATGCGAAGAGTTGGTCTTACATTTCTTTTTTCTACCGGCTTGCTTTTTTGAAAAAGTGGGAGATGGCGGAGAGAATCTAGTTGTGGCCTTGTGGGTGCGCCTTAGTTCTGGGCCATTGTCCCCAATGATCTCTTCGTCTACGTCCTCAGAGTCATTCCTTTGTATTTTCATTTATGTTAAAACTGGAAGCACTCCATCACCTTGGCCACCAATTCCTCGTGTCCCTGTTTTGATTTAGAGGGGAGAGAACTCTCCCGGACAGCAGCAACAGGTGGTGCCGGCTCCGGGAGGTTCGGGGAAGATTGGTTAATGTTTGAGAAAGGAGGAGGAATTGAGAGAACATTTTCCTGTTCGGGCTGATGTATGTCCTCCGTTTGATGCGAAGCAGAGCCACGTGTCAAGATCAGAGTCTCTTTCTCCACTGCCTGATAACTTGCGTGGGTATTAAAATGAGAAATGGGGTTTTGGGACGAACAACATGGGCCAGACTTCCCTGCTTGTGTGTCAGAATTTTGTATGCCCACGTGGATGGCTGAGATTTTGTGGAGCTAGGACAGACAAGTTGTCACCAGGGGCCAGTTCGGGATGGCGAACTGGCTGGCGGCCAATGGACCACTGATGCTGCGGTTCACGCGGGTGCCCGACTCGACCATCCCATCTTGGGACAGCCGACGAACGCCGACGATGTGTAGCCTCATATCGCATCCAAGTGCCGATCCTTCCCCGCCGGCAACGGACCAATCTCGCTATGCCTCACCGGACAGATATCTAAAGTGTGCCCGATGTGGCCATAGTTGAAACAAAAAAGCGAAAGATTTTCATAAGTGACAACTTGAAAATACCTAGATCCATCCGGTAGTTTAACCCAGGTCCCTTGTTTCACTGATGATGCTAGATCAAGTTCCACTATAAGAAAATTGGCGATTAGCGACGCCATGTAGCGCCTCAAAAGTGTGTGATGCTATACAGACGCCACTAACACCTCCATTGCGACTTTTTTAGCGTCACCAGAGTCAAACGCCACTTGCCTCTCAATAGCATCTCATTAGCGTCTTCTTAGCTACTCAGAGAGTTGACGTTAAAAGTAGCACAATCGAGATGCTAAGTAGACGTTATTTTTTCCCGCCAGGAACCGTAAACGCGCGGCAGTACCTAGCGCCGTTATGGCGTCGACAACGTTAGACGCGAAGCTAGCGTCGCATGTATGAAGACTCTAAAGCAACGCTACATGACGTCTCAATAGAAAAAGACGCTAATGAGACGCGACATTATATATTTAAACTCCATATTATGTATACTATATGTCAATCAATAAATTCATTAAATATTATATTAGTATTAATTACATGTTTATCAACATATTATCAATAGAATAATATCAACATATAGATGTATTAATTACACGATTATATATATATATATATATATATGTATTTTTACATTATAAGAGTGTTCCTAAATATATAATTTTTTACCTATATTATTTATGTTACGTATACATATAATATATATAATATCTTAATTAATTATGCATATATTATTATATACTTAATCATGGGATTACGATGGTTGATTAAGTGAGTGATATGTTAGCGTCACAGTAGACACATAATAGCGTCCACCTAGTGTTTAACGAGCGCTGAAGCTATTGTCGACGCTATGATGACACTATGGGCGTCTCTCTAGCATCGCACGTTCGAGACGCCATATTGTTTTAGACGCTAGTTCGGCGCTACGGAGTCGCTAAATGAATCTAGCGATTCAATGGCGTCTGTATTGCGCCTCCTAAGCTGACTTTTTACCCGTCACTCAATCGGGCACATATAGACATATAAATACGTGTATATGCTGATACCTATATATAATAAGTGCATATATACATATTATTATAACCTACTCTGACACATATAAATAAGCACACACACACACACACATATATATATATTCACTTCGAATACGTATACATATACATGTTATCTATATATATATGTGTAGACATATACATACACATATATATTTATAATACATATAGACGAAACACATTGTTGTAACTTAATCTCTCACACATAGACATATATATACGTACGCATATATGACATATGTATATATACACACACAATTGTGTTATATTATACACATATACATCCATATTTATAATTTTATATACATACATGATAGATTATCGGAAGAAAATAAAATAATTGGAACGGAGCATAATGCGATGAGACGTTACATTGATAAATAAAATTACATACATACTAAAAAAATTTGAAAAAACTTTTATTGAGCGTCTCAATAGCGTCGCAATTTTGAGACGCTATAGTATTGTGACGCCCCGACGACGTGATGGTGTCGCTACATTGTCTTAGCGACACATTAGCTTCTCTATAGTGCCGCGCTAGCCGAATTGTGACAGTTTCGGCGCCTACATGGCGTCTACGTAGCGTCTCGTTATTGTGCGATGCTAAAGATTACTTAAATCCCTAATCCCACTTCTTCGTTTTTCACTTTTTACTATTTAACATGTACCCCCGACACCCCAATGCCCGATGCGGTCCGACGCGCGACGCGGTCCGACGCCCGACACTGCCGCCTCCAGCCTTCGCCCGACATCCGCCGCCTGACGACCGCCCTCCACCGCCGCTGCCGCCCTTCGCCTCCGCCGCCTTCTGCATTCGACCGCCCTCTTCATTCGCCGCCGCCCTTTGCCTCCTCCTCCTCCTCCTCCGCCCTCCCCGACGGTTCGCCTCCGCCACGGTCCGCCCTCCCCGACGGTTCGCCGCCTCCTCCTCCACCGCCGTCCGTCGCGTCCTCTGCCGCGTCGTCCGCCCTCCGCTCTTCGCCTCCGCCGCCCTCCGCCTCCACCGCCGCCCGTCGCGTCCACCGCCGCCTCGTCCGCCCTTCGCTGCGTCCTCCCTCCACCGCCGGCAACGTCCTCCATCGCCGCCGACGTCCTCCTCCTCCGCCCTCCCCGATAGTTGACCTTCGACGGTCCGCCCTCCCTGACGGTTCGCTGGCTCCTCCTCCACCGCCGTCCGTCGCGTCCTCCGCCGCCCTCCGCCTCCACCGCCGCCCGTCGCGTCCACCGCCGCCTCGTCCGCCCTCCACCGGCGCCGACGTCCTCCACAGCCGCCGACGTCCTCCTCCGTCGCCACTGCCCACCGCCTCCACTGTCGTCTCGGCCGCCCTTCGCCGAAGGTACTAGGCCGCCACCATGTAAATTAAGTTAATTATTAATGCATAAAGTTAAATTAAGTTAATTATTCATGTTAAGTTAAGTATTACTTATTCATGTTATTATCATGTTAAATTAAGTAGTACTTAAGTGAATTATCATCTCTTTGGATCAAGTTAGTATTACTTATTAAGTATAATATTAAGTATCATCTCTTAGGAATTAAGTTAAGTATTACTTAAGTTATTTATTACTTATTCATGTTATGAATTAACTTAAGTAGTACTTAAGTTAATTATCATCTCTTTGGATCAAGTTAATTAGTATTACTTATTAAGTATTACTTAAGTTAAGTTACCTTATGTTAATTGTTATCTTAACTTATGAAGTAATGTTATGAATTAAGATAACAATTACTTATTCATGTTATGTATGGTTATTTTTAATAATAGAAGTTTCTTTCTTTTTTTTCAGTCATGGTTACTAGGGGTCGAGCATCTGGGTCATCTCGCTCTTCCAGGCGTTCACTCCAGATGAGTCAGCCATCACAACCACCAGGTAATATATTTATTGTGAGCTACTTATTTATAGTTGATTATAATAGTTAAATTTCTTTTTTAATAATATCAATTCCTCCGCCATCGACGGGGCACGTAGCCGGATCGTCACATAGTAGGCGATCCATTGGTAGGTCTGCTCAGCGTATCACTCCAGGTACGTGACACATTTTGGGCAATAGACAGTAGGAGATAGAGTTTTTTAAATATTTTGCTTTTGTGACAGTTGCTCCACCGTCGACGGGGAATATAGTCGGTACGTCTCGATCGCACGACCACGATCGTCATGTCACACTAGGTTATTTTTTATATATTACTTAATTTTATGTATGAGCCAAATTTTATGTATTTTCTTGTGATGGCAGTTGCTACCCCATCGTCACCGCCGAGAATACCAGACGCTTCACCACAATCTAGCGTTGGCGAGCGACATCTTACGCCAGGTTATATATTTATTGTTATTGACATTTCTCAATTAATTATATTAATT
Organism: Pontederia crassipes; assembly: GCA_030549335.1. Classification (NCBI taxonomy): domain Eukaryota; kingdom Viridiplantae; phylum Streptophyta; class Magnoliopsida; order Commelinales; family Pontederiaceae; genus Pontederia; species Pontederia crassipes. Next base: position 76,940,943 of record CM060192.1, read on the forward strand.
ATTTTTTAATAATATCAGTTGCTACGCCGATGATAGCACAAGCTAATGACTCAATTCATTCAAACGAGCGGACTGCTACTAATCACGCGGTACACATCAATCGAGGTGAGAACATTACTGCATATATATCAATTATCACAATTTTAATTTGGTATGACACTAATGATTTATTATGTATTAGGGTCCGTAGCTGATGTCGGACCTTCACAGCCTACCCCAGCTATACCGGATGATGATTTCTCTTCGAGTGATGAAGAGGGGTTACATGATAATGGGATGGTCACTGTGAATAATATTGCTCGACCGTAAGTTAAATAAGTTGTACAAATTTTATTATAGTTTTGGTTATCATTGAAAATTAATTCTTCTTTGTAATTGGCAGGACCACTTTCTTATCCGCTAGTACCGTGCGGGATGTCAGTGCTCTCGATCTTTCCCACTTGCTGGAAGGGGCAGGATCCTGGAAAGATGTCCCAATTCAAGTGCGAGATGACATCTTTCGAGCCTTTACGGTACGATCTTCTATTTGGGTCACATAATTTGATTTATATTTATTTTAAAATTACTAAGTTTTAACGTTCTATTTGTAGGAGGCAAATCAGTTTCATCCGGATCTTAGTTTAGGGACAATCCGGAGAGCTTTTGAGGAGGTCGCTGCGAAACACCTCCGAAATCGATTATACAAGTTTCGCAAGGTCGTCACGTCCGCCGGCCTCACTTTGGAGCAGGGCATACAAGATGCCCAAGACATATTAGGCACTCGGTTTGGGAGTCCCTTTGTAGGAAGTGGTAAGTATGTATACTTTTACATTATTTTTATGAAAATTATAGTTTTTTGAAAGTGTAAGTATTTGATGTTCACAAAGGACGGATGAACGATGGCAAAGGAAGTCGGAAATGGCAAGAGTTAACCGACTTTCGAAGCCCGAGGCCCACATCCACACAGGGGGATCGATGCGATTTGACGAGCATTGATGACGCATGGTAATTTACATATAAATTCAATTAATCAAACTTTTGACTTATACTTATGTTATCAAATTTGAAACTTTATTGTAGGAGGAGAAAGAAGGCGGTCCCGTAGACTTTCGTGTGGTCTATGAGGCCACGCATAAGAGCCGAAAGATAAACGACTTAGTCACGTCCACTGCTCGTAGGCTTCTGATAAGTCTCATGATATGGTCATTTGGTTGTTGTCGTTAGTGCAATATCTTTGAAATACACAACGTTTAAATTTTTTAGGATGAGTATAATGCAAAAATGGCTGAAAAGTATGGAGATGATCCGAGTACTCAGCCACCAGGTAATGTTTCTTCGTTGGTTTAATCATGTTTTTAATTTACATGATTCTTGATATATAATTTATATATTATATGATTTTATAATTTTTCTATTTCGTAAAGGACCCTACTGTTTGGGAAGAGGTGGCCGGCACGACACGAGGGGATACTTGCATGGCCTCGGCACAGCCGCTCAGATACCTAGGAGGATCGGAGGATATGCAGGAGGTGCATCTACTCCGAGCTCATCCGCTGCACCTGATCTGACGCAGCTATCACAGCAGGTGTCGCAGCAGTTGTCGCAGCAGTTGTCGCAGTAGGTGTCGCAACAGTTGTCGCAGCAGGTGTCGCAGCAGGTGTCGCAGCAGTTGTCGCAGCAGGTGTCGCATCAGTTGGGTCCTCTATTGCAGGCGATTCAGGGATTGATCCCGACACAGAATCCATCCCCGCGAGGCCATGGACCGAGCACGTCTGGGTCGAACATCCGGAATGATAACAATAACTCACAAACCTAGGATAGAAAACAAACTATGCATTTGTTACTTATAGACTTAAACATACATATAGTTTGTTAGTTCGGTTTAGTAGTTTTCGTATTCTTATATTATATATTATGTCTGTGATGGTTTTATATTGTCTATGATAGTTTTATATTGCCTGTGATGATTTTAAATTGCCTGTGATGATTTTAAATTGTGTGATGATTTTAAATTGCCTGTGATGCTTTTATATTGCCTGTGATGAATATCAATGCATTTTGAGATGCATTATAAATTGTATGGCGTGGGAAGGGAAAAAATGAGGCTGGGGCAGGTAAAAAGAATATACATGTAGCGACACCATAGCGTCTCATTGGCGTCTAAACGCATGTCGACGCTAATTTAGATATATCGCACTTCGCGCCATCTTAGCATCTCATTGGCGACAAATGCATGATCATATTTGCATCAATCTAGCGCCTTACTAGCACCTAACTTAGCCGCACGTGGGCGCCGGAAGGGCGTCTCAGGTCTACTGCCCCTTTCGCGTCGACTTAGCGACGCGGTCCTGCTTCGCGCATCCCCAAACATCGCATCTTAATACCGTCGATATAGAATCAATATGTGGCGCTAGTTGCGTCTCAACATCTTTGACTCTAGTGTGACGCCACTAGCCACCGAGTTCCAGCGTCTCAATTTTTCGGCGCTAGTTAGACGCGAAGGAGACTCTCTTGACAATAGAGACGTAATAGCATCTCCCTAGCGTCTCCGACTTTGAGTCGCTAATTGTCAATTTTCTTGTAGTGTTCAATGCATATACGTGCGTACCGGAAGAGTTCGCCCCTTACCGTCTGTTGATCGAGCTTGAGAGGCTTACCGAAAATCCCTGCTATGCGCAGAATGGTGTTTGTATCCCCCAGTTCATAAGAGAGGCTCGGAAGCTAGATCTATCCAGACCGACGAAGTCGACAACGATTCCGCATGTGGCCGGAAGAAGGCTCTTGCCTTTGAAAGATGAAGAACATTGCCATTAAATGTCCAAGGGCTAAGGGTTAGAACATGTAACATATCTTCCTCCGTTTGAAATTTAAGGATATAATAGTGGTTCCCTAGATCGGTGATCTGGATTGGGGCGGTGGTCGACCACAAGGCAGAGAGATTGTCCCGAAGAGCATCAAATGGCCCTTCCGTAGCTACAATCCTTCCCATAAGGGTGAGCTTCAGATCTGCCGACCGGTGAGCGACCTCCTCCACTTGGATGACCACTTCGTCTTTTGAGGCCTCCTGAATAATCAGGAATCTCTGCTTTGATATCTGATGGTGCGGCGCAGTTGTTGCCTAGGAGCGCGGCCTGCTGATCGGAGCTGGAAGAAGAGGGAGGAGAGTATCATGGATTGAGTTTTGGGAGTTAGGGTTTGCAAGAGGGGGAGGGGGCGGATCGGGAGCGCATTTTTATTTTTTTCTTAGAACGCATGTAAATAGTAATCAGTAATATTTATATATGTTGTAGTATAAATTAGTTGTATACTTGACTAAATGCTTAGCTATAGTTCTGTTGGCATCCTTTGCATATTGGAAACTGGCTAAGGCTCATAATGATGTCGTATGAATAGAAATGTGCAAGATCATAATAGTGTTTGTCTTTAGCGTTTGTCTCATTTAATCACATGTATATGTCCCTTTGATAAATTGTTAAATGCATGTATATAACTAACATTTTTCTGTGATTCCTAATTATGTCAGAATCTTTATGATAAAATGGATGGTCATTTTCTTTGTGTCGTTATTATTATTATTATTATTATTATTATTATTATTATTATTATTATTATTATTATTATTATTATTATTATTATTATTATTATTATTATTATTATTATTATTATTATAATACTGCACCAATTAGTCGTGATATGTTAATATCGGCATTAAATGAATGATTAATCCAGGTTATATATATGAGCTCAATTTATATAAATAGACAATCAGGAACATAGTCTTCTTTAATTATCCTTTTATTGCATATTTGAAAGATCAACAATTAAATAATATTTATATGATTTCTTCTGTGAACTATTTACTTACGTCACTGGAGCAGCCATGGTCTAATGATTAATTTAGATGTCAAATAGGCTTAGTGAGACATGTAGAAAGTATGAAGTAGTCTTATCATATTAAAATTTCTGCACCGAAATAAACCTTGCATGCTAATTTTCCATCATGCGGAACTTAGACTTCGTAGTATGCACGAATCGTATCTTCTATAAGCACCATAGCATTCGACATTATGTAATTATTCCTCTTCTATTCAATTATTTAGAATTTAAGTTGATGTGATTCCCTTGGTTGGCTAGGAGTAAGTTAATGTTCCTCTTCTAAATTGATTATGTTTGACTTGATATTCCTTCAGTTATTTATGATTAAATTATTAATACGATATGTGATGTGTTACTTCTTAACAAGTAGGATGTATGCTTCAATTTCTCTATTACCTGATTCTTCAATTATCATATGGGACGAGAGAATTGAGAAATACAAAGATACATTTATATTCTATGAATGATTTTATTCATGATATATGTGGCAATTAGATGCATTTGCTTATGTTGTTTATGCCTGCTTATGAAAAGAATAATATGCTTTATAATTTTACAACTATGAACTTATGCATATCGATTGTTATTTTTATTTTGAATGTTACATACTAAGTATTATAATAATCATTGGAAGAATTTCTCCCCTGTACCGGAATAGAGGTCTGATGTTCTGCTTGATGGTGATGCTCATGAAAAGTGTTCTAGTGTAAGTCTCAATGTCTTTTTTTTATAAATATTATTATGTTCAAAATAATGTCCTTAAAGTTGTATTAATTCGAAGTCTATTATTTGAATTTTATTTCCACATTAAAATGTTTGTGTATTTAATTAAGTTTTTTCTATTGACTAGTCGTGAGTTAGTCAAAGTCAATTTAAAAGTCAAAAGTCAAAACGTAGCACTCCGTGATTGCATTCGGACACGTGTCGAAGGAGGATTTGGATGTCACATTCCTCTGCAGACGATGCAATGTTTTCCGTCATTGAGTTATCCCCCAGCAGACTCGGACACGGGAGTTTTAGAACTGAATTTTTTTGGCCGTGAGAAGAGTTTAAATTTAGATAACAAGTAAATTAAGAATAATGGTCATCTTGAGAATGAGAAGATTTAATCAACGCAATGTACAAATTACAAGTTCATTATGATTACAAATTACAAACTACCATCTTGACGCCAATGAGTTTTTGTTTGAAAAATAAAAGAAAAAGACTGTACTTGAGTTCGATATGAACAAACCATTCAGAGATGGTCGAAACAAGATAGAAAAAAGGGGGGCATGCTACCCATTTGATTGGGTAGCACGTTTCTCCATACTTATGAGTATAATAATCAGTTTTAATTACAAAATCTAAGACAAAATGATTTTTTTATTCAGAGCAATACTTTAATTATCAAATTCATTTTTCTTAGTGATATTTTTTTTTTCTGAAAACAAGCACATAACTTGTCAGTTGTGAGACAATAACGAAATTATTTGTTAGTATCTGTATATCAAATTAGTTAAATTGTTGAAATGTTAATTTCGTAGAAGTGGTATTTAACTAAATAGACTGGACGTGAATGAGGCAATTTTAATCAAGTGCGCCAATGAACTCAGAAAACATTACATTTGCAAGTTCATGGTACAAATTTCAAGTTCATGATACAAATTTTTTATTTTATGTCCACATATCACTATCATCACCGAACTGATGCTTTTAGAAAATATCAGAGAACAACAGCTAAAAGTTGATGAACAGTTCCGCTGTCTGCAGTTACAAGAGCTTTTGCCTGTCTATAATCATGGCATAATTTGTTCACATACCTGACAAGTTGCTAAAAGTGTTTTTGGTAAGTGCTTCGTTATCTGTAAACAAAATGAAGAAAATGTAGGATTTGTATTGTTGTTACAGATATATTGGCAGAAAGCAAAAAACAGAAGAAAAAAACCAAAACAATGAAGAAAAGAAACCAAAAAACACTTTGCAAAAAGGGATCATAACTGTGGAATCAGTTGCTGCTGATGGTTTTTTTTTCCAGAACTGCTCGGATCAGCATGTAGTTTCTCTATCCAAAAATTTGATTTTTTTATCTTTTTTTCTGTGGTAAAAGTGAGAAGTTACTTTTCGATAATCGTATAAGATCATTGCAGTATGTTTGAGAACAACTCTATCTTCCGACCAAACTACATCAGTTTTATTCAGAAACACTACATCAGTTCGACAGTAGAAAAAAAGCATCAGATTCAGATGAAACTGTTTTTCTAATAATATTAATGTCGTGTCACCACATCTGATGCAACGTTATATTATCTAATAATATTAGTGGCTCTCGTTAACATTTGGTCTTGTAAAATCAGGGATCACAGACATTTAAATCTCTGACATTAACAAGACCAGTTTGGTTTTCTGCACTTCAATTTGAGTAGCTGCAAATGAAGTCGCTACCATGATTTTACTAATGAATTTGCTCATTACGTGTATCTGCATCATGAGAGGCAGTTTTTAACGAATATTCTTGAGTTATATACATGCATTGTGGTTTCTAAAATAAAGTCTAGACTTCGTAGTTAAAGCAGTATGTATCAGGATCCATGGAATTTGCTTGAACAAATAAAAAATTTGAAAAGAAGGTCTGCTTGCATGATATTCACAAGGACGCATATTTTTTTACAATATTAGATAGTTTTAGGCGAGGAAATCAATCTTCAGGCGGTTGCTGGCAGATTAGTTCTTAACATCAGGCTCCAGAGTTCTGTGTATATCAAGTCTGAAAAATGCCATTGGATCATGGAACAACATGTACCTACAGACACCCCCGTTCAAACTGTTTCCATACAGAATTTTTTCGAAAAAGGGAAAAAAATTTAACAGATTACAAGGTTGTAGAGAGAAAGTGAGGGGTTAGAAAAATTGATTGCGTTCAGATCGTGTGTGAACTTATCCATACCTTTATTTAACAAAAGGATCAGGACTACTTTTATGAAACAGTACTATCCACCAAGAAGCTCTTGAACGGTACGTGATCAGGATCATGTATCAGTATCTGATGGTTACTTCATGTCTCACTCAAGCATGCCTTTCTCGATTGTCTAATCGTTCATGCCCATCGGCAATAACGATGATCACCGAATGGCTACTTCAGAGAGACAGGAGGGGACCATCAGATAAAGATAATGACAGGGGGATTCCTCGGGAGATGTTTTGGTTCCTGCAACAGTACAGAATCAAGCATCTTCATTCCATCCTGCATTCTCCTGTCCCCCGCACATCTTTCATTCTCCACTGAGAAGAAGAGAAGACACTTTGCGCGTGTAAGAAGAATGCAGTCGTGGAATGATGATGAAAGCAAGATTCGATAACCCAGACCTGGTTAATTATGATCTCGAGGTTGCATGGGAGTATTTATAGGCAGAGTTTGCAGCATGAAATCTGCATTGCATGGAGGAACCGTACACTATCAGGTGGCAACCGTATTGCATATCTTTCATATCCTACTAGTATGATGTTCCGAGGAGAAGAAATTTTTTTTTTTCAGTTTTGCTTTCATATCCTCCATGGATTAACAAGCAAAAGATTTTTTCGGGTGATCATGTACTCAAATATGCTTCTGAAAAAAGAAAATGTCTTTAAATAAAATGTGTTGAATTTTGTGAACTCTACTACTCCTTTCCTGTCATATGCATAATTAGTTTTAGTTAAATTTATTAATTCTTATCTGATAATCTTATTTTTTTCTGAAAACAAACAGAAACTTATTTAATTGTAGTTATCAGCCGTTTCCATTTGTGAACTTGTGAGACAATAATCAAATTACTTGTTCGATATATATATATATATATATATATATATATATATATATATATGTATATATATAAAAGAAGGATAGTATTGAAGGAGAGAGTGTCACATGTCCTCTAATTGTCATGCTCATAGTATATATTAAATATTGAGTTTTAAATAATTAGTTATGTTACAATTTCTTAATTGGCTCAAGAGCAAAACGTAAAAGACAATTAAATATTTTTATACACCGGTGTTTGTGGTATAATGATATAATTATCTTTAAATAAAAATTTTATTTTGTTGAACATAGTGAGATAGAAATATGCATGGTGCCCATATTTATTATATAAAATGATATACCCGTAATGAAATATAATAAGAAGATATGTAAAGGTAAACAAATGTTTTAAAACTAGACACTTGCAAAAAAAATGTCATAGGAAACATTAATATAATATGTTAAAAATATTATTTTAATTATAATAACTAAAAGTAGTGACATGTGTGCCCGTTATGCATGCTCGTTGTGTAACTATACTTCACTGCTCAACTTATTTGTAAAACTGCAACATCAAAACTACTCATTCTCTCTCATGCAAAATGACATCTCACTCTCTCTCATGTTTCAGAGCAAGCTTATTGCATATCATCAAAGTAACAGAGAATTGGGAAGCCTTAGATCAATTTAATGTAGGGTATTAATATTTTTATCATTTATATTTAAAATTTTGTCATGAGAAATTTGTCTCCTAATAGTTTTATTTGTTAAATTTTTTTACTAAATTTTTAGGTTGCTATAAATGTAGTATTTCTTCAATGGTGATAATGAATGTTATTAGCGATGTGGATGAATCTACAATGCAATGGAATGCATAGTGCGATTGTGGTACATTCCTTCTCGAGAAAATTCTAACAATACGATATCCATTGAGATGATATTATAAAATGAAAATGTATTTTTTTATTGATATAGATTATGTGATTAGATTATTACTTTTAACTAATTTATTTGTCGATATATAATTATATTTTTTATAGTTTTCATTCATTTTTTATGTGTTTATGTAATGCCCTGATACCCACGTGACTATACGTGCTCAGAGTCGTCCTAAAAGCGCTATCTAATTCTATGTAAATAAATTTTGCGAAAAATAAACTCTATAAATGCGGAAATAAGAATAAGATCGTCTAACAACATACAATGTCAAGGAGCTGAAAACGTCCATGACTCCACCATACTAAATATGCGGAAAAATAAAAACTAATTCAATAATCTAGTTGGACTAAATCCTACACCATGTGCAACATCTCTGTCACTGAGCCGACCACTTGCATCACCATCTTCTATCATCTCACCTGTATGAATTCAGATGCAGGAAAAATTCATGAGTATAAAAATACTCAATAAGTAGAGTCTAACCATAACAATAAGTAATAAATCAAATGGTGCTAAAAAATCAATAATTAATAAGGAGCAATAATCAATAGAACACATGATAGGACAATATATGGAGAGATCAATAATAAATCAATATGACCATGAATCAATAAAAAGGGGATCAAGTAAGAGATCAATGGATCAATTAATAACAATTGTCAACTATGCCTGATAACGATGACACCTATCCAATTTAACAATTTTCTATTATCAGTATCTGAAGTCTTCGGCCAATACCAACTTTTATTCAATTCAATGGGCGGAGGCAAAGCTAATCAATGCCAAAATCCAAATGACCAGGGTTCAATTCAATTCAATTTTACTTTCAATTATATTCTATTCAATTTTAATTTCAATTCAATTCAATTCTATTCTATTAGGGAGCGCTCAATCAATTTTGGGAAACTCCATGTCTCTTTCATGTAGGTCAGTGGAGATCAAATCACGGCAAACCACTCTCCAATAGTAGCGTTAAAAATAGCTTCGTGATGGCGAGAGACTATGGCCATCACAGGACAGCCATAGCTTCCCTAAAGGATGACGTCTCAAACTTCTAGGTACACTATCTGTCACATACAATACGATAACAATAATGGCCCAAGGGACTTAGAAACAATCGAAGAACATGGAGACCCAACAATTTCTATCTTTTATCTTGTTTAACCTAAAGATTTATCTTTAACAATGTACTTTAGGTTAGACAATGATCCAATCAGGAGAAAACTACTGGATCAACATCATAAGGGATCACACAATATGATAAAATAACAATGACACAAATCTCAAATCAAATCTGAAAGATATGATGAGGTTAGATCTATTTGTGATATAATCAGGGATGATCAGAAATAATAAACTATGATAACTATTCAATTTCCTATTACAATTTATCCAAAATTATAATTTCTGTCCTCTGAACCCGACCCGTGTCGGGTGAAATTCGGGCCGTGTTCGGAAATGATCAATATCACATTAGCCAGGACAAACTCGGGCCGGGTGTATGGTGAACCCGGGCCGGGTTGACTGATTCACTTCCAAAATAATCGTGCCGAGTCCGGGTCGAGCCGAAGCTGAACCCGGGTCGGGCCAATAGGAATCTGGGCGGGGTTGGACAACCCGATCCGGTTCCGAATCTAATTCGGTCCAGATTCAACGAAATCCGAGCCGAGTACAGCAGAACCCGAGTCAAGTTCTGCCATCGATGGAGAAGTGCGTTCCGACGTGACTTTCAGACCATCATAACTATGCCCTACGATATCCAAACTATGCACACGATATATCAATGGATTCTCAATATGAAGGAGAAGAGGATAGGGTTCCATATCGCGAAAAACTGATGACATAGGGATTTCCCCTATGTACCTAAAGTTGGCTGAAAAAACTAACTGTAATCCCTTCTCCAGAAATCTGCATGAATGCCGAACTTTGACCGGCGATTACTCCTTGTTCTCGTTCTGAAACTCGCGGTCACCACCTGAAACTTCTTCTCTTATGTGCCGGCTTCGAGATCAGCCGTCGTGTGCTCATGGGGGTGCCTCATTCACATACAAACGAGAGGAAAAGAGAGGCTTGTGGGCAGAATTCTATTTGGTAGAAAAATGGTTTTGCAGCCACCCGTTAATGCTTATTTATAGGTGTGGACTTGGAATATCAATTCTATTAGGCCTTGGACTCTTTAAGAATCAATCTTGGCCATCCATCAATGATTAATCACCTCTTAATTATTCAATTATTTAAATCCAAATTTACTTCATAAATCCATGCTTATTTCCATAATAATTCTATCTTTATTAAAATTCTACCCTCTTTCTCCATCTCATCTCATAATTTCCATCAATTTTGAAATGATTTAATTTCAAAATATTAACATTGGGATTTTCAGATCCATTAAATAAAAATAAATATCATTTATTTATTTTTTAAAAATTCGGGTCATTACATCATAACTTCCTTAAAAATAAATTCGTCCTCGAATTTGCTTAAGGGAAAATTACATAAAATATTTAAACAATTCTGGAAAATCCTTCCTCATTTCGTCTTCCAATTCCCAAGTGGCGTCTTCATTTCTATGATGTGTCCATACCACTTTCACCATAGATACCATCTTATTATTCAAATGCTTAGTCTAGTACTCTAATATCTCTATAGGTTGTTCTGCGTATGTTAGGTCCGTTCTTTCATATTCACTATATTAGCATCATCATGCTGATACTTGCGCAATATTGACACGTGGAAGACATTATGCACGTGTCCATATGATGGCTGCATCTCCAATCAATGCAAGTATCTCAAACGGACCAACATACCTAGGGCTCAGCTTGTCCTTCTTGTTGAATCTCATTACTCCCTTCATCGGGGAGACTTTCAACATCACTCTATCTCCAACCTTGAAAATATATTCTCTTTATTTCTTGTCAGCATAAGTCGTCGCTGCTTTCAATCTTTTTCTAATGAGATTAACCTTTTCAGTATCCTCTATCGTTTGCTTCAACATTTTCTCTGATAAGAACTGTCATCCTCCTACCTCACTCCAACAGATAGGGGAGCGACATGGTCTTCCATACATGGCCACAAAGGGTGCCATGCCAATACTAGAGTGGTGGCTGTTATTATGTGAATTCAATCAGTGGGAGGTGAGTGTCTCAACCGCCACTCTAGTCCAAAGCACATGTTCGGAGCATATCTTCCAATGTCTGTATGGTGCGCTCAGATTGCCTGTCTGTCTAAGGATGAAACGTTGTGTTAAAATTCAATTTCGTTCCAAAGCCACTCTGGATGCTCCGCCAAAATTTACCGTAAATTGTGGATCTCTATCCGACACAATGGAGACTGACACTCCATTTAGTCGAATAACCTCCTTAATATAAATGTCCATCCGGCTTTCGATGGTCTGCTTCCATTTGATGGGAATGAAGTGAGCCGCTTTGCTGAATCGGTCCACCACTACCAATATCGCATCGTGGCCCTGCTGTGTTGTTGGAAGTCCTATAACAAAATCCATCGTTGTCTTTTTCCATTTCCATTATGGGATTCCAAGCTCCTACAGTACCACATATGGTCTTTGATGCTCAACCTTCACTTGCTGGCATACTCCGATTTGTGGTATTTATCGAGCACTTGTCTTCTTAGTCCTTCATGATTAGGGACCCACAAACGTCCCTCTGTATCATGAAAAGTCGACAGGAATCTTTTCGCACAACTTGAGTAGGTGGTCATACTCATTGTCATTCAATTGTGGGCCTTTTCAATCTTTAACATCAATTCAGGTTGCATGTCGAGGTGTGCCATAATCCGTACACCATCACTACTGATCACTGGATTGACCTGTATAATACAATCAATCATATTCCAGTGACTCACTCTCAGGCGAGTGATCCTACCCACTTTTTGCTGAGTGCGTCAGCGACCGAGTTTGCCTTTCCCGGGTGATAGCTGATGGCAAACTTGTAATACTTTAGGAATTTTATCCATCTCCTTTGACGCATGTTCAGAGCACGTTGAGAAAAGATGTACTTCAGACTTTTGATCTGTGAAAATCTCGAACTCTTCACCATATAGGTAGTGCCTCCAAATCTTGAGGGCGAAGACTACCGTTGCTAATTCGAGATCATGCGTCGGGTAGTTCTTCTCATGTTTCTTCAACTACCTTGATGCGTAGGCTATGACTTTTCCATGCTGCATCAAGACGCACCCCAAGTCGGTGCCACATGCGTCGTTGTATATTTCATAGCCTCCTTGGCCTCAAGGTATGGTCAGAATAGACGCCGTTGTCAATCTTTTCTTTAACTTTTGGAAGATGTCTTCATACTTCCGTGGCCACTCATATTTAACGTCTTTCTTTGTGAGATTTGTCAGTGGCGATGCAATCTTGGAGAAGTCTTGTATAAATCTTCGTTAGTATCCTGCCAGCCCAAGGAAGCTCCTAATTTTCGATACATTCTTTGGTTGCTCTCAGTTGGCAACTGCTTCCACTTTGGCAGAATCCATTGATATTCCATCCTTGTTGATGATATGTCGTAGCACAACTCGTAAATGCTCCTCATGTTCCTCTGGATTCGATGAATAAATCAAGATATCGTCGATGAAAATCATCATGAACTTGTCCAGATATGGCATGAACACTTGGTTCATTAAATTCATAAAGGTTGCCGGGGCATTAGTCAGCCCAAATGTCACCACCAAAAACTCGTAGTGGCCATATCTTGTCCTGAATGCTATCTTCGGCACATCATCATCAGCTATCCTAAGCTGATGCTAACCACTTCTCAAGTCAATTTTCGAGAACACCTTTGCCGAAGATAATTGGTCGAAAATGTCATCAACTCTCGGTAGTGGATACTTATTCTTTATTGTGACCTTGTTCAACATCCGATAGTCTATGCATAGTTGCATAGATCTGTCATTCTTCTTCACGAATAGTACCGGAGCGCCCTATGGAGAGACACTCGGTCGGATGAATCCCTTATCCAACAGCTCTTGGATTTGGGTCTTCAATTACAGCATTTCCGCTGGAGCCATTCTATATGATGCCTTCGAGATGGGTGCAATACCCGGCACTAAGTCGATGCGGAAGTCGATCTCCCGCCATGGTGATAGTCCTGAGACATCATTCGAAAAAACGTCCGGAAATTCTGCCATAATCTCGATGCTATTTCGGTCTATCTTAGCCCGGTCCGTCTTAATTATGCTCGTCAAGAATCCTCAGCATCTTTTCTTCAATAGCTTCTGGGCTTTGATAGCTGACACCAGGACTTTGCCCTGCTCTAGTGGCGTGCCTCTGACAATGGTCTAAGATCCTCTTGGTGCTCCGATCACGATCTTCTTTGCTCGGCAATGTAGGTAGGCGTCGTGATAGGACAACCAATCCATGCCCAACACCACGTCGTAATCCCTGATCGGGATGACGATTAGATCTGCCAAGAAGTTCTTGCCTTCCACTTCGTCTAACACCTGGAGAATGTACTTTTAGGTGACGATGGACCCCAAAGGTGTGCCGATGTCGAGTGGGAATCTCGTTGCTTGTGGCTTCATACTCAATAGTGGAGCAAATTGCTCCGAAATAAAGGAATGTGTAGCTTACAAATCAAACAATATGTTAGCATGAACGCCATCAATTTTAAGTGTACCTTGGATGGTGTCGTTTGCTCTCTGCTCGTCAATAGGCCACACGTTATAGACTCTGCCTTGCACCATCTTCAGTAGCCCATCATTGTGCTGAGGAGGTAGTGCAGCGTGCCTTGGTTCCTTACACTCTCGGGCGAAGTGGCCCACCTTGCCACAGTTCAGACACGCGCCCATCTTCCTGTAGCACTCACCGGAATGGAATCGATGGAAAAAGTCACAGGCCTTCTTCCTCTTCTCGGGATAGGGTCTGCCCCTATTCCGGTCATTGCGACGACGGTTCTCACGTCTACCACCATGTTTGCGATCTCTGTTACGGTTCTGATGCTGCGGCTGATTTGCAGGTGCCTGGTGCTGCTGTTGGGCTCATGCCTGGTCGCCATCCTCCAAATATATGGCGAACACTTCAGCAAATTGGAGATTCTGACAATTCCCTCCTTTGACTCTTTCCCTGAGGCTGGGCTTCAGACCATCCACCTAGCGTTTCACGCGATCTGATTCCGTCTACTACAGGGTCGAGTACCTTTCCAAGTTCAAGAATTTGGTCAGGTATTGCTTTATAGTCAGGTTGTCCTGTTGCAGCGTGAGATACTCCTTTTGCCTCATGCCCCTCTCGTAGGCAGGGATGAATCTATCTCTGAAGGCCTTCTTAAAGTCCTTCCAGGTGATAGATCCTGGCCTGAGAACGTTGTCAGCTTAGTGGCCTTCCACCAGTGCTTCACCCTTCAGCTTACGACTGGCGTAGATCAGTTTGCGGTCCTCTTCGCAGTCCATCTCGAGGAAAATCTACTCTATCTCCTCGATCCAGCTCTCAGCGTCCTCAAAGTTTCCCTTCGCATCAAATTGAGGGGGCTGCAACTTCAGGAACCTTTCAGTTATATCCTTGCAATCCTGAGCAGGCTGCCACGCATAACTCCCGGGGTGAGAGTACATAGTGTGGGCAGAGTGAGGTCCATGAGGTATGACCTCTGCCTCAGCTGCTCCTCCTGATATCCATTTATCTGAGGGCCTTGGACCTGTTGCTCACTAGCCTATGAGCCTTGGGCCTACTGGAGAGCCCGTTGTAATCCACTCCTAGGGGTTCGTGGGATATGATCCGGAAAGGTCATAGCAATTGCTCCAACATAACAATAGCAATAACAATTTTATTAGTGTGAGCTCCATAATCCATATATCAATACAATACTTACTTGACCCTACTTGATGGTTGTAGTGGTTGCTCGTGATAATTGCACATGGACTTAATTCTATCTATTAGAGACAGCTAAGAAGTGTCTTTCCTTAGGCTCTGATACCTTTTGTAACATCCCAAGATCCACGTGACTATCACGTGCTCAGAGTCATCCCAAAGGCGCTACCCAATTCTATGTAAGTAAATTTTGCGAAAAATAAACTCTATAAATGCGAAAATAAGAATAAAATCGTCTAACAACATACAATGTCAAGGAGTTGGAAACGTCCATGACTCCACTATACTAAATATACGGAAAAATAAAAACTAATCCAATAATCTAGTAGGACTAAATCCTACACCATGTGCAACATCTCTGTCACTGAGCCTGGGCACCTGCATCTCCATCTTCTATCATCTCACCTGCATGAATCTAGATGCAAGAAAAAACCCATGAGTATAAAAATACTCGGTACGTAGGGTCTAATCATAATAATAAGTAATAGATCAATGGTGCAAAAAATTAATAATCAATAAGGAGCAATAATCAATAGAGCACATGATTGGTAAGATATCAATAATAAATCAATAAGACCATGAATCAATAAAAAGGGATAAGGTAAGAGATCAATGGATCAATCAATAACAATTGTCAACTATGCCTTGTCAAGATGGCACCTATCCAATTTAACAATTTTCTTTATCAATATTTGAGATCATCGGCCAATACAAATTTCTATTCAATTCAATGGGTGGAGGCAAAGTCAATCAACGCCAAAATCCAAATGACCAGGATTCAATTCAATTCAATTTTAATTCAATTCAATTCAATTAGCTAGTACTCAATCAATTATGGAAAACTCCATGTCTTTTTCATGTAGGCCAGTGGGGGGATCAAACCACGGCAAGCCGCCTTCCAATAGTAGCGCTAACAATATCTTCGTGATGACGGGAGACCATGGTCATCACAGGACAATCGTAGCTTTCCTAAAGGATGACGTCTCAAATCTCTAGGTACACTATCTGTCCCATATAATCCGATAATAATAATGGCCCAGGGGGTTTAGAGACAACCGGAGAACATAGAGACCCATCAATTTTTATATTTTATCTTGTTTAACCTAAAGATCTATATTTAACGATGTACTTTAGATTAGACAATGACACAATCAGGGAAAAACTACTGAATCAACATCATAAGTGATCACACAATATGATAAAATAACAATGACACAAATCTCAAATCAGATCTGAAAGATATGATAAGGTCAAATCTGTTTGTGATATAATAAGAGATTATCAAGAACAATAAACTATGATAACTATTCAATTCCCTATAATAATTTACCCAAAATTACAATTTATGTCCCCTGAACCCGACCCACGTCGGGTGAAACCTGGACCATGTTCGAAAACGATCAATATCACCTCGGCCAGGGCAAACCCGGGCTGGGTGTATGATGAAACGGGGCCAGGTTGGCCAGTTCACCTCCAAAAAAATTGCGCCGAGTCCGAGTCGAGCCGAAGGCGAATCCAGTTCGGGCCAATAGGAATCCGGGTTGGGTTGGACAACCCGATCGGATTCCGAATCCAATCCGGGCCGGATACAACAGAACTCAGGCCGAGTTTTGCCGCCGACGAAGAAGTGCGTTCTGACGTGACTTTCTGACCATCATAACTATGCCCTACGATATTCAAACTATGCACACAATATATCAATAGATTCTCAGTATAAAGGAGAAGAGGATAGGGTTCCATGTCGCGGAAAACCGACGACATAGGGATTCTCCCTACGTACCTAAAGTTGGCTGAAAAAACTAACTGTAATATCTTCTCTGAAAATCTGCACGAACGCCGAACTTTGGCCGGCGATTACTCCATGTCCTCGTTCTGAAACTCGCGACCGTCACCTGGAACTTCTTCTCCTATGTGCCAGCTTCGAGACCAGCCGTCGTGTGCTGACGGGGTGCCTTGGTTCGCATGCAAATGAGAGGAAAAAGTGGCTTATGGGTAGAATTCTGTTTGACAGAAAAAGAGGTTTCCAACCACTCTTTAATGTCTATTTATAGTTGTGGACTTGGAATATCAATTCTATTAGGCATTGGACTCTTTTAGAATCAATCTTGGCCATCCATCAATGACTATTCACCTCTTAATTATTCAGATTTATTTAAATCCGAATTTACCTCATAAATCCATGCTTATCTCCATAACAATCCTCTTTCTCCATCTTATCTCATAATTTCCATCAATTTCGTAATTATTTAATTTCAGAATATTAACATTGAGATTTTCAAATCCAATAAATAAAAATAAATATCATTTATTTATTTTTTGAAAATCTGAGTCATTACAGTTTGTGTATTGAAAATTAAAATGGAATTAGATAGCGTGATTTTTATTGTACGTATTCATTTTTTATTGTACTTATTGTTATTGCATGTAATCACATCTGTCCATGCAATATTACTTACTTACTATCTACAAACTAGAATGCATACAACATTTGATAACGTGGTCTTATTTAGTGCATGCATATGGTTTGATATTTATCAACTTCTGGATATTTAGTTAATTCAAATCCACACAATCGTACTTACGTGTTATCTTATGAGACCACATTGGATGTCTCATGAAACATAAAATCGCATGCTATCTTTCATATTATGCTTATGATTTGATAGTGATAAACTTTTAGATCTTTACTTAATTCATTTTTAAGAATTAATTTTTTATTTATTTCTTTAGTTATAACATATAGCCTTATAAAAAATCTTTATACAATAAATTGTACTTATATACTAGGAAGACGTCTGCGTGATTGAATTTTTAAGATAAAATTCGGTTGAATTTTACATATTATATAAATATCTTCAGTTATTTAACGCTATTTGCAAGATGGTCATAAACTCATGTCACATGTTAATTTTTGTGTGCATGTTTATGTGGGATGATAAACATAGTGTTATTGAGATTATTCTATTTATAAACTATTACATATTTAATATTTTTATAAATTTAAATTTAAATTTGTAAATATAATATTTTTTCCTGCTTCAATAAATAGATCATTTGATTTTTTTTTCCAAGGACATTGTGTATTTAATATTTATAGATAAAACCAATGCATGCATCTTTTACTAAAGTTAACATCTCTTGACTATTTATCTCATATTTACATTTATCTTATGCATAGTCGTATTCATGCTAGCATTGGAAGGTCTGCAATTCTTTTGTTCAAATAAAAAAATGGAGGAGTTATGTTTGTATGTCATAAAGAACTTTTTGGTCGGCCCAAATAATTTATACTTCAAAAATTCAAGTTGACATTCACTCAAAGGACAAATATCTTACAAATAGAAGATCCAATTTTTTCATTAAATATCTTTGATTTGCGCTCTTATAGACAACTGGTCAATGGAGTTCAAATTGTTGACAATGAATTATTTGGTAAATATCTATCATATTTCTCTATTTTAGTCATAATCATTTAACATATTATAATATTGTCATTTGATTTTTTAAAATTATTGCAAATGTGATTGGAGAAATCATGAGTCGTAGTGATGTTCAAGAGCGCAAAATGAATAACAAGACAAGTATCTTCATGAACGTCGAACTTGAAGATCATGAGTGAGTATCCAAGCTTTTTGTAAAAATTAATATTTATTATGTCATATTATATTCTCACATTTTGCATTCTTGAATCATGAGAAATAGAATATCTGCTACCTTTTGAGGAGAATTTGTTGATGAAATTCCACGGCACTTAACCAAATCAACTGATCAACCTGTTGTTGTAGACATGCAACTAATAAGAGCTTGAAATTTTCAAAGTATACAAGTTTCGTAAACATATATATATATATATATATGTGTGTGTGTGTGTGTTATACCTTCTAAATTTTTATTTATAATTTTTACTTTTTAGATAAGTATTCAGTGAGCAATACTTGGCATTCATCAAAGCTATGGATAAATTCTGATCTTCCACAAGTTGATGATTTTAAATCGAGGTTCTTAAGCTCTTTTGATATCCTCTATCATATTTGCATTTCTATTCATTTTTTATAATTACGGATGTATAGAGATTATCGAGGTGCAATGAGACGCATATGAGAGGATCACTTAAATTTCATCAACACATGATTATTCTATCTCTAGCGAATTATCTTAAAAAAAATAGAAGTCATGCCTATCAAAGAATTAATGCATGCACACAGGTACTTAATTTTAATATCTATTCATGTGTTTGTTATTTATAATTATGTATGCAAAATGAACATTTATTTTTGTGTTTAGGAGGGGCAGGTTTGGATCCTTGCAACTATTGTTGATATAGAATTAGAAAAAGAATGGTCATATGTTGGATGCAAGAGATGTCCAAAGAAGATTGATAAAATAGGAAATAAATTTTATTGCAATAAATGTGATCGTACTGAGACATATGCTACACACAGGTATTTCTCATATTGTGTAATCTATATATAAATATAAAAATATTTTTTATTTATTGAAATGTTTTTTTAGGTACAAACTTCAAGTTGGTATGATGGATGGTAGTGAATTTATTTCATTATTACTTTGGGATAGTGAGGCAATGCAATTAATTAGAAAGAGCACTAATGGATTTGGGATAGTGAGACAGTGCAATTAACTAGAATGAGCACTAATGAATCGAAGGAAAATAATCTAGAGGTAATAATTATATTTTCTCTATTTTGTAATATTAAATATATTTTTATTTTTGTGCTTACTTTGTTTTAGACTTCTAATGTTGTCGAGGTTGCTATCCTATGGAGCTCGATTCTGTTATCAATAGACAAGTTATTTTCAAAGTCATTGTTAAGGTTTCAAACATTAAGGCACACCATGAAGTGTATAATGTGATTAATCTTTCTGTAAGTACACGTGATCTCTATTATTACATTATTATTCTACTTATAGTTTGATGTTTCATGATATGTTCTATCTTTTTTAAATAGGATCCAGACTTCAACAATGATGAATTTAGTTGTGATGACGAGAATTTGAAGGTCATTATTATAACATAATTTTAATTTCTTATTAAAATTATTAATTTCATATATTTATATTTTAATTATTAATTGTAGAATTCCACTTGCGAGAATGATGCCATATCTCCAACTAAGAAATCAAGTAAACGAAATATTGGAGAGAGCTCAACATCAATAATTAGTTCTGATGACGTTCTTAATTTTCAACTTTCAAGCAATAAAGTCAAGAAAGTAATTATAATAAAAAAATGTGATTTTAATAAAATTCAAAAATAATTTTAGCAATTTAGTTAAAATAAAAATGCAAACTTAAAATTAAGCATATCTTTATTAATACTATAACTTTTTTTTTTCACATCCGCACATCGTGCGGGACTTACACTAGTAGATATTGAGAAGTACATGTTGTCATGGATTTCTTGGTATATCACGACCCATCATTTTGCTTCCATGCTATCTTTTGGAAAGGCGAAACCCTCGAGAGTCTCCGTTATATAAATTAATAAATTATTATCTCAATGAATTATTATCTCAAGATTTTTCATTATATAAAAAAGTTATAAAAATGTGTCGATAAATGAAAACCTTTACAAAAATCAAAACTTAAACGTTTAATTTGTTAAATTGTTGAATGTTGATGGTCTGAGCTTTAATTTTCCTTCACTAGAAGGAATTATTTCAATGCAGGAAACCATAGCAAAAGACATGAATGAAATTAATTGATATTGATTTCTGCAACTAGTTGCTCAGCCATGGTGAAATATGAATGAAGTCAACAGTCAATTATAAATTAGCAAGTAAAATATTCTACCGAATGTATCGTCCATATTCCTACTCATGCCTTTCACTTTCTTGTTCTTCAATATAAATTCCATCATTACAGTTTCGGTGCTAATTAAGAAGAAGAAAAAAAACTGTTGGGTATGAAAAAGGGTTGTCGGCATTTTGATGAAACAATTTTGTGAATTTTAAGCACTTAATTATTCTCGATCTTACTAATTGATTTCTTTATCCTTGGATAGTTGATGCAAAATGGTCATCTTTTCCTGTCACTGAAGGTTCTCCCTGATGAAAGCAGTCATGATACTGCAACTATTTTTAACTACAACCAAAAATTGGAGTTCGTAATAGTTGTATTTAACTAATCAGGTTAAGCAATTTAATAAAGCGAGCCAATGAGATAAAAAAAGCTCAGATTTGTATTTACAAGTACATGATTTAAACTTTTAATTTTATACCCACATATCACTATGCATCAACTTAGACCAGAACTCACGACTTTAAGTACATGAACAGTTTTTCTTTAAGAAACTTAGAGCTTTTTATTATGAAGGTCAGTAGTTCGAGGATGTCATGAGATGATCCTCCCAAAAAAAAAAGTCACATTGTGACTGCCGACCAAGTCGAGCCAAAAAATCTTTCGTCTGTCTATAATTATGGCAAAGTTTGTTCACATACATGACAAATTGCTAAAATTACTTCGGATATATGTTTCGTTTATCTGTAAACAAAATTAAGAAATGGTAGAACTTTTCTTGTTGTTACAGATATATTGGTAGAGAACAAAAAACAGAAACAAAAGCAAATAGTCATTTAAGATCTGAAATTCACATAACTTGAGAATCTGACTCATCATCCTTTGATTTGTTCATATCAGTAGGCCAGTTTTTGTGATTGCACATGTGTACAATTATCAACAGGACTGATCACCGAGATGTAAAGTCTGGGAACCAAAATATGAAAAGCTGATCTCATTAACACCATTGACACCTTGTCATAGTTGATCTCATGAAAACTAAATTGGCCGTTAAAAAAATTCTGAAAAATTAATGTCAAGTTGCAACTTGTTTACACGATTCAGAATCATGCATCCCTATTTGGCGACCCTTCGTTCAAGTCTCGCACACCCTTGTGACCAAAGAATCAATGATCAGTGAAGCAGAAACTCCACTTGACATGATCATGATATGATGGAGTTAAAATGTGTGAGAAAGAAACGAAAAGGATGCCCAATAGTGGTGGAAGATTTTTTGTCAATTTCATGGCAGAGAAGAGCACTGCTTCTGATGAAACCTGCATCATGCATCCCTACTTGAGACATCTTTCATGTCTCTCACAACTTCTCAGACTGTCAGAATCTCTCATCAATCCTATGGGATCATATGAGTGGAAGATGGCTTTATCTTGTTGGAGTTGGTGAATACTTCAGGGCCTCTTGTTTCTCACATCGGGTTCGTCCACGTGAGCTTAGGGGAATCTGAGTATTACCCAATTACCTATGCTACTGACGTACGTACGAAAATGGGGTTCGGAGGGCCCCGCCCCCCGACGGCGGTCCCGCTCCTTAAGAGTGTTCATAATAGACGATGATGAAATGAAAAGGTTACAATCTATTATCGAAGATGAACGGAGAAGATTTCAAGTTGTCATTGACGATGAAAGAAGAAAATGTAGATTTTATAAAAAATTGACAATATGTAATGATATATATCTTGAAATAAAACGTGTAATGTCATTTGTGTTGTAATGTTATTGAAACTAGAAACGAAAGCATTATGTAGTTGTGTAAGCATTATGTACTTGCAAGGTAGCTTATATTTGTCTGATATGTTTAAGTCGAATTGTAGTTGCTTTCTATTGTTACCTTGAAACAACTACCCTGCAGATATTATTGTCGCACGCATCAAATCTTAGTGATGGTTTGTTGTCGAATTGTAATGTTACCTTGAAATGTAGATGGTTCGTTATCGTCCGGTTCGTTGTGGATTTTTAATGTTATTGTCGCACGCATCAAATCTTCTGCACTGACTAGGAAGCTTAACTTTAAAACAAAAGAAAAAAAAATAAAAGAGCATCATCTTATTGGAGAGAAGAGAGAATTTTTACATTGATCTACTAGAAAGAACCAACATATCTTCTTTATTATGGTTGGGATCAGAGCAATCACAACAATGGTTGCATGTTTCCAATTTTTTCTCGGCGTCAACACAATCATAATACTCGGCACGTTTCCACAAAGCACATCACACACAATACTCGACAAACAGGGACTTATCCATTATTCCAATTCACGATCGTAAAGTAACACGACGCCACAAAAAGAGAAAAATTAAAAGACAACAAATTGAAATGAGGCCAAGAAATTAAAAGACAACAAGAGTTCAGCGCCAGTGTTCAACATAAAGACAACAACTAAGTACTTTGATTCTGCATAAAGACAACAAGAGTTCAGCTCCAGTGTTCAACATAAAGACAACATAAAAGACAACAACTATTTGAAATAAGCTCTAGTGTGTCAGAAAGCATGTTTGACCTGTAATATCTTTTCAGCTCCAATGTTCTCATTAGACACCCTCATTGGACACCACCATTTGAAATAAGCTCAACACCCAATTAACATGTTGCCCAACATAAATTGCAGCCAACACGCCCCTGAAAATAGATAACATAGTTAACAATGTAAAACACAATAGGAGAAGAAAAAAATGGAGAACATAATGAACAACGTAAAACACAATATAATTAATGTTGATTATTCATCATCTTCACATGACATGACTTCATCTAATTCATCATCACCATCATCCTCCATCATTTTGCCTTTTCCTTTTCTTTCCTTTTCTTCTTTTGCCTAGTAACACAACTAGCATGTTTTAATTAATTGCTACAAAATAACACAACCAAACACATAAAGTGTAAATGACATATAAAAATTACCTTAGCTACCGGACAAGTACTCCTATAATGACCACGATTGTCGCACTCTCCACATATCCTCCTCTTAATCTCAGGTTGTGACATGAAAATTTCGATATCCGTTTTTATTCTTTGCAATTTTTGGGTCTTCCTTTATATTTGACATAAGTAGGGTCATTAATCATAACTTGTATTTCAGTGGGCCTTTCTGTCCAAGTTGCAGATGGCAACATATTCTGATCTGAATCACCAATTTTGAAATCTTCAAACTTTTGAAGGACTTCATTGACAACTTTCAAACCGAAGTCAAGATGACCATCCAAACGAAAATTAAAATTATTAACCTTTCAAATATTTCTTCTCCAAGCCCATCGCTTTAGAGTACTAATAGACTGTTCCCCACATGTGTGCTCATGAACTAAGTGTACTTTTAAGTATCGAGCATCAATGGTCCAACGATAAAGAATATATTTTTTCGAAAGAGTTGCTAAACCTTTCTTATTGAGGATATTGAAATAAGAAATAACACTCATACATTCTTTACCAACATTGTTTTGTCTACTTGCAATCAAATGATTTATGCAATCCTATGTAGTAATTGATGGAATGCCCGAGAAATTAAGAACTTTTGCAATATGAGAAGGGCCCATTCCGGCACCACGAAATTATGTAATGAGATCTTTACAAGTATCACATAAGTTGCTATGTGATCTCAATCTTACAACCTTCGTGGGGGTGGCTAATAAATGATCATGCTCTTCTCAAAACCTTTTTACAATTCACCTATTGTCTATCATTTCACCGATAAAAATATGAGCTTCACAACCGTCCTTTGTTCTCTCCTTCATTTCAAGTCATCTCCATCATTTCGTTTGAGGTCTTTATGGCCTTCTTTAGAGCATACAAATACCCTACTTGCATATTTTCTCCTTTGACCATCGGGCTTTTGGTAAGCATGCTTTCTAGTAGAAAAACTAGTTGTTCTAGCATATAATTGTAATATTGATAGGATTGGTCATCCGAATCGAAAATCATCCCAACCATCACTAGCTTGACTTATATTTTCTATGTTTTCACAATCATTATTATTGTACAGACATCAAAACAAATTCTATTTTAAGAATGCTAAGCAAAGAATAAGCATCGCATGTGACGAAAAATCACCTTGTTAGTCGATGACTACTCAGGTTGGATACAAAAGATGAACGCTCAGAAATCGCCATAGATGTGAACATGTCGTCATGGTTCTCGGCAACAAGCGGTTCATCCGCACTCATCATTTTCCATGATAACCTATGAGCAATGCAGTGATTTATAAGGCCTACATCATTCAAATTGAATCGAAAAATGTAACTATATAAGGTCAAAAGTAAAAAAAGTCGACAATTGAAGAATTACTTCAGGAGGAGGAGGTTTTTTCTCTATTTATTTGGGTTTTAAACCCAGTTTGGAGAGGCTATTAATAGCTTAATTTCTGATATAATCGGTGTGACGGCCATAAACTTAAATGATATAGTGGAACCTATTTGCAGGACGTAGCCCTAATCTCAAGGGTGAACCTGAGTAAATTCATATGCCTCCTCTATTTTTCTATAATCTCTCTGCGATCTCCTCTCCCCCTTCTCGAATTTTCCCATCATATCTGTCCATGTACATGAACTTGTATTGGGACATGATGATTTCAGAAACATTGCACTCCATCAGTTCGGCAGCAGAAGAAAAAAAAAGCATCTGAATGTGATGCATGATCCTTCCATTACTATTTTCCTCATTAATGATGGATCACCTGGTTCATTCATGTTGTATGTAGTCATTAGTGGCTCTCATTAACATTTGGATTTGTAAATTCAGGGGTTACAGATTCAAGTGTTTCTATTATGCTACACATATCGTATGAATATGTAAGAAGTTATCGTGTGAACGCTTTTTTTTTTTCATGGACTATCATTGATCATATAGAATAGTGCACTATTTATAACATTTTAGACAGATTATTTTAGCATCACTGAATCCCAAATCCTGCTTGAGTGCCTCCACACAGAAACGTCAAGAAGCAAATGAGAGAATTTGGATTCCACTTCCTTCTGCAGTTGATGCAATGTTTTCCTGTTATTGAGCTATCCCCCAGAACCATGATACTGCGAGGCAGTAACTACAAAACCGAAAATTGGGACGTGGGAGTTTTAGAACTGAATTTTCGTGCCCGTGAGGAGAATATAAATTTAAAAAAAGAGAAATTAAGAATAAGGTTCATCTTGAGAATGAGAAGATTTAATAAAATTTATCGCAATGTACAAATTACACGTTCATCATGATTCATGATGCATTTTGCTGAACAAACCACTTCACAATTCCGGTGTACTGTGGGTAAAATTATGCATCAATGATCAACCAAACTGCTCACAGAAAACTCTCAGAGAAAATTAGTTAACATTAGTTAACACTGCATATCTTAAAAATGTTTTAAAGCTCCAAGACTTTTAGTTCTCTTTACGACTTTAACAAGGTCAGATTGGTTTTTATTTTGTTATCTGCATCACGCAGAAGCAAATGGGTTTTTATTTAAAAGAAAAAAAAGAAGAGAATTTAACCGCTGTTTCTAGTTTTCTAATCCTTTGATAAAATGATTCATTAGAGCTAAACTTTCGTACACTCTTGTTATATTATTATCTATTTCATATGCATCCTTTAAAACAAAGATGGCTTTATTTTAACTCGTTGTTGACAAAAAGTATCATGAAACAACATGAACCTGCGCACACTCCCGTTCTAACTGTTTACTAACAGCAAAAGGGAAAAGAATTCAACAGACTTTATAGCCATGTTTGATCGAACTACAAGTTCGAGAGAGAAAATGAGGGGTTAGAGAAACTGATGGCGTTCAGATCGAGTGAGTACTTATTCATACCTTTCTTTAACAAAAACAGTATCATGATAAAACAGTACGCGATCAGGATCATGTATCAGTAGCTGATGGTTACTTCATGTCTCACACAAACATGCCTTTCTCGATTGTCTAATCGTTCAGACCCATCGGCAACGATGATCACTTGAATGGCTACTTCTGAGAGACATGAGTGGAACATCAGATAAAGATAATGATAGGGGGATTCCTCGGAGATGTTTGTTCCTGCAGCAGTAGAGAATCGAGCATCTTCATTCCATCCTACATTCTCATGTCCCCCGCACATGTTTCATTCTCAGATATGTTTCATCCTATCCGCTTTTTAATTGGTGAGAAGAAGAGAAGACACTTTGCCGGTGACAAAAGAATGCAGTCGTGGAATGGTGATAAAAGCAAGATTCGATAACCCACAACTGTTTTATTATGATCTAGTGGTTGCATGGGAGTATTTATAGGCAGAGTTTGCCTCATGAAATCTGTATTGCATGGAGGCAGTTGTTGATCTCTAAAAGGAACCGTTCACTTCAGGTGATAATTTTATTAAAATAAAGTAATTTATTTATTTTTATAAACTATCTTTTTATATTTCTAAAAAACTGAAATAGTAATAGTAAATAAAAGTACAAAAATATATATTATCCAACTCAGTTATCCAAATTTTTTATTATTTATTTTTTATACTTTTTTAATTAGCTTTAATCCTATATTTGATTTATTTTTAAAAAAATAAAATAAATCATTTTAAGATGGAATAATATTTAAACTAGTACGATGGCCCGCGCAATGCGCAGTTAATGTGAAATTAGATGAATTATATGTTTATAAAATAAGTAAAAATTAGTTTGATATATTTTAATATTAATTAAAAAATACAATAATTATAAAATAAAGAAACAATTTATTAGTCATATCTAATTCTTTGTGTATCCCATTTATTTTTTCTCTTTTTTAGAAAATAACTAGTGTAGAGCCCCCGCACGATGTGCAGGTAATGCAAAAATATCTCATGTTTAATTACAATTTTATATTTCATTTAAATTAATAATAACATTTATAAGAATATAAACTAATTAAATTTTCTTATTAATATTAAATTTAGTTATATCATTTGTGAATATTTCGTTAAAAATAGCATATATAATAAAATATTTGATGTTACAACAAATATCCAAATACAAAATGGGAAGAAATTACTTTATATATAAAAGAATAACAAATATATATTATGAAATAATAATCTTTATAACCTCCATACCATTTTTCAGTCAAACTCCCTCTTAGAATGCTTATCTTTAACTTTTAGGAGTCCATTATTGCTATTATTATTGTTGTTGTTTTTATTATTATTATTGTAATACAAATAATTGTTTATCATTTTAGCTTTTTATTTATTAACATTTCTCTCTTCTTATAAAAGATTGACTCTATTGTTTTTATAAAATGTTTGTGCCAAACTTATGTTTATATTTCGTAAAGAGGTTATAGAGCATCTCGCTCTATATATCTTAATGTATATCACTTAATTTTTATTATTTAATTAAATTAACTATTCTAATTAATGATTAAATTGATCATATACTTCCTAAATGAAGTAATATATATTTATTGGTCCAATTTGATAATAATAAATATCATCTAAGGCTAAATAAATTGTGATTGTTTTAGTTATATTTATTAAAATGTCTTGATCACTAATGTTGAATAATCATATCACCTTGATCTTGATTAAATTCACTATTTAACTAATAAAATAAAATGATATAGAACTATTTGTAATGTTGAATAATCTACAAATATATTTTTCTCTAACATAAAATTAAAATTAATATAATTAAAAAACAATTATGTAAAATTATTATTTCTTTGAATCGCTTATTTAAAATATACTTTTTTCTTATTTTATTGGATTGTGCTATATGTTACTATGATATCAATTTCCTTTTTACATTGACTAATGCATCATGGTGTGATCATGGATTAAGAAACTCATTAAAATTTCCTCACGCACAAATACATAGCATAAAGAAGTCTTCAATTTAGAATACTAAAAATAATATAGTGCTAAGTATGAAAGAGTTAAGTAAATGTGATTCATTCTTATCTTTCTCCTTTGTGTACTTTTTTATCTTATTATTTTAAAATTAACAACATGATTTGTTAGTTATGATTTTTTTTATGTCATAAATGAAATTATATTTGTAATTATTAACTATTTATGTTATCTCCTCATAATTAACCATCTCTTTTTCAACAAAAATATTATATGCCCACATAATGTTTGGAAGATTAAGAATTAGATTTCATACCAACAATAATAATTATATATTTACTTAAAACTAACATTTTCATTCAAATTTATAAAAAAATATTCCCCAACATCGCATATAATTGCTTTCCTGTGATTTTTTTATTTGATTGCTGATTTTTTTTTTTTAAACATAGCGATGCAAACACATCTTAATGTCATGCAAGTAGGTTTTGGTGTGTGGATTGTCCATGAAAATGAGAGTTAAAAAAATTATATATTAAAAAATAAAAATATATTGAAAATAACTTCTATGCACATTAAATATGATCTAACTTGTGCTAAAAAGCACTTGCCCGTAATAAAAAAATGTATAAGTTTAAGAGCCAATACTATATACTTTTTAACTAAGCAAATGTCTAAACAAATTATTACTATCCAGTAGTTCAAAAATAGAAGTAAAAGATTGCTTGGTCCATGAAAAAAGTGCATGATTTCCAAAGAAAGTTATGAAAAATGAGACACAAATATAATAATAATAATAATAATAATAATAATAATAATAATAATAATAATAATAATAATAATAATAATAATAATATTATTATTATTATTATTATTATTATTATTATTATTATTATCCAGTACTATAACTACCAACTGATGTGGATTATTATATTATTGTTATTAAATGTTGGTGGTTATTGATAACTTACCAAGTTAATTATGTTTTATAATAGTAGTTCAAAATAATTCATTCAGTTTGCAGTCCTTTTTATAGTTGATAACCAATTAATAGTAAAATAG
Organism: Pontederia crassipes; assembly: GCA_030549335.1. Lineage (NCBI taxonomy): Eukaryota > Viridiplantae > Streptophyta > Magnoliopsida > Commelinales > Pontederiaceae > Pontederia > Pontederia crassipes. The sequence continues at coordinate 76,970,961 of CM060192.1, forward strand.
TTCACAATAATATATTTATTTTTACATTAAACATATGGCACTATATAAATTTCTCAAGTATCAATTTAACTTTGCACACTATCTTCACTTTAATATAGTATAGCATTCTATAACAAAAACTACCCATATTGCTTTCTTGTGTAGTTGGTATATCAGTAGAAAAATAAATACATTATTAAAAAATTATAGATGTGGAGATGGATGCAAGTAGCAAGATGACAATGGAGGTAAAGTAGTTAATTCTTAGTAAACTAAAAGTATTACACTTTTATTGAGCATAAATAATTAACATAGAATACACTACAAGAAAAACGCGAATTACCGACGGTCCGAACCGTTGGTAATCGGCCCGAAAACCGTCGGTAACGCAATTACCGACGGTTTTTCAGTCGGAATCGATCCGTCCGAAAAACGCTCGTCGCAAACGGATTTGCGACGATTGAAAAAAATTCGTCGAAAATATCGACAGTTCTGGCCGTCGGAACAGAAGTCCCCGACGGTTCGAACCGTCGATATTTCCGACGGCCGGAAAAGGCCGGCGGTCCGAGCCGTCGATATTTCCAACGGTCGCAACCGCCGGAAAAGGCCGGCGGTCCGAGCCGTCGATATTTTCGACGGTCGCAACCGCCGAAAAAGGCCGGCGGTCCGAGCCGTCGCAACTTTTCGACGGTCCCAACTGTCGAAAATATAGACGGTTGTCGCAACCGTCGATCTTTTGACGGTCGCAACCGTCGCAAATAATTTTTTAAATATAAAAAAAATTAGCGATCGGATCCGGCCCGCCTGGCGGCCGATCCGGCGCTGGAGGCCGGATCCGGCCCGCCTGGCGGCCGGACCGACGGCTCCTAGCGGCCGATCCGGCCGCCTGGCACCGGAATGGCCGCCTGGAGCGCCGGATCGGCCGCCTGGCGGCCGATCTGGCCGCTGGAGGCCGGATCCGGCCGCCTGGCGGCCGATCTGGCCGCTGGAGGCCGGATCCGGCCGCCTGGCGGCCGATCTGGCCGCTGGAGGCCGGAACCGGCCGCCTGGATGCCGGATCCGAACGGTCACGGCCGGATCCGGCCGACGGCAGAGAGAGAGAGAGATGCCGGCGCCGGATCCGGCCGACAGCAGTGCGGGAGAGAGAGAGATACGCCGGTGCAGGAGAGGGTGATCTCGCGGCGTAACCGACGTCCAGCGTCCGGCGTCCGTGCTCGCGGCCGGGAGAGGGAGATAGGAGAGGAGGGAGAGAGAGAGGAGTGGAGGGGGGAGGGAGAGAGAAGAGGGAGGAGGGAAAATATATAAAGGAAAAAATTTGGAAAGAAAGCGGGAAAAAGGGAAAAAAAGCGCGGGATAACGAAATTTTAATTACCGACGGTTGCAGTCGTCGAAAATATAAATAATAAAAAATTTTATTTTATTTAGTTATATATAATATTTATTTTTTTATTTTACCGACGGTTTGAACCGACGGTAATATTTACCGACGGTCAAACCCGTCGGTAATTGCGACGGTTTGGATATCCGTCAAATTGCGGCGGATTTACCGACGGTTATGACCTTCGGAAATTGCGGCGGATTTTACGAGGGATGGATATCCATCAAAAATATCGACGTTCCTAGCCGTCGAAAAATTAAATAATAATATAACCAATTATATAATTAATTTTTTTATTTCCGACGGTCAAAACCGTCGGTAATTGCGACGGTTTGGATATCCGTCGGTAATTGCGACGGATTTACCGACGGTTACGACCTTCGGAAATTGCGTCGGATTTTGCGACGGATGGATATCCGTCGAAAATATCGACGTTCCTAATCGTCGAAAAATTTAATAATAATATAATCAATTATATAATTAATTTTTTTTATTTCCGACGGTCAAAACCGTCGATAATTGCGACGGATTTACCGACGGTTACGACCTTCGGAAATTGCGGCGGATTTTGCGACGGATGGATATCCGTCGAAAATATCGACGTTCCTAACCGTCAAAAAATTAAATAATAATATAACCAATTATATAATTAATTTTTTTATTTCCGACGGTCAAAACCGTTGGATAATCCGTCGAAAAATTTTAATAATAATATTAAAAATATATAATTTAATTTTTTTTATTTCCGACGGTCATAACCGTCGAAAAAATCGTCGAAAATTACGAGGATGGTTATCCGTCGAAAATATCGACGTTCCTAATCGTCGAAAAATTAAATAATAATATAAATTATTTCAGACGGTCATAACCGTCGAAAAATTCGTCGGAAACAGAATCGTCGAAAAATCCGTCGCAAATAGCGACGGATTTAGAACCGTCGAAAATTATCCGTCGGAAAATCGCGATTTTCTTGTAGTGATAATTGTGATTACATTCATGTGATGTAATTTTTTTTATAATCAAATAATATAAAATGTAAAAAATCATGACAATGGAATTATTATAGCAGTTTCTAAAATCACGTAAAATTTAACTTGCATAAAAGAATTTCAGTTTGTACTAAAGCATAATCCACATCTTTGTGCCATGAGTCCCAAGTTACTTTACAAAATTAAAATTGGAAATATACTAATTTATCTCCCAGTTTGATATTTGTACTTAGATAGTAATCATCCCTATTTTGTAACGACACTGTACCTAGAAAAAAAAAATTATGAGGTCGTAAGCAAACATGTGTACCTACAATATTTAAAGTTCTAAAAAGATATCATAATTAGCTATTTGAATAAATAAAATAAATTAATATTTACATAATTTTTCTTCTCTCAAACTTTTTTTCATGTTAATGGTAAGAATAATTATTATTCAGCATGTTCCAAGATTATAAATGAATCATCTTAAAAGATGTTAAAATTTCAGAAATATTTTTTTAAGAAATAAGAACATGAAAAAATATTTGTTTTAACATGTTCATCATCACACTGTAAATAATATTATATAAATAATATTTATATGGAAACATTGCACTTGCACTATCAATTAATTTTACGCACAAGGAATCACGTATCATTGCACCTTAGGCATGCATGCATTCAAATTAACTTGGTTGGGTAGTAAGAATAATAAAGAAATAATTCTATGCATAAGAATAATCATGCCTAAAATATATTTTTTTCCATCTTGTTTATAAGTAAAATAAATTTTTTACATACCTTTTGAAAAGTTGCACATAAGGATAATACGAATATAATATGTGCATATGTGTAAAATATATCTTTACATTTTGAAATAAATCATATTGTTTGAACTTTTACATGAAAAAAAAATTGGTGAGAATGCTTAAAAAAAATTTCATAGTGGTAATATACACTTCATGAATTCTACTATATCTTAGAATGAGTAGGATCATTAATAAAAATCCTTCTCAAGTTAGAATCGATACTTACCCATTCTCCTAAAAGGTGGAATTGTCTTAGACCCTTTGCTACATTGTCGCTCAATTTTAAAATAACCTGAACAAAATCATGATAAAACAACAATAACTAAATACATCCATTATAAAAGTATATTAGAAAAATAGATGAATCTTACCACTTTGTAAATCGACTTGTTAAACACTATCAATAAGAAAATGATCTATTTATCCATTATACATGTTCGGGGAGTATTGAGTCATGGTGTATCATGATGGGGGCTGGGCTCAAAATGTGGGAGTTTGGGGTTATATATGAGCATTTTGCAGCAATCAATTTGCCTCCGCTTGCAGTTACCAACATGATTGATATATTGTAAATTGTAGTTGCTATATAACTGTATAGATTGTATTAGTTATTATAACTGTATAGATAATAACATTATATAATTATGTTTTTTTTGTAATCACAACTATATAATATTTTTTAATAATTAAATTAATAACTTTAAGTCAATCTTTTCAATTAAATTGGTGCTCAGTTAAAAGTTAACCCGCTAACAATTATATTTATAATTATATTTTTTGTATTAATATCTCGTGTGGGTATCTTTTAGATTACATACATATACTATTAGTTTGATATCATATCATATCTATTAGTTTTAAAATTAGTTAAATAATATTATTTTGATATATTTTAAATTACTTAAATAATATAATAGTTCTAAAATATAGAAATAATTTATTAGTCTATCTAATTTCTTTTGTGTCTAATTTATTTCACTCACTTTTTATAGTATATCATATTATATTTCATTATAGCATATCATATCTACATGAAAATCTAATATTTAGCAACCTTTTTTTTTTACTCGGAGGAACACACATATACACATATTTATTGATTCATTTATTTTCAATTCATCTTCAAAGATTTTTATACTTAAATTGACATAATTATAAAATGGTGCTAAACATGCTCGTAATAGGTGTATATTTATTTTGATTCAAATACTATAATTATGCAGTTGGTTACTAAATTGATTAGTTTCTTGTACGGTTATCACATTTAATCATTATGCATTTGTATTTTGAAACATATTTATAAAAAAAATTAAAGACACATGGCAACATATTCTAATGTCAAATGTCATATTCTCATCAAAAGTACTCTTCTTTTAATATAGTATAAATATTCTCATTTAAGTTTGAGATATTAATTTGTTAATCTATTTTATATTTATATGAATTTCATTATACATATAATCACATATTATGTTTGTTTCAATCACTACTTTAATTATCTAGAAACATCTTATAAAATACATGTTCTATACTTGACAATAGATTCATACAAATGTTGAATTATCATTTTTTAATAAATCCTTTTATATCATTTTGTGTTTAATACATCATAGATAGTTCTACATATACACAAAATATATCTTCTAAAATTGTCCATTGCTTGAATTTTGAAGTCATGCATGCAATTATGTTTTTAATAATGGAAAACATACAACTTTGTATGTATAGAAAAGAATTGTCCAATAAAACCTTTAGATATTAATGTAGGAATAGATTTCAACCATTATTCATATTGAATTATGAGACTACAATTATCAAAGTAATATTCAAAACACAACCATCATTTGAATTCTTAATTTCTTTGCCACTAAGCTAAAAAAGTTTCACTTTTATTTATTAAAAATAAAAGTCATCACATAAATACATCTACATGCTTGTTTTTAATAAATATTTTTATTAATGAAATATAATATCATTAATATAAAATATTACCAATAAACTTTTAAAAAATGTGTTATATTTTGATATTATATAATTCAATTATTAAAAAAAGATCATGCCCACACTAAAAATAACTTGTCGCGTGATAATTTTATAAATGAAACATATTAAAGATATATGCATTACTCTCATGATATAAGAGTTTTCATGAAATATATGTTATATGCTAAGATAATTTTAAATAGCGCTCTATGTCATTTTTTATTAATAATCATAGAATAGTTGAAAGAATTATAAAAAGATGACATAAATTCAACACTAAAGAAAACAAATAATATAGCACAAAATTTTCCACACTTGTACACTCATAATATTTAAAAAATAAAAAACAATATAAGAAATCCTAAAGATAAATATGATATTTCTTACTGACAAATAAAACTTTATTTGTAATAAACAGAAAAATGATAGTAATGATAATATTCTAAAACAAAACAAAAGGAATCCAATTCTCATATAATTTATAATGAATTATTTTATAGAATGTAAAATATGATTATGAATTATCTTTTCCAGTAGTTATTAGCTAAAAATAATGATTTCAATATTCTTCATTATTTCAATATTTATATTTATATGCATATTATTATATTATATTTATTAATTTAGTAGCAAATTTTATCTTGAAAATTTATAATTTCATTTCAAATATCTAGAAAATAATAATTTATTAGCATAACATTATCCTTAAAATATTTTTAAATGGTAACTCTCGTATATATCGGAATAGATAAAAGCTTATTATAAGTATTCTAATTAAATTAAAAGTAAAATAGTACTATGATTTTTAGATTACTAAAAGTAAAATACTATTTACTCCTCATCTACCATCTATGCACATAACTTGCTTTAAAAAATAGGAACCTTCGACGGAACGGTCGCTAATTATTATCGACGGTCGAAATCGTCGAAAAATACGACGGTTTGGACTGTCATAAATTATATTAATAAAATACTCCTCATATTATATTATTATAAATGTACCAACGATTACGACCGTCGAAAATTACGATGGATTTTACGACGGATGGTATTCGTCGAAAATATCGACATTCCTAATAATCGAAAAATAAAATAATAATATAATAAATTACATAATTTATTATTTTTATTTCCGATGGTCATAATCGTCAGAAAATCCGTCAAAAATTACGATGGATGGATATCCGTCGAAAATTATGACGGATGGATATCCGTCAGAAATATCGACGTTCCTAATCGCCGAAAAATAAAATAATAACATGACAAATTACATAATTTATATTTTCATTTCCGACGGTCGTAACCGTCGGAAAATTCATCAAAAATTGCGATGGATGGATATCCGTTAGAAATATCGACGTTCCTAAACGTTGAAAGATAAAGTAATAATATAACAAATTATATAATCTATTATTTTCATTTCCGACGATTGTAACCGTCGAAAAATTCGTTGGAAATAATTCGGTCGCAAAATTTATCGCAAATTGCGACGGATTTCTATCCGTCGAAAATTGTCCGTCGAAAAATGATAATTTTCTTGCAGTATTCTCTCTTTGTACAATTATATATAGTGTAGGCAAATAGATCTGTACCTAAATTTTCTTTTGTTCTTTGGCGTATGTTGCTTAGCATTAACTCCATCATTTCGTGATCATGTCAAGCATGTGTGACTTGGATGCGTGATTCTGAATCGTGCAAACAAGTTGGCTAAGCATAAAAATAGTGATGATGACTCCAAACAATGCAATGAAAAAAAAATGTCAAGCGATGATGACAGATACAGGAAATTATATATATGTTTAGGCTCCATTCGCTTTAGTTGCTTCATTTCCTGCATTCTTATATCTTTTCATATTTTGGTTTCGCAGTTAGTGCTTGCATTATCATGGCTGAGGATATATAGTTCAATAACAGGAACACATCGCGAATTTGCACATTGCATCAAGTGCAGAAAGATGTGGAATCCAAAATCTCTGTACTGACAATTGTGTTAAAGGTGTTAGATTAGGATTTAGTCATGCTAAAATAATCTGTCTAAAATGCTAAAATAGTGTACTATTTAAATATGATCAAGAGCTACTGAGAAGTCAATTAAAAAGGTAGCTCAGTCAATAACTTCTTATATATTCATATTGCATGTGGAACACAGTAAAAACACTGCAATCCGTGTGATCCCTGAATCTACAAGGCAAAACGTTAATGGGAGCCACTAATATTTTGAGAATATATATATATATATATATATATATATATATATATATATATATAACATGGGTGCACCACGTGAATCCACCAATAAGGAGGAAAATAGGAATGGAAAGATCATATTTCTTTTCTTCTGCAGAAACAGAGAATTGATGAAGTGTAATGTTTCTGAACATAATTATTATCCCTTCTAATTATCTTTTTTTATCCTATCCCTCTTGAACATAATTATGCCTGAGTCTTCCGAATTAAATAAATAAATATTATTCCTATCATTTAGTTTTTAAAATAAAACTATTTTATTTTATCTTGTAGATATTTTTATTTTTTAATATAAAACTCTTATTTTAACCCTCGTTGGTTATATTCAAGTTCAATTTTGAAATTCTAATTTATATTCAAGTTCAATTTCGCACTAAACTTATGATATTGCCTCATTGGTCCTTTTATATCATAAAAAACTTATGATTATATTCAAGTTCAATTTAGAATTTCTAATTTTATTATAATTTTAACACATAATCTAATTAGGAATTATCTTTTCCTTTGTTTCTTATCTCTTATCTAATTAAACTTTTATTCACTTTCATCTTTCCTTATCTTATATTTTTTTCTCTTCTCTTATTCAGGTTGAACTCGAACCGTAAACAAAATCGATTCGATCCGACAAAATTCGGGGTAGGTCAGATCGGTTCACAACCCATACGAGAGAAAATTCAATCCAACCTGATCGGGATCGGTTTGGGTACTAAAGTTACCCGACCACTCTTTTTAAAAAAAACATATTTTTCCTTACTTGATATATTATTTAATATTTACTTTGATATATCAAATAGGTTTTTTAAATATTGGAATATTATTCAATACTTAATATGATTTATTTTTATTTTTTGTAAAATTTTTGAATCAAATATAGGATTAAACCCACTACAATAATATTGCGATTTTGCGACGGATTTATTCGTCGCAAAACCTTCGAAATCCGTCGCAAATATGTCTTTGCGACGGATTTTCTGATGGATATGGGTTAGTTGGAAAATTTGTTGTCGCAAAAAATTATCGACGGTCCTCAAATAACCCTTCGAAAGTTTTGACGGACGCTTCCAACAGAAAAATCGTCTTCACAATTTTTTACGGATAAAATCCGTCAGAAGTTTCGAAGGGAAGGATGTCCTTCGGAACTTCCGACGGATTTTGCCATCGGAAGTTCCTAATCCGGCTGCTGTGCCAAAGGCAGGAGTGTCCCCCTTCCCAAGTTTCGACCGACGTGGACGGACAACCATTGATGGGTTTGACCCGTCGAAAGCTTCGGCGGACAGGTTCGACCCATCGAAACCTTTGGCGGGCGACACTCGTCGAAGGCTTCGATGGGCGATTCCCATCGCACGCATCGGCGGAGTGCGACGGACACGTCCGTCAAAAAATATAAAAAAATAGGCCGCCTGCTACCGGATTGATGCTGACGGCCGAAACGGTGCAGGTGGTCGGAATCGAGATCGAGGGGATGGGGAGGAGGCCTAGGACGCGGGCAGGCGGACAGATCCGTTGCCAACGAGCCTGATTCGCCGCCTGCGCTAGATCCGATTGTAGGCGTCGGGTCCGGCCGCCTGCTAGCCGGATTTGGTCGCAAGTGTTGGGTCCGGCTGCCTGCGAGCGGGATCCGGCCGCAGGCGTCGGATCCGACCGCCTGCAATCAGATTCGACCGCAGGCGAACGGATCTGGACGCAGGTGACCAAATTTGGCGGCAGGCGACCGGATCCGACCAGAGCCAAATTTGGCTGGAGCCGGTGCTTGCGTGTCGGACCGGAGCCGGTGCCTACGTGTCGGATCCATCGCCTGCTGTCGGAACTGACGCCTGCGCGTGTCACGGGGTCATTTTTCGCTCGACCGATCTGTGCGGCGCCTAGACGTGCCCAACGTCTAGGCAAGCTCTTTTGAGCGCTTTGCGGAAGCTTGCTTATGTCACTTTTTATATGCCACAACTTTTGGGACGCACGATCCCGATCGAGCGGACGCTTCTTTGGTGGAGGCGTTTGTGAACAAACGGGCACTTCGACATAACGCTCGATCTCTTGGGATGCTTTGGGACGCTCTTTTGTGGGTTGCCACCCCACGCTCGAGGCACGGTGCTAGATTTTGGGAAGTTTGAAATCTTTGTTGAGTAAATAGGAATGATTATAACACTTCGGGGGAGCACTAGCGGGTCTCCCCTACTATACCGCAGATTCGGGTGATAGATTTGCGGCATGTGATGTGGAGGACAAGCTAAGGGGTGCACTTTTCAGGAGTGCAGAAATTACAAAATTGTCACTATCACACTTGGAAATAAACTAAGTACAAAAGTGGGTTGAAAAGAGAAAAAATACATGAAGTAAGATAACTCGACGTGCCCCGGAAAAAGCCCCCGGAACATTCTCCCCCACTCAAGTCAGTGACGCCCCTAGAGCTGCAGCTTGGAATTCTTCAATCTTCTGCTTGAACTTCCACAGGTCTTCGGCTGTCTCCCAACTTGTGTCGGCGTCCGGTCTTCCGCTCCATCGAACAAGATACTCCTTCTTTCGATTCTTCATGCGGACGGTGAGTACTTCTTCAACTTGATCAGTGAACTGTTGATGGATGGCCGGCGGGACGAGTCTAAAACCCCTCACCTGGGATTTTCAGGGTCTTCGACGAAAGGCTTGAGTAGGCTGACATGGAAGACGGGGTATTGCTGCATCTGAGGTGGGAGCTCCAACTTGTAGGCCACCTTGCCTACCTTCTTCAGGATTTTGAATGGGCCCTCGTAACGCCTAACAAGGCCTTTGTGCAGATTCTTCCCACCTAGCCGAAGATGCTGGACTAGCTTCACTAGGACCAAGTCTCCGACTTCAAAGTTGACATCCCGTCGGGCAGTGTCCGCCCACTTCTTCATGCGCTTCGATGCCTTGTACAAACATGCTCTCGTCATGTCGTTCTGCTCATGACATTCCCTCGCTATGCGGTGAGCGGCGGAGACTTTGCCACCGTAAGAAGTGGCGACGACCTGAGACGTAAGAGGTTGTTGCCCCGTCACTATCTCGAAGGGACTCCGATTGGTCGACTCGCTTCATTGTAGGTTGTAGGAGAATTGCGCGATGTCGAGTAGCTTCGCCCAGTCCTTCTGATTAGCACTCACATAGTGCTGCAAGTAGATCTCCGGGATATAATTCACTCTCTCAGTTTGGCCGTCGGTTTGAGGATGAAGTGATATCGAGAAATGCAGGTTTGGAGCCCATCATATTGAACAATTCCTTCCAGAAGTTACCAACGAATCGCCCATCCCGATCGCTGACGATGCTTTGTGATAGGCCCCAATACTTCACTACATGCTTCATGAATAAATCCGCAGCTTCGGTAGCAGGACAACTTGCAGAGCCGACGGCGAGGATGACATACTTGGAGAACCGATCGACGACCACCATGATGGTACCCGCCCCTTCAGACTTGGACAGGCCCGTGATGAAGTCCAAGGAGACATCTTTCCATGGACGCTCTGGGATAGGCAAGGGTTCCAGAAGTCCGTCGGGCGCTTGATTGAGGTTCTTGTCTTGCTGGCAAACAAGGCAGGTCTTCACGAAAGCTTCAATGTCGTCCTCCATCCTTGGCCAGAATTAGTAGTCTTCGATGAGTGCCAAAGTGTGGCGGATGCCCGGATGTCCCGCCCACTTGGAGTCATGGCACTCTTGCATGATAGTGCGCTGTAAGTTGTCGAAGAGTGGAACGTAGATACGACGTTCCTTGGTGAAAATCAGCCCATTTTCCATACAAAAGTGGCGTGTCTTGCCCTCCGTCGCGTGCTCGAACAAGTTATTTGCCGTGAGATCTGACTCCAATCCCTTCTTGATTCTCTCGATGAGGTCGTCCTGAGAGGAGCTCATGGCTGTCAATTCTATGCGTCGGCTGAGGGCGTCGGCAAGACATTCATCTTGCTAGGCTTGTACTCCAGGACGTAATCGAACTCCGCCATAAAATCTTACCATCTTGCTTGCTTCAGCGAGAGCTTCTTCTGTGTCTCGAAGTAACTTGTCGCGACATTGTTCGTCTTGATGTGAAATCACGACCCGAGAAGATAGTACCGTCATGTTCTAAGGCAGTGAATCACCGTGGTCATCTCCTTCTCCTGAACGGCGTAGCGCCGCTCTGTGTCATTGAGTTTGCGACTCTCGAACGCCACGGGATGTCCCTCCTGCATAAGAACTCCTCCAATGGCATAGCCAGAAGCATCTGTATGTACCTTGTAGGGCTTGGTGTGTTCTTGCAAGACGAGCACCGGTTCCTCCGTCATGGCCCTCTTGAGGGGATCGAACACTTCCTGGCATGTCGGCATCCACTCCCATTTCACATTCTTTCGGAGGAGATTCGTCAAAGGGGTCATCACATGTGAATACCCCTTGACGAATCGCCTATAGTAGTTCGTCAGGTCAAGGAACGAACGCATGTCGGGAACCCGCTTGTTTGGCTCCCACTCCACGATGGCCCGAATCTTCGCACCATCCATCTTCAGCTTTCCACTTCCGATGACATGTTCCAAAAAGTGCACTTTCGATTGAGCGAAGGCACATTTCTCCCGCTTGACGTAGAGCTCGTTCTGCCGTAACACCTCGAACACTTGCCGAATGTGCTCGATATACTCCTCCAAGGTGCGGCTGTAGATCATGATGTCGTCGAGGTAAACAACCACGAACGTATTAAGAAATGGTTGCAATACCTTGTTCATGAGGGTGCAGAAGGTCGTCGGGGCGTTGGTGAGGCAGAAAGGCATCACGAGGAACTCGTATGAGTCGTATCTTGTGACGCACGCCGTCATCTACACATCATCTTTTGTGATTCGGACTTGCCAATAACCCGAACGAAGATTCAACTTGGTAAACTATTTTGCACCGCCAAGTTGGTCGATCAAGTCCGCCACCAAGGGGATGGGGTACTTGTTCTTCACCGTAAACTTGTTCAGCGCTTGATAGTCGATGCACATCCGGAGGGAACCGTCATGCTTCTTCTGAAAGAGAACCGGGGTGTCATATGGAGATTTCAAAGGGCCGAACATATCCTGCATCCAATAGTTCGGTGAGTTGCTTACGGAGTTCTACGAGTTTTGGATGGGCTAGCCGATAGGGTACTCCATGTGGGGCTTGTGATCCTGGGAGCAAGTTGATGACATGGTCCACTTTACGCTTCGGCGGCAACCGTTTTGGAAGTTCCGGGGGCATGACATCCACAAAGTCCTCAAGGGTCTCAAGGACTCTGGGAGGTGTTGGAGTGGAGGGCTCCGGATCTTCCAAGATGGCAGCCGTCATGAATGTGTGCTCCTGTTTGTGCAACCCCTTCGCCACTTGCATGGCGAAGAGGGTCTTCTATTTGAGATCTCCGCCTGACCTCATAGGGACGTTGTAAGGTCCCTTGGGGTCGAAGATAACTATCGAGTTGGTGAGTGGAATGACGCATGCAGCAATGTGTCACAGAAAAGAGATGCCCACCACCACTTCGTAGTAATCCACTGGTGCCACCGTCACGTCGAAGTTCTCCGACCACTTGCCGATGCGAATCTTCACTCCAGAAGAAATTTCTGTGGTTGAGATAGACTTTGCGTTCATCGTCTTGAACGTGGCGTTGATCGTCGAGTTAGATTTTCCAGGAGAAATCTCTGAGTTCGACGTCATTTCACCTTGATCGTCGAACGCCAACATAAGCGGTCCCAGAAACACTACTCTGATACCAACTTGTCACGTGGTCGTTTTTCGCTCGACGGACTCGTGTGGCGCCTAGACATGCCCAATGTCTAGGCAAGTTCTTTTGAGCGCTTTGCGGAAGCTTGCTTATGCCACTTTTTACATGCCACAACTTTTGGGACGCACGGTCCCGAGCGGACGCTTATTCAGTGGAGGTGTTTGTGAACAAACGGGCACCTTGACGTAACGCTCGATCTCTTGGGACGCTCTTTTGTGGGTTGCCACCCTACGCTCGAGGCACGGTGTTAGATTTTAGGAGCACTAGCGGGTCTCCCTACTATATCATAGATTCGGGTGGTAGGTTTGCGACGTGTGATGTGGAGGACAAACTAGGGGGTGCACTTTTCAGGAGTGCATAAATTACAAAACTGCCACTATCACACTTGGAAATAAAACTAAATACAAAAATGGGTTGAAAAGAGAAAAATACATGAAGTAAGATAACTCGACGTGCCTTGCGAAAAGCCCCCGGGACACGCGCGGGATCCATCGGCTCTAGCCGCACTGGGCGCCGGAGTCGAGAGCGAGAAGAGAGAGATAGAGAGGGAGTTGGTGAGGGCGGCCGGGATCGCCGAAGTCGGGAGTTGCCACCGTCGGAGTTACTGCCGCCATCGTGGGAGAGATAGAGAGGGGGAGGGATAGAGACCGCGTGTGGGGGTGATATAGATGGGGAGAGGAGGAAAGAGAATGAAAAATTAGGAGAATGAAGGGGGTAATATAGGGAGAGTGGAGGGAGAAGGCGGAGGGGGGAAAATTGGGCGGGAAAATATTAGAATTTACGACGGATATTTCCTTTAGAATTATCGAAGGAAATATCCGTCAGTAATTTTGGCAGAAATATCCGTCGGTAAATAAAATAATAATATTTTTATCAATATTTATATAAGAAATTTTATTATTCAACACTATAATATTATATATATTAACATATATGACTAAAATATTAATAATCATAATATTATATTATAAATATTATTAATATTTAATAATAATATTATATATAAATATTGATAATAAATTATACTATTTTAATTACCGAAGAATAATCCATCGATAATTTCGAAGGCATTTTCCTTCAGTAATTAAATGTCCTTCGAAATTACCGACGGATAATACCCTTCATAATTACCGACGGGTGATGTCCTTCGAAATTACCGATGATAAATCCTTCGATAATTTCGAAGGCACCATCCTTCGGCAAATAAAATAGTATATTATTAATGTTTATAATATAACACTCCTCTTTATTCCATTTTCATAAAATATTTATAATATAACATAATACTACTAATGATTGTAATTATATATATTAATATATATAATTAGTATCAATATATATACTATTATTAATGTTTAATAATAATATCATTATATATATTACTAAAGGATGCAAATTTTTCGGTAATTTTGAAGGCATTTTTCTTCGGCAATTACCGACGGGTAATGTCTTTCGAACCCGACGGATGCTGAATCCTTCGATAATTATGAAGGCACCATCATTCGGTAAATAAAATAATATATTATTAATGCTTATAATATAACACATCTCTTTATTCCATTTTTATAAAATATTTATAATATAACATAATATTTAGAAGGATATATATAATTAATATCAATACATATACTATTATTGATGTTTAATAATAATATTATTATATATATTACCGAAGGATACTTTTGAAGGCATTATCCTTCGGTAACTACCGATGGATAATGTATTTCGAAATTACCGACGGATTTCAAATCCTTCGATAATTTCGAAGGCACTATCCTTCGATAAATAAAATAAAAATTTGATAATAAAATACTGAATATATATTTATATTATATTACATATATATTGTTATCGATAATTTATCGATGGGGGTTTTCTGTCCGTAATAACTAAGGACGTTTTGACCTTCAGTCTTCCGAGTTTCATATACGTCACAACTGCCGTCAATAAATGAGAAGAATTCATTTTCTTCAACTAGTATAAATAGAGATGAATGTAAGGTATGATAGTATATTATGTTTTGTTGAATTATGAACTTTGAGTTCTTATCTTTGATTACGCGTGTCTTGATGGATTCCTTGATATACTTAGTTATGTTCTTATATTTTGACTACGTGTGTCTTGGTGGATTCCTTGATATACATAGTTATTTTCTTGTTATTTTTGGAGGCTTCATTCTTCTCTATTAATCCATCCGCCATTAGTTGGTATCAGAGCCAGGTTCTTTCCATGGCTGGTTGTAATCGACGTGGTTCGAACATCAACATGGGCAACAACAGACGTGATCTCCATGATATCGAGATGGATGAGTTGGGAAGGCAAGTGCAACAACTCCAACAACAGCTTGAAGTTATCCAGGCTACAAATCGTAATGAGCAATGTCATGATTCGCAAATTGATGATGAAGAGGATTTCAATCCGTTCCATGAAGATGATAGTGATTCATCTAGTGGGAGGGTTCTTTTCGTCTTAGCCAATGACATCAACATGGTGACTATAGCATCAAAGTTGACATCCCCGACTTTGAAGGTAAACTACATCCAGCAAACTTCATCGACTGGCTTGCGACAATCAAATGGATTTTCAACTATAAAAGCATTCCAGAAGATAAGAAGGTCAAACTTATTGCTCTCAAATTGAAGAAACATACCTTGATATGGTGGGAGAATCTAAAGAGAAAGGAAGCGTGAAGGAAAGCAAAAGATCGTGACATGGGAAAAAAATGAAAAGAGAGCTAAAAAAGAAATTTCTTCCCATCAATTACAAACAAGATTCCTTCTCTAGCTCATACAAGTCCAAACAAAAGCCTAAAGAGCAAACTATTGCTCAATATCTCGGCGATCTTCGATCTAAGGAGAAAGGTGGTCGTAAAATCTTTGAAAAAGAAGAAGGCTTTAACCGAGGGAGTACTCCAACCATCAAGTCCTCATCGCCTTTTAACAAAATGATTTCTTCTAAGAGCGCTCTGACACAAGAAGGTAATCCTCGCACTATTTCAAATCATGCCTCTAAACAATGCTTTAAATGTCGAGGATTTGGTCATATCACTTTCGATTGCCCAAATCGAAGGGTCATCTCTCTTATTGAAGAAATTGAAGATAAACCTATATTTGACATATATCTTGGTGAGGAGGCCAACAATGGACAAGAGGAGATTACTCATGCTGATGAACGAGAGGTTTTAGTCGTTCAACATTTCTCAAAATCATCACATGCTAAAGATGAAACATGGCTTCGTCACAATATTTTTCATACTCAATGTGCTTCACATGAAAATGTATGCACCATCATTATTGATAGCCAAAGTGGTGAAAATATTGTCTCAAAAACTTTGGTGGAAAAATTAGAGCTCAAATTGGAGAAACATCTAGATCCTTATAAACTTAAGAAAGGTAATGATGTTCATAAACATTGCCTTACTCAATTTTCTATTGACCATCAATATAAGGATGAAATATTATATGAAGTGGTTCCTATGGATGCTTGTCATTTATTTCTTGGTTGTTCTTGGTTATATGACCACAATGTTATTTATGATGACTTCGAGTATACTTTCTTTACTAAGGAAAGTGTGAAGGGTACTTTGGCTCTCTCAAATATAGAAGCTAAACATAAATTTGAAGAAGGAAGTTCTTATTTATCAAGGTCTCAATTTTTTCAAATCATGAATCATTCTTCAAACACATATGAACTTGTGCTCATGGAAGAAAAAAAAGATCAAAGTGATATCTGTTTCACTTTGAAGCCTTTACTTGATGAATTTCAAGATATGGTTCCTCATGATATTCCTCCAGAACTTTCACCTATGTGGGGAATACAATATAATATTGATATGATCTCAGATGCTTTCATCCCAAATAAAGAGTTTTATCGAATGAGTCCGAAGGAGTATAAAGAATTGCAACGACAAGTTGAAATATTGTAAAAATGTTTGATTCTTAAAAGCTTAAGCCCATGTGCAATATTTACTCTCATTGTTCCAAACAAAGATGATTTGTGGACTATGTGCGTAGAGAGATGAGCAGTGAACAAAATTATTTTTAAGTACTGGTTCCCTATATTGCATTTTGATGATTTATTTGACCAATTTCATGGTACATCAATATTTTTAATGATTTATCTAAGGAGTGGTTATCATCAAACACGAAGGCATTCAAGAGATGAATGGAAAACTACATTCAAGACAGGAAAGGCCCTCTATGAGTGGTTGGTAATGTCATTTGGTCTCTATAATGCTCCTAGTACATTTATGCACTTCATGAACCTTATTTTCAAGGCATTCGTCGGCAAGGTTTTAGTGGTATATTTCGACGATATCCTTATATTTAGCTCAAGTATGCAGCAGCACTTTGAGAATCTTCGCTTAGAATTTGAAGTTCCTCGAGAGCAATGACTATTCATGAATCTTAAGAAATATCACTTCATCACCAATCATGTCATTTTTTTAGAATATGTTATTTCTCAAGAAAGCATTAGCATTTATCCAAGCAAGGTCGAGACAATAGTAAAATGGCCTACACCAAAATGTTTGCAAGACATTTGAAGCTTTCATGGATTAGCATCATTTTATCGACGTTTCATTGCTAATTTAAGCACTATCATGGCGCCTATCACTGAATGTCTAAAAGATGGGGCATTTAAATGGACTGAATCAGCGCAAAAAAGTTTCGAGCTAATCAAGAAAAGGATGACCAACGCACCAGTACTCGCACTATCAAATTTCGAAAAACTTTTTGAAGTTTGTTGTGATGCATCAAATGTGGGAATTGGAGCTGTCCTCTCTCAAGAAGGTAAACCAATTGCTTGCTTTAGCGAAAAGTTAAATGGATTAAGAAAGAGTTATTCAATCTACGAGAAAGAATTGAAGGCCATCATTCACTCCTTGACAAACTGGAGGTACTATCTTATATATAAAGAATTTATTCTTTTTTCTGATCATGAGGTCTTGAAATATATTAGTAGTCAGCATAAGCTCAATATCCGACAAGCAAAATGGGTTGAATTTCTTCAAGCCTACATGTTTGTGATCAAGCATAAGAGTGGGAAAAGAAATCATGTTGATAATTCTTTAAGTAGAAGATATGCCTTACTATCTTCTATGCAAGTGAAAGTTGTGGAATTTGAGGTAATAAGAAAGCTTTACAATAAAAATCCTTATTTCTCTAAAATTTACGGTAAGTGCACTGAAGGCCCTTCAAATGAACGATTTGTCCTAGGATATTTTGGAAAGCTCCAACCTCGAGTAAAAGATTCTTTTCAAATTCTAAAAAGGATAAGAGAGAATGCATGCAAGTTTATTCGCCTGAAAGGTATGGAGTTTCAACAAATTTTAATGTCTCAGATTTATCCTCTTATGTGGAAGAGATTGAAGAAATTCGACTTGAGGACAAGTCATTCCCAACCGAGGGAGAATGATGGAGATTAAATGAGTGAAGATGAGGTGATATGGAGGTCTTTTAGAATTTAAAAAAAAAAGACATTAAATGCCATGAAGGGTTGTTAAGATTTCAAAGAGTTGTGTTTAAAGAATATTTAATATTATGCAAAAGTTTAGAAGATACATTGAGAGGTGAAACATCATGCAACTTAAAGAATATTGAAAAAATCGAGAAGACAAATTGGGAAAGTGGATAATCATCTTGGAAAGTGAAGAATTATCTTAAGAAGTGAAATATCATCTTGAGAAGCGAAAGATCATCTTGGAAAATGAAGGAACATCTTGAGAGTTGAAGAGTCTCTCATTTATTATGTTATTTAATTAGAACTAGTATAAATAGAGATGAATGTAAGGTGTAATAGTATGTTATGTTTTGTTGAATTATGAACTTTGAGTTTTTATCATTGACTACGTGTGTCTTGGTGGATTCCTTGATATACTTGTTGTGTTCTTATCTTTTGATTACGTGTGTCTTGGTGGATTCCTTGATATATATAATTGTTTTCTTATTATTTTTGGAGGCTTCATTCTCCTCTATTAATTCATCCGTCATAAAAAAAGTAAAAATAATAAATAACAAAAAAATTCATGTGTGGGTCGGCTCTCAGAAGTTGCCATTCAGTGATCATCGTTGTTCCTATGGTCCTGAACGAATAGACAACCGAGAAAGGCATGCTTGCGTGAGACATGAAGTCACCATCAGATACTGATGCATGATCCTGATCACGTACCATTCAAGACCATCCTGGTAGATAGTACTGTTTCAACGGAAAAAATAGTCCAGATAGCTCTTTTTGTTTCCTAAAGTTATGAATAAGTTCACATTCGATCTGAACGCCATCAGTTTTTCTAACCCCTCACTTTCTCTATCTAGCTTGTAATCTGTTGCAGTAGGGACATAAAATCTGTTGAATTTCTTTGCTATGCGGATACGAAACAGTTTGAACAGGAGTGTCTGCAAGTTCATGATCCAATGGCATTATTCAGACTCGATGACAGAACTCTGGAGCCTGATGCACAAATGTTAAGAACTAACCTGGTTACTATAATTAATAAAATCAGAAACCGCCTGCAGATTAATTTCCTCGCCCAAAACTATCTAATAGTGTAAGAAAATATGCGTTTATGTGATCATGTATGCAGAGTTTTTGCTGCAGACCTCCTATTTAAAGATAAAAGTTAGCAGGGAAGCAGTTTATGTGATCATGTGATCATGTATGCGTTTTTGTTGTTCCATGATCCAATGGCATAATTCAGGAAGCAGTTTGAACAGGAGCCTGATACTGTGATACAAGTTTATGTCGTTTCACGATCGATCAGCAGATGGCAAATTTCAGACGTCACACAATAAATTCCGAAGACTGATGCACAAATGTTAATGAAACACCTAACCTCTCTATTATAATTTATAACTGGAACTGAGGATGACTCACCTTGAAATGAAACCCGTTGTTACAAAGCCTGGAATTCACAGTCGATAATGAAATTTCCATTGTGGTCACGCCAATCAATTAATGTGGATCCTCTCCTTCCCTCGGTCCATCGGTTACTCACTCTCTTATTCATACGTAATTCTCCTTTTTAAGTTTCTTATCAAATACAAGAAATCATTACTATAACTCACATGTCACAATTTTTTGGTTGTGTAGTTCTTGCACTATTATCATGGCTGGTGGATAGCTCAATAACAGGAAAGCAGTGCAATTTGGCACATTGCATCAACAGAAAGATAACTGACAAAAAAAAAACACGAGCAAGAAACTGCGTAAGAATTAACAGCAGATTTTGATCCTTTTTCATAACTAGATGTCCTCATTTCCTGCATAGCTTTAATTTGTAAGAATTTTAATAACTGTGTAAGAATTTTAACTTGGTGAACGTTCCATGAATCACCAAAACTGGCCTATAGCCATGAACAAGTCAATGTATGATGAGTCAGATCGTAAACAATATTGTTTGTTTTTGTTTCTTTTTTCTGTTTTCTGTTCTCTACCAAACAAATCTTTTAACAACAAAAATAATAATGCTTTCTTTTTCATTTTGTTTACAGACATTTTTATAGAAGTCAGAAACTCTTATTAACTGAAGACTGCATAGAAATCATAAAAATTATAAAATTAAATCTTCTTAACTAGTAAATCTTCTTGTCCTTCGCGCAATTATAAAATTATAATTTAAAAAATAAGAAGGCAATGATAGACAACAATTAAATTAAATATATAAAAGATTTAAATATTAATAAAAAACAATTATCTTGCATCATAGTAATGCATTTTTATTATATTTTATCGCGCTTTTCAATTAACAAAAATACAATCATGTAATAAGGACATTAGATAAGGAGCCATCTCTCTTAAAATCTAAATTTATGCATTTAATTGCATCAAATGATATATTTGCATAGGCACATATTTTGCTCTTAATATTAGCAAATAATAATAATAATAATAATAATAATAATAATAATAATAATAATAAAATTATAATAATTATTATTATAACATGTATTTTTTGCCGTGAAAAGCTACAATATTTTTTTCGAAATTAACTTTATTGTTTGCTTATGTGGGACAGTGCATATCAATGCAGGACTCCTCATTTTCATTTGCTATAATCTAATACTAGATTTTGTAGTTAGAGTCGGTCGAATTTTCTCGGTCCAAAAAAGCAATCACTAGTTTTTAAATCGGCTTTTAAAATAAAAAAAATTGTCCTAGAACCATTTAAAAAAATAAAAACTACTTTCTAGTGGGTCAATTTTATCGAGACTCTACTTTTATGTAATTATATTTTAATATATATAATAAATTAAATGATAATTTATAACTATTAGAATATTATTTCATACTTAAAATGATTTACTTTATTTTTGTAATTTTTTAAATTAGGACAAAAATAACAAAAAAGTAAAAGAAAATAAATAATAAAAAAAATTAGATCATTGAGTCCAGTGGAGTAGAAAAATCTCAATTCATACCCAATTCTGACTCGTTGAACTAGGTTCGGTATGATCCGATCCGACCCGAACTAAGTCTTCGATGAATCGAGTCTGTATCCATCCAGTGGATACTCCTACTCTTATTCCTCAAATAAGTATAGTTTCGTTTTCTTTCAAATTTAACTTTCCTTAACAAATTCTAAACTTTTAAATTTATTTAACTATGAAAAATATATTTAATTTAAAATTTTTTGAGGTGTTACAATTTATACGTGTTTAGAGATATATACAGATTGAAATGCACAAAATTATTTACGCGGAAGAACCGTAAATGATACCAACTAATGAAGTAAAATGTGTGTGCCGGCACACAATTCACATGACATATGCTCACTAATTTTAAATAAAAAATATTAATACCAATATTATATTATCGACCTCCATTGAAAAAAATTATATTTCGGTACTTTTAATATTATTTCAATTTTTTAGAAATATAATATTTTTCGTACTTTTATTTACTGTTTCTATTTTGACTTTTTAGAAATATAAAGAGATATTCTATACTTTATTTTAGTAAAATTGAACGGTTCCTTTTAGAAATCAACAACTGCCTCCATGCAATGCAGATTTCATGCTGCAAACTCTGCCTATAAATACTCGATCCCATGCAGCCACAAGATCATAATTAACCAGGTCTGGGTTATCGAATCTTGGTTTTATCATCATTCCACGACTGCATTCTTCTTTCACGCGCGAAGTGTCTTCTCTTCTTCTCAGTGGAGAATGAAAGATGTGCGGGAGACAGGAGGATGCAGGATGGAATGAAGATGCTTGATTCTCTACTGCTGCAGGAACAAACATCTCCGAGGAATTCTTGCGTGAGGCATGAAGTAACCATCAGATACTGATACATGATCCTGATCACCTACCATTCAAGAGCTTCCTGGTGGACAGTACTGTTTCATCAGAAAAATTAGTCCTGACAACTCTTTTTGTTTCATCCTGATCACATTCGATCTGAACGTCATCAATTTCATTAACAGGGATATGGAATCCGATGCATTTTTTTTCGATTTTGCTGTTAGGAAATAGTTCGAACGGGAGTGTGTGCATCATAAGAGATGGCATTTTTCAGACTTGATACACAGAAGTCTGGAGCCGGATGCACAAGTGTTAAGAACTAACCTGCTTACTGTATCTAATAAAAACAGCAACCGCCTAAAAGTCAATCTTTATTTTCAAGGATGTATATGACTTAAATAGAGAATAATTTAAAAAACACGTACGAAAGTTTAGCACTTTTTTACGAAGATAATGAATCTTTTTATCGAAGGATTAGAAAACTAAATGCAGTAGCTAATTCTGATTTAATAGCGATGAATTTTCTCAAAGAAACACAGAAAAACAAGGACAATATCTAATATCTATTCCCATTATCTCTTTGATAGAAATTCATTTCTATCAAACAATAATGGTTAGTTCAGATCTCTCTTTTTTTCCAAATAAAAACCCACATATATGTAATAGTTCAAAATAAACATATACGTTTTATGAATCATGCATGCAGATTTGTTGCTGCCGACCTTCTTCGATTCAAGTTTTTAGTTATTAACTAATTCAATCAGATGCTGCGGATCATGATATACGTACTGCTTTAATTGAAAATTAACCTATAAACCACTATGCATATTGATGATAACTTGCGCAAATTCGTTAACAATCTACCGCAGTTCTTATAAACGAATTCATTTGCAAAGACTCCATTTGCAGCTACTCAGATTGATGCTGATAACAAGATGCTGAAAACCAAACTGACCTTGTTAAAGTCATGAAGAGATTTAAATGTCTTTAAGTTTTAAAATAATTTTCAGATATGCGGTGTTTTCAAATGGGAAACAATGTTCTCTGATTTTCTCTTAGGACTTAAGCTTTTTGTGAGCAGTTTGGCTGATGCATTTTAATGTCTTCACATTTCTTTAATTTAATCTTTTCAGATTTTGGTTCCCAGACTTTTACATCTCGGTGATCAATCGGGTCGAATCGGACGACTAATTGGGTCGTGATTGGATCGGTTCCATCGGGTTGAATCAGATTTTATTAAAATACTATTATTTATAATAATTTCGAAGATATGTATAATAAATATTATATATAAAAAATAGTAACCCATTAAATTTTAAATATTAAAATAAATATATTTATTCAGTCTATTTAAAAATATTAATTGATTATTATTAATTTTTATTTATCATTTAATTCTATTAGTAATACGTTAAATTGTTTTTAAACAAAAACCACTCTTATGTTTTATTTTTATTTTACTTTCTTTTCCCTATCTCTTCCTCTCTCTTCATTAACTTTCTATGTTAAATTTTATTTATCATTTAATGTCATTAAGTTACCAAAAATCACTTTTTTATCTTTTTCATTTCTTCTCTTCTCTCTTCATTTATTTTAATTCCTTTTTCGTGTATTCCTATCCTAATTTGATTCTGCTGATTCAAATATTTGCTTTCCTTTTGTCTTTTTTTCTTTCCATCTTTTTCTTTCCTTTTAGTGATATTTGAGTTTTTTTTACTTTTTTCAACTGAACCGTATTCCTATCGGTTCGTCGATTCACCGGTTTATTTCGGTTCAACCGGTTTATTTCCGGTCAAACATCATTTCCAATTTTGGCTTCAAATCGGACCGGACCAAATGCCAATTCGTGATTGAACCGGTTGAACCAGTCGGTCCGGTCCAATTTTAATAACATTGTAATTGTGCATATGTGCAATCACAAAAACCGGCCAACAAGAAAAACTCTACGTTTCCTCTACCAATATATCCGAAGCAATTTTAGCAACTTGTGTTGGTTTGTTATTGCTTATATAATCCGACAGCGAATTGGAGTAGAAAAGTAAATCCGACGGAAGAAAAGGAAAATTCGTATTGGTGTTGAAAATCACTCCGAGATGAAGACGTCTTCGTCTACTGCAATCTCGAAGCTATAAATGTTGCAGAATCAAACCGCTACAGGTGCGCGCTGCGTGCAACAACAGAACGAAGTCGTACAGCGAGTCGTACAACCATTCTCAACGAAACTTCAGACATTACTTCTTACCAGCCTTCTCAACTATTCCTCATATTCCGGTGAGATCGTTCTGACTTCTATCCTCAGTTTCGAGAGACATTTATTCTCTGGCATTTAAGATTAATTCTTGAGATTATTATTGTATTTCTCTGCGTAGTTCAGAGAAGAGACTTTGTAACCTACTATTATTTCATAGTGAAAGATCTACTTGCTCCCGTAATTTTTTCCTCTTACGTTGAGAGGTTTTCCATGTTAATCCTTTGCGTCTTTGGTCTGATTTAATTCTTTTATATTATTGTCATCATCCCATTATTATTGTGCATATTAAAAGAGAAAAAGAAGATAATTCCACAACTATCAGTTCATCCTTTTTTCTCAACAGTGGTATCAGACCCGATCAGAAAGCGCACATTATAATGAAGGACAATAATGCCCCCAGTCGGATGCCTGTGCTCAGAGGAACAAATTATTCTATCCGGAAGCCTCGGACGGAAGATTACTTAAATTGCAAAGACCTTTATGATCCAATCGATGGTGATGTTGCAAAGCCCGAGGACATGGACGTTAAAAAGTGGGGGAGGATTAAGACCAAGACATCCACACAAATCCGACAATAGGTTGATGATAAGGTGTTTTATCATATCGCAAATATCGATGAACCCGACGAAGTGTGAAAAAAATTGCAAGAAATGTATGAGCGCAAATCGACGCAGAATAAGGTGTTATTGATGAAGAAACTTGTTAACCTGAAGTATAAGGATGATCTTGTTGCAGAACATCTTGGCAGTTTTCAGAAATTAATTAACAAGTTGTCCTCAGTGAAGATCGTGTTTGATGATGAGATCCAAGCACTACTACTGCTGAGTTCTTTACCTGATAGTTGAGAAACGCTCGTTATCTCTCTGAACAACTCTGTTCCAGGTGGACAATTATCTTTAGAAGCTATCAAGTATAGTTTGTTCAATGAAGAAACGAGAAGGCAAGAGCAAAATCTCAACAATAAATCAGAGGCATTCATCGTGGAAGATCGTAGGGGAAAGAAACAAAAAACTCTCACAGCCACGATAGATCAAGATCATGAGGCAAGTCAAAGTCCAAGAAAGAAGTCACCTGTTATCATTGTGGCAAGTCAGGACACTTCAAGAAGGAGTGCAGAAAATTAAAGCGTGATCAGTCACATGAAGAGTCTGAAGATGTTGAAAAAGGAAAGAAGGGCAGTGGTGGAAACAACGTTGCGGTGGCTACATCAGATGTTGTATACTTTCTTACTCAAGAAGATGAAGAAGATGGTGTCAAAGTTGTGAGTCAAGATGCAGTTTGGATCATCGATACTGCAACTTCGTTTCATGTTACCCCTCGCAGAGATGTATTCTCAACATATAAAGAGGGAGCATTTGGGTTATAAAAATGGGGAATAAGTCAGAGTCTCAAATTGCTAGGGTTGAAGACATTCAGTTGAAGACCAACACAGGATGCCAGATTATACTCAAAGATGTGAGGCATGTACCAGAGACTCGTCTAAACCAAATTTCAATTGGAAAATTAGACGACGACTTCTATGATAGCAACTTCGAAGGGGGAGTGTGGAAACTCAAGCGAGGTTCACTCCTACTGGCGAAAGAAAACAAATATGGTACACTCTACAAGACTGAAGCAAAACACTGCACCGAGAAAATAAACGTGACTCAAGAGACATCATCCTCTGAGTTATGGCACAAATGACTTGGTCATATAGGTGAGAAAGGACTTCAAATATTAACTCAACGAAATATGCTACCTGGTATGAAAGACACTTCACTTGACGTATGTGTTCATTGTCTAACTGGTAAGCAGACTAGAGTTACATTCAATAGAACTTCTTCGTCTAGAAGTTATCACGTACTTGATTTAGTGCATACTGATGTCTGCTATATGAAGGATAAAACTCTAAGTGGTGCTCTTTATTTTGTTACATTTATTGATGATCATTCTAAAAGAGTCTGACTTTTCCTATAGCACACAAAAATCAAGTGTTGATAGAGTTTAAGAAGTTTCATGTCAAAGTCGAAAGAGAAACTAGCAAGAAGCTCAAATGTATTTAGGCAGACAATGGCGGCGAATACAGAGGTCCGCTTGAAGAATACTGTAACATCTATGGCATCAAACTTGAGAAGACAATTCACAGGACTCCTCAGCAAAATGGTGTTGCCGAGAGGATGAACAGAACAATTGAGGAACGTGTCAAATGTATGCTACTACATGCCAAGCTATCGAAGGGATTCTGAGGTGAAGCAATGATGACTGCAGTTGAACTGATCAACCACTCACCATCAGTACCTCTGGATGGTGACATACATCTGAAAGTCTGGTCAGAGAAGAATGTTTCATATAAGCATCTCAGAGTATTCGATTGCATAGCTTTTGTTCACATTACCAGTGATGAGCGGTCAAAACTTGACAGCAAATCGAAAGAATGCATCTTCCTTGGATATGGAGGTGAAGAATTTGGCTACAGATTCTGGGATTCTGTTAATAGGAAGGTTATCAGAAGTAAAGATGTTGTGTTCATGGAACACCAAATAATTGAAGATATGTCGAAGGACAAAGAGCCAAATATCTTCACTGATTATCTAACTGAACCGAGTTCAGTTAATGCACCGATAGAAGATGACATTGCTGCAGAAGTTGATCAAGATGACAGTAGCAGTGATAACAGTTCATATAATTCAGATATACAGTGATGATGAGCCACATGTCGAGCATAATGCACCGGTGCAAGAGCCTCAGTTGAGAAGATCGAACAGACAAAGACAAGAGTCAAAGCGATACTCTCTGACAGAGTACGTGTTATTAACTGAAGGGGGAGAACTAGTGTATTATCAAGAAGTCTTGTCACATGAACAGAAGGATGAGTGGATGAAAGTCATGCAGGATGAGATGCAATCACTGCATGAGAACAACACATACAAACTGGTGAAGCTTCCTAAAGGAAAGAGGGTGCTAAAAAACAAGTGGGTTTTTCGACTAAAGAGTGAAGAAAATTATTCACACCCAAGATATAAGACAAGATTATTTGTCAAGGGGTTCAGTCAGAAGAAAGAAATTGATTTTAACGAGATATTCTCATTAGTGGTCAAAATGTCATCAATTCGAGTGGTTCTTGGAATAGCTGCTACCAAGGACCTAGAAATTCAATAGTTAGACTTTAAGACAACTTTTCTTCATGGTGATTTGGAAGAAGATATTTATATGGAACAGCCAGAGGGTTTCTGAGTGAAAGAAAAAGAAAACCTGGTGTGTAAATTACAAAAAAGCTTATATGGACTCAAACATGCACTTCGTCAGAGGTACAAGAAGTTTGAGTCATTCATGACGCAGCAAGGATACAATAAGACTAGATCAGATCATTGTTTCTTCGTGAAATATTTTTCACATGATGATTTTATTATCCTATTGTTATATGTTGATGACATGTTTATTGTAGCTCAGGACAAAAGCAAGATTGATAGATTAAAGCATGAGCTGAGTCAATGCTTTTCCATGAAAGACCTAGGCACAACAAAGAATATTCTTGGCATGAGGATCACTCGTGACCAAGAGCAGTGTAAGCTATGGTTATCCCTAGAAACATACATCGATAAAGTATTGGAGAGGTTCAACATGAAGAACGCAAAGGCAGTTACATCGTCACTTGCAGGTCATTTCAAGTTGAGTTCTAGACATTGTCCGAAGAGCAAAATCGAGAAGCAAAAGATGAAGAATGTCCCATACGCATCTACAGTTGGCAATATGATGTATGCAATGGTTTGTACAAGGCCAAACATAGCATATGCAGTTGGTGTGGTGAGTCAATTCCTATCAAATCCTGATAGAGAGCATTGGGATGCAGTCAAGTGGATTTTCAGATATCTTCGAGGCACATATAAGATATGCTTATATTTCGGAAATGTTGAGCCAGTGTTAGAAGGATTTACTCACTCTAACATGGCAGGAGACATTGATAGTCAAAAGTCAACTTCTGATTACTTGATGACATTCGCAGGAGTTGCAGTCTCATGGCAATCCAAGTTACAGAAGTGTGTTGCACTATCAATGACTGAAGCAGAATATATTGCAGCTATTGAAGCAGGCAAGAGAATTCTGTGGATGAGACAGTTTCTGAGGGACTTAGGTTTGACGCAGGAGAAGTACATTATCCACTGCGATAATCAGAGTGCTATATATTTAAGTAAGCATTCTAGTTTCCACTCTAAGTCCAAGCATATTGATGTCCGATATCATTGGATTCGTGATGAGACGAAAAAAAGAAATTCTTTCTTCGCAAGATCCATACTGATAAGAATGCGTCAGATATGATGACGAAGCCTCTACCGAGAGAGAAGACCGAGTTCTGTAGAGAACATGCAGGCTTGGTGGATTCCTTCGCATAAATAAGAAGGGGGAGTTTGTTGGTTCGTTATTGCTTATGCAACAAGCAATATGATTCGACAGCGAATTGGAGTAGGAAAGTAAATCCGACGGAAGAAAAGGAAAATTCGTATTGGTGTTGAAAACCACTCCGAGATGAAGATATCTTCATCTGTTGCAATCTCGAAGCTATAAAAGGTGCAGAATCAAACTGCTACAGGTGCGTGCAATAACAGAACGAAGTCGTACAGCGAGCCGTACAACCATCGAGAGGAGAGAGAAAAAGAGAAGAAAACTTTGGGGTTCATTTCGGGAACAAGCACTCATCCGTTCTCAATGAAACTTCAGGCATTACTTCTCAGCAGTCGTCTCATTTATTCCTCATATTCCGGTGAGATCGTTCTGACTTCTATCCTCAGTTTCGAGAGACATTTATTCTGTGGCATCCAAGATTAATTCTTGAGATTATTATTGTATTTCTTTGCGTAGTTCAGAGAAGAGACTTTGTAACCTACTATTATAACATAGTGGAAGATCTGCTTGCTCTCATAGTTTTTTCCTCCTACGTTGAGAGATTTTCCACGTTAATCCTTTGCGTCTTTGGTCTGATTTAATTTTTTTATATTATTGTCATCATCCCATTATTATTGTGCGTATTAAAAAGGAAAAAAAAGATAATTTCGCAACTATCATTTCAGCCTTTTTTTCCAACAACTTGTCATGCATGCAAACAAACTATGGCATGGTTATAGAAAGGCAGAAGCTCTTGTAACTAGAGACGGCCGAACTGTTCACTAACTTGGTTTTCTTTTGTGTTTGCATGACCAATAGAGTTTGAGGACTAATATTCACCTTCTTTTAGCTGTTGTTATGTGATGGTTTCTTATAGCGTCAGTTATGGTCTAAGTAATAGTGACCATAATTGTCTAAATGGTTTCTTATAGCATCAGTTCTGGTCTAAGTAATAGTGACCATAATTGTCTAAGTACACAAGATTATAGATCTCGTAAGGTACCGAGTCCTCCCAAAAAGTGGCAAAAAGTTTCTCTCTCGCAAGTTTTGCAATATTGTGCGGGACTTGATTTGCCTCATGATAGATATGTTTAAAAATGAAAGACTAAAAAATGTTAGAGAGAGTTTGCAGTGATCAGCATTTGTATCTTCGAGCCTCCAGGGACAATCCAATTTCCTTTGAGTCACATTCTATTATAATAATCTTGTGCCCTTTGTTGTGCAGGAGCTAAAGCCCACACCGAACAGCCCAGGCTTCTGCACCGTGTTAAAAGTTCTCTGTT
Source organism: Pontederia crassipes (assembly GCA_030549335.1). Taxonomy (NCBI): domain Eukaryota; kingdom Viridiplantae; phylum Streptophyta; class Magnoliopsida; order Commelinales; family Pontederiaceae; genus Pontederia; species Pontederia crassipes. Next base: position 77,001,161 of record CM060192.1, read on the forward strand.
CGGCACCTGCAAATAAAAAATTTCCATTAGAATCTCTTATCATGTAATCTGCCCACCTATCTCTTATATGTGTGAGTTCTGTTAAAATGAATACCACTTCTGTTCTTCTAGAGACCCCCAAAAACAATGACCTATGAGTGCAAGAGTAAGCTTACTGAATCTATCATTTAGGTCCTTTCCCTCAAGGAGCCACTCCCCATGCTGCCTACGAGTGGGATCTAGTAAAGCATGACATGATGTTCTCATCATCATAATGTGTAACTCCTTATCTTCTGTGATAATAGAATGAATTTGATTTTGTTTTCTTCTTATGGTTGTGTTGAGGTGAATTGATGTAGAATTGATAGCAAACGCTAGCAAGCGCACTAATCGTTCAAGTAATAAAATGATGAGTATAAGTATCGTTCTCACGAGGACAAAAAATAATTAAGAACTTCTCTTATTTATAACTTGAGAAAAGATAATAAAATTGTGTATTGTGAAAATAAGGTGAATAAATAATATAAAAATATGATCAATGGAGTTTAAAAGTGTAGATTTGATGAATAGGACATGTATGAATTCTTAAATAAAGGGTAATGAATAAATAAAGTAAAATTTCCAAATTGATTTAACCGATGTTTCAGACATTAAATCCTATTTTGAAATCAATAAAAGAGAGTAATCCTTTCGGTGTTTAATTTAATTTATTCAATCTCAAAATACATTCAACTGGAATATAAAGTTAAGAGCTTTCTCAAGTCACCTTAACAACAACACAATTGGGTCTCTTGCAATTTTTTCAAAAGTGGCATATAAAAGAAAAATCAGATAAAATCTCTAGATAATCTTAAAACTTCCTTCCAGATAATAAAAAGATTTCAAAGAATGAATCTCAAACAACAATTAATCAAATAATCAAACAATGTTATTAATCCATCAACTAATTGTAAGAAGAATTCACAAAGAATATGGTTCAATCAGGAAAATCCTAAAGAACTACTCTAATGAACTAGAGCACATCAATCTAATTAATGTTTCAAGAATAAGGATAGAAAACAAGAGGAACTGCTCTTAATTCTACCATTCTCTTTTGAGTTTTTAGAAGAAATTTGTAACCTCTGGATCTCCTTCACCAAGCCTTCAACATGTGATTTCCACCTTCCAAAGATGTTTTTCCAGTTGGGTTGGGGTCTTCTTATATAGTTTTCCCAATAGCATGACTCAACAACCCGAAATCTTATAAAAAATATGGATAAAAATGGCCAAAATTACCGCCGTCACTGTCGTGATATTCAGGTGGTACGACCGTGATAGAACATGAATTTTCGTTGTATGCAGCACGGTTGTAATGTTCTCCTCCACGACCAAGACAGAACATCAGTTTTCAGCCTTCAATTCGCACGGTCGTGATCATTTTCCGCACGGGCGTGACAGAACATCATTCTTCGTTCAAGGTTGGCATGGCCGTAATGCATCATCTGCGCGGCCGCGACAGAATGATTGGCTCGCAGCATTCTTCAGCGCACGAGCGTGACATCCATCAACACGGCCGTGACAGATGCTAAAAGTTGTTTTCCGCGGCTTTTTCATCCAAATTCCAATGCATTTTCATTCCTTGTCATGAATTTAATCAAGCTTAGGTAAATAAATTTCTAGAGAATTTCTCTATATTTATAATAATTTTCCACTTTAAAACATAAAGTACTCCAAAAGTTAGAATAAATTGGCCTAATAATTATGCATGAATTTTATGCATCAAACTCCCTCAAGCTAGATATTTTGTTTGTCCTCAAGCAATTTTGTCAGACAAGCCCTCACTCCATCGCAATATCCAATACTTTTCTCCTATTGCCCTTTTACACCGCCATCACCAGAGTATCTTTTCCCAAACCAAGCTCAGCCTTACAAAATTATCAACCTTTAAATTCATCCATCTCATAAAAGTATCAATATTTAACCACAAGTCTTTAGGGAGCTTATTTTCATTCTACTATTACTTCAGTTTTCGCATTACCTTTTTTTTAATTTAGTAATCCTCTGCTCAGAGTTGTCCATGTAATGAGCTTTTGATCGACGAATCCAAGAGCAAATGTCCTTAGGTCACCAGGCAAGAATCCCATACGGGTCTAATTATCCGGACAAACTCAGGTTCCAGAGAGTACTTTACTTTTTTAGTTAACTGTTGGAACTCAACTAGCCCTCTTTTCAATTTCATTTTTGTATTATACAACAATTATAAGCTCCAAAGAGACTTAATAGTTTCAAGAAAGATACAAATATAATCATGATTCGTATCATAGTAGATAATTTCATAAGTGCAAAATTAAATAGTAGATTCATTTGCTCGGCAGCAAACTCTTACCATTTCCCAATAATATGGTGATAACTGATAAAAAGAACAATAATCGAATTTCATAGGATAAGCAATGCCCTGACACTGAACTTTAAGACAATAAAATATGTAATATGAGAGAGAAATGATGCACTGACCACAAAACATTGAATTTATCACATAGCTAACACACAAAAGGGTCACATCTAATGTGCAAAAAGTTTTCATAAAGTGCATGATGAATGCATTGTGTAACAGCCGAAAAAAATTCAACATGGAAACAACAAAGGAAACAAAGATCAAGACATGGAAAAGAAAGAAAAACAAAGGAATCGAATTCAAATCAGAAAAAGGAAATGAAGAATTTGAAATCGGAAGGAAAAATCTCCCCCTCCAATTTCCTTCTCCAAATCGAATCCCCCAAATTCCTTCTTGAATCCGGCCGAGCCACCGCTATAAGAAGGCGCCGCTATAAGAACGCAAGGGAGGAATCCTCGTGCCCTCCTTCAACTCCTATCAGTCACCACAGCCACCGTTCTCCTCCTCCCCTATTTTTCTTCTTCCTCGGCTCCGGTGAATTGGGCGCACGAGCAACAAGCAAGCACCCAATGAACATCCAGTACCCACGATCTCTCCCTCGACATGCTTAGAGTCGGTGGCACCCTCCCCGCCAGCCAGGACTGGCCAGGATCAGGAAAATCAACGCAGGAACCATCGACGAACGGAAAGCGATCGGAAAAGGTACCTTACATGTCTAATCTCATTAGGCTATAAATAGTTAATCATATGATGCGTGTGATGATGCTATATTGATCTAGAGATCGTAAACTACATTTTTCCTATTGTGATCGTTGCAAACCGACGGCCGAAGGATGGTCAGAAAGGTGGAAGAAGACAGGCGCAAGCCGCGCCCTATTTTTGGCCGCGACGACACGACCGTGCCAATAAGTGGCACAAGCGTGCCTCATCTATGAAAAGGGATCTGACTCTTCCCTTCCTCTGATCTATAATTTTAAATCCTGCAGATGATTAATAAGATAAGTAAAGTTAAACTATGAAATTGCTATATGCCGCCCAAAGTACAGAGTAAAGATTATGGTATAGTATAGAGACAGTGAATCTATATGTCCTTAACGACTACTAATCCTAGGATATAAGTCCTCTCCCATCTATATTCCGAAAAAGATTATGCATAGGCATATCTCCTTCCTTAAAGAGGACATTATATTGATTACATATTATAGCGCCAGAGGGACAGGTAGCTTAGCTGTGGAGACAACGAACCTACGGGTTTTTAACGACCACTATTCCTGGGGTACAGCTCATTTTCCACCTGTATCCCGAAGAAGGTATGCATTGGTATTACTCCTCCAAAGTGAGCATCCCTGGCTTCACAGATTGCATAGAGGCACCTCCGGATTTTCAACTTAATAAAGTTGAGCTCACATAGTGATGCATTAAATTTGTAACAATAAAATTTGCTAGCAAGTGCACTAGTCGCTCAAGTAATATAATAATAGGAGTAAGAGTGCCGAACCCACGAGGAATATTATCAATAAAATATCTGAATTTATAAATTAATAAGAGAGAAAAAATGGAATTTTGGAAAAGGGTTTTGTGAAATAAAATAAAGAAAATAAGATAAAGATAAGATAATGGTGTTGAAGTTAGGCCTTAGGATGAAAATAGATCATGATAAATATTTGAACCGTAAAAGATAAATTTAATCTTTAAAGATGGATTAAGAATTTTCCCAAGTTATTAATTTACAAGATTAACATCACAGAGTCCACAAACTGGTAATTCTACTATTTAATTCGGCAAATCAAATTATCATAAATTTAATCAAACCTAAAGTCCCACAAACTGGTATTCGTCAGATAAGATTAAATTAAGATGCATTAATATGAAAATCCTAGACTATTAATCACTCCACAAACTGGTATAGATTAACTGACCACACAAACTTGATTCTCCACACACTAGTTATCAAATTTATGTCAATTATTAATTTCACATAAAATCAATTAATTTAATTAATGAATTCTGAAATCAAATAATCCACAAACTGATAATTACTCAACTCAGAAATCCAAATAATTAAATCAAAAGCACTAAGCACAATTAACTAATTGATCAGAAAAGATTAAAACAAATAATATAGAGTCCAAATAGTTTCCCTTCAATAATAATATCCTAAAATGAAATAAATAAAAATATGGAGTTCATCCTTGAAATTCTGGAGAGATAATAACAAAATAATAATAATTGGAAGAATTACATCCAAATAAAAGTAGAGCTCTCGAATTGGGTAGACAGTCGGGTAGCCTCTCGGACTTGATCAGGGTCGCAATCAACTTCCAGCCGTCGCACCTTTCTCCTTTTAGTCGAAGCCTGCAGACTCTCGACTCGCTGTGAAAGAAACCTGAACTTCAGATTACCCATTGGAACGACGGATTCTTCACGTATTTATAGGGTGCGGACGGCCTTCAATTTTACGGTCGTAACATATCGTACGACTGGATTTAAATTTACGGGATAAACTCGGCCAACACGATAAATCTTTTTTAACATTACGCCCAAAGATAAATCCTTCTATCTTTACCCCTTTTGAATATCGGCTGTAACGAAATTCTTTTATCTTTACTCCCAAAGAGATAAACCCTTTTACTCCATCCAAATCTTGGCCGTAAGGAAAGAATTTAATCTTGTTACGTCCAAAAGATAAAATCGTTTATCTTTACCCTTCATATCTCGGCCTAAAACACAAATTTTCTCTCTAATCTCGGCCAAAATGATGATTCCATTTGAGTTATCGGCCGTAACACCTCTTTTGAATCGGTGTTGGAGTTCTCGAGCGATAAACATATTTGAATCGGAGATCTCGACCGTAAGGATAAATTCTTTGGAATTTTGGCCGATACGACCAATCGGATTGATCAAATATAATTCTCGGATAATCATATATTTGATTTCTCCTGCAAAATAATTATCAAAATTTAATTAATCCATTCACAATTAAAATATTCAGAGAATTAATACTAAAAATTGATAAATCCGGAATTACGACTAAAAGTGGTCTAAAATGATGCATGCCATGATCAAATTATAGAAAAATTAACTAAAATAATAATTTAAAATATGTTATATTTTGCATGCATCAAACTCCCCCAAGCTTAAAGTCTTGCTTGTCCTCGAGCAAAAATTCAAGGCAAGGCTCAAGAAAGTTCCATCATAGCCTCCACATTGTCAACTGACTAATTTTCTCACACAATTCTTCTACACACCTACTACTCATCGTCTTATTATTTTCCATGCACTTAGCTTTCATAGAGGTTCTGAATGCTACACAAATTTAAACAATCTCATATTCAGCCTTGTAGAAAAATAAATTGTCTGTCAAATAATAGTATTAATATTGAACACATAAGTACTAATTGAGCTTAAAACTTTTTCCTTTTTTTTTTCTTTTTTCAACTTTATTTTCAATCATTTTAAAAGTTCTAATCTTCAAGAAGGATTGCACAAGGAAGTCCATGTAGCGGGCTTTTGACTGATGACTCCCAGACCAGATGGTCTTAGGGCATCAGGTGATAAAGTACCCCTCAAGTTTACTTGCCCGAACAACCAAGGTTCTGAATGAAGAGTTTGAACTTAGCCATGATTCAGTACTCATGTGCTTTTCCACATCCCACAAGATGGTCCATGTAGCAGGTTTTCGATCGACGGATCCTAGAGCAGTTGCCCTTAGGTCGCCAGGCATGAATCCCTACGGATCTAATTACCCGAACACATCTTGGTTTCGGATAACACTTTTGTACCTACACATAACTTTATTCATTTTTTTTCATTTGTTGGGGTTTAACTACCCCTTCTTTTTTATAAGCTCAAAAAGTACTTGATATGGTCAATAAGAAGGCTGCTACTATGAAGACTTAAAATAAATAAAAAAGGCATGAATATGATTTTGTCGTCTAGTCATTCATAATTCTACTTAGCATGGGCACACAGTCTATAAGTTTAATACTGAAGTAGCAAGTGATAAGAAAGAAAAGTATTCAAATTTCATCAATTAACGACATGTCATTGAACTTCTACTAAAAGATAATTAAAACAGTAAGACAAGAGTTTGTAAGATGGTAGCAAAAATAAATGCATGCAATGGTATTTTTTAGAAAATTTTCAAATTTTTTTTTGAATTTTTTTTTTGAATTTTCAGAAATTCATGCATACATAGGCAAATAAGAAGAAAAATAATGAAGAATGCAATGCATGAAATGTAAATTCTCCCAAGCTTGAACCATACACTATCCTCAGTGTTAGGCCAACAAGGAAAGAGATACAGACTCGATAAAAAAGAAAAATAAAGAAATGAAAAAATAAAGAAAAGGGAAAAGACACAACCGGATTTACTGTCTGTGAGGTGACGATGGTGGATGGTAGCCAAAATTTCCTTGGCGCATATGATACTCATGGATGCGCCTCGTCATACGCGCATGCTGATTCTGAAGGAATTCGAAGCGACCCTGATGATCATCCATATTTCTAAATCGGCTCGGATGTTGGTCAACTCTTGGGCTTGTCTAAGTTGCTCTTCCTGAATAGCGTGCAACTGCCCGAAGTTGCTCTTCTTGAAAAGTGTGAAACTCCCCTGCCTGACGAAGTTGCTCATCATACATTGATTCCCATAAGTTTTGCATGGAAGTATAGTCAGGCTAAGGTGGCGGAGGTGGATAGTAAGTCTGCTCTAAGGCCGAAGTGAAAGTAGGTTCTAGTGCTATATAGTGATTCTGCACAGGTTCCTGTAAAGGGGCAGATACTTCCATCGAGTCGCGTTCCTCATAAGGAGTAGCAGGTATGAACGAGGAATCAGAAGAACTCTCTTGTGCTGGAGATGGAATAAGGCACCGGCATATAAGGTGAATGGACAGATGTGTCATATTGGGAAACTGCCGGTGATGCAGCCTAGAATCCTTGTGGCTGTTGAAGGTAGGGTTGGGCTGCCGCATAATCAGTAGAATCAAACCAGGAGAAAGGTTCATCCTGGTGTGGCAGTCCGACAGAGGTAGATGGTCCCGCAGGTGGGATTACTGGAACTATGATCTGCCTAAAAAGGAGCCAATTATTTGGATTAATTGGCGTGAAAGCATCTCGATCTGAGCAGGACACCTCCTGATGGTGGCCTTTAAAAATAAAAACTTTGATGTTGGAGTTGTTAGTCTTCATGAGACCCATAGCATGAATAGTCCTACGAGTGAGGTGAGTGCTTCCTGGCACAGCTTCGAGATCATCCAAGTCAAGTTGTAGGTGCTGAGCGATAGGTGTGAGAAGGGCGCCCATATTAATGCTACCGCCACGATGAATAGTGCGGCGTTGGAATCGACGAATGATGAAGGCACCCACATTAACAGGAGTTCTGTGAAGCATGCTGTGGATGAGGTATAACTCTTCCTCTGAGACGGCACCATCATTATCACTGCGCCCACTTAAGGTGTTGCTTAGCATGCGATGGACGTAGCGCAGAATAGGATTCTGAATTGAACTATCTTTAGCTGTGTTCCAAACCAATCGGTCTTCTTCTGTTATCTGTTTCCAAAAAGTTTCAGCATCAAAGTCAGCAGGTATAGAAGGAGATCAATGGTTGGGGAATCCATATATATTATTAATCTCTCCTAGAGTGAGAGTAAAAGGTCGCCCATAAAGTTGGAATGAAATGCGAGGCTGATCATAATTCTTGCCATCTAAATTAAAGACCTCCAAGGATGAGAGAAATTCCATAATTAGTACTTCATAAGTTGGCCACCAGGAATGCACAAAGTCAGAGAGTCCAATTTGAGAAAATAATTGAATATCTGCAAGTAAATTATACTCCCTGAGCAATTCGGTATCCAAAAATCTGGTGGCATGAATTTGAATCTCAGACATCCGTTCATATCGAGCTTGATACTCTGGCTTAGTCAAATAATAATCTCCGGGGTAGGAGATTAATTGTGAGGGTTGTGCTGTCATTTGAGCATTCGGATGTCGTCGTTCGCGACGTCCCCTCCATATATTAGCAAATCGCCTCATTTTGATCTGGACAGAAATCAACAAAGAAAAGGTGCCGGCTCAGTGGAAGCGGCTGAGGTTTCGACCGTAGTATTCGATGAAGAGCTGAAGGTCGGAGGTGACTCAGCCGTAAGCAGAGAGGATCTTGGCCGTAAGGAACTAGTTGATGAAGAACCTCGGCCGCAGAGAGGATCTTGGACGTAAGGAACTAGTTGATGAAGAACCTCGGACGTAGTTGATGAAGTTCGGCCGTAGTTGATGAAGCTCGGCCGTAATTGATGAAGCTCGACCGTAAGCAGAGAGTGCTGCTATTGTCAGAAGGCATAAGGGAGCGGCGGTGCGCGGTGTTCGGTCGTAAAGCAAAGAGCGTGGTGTGAGAAGGGCGTAAGAAATAGGCTGTGGTGCGCTTTTGAGCGTAAGGGAGCTGTGGTAGACGGTTGGCCGTAAGGAACAGGGAGTAGACGCTTCAGCCGTAAGGAACAAGGGCGATGAGCGGTGGAGTCAGAGGGCGTAAGGGATCCATAGTCCGGGCATAAGGATCGGCGATAGCCGAGAATTCGGCCGCAAGAAATAGGGTGAAACCGGCGGTGAGACTTCGGGCGTAAAGAGGAGCTTGATCTGCAAAACACGAAGGCTAAGAATTTATGGACGAAACTTTGGGTGTAAACTTACCTGTTCCCACGTGATGGCGCAGTGAAGGGTCACGTCAAATTCAAGGCGTGCAGTGATCGGCCGTAAGAAGAACGGGTGGCAGGGCGTAATGGTGCAAGTGTTCGATGAGACGCATGCATGGCGAGTTGTTCAATCTGCTCGGAGCTCGTGCATGGATCTTTTGCGGCCGATAAGTTATTTCACTATCGGATGTCAGAACCTGCTCGGCGAAATTTTTTTTATTTTTACGGCCTGCTATGCATCTCGCCTTGTCATGTCCGAGATGAGCCCGACATGTTAATTCATGCATCGCTCGATCGACGTATCCGAAGAAATGATTAGCCGAGTTCCTCTCCGTGCACAAAAAGAAATATCGATTAGATGACTCCTTAAACTACTAAATTAATTAAAATGATAATCAACTAACTAATTAAATAAAAATAACTTAATTGAAAAAAAATTAGGAGAATAGAGAATTGGTTGTGATTAAATATTCAATTCATTACTACAGCAACCAAGTGCTAGAAAAAAAAATGTAAATTAGTAATCTTTGGTTGTGAATAAATATTCAATTCGTCAGTGCAAAACCAACTTCAAGGACTGTATAGTTAAAGTAAAAGATGTAGTACAGAACATGGTAAAGTACAATATAGCAAAGTGTGGCATGGTAAAGTACAAAGTAATGCATAGTAAAGACAAAGTATTGTCATAGTAAAGAACAGAGCAAAGTACAGACATGGTAAAGTATGATTCATTGTATATTGCAATCAAAGTATGGATCACCCATTTAAAGCAAGTTATCTTATTGCTTATTCAGCATTTATCCGAGCATAATCTGATTATAAATTTATAGCCTATGATTCTATTGTACTGGACGTTTTCGCTCACAAGTATTTCATGCCCATGCATTTGGAATTTTGTAGGTGAATACCGTATTAGAAAGGAGTAATGGAGGATGCAGAGCTCAAGGATCGATGCACATGACTCATCAAGCAATAGTGTTTTTTCCTTTCGTTGCATTAGTTTGATAATTTGTTTCCGCGTCAAATAGATAACTTGGTCTTTCTTTTGGAACTAGAAGTATGGTCATTTGTTTGAGCATGTTCGATACTATCGTCTTTTCCTTTTCCCCACATGGGTTGCATTAGATGTGATGTCCTTTGATATTCCAATGTTTTCCTCTTCCGCAATAAAGTTCACATTTATATTATTATTATATTCCTTGCCACATATTGCATATTGTTGAATGGTTTAAGTCATAGAATGATCAAGAATGTAAGAGTGTAGCAAGCAGTGTAGCGTCCCCAAGATCAAAAGGTATATAATTTTGATGTTCTTACAAATCTAAGGTTTCTTTTGCCCTCATTCAAGCCCAACTTGATTAGTTAAAATACAACTTTCAAGAACTCTAATTTTGGTTGTAGTCAGCAAATCGTTGTATTATCATGACTGTATACATCATTGAGAGGGCGATAGGAAAAGATTACCATTTTGCATCAACCATCCAAGGATAAAGCAATCAACCAGTAAGATGGAGAATAATCAATATTATATAGTATTTATTCAAAAGTGTTAGATAATCTTTTGACTATTTAAATATTATTTTACATACTTAAAATATTTTTAAATTTTATATAATATTTTACATATTTTAAATATTTTTAAATGATATTTTAAATTTCTTAATATTATTATTTTGATTTTTCTTAAAATATTTTAGATGGTACAAACACTCTCGTATATATCAGAATAGATAAAAGCTTATTTTAAATATTCTAATTAAGTTAAAAGTAAAATATTACTAAAATTTTTAGATTACTAAAAGTAAAATACTATTTACTCCTCATCTACCATTTACTCCGTTGAGCAATTAATCTTTTCGTCAGGAAATCATTCACTTTTGGTCCGGAAGATAAAGTTGTTCTCAAACCTTCTGCTGAGACGGTTAGCAAAACTATGCACATAACTTGCTTTAAAAAATAGGAACCTTCTCTCTTTGTACAATTATATATAGTGTAGGCAAATAGATCTGTACCTAAATTTTCTTTTGTTCATTGGCGTATGTTGCTTAGCATTAACTCCATCATTTCGTGATCATGTCAAGCATGTGTGACTTGGATGCATGATTCTGAATCGTGCAAACAAGTTGGTTAAGCATAAAAAAAGTGATGATGACTCCAAACAGTGCAATGAAAAAAAAAATGTCATGCGATTGTTAGAGTTGGTGAATACTTCAGGGCCCCTTGTTTCTCACACCGGGTTCGCCCACGTGAGCTTAGGGGAATCTGAGTATTACCCACTTAACAGTATTGCTGGCGTACGAATGAAAGGGGGGGTTCGGGGGGCCCCGCCCCCCGACGGCGGTCCCGCTCGCCGGTGAGCGGGCGGGGGTTCGGGGGCAGCGCCCCCGAAACCTAGACGGGTTTTGGGCTTTTGTTTAGCCGGCCCGTGTGGTTCGGATTAGGTTTTTTCTCTATTTGTTTGGGTTTTAAACCCGGTTTGGAGAGGCTATTAATAGCCTAATTTCTGATGTAATTTTGTGTGGCGGCTGTAAACCTAAACGATATAGTGGAACCTCTTTGCAGGACGTAGCCCTCATCTCAAGGGTGAACCTGGGTAAATTTCGTGTGTCTCCTCTATTTTTTTCTGCAATCTCTCTGCGATCTTCTCTCCTTGTTCTCGGATTTTCCCATCAATTGGTATCAGAGCACAGGTTGTTCGAGGAATTAGGGTTTATTCGAGATGTCAGGAGGATCGCGAATCGAGATAGAAAAATTTGATGGAACACGGTTTGATCTCTGGAAGATGAAGATGGAGGATCTCCTTTGTGATCGAGATCTTTGGACGGCAATCGAGAAGGAGAGACCAGGCATGGAGGCGGCGAAGGTCACGGACGAGGCCTCCTCCAGTCAGGCAGATCCAAAGGCGATCGAAGAGTGGGATCGGATTGATAGAAAGGCGAAGGGTTTGATTCGGCTGTGTCTCGCGGATTCAATTCTTACGAATGTGATGGGCGAACCTACTGCCAGAGATCTGTGGAGGAAGTTGGAATCCCTATATCAAAGTAAGTCGTTGGTTAACAAGTTATTTCTGAGGAAAAAATTGTACAATCTTCGGATGCAGGAGGGTGACTCATTTTCTACCCATCTTTATAACTTTAACACGGTGATCAGTCAACTTGTATCAATCGGTGTTAAGTTTCAAGATGATGATAAGGCAATAACATTGCTCTGTTCGCTGCCGGATTCATGAGACAATCTGATTGTTGTGATTGGTGGCGGGGATAAAGAACTTTCATATGAAAGTGTATGTGCTGCCTTGTTATCAGAGGAAATACGGAGAAAGGGATCAGCAAGTTCTGGTAAAGAGGCGCTGGCGGCCAGAGGAAGGCAACCAGAAAGGAATCAAAATCAGAGAGGGAGATCCAAATCTCGTGGGCGTTCGAAGAGTAAGGATAAGAAGGTGCAATGCTGGAGATGTCAAGAGTGGGGCCATCTGAAGCGAGATTGCAAAAACAAGCCGGTTCATAAGAAAGAAGCTGAGTCAACCTCGGACAAAAAGGAGGCTGAGGCAGGAGATATGTATGTGGCTTCTGCATGTACGGCACAGTCAGATAAAGATGTATGGCTTATCGACACTGGTGCTTCGTACCACATGACGCCTCATAAACACTGGTTCTGTGAATATGAGGAGTATAATGGTGGGGATGTCATGCTCGGAGATGACACTGCGGTTCAGATTGTTGGACGTGGCAGGGTGAAGTTGAGGATGAATGATGGCACGGTGAAGACTCTACCAGATGTGATGCATATACCACTTATGAGCAGGAGTTTATTATCTGTTGGTACAATGGCTGACTCGGGTGTTATATTCAGTTGCGATAAGGATTCGTGCAAGATGATTAGAGGATCGATTGTAATTGCACGAGGGGTTCGCTATGGCACGTTGTACAAGTTGCTCGGAGAGACAATATCTGTGGGTTGCGGATTTATTTCTGAAGAGGCCAAAGAAGATGAAGACAGCAAATCTATGTTGTGGCATCGGAGATTAGGCCATATCAGTGAAAAAGGACTCTCCACTATAGCATCAAGTCAGATGGTAGAAGGAGTTCCGGATTGTTCTGTGGGCTTCGGGTTCTGTGAACATTGCCTCCATGGAAAACAGAACCGAGTCAGTTTTCAACACACAGGTTCAAGAGCAACGAAGATTCTCGAACTGATTCATAGTGATGTTTTTGGACCAACTCCGACTCCATCTATTGGAGGGTCCAGGTACTATGTTTCTTTTATAGATGATTTTTCGAGATACAGTTGGATTTATTTTATCAAGAATAAATCAGATGTATTCGATAAGTTTCGAGAATTTAAAGTTTTGGTGGAAAATCAATTGAGCTGCAAGATCAAGGTTCTTCGTACAGATAATGGAGGTGAATTTTGTTCAGATAAGTTTGAGCAGTTCTGCGTGGACAATGGTATTGCTAGGCAGAAGACAACTCCATATACACCTGAGCAGAATGGAGTAGCTGAAAGGTTAAATCGGTCACTCATAGAGAAGGCCAGATGTATGCTGAGTTGGGCTGAATTGGGGCAAGAATTCTGGGCAGAAGCTGTAGCCACAGCAAACTACCTGAAGAACCGCTCACCGACCTCATCAGTGAAGGATCAGACACCTTATGAGGCAATGTTTGGGAAGAAGCCAAATTTGTCTCATGTTCGGGTGTTCGGATGTGACGCATATGTTCATATACCCAAGGAAAAGCGGGGTAAGCTTGACAGTAAATCTGAAAAGAACATATTTGTCGGATACAAGGAAGGGATCAAGGGCTACAAACTGTGGAATCCAAAGTCAAGGACTATTATTTACAGCAGGGATGTTGTTTTCCGTGAATCACGTTCCCAAGTTGAAGTTCAAAAAGGTGATGAACCTAAGAAAGTGGTAGTGCTTGAAGAAGATTCTGATTCTGAAACTTCAGAGGTGGATGCACAAGATACTTCAGTTGAGTCTGTTATAGAACCGGATCAAGAGGACTCGGTTAATGAAGTTGAAGATGCAGATTCAGATGAAGACCCAGATATTGGTACTACCATACCAGTTCTCAGGAGATCGACACGAGAAAGAAGAGCACCTTTGAGATACTCTCTTAGTGCTCTGAGTTCGTTTCATGCTTTGAGCATCATCGGAGAAGAACCTAGTTCTGTAAAAGATGCAAGGTCTATGGATGATGCAAATCAGTGGGAGCTTGCTATGGCAGATGAGATGCAGTCACTGGATAAGAATGAAACATGGAGTTTGTGTAAATTGCCTAAGGATAGAAAGGCAATTGGTTGCAAATGGGTGTTCAAGCGAAAGCTGAAACCGGATGGGTCTGTAGAGAAGTACAAGGCGAGGCTGGTAGCTAAAGGGTACTCTCAGGTTGAGGGAGTCGACTATGATGAGATTTTTTCTCCCGTGGCGAAAATGACTTCAATCAGATTTGTTCTATCTCTGGCAGCAGCATATAATCTTGAGGTAGAGCAGATGGATGTGAAGACGGCATTCCTTCATGGGGACTTGGAGGAAGAGATATATATGAGGCAACCAGAAGGCTTTGAAGTTCAAGGTAAAGAAAAGCTGGTGTGCAAATTGAAGAAGTCTTTGTATGGATTGAAGCAGTCGCCAAGGATGTGGTACCAGAAGTTTGATACGTACATGCTCGAACTCAAGTTTGTACGTTCAGATTCAGATCATTGTGTTTATGTGAAGAGAGTTGGAGATCAGTTTGTCATTCTTACACTGTATGTGGATGACATGCTGCTGATTGGAAATAGTATGAAGATGGTGAATTCAGTGAAGGGTTTGTTGGCCAAGAAGTTTGAGATGAAAGACTTGGGACCAGCGAATTTTATTTTGGGTATGCAGATTAGAAGGGATCGTCAGAAGAGAAAGTTGTGGCTAGGACAGGAGAAGTACATAAAAGAAGTGTTGAAGAAATTTAACATGTCGGACTGCAAGCCAGTGGGTACTCCTATATCTCTAGGAACCAAACTTTCTGCAGAGCAATGCCCGAAGACGGATGAAGAAGCCGAAGAGATGGACCGTGTGCCATATGCAAGTGCAGTGGGCAGCTTGATGTACGCCATGGTTTGCACGCGTCCAGATATAGCCCAAGCAGTGGGAGTCTTGAGTCGGTATATGTCTAACCCAGGCAGGGAACATTGGAATGCTATCAAGAGAGTTTTCAGGTACCTTCGTGGAACTTCAGATTTTGCTTTGTGCTTTGAAGGTGCGGGAAAAGGAAAGATGCTTGATATTGTGGGCCATGTAGATGCTGATTGGGGTGGAGACATTGATAGTAGACGGTCCACTAGCGGATATGTTTTTACATTATTTGGGGCTGCACTAAGTTGGATGAGCAAGAGACAAAGCGTGGTAGCACTTTCTTCTACAGAAGCAGAATATATGGCTCTTACTCATGCTGCAAAAGAGGCCATATGGCTACGGCGATTGTGCTTGGAGCTCGGATTTGAGCAAGGTGCTATAGAGGTGAGATGTGATAATCAAGGTGCTATTCAGTTAGCTAAGAATCCTGCATTTCACTCACGCACAAAGCATATTGACATCCAATACCACTTTATTCGGGAAAAGGTGGAAAAGAAAGAGGTTCAGCTTGAAAAGGTTGATACAACAGAGAATAGTTCTGATTTTCTGACTAAAGCAGTTACATGTGTAAAGTTTGAATGGTGCTCTACTGCTGTCGGATTGAAGAAGAATACTGCTGGCAATGCTCTCATTGGTGTGAAGTATCCACCAAGTGGGAGAATGTTAGAGTTGGTGAATACTTCAAGGCCCCTTGTTTCTCACACCGGGTTCGCCCACGTGAGCTTAGGGGAATCTGAGTATTACCCACTTAACAGTATTGCTGGCGTACGAATGAAAGGGGGGGTTCGGGGGGCCCCGCCCCCCGACGGCGGTCCCGCTCGCCGGTGAGCGGGCGGGGGTTCGGGGGCAGCGCCCCCGAAACCTAGACGGGTTTTGGGCTTTTGTTTAGCCGGCCCGTGTGGTTCGGATCAGGTTTTTTCTCTATTTGTTTGGGTTTTAAACCCGGTTTGGAGAGGCTATTAATAGCCTAATTTCTGATGTAATTTTGTGTGGCGGCTGTAAACCTAAACGATATAGTGGAACCTCTTTGCAGGACGTAGCCCTCATCTCAAGGGTGAACCTGGGTAAATTTCGTGTGTCTCCTCTATTTTTTTCTGCAATCTCTCTGCGATCTTCTCTCCTTGTTCTCGGATTTTCCCATCAGCGATGATGACAGATACAGGAAATTATACATATGTTTAGGCTCCATTCGCTTTAGTTGCTTCATTTCCTGCATTCTTATATCTTTTCATATTTTGGTTTCGCAGTTAGTGCTTGCTATCATGGCTGAGGATATATAGTTCAATAACAGGAACACATCGCGAATTTGCACATTGCATCAAGTGCAGAAAGATGTGGAATCCAAAATCTCTGTACTGACAATTCTGTGTTAAAGGTGTTAGATTAGGATTTAGTCATGCTTTATCTAGGGTTACAACTCCACAGTTATCACTTATCATGCTTTATCTAGGGTTAAAACTCCAAAGTAGATGAATCTTTGGAAATTAGTTATCATGCTTTATCAGGGTTACAACTCCAAAGTAGATGAATCTTTGGAAATTAGTTATCATGCTTTATCTAGGGTTACAACTCCACAGACCTTAAGGTTCAAAGGAAATATACAAGGGAATACAGTGACTATTTTAATAGATAGTGTGTCAACTCACAATTTTATACAACACAATATTGTCAGAAAATTAGGTCTGAATATTGTTCCTTCCGCTTACTTCAATGTTATGATAGGGAATGGGAGTAAACTGAGATGTGAAGGACTATGCCCACAGATTGAGGTGGGTGTACAAACTTTAATCCTTAAGGAGGATTTTTATGTGCTTCCCATTGAAGGTGCTGAAGTGGTCCTTGGAGTGCAATGGTTACAAAAGCTAGGACCAATTACTTTTGACTACAAGCATTTAACAATGGAGTTTCTGTGGCAAAATCAAACAATGAAGTTACATGGTTCTAATATTTTGGGTCCAGCAAACATGAGCCATCAGTAGTTGAAGAGATTAATTAACACTGAAGATGTACTATCTTATTTTTTGCTACAAGTACAATAGGACTTGGGGACAGATTCTACAGATTCCATGGTAGAACCCGTACAAAGAATTTTGAAACAATTTGATTCTGTATTTGCGACTCCAACTACTTTACCCCCATTCCGAGATGTGCAGCATCACATACATTTAATTCATGGGAGCAAACCTATTAATGTCAAACCTTATCGGTATCCTCATTATCAAAAGACTGAAATTGAAAAGTTAGTCAAGGAAATGTTGGGTCAAGGAGTTATACAGCACAGTTCCAGCCCTTTCTCCTCTCCAGTTTTGTTAGTAAAGAAAAAAGATGGAACATGGCGGTTTTGTATAGATTATCGAGCATTAAATTGTGTGACCGTGAAGGATAAATTCCCTATACGTACTATTGATGAGTTGTTAGATGAATTGCATGGAGCTTCAATTTTCTCTAATTTGGATTTGAGGGCAGGATACCATCAAATAAGAATGAGTCCTGAAGATGTTGCAAAAACCGCTTTTCGAACTCAGGAAGGACATTATGAGTTCTTAGCCATGCCTTTTGGTTTAACCAATGCACCTTCAACTTTTCAAGCTGTGATGAACAGGCTATTTGCACCCTATTTGAGAAGGTTCATTATTTGTTTTCTTTGATGATATTTTAGTTTACGGTCAGGACATGGATGCACATTAACAACATCTATCCATTACTTTACAATGTTTGTTGGATAATTCTTTTTATTTAAAGAAAAGCAAATGCAACTTTGCTCAAAGCTCTATTGAATACTTGGGACATGTGGTGTCCCAAGAGGGAGTAGGGTCAGATGTAGCAAAAATTGAAGCTATTAACAACTGGTCTCTACCTACATCTCTAAAAGAACTAAGAGCATTTCTTGGACTTGCAGGATATTATAGGCGATTTGTCAAAGGATTTGCTACTATTGCAAGCCCATTGACTGATTTGTTAAAGAAAGAGTCCTTTCAATGGACAGATATGGCCACTATGGCTTTCAATGTTCTAAAGAAAGCTTTAGTGACTGCTCCTATCTTACATCTTCCAGATTTTTCTAAGGAATTTGTCATAGAAACAGATGCTTCTAGAACAAGATTAGGGGCTGTTTTGCTGCAAGATAATCATCCTATTTGTTATTATAGTAGAAAATTGAGCCTTACTATGCAAAAAACTTCAGTGTATGTTAGAGAGCTGTTAGCTATTGTGGAATCATTTAGAAAATGGAGACAATATTTACTTGGACATCATTTTGTTATCAGGACAGATCACAGGAGCCTTAAAGAGATTCTCACTCAAGTGATACAAACCCCTGAACAACAACAATATGTTGTTAAATTGCTTGAATATGATTACACTATAGTGTATAAGTTGGCCTGTTATCCTTTTAAGTCAAATTGTTTATTAAGTTAAAAGAGGAGGAAAATGTGAGTAAATTGATGTGATCATTATTTGTGACATGTATAACTTTTAAAATAATAGATTAGTTTGATTCTTAGCGACAAATCTTTTGATAACTACATCACTTTTAAGTATTATTATTTTATAATTTATTATTTATAAATATAATAATATCTATTTTTATAAAATTAATTCCTTTTATATTTATTAATTATTTTATAACACCCCTGCATCACAGGGTCATTATACTAGTTTGGTAAGATGGTAGGTGTTTTAACTAGTCACCTCAATGTTTTAATATCTTCTTTGCTAATACCCATCATTCCAAATTAAGTTATATATTCCACATTTTTATATCTAATTCATAGTGTCGATTTATTATATTTTTCTTTGTTTATATTGATTAAAATCATATTTCATTTCTAGAATCAAGAACTCTTAAAGACTTAATTGACATATTTTCTTATAGGAGTTTGGTTTTTTATTCTTAATGCAATCACGTAAAATGTACACGGAGGAAATAAAAGTAAAAGTTGACAAAGTAATAATTGTTAAAATATAATAATATATTTATAATAAAATATTATTATATTAACATAAGTGCATGAAGTGCATGCAAAATTCAGATATTACATAATAATTGCATTTAATTGTTTTAAGCGATTATTGAAAAAATCTACATGAAATGAATGTAAATTCGAATTATATACTTAAGAACATGCTCGCGTGATGTGTGATTTAAATAATTAGTGCATAATTTTTAAAGTTTTATTACCCTTAATTATGAAGTATTTTTATTGTATTACATTTTATACCTTTAACATCATATAGCTTTAACTTTTCCTTCTACAATCAAGATTCTAGATGTATTCAGTTATATTGAGTAGGATTAAACCAAATTAAATTACTTCTTTTACTTTTTAATCATTTGCATTTTTTTAGTTGTCTTAATTATTTATCATAATTTATTATTTTAGCAAGTTTTTGATTATTTATTATTTGTATTGAAAAAATGATCATGGTAAATATTTATGCTTATAATCAAGCTTTTAGATGTTATCATCATGTTTTATTAATGCCCATATGATTTTTGCTATTGTAATCATATTATTTAATCAATTATTATACATATAATATAAATATTGTCTATTTTTTAGTATTGTATTTTCTATTTTATTCTATCATTTTACACCATTATTTAATTTTCATATAGTTTATATTAATAAAAAAGATCAGAAATCATTTTTAAGAAAAATCATTTATATTTAACCTGCATTTTACACTTTTGTCTTCATTAGATCAAATTAACCATCCAATAAAATTACCCAACCCATTTATAGTGAGGTTGGTTTGAATTGATACTTGACTCAATCTAATTACAATCCAACCATAATTGCATACCCAATCCAATTAGTCATCATTTATTATTTTAATTTTTAACATTGCAATGATTTTATTCATTCATCTTGATATGTTTTATCATTCTTTAGCATTATATTAGTTCTATATTTTTTTATTATTTTCTCACATTGTTTACTCTTGTTTATCTATTTCAATAATTAAGAATAAAAACTCATATTTTTTTCTTATTTTTTGAACTTCTAACTCTTTTTATCCTTTGCCTTCTATGATCCTCATCTCTTATTACAAAGAGTGTAAAGCATGTTGAATTTATCATCTCATAGACTTGACAATCTTGCTCATCATCATGTGATCTTAATTGATAAGAGTATGATTTGGTACAATAGCAGGATCCATTAACTAACGCCTTCAAGGAGAACGGAGTAGAGTAATGGACCCAAGTGTCGCATTTAGAGTTCATCTGCGGTGATGAATTTGAAAGCAACAATGAGTTGAAGGACAAAAAATTAGAGGGCATTATTATTAACCGAGGAAATTTGACATTTTATTTATAAAAAAATTGATATTTCACTTAATATGTTTGTGAAGATGCCAAAATTTTTTACCAAAAAAAAAGATGTCAATTTATGATATTTAACTACTTACTATAAGCATACATTTTGACATTAATGAGGATCTCTTGGTTTTAGTTTATAATTTTTTTGATAATTTCTTTAAATACTGAAGCTAATTTTAAAATATAATAAGGTACATATTTAGATAAATGAACTAATAATAAGTTGTATAGATTTAGGATAAATTGACTAATAAGTTACTTTTATTAGTAAAATATTATAATGCTCTTTAATATAATAAATATTTGTTTAATCATAATATATAAATAAAATCCCACAATGATATGTTTCACTATATATGTATGTATGTATTTCAAGACTACTAAAAAATTATTTAATTGAATAAAAGGCAAAATGGAAGGAAAGCATGAAATAATTGGGTGAAGAACAAAAGTTCAATGTTGTAAAATCCCCAAGCATTGACCTAAACTGATCAACAGGATATGTCGAACTTGTCAAACTGGGTCAAATCAATTGGTCAAGTCAGAATATAATAAATAAATAAACTAATAAAATTAGAATATGTAATTTATATACCAAATTGTTATCTGCTCGTCTTCCTATTACTCAAATTAACTTAATTTTTAATTTTATCAATTGGTCAAGTCAGATCAAAGTAATATGTCCTCTTTTTAGTTTTTTAAAAATATTATGAAAAACTTATTGGACCGAATGACTTATTCAAACCTAGCGAGTTGACCAGTCGAATTCAAATTTTGACTCAGTTTGATGGAATCAATATGGGCCAAAAGGTTAGGTAAGTTTATATTGACCTAGCTATGGCAGGTTTCTTCTTCCAAACATTGTTTTGACCGATCTGATCGGCGAAATCAGGACATGTTTGCAAAAGATGAAAAAGTAAAAAATTATATCATGAAAACATTTTGAAATGTTAAATCTATAAGGATAACTTAGCGTATTTGACAAAAAAAATATAAACTATCTTTGGTTTATGTTAATTTGTTACTTATAAGTTGACACTTATCTTCTCAATTATCTTATTATAAACTATGGAGAAACTTTAAATTTATTTTTATGTCATTTTGATCTGCATAAACATTTAGCTAAATATCTTTGGAGGGTCACAAACTTTTAGTAAGAGAAAACGGTATATGGCTTAAGTTGGCTTTTATTAGTGAAAGATTACATATTAATTACATAATTAAAATAATTTTCTAAGAATAAATTTTAAAAATCATGTTACTAATTACTCACAATTAATCATACAAAATAACTTATTATGTGCATTTCAAATTAAGTTATAGAAAGATTTTTTTTCAGTAATATGACATGTTTTAACTGTTTTATTGTGTATAGAAAAAGTAAGTTAAGAATTTTAATTTTCATACCAGAATATGGTTAACATAAATTTTTTGTCAACAGAAAAATAATTTGTGTTCGTGTGTAAAAATAATGTATTTACAATTTATCTGTCCATACAATTATTTTCTTGAACTTCCTCACTGTCAAAAAATTATCACTAATCTATTTTTTAAGTATCTTGATAAATAGTGTTTAAAAAACTATGGAGAAACTATGGAGAAACTTTAAATTTATTTTTATGTCATTTTGATCTGCATAAACATTTAGCTAAATATCTTTGGAGGGTCACAAACTTTTAGTAAGAGAAAACGGTATATGGCTTAAGTTGGCTTTTATTAGTGAAAGATTACATATTAATTACATAATTAAAATAATTTTCTAAGAATAAATTTTAAAAATCATGTTACTAATTACTCACAATTAATCATACAAAATAACTTATTATGTGCATTTCAAATTAAGTTATAGAAAGATTTTTTTTCAGTAATATGACATGTTTTAACTGTTTTATTTTGTATAGAAAAAGTAAGTTAAGAATTTTAATTTTCATACCGGAATATGGTTAACATAATTTTTTTTGTCAACAGCAAAATAATTTGTGTTCGTGTAGTAAAAATAATGTATTTACAATTTATCTGTCCATACAATTATTTTTTTGAACTTCCTCACTGTCAAAAAATTATCACTAATCTATTTTTTAAGTATCTTGATAAATAATGTTTAAAAAATGGTATATGTCTTAAGTTGGCTTTTATTAGTGAAAGATTACATATTAATTACATAATTTAAATATTTTTTAAGAATGAATTTTAAAAATCATGTTACTAATTACTCACAATTAATCATAAAAAATAACTTATTATGTGCACCTCAAATTAAGTTATAGAAAGATTAGTTTTTCAGCAATATATGACATTCGCATAGTAAAAGTAATGTATTTGACAATTTATCTGTCCATACAATTATTTTTTTGAACTTACTGTCAAAAAATTACCACTAATCTATTTTTTAAGTATCTTGATAGATAGTGTTTAAAAAACGGTGAGTAAGTTATGTATTAATGACGAACATATTTTGGGCATCCAACACGTATTCATGCATAATGGTAAGTTTTTAAGTTACAAAGAGATAGTGGATTAGAAATAATATTATATATATTCAGTGTGGATTATTATTGTATAATTATTAGTGAGGTAGTGGGCAGGAGTATACCAAGATACTATGTGCGCTAATGGCATCAAAGACTCAAAGTTGATTTGTCACGATGCCAAGATACATGCCACCATTGATTAAATCATGCAAGAGGACGATAGTTCCTCCCGAGGACGTGTAAAAATAATCCAATTAGGTAGTTCTATGGTCTGAGTCAATGCGGCGACCTTCGAACTCCTCGATGTACTTCTACTCGCAAGCGGAGGACGGAACCTCTTTGTCAATGCTTTATGAACCTCTCCAGCTATCTCTTGTTCTTAGAGCATGCATGGCTTCCTTTCTAGTTCTTGTAGTCCTCCATGGCCTGGTGCAGCTCAGCATGTGCATTCACGACGAACCAGCCTTCCTTCACCATTGGATAGTTCAATGGCTCCCTGGCGATCAACATGAACAACACGGACTCTGTCGCCTAGTTCCACACACTGAGGTCATTGTCATTGTTGAGCACCACCAAGTTGTTGCTGGCCACGACCTGCGTGTTTGAGCTCCCCAAGACGCCCTTCTCGTAGACGACCAACAGGCAGAATTCCAGGATGCTCAGACTTCAATTGCGTGCCCGGCTGCAGAGTGAGGCCGAGGCAGGTCGTCGGAGTATGGTGAACATTGGTGACCTGATGCCGAAGGACTCCACAACTATTATGCCCATGCACGTCCACTCAATCTCAGACCCTTTCTGACATTGAAGATGTAGAAATGGTTATTGAAGTATAAGATAACCTATCTTTGTTCCTCCTAAAAGCATATCTAAAGTTTTCATCACGTTGAATATGAATAACAGAGTTAAGAAAATACATGGAACACTTCTAAAGCTCCCTATCATGCTTAACATATATGAATCATGGAGTTTAGAATTAAATTGTCTTTTCCAACATGCAAGTCAGGGAAAAAAGTTCTAGTATTTATGCAACACAAAACAACGTATCTTTTCACTTTTATTTGTGGAAAGCATTATTATGGTTCCATAAAAAGAAAACAAAGATAAACATGCATGTTGTTCGTGTTTGAGAATAAATCATAGTCCATTCATACAAAAAAATGTTAGAACCATGTAAAGACATAAGGTTATCTTAAATGCAGAAAAAAGGCTGTTAAAGAAAATGATACCAACATTTTGTGTTAGGTTATCTTAAATGCATGCAATTATTTAGAGGCTGTCAGTTATTTTTCTCTTCTATATATAAAGGATGCAAATGACTGATTTTGTAACCATAAAAAAGAAGATAACGGAAAGATAGTGGATATTAAAATGAAGATAGTGGCAAGGACACAATGGGGTAAGCTGATATTACAGATTAAATGTTTTAATTGATTGATTAAATGTTTTAAATTATTGATTAATTAATTAATAGTACTGTGGCATCAAGTAGGACGTTAAATAGGCTATACATTTAGTAGTTTGTCGGTTCATGCAAAAGAAAATATAAAAAAAAGGAGGAAAAAGATAAACATGTATAGAGGCATGAGAATGATTCTAATGTCTCAGCTTTATATATATATATATAGATTAGAGCAAAATCTTTTATTCTAGTATTAATGTAACAAACCCCAATTCTGACTTCATAACTTAAGATTTAAGAACAAGATTTTTTGTGTGTTTTAGGACATATGATGTTGCTCTTATTCGATCATGGACTAAGGCTCTATTTGATATTTATTTAACGATTTGAAAAGAGAATAGTAGTTCAATAGCAAATAGCGATTTAATGAGCAGGTAGCAGATGGTGAATGATGACTAGCAGTTAGAGATTATAATAAATAAGTGTTTGATAAATTAATGATATAATTAGTTAATAAATATAAAATGACATAATTAGATGTGTGATAAATTATTTAATTCAAGCACTATACAAATTCTATTATAATGCAATAAATAAACTATTTATATCTCAATTAAATAAAATAAAATATTATAATTATTTTTTTACTAAACTATATAAAAATTTATAATGACAATAAATTTTATTTAGTGCACACATGATATAAAAAAAATAGTTATTAATTAATTTTTTTATTCATTGTTAACATATAAAAAATTTACAATTAATTAATCATGAATATAAAAAATATAGTTAAATGATGATAAAATAAAAATGAGAAAATAATAAGATAAGTTGACAAATAAATAACATATTTGAATAATAATAGAATTGGAAAAAATTATAAATCACTAACATCTAATCGCTAAATGCTAGTAGAAATAATTTTTCAATATTTTCATGTGAAACGCTAAGCATTACTTATTTTTATTATTTACCAAGTGAAAATAATAAAATTTAAACCGCTAAATACTACTTGAAACGCTAATTCTGATATCACTAAAGAAAACCTAAATTTCATGAAACCAAATCCATTGATTTTTTTAACAACAAAAAAAAAATCTTTTATTATCAAATTTGTTGACAAAAAACATGTCCCCCAAAATGGAAGAACAAAATGATTGAGCATTCTAACTTTCTTATAATTAAATCATTTATGATAGTAATATAGTTTTTAAATAATTAAATAAATAAATTACTTTATTTTAATAAAAAAAATTTTCCTCCCCTCGGAGCATCATGCTAGTAGGATATAAAAGATATGTAAGACAGTTGCCACCTGAAGTGAACGGTTCCTTCAAAGATCAACAACTGCCTCCATGGCCATGCAATGCAGATTTCATGCCGCAAACTCTGCCTATAAATACTCCCATGCAGCCACAAGATCATAATTAACCAGGTCTGGGTTATCGAATCTTGGTTTTATCATCATTCCACGACTGCATTCTTCTTTCACGCGCAAATTGTCTTCTCTTCTTCGCAGTGGAGAATGAAAGATGTGCGGGGGACAGGAGAATGCAGGATGGAATGAACATGCTTGACTGGCTACTGCTGCAGGAAGAAACATCTCTGAGGAAACCCCCCGTCATTATCTTTATCTGATGGTCTCCTCCTGTCTCTCAGAAGTTGCCATTCAGTGTTCATCGTTGTTTCCGATGGTCCTGAACGAATAGACAACCGAGAAAGGCATGCTTGCGTGAGACATGAAGTCACCCTCAGATACTGATGCATGATCCTGATCACGTACCATTCAAGACCTTCCTGGTAGATAGTACTGTTTCAACGGAAAAAATAGTCCAGATAGCTCTTTTTGTTTATGTGAATATGTTCACATTCGATCTGAATGCCATCAGTTTTTCTAACCCCTCACTTTCTCTAGCTAGCTTGTAATCTGTTCCAGTAGGGACAGAAAATCTGTTGAATTTCTTTGCTATGATGATACGAAACAGTTTGAACAGGAGTGTCTGCAAGTTCGATCATGATCCAATGGCATTAGTCAGACTCGATGACAGAACTCTGGAGCTTGATACACAAATGTTAAGAACTAACCTTGTTACTATAATTAATAAAATCAGAAACCGCCTGCAGATTAATTTCCTCGCCCAAAACTATCTAAAATGTTATGTGATCATGTATGCAGAATTTTTGCTGCAAACCTCCTATTTAAAGATAAAAGTTAGCAGGGAAGCAGTTTATGTGATGATGTATGCGTTTTTGTTGTTTCATGATCCATTGGCATAATTCAGGAAGCAGTTTGAACAGGAGCCTGATACTGTGATACAAGTTTATGTCGTTTCATGATCGATCAGGAGATGGCATTTTTCAGACGTCACACAATAAATTCCGAAGACTGATGCACAAATGCTAATGAAACACCTAACCTCTGTATTATAATTTATAACTGAAACTGAGGATGACACACCTTGAAATGAAACCAGTTGTTATTACAAAGCCTGGAATTCACAGTCGATAATGAAATTTCCATTGTGGTCACGCCAATCAACAGAAAGATATACGAGCAAGAAACTGCGTAAGAATTAACAGCAGATTTTGATCCTTTTTCATAACTAAATGTCCTCATTTCCTGCATAGCTTTAATTCGTAGTGTAAGAATTTTAATCTGTCCGTATTTTGGTCCCCAAACTTTACAACTTGGTGAACGTTCCTTGAATAACCAAAACTGTCTTATAGCCATGAACAAGTCAATGTATGATGAGTCACATCATAAATAATATTGTTTGTTTTTGTTTCTTTTTTCTGTTTTCTGTTCTCTACCACACAAATCTTTAACAACAAAAATAATAATGCTTTCTTTTTCATTTTGTTTACAGACAATATTGTAGACAGTCAGAAACACTTATTAACTGAAGACTGCTTAGAAATCATAAAAATTATAAAATTAAATCTTCTTGTCCTTCGCGCAATTATAAAATTATAATTTTAAAAATAAGAAGGCAACGATAGACAATAAATAAAATTAAATATATAAAAAATTTAAATATTAATAAAAAACAATTATATTGCATCATAATAATGCAATTTTATTATATTTTATTGCGCCTTGCAATTAACAAAAATACAATAATGTAATAAGGACATTAGATAAGGAGCCATCTCTCTTAAAATATAAATTTATGTATTTAATTGCATCAAATGATATATTTGTATAGGTTCATATTTTGCTCTTAATATTAGCAAATAATAAAATAATTATAATTATTATAACATGTATTTTTTTTTCTTTTCGCCGTGAAAAGCTACAATATGTTTTTCGAAATTAACTTTATTGTTTGCTTATGTGGGACAGTGCATATCAATGCAGGACTCCTCATTTCCATTTGCTATAATCTAATATTAGATTTTGTAGTTAGGGTCGGTCGAATTTTCTCGGTCCAAAAAATCAATCACTATTTTTTAGATCAATTTTTAAAATTAAAAAATTGTCCTACAACCATTTAAAAAATTAAAAACTACTCTCTAGTGGATCAATTTTTTTGAGACTCTACTTTTATATAATTATATTTTTAAAAATATATATAATAAATTAAATGGTAATTTATAACTATTAGAATATTATTCCATACTTAAAATGATTTATTTTATTTTTATAATTTTTTAAATCAGGTCTAAAAGTAACAAAAAACTAAAAAAAATAAATAATAATAAAAAATTAGATCATTGAGTCGAGTCGAGTCGAGTCGAGTCTATTCGAGTTGAAAAATCTCAATTCATACCCAATTCTGACTCGTTGGACTAGGTTCGGTATGATCCGATCTAAGTCTTCAATGAATCGAGTCCGAATCGACTTGATCCAGTGAATATTCCTACTCTTATTCTTCAAATAAGTATAGTTTCATTTTCTTTCAAATTTAACTTTCTTTAACAAATTCTAAACTTTTAAATTTATTTAACTATGAAAAATATATTTAATTAAAATTTTTTTGAGCTGTTACAATTTATACGTGTTTAGAGACAGATTGAAATGCACAAAATTATTTACGCGGAAGAACCGTAAATGATACCAACTAATGAAGTAAAATGTGTGAGCCGGCACACAATTCACATGGCATGCTCACAAATTTTAAATAAAAAATATTAATACCAATATTATATTATCGACCTCCATTGAAAAAAAAATTATATTTCTGTACTTTTAATATGATTATTTCAATTTTTTAGAAATATAATATTTTTCGTACTTTTATTTACTGTTTCTATTTTGACTTTTTAGAAATATAAAGAGATATTCTATACTTTATTTTAGTAAAATTACCACCTGAAGTGAACGGTTCCTTTTAGAAATCAACAACTGCCTCCATGCA
Organism: Pontederia crassipes; assembly: GCA_030549335.1. NCBI lineage: Eukaryota > Viridiplantae > Streptophyta > Magnoliopsida > Commelinales > Pontederiaceae > Pontederia > Pontederia crassipes. The sequence goes on from CM060192.1 coordinate 77,029,866, forward strand.
ATGCAGATTTCATGTTGCAAACTCTGCCTATAAATACTCCCATGCAGCCACAAGATCATAATTAACCAGGTCTGGGGAAACCCCTGTCATTATCTTTATCTGATGGTCTCGTCCTGTCTCTCAGAAGTTGCCATTCAGGATGGAATGAAGATGCTAGATTCCGTACTGCTGCAGGAACAAACATCTCCCGAGGAATCCCCCTGTCATTATCTTTATCTGCTGCAAGATCCTGTCTCTCTGAAGTACCATTCGGTAAACATCGAGAAGCAATTCTTGCGTGAGACATGAAGTAACCATCAGATACTGATACATGATCCTGATCACCTACCATTCAAGAGCTTCCAGGTGGATAGTACTGTTTCATCAGAAAAATTAGTCCTGACAACTTTTTTTGTTTCATCCTGATCACATTCGATCTGAACGCCATCAATTTCATTAACAGGGATATGGAATCCGTTGCATTTTTTTTCCATTTTGCTGTTAGGAAATAGTTCGAACGGGAGTGTGTGCTGGGTCACGTTGTTTCATGATCCATCAGAAGAGATGGCATTTTTCAGACTTGTGCATCGGGCTCCAGAATTATATCAAATGTTAACAACTAACCTGCTTGCTATATCTAATAAAAACAGCAACCGCCTAAAAGTCATCTTTATTTTCAAGGATGTATATGACTTAAATAGAGAATAATTTAAAAAACGCGTACGAAATTTTAGCACTTTTTTACGAAGATAATGAATCTTTTTATCGAAGGATTAGAAAACTAAAAACAGCGGCTAATTCTGATTTAATAGCGATCAATTTTATCAAAGAAACACAGCAAAACAAGGAAAATATCTAATATCTATTCCCATTATCTCTTCGATAGAAGTCTTATTTCTATCAAACAATAATGGTTAGTTCAGATTTCTCTTTTTTTCCAAATAAAAACCCTCATGTAATAGTTCAAAATAAACATATACATTTTATGAATCATGCATGCAGATTTGTTGCTGCCGACCTTCTTCGATTCAAGTTTTTGGTTATTAACTAATTCAAGCAGATGCTGCGGATCATGATATACGTACTGCTTTAATTGAAAATTAACCTATAAACCACTATGCATATAGATGATAACTTGCGCAAATTCGTTAACAATCTGCCGCAGTTCTTATAAACGAATTCATTGGCAAAGACTTTATTTGCAGCTAGTCAGATTGATGCAGATAACAAGATGCTGAAAAACAAACTGACCTTGTTAAAGTCATGAAGATATTTAAATGTCTTTAAGTTTTAAAATAATTTTCAGATATGCGGTGTTTTCAAATGGGAAACAATGTTCTCTGATTTTCTCTTAGAACTTAAGCTTTTTGTGAGCAGTTTGGCTGATGCATTTTAATGTCTTCACATTTCTTTAATTTAATCTTTTCAGATTTTGGTTCCCAGACTTTTACATCTCGGTGATCAATCCTGTTGATAATTCTGCATGTGTGCAATCACAAAAACTGGCCTACTGATATGAACCAGTCAAAGGATGATTAGTCAGATTCTCAAGTTATGTGAATTTCAGATCTTAAGTGACTATTTGATTTTGTTTCTGTTTTTTGTTCTTTGCCAATATATATGTAACAACAAGAAAAACTCTACGTTTCCTCTGCCAATATATCCGAAGCAATTTTAGCAACTTGTCATGTATGCGAACAAACTATGCCATGGTTATAGAAAGGCAGAAGCTCTTGTAGCCGGAGATGGCCAAACTGTCACTACAAGAAATATGGAAATTACATACGGTAATTTTCCGAAAATCGTTGGTAACGTCATTTCCGACGATTTTTTCGAAGGAATCGATTCGTTCGAAAAATGGTCGTCGCAAATCAATTTCCGACGGTTGGAAAAAAACGCCGGAAATTTCGACGGAAGTCCGGCGGTCATGACCATCGATATTTGCGACGGTCGACGAAACCGTCGAAACTTCGACGATCGTGACCGCCGATATTTGCGGTGGGCGATGAAACTGTCGAAACTTCGGCGGTCACAACTGTCGAAAGTTTCGACGATCATCGCGATGCCAGCAGTCAGCGGACGAGATCCAGCCGCCAACAGCCGAGCGGCCGAGATCCGGCTGCCAATAGCCGAGCGGCCGGATCCAGCTGCCAGCTGGCCGGCCACCCGCCGGATCCGGCCGCCACATGCTGGATCCGACAGCCAACGACAAGATCCAGCCGCCTGGCGGTTCAGGCCGGAGAGAGAGAGAGATGCCAGCGGGAGAGGGTCGCCGACGGTCGACGCTTGACGTCCGGTCAGAGGCTCGCCAGCGGGGAGAGGGAGAGGGAGAGAGAGAGAGAGAGAGAGAGGAGAGGAGGAAAGAAATAAGGGGATTGGGTATATATAGATTATATATATATATATATATAGGTGGAAAGATGAGAAAGCGAGAAAACGAAAAAAAAGCGGGATAACAAAATTTTAATTACCAATGGCTTTGGCCGTTAAAAAGCAAATATTAATTATTTTTAAAGTTACCAACGGTTGTGACCGTCAAAAATTATTTAATTATAAAAATAAAATACTATATATAGTTATATATTTTTATTTTACCGATGGTTTGAACTATCGCTAATTATTACCGACGGTCGGAACCATCGAAAATGTGACGGTTTGGACTGTCGCTAGTTATATTAATAAAATACTCCTCATATTATATTATTATACATTTACCAACGGTTACGACCGTCGAAAATTGCAGCGGATAGATATCCGTCGGAAATATCGACGTTCCTAATCGTCGAAAAATAAAATAATAATATAACAAATTACATAATTTATTATTTTAATTTCTGACGATTGTGATCGTCAAAAATTTTGTCGAAAATTGCGACGGATGGATATCCGTCGGAAATATCGACGTTCCTAATCGTCGAAAAATAAAATAATAATATAACAAATTACATAATTTATATTTTCATTTTTGATGGTCGTAACTGTCGAAAAATCCATCAGAAACATTTCCGTCGCAAAATCCGTCGCAAATTGTGACGAATTTCTATCCGTCGGAAATTGCCCATCGGAAAATGATAATTTTCTTGTAGTGTGTTCACTAACTTGGTTTTCTTTTGTGTTTGCATGACCAATATGTAGCGCCCCGAGGGACTCAGCCCCGCCACGCAGCGCGACCTCCTCCCTCGAGGGCTACATGCTTGGACCTTCTTTCCTTGACCCTTTGACTCGTTCTTTGACTCTTTTATTGACCGGATGGTCAAAACAAAGGAGATGCAAAGCGGAAGACTACATGAACATATATATATATAATGAAAGACTTAAACAAATAAAATGATACAGCGGAAGACTAAATGACAAGAAGAATACGACAAGGTAAAGGGAAATGCGGAAGTTTAATATATCAAATGTTTTCAACTAGCCTTCATAAGAGGCGACAATGCAAGAGCCACATACATTCAAAAGATGACCAAAATACATCTGAAAAAGGGTGCCTTAGTATGAGGAAACAATCTCATTACTAAGCACGGTGCGGGAAGCAAAAAGGCGTACTCATCCGCCCAAAAAGGTAATGGCTCACGAATACAAAATTAGTCTAGATGAAATAGCGACTCCAGTCCATAAGGATACGGTAGGTCCCATCACCATAAATACACCAACACATACAATGATAAAATAAGTAGCTATTACTACGCTCCATGAGGACCATATGCAACAGTAGTCCACCCCTTCAAGACCTCCGTACACGCATTACCACCTCCCGGATCACCATCATGCACCTGTGGGGATCACACAAGGGAGCAAGCTCAACCGTTAGCATAAAGCTAAGTGTGGGTTCATATAAATCATAAATCAATTCTATCCGAATATAGCATGAAAAGAATATGAAATCACATGAGAGAAGGATCAAGTCATCATGGATAGAATTTCATCAGTCATGGCATGGATAGGGATCATAGTAACAATGTCATATAAGAAGATCATCATCATAATAGAGAACACATTTTTACATTCATTTGCCATGCTTAACTTTCAAACATTCATGCTTGCTTGTTGTCATGCTTTCATTTCATTCATTCATCTTTATATTATTTACATCTTTAGAAGAGCTCTTCATCTTTAAGGGACTACCAATGCATAAACTGATGATACAACTATCTAGACATCATATGCACGTGGGGATCAGTGCCACGGTGAACACTGTCGGCTTTGGATGACCTTGCCACTGGCGGAAACATCCGTATGGGAGAAACTCCCGCCTAGATAGAGCAAATGGCAACCCGCGAGGGAGGGCCTGTTATGAGGCTGGAACATCATCCCTCGTCATACCTGTGCCTGTCTTTCGATCCGTGGACCGATCAAGGCATAGACAGGTTATCGTCTTATGTTAGAAATCATACTTGCGCCTGTCTTTCGATCCGTGGACCGATCAAGGCATAGACAGGTTATCGTCTTTAGTCTTTGTTTGTTTAGAAATCATGTGGAAGGAAGTTGTTTAGAAATCAGATTGAAGGTAAGATGGGTCATTACTTCTAGTCCACATGACGGATGCCCAAAAGTCACGGGTCACTTGGCGAAATCATTTCGGTCGACCGAAGGAGTGCGGTCGCCGCTTCTTATCATTCTTATTCATCATGTCATGGTTCATAATCAGTCATCATCATGTTCATAAGAGTCGTCATTACTTCAGAATCATAGTCATAATCATACGTTGGACGGTTTAAGGAAAGTCATTATCGTTCTTGGCGTAAAGAGCATAATCCTACTTAGTTCATTTCTTGAGGAGAGATCGATAATCATTTTCATGCGAAAGGCATGGGTTCGTACAGAACCAAGAAATTAACATTCATAGGTTCAACATGATAATAAATCAGAAGGTTACACATTAATTCAGAAATAAAAAAATTGTAAGTATCAAAATCGGGGGCCAGAACCCAAGCCGGGTGAAGGGAACCCGGGCTGAGTTGGCCTGAATCGGACTCGGTCTGTCGAGGTGAAAAAACCGAGAAGAACCCGAGCCAAGTTTGATTTACACCCGGGCCAAGTTTGGAGGATGATCGAGTCGGGAGAGTCGACTCTCCCGATCGTCTTCTCCGCGGTAAAACCTGGGCCGAGTCGTGGGTGACCCAGTCCGGGCACCTGGTTCGCCCTGAGCTCGAGCTCGGCGTCCATGGCGGACCCGGGCCGTGCTCGAAGAAATCCGGTGCAGTCGGACCGAGCCCGGGCTTGGTTTTGGGGAACCCGGACTGGGTCCTGTCGAGTCGTAAAACATATTTAAGTTTACGTTCTTCTCTAGCAATCGTTGGCTAAATACGATTAAGTTAACTAAGCTACTAGCATTCCAACATGCATTTATGGAGCACCCAGAATCTAAACTACATAGAAATCATACTAAGCTTGTAACTAGAAAAGAAGGCATCGATAATCGATTCATACATTCATATCAGTTTGATCATACATGTATTTGTTCCGGTCAACATTCCTTTCTTCATTCTTAGGGCCAATGTCATCATATTAACATTCTATTGAGCATAGTTCATTCGCATTCATGGATCAGTTCATGGAGGTTTAAATCAAGCATGCTTCATTCGTCAAGAGACACGACTTATGAAGAAGATCTCGAGATCCACACACCTTTTGGCCTAAGAATCTGAGGTTCGTCCTAGCGTTGTTCGTGTCTTGCTCCTACGTCATCCGTGTCAAGGACTCGTCAACGTTGCTTCCTCGTTCTCCACTGTTCGCGCACGTTGGAAAAAGGAGAACGTCGAGTGAGGAAGGAGGATCATAAATCGGCGAACGAAAGATGGGAACAGGGGGTTTTCTCGCCACGTTGTTGCTCCTGTTGTCCGCCTTCTCACGTCGCCGGCGTCCCTTGCTCCCCCACTGTCGCCCGCACACTGGAGAAGAGAAGAGAGCGAGTAAGGTGTTGCTGCTCGGCTTGGAGAACATGAAGAAGCAGAGGGGAAAAAGAAGAGGTCGGGCGCCTCTTTTATAGAAGTGGAAGAGGGTCGACCGTTCCCCTTTCGATAGCAAATCTGGCGGCCAGATTTGTTATGCCAGGTGACCGTTGTGGAGCTGGGCGGCAGGCTCGGCCATTGGGGCTTGGCCGGCAGGGAAGAGAGGAGCAAAGAGAAGGAAAGAGCCGTAGCAGATGGAGACAAAAAAGAGGAATAGAAGGGGAAGTGAACACATAGAAGAAGACAAAAGATAGAAAAAGGGGAAGGGTGGCCTTATGTTTTCATTATTTGTCATCATTCATTTTTTTTACTATGTTGACTGTGTTGTTACATTATAATACCCATAGAAAAAGGATTCGTCCCCGAATCCAGTAAGGTATGGGGCTTACCAAATAGATGCGAAAACTCCTTGTGCATTTTGGATTCGAGTTCCCACGTTGCTTCTCTCCCTTGGTGGTACTTCCATGCGACTTTAACCAGCGGTACTTCCTTGTTCTTTCTATATTGGATCTTACGCTCCATGATCTTCGTTGGGTACTCAACATAAGTCAGATCTTCCTTCAGGTTGGGCTCTTCGATCCTCACGACGTTGGCGTCGTCGTACTTGTACCTTCGGAGCATGGATACGTGGAACACATTATGAAACCTTCCGTAAGAGGGTGGTAGAGCCAACCTGCAAGCTGCATCACCAACTAAATCGAGTACCTCAAAAGGACCAACAAAACGAGGGCTTAGCTTCCCTCGTTTGCTAAATCGCATTACGCCCTTCATCGGAGACACCTTAAAAAAGACTTGGTCTCTGTTTCTGAAAATCTGTTCTTGGCGCTTCTTATCGGCGTAGCTCTTTCTATCATGACTGTGCCACTTTCATTCTCTTCTGTATAACATCCACTGTGTCTGCATACTCTGAGCAAGGACCACTAGCTCCTCGCTCATGGCTATCCTCTCGCTGACTTTGCCCCAATGAGCGGGTGAACGGCAAGGTCTCCCGTACATCACCTCTAAAGGTGCCATGCCAATGCTAGAATGAAAACTATTATTGTACGAGAACTCAATCAGTGGGAGATGCTCGTCCCAACTGCCGTGTCAATCTAGCGCACAAGCTCGGAGCACGTCTTCTAATGTCCGGATCGTCCTCTTCGACTGTCCATCCGTCTAAGGGTGGAAGGTTGTGCTGTAACTCAATCTGGTGTCAAAAGCCTTCTAAAGTCTCTTCCAGAATATCGATGTAACCGGGGATCACGATTGGATACAATCGAAACCGGAATACCATGGAGTCGGATGATCTCTCTGATGCGTTGAATTTGTAACAATAAAATTTGCTAGCAAGTGCACTAGTCGCTCAAGTAATATATTAATAGGAGTAAGAGTGTCGAACCCACGAGGAATATCATTAATTCAATATCTGGATTTATAAATTAATAAGAGAGGAAAAACATGGATTTTTGAAAAGAGGTTTTATGAAATAAAATAAAGAAAATAAGATAAAAATAAGATAATGGTGTTGAAGTTAGGCCTTAGGATGAAAATAGATCAGGATAAGTATTTGAACCGTAAAAGATAAATTTAATCTTTAAAGATGGATTAGGAATTTTCCCAAGTTATTAATTTACAAGATTAACATCACAGAGTCCACAAACTGGTAATTCTACTATTTAATCCGGCAAATCAAACTATCTTAAATTTAATCAAACCCAAAGTCCCACAAACTGGTATTCGTCAGATAAGATTAAAATTAAGATGCATTAATATGAAAATCCTAGACTATTAATCACTCCACAAACTGGTTAGATTAACAGACCACATAAACTTGATTCTCCACACACTAGTTATCAAATTTATGTCAATTATTAATTTCACATAAAATCAATTAATTTAATTAATGAATTCTGAAATCAAATAATCCACAAACTGGTAAGTACTCAATTCAGAAATCTAAGTAATTAAATTAAAAGCATTAAGCACAATTAACTAACTGATCAGAAAAGATTAAAACAAATAATATAGGGTCCAAATAGTTTTCCTTCAATAATAATCTCCTAAAATGAAATAAATAGAAAATATGGAGTTCATCCTAGAAATTCTGGAGAGATAATAACAAAATAATAATAATTGGAAGAATTACACCCAAATAGATAAAAGTCGAAGCTTCGGATCACGGGCAGACAGTCGGGCAGCCTCTCGGACTTGATCAGGGTCGCGATCAACTTCCAGCCGTCGCACCTCTCTTCTCTTGGTCGTAGCCTGCAGACTCACGACTCGTCGTGGAAGAAAACCTGAACTTCAGAGCACGAATTGAAACGACGGATTCTTCACGTATTTATAGGGTGCGGACGGCCTTCAATTTGATCTCGGCCGTAACATCGTACGGTTGACTTTAAAATTATAAGATAAACTCGGCCAAAGATAAATCATTTTATCATTACGCCCAAAGATAAATCTTTCTTATATTTACTCCCTTTGAATCTCGGCCGTAAGAAAAGAACTAAATCTTTACTCCCAAAGAGATAAAATTCCTTTTACTCCCTCCAAATCTCGGCCGTAAGGAAGGAATTTAATCTTGTTACGCCCAAAAGATAAAATCATTAAATTGTTACTCCTTTTGAATCTCGGCCAAAAAATCTTCATCTTCATGCCATTACGCCCTTTGAATCTCGGCCATAAGGAAAGAACTAAATCTTTACTCCTTCATATCTCGGCCAAAATGATATCTTTTATCCTAATCTCGGTCGTAATGATAAATTCTTCAGAATTTCGGTCGATACGGCATAATCCATCTAAATCTCGATTTTTCCTACAAAATAATTATCAAATTTAGCTAATCCATCCACAATTAAAATATTCAGAAAATTAATAATTAAAATTGATAAATCCGGAATTACGATTTAAAAGTGACAAAAAATGATGCATGCCATGAACAAATTACAGAAAAATTAACTAAAATAATAATCTAAAATATGTTATATTTTGCATGCATCAAACTCCCCCAAGCTTAAAGTCTTGCTTTTCCTCAAGCAAAAATTCAAAGCAAGGCTCAAGAAAGTTCCATCATAGCCGCCACATTGTCAACTGATTAATTTTCTCACACAATTCTTCTACACACCTACTACTCAGCATCTTATCATTTTTCATGCACTTAGCTTCATAGAGGTTCTGAATGCTACACAAATTTAAACAATCTCAAATTCAGCCTTGCAGAAAAATAAATTGTCTGTCAAATAATAGCATTAATATTGAACACATAAGTACTAATTGAGCTTAAAACTTTTTTTTTCTTTTTCTTTTCATTTTTATTTTCAATCATTTTAAAAGTTCTAATCTTCAAGCAGATTGCACAAGGAAGTCCATGTAACGGGCTTTAGACTGATGACTCCCAGACCAGATGACCTTAGGGCACCAGGTGATAAAGCACCCTTCGAGTTTACTTGCCCGAACAACCAAGGTTCTGAATGAAGAGTTCGAACTTAGCCATGGTTCAGTACTCTTGTGCTTCTCGATATTCCACAAGATGGTCCATGTAGCAGGTTTTCGATCGACGGATTCCAGAGCAATTGCCCTTAGGTCACCAGGCATGAACCCCTACGGATCTAATTACCCGAACACATCTTGGTTCCGGATAACACTTTTGTACCTACACATAACTTTATTCATTTTTTTTATTTGTTGGGGTTTAACTAACCCTTCTTTTTTTTAAACTCAAAAAGTACTTGATATGGTCAATAAGAAGGCTACTACTAATCAAGACTTAAAAGAAATAAAAAGGTATGAATATGATTTTGTCTTCTAGTCATTCATAATTCTACTTAGCATAGGCACATAGTCCATAAGTTTGATACTAAAATAGCAAGTGATAAGAAAGAAAAGTATTCAAATTTCATCAATTAACGACATGTCTTTGAACTTTTACTAAAAGATAATTAAAATAGTAAGACAAGAGTTTGTAAGATGGTAGCAAAAATAAATGCATGCAATGGTATTTTTAGAAAATTTTCAAATTTTTCAATTTTTTGGATTTTTTTATAAATAGATGCAAACATAAGCAAATAAAAAGAAAGAAACATGCAATGCATGAAATGCAAACTCCCCCAAGCTTGAACCAAACACTGTCCTCAGTGTTAGGCCAACAATGGAAAGAGAAAAGATAATATAGAAAAGCTAAAGAAATGAAAATAAAGAAAAGGGAAAAGAAACAACCGGATTTATTGTCGGTGGAGAGATGCTCGGCCTCAATATATATATCGATGAAGGTGTCGGCCGCAAAAGCTGAAGAGACTCGGCCGATAATTGAGAGTCTCGACCGTAAAAGCTTGGCCGCAAAATTTTGTTGATGAAGATCTCAGCCGTGCAATCTCGGCCGTAAGAAACTGGCCGTAATGGTGAGGGCGGCGTAACTTCGGCCGTAAAGAATGGAGGCGTGGCACTTTGGGCGTAAGGGAGCAGCGGTGACGGCGTCAGCTCTTCGGCCGTAAAACGAAGTCAGCGTGGAAGCTTGGCCGTAACGCACAGGGTGTAATGGTGAGACTTCGGCCGTAAGGAGTTGGTTCGGCCGTAACGAAGAAAGTTTGCGCAAGTGTCAACTCGGCCGTAATAAGTGTCGGCCGTAAGGTTGATGAAGAACTTCGGCCGTAATTGATGAAGCTCGGCCGGAGATTGGAGTTTGGCCGTAAGAGAGCGGCGGTGCGCGGTGGCTTCGGCCGTAAAGAAGATGGTAGGTGCGCGGTGGAAGACCGTAACGCACCCGGGGCGTAATGGGTTGTCTCCGGTCCGTGTTATGGAAGACCGGCCGTAAGGAACAGGGGCTCGGGAGACTTCGACCGTAACAAGTAACAAAGGTTTGGCCGTAAAGAAGAAAGGGCGAGACGGCGGTGATTGATCTGCAACATATGTGAAGTAAGATTTTATAGATAAAACTTCGGGCGTAATCTGACCTGTTCCCACGTGATGGTGCAGTGAAAGGTCAAATTCGGGCGTAAAATCATGCATTTTTTTTCTTTCTTTCGATTGGACTTGTGCATGCAGATGTGCTGTCGTGTCATTCTCGTCCGTGGTGTGATCGCATAACACCTCGGCCGTAACAAGACATATGGCGTGATCCTCGGTCGTAAGAAGTAGCAGTGTCTTGTCATGTCCGTTGGAATCTTTACGGCGTGGTCATCGAGGTGATTCTCGGCCGTAACGAGGAACATGGCGTAATCTTGTCATTTCGCCTTGTGTTTCCCCATGCATGGTGCATTCCTCGGTCGACATATGATTATCCGAATTTCGCTCGGTGCACAGAAAGAAATATCGATTAGATGACTCCTTAAACTATTAATTAAAATGCCAATCAACTAATTAATTAAATAAAAAAATTAACTTAATTAAAAAATATATATATAGAGAATTGGTTGTGATTAAATATTCAATTCGTCACTGCAACAACCAAGTGTCAGAAAAAAAAATAATAAAAAAATTAATATCTGATCAGAATGTGTGACATATAAATTTATCCAAAGGATTATTTTAGTTGTGATTAGATTTTCACTCAAGTCCTACAACAACTAATTTTCAGTAAGAGAGATAAAAGAATAAGATACAAATATATACAAGAAAAAAGAAATACAGATAATAGGTCACGAAGAAATAAGATTTAAATTGATAAACATAAAAAGTTTTTTTTCGGCTATTATCGAAAATTCATTAGGTCGTCAAAATTAATGTCTAAGAGAAATTAACCTAATGACTGCCACCAAAATTCACAAAAAAATTATCAAATAAGGGAAAAATCAAAACTCTAAAACCAATTCAAATGCCAAACATTAGTATCGACCGAAAGTAAATCACTTAGATGGTCGTAGAAATCAAGCATTCGTTCGATCGTAAAACTTGGAAGAATTAATGATGATGTAACAAACAACACAAAACGAATAAGAACTAATTTGCGGCCGTAAAGTTAATAATCAGACATAATAAAAAATTATTTTCAGAGAGGAAATAAGATCGATCGGCCGCAATACAGAAACAGATTTACGGCCGAAATTAAATTAGTAATCCGAGGCTCGTTCGGCCGCAAAAACTATGGAACAGTGTTGAAAGGGATTGATCAACGTGAAGGCGTAAAACTTGTTGGCTTATGGCCGAAACAACGTCGTAAGATGACGTAAAAATTAACACAGCGATGAATCATCTCGACAATCAACTCCTCACATATAAGATCCTAGGCGTAAAAAAAATGAAGTTGACAACCTTTGCTCGTAAAACAGAACAGGGTTTCGGCCGAAATAAAAATCGAACGAAACGTCAACAAAATGACTCATTATGGCCGAGGAAGAGTATAATTCATATCGGCCGTAAAACAATGAGAATTAAGTCGAACGTGATCGTTGATGGCCGAGAAAGAAAAAGTCACAAATAAATTGGCCGAAAAGGTCGTAATATGGCGTAAAAACAAATGTTCAGAAATTTTACGGCCGCAAAACCATGAGATCAATTCTCGGCCGTAAAAAGAAAACATGAGATCATTCTCGGCCGTAAAGAAGATTAAATTGTCAATTAAGATGAGGTCACATTGGCCGAGATGAAGTCAACACGAGGCCGTAAAGAAAAATAGGGTTTCGACCGAAATAAAGTCGAATGAAACTTGAGAATATTACCCCACTCAAATGTCGAAAATTGAATCATTAAGGCCGAAAGTGAATTGAGTCGATTTTTACGGCCGTAAAACAACGAAATCAAATCAAATAGAACAAACCACTTTGGCCAAAATGAAATCAAATCCATGGCGTAAAACAACGTTCGGATAAAATTACGGCCGTAAAACAGAAGATTAAATTTCAATCGATATTGCGAGCCGTAAAACTAGTAAAGCCGACAAAAATCAATCTCGGTCGTAAAACCATAAGTCAACAGTAATCTGACATTCCGTAAAGCATTAGCCAAAGTCAACAATTTTAATCTAAAATGTCGCGACCTTTATCTGCAAAAGAAAAGATGTCAGTTTATTCACAAAAAAATAATTAAAAGAATTAATACATATTTATAAAGAATTATTTACAATTTATTTACATCTCTTAATAATTCATAAAAATCAGAAATTAATTAATAAATAGTTCCCCGGCAACGGCGCCAAAAACTTGACGCGTTGAATTTGTAACAATAAAATTTGCTAGCAACTGCACTAGTCGCTCAAGTAATATAGTAATAGGAGTAAGAGTGTCGAACCCACGAGGAATATCATTAATTCAATATCTGGATTTATAAATTAATAAGAGAGGAAAAACATGGATTTTTTGAAAGAGGTTTTATGAAATAAAATAAAGAAAATAAGATAATGGTGTTGAAGTTAGGCCTTAGGATGAAAATAGATCAGGATAAGTATTTGAACCGTAAAAGATAAATTTAATCTTTAAAGATGGATTAGGAATTTTTCCAAGTTATTAATTTACAAGATTAACATCACAGAGTCCACAAACTGGTAATTCTGCTATTTAATCCGGCAAATCAAACTATCTTAAATTTTATCAAACCCAAAGTCTCACAAACTGGTATTCGTCAGATAAGATTAAAATTAAGATGCATTAATATGAAAATCCTAGACTATTAATCACTCCACAAACTGGTTAGATTAACAGACCACATAAACTTGATTCTCCACACACTAGTTATCAAATTTATGTCAATTATTAATTTCACATAAAATCAATTAATTTAATTAATAAATTCTGAAATCAAATAATCCACAAACTGGTAAGTACTCAATTCAGAAATCTAAGTAATTAAATTAAAAGCATTAAGCACAATTAACTAACTGATCAGAAAAGATTAAAACAAATAATATAGGGTCCAAATAGTTTCCCTTCAATAATAATCTCCTAAAATGAAATAAATAGAAAATATGGAATTCATCCTAGAAATTCTGGAGAGATAATAACAAAATAATAATAATTGGAAGAATTACACCCAAATAGATAAAAGTCGAAGCTTCGGATCACGGGCAGACAGTCGGGCAGCCTCTCGGACTTGATCAGGGTCGCGATCAACTTCCAGCCGTCGCACCTCTCTCCTCTTGGTCGTAGTCTGCAGACTCACGACTCGTCGTGGAAGAAAACCTGAACATCAGAGCACGAATTGAAACGACGGATTCTTCACGTATTTATAGGGTGCGGACGGCCTTCAATTTGATCTCGACCGTAATATCGTACGGTTGACTTTAAAATTATAAGATAAACTCGGCCAAAGATAAATCCTTTTATCATTACGCCCAAAGATAAATCTTTCTTATCTTTACTCTCTTTGAATCTCGACCGTAAGGAAAGAACTAAATCTTTACTCCCAAAGAGATAAAATTCCTTTTACTCCCTCCAAATCTCGGCCGTAAGGAAGGAATTTAATCTTGTTACGCCCAAAAGATAAAATCATTCAATTGTTACTCCTTTTGAATCTCGGCCAAAAAATCTTCATCTTCATGCCATTACGCCCTTTGAATCTCGGCCGTGAGGAAAGAACTAAATCTTTACTCCTTCATATCTCGGCCAAAATGATATCTTTTATTCTAATCTCGGCCGTAATGATAAATTCTTCGGAATTTCGGCCGATACGGCACAATCCATCTAAATCTCGATTTTTTCCTGCAAAATAATTATCAAATTTAGCTAATCCATCCACAATTAAAATATTCAGAAAATTAATAATTAAAATTGATAAATCCGGAATTACGATTTAAAAGTGACAAAAAATGATGCATGCCATGAACAAATTACAGAAAAATTAACTAAAATAATAATCTAAAATATGTTATATTTTGCATGCATCACTCTCGTACATACATCTCGAGTAAACTCTCCACAGACTATTTTCACTTGATCGAAATGAAGTGGGCTACCTTTGTCAATCTATCGACCACGACCCAAATGGCGTTGTGACCCTTTTGTGTCCTGGGTAGTCCTAATGTGAAATCCATAGTGATGTTATCCCATTTCCATTCTGGTACTCCTAACGACTTCATGATCGTCCGTAAGGTCATTGGTGCTCGGCCTTTACCTGCTGGCATACCAGGCATCTAGACACGTAGTCAGCTATCTCTCTTTGATGTCCTTATACACCTTCATACTACTTGGGTGGATGGCAAACTCAGACTTGTGTTCTTCGTCGAGCACCTCTCGTCGGACCACAGCATCACTGGAACCCAGGGGCAGTTTCGATATTTGGTTCCTCCGTCGTTGCCGATCTTAAAGTCTTCTGGCTCATTCTGACTCCTCTTGATCATCTTCATGTACTCTTCATCTACCATATGTGCCGTCAGAATCCTGCTAATGAGACTCGGCTGATGCGTCATCAAGATTGCTCTGTGCCCTGTAGCTTGAGGGCTCCACTGGTTTAGTTCCTCGATCATCTCATATCTGCGTAACTGGAGGAATGCCAGCGAAGCCTCCCATTGCTGATTAAGAGCGTCGGCTACCGAGTTTACCTTGCCAGGATGATAGTTGATTGCAAACTCACAGTCTTTGAGGAACTCCATCCATCTTCATTGTCACATGTTTAGTTCCTTCTGGGTGAAGACATATTTCAGGCTCTTGTGGTCAGTGAACACATAAAATTCTTCACCGTATAGGTAGTGCCTCTAGATCTTAAGTGCGAATACAATCGCTGCCAATTCCAAGTCATGTGTCGGATAATTCACCTCGTGCTTCTTCAACTGTCTCGAGGCGTAGGAGACTACCTTCCCATGTTGCATTAGGACACATCCAAGGCCAGTACCGCGAGCATCACTGTAAATAGTATATCCTCTGCTCCCCGATGGTAAAGTGAGAATTGGAGCGGAGGTCGATCGGTTCTTTAGTTCTTGGAAGCTATTCTCGCATCTTTTTGTCCATACAAACTTCTCACTCTTCTTAGTCAAGTGAGTGAGCGGGGCTGCTATCTTTGAGAAGTCTCGGATAAAGCATCGTAGCCCGCTAAACTGAGGAAGCTACGAATCTCTGTTGCATTCTTTGGCTTGACCCAGTTGGACACTGCCTCGACCTTCGCTAGATCCACTGCTATGCCTCGTTTGGATATAATATGTCCCAAGAACATCATCTACTCCATCCAAAACTCGCACTTAGAAAACTTAGCATAGAGGTGGTGCTGACACAGAGTCTCCAAGACGATCCGTAGGTGTTCTCGGTGCTGCTCCAGGCTGGATGAGTAAATCAAAATGTCGTCTACAAAGACGATCACAAACTGATCTAGGTGCTGCTTGAATATCCTGTTCACCATATCCATGAACGCTGCTGTGGCATTCGTCAGTCCGAAAGGCATGACTGTGAACTCATAGTGGCCATACTGCGATCGGAAAGCAGTCTTCGGCACATCCTCTTCGGCTATCCTCAATTGATGATAACCACTCCTTAGATCAATCTTCGAGAATACGGAAGCCTTAGACAGTTGGTCGAACAAGTCATCGATCCTGGGCAGTGGGTACTTATTCTTGATCGTGACTTTGTTCAACATCCGGTAGTCGATGCAGAGGCGTAGAAATCTATCCTTTTTCTTTACAAACAGAATCAGAGCACCCTAAGGGGAGACGCTAAGTCGGATGAATCCCTTGTCGAGTAACTCCTGGATCTGTTTCTTTAACTCTAACATTTCCGCCGGGGCCATATGGTAGGGTGCCTTAGAGATCGGTGCCATCTCTGGTGCTAACTCAATTCGGAAGTCGATCTCTCTCTTTGGCAGTAGTCCGGAGATGTCATCTGGGAAGACATCCGGAAAGTCTCGTACCACATCTATTTGTTGTAGAGCTGGGGTAGGAGCATCGGCTATCGTCACACTGGCCAGGTATCCTCTCTAACCCTTCTACAACAGTTTTTGTGCTTTTATGGCTGACAATATAATCCCACTGTCTGGCTTCGATGTGCCTCTAATCATTGTCTTCTTTCCTTCTTTGGCGTTGATGATGACATTCTTCTGTTTACATATTACCGACGCATCGTGGTATGACAATCAATCCATACCTAAGATGACCTCATAGTCCACCATGGAGATTACAATTAAATCAACAGAAAAATCATTTCCGTCCACGACAACTGGTACCTCGGGAAGGTACTTTGCTGTGTGGAGGGTCCCCATCAGTGTCTTTACATTCATGTTGTGCTCCATCCCTTTTATAGGTATATGAAGGGCGGAAGCACATGCCTCAGAAATAAATGAGTGCGAAGCACCCGAATCCAATAGTACTAACATAGGTAAGCCTGCGATAGAAAGAGTACATCAGATAACCTTGTTATCCTGTGGTGTCATATCTGCTTGGACATTGTAGAGACGTCCTGGTACTCCTCCTGGGCCTCATTGGTTCTTAGTTAGGCAATCTCGAATGTAGTGTCCGACTTTTCCGCATCTGATGTAGGTGCCATTCTTCCGGCGACTATAATATCCCTAAGTTAACCATGCATGATTAGTTATATGAATGTGATGTTATATTATCTTATTGATTATTTCTGTGAATGTGATGTTAAGACTTACACTTCAATATCAACTAACATGCGAAAGCGATGAAAATTTACTTAAGGCATGAAAATGTGATTTTCGAAAAAGTGAAAATTTGGAAAATTAAAGTCTCGGTAATTGTTCCCATATATGAAAAGATTCTAAAAGTGATTTTTAAGAATTTTTAGGAGCTGATGAGTTAGGTAAAATGTAAACACAAATCAAAAAATCTGTGAAATCGTGATTTTCGAACAAAAATTTAGATTTCGATTCATTAGTTATTTATTTTTCTAAATATTTTATTTGAATCCAAACGAGAGGCAGTTTCTTATTTACATGTAATGTCTGTCTTAAGTAAATGAATAAATAAATAAATAAATGGAGAAATGCAACTAGGGTTTTAAATTTTGGTAAGTTCCTACTTCATTTCTTTGGATTTTAACTACATAATTCTTAATTAGGTGACTCTGAACCTTTCTCATCTATTCATTTTCGAATTTTACTTGAACATGGGGCAAAACTCATGTTGTTCATGGATAAGATTAACCCTAGCCATGTTCAATTGATTCACGAATCTTTAGATACATACTTCCATACCTTCGACTGATCCAAAAATTATGAAATTTATTCTGATTGATCCTATATGAGTTTACTTTCATTGAGATTTGGAATCAAGTTAATAGGATTTCTGTAGATAAAGTTATGCTCTTATATTTAAGGTACTATCACTCTATCCGCCGAAATTGCTATCCAAATTTGTAAATTATGTATTAAATCCAATATGTTGTGGTATTATTTGATATTTTAGGGTGCTATAGATATTGATGTTAGGTTTCATTGACCATTGGAATCACTAGAAAAGTATATGTGTAGCGAAAGTTATAAATAATTTACCGAGCCTTACTCAGTCTGTCAGGAGGGAACTTGGGGAAGATTATGCTAGTATTGGTTAATTTATTGTGCTCAGTACAAATAGATATAAATTCAAGTAATTTTATGAGTTTCACCTTAGGATGTCTACTATTTGGTAAAATTAAAAGAATCAGAACAGGGAATGCTTACTATTTTATATAAATCATAAAAGTACATAAAAGTTAGGCTGAATGTTGATTTTCATGAGATCAAACCATAATGAAGTAGGAAATGAAACTTTTTACAGAATTTCTCTGTAATATGAAATTAAAGAAAATTGGAATGATGTCATTTGATTATGTATACCAAAAGATATGAATTTTTCTTTACTATGCGTGGAATTTGTCATAATATTAGGTCAATCTTTATGTTTAATAGTTACTTGAGTTATAAGAGTAAATATTTAAGGTTCATATACCATTTCAATTAATTATGTTTCATTTGTGATAGGTTGTGTTCATATCATAGTAGTAACGCATTTTTTTATTATTGTTATCGAAGTAGAAGAGTAAAGTAGTGAAAAGAGAAAGAAAAATATTTTGTTAGCCTTTATAGGTAAGTTGATTTCTCATACTCTATGTTTTCACCTCTTTTGAATTCAGTGTAACATCGATTATTATATGTGTTGAATATGTTTTTGAATTCTATGAATTAGTTCCGAGAAATGCAATTATGGAAAGTTTATGTGATATGATCTGAATGGATTGCGATGAGTGCAATCTTGTTTATTTTGAAATGGTATTGGATTGATTCATCTTCTGATATTCAGGAGGTGTTTGTTATATGATGAATCATGCATCGACATCCATTTGTATTTGCACATATGATGGTTGGAGCTAAGTGCTACATCGCTGATCACGATGAGAGGCACCTCTAGAATCCAATGCATCACTTTGTTCCTCAGAAATGGGATGAATAGACTGGAGCTAAGTGCCATACGAAGCTAAGTGCCACATCATGAGTAGTCGCGATGGGGGCCACCTCTAGAATTCGTAAGGGCCGCCTCTAGAATCCACCTATCATTATATGATTTGTTCCCCGAAAGGGAAGAGGTAGAATGGAGCTGTGTTACATCGCTGATCATGATGGGAGCCACCGACCACTGGTCAGTTGGTGATCCGTGCATACATATGAGAGTGTTGCATTGCATACACATATTTGATATGTTTAAGTGACAATGAATGTAAATTGAGTGCAATGCTTTTAATTGGGATGTTATATATATACATATATATATATATATATATATATATAGTAAATGTATGAAGATATTGACTTTGATATTATGATTAATGCATGCATATTTATGTCTCCTCGAATTTATTAGATGGTAACACATAGCTTATGAGTTATCAGCTTACTGAGCTATTATTTGCTCACAGTGTTGTTGTACACTTTTTTAGATCAGTATAACTTTTGGGAGCGCGAGAGACAACCTTAGCAAGGTGTGGATCCTTTTTGCTGCTAAGGTATTGAGAAAGTCATGTGCCCCACCGCGCGTGTTAGATAGAAGACTTGTAGCTCTCGTATTCCTCTATTTGAATATTAAGAGAGTTTGATATGTGCTATGTATGAAAAGTAATTTTATATCTTGTAAAATGTAAATCTTTTATGACTATGTGGTGGTGTAAACCCTAGGGTTGTTATATGCTCTGAATGATCAATATAAACTGCGTGGTTTGCTTATATGTGTTATCATTTTATTGTATTATCTAGAGGAGTTGTGCATAATTTTTTTCTAAAAAAATTATTTGATCGTCTGTAATTAGTCGCGAGCTTTGATTTAAATCACTGTTTAAATCGGGATCGTGACAACGACACTCCCCCGAATGACACCTGCCACAAAAAGCACACTCCTGCCTGACCTGTTGCGAGGGTGCCGGTAGCTGTAGAGGAGGTGGTTGTGCCGGTGCTTTCCTTTGAGGTTGAAGCTATATTCATGCTCATTATCGGTTAGCGTCATATCTATCATATCATTAGGTCACTTAGTGCTAATTTACTTGAGGCGGACGACGTGCTAGCTGATAGGGAGCCTCATAACGTGGCCGTTGATAGGGCTGGTGGTGACGATCCTAGCGTGTATCCTTACGAGGTGGGCGACGGTCCTCCCATCTCGGCTTAGCTAACTCTACAGCCCGGGTCGGCTCCTTCTTCAATTCTTCACGCCGCATTTGAATCTCGCGCTCAATCCTATACGCCATTCGAACAACCCCATATAAGTCAATCTTTGTGCCGTAAGTCGCCCTCTCTTGAATGGTGTGATGGAGTCTGTCGAGAAATTATTCGACGCGATCCGCTTCATCAATTTTATCCTTGCTATAATGCTCCAATTGGATGAAACGAGCGTGGTACTCTGCCACCATCATGTTGCATTGGCGCAACTCCTTGAACTCCTCAGATTTCCCTTTTCTTCGATAAGCTGGAGCATACTGTGATTCAAATAACTCCTTGAAGCTTTCCCAGGAAATAGTCTCCTGATTTGGGAATCTCGTAGCACGCACCATCTCCCACCAGTCATTGGCTCAACCGGTAAGCATGTGGACTACGTAACAAATTTTGCTATATTCACCGCATCTGCCAGTGACAAAGAGATTCTCCATCCGAGTAAGCCATTCAACGGCCTCCTCGTAATTCATTGCCCCTCAAAATTATGGCGGGTGCAGTTTCAAAAACTCCTGGATTGTGTCCTCCCAATGAAGAGCCATCAATGGTGCGGGGGAGGATACGATGCTGGGTACACCGGCACTGAGTATACGGGCTATTGGAATGGTGACGGTGGCTCCTGTGGCTGTACAGGAGGTAGTTCCTGCTCTAAATTATTTGGGAAACATAACAATCAAATTAGTGTATACTTATACAATGTCAAAATTGGACATAAAAATATGATTTATGATAATTCTTATATGGATCATATTTATAATAATTAATATGATATTTTATTTTGAATAGTATTTTTTCAAAAAAATATTAATTCTTTGAAATAAAAAATTCAGGTTATAAGTAAAATTAAAGTTGTAATATATTAAAATTTAAAATAATATATGATGTTAAATAATTAAATAAAAAATTTTATTTAAAAAAAAAGGATATATTAGGAATAAAAATATGAAATCATTATCTCTATATTCTATAAGCTAATTGAAGTAGCTTATCGTATTTATACTCAAACTTCCAAACACTATTTTTAATCAAAATATTATCCATTACTTAATACTCTACCTTTTTTACATGCCAAAGAGTATAGATCGTCTTTGATTCAATTTTGCCATCTTGACTATAATTATATCTTGAGTGCATAAATTATATCTTGAGTGCATATCTTTTCTTTAACTCTCTCTCTCTCTTAGGGATGGCAATATTCTCCGCCCTCCGCGGGGCCCCGCGGGGATTCTCCATTTGGGGCCCGCATTCGGGGATTTTTTCCCCGGGGGTGGGGGGGGCCCCTCGGGGATCGGGGCGGGGTGAACTCCCCCCCCCCAGCAGGTCCCCAAATCTCCGATATTATTTTTAATTAATAATTTATTATAATTATATTCATTAGATTTTATCTCAACTGTCCATTTTATATATATATATAACATAAAACTCTAACTCATCTCTTTCTTTCTCCCTAAATAGCAGCCTCTCCAAGACAAAACTCTCCACTCCAACGTTTGGCCACCGACCGTCGTCCGCCAACGTCCCTTCGCCGGTCACCAATGTCGTCTCCGGTGATGAATCGGACTCCCTCTTCACAAGGTTCTTTCTTTATCATCTAAAGTTTACAGCGGCCGGACAGCATCCTTCTCCTTCGCCTCTCCACCACGGTCGCCCTCGTTTGAGTCAAAACAGCATCATCATCGAGGGAGGTGTTATCGTCGTCATCGAGGGCAGTGCCATCGTCGTCGTCGAGGGCAGTGCCATCGTCGTCGTCGAGGGCATCGTCGATTCGGTCGTCATCGATCCGGTCATCGTCAATGGCCGCGGCATCATCATGGATCGTCGAGAGCAGTGTCATCGAGGGCGTTGTCTTCATCGAGGGCATCATCGTCCATCCGGGCAGGTCGATCCTGTCGTCATCGATTCGATCGATTTGTTCGTCGTCATCGACGGTGGCGTCATCGTGGATCATCATCGATGGCATCTTCGTCATCCAGGGCATCATTGATCCATTCGATCCGGTCGACATCAGCGGCGGCGGCATCATCGTGGATCGTCGAGGGCCGCCATCGTCGAGGACATCATCATCGTCCAGGGCATCGTTGATCCGTTCGATCCGATCGTCGGTGGCGGCGGCGGCATCATCGTGGGTCGTCGAGGACCGCCATCGATGGCGTTGTCATCGTCGAGGGCATTGTCGTTGTCCAGGGCATCGTTGATCTGTTCGATCCGGTCGACGGCGGCAGCGACGATGTCATCATGGGTCATCAAGGGCCACCATCGTTGTCGTCGATGAGGGCGATTCACCTCTACCACTACAAGAAAACACATCATTAAAGAAGGGAAATCCGGTCGTTATTGGTCATTAGCGACCAGCATTTCCCGTCATCACCGGTCGTTATAGGTGCCGCCGTTAAAAGTCAATAACGACGGCTTAAAAGTGTCGGCCGTTAAACGTCATTAACGATCGGAATAAAACTGGTCATTAAATCCAAATAAGGACCATTTAGTTGGTCGTCGAAGTCATTAATGACGAGAAATATCTTTGTCGTTAATAATCTTCAGCGGCTAATAATCCCGTCGTTAAAAGTCATCAATGACCAGAAAAAATCCGGCCGTTAAATTCATATAAGGACCATTTAGTTGGTCGTCGAATACATTAATGATGAGAAATATCTTTGTCGTTGATAATCTTCAACGGCTAGTAATCCCATCGTTAAACGTCGAATCGGCCGTTAAATTCATTTAAGGACCATTTAGTTGGTCGTCGCATACATTAATGGTGAGAAATATCTTTGTCGTTGATAATCTTCAGCGGCGAATAATTTCGTCGTTAAAAGTCATCCATGACTAGAAAAAAACGGCCGTTAAATCCATATAATGACCATTTAGTTGGTCGTCGAATACATTAATGACGAGAAATATCTTTATCGTTAATAATCTTCAACGGTTAATAATCCCATCGTTAAAAGTCTCAACGACCAAAAATAATGAAATCGTTAAATCCATATAATGGCCATCTAGATCATCGTTAAATGCATTAATGGCCATCATAATTTTTGTCGTTGATAATCATAATAACTTCAAATTATAATACACAAGTTAAATTAATTTACCAGAATGAATTGTTCATATAACTTCAAAAAATAATAATTATCCATGCCAACAAATGTTCATAGTAGTAGTCAAGATCAATAACATTTAGCATTCAAATTTTTTAACCCATCAATCTTCTTCCTTCCCTCCAAAAAATGTTTACACTATTCTAAAAGCAAAATAACTTGTTTGAGCTTTGAATTGCATATCTTTCTTTCCATATCTTCAAAATCTGTAAAGTTCACAAAATACATAAAAGATTTTAATAAATGTCCAATGACAATTCAATTAACAACAAAATGAAAATAATAATTTATAAATAAATAAGACAATTTAAGAGAGAACATAAAACAAACCATTTAGTTTTCATTATTTGATCCATGTGTTGCTGGACTTTGCACATTAGATTGTCCAAAGCAATGTTGCATTACTTGTTGCATTTGAATTTCCATAGAGTTCAAACGATTCTTCAAAGACTCATTCTCCTCTCGAAAAGACTTGTTCTCTTGTCGAGTGGCTCGCAACTCATTTAGTAATGCACTTTTTGAATTTGTTCCTCTCAAATCTTTTGCCTTTATCCCACCTCCAAAGCCAACGACATGACTATGATTTTAAAATTCAAAACATCTCTCTACTACTCTATAGGTGTAAGTGTTGGTTCCAATCGAACAAGTTCTTGAATTTCAGCCTACAAATGCATAAGAAAAAAAATAAATGCAACTTTTTGCCAAAAATTCAAGTGAACATAAATGAATAATTAAATGTACGTCTTTCAATTGCTGCAGGATCAATGAGCCGATTATCCTTTTTCCGTGTTTCAAAGAAAATTGTTCCTACATCTGGCGGATTACCATCTTTGCCTCCCTACATGTTTAAAAAATCAAACAATATAAAATAAAATATAAGCACACATTGTTAATTAACTGTTAGTAGTTCACTAATTTCTCGAATCGGCATACTCCCAGATCGATGATGCATGCTCACCTTAAAACTTTTGCTATGGTAGAACTCTTTGACCAACCATTCCCAACCTCTCTTTTCTATTCCATCTGGAATATTTTTTACTGCATCTGCAATTATCTTACCTTTTACGTACTTGATATGCATACTACCTCTCCACTTGTTCCATAATTCTTTCATATGGTCAAAAATATTTTCTTTATGCATGTCCATTTCATCACTCTCGAATTTATCCTAAAAATTGAAACATCAAATACATATATTTAATTAGTTGATTTGCACGTACAATAATCTTATATAAACTTGCATAACAAATGAAATAACATAAACTGAATATGTTAGATACATTACCACAATAGCTGCCCACATGTGTTCTTTCTCAATTTCTCCAATTTCTTTCCATGCACGTACACGCAATGGGCATATATTTTGGTCACGAATAATTTTTCCCAAATGTCTTAAAAATGACTTATGATTTTCCCCAACCGTGCGGTTGTTGTAAAATGTCACTGTCAATTTCTTACCACTAGGAAGGCTTGTTATATCTTTGCATTTATTTTTGCCTCTCACTTTTCTCTTTTTTTGATTAGCACTTGAACCTGCACATGCTTAGATGATATGAACACAATCAGAGAGGAAAAAAAAAGTTATCTCAGTTAATTGCTATCCATAATAAAAAGAACATCTAATACATTTCAGGCAGGATAATATATAATTATGACTATGTACTTATATAAGTTTGATTGCTTCAATAGTTATTGCATGGTAGTCAAGCTCACAAAGTAGAATTCACTGACCAAGAATGAAAACAAAGGATGTAGCAATTACCTCGTATCAATAAATGGCTATGCATTCATGGCTATGCATTCATGGCTATGCATGCATGATGCTCTAATGACAAATCATCAAATTAGACCAATATGGGGATTGACAAACAATCCTAAGTGCAACAGATATGAGAAAAATTAAATGACCAGTTGAATTGAAATAAACCTATATGCAGATGGGGACAAAAGAACAGGAAGAATGATGTTCGATTTGTGATTTATATAATTTTGATTGTTATGATCTTTATGCAATTAAGGATCAGTTGAATTTGGTAGCGGTTCATAAGGAATTTCCTTCAATCCTTCTCAAAAAGAAAAAAAAACAGTTAACAAGCTGGTCCATTTCAGGTCAACCTGCAAGATAATTCCATTCTTTAAACATGCAAGAGTGCTTTAAAATCTGAATGAAAAATTTCTAGTTTAGATGACAGACTATTCACTGCATTCTTTCTTCCACTGCCACATATGATCACTCACATCTGGCCCTTACAATCTAACATGTGATCTATAATTACTCTTTTCTAGTTCATGCAAGAACATCCCAAGTTCAATAACAAATGATAAATAAATCAAAAGCTGTCCAAGAGGGAACTGCTCCTAAAAAAAACAGGGAACTTCCGCTTGATAAGCAATGACCACAATTTGGTTCTTCCGCTTCCCTCGATCTGATATCTTCCTTTATGTTTTGATTGGTCCTGTGGGTGATTTGGATTCCTTAAAATTCTTTTGAATCCTCTGCAGAATAATATCCAACCTAGATAGTAAACTAGACACGAAGTAAGACATATGGGGTTGTTCCAGACGTGATGATATATATGTGCCTTGCAAATTGGCCAGATTTATTCACAATTCCTGCTTAGTTGTATAATATGTTAGAAAAGTTCAGACTTGAATTAGTTAACCTTTAAAAGTGGTGGTGTTCGGCCAGAGTACATGCAGGTTTTTGTTGTTCCAGCATTAACATTGACTTCAGGAGAGGATCCTATAAGCTGGAGCAGATTTCGAGGAGTGCATGACATGCAATTGGATGATCATTCAGCCTCATATCAATGTTGTGGATCAAAATCATCCACATGTTACTTCATAGAATAGTCTGGAACTTGTTGATAACAAATCATCATTGTGATAACAAAATCATCCACAGGTCACCCTCCAGCGATGGCTCCAAAATGGTCTGTCCAAGCAGCATCAGGGAGGCCTAGTCCCTTGGAATATTGCTTTTGCCCCAGTGTGTTGGCTCCTTTGAAATGAAGATGCTCCAACATATTTCAAGTGGCCCCATGACCCGCAATATATTATCATGCATACTGTCCTATAGTTCTTTGAAGTATGAAAAAAAAAGCAATTGTGTCCCCTCTAATCGAGAAGGAAACCTCAACAACATGGACCATTCCATGGCAAAAAAATAGTTGAAACTTTTAGTGTGGAAGCATCAAAAGTGCCGATTAACTTAATAAAAGATGAGAGATTCTGGCACTGTTCTGTCTCTAGTAACATGCATGGTTTTGAAAGTAACTTAATGGATATGCAAATTACACATGCTCACAAAATTGACAAAAGTCACCCTTGATGTAACAATTAGGAAAATTATGTCATATTATCAATCTGCTGCGAAAATTCTCCTATGTTTAGCTACTGTTAGATAGAAAAATAATACTTATACAATGACTGGAAAAAACAATAGAAAAGTGATAAACTCAACCTATTTGACTATTTCCAAGACCTAGCACCTCCTAAGCTATTTGAGAAAAGGAAAAAAATCATGTTGAAACCAATGTTAAGCCTCGAATAATAAGAAATGCACACCACCATGTTTCAGATGTAATGAAGTATCAAGGTCATAATTTGTACTTTAACCTACCTACTAAGATATTGACGGACTGTTGGCTTTCAACCAAATCATAGTGGTATACCCTGACTATAAAAGTTAATCAAGTTTGCTTTGATTAAGGAAACATGATTATAAGTTCTTATGTATGAACGTTTATGGCCTTTTCCATGGAAAATATCAAACAACAGGCACAAAGTACAAACTCAATTTTGTTCTTATAGATTCAAGACAACGACCCCGCAACTCTACAATTTTGGACAGAAACCAAGTGGTCGGACCAGTAAAATCCAATATAAAACTCGATGTCTCCTTCTTCATAATGACAACATTCTACTTATCACAGAGAGACCATGAGCTAAAGAATGCATCAAGAGTATTCCATAGAGATGACAACACAACAAATATAGCATTACATAGACAACTAAAAGACTAGCAGGCATAAATAAGACAATCCAAGCAGATCTCGATGCAGTATAATAAAGTTCACAGAAGCTGTCATTTTGTGGGGAAGGGTGATGTGGGAATGCAAGCAGTAACATAACACAACAGCTGAAGATATAAATAAAATTAAGGTTTTGCATACCTTCAGTTGTTTACCTTTATTAAGTGTCAAGAATATATGCAATGTAAGTTTACCTTTATTGAATTATCTCCAATAACAGAATGAAGCCTTCTTTTTTCCAGGTTACATATGCTTATTACACATTCCAGAAGAGGTTGACCATCTAACAAAACAGAGTAACTAAATATAAGAAAAAATCAATGTAATAATAAGGTTGACCTGCTAAATAGAAGGGGGAGAAGGACGATGGTATGTCTACCTCCTGCAAAGGAGAAAGGGTGACCGCCGATGGCTGGCGCACGAGCGTGGGGGGAGTGATGATTTCATTCCAGAAACTCCATCTGCAAATACATGATCTTACAACTCTTTGCAATGAAAAAAATTTAAAATATCTCTGAAACTTGAGAATTGATTGAAAAAAACCTGATTCATTCATAGTAGAATGAATCATAAATAGGGCATCGATCAAATGACATAAGGTTGTTAGAGCAATAAGCATGGCAGAACTTTGCAGACACAATATGATTCCACTATCAACTGTAAACATTAAAGTTGAGTATAAACATGATATACCAGCAGAGAAGCACATGCAATTTTCATTGCAATCGAAATAAAAAGTAAAATAATTTTAGTTAAATAACAAATCATGATATAGTAGATAATACATAGCATACCAGTACCTTGACAAATTTTTGGCTCAGCAGTACCTTGCTGTATAATAACTTAGAGTTAAAGTTGTAAAATTTGCAATCTTTATTGTCATATCATAGCTTCTTACCAAAGTTCATTATATGAAGTATACTCTATTAGGTTAAGTTTCTATTTGCTGAAGAGAATTTCATATACTCACTTCAAAATCATGCCACATCTTCCATTTCAAAATAAGTAGTATGACAATGCAGCTTTTCTTAACTAAGATGGGCTAACATTTTCCAGCCATCACTTAATAACTGTAACAAGACACCTTCCACTCCTAATTAACTAATCATGCAATGCGACTTGTCTTCACTAAGATGAGCTCCTTTGTTCATATGTTTTATTAGCCGTTTCTTTGTGACTACAATAACTTTTAGCTTTGACAATAGATGAAATCAGCAAAACATCAGAAAATGCAACCATTATGTCCGAACTTCGTACACTTGGAAGAAAGAAAGTAATTGATACATGCAAAAATAGCTTGATGAAGTACCTTACAATACGACATCTAATATTTTAGAAACTTCATGTTGTAGCAGAAAAGATATATTATATATAGGGGCTTCTCACGGAAGTCATTATCTCAAATTTATTCTATTAAGACACGTTTCTCTTTAGAATATTTGGAGTTAAGCTGAATTTATAACTACGATCTATCATGCTCAGGGTCAGGAACAGGAACAGGGTTGCTCATGAAAGATTGAATCAGAGTTTGTGTCAAACAAATAATTTGACACACGAGATAACATGCGTGAATCCAAACGTAATCATCCCCCAGGATTATTAAGAAGAGGCAACGCGAATCACACAAAAGAAAACCTAAAACAGAAGCGGCAGTTCAATACACGGTGAAAAAAGAACATTTCAAAAGGGGAACGAACGAAAAAATGATGATAAGAAATTGATCTTAACTCCAAGACGAACCCTAGGATCAGAAATCTCTCTGTTGTCCGGCGGCACCGGGAAGGGGGACCAGAGGCGGGGGGACGACTCGCACGCGCACGGGGGGAGGGGGATGGCTGTTGTAATTTAAACTTATGTTATGAAACTTGTATCAAATTTGAAGTTTGTGTTGTGGTAGAATTTGAAAATTATGTTGTGGTGGAAAGTGTTACTTTTACATAACGAAGATGAAAATGTGGATGATCGAATGATGAAGTTGTGATTTTTTCATTTTTTCATTTTATTTAATTTTATTTTATTGTACTAATCATTTTTTTTATTAATTTGTAGGAAATTTTGTAAATGGGTGAAGGATGAAATGAAGAAAAAAATGATGAATGTCATCTTTTACAAATGTTGTTAAAATATTTGGTGTTGTAATTTAAACTTTATATTATGAACCTTGTATTAAATTTGAAGTTTGTGTTGTAGTAGAATTTGAAAATTATGTTGTGATGGAATTTGTGTCAAAATTTGAATTTTATGTCGTAGAATTTATAACTAAATTTGAAGTTTTGTTGTGAAATTTATAATAGTGATATATTTATAATTGTGTGCATGAATACTCTACAATAATTTATTCTTTTCTAATTTTTTCATATTTTTTAATAAAAAATTTGGGGAATCGAGATCCTCGCAAAGATTTGGGGCCCCACGGGGATCGGGGCGGGAAATAAAATCTCCCCCGGATCGGGGATTCGGGGCGGGATCGGGGACGAGGGGGCGGTTGACGGGGGTCGGGGCAGGGGAGGTGTTCCTCGCCTCGAATAGGTCGGGTGCCATTCCTACATATATGTATATATGCCTCATTTGTTTCTATTAACTTTAATATATATGCCTCATAAATATATATCTATATCTATATATATATATATATATATATATCTTCAAATCATAATCTCTTATATATATGCAATTTTTTTCCTCTCCTCGGAGCATCATACTACCTAGTAGGATATAAAAGATTTGTAAGACAGTTGCCACCTGAAGTGAACGGTTCCTTCAAAGATCAACAACTGCCTCCATGGCCATGCAATGCAGATTTCATGCTGCAAACTCTGCCTATAAATACTCCCATGCAGCCACAAGATCACAATTAACCAGGTCTGGGTTATCGAATCTTGCTTTTATTCATTCCACGACTGCATTCTTCTTTCACGCGCAAAGTGTCTTCTCTTCTTCTCAGTGGAGAATGAAAGATGTGCGGGGGACAGGAGAATGCTGGATGGAATGAAGATGCTCGATTTTGTACTGCTGCAGGAACAAACATCTCCCGAGGAATCCCCCTGTCATTATCTTTATCTGATGGTCCCCTCCTGTCTCTCTGAAGTAGCCATTCGGTAAACATCGAGAAGGAATTCTTGCGTGAGACATGAAGTAACCATCAGATACTGATACATGATCTTGATCACCTACCATTCAAGAGCTTCCTGGTGGACAGTACTGTTTCATCAGAAAAATTAGTCCTGGCAACTCTTTTTGTTTCATCCTGATCACATTCGATCTGAACGCCATCAATTTCTTTAACAGGGATATGGAATCCGTTGCATTTTTTTTCCATTTTGCTGTTAGGAAATAGTTCGAACAGGAGTGTGTGCAGGTTCATGTTGTTTCATGATCCATCAGAAGAGATGGAAACTTTCAGACATGATACACAGAATTCTGGAGCCGGATGCACAAGTGTTAACAACTAACCTGCTTACTGTATCTAATAAAAACAGCAACCGCCTAAAAGATTATCTTTATTTTCAATGACGCATATGACTTAAATAGAGAATAATTTAAATGTTGGAATCTTCACTGGAAGCTTCGCCGGAGGCTTCGCAGGCTTCGCCATCTTCTTCGTCGAGCGCATGCTTTATAACATTTCTTTTTCGTTTTATTCATTTCCGTTATAATCAAAGCTTGTATATAAAAGGACATGGACATTACTGGAAGCTTAGCTCATCCAGTTTTCTTTTTGCACAAAAATGGAATAGAAGGAGGCGAGGGTTCTTCCTCAATCTGTGTTGTGTTTACTTTCGTTCCTTCTGATCTATCGTGATACAGAGACGTCGCGATATTGTGACATGGTATCAGAGCCAATCTGATTTACTGTGGTTATCTGGCTTTCTCCGGTTAGTTTTACTTTTGATTTCTGATTAATCGATATGGCTTCATCTTCTTCAACTGGATCTGTTTCTACTCCTATTAGCATTGATGTGAATAGTCCTTTATATCTCAACTCTTCTGATACTCCTGGATTGATCCTTACACATCACATACTTATGGATTCCAGTAATTACTTACCCTGGAGTAAATCTTTGTTTAATGCCTTACGAGCTAAAAACAAGCAAGGTTTTGTTGATGGATCTTGTTTGATGGAGTCATTTGATCAATCTTTGCATTATCAATGGAAAAGATGTGATTCACTTGTTATTTCCTGGATTAAAAGTACAGTTTCTAAGGATCTTATAAGCAATGCAGCATGTGATGAAACTGCCTTGCTGATTTGGCTGGATCTGAAAGAGAGATTTCAGAGGTCGAATGGTACTAAAATCTATATGTTACATGGTGAGATTTACTCGATTAATCAGGGTTCCTTATCTGTTGGGGAATACTATAATAATCTGAAATTTCTGTGGGAAGAGTTGGTGCTTATGGTTCCTAGTTTGGGAGCTTCAGGTTCTTCAAAAGATTTCTCTAAATATATGTTACAACAGAAAGTTTACAAATTCTTATTGGGAATTAATGAATGTTATAGTCAAGTTAGGTCTCAGATTCCTTCTGATGTCTCCTCTACCCTCTTTAAATCAAGTCTATTCAATGGTTGCTGAAGAAGAACAAAGGAATATAATTACTGTTAATCCAGTTCAGAATGTTGCTTTTTTGTCTAGCTGGAGACAAGCATTTACTCATAATATTCAATTAAATCAGAATCAGAATACTGCCTTCGTGTCTAATACTAGACAATATCATGTTTCAAACTTCAATTCTCCTAATATTAGGCAGTATAATGGCCAGCAGCAGAAATTCAGAAAAAATTCTTCAGTTATTTGTGAGCATTGTCAAAAGTCAGGTCATACCAGAGTTCAATGCTATAAATTGATTGGATATCCTCCTGGTTGGAAATTCAAGGGTGGAAGGAATCAGAACCAAGTTGTGGCAAATGTTTCAGATCTACAGATTCATGAACAACATAATTGTATTTTACAGAATCATGCCACTCAGTCAAATGTTCCCTCTCAAAATCAGAATTATTATTCTTGCCCTCCAAATCAGAATGTCATTTCAGAAAACTGTGAGAATCTCAGAAATGAAAATTTTGGGAAAGCTCCTATGCCTACTGAAGAGCAATATCAAAGGATTCTCAAAGTCATAAACAAGGAGTAAAAAATAGATTTGGCTGCCAATATTCATGTAGCAGGTACAATTGATGATTCTTGTCATATAGGAGATGATATTTGGATTATAGACACTGGTGCTACTCAACATATGACTTCAAATATAAATGTTCTTTAGAATGTTTCTGAGTTATCTAAAACTAAATTTGTTACTTTGCCTAATGGAGCTAGGTTATCAGTATCATATTCTAGTTCAGCTATTGTTGCTCCTCAACTTTGTTTGTCCAATGTTTTACATGTACCTGAATTTAAATTTAACCTCATATCAGCTTCTCAACTAAGGAACTTGGCTGCTCGATTGCTTTTTTTCCACAATTCTGTCTTATACAGGATCTGCATAGTGGGAAGGTGCACCTGATTGGTAAGGAGTGCAATGGATTGTACTATTTGGACATAGCTGAACAAAAGAAGATACAAGTTGCAAGTAGAGTAGCTGCTGGTGCTGCTGTTGGTGCTGTTCAAAATGCTGATTCAGAAGATAACGGAATGCTGTGGCATAAGAGACTTGGGCATTTACCATTACAAAGGCTTCAAGTTGTCACTGATTGTGGATCTAAAATACAATGTGACATTTGTCCATTAGCTAGACAAGTTAAATTTTCTTTTCCTGTAAAAGACAGATATCAATGTAGACAAAGATTACACACCATTCACATGGATATTTGGGGTCCTTACAAATTTGTTTCTCATGCTGGAAATAAATATTTTTTAACTCTTGTGGATGACTACAGTAGAATGACTTGGATATATCTGTTAAAAGTTAAATCTGATAGTCTAGCTTGCTTGCAGCAGTTTGTTAATCAAATGTTGAATCAGTATGATGATAGAATAAAAATTATAAGATCAGACAATGGAGCTGAGTTTATGAGCATTAAATGTCAGAATTTCCTAAAGGAGAAAGGGATAATTCACCGGACCTCTTGTTCATACACCCCACAGTAGAATGGGCTTGTAGAAAGGAAACATAGACATTTGTTGGAAATTGCTCGAGCAGTTTATTTTCAATCTTCAGTGCCTATAAAGTTCTGAGATGAGTGTGTCAGGACTGCAGTCTATTTGATCAATAGAATACCACTCCAAGTACTACAAAATCAAACAGCATATGAAAAGTTTTTTGGACACAAGCTTAGTCTTGACAATGTCAAAGTCTTTGGTTGTTTATGTTATGTGACTAACCTTCAAATCAGAGACAAATTTGATCCATAAGAAGTTGTTCACGTATTAAAACAGTTAGAGATGATTCTAACCGTTTGCATCTCCATCATTTTAAGGTTTGTCACCCTATAAATACCTGCAACAAGAGTGAGAATGTGCAAATGTTGAGTGTGTCTTTTATTGTAGTGTACTTCTATTTTGATGATGCCCAACACTTCATTTTCATATTTTTAACATAATTATTAGACTTTTTTTATCTTAATAGTGATAGAAGATATTTGATTTAGTTATGATCTTAATAGTGCACTCATGATTTAGGCAAAAATTAGTTTATTTCTCGCAATTTAGATGCCAAGTAATTCTAGATGCATTCTTTTTTTAGTAATAGTTCACAAATACATCTAACATTTCTATATATTTTTCATAATACTTTCGCATATAAAAATAGAAAACTCTTTTGTATGTCTTTAAATGCTTAAAATTAAAATTGAATTTTGTAGAATTATTTTAAAATACTTTTGCAATTTAAATCTATTGAAAACTAACCATTGTGCCAGATTTTGCGGTACTAGAGTTTTTTCATGGATGGAGCAACATCACAAAAAGTATTTGCTTTTGGTAAATTTTATAACTTTGTTATTAATTACTTTTAATAAGTATTTTTTTTCAATTTTTATGGATTTTTAGAACCATTTTAAATTTGATATGAAGACAATGAAATAAATTCTATTAACCATTTAAAAATTTGTCTTAGGTTGTAGCAAATTTCTTTTGCGAATTGATTATACAAGATGGGTGTATAGTCTCTCCATTTTGATATGAAGACGTGACTTCCTTTTACTATTTTTGCATTTTTTTCTCATATCCACTACTAATTAGGATGCCTACAGAATTGATGAAATTTTAATAACATAATTAATATTTTTGCATTTTTGTATAAGCACCTACATAAAAACCATAGAATATATACATTCAACATAAAAATCTTGAAACTTAATTGGAAAGTATAACTTAATGGTTATAACTGAAAGTGATCAATTATAGCTTCTTAAAAAAAGTTTTTATTACATACAGTAATTGCATCAATAGTGAAGTTGTGGAACTGTTTTAGGAAATGCATGCTATTTCAATATAAATATGTAATTGACTTTTTTGGGGGGCAATGCATGGACTCTACCATCATGATATCTTAAGACTTCTCATAAATATTTATTGGCATAGTTGTGACAATAAGGTCATTTGATGTGTTTGCTCTAACTTTTCGATATTCAATCTCTACTTAAAATTTTCACTGTTATAATTTACTCCTAGATATCTTTTTATGTTATATCTTTTGCAGCATGTTTTGAGACCATTACCATAATATCATATTTCTGGTCATATTTCACATTTCAAATTTATCCATTTTTTTATTAATTCAATAGGTACAATGGTAATATTTGTGATTGTCATTTTCAATCTTACTATTTCTTAATGTGTCACAAATATGAAACATGAACAAGTGGAATTGAATTTATTGTTATGGAGTATTAGGCCATTAACATATTAGGATTTTCTTTTTATGTCTATCCTCCTATATTAAGATTTTTAAATTTAAAAAAGATAATGGTGATTCAGTTTGTTTATAAAAATTACTACATAGATATCTATCAATATAAAGTACATTATTTCTCAAAACAAATTATGCTTGATTAGTGTATTTCATTAATACAAGTCCAAAAATAAAAAAAAAATCTTAAACTAATAGTAAACAATATATGAGAATCACAAGTGATTCCAATATTCATATATTTTTTATAACACGATGTCATAATAAACTATATATTTCATCATCATTCATATACTTTACTTTTATAAGTAATTTACTTTTCTATTAAATAATAACACATAATATTTGACAATTATAACTAATTAAATAAAGGAATTTTTTAAAAAACAAATCATGGAAAAAATAGGTAATGAATTCAGTTGTAATTTGACATTATCTACTCATTTGTTTTCCGAATTATTTTAATTATCACCTAATATTGCTGGATTTTTTTAAACAAAAAATTATTGGATCTTTTACGTAGTATCCATTGAGCTAAAGTCTCTACTATTTTTTTAGTACCCTTTCTTGAGTATCACATAGATATGAATACGTATAACGTGCAAATAATCATTATTTATAAATAAAAAATATTAGATTTTTTTCTTTATGAAAGTCAATTAGAAAATGTGCAATTTTACTATTTGTATAATAATTAATTGGACACTTAATTAGTTACCAAATTGATTATTGAACTGTTAACTATGACAGATTGTTACAAAATTTCTTTAACTATATAAAAATTATATAATTTTACAATATATTAGATAATATTATAATAAGTTCAATTAACTTGATGGCTGAATAAAATATTATAACAATTTCATTGTCATTTTTTTAGAAATTTATTTTTATTTTTAACGTAATATAATATACATTAAAAAAATGGTTGTGTCGTAAAATAACAAGAACAATGATTTCGAGAGTGTGTTAAAGATTTCATTATTAATTCTGTAAGATTTCATTATTCTATGGAGATCAAATTACTTATTCTTATTTTGTATTTTGATAGAAGATTATTTATTTAATAAAGAAAGTTAACTATAAACTTATAAAATAGCACCATTCAAGTCATTTGAAAACAACTAGGAATCAACTTATGAGTTAGAATTCTTGAACATATATCACATGCTATTTAAAAAGGATAACTAAAATATAAAATAATTGTGGTTGGTAGAATAAGAAATAATAAGACTTTACATCGATGTGGGTTTACATTTAGTTACCTTTAACTAAACATTAATGATGCTATTAAATTTTTTGACAAAAAGTTAATATAAAAAGAATGGTCTAACACGATGACAAAAGTTAATTATTTCTTTCATTAATACATGTATACAATACTAACATATATGAATGCAGAGGTCGAAAGTGCTTATGGATATTCAAAATATATACTTTATATATATATATATATATATATTCTATATTTGTAGCTATAATTAGAGGGATTTTTAATTTTCATTTGTAACTATAAAAATATACCTATGTGTAATTTCTCTTCGTCCAATAAAAATTTAAATATTATAACTCATATATAATGAAATATTAAAAATATGTTATGATATGAATTTTGAGTCAAAGACGTCCATCTCCTACTCTAAACGACAATATCTATTGATGATTAATATAAATATCATCAAAATTTTAAATATATTATTATGACAATATGTATCTATATATATATATCCGTGTGTAAGCAGAATTTAGAAGTTGTCACATGTAGCTCTCTCAATAAGCCATGTATCATTTAAATTATTTTTTAATTATATTATTTTAGATTGTTAACAATAATGGGTTAAATAATACACATTACTTATATATCCTAAAAATAATATATTGTAAATAAGATATAGTATAATATCTATAAAATTTTGTTATCATGTAGTTGCTAATTTAATTAATATTAATTTTTATATTATCTGCATTTGTAACTATAAATACGGTGATGGAGAAGTTGCACTGGTGCATAACGCAAAAAAAAAAAAAGAAATTATACATGTGTGCATGCTCTCTCAAGAATAATTTTTTATATATACACTATGTGTGTGTACAAAAAGAAATATGTTATTATATGATAAATAGATAATTGCATTTTAAAAATCTATAGATTTTTACACTATTTTCATTTTGCAGGAGGTCACATTAAATAATTTGTTTATTCAAATCAAATATTAATGAATTAGGATTGTATGCGATGAAAAATTTTATGTTAAGATCAAATCTTTTGTATTTGAAGTATAAAAAATTATAAATTGAGACTAATTTTTATGCAAAAGATCATTGTCATAAAAATAGAATATTCAAATTTTTACATGAATGTCTTTGAATTACGTGCTTATGGACACTTAAGAAAATTAATATTAATGAGAAGGAATATTTGGTAATTATTTTTATACATATTTATTTTTCATTATTTATTATGCTTTATTTATTGATAGTTACATATTTGTTTTACGATTAATATAAGTTTTAAACTTTTCATATAATAAATTTAATATGCCCCGTGCATCGCACGGGTGCTACACTAATAATTAATAAATACAAAAGGAATCAATTTTATAAAAATAGATATTATTATATTTATAAATTATAAATTATAAAATAATAATACTTAAAAATAATGTAGTTAACAAAAGATTTGTCCCTAAGAATCAACCTAATCTGTTATTTTAAAAGTTATACATGTCACAAATAATGATCACATCAATTTACTCACATTTTCCTCCTCTTTTAACTTAATAAACAATTTGAATTAAAAGGATAACATGTCAAATAAAAGAGAGATCTGGTGCATAAACTTAATAGTACAATAAAATATTTTAATAAATAATAATCAATAATAAATTATTAAACTGGATATTTCCAAAAATATTTTAATATCCATTAAATTAAGCAATATGTGAAGTAATTTTTTCTAAAAAAGATTCTAGATAAATGTAAAATAAATTATACATTTTTTGTGCTATATTAAAAAAAGTAGTAATTCAAATAAAAGCCAAAACTAAAAGGACAATAGTCTTATGACATATAAAAGAAAAATTCGTGCATAAACTTAATAGTATAATCAAACTATATTTGACATATTGCTATGTTGCCGCAAGTACTTAAAAATTATAATTAAGTAATTAGTAAACACGGAAGTACAAAATCAACATAAAAATATGTGTGTATTGATGTTACTACCCAATCATTTTGAATGCAAAAAATTACTTTAATTCTCACAAAACTAATTTAATTAAAATGAGAATATAAATTTATTTTCGTTTTCATAAGTTCATTCTATTTTTACATTCCTCGCAGTAACAAAATTAGAGAGATTATTTTAGTAGAACAAAATCTTAAATCCTTGATAACAACACAGAAGTTGTGGATTTAAATAAATAGATCTAATTAATATTTATTTAAATTAAATATTTACGAAATCCTTTTTAATTATAAAGGATAAAGAGTTGTAATGAAAGGAAGTTGAATTGAAGAAAAGAAAGGAAAAAGGATGAAAGGAAAGGTTGATTTTTGAAAATGAAGTTGGAATGTTATGATAAGGTTCAGAAATAGAGTTGAGATTGGTTTTAACTTAATTTCGGATTAAACAGTTTGGTGTTGCTACAAGTAAATGTTAGAATCATGAGGGATTGGCTTGGTCAGTAATTAAAATACATTAAAGAGGTCACCTGATCTAGATGGCTTTATCTGTCTACGGACATGAATGTTGGGACATGGTAACTTCTCCGTGACTATTTTTTTTATCATAACATTTAAGAAAAATATTTTACCATCATTAGATCCTAAATTCACAGAAATGTCGAGAAGCATATGAACAATACAAAGAATTTAGATTCCACATCCTTCTACACCTGATTGAATGTGCAAAATTGCAATGTTTTCCTGTTATTGAGCTATCCCCCAGAGCCATAGTGCAAGTACTCATTACAAAACCAAAAATTGGTACATGAGAGTTAAAGAAAGCTGGCCATCCTGAGAACGAGAACATTTGATCAAATTTATCGCAGTGTACAAATTACAACTTCATCACGATGCACTTTGCTGACCAAATCTGGGATTCCGTTATAAGTCAGAAGTGAAAAGCGTAACCCAGACCAGTTCACAATTTCACTGCAACATGTGGGTAAAATTTGATGTTGCGCACATAAATTTGATGTTCACAAAGCCACAGAAAATTGAAGTTTTTAGAGAAAATGAGAGAACATATTTGCAGCATTTACGCCTCATTTATCACCACTCAACAGCAGACTCCGCATATTCATCTGAAAAATGTTTTAAAGCTTCAAGACATTTAAAACTTTTCATGACCTTTAACAAGGTCAGTTTCTGTTCCTGCACTTCGTTATCTGCATCAATCTTGCCAATGCCTTTGCTGATGAATTTGTTTATTATACGTACTGTTAATAATGCTTTGAATTTGAACCCAATTGGTCCCTCTACATAGTCAGGCGCTTCAGCAGAATTCTCCTACGGGGTCTCGCGGATGTTTTTTAGGGGTATTCTGTTTGTGATTCGGATTTAATTTATTTCCTTATCACGAGATAGGTGTCCTATTTTCAGGGAATTTATTTAGAGTCCCAGTCCGTATGTAATTCCTATCATCTGTCAAAGGGAGTGCCTATATAAACTCCCTAGGGGTCTAGATCGAGACCTATCCTTGTAATCATCATTATTCCATAACAAAGAGCCGCCGCCGTTTTTCCTCTTCGTGTTCTTCTGTATTTCGTGCGATCCCTCTCTCCCTCTTTTCGTAACAAACTGGTATCAGAGCCTTAGGGTTTGTCAACGATTCTCGATCAGCAGAGAGATGGCGTCGCACAACGTGAGCGTGGAGAAGTTCAACGGCAGAAACAGTTTCGGGTTGTGGCAGATCAAGATGCGGGCACTTTTGAAGCAACAAGGAGTCTGGGCGCCGCTCTCAAACGTGTCGAAGAACAAGCCAAAGGAGGAAGACTCGAAAGGCAAAGAAAAGGAGATCGACCTCGCAACTTTGGCGGCACACGAGGAGAATGCGCACTCGATGATCCTGTTGTGTCTGGCGGATGAGGTGATAATCGAGGTCGCAGATGAAGAAAAAGCGGCCGGTCTGTGGTTGAGACTCGATAGTCTATATATGACGAAGTCTCTCACCAACAAGTTGCTGTTGAAGCAACGTCTGTTCTCTCTCCGCATGCAGGAAGGTATCACTCTGAAGGAACATCTTGATCAGTTAAATTCTTTGTTGATGGAACTCAGAAATATCGATGTTAAGATCGAGGATGAAGATGCTGCCCTAATTCTGTTACTTTCGCTTCCTCCATCATATGAAAATTTCGTTCAGTCTATGATTATCGGGAAGGAAACTATAAGTCTGGAAGAAGTAAGATCGAGTCTCCATACTCGTGAACTTCGGCATAGGGCATCTGGAAATTCTGTAGAGACTCAGGCCGCGGGTTTGATATCAACCGCAGAGAAGGGACAGTCCTCAAATTCAAAGAAACACAAGTCGAAGAAGAAGAAAATCACTGCGAAAGACATCTGTAATTACTGTAAGGAACCATGTCATTGGAAGAAGGATTGTCCGAAGAAGAAGACCCCTGTCGCTGCGGTGGCACATGAAACAGGAAATTCCGAAGATGATTTGGTTCTGGCTGCTTCTGATCAAGGATGTCTGGCGGATAGTTGGGTTCTGGATTCAGGATGTTCTTATCATATGACTCCGAATAAAGAGTGGTTCTCAACTTATCAGAAGATTGATGGTGGAAACGTCATCATGGGCAATGATGCAGCCTGTCAGATAGTTGGGATCGGTTCTGTGTAAATCAGGACTCATGACAATCTTGTGAGGACGCTGACAGATGTCCGCCATGTTCCGCAACTGAAAAAGAATTTGATATCACTTGGAGCCCTCGACTCTAAAGGGTGTCAGATTAATGCTGCTGGAGACATCCTCACAGTCATGAAAGGTGATGCTACGGTTCTGAAGGGAGTCAGACAGAAGTCCTTGTATGTATTACAAGGCAAGACAGTCTCTGGCGTTGCTGCAGTGGCTAGTTCATCCGAATCAGAAAGGTCCAGGCTGTGGCACATGCGGCTTGGGCATATGAGTCAGAACGAGATGAATATCCTCAGCAAACGAGGTCTTCTAGGGGAGAAGAAGATATCTGAGATAAACTTCTGTAAGCACTGCGTATTCGGCAAACAGCGAAGGTCTCAGTTTGGCAAGG
The DNA here is from genome assembly GCA_030549335.1 of Pontederia crassipes. NCBI lineage: Eukaryota > Viridiplantae > Streptophyta > Magnoliopsida > Commelinales > Pontederiaceae > Pontederia > Pontederia crassipes. The sequence continues at coordinate 77,071,544 of CM060192.1, forward strand.
CAGTGCACAGGACGAAGGCGACACTTGACTACATCCACGCCGACTGTTGGGGTCCCTCTCGTGTTCCATCATTAGGAGGTGCGAGGTACTTCCTATCTGTGATTGATGACTACTCGAGGATGACTTGGGTATTCATGATGAAATACAAGAGTGAGTCCTTCAAGGCCTTCAAGCAGTGGAAGGTTCTGGTGGAAAATCAGACGTCGAAGAAAGTGAAGCGTCTTCGCACTGACAATGGTTTGGAGTTCTGTTCTGCTGAATTTGACCAGTTCTGCAAAGATGAAGGCATTGCCAGACATCGCACAGTCAGGGATACTCCACAGCAGAATGGAGTTGCAGAACGAATGAACAGGACACTTCTGGAGAGGGCAAGGTGCATGCTCTCTAACGCTGGTCTGAATAGGACATTCTGGGCTGAAGCTATTAACACAGCTTGTTACTTGGTGAATCGAAGTCCGGCGACTGCAATTGATCTCAAGACTCCAACTGAGGTATGGTCAGGAAATCCTGCTGATTATACTTGTCTGAAAGTTTTTGGTTGTCCAGCATACTATCACGTCAGTGAAGGGAAGTTGGAGCCAAGGACCAAAGAAGGGGTGTTCATGGGATATGGTGCAAGAGTGAAGGGCTACAGAATTTGGTCTCCTTCAGAACACAAAGTCATTCACAGCAGAAGCGTAACCTTTGATGAAGCATCAATACTTCAGTTGAAGGTGGAGGCTGAAGAGAGTGTCAGTAAATAGGTGGAGGTTGAAATCACTCAAATTGAGGATGATGCTGAAGGATCACATCAAGAAGCAGAACCAGAAGGTGAAGAATCTGATGAGCAACCTGAAGAGGAGTCAATTGCTACTAGACGTCCTCGCAGAGAAGTGGGTCCTCCTAAGCGATATGGTTTCGAGGACATGGTTGCCTATGCACTACAGATAGCTGAAGAGGTGGAGTCCCTGGAGCCGTCCTCTTATAGGGATGCCATCACATGTGCCGAATCTGGACAGTGGATCGCTGCTATGGGTGAGGAGATGGAATCTCTTCACAAGAATCAGACGTGGGAGCTGGTCAAGTTGCCTAAAGGCAGGAAGGTTGTTGGGTGTAAATGGATCTTCAAGAAGAAAGCAGGAATTTCAGGAGTTGAAGGCACGAGATACAAAGCACGATTGGTTGCTAAAGGTTATAGTCAGAAAGAAGGTGTGGACTACAATGAGATATTCTCACCTGTTGTCAGACATACTTCTATCAGGGTGCTACTTGCTCTTGTAGCACATCAGAATCTAGAGCTCGAGCAACTAGATGTGAAGACTGCTTTCCTACATGGAGAACTTGAAGAATATATTCTTATGAGCCAACCAGAGGGATTCTCCATTCCTGGAAAGGAGAATTAAGTTTGCAGTCTGAAGAAATCTCTGTATGGCTTGAAGCAGTCTCCCAGACAATGGTACAAGAGGTTCGACAACTTCATGATCAGTAAGGGATTCAGTCGAAGTCCCTATGATTGCTGTGTATACCACAAGAAGGTGAAGGGCGGCTCCACCATCTATCTGCTCTTGTATGTTGATGATATGCTTATTGCTGCCAGAGACATGGCAGACATTCAAAATCTGAAGAAGCTCCTCAGTGCAGAATTCGACATGAAAGATCTTGGTGCAGCACAGAAGATTCTGGGGATGGAAATTCTAAGGGATCGCGCACAGGGTAAACTCTTCTTATCTCAGAAAAGTTATATTGAGAAGATTTTATCCAGGTTTGGAATGTCTGGAGCGAAGCCTTTGAATACTCCATCAGCTGCAAATGTTCATCTTTCTGTTGCCTTCGCACCAAAGTCAGATGCAGAAAAGGAGTACATGTCTCGGGTTTCATATGCTAGTGCAGTTGGAAGTTTGATGTATGCCATGGTTTGTACAAGACCAGACATTGCTCATGCAGTCAGTGTTGTCAGCAGGTTCATGAGCGATCCAGGAAAGGAGCACTGGCAAGCAGTGAAGCGAATTTTTCGGTATATGAGAGGAACATCTGATATTGGCCTCATCTACAGAAGTGATAAAGAGTGTTTGGTTGCAGGGTACTCAGATTCAGATTATGCTGGAGATGTTGATGGAAGACGATCTATGACAGGCTATGTCTTCACTTTGGACAGTTCAGTTGTTAGTTGGAAGGCTACACTTCAACCATCAGTTACATTGTCCACCACGAAGGCTGAATACATGACACTGACGGAAGCTGCCAAGAAAGGTATCTGGTTAAAAGGCCTAGTTGAAGATCTCGGATTATATCAGGAGCAGGCTATAGTGCACTGTGACAGTCTGAGTGCAATATGTTTAGCCAAGGATCAAGTACATCATGAAAGAACCAAACACATTGATGTCAAATATCACTTCATCCGCACTGAGACGAGGATCAAGGTGAAGAAGATTGGCACTGAAGATAATCCAGCTGATATGTTCACCAAATCTGTTCCTTATGGCAAGTTCCAACATTGTTTGGACTTGCTTAACATAAATACTTGGTAATAGCTTTAAGATGGGGCTGGCGGCGGCGTGGCGTACTTTTGTGCTCTGAAGATGATTCAAGTCAAGATGGAGATTTGTTAATAATGCCTTGAATCTGAACTCAATTGGTCCCCCTACATAGTCAGGCGCTTTAGCAGAATTCCCCTACGGGGGTCTCGCTAGGGGTCTAGATCGAGACTTATCCTTGTAATCATCATTATTCCATAACAAAGAGCCGCCGCCGTTTTTCCTCTTCATGTTCTTCTGTATTTCGTGCGATCCCTCTCTCCCTCTTTTCGTAACACGTACCTATATAATCAGAGGGACCTTGTAACAAATTTTCCAAATAAATTCTAGTTAATTCGTAGTTGAAGCAGTACGTATCAGGATCCACGGCATCTGCGTGAACTAGTTTCTGAAAAAAAACTTGAATAGAAGGAGGTCTGCAGCAAAAACTCTGCATGCATGATCACATAAAACGCACATTCTCGTACAGTATTAGATAGCTTTGGGCGAGGACATTACTCTGCAGGCGGTTGCTGATTTTATTATATATAGTAGGCAGGTTAGTTCACAACATTTGTGTATCAGGCTCCAGAGTTCGGTGCATCAAGTCTGACATATGACACTGAATCATAGAACAACATGAACTTGCAGACACTCCTGTTCAAACTGTTTCCTAACAGAAATGAAAAGAAATTCAACAGATTCATATGCCTACTAGAGCAGCCCACAAGTTAGAGAGAGAAAGTGAGAGTTCAGAAAAACTGATGGCGTTCAGATCGAGTGTGAAATTATCCATACCTTTATTTAACTAAAAGACTAGTTTTTCTGATGAAACGGTACTATCTACCAGGAAGCTCTTGAATGGTAGGTGATCAGGATCATGTATCAGTATCTGATGGTTACTTCATGTCTCACGCAAGAACGCCATTCTCGATTGTCATATCGTTCAGACCCATCGGCAACGATGAACACTACTACTTGCGAGAGACAGGAGGAGACCACCAGATAAAGATAATGACAGGTGGATTCCTCAGAGATATTTGTTCCTGTAGCAGTAACGAACCAAGTATCTCCATTCCATCCTACATTCTCATGTCCCTCACACATGTTTCATTCCATCCCACTTATTAATTGGTGAGAAGAAGAGAAGACACTTTGCGCGTGACAAAAGATTGCAGTCGTGGAATGATGATAACACCAAGATTCGATGACAACACACAACTGGTTAATTATGATCTTGTGGTTGCATGGGAGTATTTATAGGCAGAGTTTGCAGCATGAAATCTGCAGTTGTTGATGTCTAAAAGAAACCGTTCACTTCAGTCGGTAACCGTCTATAATAATGGTACTAATAATGGTTAAATTTGTGAGCATGTCATATGGATTGCGCATGGGCACACACATTTTACTCCATTAGTTGGTATCATTTTACTTCATTTGTTGGTATCGCATAGACAATTTTGTGCATTTCAATGTCATCTACGTAGATATCTCTAAACCACAGATAAACTAGTGTACTCCCACGAGTTTCGTGCAATTATAAATTTTTAATAAAAATAATTTTAAAAATAAAAATTAAGAATAAAATTAAATATATAAAATATTCAAATATAAAAATATATATTATTAAAAATAAATATGATCAAGTATAACCAATTTCTCTTCCTCAACTATTTGTAAAATGAATAATATTAAATAATAACAAATACATTATCTTTCATTTTTCCTCTTTCAAGGTTGCAATGAATTTTCATAACTTTCACATAGGTCATCCCCTCTGAAAAAAAGGAAAAATAAAAATTAGAGACAACAATAGAAAGAAAATGTGTATGCAAACAAAAATGAATTGAAGAGTAACACTAATAAACTCAAATAGTTCAGTCACATGATAGGTAAAAAAATATCAAAATAAAAAAATAAAAATTTCTTCAATTTCATAATCAAATGTTGATAGAAAGTGTTGATGGAAGAGAATGCAGGAAGGCCTCCAGCACCTTGGACAGTGTGCAACCGACATTGAGACAAGCACCACCAAGAGTCTCTCTCTTTTTTATACAAGTAGTCTTGAACCCTAACTGTGTTGCCTTAATCATAGCTACATATCGTCCGACCCTTCACCAATCACAACTACATCATTTTCTTTTGTGAAGGTTTGCAAATCCTCTGCAAAGAAAAGAAGTAAGGATCCTAGCTCTGCGCCTTAATCAACTTCTATTTCCTTCTTGTTTATCTCTTTTTTTGCTGGGACAAATGAAGGTTCAGTTAGTTCATATGCCAAATATAATCCTAGAAAGATGAGATATCAATATAACAATAAAATAAGATCTAATCGGGATAGAAATAATGGAGACTAAAATCATTTCAAACACACATTCCACGAACAGTACCCCATATGCACATCAAAATAAAGATCCAATGTCAACCATGAATGAATCTTGATCGACATGATTGAAACATGATCATAGATTTGAAGTTTTACAAAGTATTAAAAATTAGCACAACCCATAATCTGAACCTTTATTTATTTTTATAGGTTTTTTTTGTGGAATAAACAGCAGATTGATAGCTCAAACAAAAGGAAAATGCATCAATAAATTTAAATTAAAAAATTTTAAATTAAAAATTATTTTTCGTAGTTAAATAAATTTAAAATTTCGAATTTGTCAAAGAAAGTTAAAGTTTCAAAGAAAATAAAAGTATACTTATTTGAGGAATAAGAGTCGGGGTGTTCATCGAGAATACCATAACCCGACTCATTCCGATCTAGTTCGGGTCGGGTTCGACCTCAATCTGACGGGGTTCAAATTGGATATGGATTGAGATTTCCCAACTCGACCCGACTCAATGATTTAAAATTTTTTATTATTTATTTTATTTTAGTAGTTTTAGTCATATATTTGATTTAAAAATTTTATAAAAAATAGAATAAAACATTCTAAGTATGGAATAATATTCCAATATTTAGAAAATGTTGATGGACCACCTAACCTCAGCCATTATACTACTGCAAGCACTAACACACAGCAAACAAATTGAGAGTTAACTTAAGCTATTAATTTTCTTCATTAGAAGGAATTAGTTGAATGGAACATTGACAAGTAACCATGACAAAAGACATTAATGAAGCATATCTTCCATCTCAAATAATATCCACGACCAACATTGCTCAGCCATGGTGAAACATGAATGAGTTCCATAGTTATTTGTGTTTAATATTTTTCTTTCAGTTTGCATTCATGTCCGACGAGTTAATTAGTGTTAAATGGTTAGATTATGAATCTTTCTTATCACTTGCGTGAGATATGAATTAACCAAAAAGTTACCATGACTATGGTTTCAGTGCTAATTAATAAGAAAAGAATGGTAGACATGAAAAGGTTGTCGACATTTTGATGAAAAACTTACAATTTTATGATTTATAAGCAGTCTGCAGTTAATAACAGTTTCTGACTGTCTAAAAAAACTTGTTCACATACGTTACAAGTTTAAGATTAAGTTACGTGATACATGCTTAATTATCTGTAACACAATGAAAAAAGAAAGCAGTGTTTTTTTTGTTGTTAAAGATTTGTTTGGTAGAGAATAGAAAACAGTAAAAAGAAACAAAAGCATTCTGATTAAACCTGCATGATGCATCCCTACTTAAGACATCATTCGTGTATCCCTCACAACTTCTCACTTTCAGCATCTGTCATAGATCCTGTGTCAGATGTATATCTACGGTGGATCATATTTATAAGTATTTTGCAAAAAGGGATCATATCATTGTAGAGGCAGTTGCAGGTGGTGTTTTTTCTTTTCTTTTTTTTCTAAAGAACCACTCGGATCAACACGTAATTAACAGTTCTTCTCCAAAAGTTTTCTTTTGGCCTTTCTTTTTTCTGTTCTGAAGTTACTTTTGGTAATCGTAGATTTGAGAACAACTTTATCTTCCGGACCAAACTAAGTGAGACATGATTTCTTGACGAAATAGGCTCACTGCTGCTCCAAGTAAATGCTAGAATCATGAGGGGTTGGCTTGGTCAGTTATTTAAAATGCATTAAAGAGGCAAATCTAGATGGCTTTATCTGTCCACGTACATGAACTTGTCTTGGGACATGATGAATTCAGAAACATTAAACATTACACGTACATGATTCTTCCATTCCTATTTTCCACATTAATAGTAGATCACCTGGTGCATTCATGTTATATGTAAGTCTAATAAAGTAGTAATATTAGTGGTTCTGATAAACGTTTGGTCTTGTAAATTCAGGGATCAGAGATTGAAGTGTCTTTTTTTTCATATGAATATGTAAGATGTGCAAAAGAGTTTTGTTTCTTTTTTTCATTGACTTGTCAATGACTATTTTTTATCATTGAATAGTGCACTATTTATAACAGTTTAGATAGATTGTTTTAACACAGAAAAATTGCAATACAGAGAATTTAGATTCCACATCCTTCTACACAGCTGATGCATGCGCAAAATTGCAATGTATTGAGCTACCCCCAGAGCCATAATGCAAGCACTCACTACAAAACCAAAAATTGGTACATGGATTGGGAGTCTTGGGACTAGATACTTGTGTACGTGAGGAGAACTTTCCCTTTTTTTTTAAGAAAAAGTGCATAATATTAAGTGATAACTGTTTAAAAAAACAAATGTGCAAGATCAGGAGGAGCATCTCCAGAATGATGATGAAATTAAGAATACTGCTCATCTCGAGAATAGGCACATTTGATCAAATTTGTCGTAATGTACAAATTACAAGTTCATCATGATGCACTTTGCGCATCTTTGAGGAGTGAAAAGTTACCCAGACCAGTTCACAATTTCTCTGCAACATGTGGGTAAAATTTGATCTTGCGCACATGAAATTTATGCATCAGCCACAAAAAATAGAAGTTTTCAGAGAAAATCAGAGAACATATTTGCAGAACTTACGCTCATCTATCACCACTCATCAGCAGACTCCGCATATTCATCTTTAAAATGTTATCAGAGAAAAGGTCAGTTTGTTTTCCTGCACTTTGTTATCTGCATCAATCTTGACAATGGCTTTGCTGATGAATTTGTTTATTAGGTGTACTTGTATAATCAGAGGGAGTATGTTACTGATAAAAAGCTTGAATAGAAGGAGGTCTGCAACAAAAACTCTGCTTGCATGATCACATAAACATATTTTCTTACACTATTAGATAATTTTGGGCGAGGGAATCTGCAGGTGGTTGCTGATTTTATTAATTATAGTAACCAGGTTAGTTGTTAACAATAGTGTATCAGGCTCCAGAGTTTTGTTCATCCAGTCTGAATTATGCCTATGCATCATGGAACAACATGAACTTGCAGACACTCCTGTTCAAACTGTTTCCTATCAGCAGTGCAAAGAAATTCAACAGTTTTTATATCCCTACTACGAGCAGATTAGAAGCTAGATAGTAGATAGAGAAGGTGAGGGGATAGAAACACTGATTGCGTTCAGATCGAGTGTAAATTTATTCATATCTTTAGGAAACAAAAAGAGTTATCAGGACTAATTTTTCTGTTGAAACAGTACTATCCACCAGGAAGCTCTAGAATGGTGGGTGATCAGGATCATGTATCAGTATCTGATGGTTACTTCATGTCTCACGCAAGAATGCCTTTATCGATTGTCTAATCGTTCAGACCCATCGACAACAACGATGATCACCGAATGGCAACTTCAGATAAAGATAATGACAGGGGCATTCCTCGGAGATGGCTAATTATGTTCCTGCAGCAGTACAGAATCAAGCATCTTCATTCCATCCTGCATTCTCCTGTCCCCCCACATCTTTCATTCTCCACTGAGAAGAAGAGAAGAGACACTTTGCGCGTGAAAGAAGAATGCAGTCGTGGAATGATGATAAAAGCAAGATTCGATTACCCACACCTGGTTAATTATGATTTTGTGGCTGCATGGGAGGATTTATAGGCAGAGTTTGCCGCATGAAATCTGCATTGCATGGCCATGGAGGCAGTTGTTGATCTTTGAAGGAACCGTTCACTTCAGGTGGCAACTGTCTTACATATCTTTTCTTCTTATAGAATTTTGGTATCTTTTTTGTTTATTCACATTTATAGTATAAGATGCTCGGAGGAGAAGTAACAAATTATTTTATTAAAATAAAATAATTTATTTATTCAATTATTAAAAAGGTATAGAATATATTTTATATTTAAATAATTTTATATTAAAAAGGTATAGAATATATTTAAATAATTTATAGAATAAAATAATTTTGGTATCTTCTTACTGGTTGATTGCTTTATCCTTGGATAGTTGATGCAAAATGGTAATCTTTTCCTATCACCCTCTGAATGATGAATACAGTCATGATAATGCAACTATTTGCTGACTACAACCAAAATTGGAGTTGGTGAAAGTTGTATTTTAACTAATCAGGATGGGCTTCAATGAGGGCAAAAGACACCTTAGGTTTGTAATTACAAGTAAATGATTCAAACTTTTGATTATTAGTTGTATCACAATGCATTCACCTCAACACAGCCATAAGAAGAAAACAAAATAAAATTCATTCTATCACAGAAGATCAAGGAGTCACACATTATGATGATGAGAACATCATGTCATGTTTTACTAGATTCTACTCAAACTTATGGGCACCCTGGAGATCCCCTCTGTACTTGTCCAAGATTGGCCCGAACTTTCAAGAATGAGAGATAGTAGCCAAGCTCTTAGCAAATAGAATTAAGCCAATCTTACCTGAGATTATTGGTCAAGAACAATCAACCTTTATTGTCAACAGGAACATTTAGGACAATATATTCATGACCCAAGAAATGACACACACTATGAGAAGTGGCAAACAAAAATTCATCATGATTAAAATGGATATGGAAAAGATTTCTGATAGGCCGTCTTGGCTGCTATTAACAAGGTTATGATCATCATGAATTTTCCTAAACGATTTATAGATCGGATTCAAAGTTGTATATCATCACTAACGTTTCTACCATGAATGGAGACCAGTCCCCTCGCTTCTGTAGTCATAAAGGTGTGAGATAAGGAGACCATCTATCCCCTTATTTATTCATTATGGTATCTCAACTTTTTTCTGGTATGTTGAATGCAGCTGTACGGAATGGTCAGATTAAAACTTCCTGTAACTGGCGACCTAGAAATATAACTCAAAAAGAAAAAAAAAAGGAGAATTCAAATTTGAATTCGAAAAAAAAAAGAGAAACGAGAGAATGGGGGGGTGTAGACCCCCACAACCTCGTCTCAGAGAGGAAGGGGGGCGGCGAACGGATAAAAGGGCACGAGGAAGGGGGCTGCACACCTTTTGGACTCCCCCACTCGGCCGCCGCACTCCTCCAATTTTCTTCTTCTTCTTCTTCTCCGTCGAGTGACGAACAGCGCCCAGGCGTACCGAGAAGAACAGAGGCGAACAAGAATGAGCCTCTCACACGGGCAGCAGTCCTTGCGACGCACCAGTGAGGTCGCCCGCACAACATCATCGGACAAGGACGATCGGAGGTCGAGAAGAGGATGAACGCACCTCCGGCGAACCCAAACAATCGGAAAAATGTACCGTAGATGTCAAAATCTCCTAGACGATAAAATATAGATCGTTCGATGCGTTTTATGATTCCATATTGATCCTGAAACTCTTAGCAATGTTTTTCATATTGACACTGTCACAATCTGGTGGCCGAAAGCCGACCGAAAATGAGGAAGATGACTGGTGGCCCTGTCTGCGTCGAAGAATCGGTCGACCGATTTCGCAAGATCGGTCGACCGATCTACGACGTTTCATGTCGGCCTTACGATTGGTTGACCGATTCGACTAGATCCGGATGACCGATCCGGCGAGAGTCGCCGAGGCCATCCGCATAAGATCGGTCAACCGAACCTTGTGGAACGGTCGACCGATCCAGCGATGTACTGACGCATAGCGATCGGTCGACCGATTCAAGGTAAACGGTTGACCAGCTCGGTGCGACAGAACAATCGATCGACCCTGAGATCGGTCGACCGGCCCCAACTATAGCGGTCGACCGACCCAAAGGAGGGATTTTGGATCCTGAGATAAAAGATGAAAATACCCTTGTGGCCCAAACCTCAACTGGCGCACCTGAGGCCATGTCCAATATAGCAAGGCAAGTAACGGACCTTTCGTCCACAGAAAAGGGATCTAACTTTATCCTTTTTTTGAATGATGATTCCAAACTTCACATATGATAAAGAAGATAAGTAAAGTAAAGATGAAATAATAGGATAGTTATGTGCCGCCCAAAGTACAGAGCAGATATCAAGGTACGGTATAAAGAGGGGCAGGTAGCTGCACTGAGAAGACGGTGCACCTACTGGTCTTAACGACTACTGCTCCTGGACTACATGCCCTCTCCCACCGGTGCTCCGAATAAAGGTGACGTATTGACACACTCTTCCTCCATGGGGCAACATATGAATTACAAAGTATATTGTCAGAGGGACAGATAGCTCTGCTGAGGAGACAGTGAACCTATGGGTCCGCAACGACCACTGTTCCTGGGTACATGCCTTCTCCCATCTGTATTCCGAAAAGGGTATGCCTTAGCATACACCTTCCCTTTCATGGGCATTCTGGCTATACAGATGCATAGAGGCACTTCTAGCTTCCCAACCTAATTAAGTCGAGCTTGCATAGGATAACGAACTTTAAGGACTTCATAGTAATGTAAAAGACGTAGTGTCACACGTAATAAAGCAAAGCATGGTAATGCATAGTAGAATAAAGTACAGAGCAAGGTATTGTTAAAGTAAATAACAAAGCATAGATATGTACATGTATTGTTCATAACCTACAGTGATCAAGGTATTGAGACTAGTGATTAAAGCAAGTGTTCTATTGATTCTCCTTCATTACTATTGATCCCAATCACATTATCATTTTATTTTCTATGTATCTATGTGTACTGGGTGTTTTGCTCACAGATATTATATGCCCCTGCTTAGGGAGGTGATGGAGAACGCAGAGATCAAGGCTAACTGCACATGACTTGTTCAACACAATAATGTTTCTCTCTTTTATTTCATTATTCTAATTATTAGTCTTGTATTCAGAGAATATTGTAATTTTCCCTTTTGGCATCGCACACGTGCTCATGGGCTCAACTTGTTGAAATCTGTAGTCTCTTCTTTCCCATTGAATGACTTCATTTAATGCTAATGTCCGTTGATTTTCCAATGATACTCCTTCCGCAATCATTTCTTACACTTGTTTTATTACTGTTTCCATTGCCACATGTCTCTCTTGTTGACTAGTCAAAGTCAAGGAAGTACTAGACAGTGTAGCGCCCTCATGGTCAATCTGACTACCTACGTGGCAAGATGACCGATTTTGGAAGCGTTGCACTTTCACCATTAACAACTCTCTTGTGAGTCATTTGTTATATGTTGATGATTTATTACTCACAATTGCTGCAAACAAAACATCCTGTAAACACCTCAAGGATATCCTGAAATTATATTATCACTTGAAAAACTAAAGGGTCAACTTGGAAAAATATGAAATCTTCTTTCCAAACATTTTTAAAATTAGAAGAAAACAATGAAGCAATGGTACTTTACAAATGAGGAGTGGCAAGTTTCCTTTTATGTACCTAGGTGTGCTTATATCAAGCAAAAAACTATCATTATCTAACCAAGCATATTTGTCTCATAAAGTTTCTACTAAATTAGCTGGTTGAAAAATTCTTAGTTTAAACCAAGCTGGAAGGTGTACACTTATAAACTTTGTGCTCAACACAATGCCGAGCCATGCTGTATTCTCAGTTTATTTATCCAATGCTACAATTGAAAATCTTGAAAGGCATTTTTCAAGATAGCATACATCTTATTAATCGGGATACAGTCCAACTTCCCCAAAGCAAATGGAGGATTAGAAATAAAAAACTTATATCATGTTAGAGCATCACTCCTAGATAAAAGAATATTGCTGTTGAACAAATCAAGTGATCCATGGGCACAATTGTTGGCTAATAAATATGGAGAATCACATCCCTAGAAACAAGATGAAAATTCTATGCACCTGGAAACTAATTTTGAATGCTTGTCAGAAATTAAATTAGGCTTTTTAAGGCATATTGGGGATGGCAGGGAAACTATGACCCATGGGTGTTTAGTATTCCATTTGCATTTATGCCAACTTTTGTAAATGCCAATTTTGCATTACTTGATCGAAGTGTTTCTCATATGATATCTCAAGGCACTTGGAATGTGTAAATTTTATCTCAGTACTTTAGTCCAATTTTAGTTGCTCATATTACCAATATTCAACTACCTCTGATCCGTAGTAAGGATGTATGGATATGACAGAATGACTCTTATGGTCATGCCACTGCTAAGGCAGTCTACAGATTTTTGAGTTCACTAGGGCCTTCCCCATCACCTTCAACACATGGCTGGAATACATTATGGAAACTATCACTAGTTACCCCACAGAATCAAGGTATTCCTTTGGAATCTAAACCACATTCGTTTGCCAACTATGGATAGGTTACAACAATTCAACCATAATCTAAATTCCACTTGTCAATCTCTTGTGGTCTGGCTATTGAAACTCATACTCATCTTTTTCTTGAATGCCCTATTGCTATTAGACTTTGGGCCTTATTCCAGTCCACACTTGGCTATACTTTTCAGAAATTTGAAAGTTGGCAGCATGGGGAGTGGCTCCTTGAGGGAAAGGACCTAAATGATAGATTCAGGAAGCTTACTTTTGCACTCATAGAAGAACAGAAGTGGTATTCATTTTAACAGAACTCACACATATAAGAGATAGGTGGGCAGATTACATTATAAGAGATTCTAATGGAAATTTTTTATTTGCAGGTGCCGATCAGAGAACTTTTGACACGGTGCAGAAGCCTCGGCTGTTCGGTGTGGGAATTAGCTCCTGCACAACAAAGGATACAAGAATATTATAATAGAATGTGACTCAATCTCGATCATTAACATTCTTCAAAGGAAATTGGATTGTCCCTAGAGGCACGAAGATACAATTGCTGATCACTGCAAACTCTCTCTGACATCTTTTGTCGTTTTTAAACATGTCTATCATGAGGCATATCAAGTCTCGCACAATATTGCAAAACTTGCGAGAGAAACTTTTTGCCACTTTTTGGGAGGACTCGGTACCTCACGAGATCTGTAATCTTGTGTACTTAGACAATTATGGTCACTATTACTTAGAGCAGAACTGACGCTATACCCATCACATAACAACAGCTAAAAGATGGTGAATAGTAGTCCTCAAACTCTATTGGTCATGCAAACACTCAAAAGAAAAACAAACAAGAGCTTCTGCCTGTCTATAACCATGGCATAGTTTGTTCGCATACATGACAAGTTGCTAAAATTGCTTCGGATATATGGGCAGAGGAAACGTAGAGTTTTTCTTGTTGCAGATATATTGGCAGAGAACAAAAAACAGAAACAAAATCAAATAGTCACTTAAGATTTGAAATTCACAAAACTTGAGAATCTGACCCATCATACTTTGACTTGTTCATATCAGTAGGCCAAAATCTTGAAAATTATTTTAAAACTTAAAGACATTTAAATCTCTTCATGACTTTAACAAGGTCAGTTTGGTTTTCAGCATCTTGTTATCTGCATCAATCTGACTAGCTGCAAATGAAGTCTTTGCCAATGAATTCGGTTATAAGAACTGCGGTAGATTGTTAACGAATTTGTGCAAGTTATCATCTATATGCACAGTGGTTTATATGTTAATTTTCAATTAAAGCAGTACGTATATCATGATCCACAGCATCTGCTTGAATTAGTTAATAACCAAAAACTTGAATCGAAGAAGGTCAGCAGCAACAAATCTACATGCATGATTCATAAAACGCATATGTTTATTTTGAACTATTACATGTGGGTTTTTATTCGAAGAGAAATATCTGACTAATCATTATTGTTTGATAGAAATGAGACTTCTATGAAAGAGATAATGGGAAAAGATATTAGATATTGTCCTTGTTTTGTTGTGTTTCTTTGATAAAATTGATTGCTATTAAATCAGAATTAGCCGCTGTTTTTAGTTTTCTAATCCTTCGATAAAAAGATTAACTTATATTTTAATGTCACAATATCGCGATGTCTCTGTATCACGATAGATCAGAAGGAACGAAAGTAAACACATCACAGATTGGGGAAGAACCCTCGCCTCCTTCTATTCCATTTTTGTGCAGAAAGAAAACTGGATGAGCTAAGCTTCCAGTAATGTCCATGTCCTTTTATATACAAGCTTTGATTATATCGGAAATGAATAAAATGAAAAAGAAACGTTATAAATTTAAAACGGTATGAATAGTGTTAACGGTCCAATGGCCAAACATAAATCAGAGCGTTCGCGATGAACGCTGCGCTCTGTTCGTCTGTCTGCACGAAGACGAAGAAGATGGCGAAGCTTCCAGTGAAGATTCCAACAACCCCCCGCAAGTTGGAGACTGAAAGATGTCGAACAGTCCCAACTTGGAAAGAAGAAATTCGTGTTGTCGACGAGCAAGTCCTTTAGTAAGAATATCAGCTAGCTGCAGTGATGTAGAAATATATTGAAGGCGAACAAATTGTTGAAGAACTCTTTCACGAACAAAGTAACAATCACTCATGGAAGACTGGATTGTCTGCAATTTGAATTGCTGGATGACTATCAGAGAATAGAGTAATCGGCAAGGAGATAGGAACCTGTAATTCTCTGAACAATCTTTTAATCCAAATAAGTTCAGCGACTGCAAGAGCTACACTTCTGTATTCCGCTTCAGCAGAAGAACGGGCGACAACTTGCTGCTTTTTTTATTTCCAGGAAACAAGAGAAGTTCCTAATTTAATGCAGAAACCTGACACTAATCGATGAGTAGCCAAACAAGATCCCCAATCTGCATATAAGTAAGCAGTGAGAGAATAGGAAGGAGCACACGTATTGCAGCATTCATATGGGAAGTTTTGGTATGTGTATAAACTGACTTAAGTGCCTTACTGCAAATGTAATATCAGGTCGAGTTTGTGTAAAATGAATTAAACGACCAATGAGACGTTGAAAAGAATCTGGATTTGACAAAACTGGATCAGCTATACCAGAAGAGTATTTCTTGGAAACATACTGGTCAAATTCAAAAGTGGTTAGTTTCAAATTTTCCTCCAAGGGTGTACCAAAAGGTTTTGATGCAGATAAACCCATATCAGTAATTAAGGAAAGAACCTACTTCCTTTGAGTTAAGAGAATACCTCTACTTGATCTTAGAATTTCCATACCAAGGAAATATTTTAGAGGACCAAGATCTTTCAACTTGAAACTAGCATTGAGGTAATCTTTAGTGCTTCAAATTTTCCTCCAAGGGTGTACCAAAAGGTTTTGATGCAAATAGACCCATATCAGTAATTAAGGAAAGAACATACTTCCTTTGAGTTAAGAGAATACCTCTACTTGATCTTAGAATTTCCATACCAAGGAAATATTTTAGAGGACCAAGATCTTTCAACTTGAAACTAACATTGAGGTAATCTTTAGTGCTATTAATCAGAGAAATAGAATTCCCAGTTAATAATATGTCATCAACATATACTAAAATAGCAACATAAGAGTCTGTCCCTTTTAGTGAATAGTGTATAATCATTGTAACTCTGCACAAAAATCATTTGCTAATAACACTTCAGAAAATTTCAGGTACCATTGTCTTGAAACCTGTTTTAAACCATATAATGATTTGTTGAGCTTGCAAACTTTTCCATTAGACAATAGTCCTGGAGGTGGATGCATATAGACCTCCTCAAATAGATCTCCATTTAGGAATGCATTATTAACATCCATATGAATAATGGGTAAATTCTGTTGTGCTGCAGAAATAAGAAAGGCTCTTATTGTCACTACTTTGGCAACAGGTGAAAAAGTATCCTTGTAATCAATCCCCTCTCGTTGACTGAATCCTTTAGCAACAAGTCTTGCCTTATACCTTGTGTGATTGGAAACCAATGCCTCAATCTCTAAATTCATAGCTTGAACCCACTCTGGATCAGTGATAGCTTGAGAATAAGAATGAGGTTCAAATATGGAATCAGAAGCTGCTAGAAATCCAACAAATGAACTCGACAGATTTGCAAAAGTAAGATGATCTGATAATGGATAGGAAGCATCAGAATTCATAACATAATCCTGCATCCATAGTGGTTTTCTAATATGTCTTTTGTCCCTCACTTGAACTGGGTCTGAATTATTAGGAGGATCAAAAGAAATTTCTGGTGTGGCAGCAGGAGAAAAAACTTCAGAAGATATAGGAGGTAATTCAATCTGAATATCAATGGCTGGTGGAGAATTTGACATAAACAAATCATTCTCTAGAATGTTAGAAGATGGAAAGATTATTCTGTCAGGAAAAGACTCATCTAGACAAGGTATGTTTGTGGACAATTTGCCAAAATTCACATGAGGTCTTTTGATAGAGAAAGGAAATATATTTTCATAGAAAACAACATTCTTGTTGACAGAGATTTTATTAGTGACTAGATCAAGACATTTATATCCTTTTTGTGTATTGATATAACCCAAAAACACTGAAGGATTATATATTTTTTCAATATAGATATCAAATTACCTCTCTCATGTTTAACAAATTATTTTATACAGTTATTGCAACCGTATAAATATTACAGTTTAAATATTTATGATCAATTGTAAAACAAGATGATGAGAATGATGACGATGTTAATCATAGAATTCAAGCTGGTTGGTGTAAGTGGAGAAAAGTCACTGGAGTTCTTTGTGATAGAAAAGTACCCAATAAAGTTAAAGAAAAATTCTATCGTACTGCTATAAGACCAGCAGTGTTATATGGTAGTGAATGTTGGGCTATGAAGGGACAACATGAACGTAAAGTAGGAGTAGCCGAAATGAGAATGTTGAGATGGATGTGTGGTCATACAAGATTAGATAAGATTATGAATGATCATATATGTGAACGAGTCAGAGTGACTCCTATTAGTAAGAAAATGGTAGAGAATCGTTTGAGATGGTTGTGTCATGTTCAGAGAAGACCATTAGATGCGCCAGTAAGAAGAGTAGATCAAATAATCTGGAGTCCGATTAAAAGAGAGAGAGGGAGGCCAAGGCGGATACTTAGCGAACTAATAGAGCAAGATCTATTGGTGAATAATATACCGAAAGATTTGGTTACTAATAGAGCGGTATGGCGTCGTATGATCCATGTAGCCGACCCCACCTAGTGGGATAAGGCTTTGTTGTTGTTGTTGTATTGCAACCGTATAAATAGTAAAGTTATATGTTTATTACATAATTATCATACTTTATATTCATAACTATCCAATAAATTTTCAATAATTTATTTATTTTTAGTTTTGGAAATGTCAATGTGTCAACTTCTCTTTTACTTATTATTCTCCTTTTAATATAGTTTACATATATATATATATATATATATATATATATATATTACACTATATGTTATCTATAACTAAAATAAAATATTTGTAGAATAAAACGAAACTAACACGTTAACACTTAGATAATATATAAAATTATTAATAAAAAAATATCATTTTTTAATAATATCATAATTCGGATTTAAATATATTTATTTTTATTTTATTAATCATAATTTATTCGAAAGTTCACTTCTTCTCCTTGCACATTATATTTTTTTAATTAGTAAATAAATGTATTTTAATCATGTACGTAGGATCATATGTTTCATAAACTATATACATATAATATTTAAATCATTATGTTGTAAGGTTTATTATAGAGTCCTAGATAGTTAAATCATGAGAAAGAGAGTGGATGATAAGGAAAAATTCTGACGTAGAGAAAATTGTGAAGTCAAGTTAGTTATGAATAATTATTATCCACTAATATAATATAATATAATATAATATAATATAATATATATGTATATATATATTATAATTATTGTTATTAGATGTTGGCTACTTTTATAATAATTAGTTATTTGTAGAATTACCACATTTAATTATTACACATATATGCTTTGAAAAATTATTTATAAAAAGTTCAAGAACACATGGCAATATATTATAATGTCAAATGCCATTCTCTCATTGAAAGTACTCTCTCTTTAATATAATATAGATTTTATAACACCCCTACATCGCAGAGGCATTATACTTGTTTGGTAAGATGGTAGGTGTTTTAACTAGTCACCTCAATGTTTTACTATCTTCTTTGCTAATACCCATCATTCCAAATTAAGTTATATATTCCACAATTTTATATCTAATTCCTAGTGTCGATTTATTATCTTTTTCTTTGTTTATATTGATTAAAATCATATTACATTGCTAGAATCATGAACTCTTAAAGACTTAATTGACATATTTTTTATAGGAGTTTAGTTTTTTATTCTTAATGCAATCACGTAAAATGTACATGGAGGAAATAAAAGTAAAAGTTGACTTGGTAATAATTGTTAAAACATAATAATATATTTAAAATAAAATATTATTATATTAACATAAGTACATGAAGTGCATGCAAAATTCAAATATTACATAATAATTGCATTTAATTGTTTAATCAATTATTGAAAACATCTACATGAAATGAATGTAAATTCAAATCTTTTGACCATAGACTTAATTAGAGAAAAATCTTTTATTCTAGTATTAATGTAACAAACACCAATTCTTACTTCATAACTTAAGATTTAAGAACAACATTTTATAAATGTTTGAGGACATATGATGTTGCTTTAATTTGATCATGGACTAAGATCCTATTTGATATTTATTAACGATTTGATAAGAAAATAGCGATTCAATAGCAAATAGTGATTTAACCAGAGGGTAGCAGATGGTGAATGATAATTAACAGTTAGATATTCTAACAAATAAATATTTGATAAATTTAATGATAGAATTAGTTAATAAATATAAACTGACATAATTAGATGTATGATAAATTATTTAATTCAAGCACTATACAAATTCTATTATAATGCAATAAATAAATTATTTATATCTCAATTAAATAAAATAAAAATATTGTAATTATTTTTTTACTAAACTATATAAAAATTTATATTCACAATAAATTTTATATAGTGCACACATGATATAAAAAATTAGTTATTAATTTTTTTCATTGTTAACATATAAATAATTTATAATTAATTAATGATGAATATAAAAAGAAATATAGTTAAATGATGATAAAATAAAAATGAGAAAATAACAAGATAAGTTGACAAATAAATAACGTATTTGAATAAGGATAGAATTAGAAAAAATTATAAACTACTAATCTCTAATGGCTAAATACTAGTAGAAATAATTTTTCAATATTTTCGTATGAAACACTAAACATTACTTGTTTCTATTATTTACCAATTAAAATAATAATATTTGAACTGCTACTTGAAACGCTAATTTTAGTATTACTAAAGAAAGCCTAAATTGCTTGAAACCAAATCCATTGATTTTTTTAACAAAAAAAAAATCTTTTATTATCAAATTTGTTGACAAAAAACATGTCCCCAAAAATGAAGGAACAAAATGATTGAGCATTCTAAATTTCTTATAATTAAATCATTTATGCTAGTAATATAGTTTTTAAATAATTGAATAAATAAACTATTGTATTTTAATAAGATATTTTTCCTCTTCTTGGAGTATCATACTAGTAGGATATAAAAGATATGTGAGACAGTTGCCACCTGAAGTGAACGGTTCCTTCAAAGATCAACAACCGCCTCCATGGCCATGCAATGCAATCTCATGCCACAAACTCGGCTATAAATACTCCCATGCAGCCACAAGATCACAATTAACCAGGTCTGGGTTATCGAATCTTGCTTTTATCATCATTCCATGATTGCATTCTTCTTTCACACGCAATGTGTCTTCTCTTCTTCGAATGCAGTGGAGAATGAAAGATGTGCGGGGGACAGGAGAATGCAGGATGGAATGAAGATGCTTGATTCTCTACAAACATATTTGAGGAATCCCCCTGTCATTATCTTTATCTGATGGTCCCGTCCTGTCTCTCAGAAATTGCCATTCGGTGATCTCGTTGTTGTAACCATTAGACAATCGAGAAAGGGCATTCTTGCGTGAGACATGAAGTAACCATCAGATACTGATACATGATCCTGATCACCTACCATTCAAAGCCTTCCTGGTGGATAGTACTGTTTCATCAGAAAAATTAGTCCTGACAACTCGTTTAGTTTCATCCTGATCACATTCGATCTGAACGCCATCAATTTCTTTAACAGGGATATGTGTTGGAGTTGGTGAATACTTCAGGACCCCTTGTTTCTCACACCGAGCTCGTCCACGTGAGCTTAGGGGAATCTGAGTATTATCCAATTAACAGTATTGCTGGCGTACGAACGAAAAAAAGAGTTCGGGGGGCCCCGCCTCCCGACGGCGGTCCCGCTCATCTCAAGAGTGAGCCTGGATAAATTCATGTGTCTCATGGGCAGGGTTCGGGGGCAACGCCCCCGAAATCTAGATGGGTTTTGGGCTTTTGTTTAGCCGACCCGTGTGGTTCGGATTAGGTTTTTTATCTGTTTGTTTGGGTTTTAAACCTGATTTGAAGAGGCTATTAATAGCCTAATTTTTGATGTAATCTGTGTGGCGACTGTAAAACCTAAACGATATAGTGAAATCTCTTTGCAGGACGTAGCCCTCATCTCAAGGGTGAACCTGGGTAAATTCATGTGTCTCCTCTATTTTTCTGCAATCTCTCTGCAATCTTCTCTCCTTGTTCTCGGATTTTCTCATCAATTGGTATCAGAGCACAGGTTGTTCGAGAAATTAGGGTTTATTCGAGATGTCAGGAGGATCGCGAATCGAGATAGAAAATTTTGATGGAACACGGTTTGATCTCTGGAAGATGAAGATGGAGGATCTCCTCTGTGATCGAGATCTTTGGACGGCAATCGAGAAGGAGAGGCCAGACAAAGAAGCGGCGATGACTGCAGATGCGGCGAAGGCTTCAGATATGGCTTCCTCCAGTCAGGCAGATCCAAAGGCGATCGAAGAGTGGGATCGGATTGATAGAAAGGCGAAGGGTTTGATTCGGCTTTGTCTCGCGGATTCAATTCTTACGAATGTGATGAGCGAACCTACAGTCAGAGATCTGTGGAGGAAGTTGAAATCCCTATATCAAAGTAAGTCGTTGGTTAACAAGTTATTTTTTAGGATGAAATTGTACAATCTTCGGATGCAGGAGGGTGACTCATTTTCTACTCATCTTTATAAATTTAACACGGTGATCAGTCAACTTGTATCAATCGGTGTTAAGTTTCAAGATGATGATAAGGCAATAACATTGCTCTGTTCGCTGCCGAATTCATGGGACAATCTGATTGTCGTGATTGGTGGCGGGGATAAAGAACTTCCGTATGAAAGTGTATGTGCTTCCTTGTTATAAGAGGAAATACGGAGAAAGGGATCAGCAAATTCTGATAAAGAGGCGCTGACGGCCAGAGGAAGGCAAGCAGAATGGAATCAAAATAAAAAAGGGAGATTCAAATCTCGTGGGTGTTCGAAGAGTAAAGATAAGAAGGTGCAATGCTGGAGATGTCAAGAATGGGGCCATCTGAAGCGAGATTGCAAAAATAAGCCAGTTCACAAGAAAGAAGCTGAGTTAACCTCGGACAAAAAGGAGGCTGAGGCAGGAGATATGTATATGGCTTCTGCATATATGGTACATTCAGATAAAGATGTCTGGCTCATCGATACTGATGCTTCATACCACATGACACCTCATAGACACTGGTTTTGTGAATATGAGGAGTATAATGGTGGGGATGTCATGCTCGGAGATGACACTGCGGTTCAGATTATTGGACATGGCAAGGTGAAACTGAGGATGAATGATGGCATGGTGAAGACTCTACCAAATGTGATGCATATACCACTTATGAGCAGGAGTTTATTATCTGTTGGTACAATGACATATTCGGATGTTATATTCAGTTGCGACAAAGATTCGTGCAAGATGGTCAGAGGGTCTATTGTGATTGCGCGAGGGTTCGCTATGGCTCATTGTATAAGTTGCTCGGAGAGACTATATCTGTGGGCTGCGGATTTATTTCTGAAGAGGCCAAAGAAGATGAAGACAGCACATCTATGCTGTGACATCAGAGATTAGGTCATATTAGTGAGAAAGGACTTTCTACCATAGCACCAAGTCAGATGGCAGAAGGAGTTCCAGATTATTCTTGGGGCTTCGGGTTCTATGAACATTGCCTCCATGGAAAACAGAACCGAGTCAGTTTTCAACACACAGGTTCAAGAGCAACGATGATTCTCGAACTGATCCATAGTGATGTCTTTGGACCAACTCCGACTCCATATATTGGAGGGTCCAGGTACTATGTTTCTTTTATAGATGATTTTTTGAGATACAGTTGGATTTATTTTATCAAGAATAAATCAGATGTATTCGATAAGTTTCGAAAATTTAAAGTTTTGGTGGAAAATCAATTGAGCTGCAAGATCAAGGTTCTTCGTACAGATAATGGAGGAGAATTTTGTTCAGATAAGTTTGAGCAGTTCTGCGTGGACAATGCTATTGCAAGGCAGAAGACAACTCCATATACACCTGAGCAGGATGGAGTAGCTGAAAGGTTAAATCGGTCACTCATAGAGAAGGCCAGATGTATGCTGAGTTGGACTGAATTGGAGCAAGAATTCTGGGCAGAAGCTGTAGCCACAGCAAACTACCTGAAGAACCGCTCACCGAGCTTATCAGTGAATGATCAGACGCCTTATGAGGCAATGTTTGGGAAGAAGCCAAATTTGTCTCATGTTCGGATGTTCGGATGTGACGCATATGTTCATATACCCAAGGAAAAGCGGGGTAAGCTTGACAGTAAATCTGAGAAGAACATATTTGTCGGATACAAGGAAGGGGTCAAGGGCTACAAACTGTGGAATCCAAAGTCAAGGACTATTGTTTATAGCAAGGATGTTATTTTCCGTGAATCACGTTCCCAAGTTGAAGTTCAAAAAAGTGATGAACCTAAGAAAGTGGTAGTGCTTGAAGAAGATTCTGATTCTGAAACTTCAGAGGTGGATGCACAAGATACTTCAGTTGAGTCTGTTATAGAACCGGATCAAGAGAACTCGGTTAATGAAGTTGAAGATGCAGATTCAGATGAAGACCCAGATATTGGTACTACCATACCAGTTCTTAGGAGATCGACACGAGAAAGAAGAGCACTTTTGAGATACTCTCTTAGTGCTCTAAGTTCGTTTCATGCTTTGAGCATCATCGGATAAGAACCTAGTTCTGTAAAAGATGCAAGGTCTATGAATGATGCAAATCAGTAGGAGCTTGCTATGGCAGATGAGATGCAGTCACTGGATAAGAATGAAACATGGAGTTTGTGTAAATTTCCTAAGGATATAAAGGCAAATGATTGCAAATGGGTGTTCAAGCGAAAGCTGAAACCGGATGAATCAGTAGAGAAGTACAAGGCGAGGCTAGTAGCTAAAGGGTACTCTCAGGTTGAGGGAGTCGACTATGATGAGATTTTTTCTTCCGTGGAGAAAATGACTTCAA
The DNA here is from genome assembly GCA_030549335.1 of Pontederia crassipes. Classification (NCBI taxonomy): domain Eukaryota; kingdom Viridiplantae; phylum Streptophyta; class Magnoliopsida; order Commelinales; family Pontederiaceae; genus Pontederia; species Pontederia crassipes. Next base: position 77,095,604 of record CM060192.1, read on the forward strand.
TCAGATTTGTTCTATCTTTGGCAACAGCATATAATCTTGAGGTAGAGCAGATGGATGTGAAGACGGCATTCCTTCATAGGGACTTGGAGGAAGAGATATATATGAGACAACCAGAAGGCTTTGAGGTTCAAGGTAAAGAGAAGCTGGTGTGCAAATTGAAGAAGTCTCTGTATGGATTGAAGCAGTCGCCAAGGATGTGGTACCAGAAGTTTGATACGTACATGCTCGAACTCAAGTTTGTACGTTCAGATTCAGATCATTGTGTTTATGTGAAGAGAGTTGTAGATCAGTTTGTCATTCTTACACTGTATGTGGATGACATGTTGCTGATTGGAAACAGTATGAAGATGGTGAATTCAGTGAAGGGTTTGTTGGCCAAGAAGTTTGAGATGAAAGACTTAGGGCCAGCAAATTTTATTTTGGGTATGCAGATTAGAAGGGATCGTCAGAAGCGAAAGTTGTGGCTAGGATAGGAGAAGTACATAAAAGAAGTGTTGAAAAAATTTAACATGTCGGACTGCAAGCTAATGGGTATTCCTATGTCTCTAGGAACCAAACTTTCTACAGAGCAATGCCCGAAGACGGATGAAGAAGCCGAAGAGATGGACCGTGTGCCATATGCAAGTGCAGTGGGCAGCTTGATGTATGCCATGGTGTGCACGCGCACAGATATAGCCCAAGCAGTGGGAGTCTTGAGTCGGTATATGTCTAACCCAGACAGGTAACATTGGAATGCTATCAAGAGAGTTTTCAGGTACCTTCGTGGAACTTCAGATTTTGCTTTGTGCTTTGAATGTGCGGGAAAAGAAAAGATGCTTGATATTATAGGCAATGTAGATGCTGATTGGGGTGAAGACATTGATAGTAGACGGTCCACTAACGGATATGTTTTTACATTATTTGGGGCTGCACTAAGTTGGATGAGCAAGAGACAAAGCGTAGTAGCATTTTCTTCTATAGAAATTGAATATATAGCTCTTACTCATGCTGCAAAGGAGGTCATATGGCTACGGCAATTGTGCTTGGAGCTCGGATTTGAGCAAGGTGCCAAAGAGGTGAGATGTGATAATCAAGGTGTTATTCAGTTAGCTAAGAATCCTGCATTTCACTCGCGCACAAAACATATTGACATCCAATATCATTTCATTCGGGAAAAGGTGGAAAAGAAAGAGGTTGAGCTTGAAAAGGTTGATACAACAGAGAATAGTTCCGATTTTCTAACTAAAGCAGTTACAGGTGCAAAGTTTGAGTGGTGCTCTACTCCTGTCGGATTGAAGAAGAATGTTGCTGGCACAGCTCTCATTGGTGTGAAGTATCCACCAAGTGGGAGAATGTTGGAGTTGGTGAATACTTCAGGGCCCCTTGTTTCTCACACCGAGCTTGCCCACGTGAGCTTAGGGGAATCTGAGTATTACCCAATTAACAGTATTGCTGGCGTACGAACGAAAGGGGGGTTCGGGGGGCCCCGCCCCCCGACGGCGATCCCGCTCATCTCAAGGGTGAGCCTGAGTAAATTCGTGTGTCTCAAGGGCGGGGATTCGGGGGCAGCGCCCCCGAAATCTAGATGAGTTTTGGGCTTTTGTTTAGCCTGCCCGTGTAGTTCGGATTAGGTTTTTTCTCTATTTGTTTGGGTTTTAAACCCGATTTGAAGAGGCTATTAATAGCCTAATTTCTGATGTAATCTTTGTGGCGACTGTAAAACCTAAACGATATAGTGGAACCTCTTTGCAGGACGTAACCCTCATCTCAAGGGTGAACTTGGGTAAATTCGTGTGTCTCCTCTATTTTTCTGCAATCTCTCTGCGACCTTCTCTCCTTGTTCTTGGATTTTTCCATCAATTTGTATCAGAGCACAGGTTGTTCGAGGAATTAGGGTTTATTCGAGATGTCAAGAGGATCGCGAATCGATATGGAAAAATTTGATGGAACACGGTTTGATCTCTAGAAGATGAAGATGGAGGATTTCCTCTGTGATCGAGATCTTTGAACGACAATCGAGAAGGAGAGGCCAGACAAAGAAGCGGCGACGGCTGCAGATGCGACGAAAGCTTCAGATACGGCTTCCTCCAGTCAAGCAGATCCAAAGGTGATCGAAGAGTGAGATCGGATTGATAGAAAGGCGAAGGGTTTGATTCGGCTTTGTCTCGCGGATTCAATTTTTACGAATGTGATGAGCGAACCTACAGTCAGAGATCTGTAGAGGAAGTTGAAATCTCTATATCAAAGTAAGTCATTGGTTAACAAGTTATTTCTGAGGAAGAAATTGTACAATCTTCGGATGCAGGAGGGTGACTCATTTTCTACTCATCTTTATAACTTTAACACGGTGATCAGTCAACTTATATCAATCGGTGTTAAGTTTTAAAATGATGATAAGATAATAACATTGCTCTGTTCGCTGCCGGATTCATGGGACAATCTGATTGTCGTGATTGGTGGCGGGGATAAAGAACTTTCGTATGAAAGTGTATGTGATGCCTTGTTATCAGAGGAAATACAGAGAAAGGGATCGGCAAATTCTGGTAAAGAGGCGCTGACGGCCAGAGAAAGGCAACCAGAAAGGAATCAAAATCAGAGAGGGTGATTCAAATCTCGTGGGCGTTCGAAGAGTAAAGATAAGAAGGTGCAATGCTGGAGATGTCAAGAGTGGAGTCATCTGAAGCGAGATTGCAAAAACAAGCCGGTTCACAAGAAAGAAGCCGAGTCAACCTCGGACAAAAAGGAAGCTGAGGCAGGAGATATGTATGTGGCTTCTGCATGTATGGTACAGTCAGATAAGGATGTCTGGCTCATCGATACTAGTGCTTCATACCACATGACACCTCATAGACACTAGTTTTGTGAATATGAGGAGTATAATGGTGGGGATGTCATGCTCGGAGATGACACTACGGTTCAGATTATTGGACGTGACAGGGTGAAGCGGAGGATGAATGATGGCATGGTGAAGACTCTACCAAATGTGATGTATATACCACTTATGAGCAGTAGTTTATTATCTGTTGGTACAATGACAGATTCGGGTGTTATATTCAGTTGCGACAATGATTCGTGCAAGATGGTCAGAGGGTCTATTGTGATTGCGCGAGGGGTTCGCTATGGCACATTGTACAAGTTGCTCGGAGAGACTATATCTGTGGGCTGCGGATTTATTTCTGAAGAGGCTAAAGAAGATGAAGACAGCACATCTATACTGTGGCATCAGAGATTAGGCCATATCAGTGAGAAAAGACTTTCTACCATAGCACCAAGTCAGATGGCAGAAGGAGTTCCAGATTATTCTTGGGGCTTCGGGTTCTGTGAACATTGACTCCATGGAAAACAGAACCGAGTCAGTTTTCAACACACAGATTCAAGAGCAATAAATTAGATGTATTCGATAAGTTTCGAGAATTTAGAGTTTTGGTGGAAAATCAATTGAGCTACAAGATCAATGTTCTTCGTACAGATAATGGAGGTGAATTTTGTTCAGATAAGTTTGAGCAGTTCTGCGTGGACAATGGTATTGCAAGGCAGAAGACAACTCCATATACACCTGAGCAGAATGGAGTAGCTGAAGGTTAAATCGGTCACTCATAGAGAAGGCCAGATGTATGCTGAGTTTGGCTGAATTGGGGCAAGAATTCTGGGCAGAAGCTGTAGTCACAGCAAGCTACCTGAAGAACCGCTCACCGATCTCATCAGTGAATGATCAGACGCCTTATGAGGCAATGTTTGGGAAGAAGCCAAATTTGTCTCATGTTCGGATGTTCGGATGTGACGCATATGTTCATATACCCAAGGAAAAGCGGGGTAAGCTTGACAGTAAATCTGAGAAGAACATATTTGTCGGATACAAGGAAGGGGTCAAGGGCTACAAACTGTGGAATCCAAAGTCAAGGACTATTGTTTATAGCAAGGATGTTATTTTCCGTGAATCACGTTCCCAAGTTGAAGTTCAAAAAAGTGATGAACCTAAGAAAGTGGTAGTGCTTGAAGAAGATTCTGATTCTGAAACTTCAGAGGTGGATGCACAAGATACTTCAGTTGAGTCTGTTATAGAACCGGATCAAGAGGACTCGGTTAATGAAGTTGAAGATGCAGATTCAGATGAAGACCCAGATATTGGTACTACCATATCAGTTCTCAGGAGATCGACACGAGAAAGAAGAGCACATTTGAGATACTCTCTTAGTGCTCTGAGTTCGTTTCATGCTTTGAGCATCATCGGAGAAGAACCTAGTTCTGTAAAAGATGCAAGGTCTATGAATGATGCAAATCAGTAGGAGCTTGCTATGGCAGATGAGATGCAGTCACTGGATAAGAATGAAACATGGAGTTTGTGTAAATTTCCTAAGGATATAAAGGCAATTGATTGCAAATGGGTGTTCAAACGAAAGCTGAAATCGGATGGATCTGTAGAGAAGTACAAGGCGAGGCTAGTAGCTAAAGGGTACTCTCAGGTTGAGGGAGTCGATTATGATGAGATTTTTTCTCCCGTGACGAAAATGACTTCGATCAGATTTGTTCTATCTTTGGCAGCCGCATATAATCTTGAGGTAGAGCAGATGGATGTGAAGACGGCATTCCTTCATGGGGACTTGGAGGAAGAGATATATATGAGACAAGCAGAAGACTTTGAGGTTCAAGGTAAAGAGAAGTTGGTGTGCAAATTGAAGAAGTCTCTGTATGGATTGAAGCAGTCGTCAAGGATGTGGTACCAGAAGTTTGATACGTACATGCTCGAACTCAAGTTTGTACGTTCAGATTCAGATCATTGTGTTTATGTGAAGAGAGTTGTAGATCAGTTTGTCATTCTTACACTGTATGTGGATGACATGTTGTTGATTGGAAACAGTATGAAGATGGTGAATTCAGTGAAGGATTTGTTGGCCAAGAAGTTTGAGATGAAAGACTTAGGGCCAGCGAATTTTATTTTGGGTATGCAGATTAGAAAGGATCGTCTAAAGCGAAAGTTGTGGCTAGGGCAGGAGAAGTACATAAAAAAAGTGTTGAAAAAATTTAACATGTCGGACTGCAAGCCAGTGGGTACTCCTATGTCTCTAGGAACCAAACTTTCTACAGAGCAATGTCCGAAGACGGATGAAGAAGCCGAAGAGATGGACCGTGTGCCATATGCAAGTGCAGTGGGCAGCTTGATGTATGTCATGGTGTGCACGCGCCCAGATATAGCCCAAGCAGTGGGAGTCTTGAGTCGATATATGTCTAACCCAGGCAGGGAACATTGGAATGCTATCAAGAGAGTTTTCAGGTACCTTCGTGGAATTTCATATTTTGCTTTGTGCTTTGAATGTGCGGGAAAAGAAAAGATGCTTGATATTATAGGCCATGTAGATGCTGATTGGGGTGGAGACATTGATAGTAGACGGTCCACTAGCGGATATGTTTTTACATTATTTGGGGCTGCACTAAGTTGGATGAGCAAGAGACAAAGCGTAGTAGCATTTTCTTCTACAGAAACTGAATATATGGCTCTTACTCATGCTACAAAGGAGGCCATATGGCTACAGCGATTGTGCTTGGAGTTCGGATTTGAACAAGGTGCCATAGATGTGAGATGTTATTATCAAGGTGCTATTCAGTTAGCTAAGAATCCTGCATTTCACTCGCGCACAAAGCATATTGACATCCAATATCATTTCATTCGGGAAAAGGTGAAAAAGAAAGAGGTTGAGCTTGAAAAGGTTGATACAATAGAGAATAGTTCTGATTTTCTAACTAAAGCAGTTACAGGTGCAAAGTTTGAGTGGTGCTCTACTGCTGTCGGATTGAAGAAGAATGTTGCTGGCAAGGCTCTCATTGGTGTGAAGTATCCACCAAGTGGGAGAATGTTGGAGTTGGTGAATACTTCAGGGCCACTTGTTTCTCACACTGGGCTCGCCCACGTGAGCTTAGGGGAATCTGAGTATTACCCAATTAACAATATTATTAGCGTACGAACGAAAGGGGGGTTCGGGGGGCCCCACCCCCCGACGGTGGTCTCGCTCATCTCAAGGGTGAGCCTGGGTAAATTCGTGTGTCTCAAGGGCGGGGGTTCGAGGGCAGCGCCCCCGAAATCTAGACGGGTTTTGAGCTTTTGTTTAGCGGCCCGTGTGGTTCGGATTAGGTTTTTTCTCTGTTTGTTTGGGTTTTAAACCCGGTTGAAGAGGCTATTAATAGCCTAATTTCTAATGTAATCTGTGTGGCGGCTGTAAAACCTTAACGATATAGTAGAACCTATTTGCAGGACGTAGCCCTCATCTCATGGGTGAACCTGGGTAAATTCGTGTGTCTCCTCTATTTTTCTGCAATCTCTCTGCGATCTTCTCTCCTTGTTCTCAGATTTTCCCATCAATTGGTATCAGAGCACAGATTGTTCGAGAAATTAGGGTTTATTCGAGATGTCAGAAGGATCGCGAATCGAGATAGAAAATTTTGATGGAACACAGTTTGATCTCTGAAAGATGAAGATGGAGGATTTCCTCTGTGATCGAGATCTTTGAACGGCAATCGAGAAGGAGAGGCCAGGCAAAGAAGCGGCGATGACTGCAGATGCGGCGAAGGCTTCAGATACGGCTTCCTCCAGTCAGGCAGATCCAAAGGCGATCGAAGAGTGGGATCGGATTGATAGAAAGACGAAGGGTTTGATTCGGCTTTGTCTCGCGGATTCAATTCTTACGAATGTGATGAGCGAACCTACAGCCAGAGATCTGTGGAGGAAGTTGGAATCCCTATATCAAAGTAAGTCGTTGGTTAACAAGTTATTTCTGAGGAAGAAATTGTACAAGTTATTTCGGATGCAGGAGGGTGACTCGTTTTCTACTCATCTTTATGAATTTAACATAGTGATCAGTCAACTTGTATCAATCGGTGTTAAGTTTCAAAATGATGATAAGGCAATAACATTGCTCTGTTCGCTGTCGAATTCATGGGACAATCTGATTGTCATGATTGGTGGCGGGATAAACAACTTTCGTATGAAAGTGTATGTGCTTCCTTGTTATAAGAGGAAATACGGAGAAAGGGATCAGCAAATTCTGATAAAGAGGCGCTGACGGCCAGAGGAAGGCAAGCAGAATGGAATCAAAATAAAAAAGGGAGATTCAAATCTCGTGGGTGTTCGAAGAGTAAAGATAAGAAGGTGCAATGCTGGAGATGTCAAGAGTGGGACCATCTGAAGAGAGATTGCAAAAACAAGCCGGTTCACAAGAAAGAAGCTGTGTCAACCTCGGACAAAAAGGAGACTGAGGCAGGAGATATGTATGTGGCTTCTTCATATATGGTACAGTCAGATAAAGATGTCTGGCTCATCGATGCTGGTGCTTCATACCACATGACACATCATAGACACTGGTTTTGTGAATATGAAGAGTATAATGGTGGGATGTCATGCTCGGAGATGACACTGCGGTTCAGATTATTGGACGTGGCAGGGTGAAGCTGATGATGAATGATGGCATGGTGAAGACTCTACCAAATGTGATGCATATACCACTTATGAGCAGGAGTTTATTATCTGTTGGTACAATGGCAGATTCAGGTGTTATATTCAGTTGCGACAAGGATTCGTGTAAGATGGTCAGAGGGTCTATTGTGATTGCGCGAGGGGTTCGCTATGCTACATTGTACAAGTTGCTCAGAGAGACTATATCTGTGGGCTGCGGATTTATTTCTGAAGAGGCCAAAGAAGATGAAGACAGCACATCTATGCTGTGGCATCAGAGATTAGGCCATATCAGTGAGAAAGGACTTTCTACCATAGCATCAAGTCAGATGGTAGAAGGAGTTCCAGATTGTTCTGTGGGCTTCATGTTCTGTGGACATTGCCTCCATGGAAAACAGAACCGAGTCAGTTTTCAACACACAGGTTCAAGAACAACGAAGATTCTCGAACTGATCCATAGTGATGTTTTTTGACCAACTCCGACTTCATCTATTGGAGGGTTCAGGTACTATGTTTCTTTTATAGATAATTTTTCGAGATACAGTTGGATTTATTTTATCAAGAATAAATCAGATTATTCGATAAGTTTCGAGAATTTAAAGTTTTGGTGGAAAATCAATTGAGCTGCAAGATCAAAGTTCTCCGTACAGATAATGGAGGTGAATTTTGTTCAGATAAGTTTGAGCAGTTCTGCGTGGACAATGGTATTGCAAGGCAGAAGACAACTCCATATACACCTGAGCAGAATGGAGTAGCTGAAGGTTAAATCGGTCACTCATAGAAAAGGCCAGATGTATGCTGAGTTTGGCTGAATTGGGGCAAGAATTCTGGGCAGAAGCTGTAGTCACAGCAAACTACCTGAAGAACCGCTCACCGATCTCATCAGTGAAGGATCAGACGCCTTATGAGACAATGTTTGGGAAGAAGCCGAATTTGTCTCATGTTCGGGTGTTCGGATGTGACGCATATGTTCATATACCCAAGGAAAAATGGGGTACGCTTGACAGTAAATCTGAGAAGAACATATTTGTCGGATACAAGAAAGGGGTCAAGGACTACAAACTGTGGAATTCAAAGTCAAGGACTATTGTTTACAGCAGGGATGTTGTTTTCCGTGAATCACGTTCCCACGTTGAAGTTCAAAAAAGTGATGAACCTAAGAAAGTGGTAGTGCTTGAAGAAGATTTTGATTATGAAACTTCAGAGGTGGATGCACAAGATACTTCAGTTGAGTTTGTTATAGAACCGGATTAAGAGGACTCGGTTAATGAAGTTGAAGATGCAGATTCAGATGAAGACCCAGATATTGATACTACCATACCAGTTCTCAGGAGATCGACACGAGAAAGAAGAGCACCTTTGAGATACCCTCTTAGTGCTCTGAGTTTGTTTCATGCTTTGAGCATCATCGGAGAAGAACCTAGTTCTGTAAAAGATGCAAGGTCTATGAATGATGCAAATCAGTGGGAGCTTGCTATGGCAGATGAGATGCAGTCATTGGATAAGAATGAAACATGGAGTTTGTGTAAATTGCCTAAGGATAGAAAGGCAATTGATTGCAAATGGGTGTTCAAGCGAAAGTTGAAACCGGATGGATCTGTAGAGAAGTACAAGGCGAGGCTAGTAGTTAAAGGGTACTCTCAGGTTGAGGGAGTCGATTATGATGAGATTTTTTCTCCCGTGGCGAAAATGACTTCAATCAGATTTGTTCTATCTTTGGCAGCAGTATATAATCTTGAGGTAGAGCAGATGGATGTGAAGACGGCATTCCTTCATGGGGACTTGGATGAAGAGATATATATGAGACAAGCAGAAGACTTTGATGTTCAAGGTAAAGAGAAGTTGATGTGCAAATTGAAGAAGTCTCTATATGGATTGAAGCAGTCATCAAGGATGTGGTACCAGAAGTTTGATACGTACATGCTCGAACTCAAGTTTGTACGTTCAGATTCAGATCATTGTGTTTATGTGAAGAGAGTTGTAGATTAGTTTGTCATTCTTACACTGTATGTGGATGACATGTTGCTGATTGGAAACAGTATGAAGATGGTGAATTCAGTGAAGGGTTTGTTGGCCAAGAAGTTTGAGATGAAAGACTTAGGGCCAGCAAATTAAATTTTGGGTATGCAGATTAGAAGGGATCGTCAGAAGCGAAAGTTGTGGCTAGGATAGGAGAAGTACATAAAAGAAGTGTTGAAAAAATTTAACATGTCGGACTCCAAGCCAGTGGGTATTCCTATGTCTCTAGGAACCAAACTTTCTACAGAGCAATGCCCGAAGACGGATGAAGAAGCCGAAGAGATGGACCGTGTGCCATATGCAAGTGCAGTGGGCAGCTTGATGTATGCCATGGTGTGCACGCGCACAGATATAGCCCAAGCAGTGGGAGTCTTGAGTCGGATATGTCTAACCCAGACAGGTAACATTGGAATACTATCAAGAGAATTTTTAGGTACCTTCGTGGAACTTCAGATTTTGCTTTGTGCTTTGAATGTGCGGGAAAAGAAAAGATGCTTGATATTATAGGCAATGTAGATGCAGATTGGGGTGAAGACATTGATAGTAGACGGTCCACTAACGGATATGTTTTTACATTATTTGGGGCTGCACTAAGTTGATGAGCAAGAGACAAAGCGTGATAGCATTTTCTTCTACAGAAATTGAATATATGGCTCTTACTCATGCTGCAAAGGAGATCATATGGCTACGGCAATTGTGCTTGGAGCTCGGATTTGAGCAAGGTGCCAAAGAGGTGAGATGTGATAATCAAGGTGTTATTCAGTTAGCTAAGAATCCTGCATTTCACTCGCGCACAAAGCATATTGACATCCAATATCATTTCATTCGGGAAAAGGTGGAAAAGAAAGAGGTTGAGCTTGAAAAGGTTGATACAACAGAGAATAGTTCCGATTTTCTAACTAAAGCAGTTACAGGTGCAAAGTTTGAGTGGTGCTCTACTCCTGTCGGATTGAAGAAGAATGTTGCTGGCAAAGCTCTCATTGGTGTGAAGTATCCACCAAGTGGGAGAATGTAGGAGTTGGTGAATACTTCAGGGCCCCTTGTTTCTCACACCGGGCTCGTCCACGTGAGCTTAGAGGAATCTGAGTATTACCCAATTAACAGTATTACTGGCGTACGAACGAAATGGGGGGTTCGGAGGGCCCCGCCCCCCGACGGCGGTCCCACTCATCTTAAGGGTGAGCCTGGGTAAATTTGTGTGTCTCAAGGGCGGGGGTTCCGGGGCAGCGCCCCCGAAACCTAGACGGATTTTGAACTTTTGTTTAGCCGACCCGTGTGGTTCGGATTAGGTTTTTTCTCTGTTTGTTTGGGTTTTAAACTCGGTTTGAAGAGGCTATTAATAGTCTAATTTCTGATGTAATCTGTGTGGCGGCTGTAAAACCTAAACGATATAGTGGAACATCTTTGCAGGACGTAGCCCTCATCTCAAGGGTGATCCTAGATAAATTCGTAATTCTCCTCTATTTTTCTATACTCCTTGTTCTCGGATTTTCCCATCAATATGGAATCCGTTGCATTTTTTTTTCATTTTGCTGTTAGGAGATAGTTCGAACGGAGTGTGTGCAGGTTCATGTTGTTTCATGATCCATGAGAAGAGATGGCATTTTTCAGACTTGATACACAGAATTCTGGAGCCGGATGCACAAGTGTTAACAACTAACTTGCTTGCTGTATCTAATAAAAACAGCATCCGCCTAAATATTTTCAAGGACGCATATGACTTAAATAGAGAATAATTTAAAAAAAGCGTACGAAAGTTTAGCACTTTTTTACGAAGATAATGAATCTTTTTATCGAAGGATTAGAAAACTAAAAACTGCGGCTAATACTGATATAATAGCAATCAATTTTATCAAAGAAACACAACAAAACAAGGATAATATCTAATATCTATTCCCATTATCTCTTTGATAAAAGTCTCATTTCTATCAAACAATAATGATTAGTTCAGATCTTTCTCTTTTTTTTCCAAATAAAAACCCACATGTAATAGTTCAAAATAAACATATACGTTTTATGAATCATGCATGCGTATTTGTTGCTGTTGACCTTCTTCGATTCAAGTTTTTGGTTATTAACTAATTCAAGCAGATGCATATAGATATACGTACTGCTTTAATTGAAAATTAACCTATAAACCACTATGCATAGAGATGATAGCTCGCGCAAATTTGTTAACAATCTGCCGCAGTTCTTATAAATGAATTCATTGGCAAAGACTTCATTTGCAGCTAGTCAGATAGATGCAGATAACAAGAAGCTGAAAACCAAACTGACCTTGTTAAAGTCATGAAGAAATTTCAATGTCTTTAAGTTTTAAAATAATTTTCAGATATGCGGTGTTTTCAAATGGGAAACAATGTTCTCTGATTTTCTCTTAGAACTTAAGCTTTTTGTGAGCAGTTTGACTGATGCATAAATTTCATGTGCGCAAGATCAAATTTTACCCACATAACAGAATCGCATGATTGGTCGGCAAAGTGCGTCATGATGAACTTGTAATTTGTACATTGCGATAATTTTGATCGTGGTTGAATTGTACATTGCGATAATTGTAATTGGAATTTTGGTCGGCAAAGTGGAATTTAGATCGTGGTTGAATTGTTGTAACCTATCCATAGTTGGCAAACGAATGTGGTTTAGATTCCAAAGGAATACCTTGATTTTGTGTGGTAGTGATACTTTCCATAATGTATTCCAGCCATGTGTTGAAGGTAATGGGGAAGGGCCTAGTGAAATAAAAAATCTGTAGACTGCCTTAGCGTTGACATGACCATAAGAGTCACTCTGTCATATCCATACATCCTTACTACGGATCAGAGGTAGTTGAATATTGTAATATGAGCAACTAAAGTTGGACTAAAGTACTGAGATAAAATTTGCACATTCCAAGTGCCTTGAGATATCATATGAGAAACACTTCGATCAGGTAATGCAAATTTGACATTTACAAAAGTTGGCATAAATGCAAATGGAATACTAAACACCCATGCGTCATAGCTTCCCTGCCATCCCAATATGCCTTAAAAAGCCTAATTTAATTTTTGACAAAGCATTCAAAATTAGTTTCCAGGTGCATAGAATTTTCATCTTGTTTCTAGGGATGTGATTCTCCATATTTATTAGCCAACAATTGTGCCCATGGATCACTTGATTTGTTCAACAACAGTAATATTCTTTTAGCTAGGAGTGATGCTCTAACATGATACAAGTCTTTTATTTCTAATCCTCCATTTGATTTGGGAAGTTTGACTGTATCGCAATTAATAATATGCATTCTATCTTGAAAAATGCCTTTCAAGATTTTCAATTGTAGCATTGGATAAATAAACTGAGCATACAGCATGGTTCGACATTGTGTTGAGCACAGAGTTTATAAGTGTACACCTTCCGGCTTGGTTTAAACTAAGCATTTTCAACCAGCTAATTTAGTAGCATCTTTATGAGACAAGAATGCTTGGTTAGATAATGATAGTCTTTTGCTTGATATAAGCACACCTAGGTACATAAAAGGAAACTTGCCACTCCTCATTTGTAAAGTAACATTGCTTCGTTGTTTTCTTATAGTGTTAAAAATGTTTAGAAAGAAGATTTCATATTTTTCCAAGTTGACCCTTTGGTTTTTCAAGTGATAATATAATTTCAGGATGTCCTTGAGGTGTTTACAGGAGGTTTTATTTGCAGCAATTGTGACAAATAAATCATCAACATATAACAAATGACTCAACAGATTTGTTAATGGTGAAAGTTTTAATTTGATCATTCCGTACAGCTGCATTCAACATACTAGAAAAAGTTGAGATACCATAATGAATAAATAAGTGAACAGAGGGTTTCCTTGTCTCACACCTTTATGACTCCGGAAGCGAGAGGACTGGTCTCCATTCATATAGAAACGTTAGTGATGATATACAACTTTGAATCCAATCTATAAATTATTTAGGAAAATTCATGATGTTCATAGCCTTGTTAATAGCATTCAAGACGGCCTATTAAAAACTTTTTTCATATCCATTTTAATCATGATGAATTTTTGTTTGCCACTTCTCATAGTGAGTCATTTCTTGGGTCATGAATATATTGTCATAAATGTTCTTGTTGACAATAAAGGTTGATTGTTCTTGACCAATAATCTCAGGTAAAATTGGCTTAATTCTATTTACTAAGAGCTTGGCTAACAATATGTAAAAGAATAAAGCAATTGGTCTGTAGACTTTTTTCGTATGAAGATGAGATTAGTGTTGATTCACTATGGGGGTATGGTGCCAATTTGGTAAAATATATGAATGGCATCAGTGATTTTGTCCTCAACTCTGTCCCAATATGTTCTAAAAAATTCATTTGGAAAACCATTGTGTCTTTCCCTAAAGTTCATTTTTGGGAAAAGGTTGTGTTAAAAAGGTGTGCCTACTATCTCTCATTCTTGAAAGTTCGTGCCAGTCTTGTATTAAAACAAGCAGCACATGTAGAAATCTCTTGCTACATGTTTTTGCCCATGAAATTAATCTTTCACGTGGCTAAAAACGATCGGCTGCACTCTAAATTAATTGACGAATGGTTAATGATTTATCTTAGAAATTAGGTGTTTTATTGCCTCTAAATAGGCATGAATGCATGCTTTTGTAATTCATCAAGCAAGAAGTAGTGTGGCTACAGTGAGGTGAAGTGCACGAGTGAAATAATGAAGTTAGTTGAGTGCGTATGTGAGGTGTGAGGTAAAATAGTGCATGAGTACATGTTTAGTGTAGATGAGAAAATAGTCTCCATAATTAGTGTGTGTTCAATAATCAAAATGTTGTACTCCAAATTATATAATTATATAAGTTCCATTTGCTAGTTAATTTTGGTTTAACCAAATCTTCTACATCTTGGACAAGTACAGAGGGGATCTCCAGGGTGCCCATAAGTTTGAGTAGAATCTAGTAAAACATGACATTATGTTCTCGTCATCATAATGTGTGACTCCTTGATCTTCTGTGATAGAATGAATTTTATTTTGTTTTCTTCTTATGGCTGTGTTGAGGTGAATGCATTGTGATACAACTAATAATCAAAAGGTATATAATTTTGATGTAATTACAAATCTAAGGTTTCTTTTGCCCTCATTCAAGCCCAACCTGATTAGTTAAAATACAACTTTCACGAACTCCAATTTTGGTTGTAGTCAGCAAATAGTTGCATTATCATGACTCTATTCATCATTGAGAGGGTGATAGGAAAAGATTACCATTTTGCATCATCTATCCCAGGATAAAGCAATCAACTAGTAAGATGGAGAAAAATCAATATTATATAGTATTTATTTAAAAGTGTTAAATAATTTTTGAACTATCTAAATATTATTTTACATATTTCAAAATATTCTTAAATTTTATATAATATTTTGCATATTTTAAATATTTTTAAATGATATTTTAAATTTCTTAATATTATTATTTTGATTTTTTTAAATACAATTGCTTGTACTTTTATTTCGTATTACTATTTTAGATTTTTTTTTAAAATACAAAATATATTCTATACCTTTTTAATAAGTGAATAAATAAATTACTTTATTTTAATAAATAATTTGTTACTTCTCCTCCGAGAATCTTATACTATAAATGTGAATAAACAAAAAAGATACCAAAATTTTATAAGTAAGAAGAAAAGATATGTAAGACAGTTGCCACCTGAAGTGAACGGTTCCTTCAAAGATCAGCAACTGTCTCCATGGCCATGCAATGCAGATTTCATGCTGCGAACTCTGCCTATAAATACTCCCATGCAGCCACAGGATCACAATTAACCAGGTCTGGGTTATCGAATCTTGCTTTTATCATCATTCCACGACTGCATTCTTCTTTCACGCGCAAAGTGTCTTCTCTTCTTCTCAGTGGAGAATGAAAGATGTGCGGGGGACAGGAGAATGCAGGATGGAATGAAGATGTTTGATTCTCTACTGCTGCAGGAACAAAACATCTCTGAGGAATCCCCCTGTCATTATCTTTATCTGATGGTCTCCTCCTGTCTCTCAGAAGTTGCCATTCGGTGATCATCGTTGTTGTCGATGGGTCTGAACGATTAGACAATCGAGAAAGGCATTCTTGCGTGAGACA
Organism: Pontederia crassipes; assembly: GCA_030549335.1. Lineage (NCBI taxonomy): Eukaryota > Viridiplantae > Streptophyta > Magnoliopsida > Commelinales > Pontederiaceae > Pontederia > Pontederia crassipes. Next base: position 77,111,144 of record CM060192.1, read on the forward strand.
TGAAGTAACCATCAGATACTGATACATGATCCTGATCACCTACCATTCAAGAGCATCCTGGTAGATAGTACCGTTTCATCAGAAAAATTAGTCTTTTAGTTAGATAAAGGTATGGATAATTTCACACTCGATCTGAACGCCATCAGTTTTTCTGGCCCCTCACTTTCTCTCTCTAACTTGTGGTCTGCTCTAGTAGGAATATGAAATCTGTTGAACTTCTTTTCATTTCTGTTAGAAACAGTTTGAACAGGAATGTCTGCAAGTACATGTTGTTCCATAATCCAATGGATAAGTCAGACTTGATGCACCGAACTCTGGAGCCTGATACACAAATTTTATGAACTAACCTGCCTACTATAATTAATAAAATCAGCAACAACCTGCAGATTAATTTCCTCGCCCTATCTAATACTGTACGAGAATATGCGTTTATTTTATCGTGCATGCAGAGTTTTTGCTGCAGACATCCTCCTATTCAAGTTTTTTATCAGTAACTAGTTCAAGCCTATGATGCACCGGTACACTAATTTCGTCGACGTATCCATACCGGGTACTTATCCGGTACCGGCATTTTATGGATACTCATGGGTACTCGTACCCACACGTACCCTATAAAAAATAATTTTTAAAAAATGAGTACTCGTACCTATACTATTGGGTACTCCATATCAAAATTTAAAACAAGATAATAAATGATTGATAATCATGGAAGAATTAATACTAGAAAACATGATAAACATTTACTTTGTTTTTGTCAAATGTGAATATTGCCGTATCCGTACTCTAATTTTTTAGAATTTGACGTATCCCGTACCCGTACTCGTACCCGGTACTGTACCAGTACCCTTGCAACATAGGTTCAAGTGGATCCTGGTACGTACTGCTTCAACTATGAATTAATTTGACTTTAATCGGAAAATTTGTAACAAAGTCCCTCTGATTATACAGGTACATGTAATAAACAAATTCATCAGCAAAGTCATTGGCAAGATTCATGCAGATAACGAAGTGCAGGAACACAAACTGACCTTGTTAAATGTCATGAAAAGTTTTAAATGTCTTGAAGCTTTAAAACATTTTTCAGATGAATATGCGGAGTCTGCTGTTGAGTGGTGAACTGGTAATAAATTTCTCTGATTTTCTCTGAAGACTTCAATTTTCTGTGGCTGATGCATAAATTTTATGTGCGCAAGATCAAATTTTACCCACATGTTGCAGTGAAATTGTGAACTGGTCTGGGTTACGCTTTTCTCTTCTGACTTATAACAGAATCCCAGATTTGGTCAGCAAAGTGCGTCATGATGAAGCTGTAACACGGACACAAATATTCAGTTCTAAAACTCCCATGTACCGATTTTTGGTTTTGTAGTGAGTACTTGCATTACGGCTCTGGGGAATAGCTCAATAACAGGAAAACATTGCAATTTTGCACATTCAATCAGATGTAGAAGGATGTCTAAATTCTTTGTATTGTTCATATGCTTCTCGACATTTCTGTGGATTTAGGTTCTAATGATGGTAAAATATTTTATCTAAAATGTTATGATAAAGCCATCTAGATCAGGTTGTCTCTTTAATGTATTTTAATTACCAAGCCAATCCCTCATGATTCTAACATTTACTTGGAGCAACAGTAACTTCGAAAAACAAAAAACCCACCACCTGCAACTTCCTCTTCCACTGATATGATCCCTTTTTGCAGACTTCTTATAAATATGATCCACCGTAGAATGCATCAAGCAGGTTTAATCAGAAGCAATGTTCTTCATTTGCCTGCAATTAAAAAGTTGACATCTTTATGGTTCCTTTTCACAGACATAAATGCGGTGTTTCTGCTGCACTGATCATTGATTCTTTGGTCAGTAAACAAGTTGCACTAGAATTATACTTTTTCAGAATTTTTTTTAACAGGTAATTTAGTTTTCTTAAAATCGTTATGGCTAAACCATGAAAAGGTATCAAATGGTGATGACTCCAAACAGATGGGATGGAAAAAACATCTTTAGTTCGACGTCGGACAAACATCTTTGGTCAGTCGATTGAGGGTCGATTTGTTTTGAAAAAAACAAATATGATGGGAAAATGAAGCTTGGAGAACATATTTTCTCCTATGATGAAAAACAATTAAGGGCACGAAATGGTGAAAGAAGAACGAACAGTATATTTCGATCTTTTTCAAAACTAGATGTATGTCGAAGTGAAAACATTTCTCGCTGGTTAAGACATTTTAATGTCTTTGCGTTTCTTTAGTTTCTAATCTTTTTCATATTTTGATAACCAAATTTTACAACTCCAACAAGAAAAATCCTACCGTTTCTTCATTATGTTTACAGATAATGAAGCACAGACCGAAGCAATTTTAGCAACTTGTTGGGTAACTGCGGACATGTTCACCAACTTTTAGCTGTTGTTCTCTTATATTTTTTTAAAAGCATCAGTTCTGATTTAAGTTGATGATAGTGATATTAGCACGGAAACTATAATCACGGGTAACTCTTTGGTTAATTAATTAAATGTTAAACTGCTGAATCACTGATGGATCATGGATGTTGATGGATTTTATAATTGAAGAACAAGAATGTGAGACATGAATATGTATATATGTGATACATTTGGTGTAGTCATGAACATGCTCCACAAATATCATCTTTATGTAATCATTCTTCTAATTAGCATATTACGAACTTGTTTAATTACAATTAGTGAAGGTTAATAAGAGGTTAAATACTAATTTTTAAAAGACCTTCACCTCAACTAATAGAGGTTCGAGCGCATGAGGGAGACCGCTAGCTGCTTAGTATTATATTTTTGGAACCCTCATATGACTTGTTAAAAATCTGAAACATATATATATATATATATATATATATATATATATATATGAGCTGTTCTTATCCTCTAGTAGCTGAAAAGCCAGAAGCAATTCAGTAGACTCTTATGTGAAAATATTTTCAGAGAACAATATTTGTGAACTCCAATTAAATTTTACTTGATACTGATAAGAAATTATGACATGTGTATCTTGATATTGTTTCATGTGTTCACTAGCATGATGATTGAAAAAGGTCTTAGGAATCGTATTTGGTATACATAATGCCTTTGGATGGGGCTGCTCTGTGTGCGTGTATGAAATCATGTTATGGACTACGTATTCAAAAATCATAATTATGAAACACTACTTAATTATGTATATATCACATAATTATGAAGGGATGCATATGGACCCATGTTATGGGGGGTTGCATATCCATTTGCTTAATTGTATAACACATGACCCATGTTATGCTCTGCATATTCGAGAATTGTGATCATAATGTTCTGCTTAATTATATAACACATGATCACGAATGGATACGCATTGACCTATTTTTTGCTCTGCGTATCTAAGAATCATGATCATAATTCTCTATTCAGCTGTATAACACATGATCATAGATGGATACGCATGTTGTGTATGTGACATGTGTGAAGTTTAACCGTGAATATGATGATATCTTATATTACTTTGATTTATATAAAATTTTATATGATTTGGTAACTTACGTTATATGACTTATGCTTTAAATGTTTTCTCATGTGGAGAATCTGATTATTTAAATGTTATATGAACACATATTATTTTCATATATTGTACTTTTATTCCACTCAGTGAGCAAACGATTATTGCTTATATTATTCTTGTTGAATTTTTTAGATAATTCTAAATTCTTAAATTGAATCGACTCGAAGTTTGCCTTTGATACATATAAAAGAGGTCGAGCCATTGGAGCACTTTGATTTCTCCTTCACTTTTGTTTTTGAAAGCACGCATGTATTATATAAACATAGGTGTTAAAATAGATGATAATAAAAAAAATTTGTGAGGTGATATGGAACTTAATATTTGGAGTGCTCTCATATGATCCATAAAGAAACAACAAAATAAATTAATAATTAACTATCATTAACTAATTATATAAGTATGTGAAAGTTAACATATCTATGTGTCTCAAGTGATCCTCCTATCCATTCTATTACATGAGAGAAGCAACTAAACAATAGAAATGAAATAATAGAAGCTAAATATCTATCTTATGTGCAGCTGCATCACCACGAACATCCCTAGCTGCACACGCCACCATCCGTGAGTGTAAAACACATGACAATATCCATGAGTATAAAATACTCAGTAGATAAGATAATACAAATGGATGAGAAGACTTAATAAAAATAAACAAGCTTTTAATATGAGAAACACTTCTATTCTTTCCTTTCTATTCTTTCCACTCTTTCACTTTTCTATTATCTTCTTTCCATTCTTTTCTTTTCAGTTCCTTTCAATTCTATTCTTTTCTATTTTTTTTTCACTACATCTTTTATTTTAACACATTCCTACAACTATATGTATTATCCTACCGCGAGTTCGACTTCTTTTATTACAAGCATTTATGACACTTTCATGTGGGGCCAAGGTGGATCAAATCAAGATAAAAAATGGCCAATTACGAGCATAATAAAAAGAAAGATCATTTATTTTGATCTGAAAGTGATGGGGCTATTAATACTCGTCTTCAATTTTTCTATTTCACTTCCATTCCATTTCATTCAATTAAAAATCAGTGCACATAAAACCTCATTTTACCTCTTTTATATGTTAACCTAATTAACAACCTTACTATTCTCAATTTAGCAGAATTATCATAAAGGAATAATAATCAAATCACAAATAATAATTAAACCACATATAATCTCTAATCTGCAACACACAATCCGGGCCGAGTACTTGTAAACCCGAGTCTGGTTATGATAGAACTCGGTCCGCATTCACCGAGACTCGGGTCGAGTTCTCGGTGTTACTCTCCTCCTTTCCTAGCAGAACCCGGACTGGATCCAAGGTGGCTTGGGTCGGGTTCACTAACATCATCATACCAGATAATGACAAGGGACTACACGGGCCGGGTGTAAACCCAACTCGGGTCGGGTCATCAAGAAAAGTATTCGAATGCCCGAAGTTCATCATGATAGAGCCCGGGCCGGGTTCCTCTGAACCGGGGTCGGGTTTGAAAAGAAGCCGCGTCGGGTTTCGATTCTATATCTAAACCCGGGCCGGGTTCATTTTTTCTCGAGTTGAGTTCCTTCGACTGGAACTCCGGTGATGATTTCTCAATACTTTGACCTATCATAATATTCGGTACAATACTTCTCTTGGAACTATTCCTGGATCGAAGGAGAAATATGTTAATCCTAAATCATCCATCATCTGAATTGTTCTATTAAGAAATCATATCCAAAAGTGCGCTAAGGAATAAGCGGAGGCTCTAAAGCCGGAGCGCGACACTGCTTGGAGTTTTCTCAAGTCTTGAATAAGAATCTACAACACACTAGAATGCCGTCTTGCCATCATAGTTGTTCGACCTTGAAGCAAGCATCAGTCTACCGTGGGGGAAAGGTGAAAAGAACCCCCATCGGGGAGTGAAATAGAACATGAAACCGTGAGCTCCCAAGCAGTGGGAGGAGAATGTGATCTCTAACTGCGTGCCTGTTGAAGAATGAGCCGGCGACTCATAGGCTACATACATTGACTGTTTTCACACTACCTGAAATCAAAACTTTGGACACATTTTTCAGTGTGGTCCGACGATATTCGACCACGAAATCAACTTCAGCAAAAACCTCCCTTAAGCCGCCTCGCACGCACACCGAGGAAGAAGAACGAGGGCCCAAAAGTTGGCTTAAAACCTTGGTACCCTGACAAAAGGATTGAGATGGGATTTGGGTTCCTATTTATATAGACTAAACTAATCATGAGATTAGCAAACTATTTAATCCGAAATTAAGTTAAAGCCAATCTCAACTCTATTTCTGAACCTTATCATAACATCCCAACTTCATGTTCAATTAAAACAACCTTTCCTTTCGTCCTTTTCCTTTATTTTCTTCAATTCAACTTTATCCTTTCATAACAACTCTTTATCCTTTATAATTAAAAAGGATTTCGTAATTATTTAATTTAAATAAATATTAATAAGATCTATTTATTTAAATCCAGAAATTCTGGGTTGTTACATGAAGGATTTAAGATTTTGTTATATTAAAATAATCTCTCTAAATTCTATAAATAAGTTGATCAAGTGTCACTACAGACAATAACTTCCTATATATTCAGTCTGTGATCCCTGAAAATTTACAAGGCAGACAGCCACTGACATATTATTAGACTACATATAACATGAATGCACCAGGTGGTGTTCCACCACTAACGCGGAAAATAAGAATGAAAAGACCATCACACATGACACTCGGATCCATCTTTTTCTTCTACTGAAGCACAACTGATGTAGTGCAATGTTTCTGATTTCGTAATGTTCCACAACAAATTCATCAACATTGGACAGATAAAGCCATCTAGAATCCTAGATCAGAAACTTGTATATCCACTGCGAGGATTGTAAAAATAGAATGAACTTATGAAAACGAAAATAAATTTATATTCTCATTTTAATTAAATTAGTTTTGTGAGGATTAAAGTAATTTTTTGCATTCAAAATGATTGGGTAGTTAATCAATACACTCATACTTTTATGTTGATTTTGTACTTCCGTGCTCACTAATTACTTAAATAAAAATGATAATTTTTAAGTACTTGCGGCAACATAGCAATATGTCAAATATGGTTTGATTATACTATTAAGTTTATGCACGAATTTTTCTTTTATATGTCATAAGACTATTATCCTTTTAGTTTTGGCTTTTATTTGAATTAGAACTTTTTTTTTAATATAGCACAAAAAATGTATAATTTATTTTACATTTATCTAGAATCTTTTTTAGAAAAAATTACTTCATATATTGCTTAATTTAATGGATATTAAAATATTTTTGGAAATGTCCAGTTTAATAATTTATTATTGATTATTATTTATTAAAATATATTATTGTACTATTACGTTTATGCACCAGATCTCTGTTTTATTTGGCCTGTTATCCTTTTAATTCAATTGTTTATTAAGTTAAAAGAGGAGGAAAATATGAGTAAATTGATGTGATCATTATTTGTGACATGTATAACTTTTAAAATAATAGATTAATTTGATTCTTAGGGACAAATCTTTTGTTAACTACATTATTTTTAAGTATTATTATTTTGTAATTTATTATTTATAAATATAATAATATCTATTTTTATAAATTTGATTCCTTTTATATTTATTAATTATTTTATAACCCCTGCATCGATGGTAGGTGTTTTAACTAGTCATCTCAATGTTTTACTATCTTCTTTGCTAGTACCCATCATTCCAAATTAAGTTATATATTCCACAATTTTATATCGAATTCATAGTGTTGATTTATTATCTTTTTCTTTGTTTATATTGATTAAAATCATATTTCATTGCTAGAATCAAGAACTCTTAAAGACTTAATTGACATATTTTTAATGCAATCACGTAAAATGTACACGGAGGAAATAAAAGTGAAAGTTGACAAGGCAATAATTGTTAAAACATAATAATATATTTAAAATAAATATTACTATAATAACATAAGTACATGAAGTGCATGCAAAATTAAAATATTACATAATAATTGCATTTAATTGTTTAAGCAATTATTGAAAACATCTACATGAAATGAATGTAAATTCGAATCTTTTGACCATAGACTTAATTAGAGCAAAATCTTTTATTCTAGTATTAATGTAACAAACCCCAATTCTTACTTCATAACTTAAGATTTAAGAACAAGATTTTATGTATGTTTTGGGACATATGATGTTGCTCTAATTCGATCATGGACTAAGGCCCTATTTGATAGTTATTAGCGATTTGACAAGAAATAGCGGTTCAATAGCAAATAGTGATTTAACCAGCAGGTAGATGGTGAATGATGATTAGCGGTTAAAGATTCTAACAAATAAGTATTTGATAAATGTAATGATAGAATTATTTAATAAATATAAAATGACATAATTAGATGTATGATAAATTATTTAATTCAAGGACTATACAACTTCTATTATAATGCAATAAATAAATTATTTATATCTCAATTAAATAAAATAAAAATATTTTAATTATATTTTTACTAAACTATATAAAAATTTATATTGACAATAAATTTTATATATGCACACATGATATAAAAATTAGTTATTTATTAAATTTTTATTCATTGTTAACATATAAATAATTTTCAATTAATTAATCATGAATATAAAAAGAAATATAGTTAAATGATGATAAAATAAAAATGAGAAAATAAAAAGATAAGTTGACCAATAAATAACGTATTTGAATAAGGATAGAATTGGAAATATTATAAACCGCTAACTTCTAATCGCTAAATGCTAGTAGAAATAATTTTTCAATATTTTCGTATAAAACACTAAACAATACTTACCAAGTAAAAATAATAATATTTGAACCACTAAATACTATTTGAAACGCTAGTTCTGATATTGCTAAAGAAAGCCTAAATTGCATGAAACCAAATCCATTGATTTTTTTAACAACAAAAAAAATCTTTTATTATCAAATTTGTTGACAAAAAAACATGTAGAAACAAAATGATTGAGCATTCTAAATTTCTTATAATTAAATCATTTATGCTAGTAATATAGTTTTTAAATAATTGAATAAATAAATTATTTTATTTTAATAAGATATTTTTCCTTTCCTCGGAGTATCATACTAGTAGGATATAAAAGATATGTAAGACAGTTGCTACCTGAAGTGAACGGTTCCTTCAAAGATCAACAACTGCCTCAATGGCCATGCAATGCAATCTCATGCTGCAAACTCTGCCTATAAATACTCCCATGCAGCCGCAAGATAATTAACCAGATCTGGGTTATCGAATCTTGGTTTTATCAATATTCCACGACTGCATTCTTCTTTCACGCGCAAAGTGTCTTCTCTTCTTCGCATGCAGTGGAGAATGAAAGATGTGCGGGGGACAGGAGAATGCAGGATGGAATGAAGATGCTTGATTCTCTACTGCTGCAGGAACATAATTAGCCATCTCCGAGGAATCCCCTTCTGTCTCTCAGAAGTAGCCATTCAGTGATCATCGTCGTTGCCGATGGTCCTGAACGACTACCGAGAAATATTAAATTCACTGTTTTCATGTTTCATGCATTTAAATGTGCACTCACTGAATTAAATTCATGGCTCCACTGCTCCTTGCAGCAAAGTGCATCATGGTAATTTGAACGTTTCCAACAAATTTTTTGATTTCTTATGTATTCAGTCTGTGATCCCTGAATTTACAAGGCAGACAGCCATTGACATATTATTAGACTACATATAACATGAATGCACCAGGAGGTGTTCCACCGCTAACGAGGAAAATAAAAATGAAAAGATCATCACACATGACATTCGGATCCTTCTTTTTCTTCTACTGAAGCACAACTGATGGAGTGCAATGTTTCTGATTTCATAACGTTCCACAACAAATTCATCTACGTTGGACAGATAAAGCCTTATCGATCAGAAACTTGTATATCGAGTGTTTACTAATTACTTAATTAAAAATGATAATTTTTAAGTACTTGCGGCAACATAGCAATATGTCATATAGTTTGATTATACTATTAAGTTTATGCATGAATTTCTCTTTTATATGCCATAAGACTTATCCTTTTAATTTTGGCTTCTATTTGAATTAGAACTTTTTTAATATAACACAAAAAAATGTATAATTTATTTTACATTTATATAGAATTTTTTTAGAAAAAATTACCTCGTATATTGTTTAATTTAATGGATAGGAATGTACAGTTTAATAATTTATTCTTGGTTGTTATTTATTCAAATACTTTATTATACTATTAAGTTTATGCACCAGATCTCTCTTTTATTTGGCATGTTCTCCTATGTCAAATATAAAATAGATTATGATATTATTAAGTTTGTAAGTGGCATGAATCCTTTTAGTTTTAATCGTTTATATGACTTAGGACATTTCTACATACTATAAAAATATAAAATATTATTATTTTTATCTATATAAAGAAACAAATTTCGAGAAATATTAATAATGCATTCTTGCTTATTTTAATGGATAATAGTTTGTAAAGTTTGGTATCGTAATTCATTCTTTATTTATTTTAGTTTTTAAATATATTTGTTACAAATTTTCTGATATTTTTTAATGATTAATACACATTAAGTTACACCTACTATCTTCTTTTCTAATACCCATCATTCCAAATTAACTTATATATTCCACAATTTTATATGTAATTCATAGTGTAGATTTCTTATCTTTTTCTTTGTTTAGATTTATTAAAATCATATTTCATTTCTAGAATCAAGAACTCTTAAGACTTCATTGGCATATTTTTTTATAGGAGTTTCGTTTTTTTATTCTTAATGCAATCTTGTAAAATCTACCGGAGGAAATAAAAATAAAAGTTGACAAGGTAATAATTGTTAAAATATAATAATATGTTAAAATAAAATATTGTTATGTTAACAAAAGTACATGAAGTGCATGAAAAATTCATCCTGTTAAAATACAATAATATATTAAAAATGAAATATAATTATATTAACATAAGTACATGAAGTGCATGCAAAATTCAAATATTACATAATAATTGTATTTAAATGCTTAAGCAATTATTGAAAACATCTACATGAAATGAATGCAATTTCGAATCTTTTGACCATAGACTTAATTAGAGCAAAATCTTTTATTCTAGTATTAATGTAACAAACACCAATTCTTACTTCATAACTTAAGATTTAAGAACAAAATTTTCTGTATGTCTTAGGGCATAACATTTTGCTCTAATTCCATCTATTTGATATTATTAGCGATTTGATAAGAGGATAATAGTTTAATAGCAAATAGCGGTTTAACTAGCGCATAGGGAATGATGGGTGGTGATTATGAGTTGGAAGTTCTAACATATAAGTATTTGATAAATTTAATGATATAATTAATTAATAAATATAAAATAACATAATTAAATATATGATAAATTATTTAATTCAAACACTATACAAATTCTATTATAATGCAATAAATAAATTATTCAATTAAATAATAAAATCTCATAATTATCTTTTTGTTAAAGTATATAGAAATTTATATTGATAATAAATTTTATATAGTGCACACATGATATAAAAAAATAATTATTAATTAATTTTTTTATTCATTGCTAACATATAAATAATTTATAATTAATTAAGCATGAATATAAAAAAAATATAGCTAAATGATGATAAAATAAAAATGAAAAAAGTTATAAGATAAGTTGACAAATAAATAATGTATTTGAATAAGAATACAATTGGAAGAGATTATAAACTCGCTACCTCTAATCGTTAAACCAACCTTAACTTTTAAATCCTAAACTCTAGTAGAAATAGTTTTTTAATATTTTCGTATATTTTTATCGTCTACTAAATAAAAAAATTAACGTTTGAACTGTTAAATACTACTTGAAACGATAATTTTGATATTACCAAATAGTGTTTAAACCACATGAAACCAAATCCATTGGTTTTTCTAATGACAAAAAGTCAAATTTGTTAAGAGAAAACATGTCCCCGAAAATGGAGGAACATGCAATTGAAATGAATGAGCATTCTAAGATTCTTATAATTAAATCATTTTTGCTAGTAAAATAGTTGCATTCTAATTTCAACTCAGTTAAGACAGATCATTACTCGTAATATCGCACCTTCGAAAATCATTCTTGGACAATATTTGTTTATTTATAATGCTCTCCCATAACAGACTTAATAAAAATACGAGTTTTTCAATATTAATAAAAAAATGTATAATTTAAATCTGACAAATAACTAATGAAGGAATATAATGGAGTGGGTTGAGGAGGGATAGAGTGGTGAAGTATGATTAGTATGTTTGGATAATAAAATATGATGCCTCATTCAGATTGAAAAAACTCATATGATCAAATTGAGATTTGATCTAGTCCGACCTAACTATGGGTAGTTTGCAGGCACACAATTCATATGGCATATATTCACAAATTTAAGATAAAAATTATTAATAGCAATATTATTATTATCGACCTCCATTGAAAAAAAAAAAAAAGATATTTTTCTACTTTTTCTTAATATTATTATTTCTATTTTTTTAGAAATATATTTTTTCTACTTTTATTTAGTATTACTATTTCGATTTTTTAAAATATAAAAAAATATCTATACTTTTTAAAATAATTGAATAAATAAATTACTTTATTTTAACAAGATTTTTTTTCCTCTCCTCGGAGCATCATACTAGTAGGATATAAAAGATATGTAAGACAGTTGCCACCTGAAGTGAACGGTTCCTTCAAAGATTAACAACTGCCTCCATGGCCATGCAATGCAGATTTCATGCTGCAAACTCTGCCTATAAATACTCCCATGCAGCCACAAGATCATAATTAACCAGGTCTGGGTTATCGAATCTTGCTATTATCATCATTCCACGACTGCATTCTTCTTTCACGCGCAAAGTGTCTTCTCTTCTTCTCAGTGTAGAATGAAAGATGTGCGGGGGACAGGAGAATGCAGGATGGAATGAAGATGCTTGATTCTGTACTGCTGCAGGAACAAACATGTCTGAGGAATCCCCCTGTCATTATCTTTATCTAATGGTCCCCTCCTGTCTCTCTGAGAAGTAGCCATTCGGTGATCATCGTTGTTGCCGATGGGCATGAACGATTAGACAATCGAGAAGGCATTCTTGCGTGAAGTAACCATCAGATACTGATACATGATCCTGATCACCTACCATTCAAGAGCTTCCTGGTGGATAGTACTGTTTCATCAGAAAAATTAGTCCTGATAAGTCTTTTTGTTTCCTAAAGATATGAATAAGTTCACACTCGATCTTAACGCAATCAGTGTTTCTAACCCCTCACCTTCTCTCTCTAGCTTGTAATCTGCTCGTAGTAGGACATAAAATCTGTTGAATTTCTTTGCATTGCTCATAGGAAACAGTTTGAACAGCAGTGTCTGCAAGTTCATGTTGTTCCATGATCCATAGGCATAATTCAGACTCGTTGAACAGAACTCTGGAGCCTGATACACTATTGTTAACAACTAACCTGGTTACTATAATTAATAAAATCAGCAACCGCCTGCAGATTAATTCCCTCGCCCAAAACTATCTAATAGTATAAGAAAATATGCGTTTATGTGATCATGCAAGCGGAGTTTTTGTTGCAGACCTCCTTCTATTCAAGTTTTCTACACGTAATAAACAAATTCATCAGCAAAGTCATTGTCAAGATTGATGCAGATAACAAAGTGTAGGAAAACAATCTGACCTTTTTAAATGTCATGTAATGTTTTAGATAATCTCGAAGCTTTAAAACATTTTAAAGATGAATATGAGCAGCCTGCTGTTGAGTGGAGAAAAATGAGGCGTAAATTATGCAAATATGTTCTCGGATTTTCTCTGAAAACTTCTATTTTTTTATGGCTGATGCATAAATTTCATGTGCGCAAGATCAAATTTTACCCACATGTTGCAGAGAAATTGTGAACTGGTTTGGCTTCACTTCTCAAAGATGAGCAAAGTGCATCATGATGAACTTGCAATTTGTACATTACAACAAATTTGATCAAATGTGCCCATTCTCTGAGCAGTATTCTTAATTTCATATAAGTTCTCCTCACGGACACAAATATTAAGTCCTAAGACTCCCATGTACCAATTTTTGGTTTTGTAGTGAGTGATTGCATTATGGCTCTGTGGGGTAGCCCAATACATTGCAAAGGTTGCCAATACATTGCAATTTTGCACATGCATCAGCTGCAGAAGGATGTGGAATCTAAATTCTCTGTATTGTCATTTGCACTTGACATTTCTGTGTGGATTTGGGATCTAATGATGTTAAAACAATCTATCTACAATGTTATAAATAGTTCACTATTCAATGATAAAACATGTTATGGACAAGTCAACGAAAAAAAGAAACAAAACTCTTTTGCAAAATACTTCTTACATATTCATATGAAAAAAAAAACACTTCAATCTCTGGTCCCTGAATTTACAAAACCAAACGTTTATCAGAGCCACTAATAATACTTTATTAGACTACATATAACATGAATGCACCAGGTGATCTACTATTAATGTGGAAAATAGGAATGCAGGAATCATGTACGTGTAATGTTTAATGTTTCTGAATTCATCATGTCCCAAGACAAGTTCATGTACGTGGACAGATAAAGCCGTCTACATCAGGTTGCCCCTTTAATGCATTTTAAAAATCACCAAGCCAACCCCTGAGGATTCTAACATTTACTTGGAGCAGCAGTGAGCCTATTTCGTCAAGAAATCATGTCTCACTTAGTTTGGTCCGGAAGATAAAGTTGTTCTCAAATCTACAATTAGCAAAAAATAACTTCAGAACAGAAAAAAAAAAGGCCAAAAGAAAACTTTTGAAGAGAGAAGAACAGTTAATAATTACGTGTTGATCCGAGCGGTTCTTCAGAAAAAGAAAAGAAAAAACACCACCTGCAACTGCCTCTTCTAATGACATGATCCCTTTTTGCAAAATTCTAATAAATATGATCCACCGTAGATACATCAGACACACAGGATTGACGACAGATGCTGAAAGTGAGAAGTTGTGAGGGAGACACGAATGATGTCTCAACTCTCAAGTAGGGATGCATCATGCAGGTTTAATGATAATCTTTAACAAACAAATCTTTAACAAATCTTTTTACTGCTTTTGTTTCTTAAGGTTTAATGATACATTAAGGTTTAATGCTTTTGTTTCTTTTTACTGTTTTCTATTCTCTACCAAACAAATCTTTAACAACAAAAAAAAACACTGGTTTCTTTTTTCATTTTGTGTTACAGATAATTAAACATGTATCACGTAACTTAATCTTAAACTTGTAATGTATGTGAGCAAGTTTTTATAGACAGTCAGAAACTCTTTTCATCAAAATGTCGACAACCTTTTTCATGTCTACCATTCTTTTCTTCTTAATTAGCACTGAAACCATAGTCATGGTAACTTTTTGGTTAATTCATATCTCACGCAAAAGTGACAAGAAAGATTCATAATCTAACCAAATCATTGATGAATCATGGAAACCGGCGAGGTGGAGATCTGCTCATCGAATGGACGGAAAAAGGCCCTAGCCTGCGGCAGATGAAGAACAGTCATTAATGTTCTAAGGGCTCAAAGTGAGCACCTTAAGCCGATCCGCCTCGCCCTCGAAGGAGAAAAGGTAATAGCTATTGCCAATGTCTGCAATACGTAAGGGATCAGTGAGGTCCCATAGAGAAGACAGTTCCGTCACCAACGAAGACACCGGAAGCGAGTTGAATGATTAAACACAAAATTAACTATTGAACTCATTCATGTTCACCATGGCTGAGCAATGTTGCTCGTGGATATTATTAGTTGCCAATACAACAACAACAAAGCCTTATCCCACTAGGTGGGGTCGGCTACATGGATCATACGACGCCATTCTATATTCGTTGATCCATGTTCATAAGATTCGACAGGATTTTATGCTGACTGTCGGGGCCTAACACAACCCTCCTCCTTTATCCGGACTTGGGACCGGCTATAAAATATAGGCGGAGTTATTATTAGTTGTCAATATGAATAACAATTTGAGATGGAAGATATGCTTCATTAATGTCTTTTGTTATGGTTACTTGTCAATGTTCCATTCAACTAATTCCTTCTAATGAAGAAAATTAATAGCTTATGTTAACTCTCAACTTTTTTGCTATGTGTTAATGCTTGCAGTAGTATGATGGCTGAGGTTAGGTGGTCCATCAACATTTTTTAAATATTGGAATATTATTCCATACTTAGAATGATTTATTTTATTTTTTATAAAATTTTTAAATCAAATATAGGACTAGATCTGGAAGGGTCGGTCATGGGATTCCCGATGAACACCCCTACCCTTATTCCTCAAATAAGTATACTTTCATTTTCTTTGAAATTTTAACTTTTTGACAAATTCTAAATTTTAAATTTATTTAACTATGAAAAATAAATTTTAATTTAATAATCTTTTAGGTGTTACAATTTATATGTGGTTTAGAGATATCTACGTAGATGAGATTGAAATGCACAAAATTGTTTATGCGATACCAACTAATGAAGTAAAATGATACCAACTAATGGAGTAAAATGTGTGTGCCCATGCACAATCCATATGACATGCTCACAAATTTAAAAGAAAAAAAATATTAGTACCATTATTATTAGACGGTTACCACCTGAAGTGAACGGTTCCTTTTAGACATCAACAACTGCAGATTTCATGCTGCAAACTCTGCCTATAAATACTCCCATGCAACCACAAGATCACAATTAACCAGGTCTGGGTTATCGAATCTTGCTTTTATCATCATTCCACGACTGCATTCTTCTTTCACGCGCAAAGTGTCTTCACTTCTTCTCAGTGGAGAATGAAAGATGTGCGGGGGACAGGAGAATGCAGGATGGAATGAAGATGCTTGATTCTCTACTGCTGCAGGAACAAAACATCTCTGAGGAATCCCCCTGTCATTATCTTTATCTGATGGTCTCCTCCTGTCTCTCAGAAGTTGCCATTCGGTGATCATCGTTGTTGTCGATGGGTCTGAACGATTAGACAATCGAGAAAGGCATTCTTGCGTGAGACATGAAGTAACCATCAGATACTGATACATGATCCTGATCACCTACCATTCAAGAGCATCCTGGTAGATAGTACCGTTTCATCAGAAAAATTAGTCTTTTAGTTAATTTCACACCCGATCTGAACGCCGTCAGTTTTTCTGAACCCTCACTTTCTCTCTCTAACTTATGGTCTGCTCTAGTAAGAATATAAAATCTGTTGAATTTCTTTTCATTTCTGTTAGGAAACAGTTTGAACAGGAGTGTCTGCAAGTTCATGTTGTTCCATGATCCAATGGCATAAGTCACACTTGATGCACCGAACTCTGGAGACTGATACACAAATGTTATGAACTAACCTGCCTAATATAATTAATAAAATCAGCAACCGCCTGCAGATTAATTTCCTCGCCCAAAGCTATCTAATACTATACGACTATTCATGTTTTTTTATCAGAACTAGTTCAAGCAGATGCCGTGGATCCTGATACGTACAGGTTCAACTACGAATTAACTAGAATTTATTTGGAAAATTTGTAACAAAGTCCCTCTGATTATACAGGTACGTGTAATAAACAAATTCATCAGCAAAGGCATTGGCAAGATTGATGCAGATAACGAAGTGCAGGAACACAAACTGACCTTGTTAAAGGTCATGAAAAGTTTTAAATGTCTTGAAGCTTTAAAACATTTTTCAGATGAATATGCGGAGTCTGCTGTTGAGTGGTGATAAATGAGGCGTAAATGATGCAAATATGTTCTCTGATTTTCTCTGAAAACTTCAATTTTCTGTGGTTGATGCATAAATGTTATGTGCGCAAGATCAAATTTTACCCACATGTTGCAGTGAAATTGTGAACTGGTCTGGGTTACGCTTTTCACTTCTGACTTATAACAGAATCCCAGATTTGGTCAGCAAAGTGCATCATGATGAAGTTGTAATTTGTACATTGCGTTAAATTTGATCAAATGTTCTCGTTCTCAAGATGACCAGCTTTCTTAATTTTAAGTTAAGTTTAAGTTCTCCACACGGACACAAATATTCAGTTCTAAAACTCTCATGTACCAATTTTTGGTTTTGTAGTGAGTACTTGAACTATGGCTCTGGGGGATAGCTCAATAACAGGAAAACATTGAAATTTTGCACATTCAATCAGATGTAGAAGGATGTGGAATCTAAATTCTTTGTATTGTTCATATGCTTCTCGACATTTCTGTGGATTATGATTCAACGGCAATGTCAGACTTGATGCACCGAACTCTGGAGCCTGATACATAAATGTTAGGAACTAACCTGCTTACTATAAATAATAAAATCAGCAACCACCTGCAGAGTAATGTCCTCGCCCAAAGCTATCTTATACTGTACGAAGCAATTTTGTTTACAGATAATGAAGCACAGACCGAAGCAATTTTAGCAACTTGTTGGGTAACTGCGGACATGTTCACCAACTTTTAGCTGTTGTTCTCTTATATTTTTTTAAAAGCATCAGTTCTGATTTAAGTTGGTTACTTAATTAAATGTTAAACTGCTGAATCACTGATGGATCATGGATGTTGATGGATTTTATAATTGAAGAACAAGAATGTGTATATATGTGATATATTTGGTATCATGGACGTGCTCCACAAATATCATCTTTACATAATTTTCTGAACAAAATTCTTACTTCATAACTTAAGTTTTAAGAACAAAATTTTCTGTATGTTTTTGGACATAAGATGTTTCTCTAATTCCATCATCAAAAGTCGGCTCTATTTGATATTATTAACGGTTTAATAAGAAGATAGCAGTTCAATAGCGAATAACGGTTTAGATCAACTAACAAATAAGTATTTGACAAATTTAACCATAAAATTAGTTAATAAATATAAAATAACATATTAAACATATGATAAATTATATAATTCAAGAACTATACAAATTATATTGTAATGCAATAAATAAATTATTTTGTATCTCTATTAAATAAAATAAAGTCTCATAATTAATTATTTTATTAAAATGTATAGAAATTTATATTGGAAATAAACTTTATATAGTGCACACATGTTATAAAAATAAATTATTAATTAATTTCTTATTCATTGTTAACATATAAATAATTTGTAATTAATTAAGCATGAATATAAAAAGAAACATACTTAAATGATGATAAAATAAAAATGAGAAAATAATAAGATAATTTGACAAATAAATAATATATTTGAATGTGGATAGAATTGAAAATTTTATAATTATTTTGTAGTAATGATGATGGGCGCTTTTGTCATTTTCAAAAAAGTTATACGTGTCAATAGTAACTTTTCGAGAGATAAATAATTTCACCTTCTAGTTGGAATTACTTATTCTTCATTTCATAATTCAAAAAATAATTATTTTATCAAAATAAATACCTTAAACATGTGAATAACCATCAACCAACCAAACAACACTCAGTTTTCCAAAGATTAATAAAAAAAATGTGTAATACAAATAGCTAATGAAGATGTGGAGTGGAGTGAGATGATAAGAAATGAGGTGGTGAAGTATGGTGTCTCCTCAGCATGTTTGGATAATAAAGTAAGGTGCCTCACTCGGATCGAAAACACTCAACCCAAACTTTGTTTGAATTGAGGTTTGATAGAGTCCGACATAGCTATTAATCCGACCCGATCAATACTTCTAATAAAATGTGTTTGCGGGCACACAATTAATATGGCATATGTTCACAAATTTAAGATAAATATTAATAGCAATATTATTATTATCGACCTTCATCGAGAAAAAAAAGATATTTTTGAACTTTTTCTTAATATTGTTATTTTTATTTTTTAGAAATATATTTTTCGTACTTTTATTTAGTATTATTATTTCAATTTTTTAAATGTAAAAACATATTCTATACTTTTTAAATAATTGAATAAATAAATTACTTTATTTTAATAATATTTTTTTCCTCTCCTCGGACCACCATACTAGTAGGATATAAAAGATATGTAAGATAGTTGCCACCTGAAGTGAACGGTTCCTTCAAAGATCAACAACTGCCTCCATGGCCATGCAATGCAATCTCATGCCGCAAACTCTGCCTATAAATACTCCCATGCAGCCACAAGATCATAATTATCCAGGTCTGGGTTATCGAATCTTACTTTTATCATCATTCCACGACTGCATTCTTCTTTCACGCGCAAAGTGTCTCCTCTTCTCCTCAGTGGAGAATGAAAGATGTGCGGGGGACAGGAGAATGTAGGATGGAATGAAGATGCTCGATTCTGTACTGCTGCAGGAACAAACATCTCTGAGGAATCCTCCGTCATTATCTTTATCTGATGATCCCCTCCTGTCTTCAGAAGTAGCCATTCGGTTATCATCGTTGTTGCCGATGGGTCTGAACGATTAGACTATCGAGAAAGGTTCTTGCGTGAGACATGAAGTCACCATCAGATACTGATACATGATCACCTATCATTGAAGAGCTTCCTGGTAGATAGTACTGTTTCAACAGACAAATTAGTCCCGGCAACTCTTTTTGTTTCATAAAGGTATGAATAAGTTCACACTCGATCTGAACGCCATGAATATTTCTAACCCCCGCTTTCTCTCTCTAGGTTGTAATGTGCTATAATAGGGAGGTAAAATCTGTTGAATTTCTTTGCCTTTTGCAGTTTTGCTGTTAGGAAACAATCTGCCTCAGTTCTTATTGGCAAAGTCATTTGCAACTATTTTATTTGCAGCCAGTCAGGTTGATGCAGAAAGAACAAAATGCAGAAAACGAAGCTGATTTTGTTTAAGTCATAAAGATGATGTGCGCAAGATCAAATTTTACCCACATGTTGCAGCGGAATTGTGAACTGATCTGGGTTATATTTCACTTCTAACTTCATGATGAACTTGTAATTTGTGCGTTGCGATAAATTTGATCAAATCTTCACAAAACAGGGATTAGTAAAGTTCAGTTTACAAAACAGGGATTCCAAACAGTTTAGTAAACTTGTAAACTTTTTAATGAGGCTATAAGATTTAATAATTCAGAAAACAGGGATCCCATTGTTCACAGGCATAGTCACTAACAAAGCCTTCTAGCTATCCAGAATAATGCAGTTTACAAAATTCAGAAAGCCAAACGTCGTAGATGGAAGAAAACTTAGAAAACTTTACAATGTTGTCAGACGACTCTGTGATGTTTGCGTTTGAGAGATGTGGCATAGATTAAATTAATGTACATGTTAAACAATGTTCCCTGATTTAATCTGAAAACTTCAGTTCTAGTTTTATGAGCATTTTGGCTGATATGTTTTCGTGTAAACAACTAGAGAGCATGACTGATCAAATTTTATCTGCATCTCAGAATTCGTTTACTCATTAGTGCAGCGAAACTGCGAACTGGCCTGTGTCACTTTTCATTTGACTTGAAACAGAATGGAAGATTTGTTTTTACTCGTATTTTAAGGGCAATTGTAAATTTCATCACTTGCAGCAGAAAGCATCATCGCAATCTGTATATCTCCAACAAATATACTCATTCTTTAAGTTTCAATCCATGTTCCCCGAATTTACAAGGCAAAGCGTTAATTAGTGTCAGTGTGCCACGACTAAATATGACACTAACATTTACTCCGATGAAATGATGATACTTTTGGTCCAGAAGATAAAGATGTTCGCAAACCTTCTGCGATGATCTGAGACGGTTAGCAAAACTATGCACATAACTTGTTCTAAAAAATAGGAACCTTTTTTAAGTTATAATGATTTGATTATAAAGAATAATATGATTAATTTTTCTCTCTTTGTACAATTAAATAGATCTCTACCTAAATTTTCATTCTCTTAGATGTATGTTAACACTAACTCCATCAAAGACTTCATGATCATCGCATGTGCGACTTGGATACATGATTCTGAATCGTTCTCTCTCTCCAATCAAGTTTTGAGTGACACCAAAAGATAGACTGAAGAGCCGGCACAGACGGACGGACTCTCGCCAATCTTTAGTTTCACAGATGATAGGTCGGATCCTTCTTTTTCTTCTAAGATAGAAATCCGTCGCAATTGCCTCATGATGGAGTGCAATGTTTCTGATTTCATAATGTTCCACAACAAATTCATCTGTGTTTTTTACTAATTACTTAATTAAAAATGATAACTTTTAAGTACTTGCGGCAACATAGCAACATGTCAAATATAGTTAGATTATTTAACTTTATGCACGAATTTTTCTTCTATATGTCATAAGACTGTTATCCTTTTACTTTTGGTTTTTATTTGAATTAGAACTTTTTTTAATATAGCATAAAAATGTATAATTTATTTTACATTTATATATTTTTTTAGAAAAAATTACCTTGTATATTGTTTAATTTAATGGATAGAAATGTGCAGTTTAATAATTTACTAGTGTGAGACCCGCGCGATGCGCGAATGATGTGAAATTAGATGCTTCTAAAATAAGTAAATATTAATTTAATATATTTTAATATTACATAAGAAATATGATAATTATAAATTGAAAAAAATTGTTAGTCTATCTTTTTTATCTTCCATTTATTTTTCTCTCTTCATAGAAAATAATATTCTAATTTAATTTGAGATAATGATTTGTTAGCATATTTCATATCTATACAAATTTCATGACACATATAATCATATATTATATTTGTTTTGATCAATATTTAATATTGCATAAAGAATATGATAATTATAAATTGAAAAGTTAATTTATTAGTCTATCTAATTTCCTTTTTATCTTTTCTCCTCTTAAAAAATATTTTTTTTCATTTTCCAAGATATTTATTTGTTAGTATATTTCATATTTGTTCTTAGAGAAAATAATATTTAATATTCTTATTTAAGTATTATTTCATTATAATTTTAAAATTTTCAATATATACACATGTAAATAATATTTCCTAGTTACTTTACTATAAAAATTATATCTAATTTTATTTGTGAATGATATCTTATCTTATCTAAGTAACAATAAGTTAATTCATACTATTTATATATTTTACATATTAATAGGTATTTGGTGGAATATGATGCTATAGTTAGGTTCCTTTTTTATATGGCAATTATATTATATAGAACCAATTTTATATAACGTATATTATATATGCTAAATATCAATTTTATATTGCAAGTATATATTATTATGATAATAAAATATCATTATGATAAATTATTATTGTTCATATTTAAGATGGATATTGTAGCTCGTTAGTTATATTGTTTCTATTAGTCTAAAAGTACATATGGTAGAGAAGGTATTAAAACAATATATTTATATGAAAAGAATATAAAGTATGATAGTAAAAATTTTGCCCGTACTTTTTCTTGAGTCTTGACATTGTGCTTTTGTATGTACTTGTCATCGTACATATTTGGTAGATGCTTTTGCAGTAATTTACATAAACAAACAAAATATCTTCATTGTTATAAATTGTACAAATATGCATATAGTTAATCAGGAACCTATTACCCAAATATAGTGCAATGGAATCAAAGAAATATGATTGTTGCATAAGAAATAAGATAAAAGATAAGTACATTTTAATACTGAAGAAATGAAATGGAGAAGATCTAAAATCCAAAATAAACATGCCAAATGGCCTTATGATAGCAGTAGCATCCGTGTCTTTCTAAAATTTTAATAAACATGATCTTGTATGGACCATTTGATTATTCTTCCTCTTTGCACCTATTTGTAAGATGACACCTCGACCCAAAAATGATGATAAGAAGATGCTACTACATTTTTTTAACCACTCTTATATGGGAATCACTGCATATTTCAGTTATAATTTTTTTCCCATTAATAAATATCAACATACCTCTCTTACCAATTGCTTCAACTTCTAGATTTATAATTTCAGTTATATTTATATGGTTTCTGTTATAAAATACATGTTGATAAAAATTACAAACATAAATGAAATTAAAATACGTAACAATCAAATTATGACTATTATCCACATAATAAAATAAAATCTTACATACATCGACTTCAATAGGAATATAAAACTAATAAAAGGCAATAGAATCACATGCAAATTTGTATATAAAATTTTCATGACTTGTAAAAATATTTTTATACTCAACATAAATTATTACACTCAAAATATTTATGGACTTACTTTTTTCATATTAATGAATTTAACTCTGATTATTCAGATTCATGATAAATATTTCAAATAATAATTCCTAAGAGAAGCAAAAAAAAGTTCATAAAATATTATGATGAAGAATTAAATTTTCTGTAGTTATTTCTTGGCATTTGCTTCTTGACATAAACAAATTAAATGTAATAAATAAAATTAACAATAATGACAATGTTCTAAAAAAAATCTTACCACGTAGGTCACGAATCACTATGGAGAAAAGAATAAAATGCAATCACAAATTATAATTTCATTTCCCAACGGACATGTAAGAGAATCGAATTAAGACTACATAACGTCATATAATAATTTTTTCATTAGACGGTTAGGATATCTATTTTTTTAGCCATGACTCTTACAAAGCATATCAAGTAGATTAATATAGTGGAGTTAAAATAAAATTTAATGTGATAGATTAATCATATAATTAGAATAGCATGTTGAGCACTATGTCTACTATTTATTTATTTTTCCTTTGTGCATGCATTGATCACGAATTAAACTTATACATTATTTTCTAAGTAAATATGCATGAATGTACAAAGCATACTAATATTGACATTATAATTAACTTATGAAAAAAAATATGGTTTACAAAAATATAGGAAGCAACCATGATAAGAGAGAAGAATAATGGATCTACATAATAAGAAAACAAAATTACAGAATTTATTGTAAATTTTATTGGGATTCTAATGCTACAATATTTTAGCAAGAAATATAATTACTACTGAATTTATATAACAGTTTTTTATGATGAAAATTCATAATTTGAATTTAAAACAACTCTCCAACTAAATAACAATAATTTAAACTCAAATTGGTAAACATCCATTAAAACAAAACTAACCCTCTACATAAAAAAATAGGAGAGGAAAGGACTGAAGGAGAGATAACATTTGTTCGCATATTTTTTTAACCATTCATATTATGAATTAAAATAACTCTTCAAGTAAATAACAACAAATTGAATTAAAATTTGTTAGCATGAATAAAAAAACAACCCTTAACAAATAAAGGGGGAGAGAGAGCGTTGTCACTGATACTAAGGGGCATGATATAATGCATAAGAAATTGAAAAGTAACAATCTAAACAAAAGTAAGGGGGAGAGAGAGAGCATGCACATAATAAGAAAAGTTCTAAAGAACTACATAAATATAAATGTGAAAGAAAGAATTTTTTCAATTTGCGAAAAGAAAAATACAATAAAAAGAATTTTTCCAGAGCTCAATGAATAAATATATATTAGGACTAACTAAACCAAATTACCTCACGTTTCTAATAGAATTTCACTACTACATGAAACTCCAGCAAAATACACCACATCTCAACGTGTCACTATATCTTTATATGTCTACAATAGTAGTTGTAAAAACTGCCCTCATGTAATATGCAAACAAATGTTATTAATAAAACTGATTCTTTGCGGTTTGCAAATAAATATTATTAAAATAACTTTTGGTTTGCAATTTGTAGTTTATTTTATGATAAGAATGGTATAAAAATGGGGATCTCCATAATTTTTTTTAGAAATTTTTAGTTATAATACTTATTTATATTTAAAAGAGAATTATTTAAATGTTTTTATATATTCATGATTTCAAAATATTTATTAAAAAATTCCAAATTGAGAAGCCTATTTCAATTTTTTATCATGATGAAAATCCATAAATCAAATATAATAATTCTCTAACTAAATAATATAATCTAAATTCAATTTGTTTTTACATGAATAAAAATAAACCAACACCTACAACAGATTAGTTAAAAAAAGATGAGAAAAGAGAAAGGATATGAAGGACCATGGATTTGTTTCTTCGTGATAGGGAACAGTTACCAATTATTAACTAAAAATTTAAATCATAACTAACCGTTAACTCAAAAAATTGTAATTGACTATATAATATTTTAATTAGTTATAAATGTCTTAAAGCATAAAAATTGAAGCGGTTGCTAATTATCTAACCATGAGCTCAAAAAATTATAAATAATTATATAATATTTAATTTATTATAAATTCTAAAGGACGCATGTCATCATAATAATATGTATTCTCCTTTAGTATTGTTTTGCTTTTAATATAGTATGGATAGATAGATATTGATAGATGGTCTCTTATATAAAATAAATCAAATATGATTAATTGAATGTAATATCTTTTATATGTTTAGTTTGATTTAGATACTACAATTATTTAATTATCTTATTATTCAAATCATTAAGAAATTTGGAAAGTCATTAATCGAATTATTCATTAATTTTTAAATTTAAGTTTATTTATTATTTTCAAAACTTATTTTTAATAATCATTAAGTTGTATAAATTATAATTACTATATAACATTTTAGTAATTGTTAAGTTATTATAAATTATAATTACTATAAAACCGTGTAGATAAGATAAAGATATACCATTATATAATTACAAATAATAAAATTATATACTTATTCTATAATATCATAGTTTATAACTATAACTGATACTTTAACGTTATAATTAATATTTCTAGGGACACTTGTCAACTCACATTGATGTCAAATGTCATTATCTCATTTAAAGTACTCTCTCTTTAATATAATATAAATTCTTAATTATTATTTATTCAAATACTTTATTATTATTAAGTTTATGCACCCAATCTCTCTTTTATTTGGCATGTTCTCCTTTATGTCAAATATAAAATAGCTAGATTATGATATTATTAAGTTTATGAGTGGCATGAATCCTTATAGTTTTAATTGTTTATATGAGTTAGGACATTTCTACATACCATAAAAATATAAAATATTATTATTTTTTATCTATATAAAGAAACAAATTTCTAGAAATATTAATAATGCATTCTTGCTTATTTTAATGGATAATAGTTTGTAAAGTTTGGTATCATAATTCATTCTTTATTTATTTTAGTTTTTAAATATATTTGTTGCAAATTTATGATTTTTTTAATGATTAAATACACATTAAGTTAGAAAATATCCTTTTAATTCAAACTGTTTATTAAGTTAAGAGACATTTTTTTATATTTGGTAAGATGGTCGGTGTTTTAGCTAGTCACCTCAATGTTTTACTATCTTCTTTGCTAATACCCATCATTCCAAATTAACTTATATATTCCACAATTTTATATCTAATTCATAGTGTCGATTTCTTATCTTTTTCTTTGTTTAGATTGATTAAAATCATATTTCATTTCTAGAATCAAGAACTCTTAAGACTTTCAGTTCATATTGGATTAAATTCCTAAAATCATATTGGATTAAATTCCTTCTTCATTTAATTTTCAGTTCTCATCGAATACATGTCCAGATTTTGGTTTTGCAGTTAGTGCTTGCATTATCACGGCTGGAGGATATATAGATCAATAACAGAAACACCTAGCAAATTCGCACATTGCATCAACTGCAGAAGAGGTGACGGCAACCTCACAGAGAGATCGCTGCGACTAAGACCGCGTGGCGATCTTGTAAGCGGCGATCCATTAAACTCATATACATATATATATATATATATATATATATATATATATATATATATATATATCATCACTTTTTTTTACTTTATTTGTGGAAAGAATGAGAATGTTTCATATTGGTCAGTTACTTCACAGAAGTATTAAGGTTTATGAAAATATTATTGAAATATAAACATTCTAACAATGGTATTTATATTATTATTCATTACTATCATTATTTGAAATAATTATTAGCAAAGTTGTGCTAAAACATTTCTATTGATATTACGCTCTGTTCGACAATACCAAAATTAGTGTTTAGTGAATCAATCGTTACTTTTTTGTTTGGTAAATCATAAAAATAAATAATATTTAGCGTTTTATATGAAAATATTGAAAAGCTACTTCAACTAATGTTTAGGGTTAAGAGGTTAGCATTTTATAAAATTTTCCAATTTTATCCTTATTCAAATACATTATTTCTTTCTAACTTATCTTATTATTTTCTCAATTTTTATTTCATAATCATTTAACTATATTTCTTTTTATATTCATGCTTAATTAAATGAAAATTATTTATATGTTAACAATGAATAAAAAATAATTTCACAATTAATACTTTTATATTATGGGTGTGCTATATAAAAATTATTGTCAATATAAATTTTAATATATTTTAACAAAAATTTAGTTGTGAAATTTTATTTTATATAATTAAGATATAAATATTTAATTTATTTGTATTATAATATAATTTGCATGATACTTAAATTAAATAATTTGTCATATGTCTGATTATATCATTTTATATTCATCAGCTAATTCTACCGTTAAGTTTACCAAACACTTATTTGTTACAACATCTAATAGCTAACATCATCCACTACTCGCTATCCACCAGCCGTCAAACAAAGCCATAGTAGTTTCATATATAAAAATGAAATATAATCAAATAATTACATAGTATATTATTTATGATATATACTATTAAAAATCATTAATTATTATAATTCTCCATAATAATAATTAGTTTAATTTTCAATTTATTCACCATCTCTTTATAATGAGTATAATTAATTAGACAGTTTGACATAATTAAGTATTTGTTTATATATAGTAGTATTCAAGTTATTTAAAATAGCATGTTTAAGTTTATAGCTTTTATATATTTTTTTTATCATGATGACCGATCTGTCTACTGCATTCTAAACACTTTTTAAAAGAGAAAAAAAAGTTAAAAAAGAAAAATTTTTAATAGAGAAGAATGGTTAGTAATGATCCGAGCGGTTCTCCAGAAAAAGAAAAAAAAATCACCAGCACCAACTGCCTCTTCCACTGATATGATCCCTATCTGCAAGATGCATATGAGCTCTCCAGGGGTTCATCCTCCCAAAAGATAGCTGAAGCAAAATGATTTACAACATATATCGCTTTATCTATGATAATCACCTTGTGATCCAAACAAATAAGTTACAGAGATTCTCGCAAATGGTTTGGTTATTGTCTCACAAGTTCATAGATGGAAATGGTTAAATTATACGCTACAATTGATGGAAAAATCCGAGAACAAGTAGAGAAGATCACAGAGAGATTGCAGAAAAATAGAGGAGACACACGAAATTTACCCAGGTTCACCCTTGAGATTAGGGCTACGTCCTGCAAAGAGGTTCCACTATATCGTTTAGGTTTACAGCCGCCGCCACAAATTACATCAGAAATTAGGCTATTAATAGCCTCTCCAAATCGGGTTTAAAACCCAAACAAACAGAGAAAAAACCTAATCCGAACCACACGGGCCGGCTAAACAAAAGCCCAAAACCGCCGTCGGGGGGCGGGGCCCCCCGAACCCCCCCTTTCGTTCGTACGCCAGCAATACTGTTAATTGGGTAATACTCAGATTCCCCTAAGCTCACGTGGACGAACCCGGTGTGAGAAACAAGGGGCCCTGAAGTATTCACCAACTCTAACATTCTCCCACTTGGTGGATACTTCACACCAATGAGAGCCTTGCCAGCAACATTCTTCTTCAATCCGACAGCAGTAGAGCACCACTCAAACTTTACACATGTAACTGCTTTAGTCAGAAAATCAGAACTATTCTCTGTTGTATCAACCTTTTCAAGCCGAACCTCTTTCTTTTCCACTTTTTCCCGAATAAAGTGGTATTGGATGTCAATATGCTTTGTGCGTGAGTGAAATGCGGGATTCTTAGCTAACTGAATAGCACCTTGATTATCACATCTCACCTCTATAGCACCTTGCTCAAATCCGAGCTCCAAGCACAACCGTCGTAGCCATATGGCCTCTTTTGCAGCATGAGTAAGAGCCATATATTCTGCTTCTGTAGAAGAAAGTGCTACCACGCTTTGTCTCTTGCTCATCCAACTTAGTGCAGCCCCAAATAATGTAAAAACATATCCGCTAGTGGATCGTCTACTATCAATGTCTCCACCCCAATCAGCATCTACATGGCCCACAATATCAAGCATCTTTCCTTTCCTTGTACCTTCAAAACACAACGAAAAATTTGAAGTTCCACGAAGGTACCTGAAAACTCTCTTGATAGTATTCCAATGTTCCCTGCCTGGGTTAGACATATATCGACTCAAGACTCCCACTGCTTGGGCTATATCTGGACGCGTGCACACCATGGCATACATCAAGCTGCCCACTGCACTTGCATATGGCACACGATCCATCTCTTCAGCTTCTTCATCCGTCTTCGGGCATTGCTCTGCAGAAAGTTTGGTTCCTAGAGACATAGGAGTACCCACTGGCTTGCAGTCCGACATGTTAAATTTCTTCAACACTTCTTTTATGTACTTCTCTTGTCCTAGCCACAACTTTCGCTTCTGACGATCCCTTCTAATCTGCATACCCAAAATAAAATTCGCTGGCCCTAAGTCTTTCATCTCAAACTTTTGGCCAACAAACCCTTCACTGAATTCACCATCTTCATACTGTTTCCAATCAGCAACATGTCATCCACATACAATGTAAGAATGACAAACTGATCTCCAACTCTCTTCACATAAACATAATGATCTGAATCTGAACGTACAAACTTGAGTTCGAGCATGTACGTATCAAACTTCTGGTACCACATCCTTGGCGACTGCTTCAATCCATACAAAGACTTCTTCAATTTGCACACCAGCTTTTCTTTACCTTGAACTTCAAAGCCTTCTGGTTGCCTCATATATATCTCTTCCTCCAAGTCCCCATGAAGGAATGCCGTCTTCACATCCATCTGCTCTACCTCAAGATTATATGCTGCTGCCAGAGATAGAACAAATCTGATTGAAGTCATTTTCTCCACGGGAGAAAAAATCTCATCATAGTCGACTCCCTCAACCTGAGAGTACCCTTTAGCTACCAGCCTCGCCTTGTACTTCTCTACAGACCCATCCGGTTTCAGCTTTCGCTTGAACACCCATTTGCAACCAATTGCCTTTCTATCCTTAGGCAATTTACACAAACTCCATGTTTCATTCTTATCCAGTGACTGCATCTCATCTGCCATAGTAAGCTCCCACTGATTTGCATCATCCATAGACCTTGCATCTTTTACAGAACTAGGTTCTTCTCCGATGATGCTCAAAGCATGAAACGAACTCAGAGCACTAAGAGAGTATCTCAAAGGTGCTCTTTTTTCTCGTGTCGATCTCCTGAGAACTGGTATGGTAGTACCAATATCTGGGTCTTCATCTGAATCTGCATCTTCAACTTCATTAACCGAGTCCTCTTGATCCGGTTCTATAACAGACTCAACTGAAGTATCTTGTGCATCCACCTCTGAAGTTTCAGAATCAGAATCTTCTTCAAGCACTACCACTTTCTTAGGTTCATCACCTTTTTGAACTTCAACTTGGGAACGTGATTCACGGAAAATAACATCCCTGCTGTAAACAATAGTCCTTGACTTTGAATTCCACAGTTTGTAGCCCTTGATCCCTTCCTTGTATCCGACAAATATGTTCTTTTCAGATTTATTATCAAGCTTACCCCGCTTTTCCTTGGGTATATGAACATATGCGTCACATCCGAACACCCGAACATGAGACAAATTTGGCTTCTTCCCAAACATTGCCTCGTAAGGTGTCTGATCCTTCACTGATGAGGTCGGTGAGCGGTTCTTCAGGTAGTTTGCTGTGGCTACAGCTTCTGCCCAGAATTCTTGCCCCAATTCAGCCCAACTCAGCATACATCTGGCCTTCTCTATGAGTGACCGATTTAACCTTTCAGCTACTCCATTCTGCTCAGGTGTATATGGAGTTGTCTTCTGCCTAGCAATACCATTGTCCACGCAGAAATGCTCAAACTTATCTGAACAAAATTCACCTCCATTATCTGTACGAAGGACCTTGATCTTGCAGCTCAATTGATTTTCCACCAAAACTTTAAATTCTCGAAACTTATCGAATACATCTGATTTATTCTTGATAAAATAAATCCAACTGTATCTCGAAAAATCATCTATAAAAGAAACATAGTACCTGGACCCTCCAATAGATGGAGTCGGAGTTAGTCCAAAGACATCACTATGAATCAGTTCGAGAATCTTCGTTGCTCTTGAACCTGTGTGTTGAAAACTGACTCGGTTCTGTTTTCCATGGAGGCAATGTTCACAGAACCCGAAGCCCACAGAACAATCCGGAACTCCTTCTACCATCTGACTTGATGCTATAGTGGAGAGTCCTTTTTCACTGATATGGCCTAATCTCCGATGCCACAACATAGATTTACTGTCTTCATCTTCTTTGGCCTCTTCAGAAATAAATCCGCAGCCCACAGATATTGTCTCTCCGAGCAACTTGTACAACGTGCCATAGCGAACCCCTCGTGCAATTACAATCGACCCTCTGATCATCTTGCACGAATCCTTATCGCAACTGAATATAACACCCGAGTCAGCCATTGTACCAACAGATAATAAACTCCTGCTCATAAGTGGTATATGCATCACATCTGGTAGAGTCTTCACCGTGCCATCATTCATCCTCAACTTCACCCTGCCACGTCCAACAATCTGAACCGCAGTGTCATCTCCGAGCATGACATCCCCACCATTATACTCCTCATATTCACAGAACCAGTGTTTATGAGGCGTCATGTGGTACGAAGCACCAGTGTCGATAAGCCATACATCTTTATCTGACTGTGCCGTACATGCAGAAGCCACATACATATCTCCTGCCTCAGCCTCCTTTTTGTCCGAGGTTGACTCAGCTTCTTTCTTATGAACCGGCTTGTTTTTGCAATCTCGTTTCAGATGGCCCCACTCTTGACATCTCCAGCATTGCACCTTCTTATCCTTACTCTTCGAACGCCCACGAGATTTGGATCTCCCTCTCTGATTTTGATTCCTTTCTGGTTGCCTTCCTCTGGCCGCCAGCGCCTCTTTACCAGAACTTGCTGATCCCTTTCTTCGTATTTCCTCTGATAACAAGGCAGCACATACACTTTCATACGAAAGTTCTTTATCCCCGCCACCAATCACAACAATTAGATTGTCTCATGAATCCGGCAGCGAACAGAGCAATGTTATTGCCTTATCATCATCTTGAAACTTAACACCGATTGATACAAGTTGACTGATCACCGTGTTAAAGTTATAAAGATGAGTAGAAAATGAATCACCCTCCTGCATCCGAAGATTGTACAATTTCTTCCTCAGAAATAACTTGTTAACCAACGACTTACTTTGATATAGGGATTCCAACTTCCTCCACAGATCTCTGGCAGTAGGTTCGCCCATCACATTCGTAAGAATTGAATCCGCGAGACACAGCCGAATCAAACCCTTCGCCTTTCTATCAATCCGATCCCACTCTTCGATCGCCTTTGGATCTGCCTGACTGGAGGAGGCCTCGTCCGCGATCTTCGCCGCCTCCATGCCTGGTCTCTCCTTCTCGATTGCTGTCCAAAGATCTCGATCACAAAGGAGATCCTCCATCTTCATCTTCCAGAGATCAAACCGTGTTCTATCAAATTTTTCTATCTCGATTCGCGATCCTCCTGACATCTCGAATAAACCCTAATTCCTCGAACAACCTGTGCTCTGATACCAATTGATGGGAAAATCCGAGAACAAGTAGAGAAGATCACAGAGAGATTGCAGAAAAATAGAGGAGACACACGAAATTTACCCAGGTTCACCCTTGAGATTAGGGCTACGTCCTGCAAAGAGGTTCCACTATATCGTTTAGGTTTACAGCCGCCGCCACAAATTACATCAGAAATTAGGCTATTAATAACCTCTCCAAATCGGGTTTAAAACCCAAACAAACAGAGAAAAAACCTAATCCGAACCACACGAGCCGGCTAAACAAAAGCTCAAAACCCGTCTAGGTTTCGGGGGCGCTGCCCCCGAACCCCCGCCCGCTCACCGGCGAGCGGGACCGCCGTCGGGGGGCGGGGCCCCCCGAACTCCCCCTTTCGTTCGTACGCCAGCAATACTGTTAATTGGGTAATACTCAGATTCCCCTAAGCTCACGTGGGCGAACCCGGTGTGAGAAACAAGGGACCCTAAAGTATTCACCAACTCTAACAACAATTACATAAGTTTCTGTTTGTTTTCAGATAAGAAGATGAAAATGTCTGCGTGCGTGTCCTTGATTTTCTAACTAAAATTAAGGAAGGCGGCAAGGGCCGCTGAAGGGGGGAAAACGAAAGGCGTTTTCTATTAATTCAAGTAATAGTCAAAAAGTGCACTTATATATATATATATTGGGATCCCCATCTAAGTGCTTATTGCTTGCCAAAGATTCTACTTCTACAATTGGCACATGGTTTACGCGTTACTGGTTTCCGGAAGAGTCAATTTCTCCATTAGCTAAACCCTTTCTTACTGAATCCGTGGAGCGGGAATGCCTCTTTGCTAATACTGCCCGAAAATCCACCTTGCTAAGCCCGCTTAGAACCCGCAAGGGAAAGCAAACAAAGCCATGCTTACTGAATCTGAACTTCATGCTTACACCTGAAGGGCCGAGACCCCCCCTTTGGATGTTCGGATCATACGGCGGTGAGCAATCGATAGAGAGCAAGGGATGCTAGCGCTCTTTTCCTCAAATTCCTTGCTTCAGTTGGTTCAGGAAGCTTTGGCATCGGGACGCATTACGATAGCTAGGCCGGGTTTGGATGTCAGTTTCGCGCATAGGTGGGAAAAACCTTCTCCTGACTGACCGGACCAATGCATGGAGAGAGTCTTCTGCTCGGATCATGCCACGGACTCTACTATGGATACTTGACCTAAGCTGCTCTATCTTCCCGGTCAAGAGATTAGACCAAAGGGCTACTGTCTGAAGGGACGGGGGTCGCCGTTCGAAAAGAAAGAAAAACGCTTCAATGCCATGATGCTCATGCCATACCATACCGAGGCGGGACGTCTGGGCTCGAACGAAGTACACCACCGAATCCACCTGTGGGCGGAATAGAAAAGGGATTCATTATCTCTTGCTCTATAGCACCGGCTCGGCTTCACCGGATGGAATTCTCCTGCAACAAAGAAAAAGCGAGTTTGAGAAAACTCCGCGCGTGGAGGCGAGGTTTCAATCCCATTTCCTCCGGCACGGAAGTGGAACGGGCGGGCGAAATTACGTGAGAGAAAGAACCCCTTATTATTATACTCATATGACGTAAGAGGTGTGGGAGAGTTAAGAAAATTAACTCATTTGATTTTTGGAGATTTTCCTTTTTCAGAATCATATTTGAGTAAATTATTATCACCTGAAAACAAATGTCATTTATTAAGGATTTTTTGTTAGTCATCAAAACAACGAAAAATATTTTCAGAAAATAAGAAAGACTTGTTGACAAATAAACCTAAAGTAATAATTAGTAGATGCTCGTGAAATAAATGAATATTCAATTATGACAAATATTATTTTGTCTCAGTTGCTAAGAGCGGTTGCCGAAAAAGATGCCTTTCCTTCAAACTGCTTATGAATGTACCCACAACCTGCAATGTATATATATATATATATATATATATATATATATATATATATATATATATATATATATATATATATATATATATATATATATTCAAGGACATTAACAATCCATTCATCATCCCTTTGATGCTTCAATCATCATATGGACGACAAGCTCTAGAGGATCTTCCATCCTTATTTGGTCATTACAATCATGTCTCATGCACATGCTTTCTGTTCTCTCTCCAAATGGTGTTGATGCTTGGCAGATATATAAGTGCACGTGTGGGGTACATGGATGTAGGATCAAATAGGGATGTTCCGACTACTTACTGCATGCATGCACTCAATTAATCTCTTGTAAATCAGATCCATCACTGAAAAGTGTACTCTACCATCATTACGTTATCAGACGGTCGTTTCATGTCTCAGACAAGTATATAGGAATCTTTGGAACAGTTATCGAGAACTCGAGAAGGTTTCATTACATATGCTTGTGTCAGAGATGAAATTGCTGCCAGATAAATTTCGATGGTGTACCAGAATCCTGACTAACTGAATAAACTACGAAGTATTCAGTTTTTTTCTTTTCATTTCGCATACATGTTTGTCAAAAGTTTGGATCATTTTTGGGAGGACGGAGATCGCCGGGCGATCTTTTGTTGGAAGACGTTTTTTTTGGGAAGATGTTCCACCTCCGGGGTCCTCGATATTTTGTACTCTTAGTTGAATGCATCATCTTTCTTTTAAAAAACATAATAAAAAGTTTGGATCATTGGCATCCCCAATGACCTGTAGTTTCTGCAATAAAATAACTTTGAACAAGAACCCACATAAATAGAACAATTGGGAATTGGGTTGCAGCAAAATTGCGTATACCTGCCCGTGCTACTTTTCACTTGACTTGAAACAGAATGGCAGGTTTGTTCTCATTGTTTAAGGGGACTTGTAAATTCCATCGTTGCAGATTGAGTTGTGAAAAATATTCATGATATTTCGATTATTATTATACTATTATCCCTGATGTTTTTATGCGTCGACATTGATTCTCGGATTTTGTAAGGATCTCTTAACAAGGAAACGACCTAAAAGAAATATGTTTCAAGCATTTATTGACTTATAGTATAATGTGCACTCTCTGAATTAAATTCATGGCTCCACTGCTCCTTGCAGCAAAGTGCAAAATGGTAATTTGAACGTTTACAACAAATTTGGTGATCACATTTGCCGAATACAAAAATTCAGCACAGAAACTCACATGTCCCAAATTTGTGTTAGTGGCTGGAGAAGAGCTCAATAACAGGAGAACAGTAGAATTTTGCACATTGCGTCAACTGCAGAAAGATTTGGAATAAATCCAAATTCTCTGTGCTAACATTTCTGTGTTAAAATTGCTCGTGCAGGATTTAAGATTTTGTTATACAAAAGTAATCTCTCTAAATTCTTTAAATAGGTGATCAAGTGTCACTGAGAAGTCAATGAAAAAAAGATCTTTCAGACAATAACTTCTTCTATATTCTTCAGTCTGTGATCCCTGAATCTACAAGGCAGACAGCCACTAATATATTATTAGACTACATATAACATGAATGCACCTGGTGGTGTTCCACCACTAACGAGGAAAGTAAGAACATTCGGATCCTTCTTTTTGTTCTACTGAAGCACAACTGATGGAGTGCAATGTTTCTGAATTCATAGTGTTCCACAACAAATTCATCTACATTGGACAGATAAAGCCATCTAGATCAGAAACTTGTATATACAGTGTTTACTAATTACTTAATTAAAAATGATAATATGTGAAATATGGTTTGATTATACTTTTATGTTTATGCATGATTTTTTTTAATATGTCATAAGACTATTATCCTTTTAGTTTTGGTTTTTATTTGGATTAGAATGTTTTTTAATATAGCGAAAAAATTGTATAATTTATTTGACATTTATATTGAATTTTTATAAGTGGTATTATTTGACATTGATATTATTAAGTTTATAAATGACATGAATCCTTCTAGTTTCAATTGTTTATATGAGTTAGGACATTTCTATATACCATAAAGTATAAAATAATATTTTTTATCTATATAAAGAAACAAATTTCGAGAACTATTAACAATTCATTCTTTATTTATTTTAGTTTTTAAATATATTTGTTACAAATTTATGATCTTTTTTATGATTAAATACACATTTTAATGAATAAATATGTCAATTATAAATATATTAAGTTAGAAAATATCATTTTAATTCAAATTGTTTATTAAGTTAAAAGACATTATTTTATATTTGTAAGATGGTAGGTATTTTAACTATTCACCTCAATGTTTTACTATCTTCTTTGCTAATACCCATCATTCCAAATTAACTTATATATTCCACAATTTTATATGTAATTCATAGTGTCGATTTCTTATCTTTTTCTTTGTTTAGATTGATTAAAATCATATTTCATTTCTAGAATCAAGAACTCTTAAGACTTAATTGGCATATTTTTTTTATAGGAGTTTGGTTTTTTATTCTTATGCAATCATGTAAAATGTACGCTGAGAAAATAAAAGTACGACAAGGTAATAACTGTTAAAATATAATAATATATTTAAAATAAAAGATAATTATATTAACATAAGTACATGAAGTGCATGCAAAATTCATCCTGTTAAGAGATAATAATATATTAAAAATAAGATATAATTATATTAACATAAGTACATGAAGTGCATGCAAAATTCAAATATTACATAATAATTGCATTTAAATGTTTAAGCAATTATTGAAAACATCTACATGAAAATTAATGTAAATTCGAGTCTTTTGACCATAGACTTAATTAAAGCAAAATCTTTTATTCTAGAATTAATGTTACAAACACCAATTCTTACTTCATAACTTAATATTTAAGAACAAGATTTTCTGTATGTTTTAGGACATAAGATGTTTCTCTAATTCCATCATCAAAGGTCGGCTCTATTTGATATTATTAATGAATTGATAAGAGGATAACAGTTCAATAGCAAATAGCAATATGTCAAATATAGTTTGATTATACTATTAAGTTTATGCACAAATTTCTCTTTTATATGCCATAAGACTATTATGCTTTTAGTTTTGGCTTTTATTTGAATTAGAACTTTTTTTAATATAGCACAAAAAATGTATAATTTATTTTACATTTATATAGAATTTTTTTAGAAAACATTACCTCGTATATTGTTTAATTTAATGGATAGGAATGTACAGTTTAATAATTTATTCTTGGTTATTATTTATTCAAATACTTTATTATACTATTAAGTTTATGCACCAGTTCTCTCTTTTATTTGGCATGTTCTCCTTTATGTCAAATATAAAATAGATTATGATATTATTAAGTTTGTAAGTGCATGAATCCATCTAGTTTTAATTGTTTATATGACTTAAGACATTTCTACATACCATAAAAATATAAAATATTATTATTTTTATCTATATAAAGAAACAAATTTTGAGAAATATTAATAATGCATTGTTGCTTATTTTAATGGATAATAGTTTGTAAAGTTTGGTATCATAATTCATTCTTTATTTATTTTAGTTTTTAAATATATTTGTTACAAATTTTCTGATATTTTTCAATGATTAAATACACATTAAGTTAGAAAAGTATCCTTTTAATTCAAATTGTTTATTAAGTTAAAAGACAATTTTTATATTTGGTAAGATGGTAGGTGTTTTAACTAGTCACCTCAATGTTCTACTATCTTCTTTGCTAATACCCATCATTCCAAATCAACTTATATATTCCACAATTTTATATGTAATTCATAGTGTAGATTTCTTATCTTTTTCTTTGTTTAGATTTATTAAAATCATATTTCATTTCTAGAATCAAGAACTCTTAAGACTTCATTGGCATATTTTTTTATAGGAGTTTCGTTTTTTTTTATTCTTAATGCAATCAAGTAAAATGTACCGGAGGAAATAAAAGTTGATAAGGTAATAATTGTTAAAATATAATAATATGTTAAAATAAAATATTATTATATTAACAAAAGTACATGAAGTGCATGCAAAATTCATCCTGTTAAAATGCAATAATATATTAAAAATGAAATATAATTATATTAACATAAGTACATGAAGTGCATGCAAAATTCAAATATTACATAATAATTGCATTTAAATGCTTAAGCAATTATTGAAAACATCTCCATGAAATGAATGCAAATTCGAATCTTTTGACCATAGAGTTAATTAGAGCAAAATCTTTTATTCTAGTATTAATGTAACAAACACCAATTCTTACTTCATAACTTAAGATTTAAGAACAAAATTTTCTGTATGTCTTAGGGCATAACATTTTGCTCTAATTCCATCTATTTGGTATTATTAGCGGTTTGATAAGAGGATAATAGTTTAATAGCGAATAACGGTTTAACTAGCGGATAGCGAATGACGGATAATGATTAGGAGTTAGAGGTTTTAACATATAAGTATTTGGTAAAATTAACGATAGAATTAGTTAATAAATATAAAATAACATAATTAAACATATGATAAATTATTTAATTCAAGCACTATACAAATTTTATTATAATGCAATAAATAAATTATTCAATTAAATAAATAAAATCTCATAATTATTTTTTTGTTAAAATATATAGAAATTTATATTGATAATAAATTTTATATAGTGCACACATGATATAAAAAATAATTATTAATTAATTTTTTATTCATTGCTAACATATAAATAATTTATAATTAATTAAGCATGAATATAAAAAATATAGCTAAATGATGATAAAATAAAAATGAAAAATATAATAAGATAAGTTGATAAATAAATAATGTATTTAAATAAGGATACAATTGGAAGAAATTATAAACCCGCTACCGCTAATGGTTAAACCAATCTTAAATTCTAAATCCTAAACTTGACATGATAGTTAAGTTCATTTCAGTGGAGAATGAAAGATGTGCGGGGGACAGGAGCATGCAGGATGGAATGAAGATGCTTGATTCTGTACTGCTGCAGGAACAAATATCTCCCGAGGAATCCCCCTGTCATTATCTTTATCTGATTGTCCCCTCCTGTCTCTCAGAAGTTGCCATTCAGTGATCATCGTTGTTGCCGATATATCACCTATCATTGAAGAGCTTCCTGGTAGATAGTACTGTTTCAACAGACAAATTAGTCCCGGCAACTCTTTTTGTTTCATAAAGGTATGAATAAGTTCACACTCGATCTGAACGCCATGAATATTTCTAACCCCCGCTTTCTCTCTCTAGCTTGTAATGTGCTCTAATAGGGATGTAAAATCTGTTGAATTTCTTTGCCTTTTGCAGTTTTGCTGTTAGGAAACAATCTGCCTCAGTTCTTATTGGCAAAGTCATTTGCAACTATTTTATTTGCAGCCAGTCAGGTTGATGCAGAAAGAACAAAATGCAGAAAACGAAGCTGACTTTGTTAAAGTCATAAAGATGACTTCTCATTATTTCAATTTAGTAAAGTTCAGTTTACAAAACAGGGATTCCAAACAGTTTAGTAAACTTGTAAACTTTTTAATGAGGTTATAAGATTTAGTAATTCAGAAAACAGGGATTCCATTGCTCTTCTAGCTATCCAGAATAATGCAGCTTACAAAATTCAGAAAGCCAAACGTCGTAGATGGAAGAAAACTTAGAAAACTTTAAGATGTTGTCAGACAACTCTGTGATGTTTGCGTTTGAGAGATGTGGCATGGATTAAATGATTTACATGTTAAACAATGTTTTTGAAAACTTCAGTTCTAGTTTTTTGAGCATTTTGGCTGATATGTTTTCATGTAAACAACCAGAGAGCATGACTGATCAAATTTTATCTGCATCTCAAATTCGTTTACCCATTATTGCAGCGAAACTGCGAACTGGCCTGTGTCACTTTTCATTTGACTTGAAACAGAATGGAAAATTTGTTTTTATTCGTATTTTAAGGGCAATTGTAAATTTCATCACTTGCAGCAGAAAGCATCATGGCAAGTTGTACATCTCCAACAAATATACTCATTCTTTAAGTTTCAATCCATGTTCCCTGAATTTATAAGGCAAAACGTCAAATCATGACTCCAAACGATGGAATGAAGAAAAACGAAAATCAGTTCGATGGCACACATTTTAAGTGGCTTCATCTCCTACATTCTTCTATCTTTCATAATTTCGAGCGAAATTGTATACTTTTTTGCAGCGAAATAGCCAGGTTTCGTTCTCAATGGGGAAATTGCCAACTGGCATGGGTTTATGTTCTTATGCCATCAAAAGTGCAGAATCATGATCGTACATTTCCAACCCATATATTGGATTAAATTCCCTCTTCATTTAAATTTCAGTTCTCATCCAATACATGTCCAGATTTTGGTTTTGCAGTTAGTGCTATGGCTGGAGGATATATAGCTCAATAACAGAAACACCTTGCAAATTTGCACATTGCATCAACTGACGGCAACCTCACAGCGAAATCGTGGCGACTAAGACCTTGCGGCGATCTTGCGAGCGGCGACCTCGCGAGCGGCGGTGGCGACGAACTTTTCGCGTCCGATCCAGCCTTCTTCGCCCCCTCTTCGCCATTGTCCGTGTCCGATTTTTTCTCCAAGAGCCACGCCCTCTTTTGCCTGAACCGCACTCCTTGCACATGAACCGCGCTCATCATCCGCGACCGTCGGATCTGCATCCGATATTCTCCCCCCGTAGATATCCATTAAACCCATACATAAATATATCATCACTTTTTTTTTACTTTATTTGTGGAAAAAATGAGAATGTTTCATATTGGTCAGTTACTTTACACAAGAATTAAGGTTTATGATTGGTATTACTAAAATATTATTATTCATTACTATCATTATTTGAAATAATTATTAGCAGAACGTTGTGCTAAAACATTTTTATTGGTATAGTAGTCTCATATGTAAAAACAAAATAAAATCGAATAATTACATAGTATATTATTTATGATATATAATATTACAAAATCATTAGTTATTATAATTCTCCGTAATAATAATTAGTCTAATTTGCAATTTATTCACCATCTCTTTATAATGAGTATAATTAATTAGACAGTTTAACATAATTAAGTATTTGTTTATATATAGTAGTATTCAAATTATTTAAAATAGCATGTTTAAGTTTATAACTTTTATATTTTTTTTATCACGACGACCGATCTGTCTACTGCATTCTAAACACTTTTCATTAGAGAAAAAAAAGTTAAAAAAGAAAACTTTTTAATAGAGAAGAATGGTTAGTAATGATCCAAGCGGTTCTTCGGAAAAAGAAAAAGAAAATCACCAGCAGCAACTGCCTCGTCCACTGATATGATCCCTTTCTGCAAGATGCATATGAGCTCTCCAGGGGTTCATCCTCCCAAAAGATAGCTGAAACAAAATGATTTACAACATATATCGCTTTATCTATGATAATCACCTTGTGATCCAAACAAATAAGTTACAGAGATTCTCGCAAATGGTTTGGATATTGTCTCACAAGTTCATAGATGGAAATGGTTAAATTTATACGCTACAATTGCATAAGTTTCTGTTTGTTTTCAGAAAAGAAAATGAAAATGTTTGTGTGCGTGTCCTTGATTTTCTAGCTAAAATTTATTATTATACTCATATGACGTAAGAGGTGTGGGAGAGTTAAGAAAATTAACTCGTTTGGTTTTTGGAGATTTTCCTTTTTTAGAATCATATTTGAGTAAATTATTATCACCTGAAAACAAATGTCATTTATTAAGGATTTTTTGTTAGTCATCGAAAAACATTTTCAGAAAATAAGAAAGACTTGTAGAAAAATAAACCTAAAGTAATAATCAGTAGATGCTCGTGAAATAAATGAATATTCAATTATGACAAATATTATTTTGTCTCAGTTGCTAAGAGCGGTTGCTGAAAAAGATGCCTTTCCTTCAAACTGCTTATGAATGTACCCACAACGTGCAATATATATATATATATATATATATATATATATATATATATATATATATATATATATATATATATTCAAGGACATTAGCAATCGATTCATCATCCCTTTGATGCTTCAATCATCATATGGACGACAAGCTCTAGAGGATCTTCC
Organism: Pontederia crassipes; assembly: GCA_030549335.1. Lineage (NCBI taxonomy): Eukaryota > Viridiplantae > Streptophyta > Magnoliopsida > Commelinales > Pontederiaceae > Pontederia > Pontederia crassipes. The sequence continues at coordinate 77,154,379 of CM060192.1, forward strand.
ATCCTAATTGGGTCATGGCAATCATGTCTCATGCACATGCTTTCTGTTCTCTCTCAAAATGGTGTTGATGTTTGACAGATATATAAGTGCACGTGTGGGGTACGTGGATGTAGGATCAAATAGAATATAGCAATCAGAATTGTCTGAGGTACAGCATTTGAAAGGATCCCCACAGGAGGGGAACCCTTTCAAAAATCATCGCGGCGAGCAAAATGTGCAAAATAATGAGCTATAGAAGTTATCCTTCGATTACAATGCGTAACTTTCCATTGATAAAAGCCTGAAAGTAAGGATCTAATATCAAGGATGATTTGCTGAATAGTCCATGGGGGTTGAAGGCTGCTACTTAAGTTGTGAACGAGAACTTGCGAATTCGACTAGATGCGAAGGCAGTGAATTTGATACCGAGCACAACGCTTGACATCTTCCAAAATAGCTCTCGCCTCGGTCTCCAATGCTGACATGCAGTTTCTGCCAATAGCCCCAGCAGCAAAGAAGGAAGAGTCGTGAGAAGAATGATGAAACCAAAGCCACCAAAATGTCCCATATCGTCAAAAGATCCATCCGTATTTAGTTTCTTCCACCCCGCAACAAGGGCTCCCACCGGGCCAGAAGTTGGCCTTGGGGGTGAGGTGCCTCATGTACTTGACAATTAACATGTTCATTATAATTGGATATAGCAATCTGTCAGACCGACTTTGCGGTTGCCACCGTGGACCGAAAAAGAGCTCCATTTTTGGCAGACCAAATACTCCACAACGAAAAGGCAATGATAGATCTCAATTTTATTTTTGAACTAGTGTTCAGCATAGCTCCCTCACGGAGCCAGGAGTTGTCATGCCATTGATTAAGAAGTTCAAAATTAAAATTCAGCTCGGATTGGGCAAGGGACCATAGAGATAAAGCAAAGGGGCATGAGAAGAACAGATGCTCAACAGTTTCCAAATGATAACCACATAATCTGCAGGAAGGATTACATGAAGGAACAAAACGTAAAATGACATCCGAAGTAGGAAGCCTCATATGCAATAATTTTCAAAGAAAGATTTGGATTTTAGGCGCAACATTAATCTGCCAAAGAGAATTCCAGGGTGGCCGTCCGGACAAAGCCGGTGGTAAATGCTTTTCCATAATGAATCTGTAGACAAAGTTAGCCCTAGCAACTCCATGAGTGCTCTTAACCCATTGCCAGTGTCATCATAGGCATTACTAGATAAATAAATAGCAATAATACAGTTACATTGATCAAGACCAAACATATCAGCAAGAGTATCAAATTTCCAACGGCCATTAAAGATGAGCTCATTTACCTTCTTGGAGGGGGAGATCAAGTTAACATTTATATAAGTAAGCATCCAAGCAAGGGGATGAAAAAAATCCAAGGATCATGAAAAACAGAAGTGTTACACCCATTACCAATTTGCCCAACTTGATATGATCTAGAGTATTAAGAATAGTTTTTCAACTCCAAGCAAAGTTGCGGGAGGGAGATGAGGGATTCCAAGGTGAGCCTGTTGATATTTTTTAGTAACCATTTGAACCCACATAGTGTTCTTATTAGTAAGCAAATCAAGGGTGTTCGGATATGGGTAAATTCTTAATACCTAGCCCACCGCACAGTTTTGGAATGGTTTCCTAATTAATGAGATGAGTACCCCATTTCTCCCCACCCGAGTCCCAAAAGAAAGACCTGTAGCATAGACAAGGATGGAATTTATGACAGAGTTGATCAGAATAGTTTTACCAGCTTGGTTAAGAAGAAGTTGTTTCCAACCTATAGTCCTACTTGTGATTTTATTCATGATTTGTTTTTGGAACTTGGCAGGTATATACTTGTGAGAGATTTGGACACTAAGATAGGAAAAAGGGTAAGATTAAGTCTTCAAATTGAGGATGTTCTGGATAATGTGCTTTCTATTGATAGCCAATTTGAATGGGTAATAAATTTTTTATTTGCCTTGATTAACTTTCTGATTAGTTAACTTCTCATAATCAGCAAAAATCTGCTTTAAAATTTTACAGTTTTGTTTAGTTGCAGTAATAAAGATAAGAAAATTATCAGCATACATTACATTAAATGACTAAGTTTAAAAGTATTAATGCTGGATTCTGACTATTTACTGCATGCATGCACTCAAATAATCTCTTGTAAATCAGATCCATCACTGAAAAGTGTACTCTACCGTCATTACGTTATCAGACGGTCGTTTCATGTCTCAGACAAGTATATAGGAATCTTTGGAACAGTTATCGAGAACTCGAGAAGGTTTCATTACATATGCTTGTGTCAGATGAAACTGCTGCCAGATAAATTTCGATGGTGTACCAGAATCCTTACTAACTGAATAAACTAGGAAGTATTCAATCTTTTTCTTTTCTTTTTGCATACATGTTTGTCAAAAGTTTGGATCATTTTTTGGAGGACGGAGATCGCCGGGCGATCTTTTTTGGAAGACGTTTTTTGGGGAAGATGTTCCACCTCCGGGGTCCTCGATATTTTGTGCTCTTAGTTGAATGCATCATCTTTCTTTTAAAGAAACATAATAAAAAGTTTGGATCATTGGCATCCCCAATGACCTGTAGTTTCTGCAATAAAATAACTTTGAACAAGAACCCACATAAATAGAACAATTGGGAATTGGGTTGCAGCAAAATTGCTTATACCTGCCCGGCCTACTTTTCACTAGACTTGAAACAGAATGGCAGGTTTGTTCTCATTGTTTAAGGGGACTTGTAAATTCCATCGCTTGCAGATTAAGTTGTGAAAACATATTCATGACATTTCGATTACTATTATCCCTGATGTTTTTATGCGTCGACATTGATTCTCGGATTTTGTAAGGATCTCTTAATAAGGAAAAGAATATATTTATAGATTCAGTCGACCCTAAAAGAAATATGTTTCATGCATTTATTGACTTATAGTGTAATGTGCACTCACTGAATTGAATTCATGGCTCCACTGCTCCTTGCAGCAAAGTGTATCATGGTAATTTGAACGTTTCCAACAAATTTGTTGATCGAATTGCCTCATTATCTTAAATTTTAGTCATTGCCGACTACAAAAATTCAGCACTAAAACTCACATGTCCCAAATTTGTGTTAGTGGCTGGAGAATAGCTCAATAACAGGAGAACAGTAGAATTTTGCACATTGCGTCAACTGCATCATGGTAATATAGCTCAATATATTATTAGACTACATATAACATGAATGCACCTGGTGATGTTCCACCACTAACGAGGAAAATAAGAATGAAAAGATCATCACACATGACACTCGGATCCTTCTTTTTCTTCTACTGAAGCACAACTGATGGAGTGCAATGTTTCTGAATTCATAGTGTTCCACAACAAATTCATCTACATTGGACAGATAAAGCCATCTAGATCAGAAACTTGTATATCCAGTGTTTACTAATTACTTAATTAAAATGATAATAGGTGAAATATAGTTTGATTATACTTTTATGTTTATGCATAATTTTTTTTTATATGTCATAAGACTATTATCCTTTTAGTTTTGGTTTTTATTTGGATTAGAACTTTTTTTAATATAGCAAAAAAATGTATAATTTATTTGACATTTATATAGAATTTTTATAAGTGGTATTATTTGACATTGATATTATTAAGTTTATAAGTGACATGAATCCTTCTAGTTTTAATTGTTTATATGAGTTAGGACATTTCTATATACCATAAAATATGAAATATTATTTTTTATCTATATAAAGAAACAAATTTGGAGAACTATTAATAATTCATTCTTGTTTATTTTAATGGATAATTGTTTGTAAAGTTTGGCCTCATAATTCATTCTTTATTTATTTTAGTTTTTAAATATATTTGTTACAAATTTATGATCTTTTTTATGATTAAATACACATTTTAATGAATAAATATGTCAATTATAAATATATTAAGTTAGAAAAATATACTTTTAATTCAAATTGTTTATTAAGTTAAAATACATTTTTTTTATATTTGGTAAGATGGTAGGTGTTTTAATTAGTCACCTCAATGTTTCACCATCTTCTTTGCTAATACCCATCATTCCAAATTAACTTATATATTCCACAATTTTATATGTATTGTCGATTTCTTATCTTTTTCTTTGTTTAGATCGATTAAAATCATATTTCATTGTTAGAATCAGGAACTCTTAAGACTTAATTGACATATTTTTTTATAGGAGTTTGGTTTTTTATTCTTATGCAATCATGTAAAATGTACATTGAGGTAATATATAATTGTTAAAATATAATAATATATTTAAAACAAAAGATAATTATATTAACATAAGTACATGAAGTGCATGCAAAATTCATCCTGTTAAGAGATAATAATATATTAAAAATAAAATATAATTATATTAACATAAGTACATGAAGTGCATGCAAAATTCAAATATTACATAATAATTGCATTTAAATGTTTAAGCAATTATTGAAAACATCTACATGAAAATGAATGTAAATTCGAATCTTTTGAGCATAGACTTAATTAAAGCAAAATCTTTTATTCTAGTAGTAATGTTACAAACACCAATTCTTACTTCATAACTTAATATTTAAGAACAAGATTTTCTGTATGTTTTAGGACATAAGATGTTTCTCTAATTCCATCATCAAAGGTCGGCTCTATTTGGTGTTATTAACGGATTGATAAGAGGATAGTGGTTCAATAGGGAATAACGGTTTAACCAACTAATTAACAAATAAGTATTTGATAAATTTAATCATAGAATTAATTAATAAATATAAAATAACATAATTAAACATGTGATAAATTATATAATTCAAGTACTATACAAATTATATTATAATACAATAAATAAATTATTTATATCTCTATTAAATAAAGTCTCATTATTAATTTTTTTGTTAAAATATATAGAAATTTATATTGTAAATAAATTTTATATAGTGCACACATGATATAAAAAATTAATTATTAATTAATTTCTTATTCATTGTTAACATATAAATATTTTTTATTAATTAAGCATGAATATAAAAAGAAATATAGTTAAATGATGATTAAATAAAAATAAAAAAATAATAAGATAAGTTGACAAATAAATAATATATTTGAATACGGATAGAATTGAAAAATTTTATAAACCGCTAAACCACATGAAACCAAATCCATTGATATTTATAATGACAAAAAATCTTTTATTATCTAATTTGTTGAGAAAAAACATGTCCCCGAAAATGGAGGAACCTTCAATTGAAATGATTGAGCCAAACTTAATAAAAATATTTGAGGTACTGTTTGGTTTAAGGATAAAGTAAAAAATAGAGTCCTATTCTAATTTATTCTCTCAAACACATGATTTATTTTGCAATAATGATGATGGGCACTTTTGTCATTTTTTAAAAAGTGATAGATGTCAATAGTAACTTTTTGAGAGATAAATAGTTCCACCTCATTGTTGGAATTACTTATTCTTCATTCCATATTTCAAAAAATAATTATTCTATCATAATAAATATCTTAAACATGTGAATAATTATCAACCAACCAAACAACACTGAGTTTTTCAATATTAATAAAAAAACTAGTGTGATGGCCCGTGCGATGCACGAATGATGTAAAAAAATTCATTTTTATCATAATTTTATATTTTATATTTTTGTTTAACTAAATAATAATATTTATAAGTACAGAAAATAATTGCACATTTCTTATACATATATATATATCAATTATAAATATATTAAATAATTGTTTAGTCTTGATTGTTTAGATTTAAGTATTTTGATTTAGTACAAATTTTTAGTATTAATTATATCTTTTATACTTTAAATACATCCATTGAATAAATGTTCTCTAGAGATTTTAAATATTTTTTTATTAACAGATAAGTAACTAGCTATCTTTTTTATTAAGATCTTAAACTTTTTCTTTTAAAATTTTGAGACCATGTCATTTCGCATGAGACAATAAAAAACAAATATTTTATAAATTTTTATATCTAATGATTATTATTATCCTTAAATAAAATTAAACTTATAAAATACAAATGGAATTGATTATATTTTTTTCGGATATGATGCTCTAATTTATTGTTGTAAAATTAAAATTATGATATAATCTTCATTAATATCATATAAAATTATATTATATTGCATAATTAATAATAGATTATGAACATTTCTCAAAATTAATCATTTAATAAATTTTTAGTTACTAATGAACTATCTAATCAATTTATAAATAAATGACTTAATTAGTTATAATCATGGTTAGAGGACACATGGCACACAATTCATCTGCCAAATATCACTCTCTCCTTACGTGCTATTCTCCTTTTAATATAGTATAGATAGATATAGATAGATATGTATAATTTAGGCTTGACAAATAACTAATGTGGAGTGGAGTGGGATGATAGAGAAATGAGGTGGTGAAGTATGGTGCCTCGTTAGCATGTTTGGATAATAGAGTATGGTGCCTCACTCAGATCAAAAAAAAAAACTCAACCCAAACTATGGTCGAATTGAGGTTTGATCGAGTCCGACATAACTATCTATCCGACCCGACGAATACTCCTAATAAAATGTGTTTACGGGCACACAATTAATATGGCATATGTTCATAGATTTAAGATAAATATTAATAGCAATATTATTATTATCGACCTCCATTGAAAAAAAAATATATTTTTGTACTTTTTCTTAATATTATTATTTCTGTTTTTAGAAATATATTTTTTGTACTTTTATTTAGTATTATTATTTCGAATTTTTAAAATATAAAAAAAATATTCTATACTGTTTAAATAATTGAATAAATAAATTACTTTATTTTAATAAGATTTTTTTCCTCTCCTCGGAGCATCATACTAGTAGCCAGTAGGATATAAAAGATATGTAAGACAGTTGCCACCTGAAGTGGACGGTTCCTTCAAAGATCAACAACTGCCTCCATGGCCATGCAATGCAGATTTCATGCTGCAAACTCTGCCTATAAATACTCCCATGCAGCCACAAGATCATAATTAACCAGGTCTGGGTTATCGAATCTTGGTTTCATCATCATTCCACGACTGCATTCTTCTTTCACGCGCAAAGTGTCTTCTCTTCTTCGCATGCAGTGGAGAATGAAAGATGTGCGGGGGACAGGAGAATGCAGGATGGAATGAAGATGCTTGATTCTGTTCTGCTGCAGGAACAAAAACATCTCCCGAGGAATCCCCCTGTCATTATCTTTATCTGATGGTCCCCTCCTGTCTCTCTGAAGTAGCCATTCGGTGATCATCGTTGTTGCCGATGGGCATGAACGATTAGACAATCGAGAAAGGCATGCTTGAGTGAGACATGAAGTAACCATCAGATACTGATACATGATCACCTATCATTGAAGAGCTTCCTGGTAGATAGTACTGTTTCAACAGACAAATTAGTCCCGGCAACTCTTTTTGTTTCATAAAGTTATGAATAAGTTCACACTCGATCTGAACGCCATGAATATTTCTAACCCCTGCTTTCTCTCTCTTGGTCTAATAGGGATGTAAAATCTGTTGAATTTCTTTGCCTTTTCTGTTAGGAAACAGTTTGAACATGAGTGTCTGCAGGTTCATGTTGTTCCATGATCCAATGTCATTTTTCAGACTTGATGCGCAGAACTCTGGAGCCTGAAACACAAATGTTTAACAACTAACCTGCCTACTATAATTAATAAATCAGAAACCGCCTGCAAATTAATTTCCTCGCCCAAGAATATCTAGTAGTGTAAAAAAAATATGCATTTATGTGAAGATCATGCATGAGGATATATTGCAGCAGACATTCTTCGATCCAATTTTTATCAGTTCAAGCAGATGCCGTGGATCTACGTACTGCTTTAATTACAAATGGATAAGATGATCACTGCAGTAGAGAATTTTATGTGCGCAAGATCAAATTTTGCCCACATGTTGCAGCGGAATTGTGAACTGATCAGGGTTACATTTCACTTCTGACTTGAAACAGAATCGCAGGTTCGTTCAGCAAAGTGCATCATGATGAACTTGTAATGTGTACGTTGCGATACATTTGATCAAAACTTCCCAATCTCAAGATGACTAATATTCTCCAAACAGACCACTTGGAGATGCACCAGCACGTACGCTTGCTATACACTCGGAATTGACTGCTCATTCTTCAATCTACATAATTTAGCAAATCCGTGTGTTACCAACATATGCGTGTCTTTTCATCACCCAGGATTTCGATTTTTTTTTTATTTACAGACAAACTTATAAGTTGCTGTATTTAAAAACTGAGAATAATTTGAAGTTCGCTTGCATTGTTTAGTGAACCGTCAATTAAATTATGTGAAGGTTCATCTAGGCGTTGACAAATTTATCCAAGTCAGTTAATAAAGGTTAAACGAGATTTTAATTTGCATGTCTATGAAAACAGAGATAGATTTTGTCAGGCCTGGGCCACCTAAATCAGCAAGTGATCTGTCAGTTTATGATTTACAGAACCTACTGCAAACGAAACTTCTCAGTTTCATCTTCATGGTCTCACATTGTTAACAATATATAAAATCAAGCTGTTCACAGTACGTAGAAAGGGGAGAGAGAGAGTGCGTGTGAGTGTGTGTTAACTATGAGGTTGCTCAACCGACTCAACTGCACCATATCGATATACGGTGCTGAATGGTACATGATCAGGATCATGTTATCACTCACTATGTGATGACTACTTTCATGTCTCAAGCAAAGATCTTCTAATCATTCAAACCAGCAACAAGGATCACTCGGTGGCTGCTTGCCTAAGACATGGATGAGTAGAACAGAGAACAGACACTCATGATCAAGCAGTAAGTTCATGATCAAGAAATATCTCTATTTGATCCTACATTCATGACCCCACATGCAGATGCGTTTCTGTCTGTCTTCATCAGATGAATGAAACACATGCATGAATGAAGTGACCAAATAACGATAGAAGAACCATATTTAATGCTTCATTATGTCACCATGCAATGTCGCGTGATAAATGCATTCACTGAATTTACAGGGAATGCTAGGGATGATGCATCCAATTGATTTTATAAGCAATTTGGAGCAAAGGGATATTGAAGGATCTCACCTGAAAACAAATGGCATTTATTAATATCTCAAACAGTTTTTTTTTGTTCCGTAACCATGACAATAAAAAAAAATGTACCCCTACTAATTATTCTATGTTTATTTGTGAAAGTTTTCTTATTAAAAAAATGCAGTGTATAGTTTTTATTTACTGTCATGGTTAGCAGAACAAAATAATACTAATAATAAATGACATTTGTTTCTAGTTGATCCTTTAATTACTCGCATATACTTTTGAACAAAAAAATTATTTTCACATAAGAAAAGACCAAACATTTAATTAATGGTTCAATATATTAAATTGTCGATTCATTTAATAGTCGCACAAAATAATTAGTAGGATCTAGGGGTGTAAGAAAAAATCAACCAATCCGAAAAACTTACCCGACCCGAAAAAATCGAAGCGAAAAAATAAAAAATTAAGGGTTCGAATATAATTTAGAGTAATTTTTAGTAAATTAAAAGCCACCCGTTAAAATTAAAGTCTCATCCGAAAAAATCATAGGGCCCGAGGAGCCCATTTTTTATTTATAATTTTTTATTTATATAATTAATACATATGTTATCAATTCTTTTATTATAGATAGAATATTTTTTTGTATAAAATTTCATACTTTTCTATCACTTATTAAACTCTAATTTAATAACTTAAAATTTTAGTAGTATATTTATATTTAATATAAAATTAAATTTTTTTATATTAATTTTAATTTATTCTATATATTTAAAATATAATTATATAAAAGTAGGACCTCGAAAAAATTGACTCATTAGAGAGTGATTTTTATTTTTTTTTTCAAAACGGTTTTAGGACGTTTTTTTATTTTAAAAATCGATTCGAAAAATAACGATTAATTTTTTTCGATTGAAAATCCCAAACTACTTTTACCCCTAGAAGGAATACGTATTAAGTTTGATGTATATATATATATATATCATTTTATTATCTGAGAAGGCACAATTTAAGCATGCAGTCAATTACTATGAGCGGTTCCTAAAAAGGTTCAAGCAACTGCATGTTTCCATGATCCCCCATGCTCTCAGTTGCTTATAATTAAATCCATGTACCCTCCATTCTGCATCACACACAACTCGTTCACAATCGTTAGAATTCATCATTCAAGTCTTAAGCTATCAACTCAGTCGTTGATATATAGCCATCGACATGAATAAAGCATTGATCAACGGGGATCTTCCATCGTTACTTGGTCACTACAATCATGTTTCATAAACATGCTTTGTATATACATATATATATATGTGCATGCATGTGTGGGGCACATGGATGTAGGATCAAATAGGGATGCTGGATTCTAACTTACTGCGTGCATGCACAAGCTACTTTTGTTGCAACAAGGTTATCCTCCATCATTGACATTATCCGATGGCCGCGTCATGTCCCAGGGCAAGCAGCCTTCAAGTGATTGTTGTTGATGATGGAGAAGGCGTTGCTTGCCGGGGACATGAAGTAGCAATCAGATAGTGATATATGCAAAATATTATTAACAATACTAGCCACTGGATCTGCTTGCCATCATCATCATCATCATCATAATCATCATATCATCTCTCTCTCTCTCTCTCTCTCTCTCTCTCTCTCTCTCTCTCTCTCTCTCTCATTCGTCAAAAAAATTACTTAATATTTGTTCTTCCTTTTTTTAAACATTCCATTGGACGAGGCCTAGCGAGTTCTGGATTTGGACAGGGGGACAACGTAGTGCAAGAACACATTGATGAAAGAGACAACTGCGAAAGGATGATTGAGAGATAGCGGGATTATGTATCATGATCAGGATTTATTTATGTTAGTCAAGTCTTGTTAGAAAAAAAATTTAACAATGGTTCCCCGATACAAATTAACAATTGTTTCTTCAACTATTGATCTTCGGAAGCTTGTACATAACTTTCTGTCACTGTAAAATTTTATTCGCCGCATCTGTCTGTCGTTTGTTTTTATATCGTTTCTATGCCTCACTGCATGTGCAAACTTCATATAACACATGCACTTAAGAGATATATTAAAAGAAAAATAGCTCTGAGATTTTTTAGATATATCCAAAAAAACAAAAAAAAATAATCCCGACTCAAGTTTTTCTTGGAAATTTGTTTCCATGCACCAAAAAATTGCAGAAAAAGAACAGAAACCGGACTGGGCCAGTTTTTATCACAATAAAAATGTTTCAAGTTTAGTCCCCCGGCCCAAAAAGAGTACATATATGAAAGAGAAAAATGTACATATAGAATATTTGACGCAGAAGAGATGCAAAGCACTCATTTTATTTATTATATTAATAAAATAAATATATATTAATTTAAAATATATATCAAATAGTAAACATGATTAAGATCATGATCATCTTAATTTAATGATTATGATCAAGCTATTTTAACAAACATAATTAATTCGACGGCTAAATTTTATTTAACCTTAGTAAGTATATTAAATTTTAAATTTTATTATCGCATTATCTCAGTAAGTATATATTACTTCTTCTAAAAAGTATATGATTAATATAATTATAAAATTATTTAAATAATGAGAAATAAACGCTCACAGCGGGATGCTATAGATTAACCTCAAATAAATCGTTAACAGGAAGGTGGGACATAGAGACTAGAGAGTCTGCGTGTGCGTGTTAATGATGAGATTGCTCAACGGACTCCAAGTGCATAACAGTGCATATCGCTATCTGATGGTTACTTCAAATCTCACGCAAAGATCGTCTGTAATCATTCAAACTAACCAGCAAAGGAGTCATTATTTCATAACAAAGAGTCGTCGTCGTTTTTTCTCTTCGCGTTTTTCTGTATTTCGTGCGATCCCTCTCTCCCCCTTTTTCGTAACAAAAAGGAATAAACATTTTTCACATAAGAAAAGACCAATTAATTGATGGTTCAATTTATTAAATTGCTGAGTCCTTTAACAGTCGCATAAATAATTAGCAATACATATATATATCGTTTTATTTATTATCTGAGAAGGCACAATTTAAGCACGCAGTCAGTTACAATGAGCGGTTCCTAAAAGGGTTCGAGCAACTGTTTCCACAATCACCGTGCTCTAAATTGCCTATAAATGCATGTCCCCTCCGTTTTTGTAACACACACAAACTGTTCATCGTCGTTAGAATAAATCATCCAAATCTCAAGCGGTCAACGCCACAGTCGTTGATTGCTAGCCATCGACATGAATGAAGCGTTGATCAACGGGGGAGGGGGATCTCCCATCGCTATTTGGTCACTACACTCATGTCTCATGCACATGCTTTCCGTTCTCTCTCCGAATGGTGTAGAACACGTTGTGTAGGGGACATGGACGTAGGATCAAATAGGGATGCAGGATCCTAACTTAATTATTGCACGCATGATCGTCTTTTCCTGCAACATGATATGTCCAAACAGCTCTGAAGAACAAACTCCTCCGGCCATCATTTTTCATTATCCGATGGCCGCGTCATGTCCCAGGGCAAGCAGCCAGCCTTCGTGTGACTGCTGTTGATGATGGAGAAGGCTTTGCTTGCCGGGGACCATGAAGTAGCCTTGATATATGATCTCGTACCGTTCAGGAGAGTCCTGCACAAATGATTAATAAGAGTAGCCACTGGATCCGCGTGCCATCATCTCTCACTCACTCACTCACTCTCTCTCTCTCTCTCTCTCTCTCTCTCTCTCTCTCTCTCTCTCTCTCTCTCTCTCTCTCTCTCTCTCTCTCTCTCTCTCTCTCTCTCTCTCTCTCTCTCGTGAAAAAATCTACTTTATTTCTTCTTCCTTTTTTTTCTTAGACGTTCCATAGACGACGACATGAAAGTTCATTCGTATAGCGGCTATAGCCTGCGTCTTAAACTAAGCTTAAACCACATCATAGCGAGGTCTGGCCATTTGGACAGGGTGGCTGCATAGTGCAACATATTGATGAATTATCAAATCAAATTGTATTTAACTTCGTAACGTGGGAAAAAAATTAAAGTCAAGAACTGATTAAAACAAAAATATCTCTGAAATGCTGAATCAAGTTTTTTTTTCTTGGAACATAATTTCCATGTACCAAAAAATCACAGAAAAAAAAGAAAAGAAAAATGGGCTGAATAGCCACCGAACTGGGCCAATTTGTATCACAAATAATAGATTTCAAGATTGGTCCACTCCGGCCCAAAAAAAAGTATACAAAATGCAAGTATATTTTTTGGTATAAACTATTTTTTTTTTCGGATGGGGTATCTCATCTCTATCCTCAAAACATAGAAAACTGGATCTTGGAAACTTCGTCATCTATTATTCAGAGATCGTTATTTTCCATGATATCGACCTGAGCAAAATAATGGTTTCCATAGGATCCTGTTGAAAGGCTCCTTACATTCATGATCCTGCTAACCATAATACTAAGAGTTTGAATAACCAAATAAATAATGGAAATTTGACTTATGTGCATGTCACTAAAAAAAAGGGAATCAGTTTGATCATTAATAGAAAAATAAAATTGCCAGTTAGCTTCCTTGTATATAAAAAGAAATATTATTGCTAAAACACATGATATCTAATGTGTATTGATTGGTAGTTGCCGCATGGAAGCCTTCATTATATAATTATGCATGATTATTTGGCACATAAAATTAAGAATCCTAGGATCTCATCATGGAAGCAAAAAAAATTTATTGATCGTTGAGCTACATCTACATGAAAGCGAAAGAAAACATCATATACAGACATTTGGCATATCTGATACAGACAAAAGATCTTCTTTGTCTCTCCCTTAAATGCATGTCAAATTATATATAACAAACTCCGAGTGGATCGAGGATTAATTCGTGCTCTGGACCATGAAGAGGAGGAAAAAAAAAAGCATTATGACATGAATGATCTGGCAGGCATCACAAAAAGGTGATTGGGATTGCACCAATTTTTATCTCTATCTGAATGTTTGTACCATTTCATTTAACCCTCTTTGGTGTGCTGTGGCAAAGTTTTCACAGCTCGTAACTTCCCCAATTTGCTTGGAAAAAGATTTGATATTTTATTGCATACTATTTAAATACTTAAATTACCTTTTGCTTTCTTATCCTACTGAAGTGTTCCAATGGCCACAAAGTATATGCATGATAATATCAGACATTATATTCCTTGGAGTGGTCTCCTGCCTCTTCACCTGGCCAAATAATCAATCACAGTTTAGAAGATATGATCAGGGTGGTGTGTATGATTTTCTCTGGGTGTGTGGGAGAGAGAGAGAGAGAAAGGAAGTAGATGTGTATCAAGATGGACAGCGATGGGGAGGTGAAAGGAAGAGGAGAGAGAGAGAAAGAGAGAGAGAACAGCAATGGGAGGCAAATCTTGAAGGAATCACATGGAATTGCCCCCCGGGTGCCTCTGCGTGGAGGAAGATATGGCGAGGAGACCACATGATGATTTCATACAACTGGGGAAAGGTTGGCCTAACAGCTGATGTCAGCAGATCTTGGCCAAGGATTGGGTGGAGCCACCATCCCTCACACTCCTCCTACACACAAACCCACCATAATCCCTAATAGAAAAAATTATTGCAATGCATTTTTCAGAATAATCAAACTCTAATGAACAAAAAAAACGTGAAAAGTATTTAGTTAACAAAATGTGATTAATGGATAAATAGTTTTTGTGTGCTGGAACCATGGTTGTTTGGACCGGACCGGACCGGCCGGTCCGACCGGTCCAACCGTCGACCGCCACTTGAGACGGATTTGGTTCGATCCTAAAACCGGACTGGCATTTGAACCGTTTTGAACCGGTCAAGATCGGTCAAAACCGGACTAAAACCGCTGAACCGCCGGTTTTAGGGCAACCGGCCGATTCAAATATTAGAAAAAATTGGAAAAATGTGAGCCCACTAAGTTTTGAACCCATGACCTTTTAAACAACTTAATGTGTACATTCCACTATGCTATGTTTATTCATTTGAATACTAAGTTATTTTATATTATACAATAGTTATTATCACTCATTTATCAAATTATTTTTTTAATAAGAAAATTTATAATATTTTTAAATGTCAAATATTAAATATGAAAAAATTAGTTACCTAATTAAATTAAAAAATAGAAACTACAATAATCTTTCTAGTTTAAGTAAATATTAATAGTTGAAATTGAGAAATATGAATTTGTAAATTATAATTGAATACATTAAAATCACATAAAACTCATATCAATAGTTAAATATGTCACATTTGATTTCTTAACTTTAATTAAAATGATTTAACCATATGTACTTTGATATAGAAATATATTAATTATTGATAAGAATATATAAGTATTATAGTTTATCTTTTTATATTATTTTATTAATATTCGATTCGACCGTCCGAGTTAACCGGTTCGACCGGTCTAACCTGACCCGGAGACCTATCCGGGTCGACGTCCGGTCCGGATCTTACAACGTTGGCTGGAACTCTAAGACATCATATCGAAACAATATGTTTTATATTTTATGTGTGCAACACATTCTTTGGATACTTGACTAATTAAGATAAACAAAAACTTTGCAATATGTATCATAAGGATAAATAATTCATGATGTACAACATTTGCCAATATATACCAGTCATGAAACTTGACATCAAAAATAAAATAAGCCAATATATTATTCATTGACTTTTATTGGAAATTATAGTAATAGTTTGTCATCCATGACTCTGTGCCATTAATAAAGGAATGAACATTAGAATTAAACATAGTAAGTCAATCGCTCAGTGATCAGTAATTTAATGTCACTGTACCCGGGGGGGAGGGAAGAGAAAACAGTTTTATCATTTTTTTATGCACAGGGAATGGAGAAGCTTGCGTTTAATTGAGGGGTCAATAACTTAAGTAAGAGATGGCTTGTAAAGGAATCCATATGCTCTGTTTAAAAAGCCATTACCTTGCTGACAGAGCTGGATTGGAGTGGCCCTGAGGTGGGTTTGGGTGCAAAAATCCCGTCGTATCATCTTTGATCTTCGTGAGCTGGGGATTTTGGAGTCTGGAAGTAATCTTCTTCTTCGATCTTCGTCATCTTTTCCAGCTGTTGGAATCATCATTGGAAAAGACAGAAGAGAGAGAGAAAGGAGTTCTAAACAAGATACCGACCAAGTCTTAGTAATTAATCTTACATCCTCCTTGTCGACCTAATGCTCGCTGGATCCATTGTTGGTGGACAGAAGGAAGAACAACTCATGGTGATGGCAGTTGAGGCAGCTGAAGCAGTACAGTTTCATGTTCTGGCTGTGGATGACAGCTTCATTGACAGGAAGCTCATTGAGAAGCTCCTCAAGACCTCGTCCTACCATGGTACATAGCATACACTATGTTGCTCTCCTCATCCCTCATGCTTGCATCTGATTTCTGTAACTATTATGTCATCCTTCTGTTTGCATTTCGTGGTGCCGCAGTTACCACAGTGGATTCTGGGAGCAAGGCTCTGGAAGTCTTGGGATTGAGTGAGGACCAGACAAAGTCATCACCAGATCATGATGTAATTGGTTTTGATTCACCCTGTTCTTGATGCATTTTTTTTTCCTATTGTTCTTTCTGCTCCTTTTGCTCTCTTGGGGCTGTCTGTTATGGGCATGGCTCTGGTTTCATGACAGGAAGTTGAGGTGAACTTGGTCATAACAGATTACTGCATGCCTGGAATGACAGGTTATGATCTGCTCAAGAAGATCAAGGTACACCTGAGTTGGTCTTCAACTGTTCTTCATTTTTTTTTTTGTTCTTCAATTATGCTTCAGTTTGATAATATTGGCATTTGTTTCCCGCATATCAGGGCTCATCATTGCTGAAGGACATCCCAGTTGTGATAATGTCATCTGAGAATGTGCCTTCCAGGATTAACAGGTTAGATTTCATTTTGTTAGAAAGATTAGATTCAGTCTGGAAAAGAAGACAAGAACAGAACGAATATTGCATGCAGAAGGTATGTAGAACCTTCTGCCATGACACGCCCAAAAAAAAAGGACAGGAAGTATCCGAAGTTCTCAGACCTTTTTGCACAAGATAATATTGTCTTAGACAGAGGACAAAATAATATTTTTTTTTTCAGTAGCACTTAGAATATCCCATTTAGCAGGACCAAAATGGCGATACTTTTTTCCACCATCACTTTAGAAAAAAGCCTTCAAGCATGTACTATTTGATTCCTGACTTGTGATGAAATTTAGAGCCCTTTCACATGTTATACACAGTACAATTCCACATCTCGGTCCTGAAGAATGAGTTGAAAGCTCCAAAACAGTGCAATTAGTCCATCAAATTTACGATTAGATGAATGGTCTAGGAACTGGTGCAAAGATGAATACTGGAGGAGCATGCAGCTGTTTTTTTTTAATTTTTGGAAAGGGGATTAAATGCCCCTATGGAATTCTGTACCACACAGCCCTTCTGGTACACGTGAAAGAAGGAATTGTGTCCTGACTCCTGAGCTGATGGGACCTCCAGGACCAATCCCAATATCAATCCTGCGAAGTGCATAAAAGGTTGGTGGAGAAATTTAAGATGTGGTCCCAATCTCTGGTTTGTTCAGAAGTCAGATCTGGGAGGGAATCAGCGAAGAGCGAGCAGCTAGTCCTTTTCTGCAATCCAGTGAAGCATCAAAAGATCTTGTCCATGTTCTTGTTAGATCTGCTAATGATAGAGAAATAGAAGAAAGGCCAACCCCCCTGTCACCCACACACACACCCACATGAAGTAGTATTTTCTTGATCCCAATAATAAAAGAGTTTTGGGAGTTGTCTTGACTTGTATTGCTCCCAGATGCTTGGAAGGAGGAGCAGAAGAGTTCTTTCTCAAACCAGTGCAGCTTTCAGACATGGAAAAACTTAAACTTCATATGCTGAAGGGGAAATCAAAAGATCAGGAGCTGCGGCAACAACCACAAGAAAATAAGCAGCAGCAACAGCAGGAAGAAAGCAGCAGCATCATCTGCAGCAGAGACAGTAGTAATCGTGACGGTAATAACATCAGTAAAAGAAAGGCCAGCAGGGAAGAGGGGCTTTCACCTGAGAGGACAAGACCAAGATTCTCTAACGACAGCTTGACTGCGGTTTGATTCATAGGAAGAGATAATAATTGTTTATTCAGAGTTCAACTTTTCTTTCTTCTTTCTCTCCATCTAAATCCCATTTGGACAGAGTTTGCTTGACTCGTATCAAGGAAGCTCAAATACATTATCATGTTCCATGACCAATTTTTGTTGTGCTTAGAGCTACCCAGATTTCAAAATTGTAGAATAATGGAAGAATATGTGGTAACACTACTAGTCTCTTCACTTGAATACTTCATTCATATACAAATATATGGCATGTATAAATTTCTGTTTTTCAGGAACTTGGAAGGATGAAGATATGAACATGTACTAACCTGAAAACGTTGACAGGCGCAAAAGGTGCTTGTGGTTTGTAGATTGCTCCTCTTTGACCAGAGAGGAAAAATCTGCTATTAATTTGATCCTTTTGAATTTTACATGAAAATTTAAAGTACGGACTCTGGAGAATATATGGTACCATGTGGAAGATGAGTCTAAAAAGAAACCAAAAATACATTCATCTCAAAAGAAAAATGTTTATCCAGGAAGCAGAAGATAATACATCTTTTCATACAGGAAAGCATTCTCATCATTACAAAATGAGAAACACCAGTGATGATACAAGTAAATACAGAATCAGGCAAAGAACAATGTGACTGAATATTTTCCTCCACGATCCACATGCCTTCCCAGCCAAAGCGTGTGCAGCTGCAATGAAAATCCCAGGAAGAACAGTTCAGAAGCATAAAACAGAAAAAAATGTAATACTTTTGTTATTAATCAATCTAACATGATCTCCAAGCATTTTCATTTGCACTTAAATAACCAAGAGGAAACACATCAACCTATGAAATGTGCATAAGAGAGCACTCATTGACGGAATCATGTAGACAGACATTGGTCATGATGACATCAACTTTACCAAGGACCACAATGTCGACATGCTTGGACCATCTGCTGTCTAAGGTTAGAAATACCCAAAGCATCTCAGTTATTCTGAACTTGAACTTGCTTCAACAAAATTGTGGTCTAAATGGTAAATTGGTAGTACTGGAATTATAAATTACCCAATTCATGACATTTCAACTGGTGGAGATGGAGAATCAAGTTGTTGATATCTTGGTTTGTTTTTCTTGAGAAGCAGGTAAGTCGTCCAGTACCAAAACATCAGAATCCTTCCCTGAACAATTACAGTATCCTCGATTTTCATACCTCCGAAGGAAAGTCTTTCTAGAACCTTTTGCACAATGTAGATAATATCAGAATCTGGCTGGCTAACAGATTCATGAATCGGTTATGCATTAGATCCATGGTACTTACTTGTTCTCCCGTTTGAATATCAAATGCCTGCTGCTGTTCAAACTGAAGACCACTGAATTCATTAATGCAAAGTCCTTGAAAAGCCCTGAGGATGGTCGCAGTAAAGGTTACTATAGTATATTGCATCCTTAGATATCACATTATTTAAATAAAGGATATACCATCTTATTAAGGAGATCCGTGGGATCCAGCAGAAGATCAATGGTGTATTATCAGCATTAACATAATATCCCCCAAATACAATGAAGACAGTCATAAGGGATGGTCCCACAGCCATAGCTGCTTCAGTCGAGGGAACCATAGCACCGACAGTAAGACCCATCGCTGACGCAGCAAAGGACTCGACTGTCACAATGCCACAAAATTTTGTAAATCTGCATCAGAGTTTCATTGGAAAAGAAGAATTTAGTCAAGAAACACAAGCAATATAATATTGGCAGATCATAAAAACATGTAACCTGAATGCATTATCCATGTATACTATATTTGTTAATGTAAGGACCATATAATCTCCCCATTGGCATGTTGACCAGATTTTTTAAATATCTTCTCATAAAGATGAACATGCCAAAGACAATATTATAATATCGAAGAACACTGGCTAAAAGAATGAAGGTGCATCGGAAACCAAAGATCAAGAAAGAAAAGAGGAAAGGAGGAGAAACCAATATATATAAATGGACTTATTCCTAATCGCCAGAGTTCAAATCCTCAGTAAACCTATTTATCTTGAATCCTTTTGGTCGACCCCATTTGTAAAGCCTTAAGAAGCAGATACCATGTGAAGAAATTAGCACACAATTATCAAAATAGGATGTCCAGGGATGTTCTTGTATAGCTAAAGTTAAAAGTAGTATGAGAAACTAGAGAACATACCAGATTGTAATAATAATACAAAAATGCTCCAGTATATGCATTATCCATACAGAGAAGGAAACTAGGATAGTAACCTGAATAACTGGGGACACAGTGAAAACTTGACCTGAATACAGAAGGATGAAGACGGGCCATTGGATATAGAATTGTCCCAAATATTAATGGGAAAGCTGTTCCAATAGGGATTTCGCCAAGCAATTTGGCCAATAGATAGGGGGCCAAGGAATAGGAGCCCTTTGCACGCTCTCTGTCAACTATCACACGTTCCTTTGGAAAAACACCTACTGTCTTTGTTAGGGCCGCCATTGCTGTGTTAATTGCAGCTACTTTCCATTAGCAAGAAAAAGAGAGATTGGAGTCAAGTAGGAGTTCAAAATTTATTGCAGCACACTAGCAATAGCAACCTTGCCTCTCTAGGTGATCAAAGAATATACGCTTACATTTATCTTTATGCCTACTGTTTGCCAATACACATTGTTGAGATATGATTTGCATATGGATAATATCCCTGATATTATGGAGTGATATTCTAGCATATTCTCCTTTCTTGTATTGCCTACCTTTATTATAAATAAGTCCAGGAAGTATGAAGTTCTTTATTTTCGTATTTATGGCTCGATGATCCACATTTTTTGTTTCCCCTTTTCTCTCTTTGTTTCTGGTTCACGTTCTTCTTTCTACGTCTTTATGTGTCTTTGTGTTTTCTTCTATATTTCTCTCTTCCACTATTCCTGTATCTCCTTCTTGCAAGATCAATCTTAGCAGTGCGCAGGAGCTCGGAAACTATTGCAAAGTGAAACTTCATTTTTGCCTCTTCCATGTTTCCTTCGCTTTCATTTGTTTGTCGGCGTTATCGCTGGACTTGCCTTTGGACCTCTATTGATCAAAGCAGTGATCCTAGATCAAGGTTTTGTACCTTTGTGGTTTCTCTCCGTTGTTCCTCTTCTCCGCCTTTTGCTTCCTAGCAACTCACTGCCCCATAGGGGCATCTCTGCAGCTTTGCTATCACATTTCTATGATACCCTAAATCCTTGAGGGTTTCCTACGCCTTTGAGGCGTCCTGCACTCCATAAGGAGTGTCCTACTGAACATCTATTGATTAGAGCATAACCTCCAAAATTATACCGGCGTCGTTGTGGACGACCAGACTTGGCCGACATTATTATTGATGATCGGAACCTACTTCATTTCTAGCGATGGATCGTGGTTGGTGTTCCTTAAGTCGTTGCTTTGGAGTTTCCTCTCCATTTGTCATTAGAGCTGTGTTTCTAGCTCCTCTAGCTCTCTACTTCCATCGAAGAATCTCTGCTTGCCTCATTGGATGTTCTGCTACTGCTGCTCAAGATCTCTTCAAGTTGAGCATATCGGCAAAATCATTGTTGGCGTCTTTCTCTCTGATGTTTGTCGAATTGTCTCTACTATTTGAAGCTTGGTCTTGGTCATCATCTTCAGCACAGGTCCCCAGCAGGTGTTTGACGAGTGGTTACACTACCGCTATTGTGTGACTTCGCCGTCGTGTGTCCTTTAAGTCACCGTCGTTCAGTCTCTTCCCGGCGTCAACTTGCGGGGGCGTGTTGGAATATAGAATCATCGGCGTCATCAACTTTCTGGCTACCAAGTTAGGCATGATTAATATGAGACAAGCTAAGCATGATTGATATCTTGAGGGGGAGTGTTGAGATATGATTTGCATATCTTTCATATCTGCATATCTTTGTAAAATTATTCAGGATTAGTATCCCAGATTTTCTGGAATAATATCCCAAATATTTTGGAATAATATCCTTGATATTCTGGAGTAATATTCTAGCATATTCTCCTTTCTTGTATTGCCTACCATTATTATAAATAAGGAGGCACTAGTGTTTGGTAAATAAGAAGAGAAAACATATTTTTTCAACACACATGAATAAAAAGATAAAGATAATCTGACCCCAGATGTCTTACAATAGCCCAAACAATAATGGCTGGCAAGATTCAAGAAGATATGAAAATAAGGCTGAACCTAAAGTAAGATCTTGTTTGGTTAAACTTTAACTTATAAGTTTGAAGTTATCTCAGTGTTTGATAATTTAAAAATGTGACTGATAAAAAGATATAAAATTTACGTATAATTAAAAAAAATAAACAGGAGGGCTGTTTTTTTTTCTAAAAATTAGTTAGTTGTATTGCTTATTCTGAAAATCAGTTTTAGCTAATACATTATTTAGCAGCAATTAAACTTATTAGGTACCCTTTTATCAGCTAAATCAAATGGACCGTATGTCCAAGCTTATTGTGAATCAAACAAAAACTTTAACCGGTTGTCTGATAATTGTATCATCAACAAGAAACTGAAACACAATGAGTACCTGAAGAAGTCCCATCCTGTCTTGTATTGAGGTTTGTGTTCTTCCCATTCGCCAAAAAACTGATCCAAATATGAGTGCTGATGCAACAGACATTCTTGTCCTAACTTTATTTGTAGGTCCATCACGAGAAGCTTGTGCATACCACATCATTAAATGACTTTCAAAATGCGAGAAGTTGTCTACAGAAAGTCTGATTGCTAGTTGTTGTTAGTAATTTGAGCAATCTAAGCCAGAGCTCAGCCATTCCACTTCTACAATACGGATACTACATTTTTCATCAAAGACTCTAGGGATGACTTCTATTCTTGTGAAGGTTTTTGGGGATTTTTCTGGTTTAAACATTAACCATTTAAAATCTTCATTTATATCTTTTGGGATGGATGGACAAGAGGCAGCTAGATGCTCTATGATACTAGAAACAGCTATAGGCAACCTCCCATTAACATATTTGAGCCTGCCTCTAATGGATAAGAGGACCTGAGTCAAAGAGTGGACAAGTAACAACCACAATTTTCATAAAAAAATTATTTTTTATTTCTCGCTGGCGTCGGCCAAAACGGGCAATCGTTCCACAGAACGGGCGCCGGGAATTGCAACAGCCGCGAGATGGTCGATTGTTCCACCTGTCGGCCGCTCCACAAAGCGGGCGCTCGGTAGAGCAGCTGACAGTTTTGAAAAGAAGATCGCTTCCGGTCTTCTCGCCATAATTGCCGAGATTTATGGGGATTTTCATAACTCCCTTCACCCATGATCACTGGGATCTCCAGAGGACGAAACCCCCATAATAAGTACCCCTCAAGACTCCTTAATTAAGGAAGGAGGCATTTGTAGGTACAAATTGTGAGAGGGTTCCAGGAGAGAGGAGGGGACGAACCTAAGGCAAAGGAACCGAAAAAGAAGTGTGTTTTCGGGGCCTAGGTCATGGGGTAGCTTCTAGATGAATCTTGCATGTCTTAAGGACCCTATTAGATCTATGATTCATGTAAGAATAAGTAGAAATCATGTTTTAGTTCTATGATGATGATTATAAATCTCATTTGCTTCATTATGATTAAATTAGAGAGAATTTGGGGGTTGATTTATGTGCTATGAACTATGGATGATGTGGATATATATTTTACAACAATAATTAGTATGTTTAAGCATGTTTCGAATGGAATATGATTCTATGATTATGAATAAACTTAGGTTAAGATTGTTAGATCTCAGATGTGTAGATACTTGTGATTCACTAAGAATGAAACAGATTTCTTATGTACGTATATGATGTTTTAGATGTGAATATGTTAAGATTTATCCTCTGAACGAAACTATATGTTAGGAATAAGTTTACTAGGGTTAGACCTATGTTTTGGATGAAAAACTGATTGAAAAGCTAAGGATTTCGCAATGACCTGCGATTATGCCGACTGAAACGGACGACCGACAGATCGGGCATCCGATTTCCCCTCGGCAGAAAGTAGTGGTTATCAGATCGAACATCTGAGCAACAGCTCGGGCACCCAATCTGAAATGCCTGAGACTCATAGGTCGGTCAACTGTGAACCCTCACTGGTCGACCGAAAGTCATGAACCTAACTGACTCGGGTGAACCGGACAAGTCAAAGTTTCAGACGTCCTAAACCCTCGGTCGAGAGTTCGTAGTTCTGATTCTAGCGATATTGAACTATTGTCCGCTCTACCGGATGCCCGAAATCGATCCGACCCCTTGAATGGTCGAATGTTGCACCTAGAACGGACATCCAATCTCCCTAACAGACGACCAGCAACATTTGATTAACCTCTGTCCATTTGATTGAACTTATTCCTATGACATCTCATGAACATCTGGAGCCACCTTTGCTCCTTAAAGTCTTGATTGATCCACATGATCAAAAGGTAGGTTGGTAGTTAATGAAGATAAAAGATGAAACCGAGAGTTATCATTGCCTATATAGATGGGAAGTTATAACTCAAAGTACCATTGTTCCCTTATGATGATCGCCATAATTTATATGATTTATGAAATTTTGTTTGCTTTCATGCATATTCTTATGGATCGTCTTCATGACCTATATTGAATTCAGACATAGCTTTATGCTATCAAGAGGATTCCCTCTCTTGTGTTGTTTCCCGTAGGTATTTGATTATCCTGCGCGGCATGGTTTATGTGTGTGCACAACTTCTACTCAGACGGCATATGCACATGGTTAACATAGAGTCATGTCTAGTCTTTTATATTATCAAGTTGTATTATGATATGGACTTTTATATGCCTTTTCATTTGTTGTATCCTATATTAACAAACTTCCGCAGTTATTCATTGTTTAATTCATTTGTCATTTTAGCTTCCGAATTTTTATATTATTTGTTGTAATATTTATATCCTAAAGTCTTCCACTTATGTGTCACCATTATTGACCAACTAGATCAAGGAAAAGGTCAAGATTTATCGAAGCACATCAAGAGGAAGATTCACTATGTGACGAGGTCAAATTTTGGGACGTTACAGAACACAGTCATAGAGGAGGTGGAGCAGCGACTCAAGGGTTGTAGTGTCAAGCTACTATCCAAAGGAGGTTGACTTACTATTGTGT
This sequence comes from Pontederia crassipes, assembly GCA_030549335.1. Lineage (NCBI taxonomy): Eukaryota > Viridiplantae > Streptophyta > Magnoliopsida > Commelinales > Pontederiaceae > Pontederia > Pontederia crassipes. Next base: position 77,179,622 of record CM060192.1, read on the forward strand.
AGACGGTTCCATCAGCAATACTAGTGTATCTCTTATCTGTATTACCTCTACCAAAGTCAGTTGAAGTTCGTCTTGATTTGATCAGGAGCAATTTTTTTTTATACATTCTGGAAGGAATAATCATGGTGTTCATTTGGTGGTTCTTAAGGAGGTTTGAATGTTCGTGTACTTCAAAAAGAAAATAAAGCATTGTTATAGGGCATACAAAATCTTAAGCAATACATATGACATATGGTCGCCCGTTATCTTTGCATGTCATGGGAGAGTTCTATCTTGGTAACAACGAATTGTGACGCCAAGTGGATGCTCATCTTTTTTGGAAGGCGGGGTGATGGATACATTACCCAAGATCAGATCATGCATCTCATTGAGGTTAGGTAATGGAAGAGAGCTTCGTTTTTGGAAAGATCCCTGGGTTGGCCTTGATTCACTAGCACAACTATTCCCTAGGTTATATGCCATGGTAGCAAACAAAAACATTAAGGCGACGGAATTTGGTCTATATTAGGAGGTCGCAATTGGTCTATATAAGTAATTTGTCAGAGAATAGATGATTTTGTTGATTTACTTGATAAATTGGATGGATATGATCCTAAAGATAATAGAAGGGACAACTGGGTATGGTTAGTTGGTGTTTTTTCAACCCGAAAGGTATATGAAATGTTAAGTGTAGCTGATGTAATTGATGATGGTGACTTGAAGTTGGACTGCGCCATTATGTGGAAGAGCTCAATACCGCTAAGAATCAAAATTTTCGCTTGGCTACTTTGTCGTGGGTGACTCCTCAAAAAAACCTATAGATCCCGTTGGCAGCATGAGGCCAACATCACCTGTGTCTTGTGCAATAGTGTTGTCGAGGATATTAAGCACTTGTTTTTTTAGTGTGTGGTGGCAAGGGAAATATGGGCAATCACGAGAAGTCAATTGCCTAATGTATCATCGGTAAAAGCATTTTGGAACTCCTTTCAGAGTGGCAATGTGATGAGCGGAGGTATGTCTCGAGGCAGAGCAAAGTACTAAGCATATCTACTCTATGGGCAGTATGGTCACAAAGGAATGCAGTCTTCTTCAGGAATGGGCGATGCTACACGGATAATCTTGTCAGGGAGGCTGTAGAGTTATGTAACATATGGTCGTGTGAGTAGTGGTGGAGGGAGAATAGCATTCAATTACTTTTGTTGTAATTGTGATGTGACCTCTTGTTACCATTAATAAATCTAGATGTCTACCAAAATGGTAATCATCCTTTATGCTGTCAAAAAATTTGGATGATAAAGAGTTGCCTTTTTGTTGTTGGTAATTCATATTGAGCATTAAAGGACTATGATACGCAGTTAATATGAAAGAGATATAAAGAGGTAAAAAACCTGCATCCATGCCCTTTTAAGAAGCAACCAAAACTGCCTCCACCATCCACCCTTCTTTTTAACAATGGATTTGCTGCCCGACTTCAATCCCTCAAAATGCATGTTAGGACTACTGTATTGTAACATCACACTGCTTTTGGAGAATGCTTCAACAAGATCATCAATCCTTTTCTTTGAGATGTACACACTTCCAGATGAACTATAATCAATGGAAATGAGATCAGCCAAAAATTTGGCAGGGTTCACATGGTCAGGACAATGATACCTGAGACAGAGCACCAGAAAAAGTAAAAATAAATAATAATAAAAGAAAAAATCCAATAAAAAGTAGCTGTTAGTGCTTAAGAAACTTCATATACAAACCCCAAAATTAATAACCAACCCTACAAATAAAATGTAAATGAAATATGTTTATAAAAGACAAATAAAAGAATTTTACATTAAGAAAACCACCAAAGCTTCCATATTTTTCATGTATTGATTGTAAATAAAAAAGGAGAGAATTGTTCCAGTGGAAATATGCATCAAAAGAATTCATGATCCTATTTACCTGTTTAGCTAGTAGAATACATCATTCTGTTAGTGATAAATCAAGTTTGTATAACCCCAAACTTATTCTAGAGAACTTCCATTTGGAGAATAATTGATCATTCATGACTCAAGCATGAAGGTGATAAACTACCACACCATTGCATCAGGCTTTTAAATTTGGATACTTTTAAAGGGAAAAAAAGGTCATTAAGGACAAAGTAATAACCCATAGCTCTTGAAGTATGTTAAAGGTTCATCTTTTGCAGGACCCATGTACACAAGTGCAGCCTCAGACAGCAGCACGATGTCATCAAATTTTCCATATACAGAACTCCTTGGCTGGTGTATAGAACAGATAACTGTATGTCCATATTCTGCAAGCTGTCGAAGAGTTTCCATAACTTTCGCTGCCTGAAATGCATCAAGACCTATACATATAAAAAATCATTGGCATTGACTAGATAATGATCAAAGATAAAAACATCAACATCATTTTCAACATGCCGAAATGTGTATAGAATTACTGTCGCCAAATTCCAATGCTTATTTCTCATCCATCCAAGCAAAATTTGTTCTTGCCATTCAAAAGATAAAATGTATCCCAACACCATATTCATCAAAACTTCAAAGTGCTTCATGTATCATATATGGTGTGTCAACAAATATAAAAAAAGGTGAGTGACAACACAATAATTTTTTTAGAGGTTGATGATGTTCAGAAAAGTCTGCAAAACAAAGTTAAACAAATAAAAGAGGAATTTGCAAAAGGCATTGCTTCGGGAGCTGTTATTTAGGAATGGTTAGGGACTATCATGATTTTAGTAGTCAAAAGAAAAGGATATCTGAGTTGAGAATTGTGTGTTATATAAAAGTAAGCTTACATATGTTTATTTTCATGAACTGTAGATTCAAACATATGACGAATGAGTAAATTTCAGGTTAAGTTACTCTATGCCATACTAAAAGTACTAAGCTAGTTCGAGAATAAACATGTGAGGATGATAGGAATAAACCTGTCGTGGGTTCATCTGCAAATACCACAGATGGACTAGCAATAAGTTCACAAGCAAGTGAGAGACGCTTATTTTCACCGCCACTAATTCCACGAACTTTTGCATCTCCAACAACAGAATCAGCACAACTGATCTTTTCTCAAAGTACAAAAGGAAAAAAGTTAAGCAAGCACAACTAATTTAATCAGAAGATTATATTATTAACAAATTCATGTGTCTTACATAAAGTTCACTTAGATGAAGATTCAAAACAAGAATTAGCCCATATGGTAATTTGCATCTGATAATCTTTTTTTTCACTTTCTCTTCTGGGGCTCATACACTTACCAGGCCCATGCAGAACAAGAGAACGTTCACATACTCATCCCTCTTCTCTGCTGACATACTATTAGGAAGCTGGAGCTCAGCAGCAAGTGATAGCGTCTCACGCACTGTCAACTGAGAGAAGAAAATGTCATCCTGTCTCAAATGCGCAGGCCTGAAAGACAAACCCAAGGAAAAATGAAAATTAGACAGGACTCTGCACAACCAATGAGTCTATCGGTTAATTAATAACTCAACAATGACCAGTGAGCTTACTTGAAACCTTGCTTCGCAGTCGGTCGCCCATTAATTGTCAAGCACCCAGAAAGATGCAAGCGTTGAGAAAATGCTAATTGTCCTGCAAGAACATTAAGCAAAGTGGTCTTCCCCGAACCAGAAGGCCCCATGATGGCAATCAATCTTCCAGGTGTTGTTTCTCCACTCACATTATTAAGCAGAAACCTCACCAGCATGTACAATCTCAAATCATGCTTCACCGTGCAATCAAGCATTATTCAAAGAATTTATTCAAAAGTGCATCAGCATTAATACATTTTAGCTTAGCTCATTCGACTTGCTGATGCAATCTCATATCAACAGTGTAAATTAGTCGCCTTTACAGGTATTTTCCCTGAGTTCAATCAATATAACCATGCGAAGAAATGACTTTTTTTTTTTTTGCTAAAATCTTGAGCTTACAAGCGGGGGTTTCATGTACTATATATTGCAAAAAACAAGCATAGTCACAGATTGAAAATGGAATGAACAGCTCACCCTCTTGCCCCTCTTGTCGGAGAGAGCGTAAGTGATACCGCTCCACCTGATGGTGACCGGCGGCACCCCGCCGTAGCCGGGCGCCACTTCGTCGCCTCCTCCGGCATCTCCGGCATTGGCAGCATCGTCGTCGTCATCGTCGTACGGGGACTTCTCGTCGGCCGCGGGGTCGGGGGCCGCGATGGAGCGGAGGAAGAAGGCCGCCGCCAGAGCGGCCAGGACGCGACCGAGGCCCTGGAGGTCGAACACCGTCGCCATTGTTGTTAAATTCGTAGCGGCCTCTCGCTCTTTTGCTCCACGCTCCAAGTGGCAATGGGCGTAGTAAAATTGTGGTCGTCGCTGGGATAATACGATCAGATCAACGGCCGGATTTGGTATGGCTGGACATGGCTTATCAAACGGTTAACATTTTTCTTTTTATTTCGGTTAAAATTAGTTAGAGACTACCAATTTTTTTAATATAAAAGTTTAATTTTTATTTTTATCTCAAATCATTCAATTTAAGATCTCTCCTTAATCTCCTGAAAATTATGTTCAGCTTTACTTAGTATACAAAACAATCTAATTTTCATTTATTGATTGAATTTTTCTTCGAAAATACAAGTTTTTCCTAATATTTATAATCGTATATTTAAAATCGGATAACTAGAATTTTAGTTCACGCAGTGAATAAATTGTGGATCATCACAAATAATTCTAAAGGGATACGGATTGTATTTGAGAAAATAAATATTAAACTTGGATAAGGTGGCATTGTTTTATTTTAATTTTATATACCCGCTCTCCACCTTAATATAGAGCATTTATTTATTATTCTTTAACTATGTTAATAATAATCACTATTCATAATTAAATTAATTATATTATGTTAATATATGAGGTGTTAAGCTATTTTGATAATAAAAAAATCATATAAGATTAGATAAATTACGATCATTAAATATCATCAAAGTCAAATAATTTTAATCTTGATTAAATTCAATATTAAACAAATAAAATAAATTAATATATAATATTAAAAGACGTATTAAGATGCAATCATAATTTATCGATTGCAGCAAATCTTTACGTTGGTATCGTTTTAATCCAACGATTCTATTGCGTCATATCAAAATAATGTCAATACGAAAGTCCAGAAGAAATTGCAAAGTGGGGTCGCATATTATAAATATTAATCACTCTCATTTCTGTTCTACATATACATTTTCTTTTTTTTTTCTATAAAGAGCCAAAAAATTTAATCAATAATATTAAAACAAAACATTTTTTATGAATAACTATTGAAATCTTGTTAAATTGAGTGTGTTTGAATAGGAAATTTTTTTATTAATAATATTGTTTTTAAAATAGAATTATAAGCTATTAAACTCAATATTCTCAAAATTAATTTGGTCGGATTAAATTAAATCCTGGCCGCCACGCATTGGGCTAACTATTAAAATAAAAACCGGGCTGCGGACAAAGGACGCTATAAGTCCGGCCCATTTTTATACCCATCTGGCCTAGAATTATCCCACTCCACGGCCCGGTCGAGGAGATATTACATTGGGCGAAGTGAAATAATAATTTTTTTTTTCAGTCTCAAGAATCTAGAAAGCGGAGCTCACTCGTCCAATTTTTTGGATGACCACATTTCAAATTGTAATATGACAAGTAAGATTTTTTTAAAAGTTATGTTTACAAAAAATAATAATAAATTTAAACTTTTGTTCGACTACTTCAGATATTATTATTGCAATTAAAAAAGAAAAATAAATTAATCATTAACTCTAAAAAATTATTTCACTCCACGGTCCGATCCAACTCATTTGATGCGATGTTAATAGTAGTTATGCGCATTGTCCATCGATTTAAAAATCAATTCGTCATTAAGCTCAAGTAATATGATAAAATCGTTTCGTGCCGTATGCCTAGTAATAACATGTGAAGCTCTCAATAAAAATTATTTATGTTCATAAAACTAGAACTCAACTACTGAGTTACATTCACGTCACCTTTTTGATCTACCTCTATAGATTTTACTATGAATATTACCGAAGTGGAGGGGTGGTCCAGCGGCCACAAAGCTTGATGTAGAAACATAATCATTGTTTATATTAGGTTATTTTGTAATATAAAAAAATTATGACTATGAAATAGAATAATAGCTATTAAATGTGTAATTTAACATATAAGTGGTATCTGTTATGCAACGATGTAGAATTCAACACTTTAACAAAATATAATAAATTAGTAGGGAAATTTAAAAATTGTAAAAAAATAATCTAAATATGAAATAAAACAACAAAGTAATATGTCTAATTTTGCATATATAAAATTATTGTGAAATTAAAAGCTTTTACATTCGAATAAAGAATAAAATAAATGGTGAAATATCTATTTTTTATAGTTATTTCCATAAATCACCCATAAACTATTATGATTTTTCGCATCTAATCCCAAACTACAAACTTATTTTTTTATATCCTTAAATTATCATATATTTTTTCTGTAGTTATTCTATTTAGTTCTGTTACGTTTTCATTTATTTTTATTTTTTTCATTTATGAAAAGATTAAGTTATCTCTTCCTTTAGAAAAATATGAAATAACAAATATAAAAAAATTTGTTCAAAGGATTAAAGTGGTAAACAAAAAATTGACATTTATGAAAAAGACTAAATTACCGTTCCCCATATTTTTATTTATTTTTTAAATTTTTATATTTATTGTTCGATGTGTTATGGAGAAATGGATAATTTAATTTTTTTCATAAATAGAAAAAATTAAAAGTAACAAAAAAAACATAACAGATGTAGATGAAAAGATTAAAGTAAAAAATTTGTGATAGTTTAGAGAGAGAAAAATAAGTCTATAGTTTGAGATTAGATGAAAAAAATCGTGATAGTTTAAAGAAAAAACGAATGACTTAAAATAGTAGATAACATTAATTATAACTAATAAAATGTAATTCATATTATCTATGGTAATAATTTAATAATAGAACTGATACCTCTAAACTAATTGAGATAAATATATTTATAACCAACATATATTAATTGTAAAAATAAATCATAAATATTGAAAAATATATATATCCGACCTTGCGGCGAAGTAAGGGGTGAGCACGAAAACGTCCCAGCCAGCCAGTAAGGGGTGTGTCTCAATATCCAATTCAAATTGGGTCGAAATCGACTCCAAATTTATAAAAATTTGAATGTAATTCCAACTAAATCATATATATTTAATTAATATATTAAAAATCCATCCAAATGGTGTTCAGTTCGGAATCGATTTGATTTATATTTCGGATGACGATTCGATTTTTTTTAATAAAAATCCATGCAAATGGTGTTCGGAAGACCGGATTCCGAATTAAGTCACATTTGTTGTAGCCAAGGGCCATTGGCACTCAATGAATAATTTGATAGTTAAAGAATATATCTTTGGAAAATATATATTTTTAATAATTGATAATGATGTTGAAGAATAATTTGAGGGGAAAATGATAACGTGCACCTCTCCCTTTTCTAGTGTTAAATATATTATTTCACGATTCATAGGTATGGTATTTTCTAACTAGATTATGTACTTTAGTGTTATAAAACTATTGCAATTATATTTCCTCAAAAAATGAAAGTCTAATTACTCTAGGTCTCCTTACTTATCCTCAAAAAATGGAAAATTTGTTGACTACTATAATTAACAAAGTAGATTGATATTAGAATTGATTTATTTTATTAATTTTTTTGTTATCTATAGTGTTTATGGAATTTTATAAATATTTATACGCAATTAATAAAATTCTGGCTCCGTCCACATCCCCCCGGAGTGACCACATTGACTCTTCATGTCACCTCGTGCAAAAGGAGTTAAAATGAGACGACAGCACAGTACGTAAACAGCATCCAGCGGTAAATATTGCTGAAAATTGCAAATTTCTCGTTATCATTATTTTTTATTGAAATTTCATCATGCACATATATCATATGTACTCTCTAAATTGGGCATCCCTCACCTTTGCCCATATTTGAATGCTATTTTTACGAGTTAAAGGATGGTATTTACAGTGATGCATGGCACTAATTAATTTCGATTGTGTGATGACTGAGGAGTTATGTACTTTGTAACTAAAATTATTAAAAAAATGAAGATTTACAATGAAAATAAAATGGTTGGACCGTTAGACTCGTGGGAGGTGCAGAGAATCTTTATGTACGAAGGTTAGAATTTTATCTTTATTCGTAAATATTTTCTTCACGTGTTCATCTTCTTTTTATTTTGTCTACTTTATTTTCTTAATTATTTATTTTATCGATCATCAGTGTTCCATTATCAAAATGTTAATTGCTTTGGATATTAATTAATTCAAAAGTTCTGGTCTTTTTTACTCTAAAATATTTTCTCGATATCATAGCTTATTGGTATTTTTATTTCCCTACTTTTTTATATATTTTAAGGCGCTTTTCCAGCCCTAGCACATGTATTAATCAATGTCCAACCCCGTGCTTGAAGGCAAAGGCAAATGGATGAATGCTGACTTGTATGCAGGTCTTAATTGTTTCTTTTTTTTCCAAGGTCAGAGCAAATAATTTCTCAGGAGTAGTTGGGACTTATAGAAATAAATCAATTACTTCAATTAATGTGACCAACATGGAGATCTAGGGTACATTGTTCCATTTTGGCGGTCGACTTTTTCATACTTTTTCGTGATAGTGAAATAAATAATCATGTGATCACGAAGGAAGAAAGAAATATTGCTCATCCGTGATAATTTAACACCTTATGTAACTCATGTAGGTGCATGTAGTATATATTATCTTATTTTACCGTAATTAGGATTAGTATCTTCTCTAATTTTAAAGAAAAATTCACCCGAAGATCGAGCTCTTAAAACAGAAAGAACAAAGTATTCTAGTCTCAGAGTCTTGAAATTTGGAGACCACATAAAAATATTAAATTTTATTATCCATTGTTCCTGCAATAAGAATACAATGTGCGTTCCATGGTGAAGCAGGAACAGTCATATTTCTGTAAGAACAACCATTAAAGGCTAGAGTAAGAGATAGCTAGGCAATAACGCCATTTTTATAAATAATATGATTATATTCCAAGCACTGATTGCCAAATGAAGGAATGGTGGAGTGATAATCAGCTCTTTCTTGCTTAAATAATGTTTTGAATTCAAGTTATTATGAATGTAAAATATTTTTATTGAGAATTTTATGTCACAAATATGTAACACGAAGTAAACCTAACTGAATTAATTAGGCTCGATAGTATATCAATTTTTAACATGTAAATAGTACATTTCGTAATGTCACACGAGTTATATCGTCGATATCGCTTTCCAAATATGAGAGCCTGACAAAAAAGGAAAGAACTACTTTAATTAAGTTCGAGTAACGAAGAAGACAAACTCAGGATTAGTACAGAAGATTGCGTTCCTATTCCAATGCTATGTTTTTTTTATCTAAACCATTAAACTAAAATTCACGGTGCGCTGTGCATCGATCAAAGTTCCACGCTCTATTTATTTGAATAATCTTTCATGAATTAACAATCCAACCATCCTCCTTCATTTTTAATAACTTTTTTATGGCATGTGGTAAATGCCTCTGCAGTTTTGAAATTATTGTCTCCTTATATTCGAAAGCAATATATACATACATAAGATTGCAATATATGCATACATAAGATTGCAAGATGCAATCTTATAATTCTGAACTATTAGATTAGCATCATTTTAATTCAATGATCCAAATTATTTGTGTTTTTTTACTGTATACCAATCTGACGAGCCATGATCATGAAATTGCACGCACTCTAATATAATTCATATATATATATATATATATGCATGCATTGATTTCACAAAAATAAATTGCATATATATAGAAGAGAATGAATATGTAGGACAAAAGTATTTCAAGAGAAAAATAGCACACATAAAATAACATTCAAGAGATTTAACAAATTTCGCCTTTGATTAAATTACTGTTTTCAACGATGGCGGCAATCACCAAATGAGAGGATTCAAAAGAGAGCTATAACTCAAAAGAAAACTATACTCACCATCTAAGTAATTTATATAAACATTTCTTTACAATTGATAAAAAAAATTTAAAGAAAATATAAATTGACGGTGGGGAACTCCTTTGAATCCCCTGTCCTTCATTAGGCTCACGGTCTAAGGTAAAAATTATATATAGTGGAAGGATGTTTTTTACTATAAAGTGTATTAACTGCAATTAATGAATTAAGAGAAGACTTTTCAGCTATATATGTTGAAATATAGGACATTATCGTCCTTTGAAACACTTTGCATGCCTTAAATTTATTGTGTATTGCTGATGATATGATCATTGTCGTAAGGTGCAACGTACGTAAAGCAATAATTCTACTACAATTTGGTCATATATGATGATGAAACATGCAAGAAAAAGTACATGCATGTACAAAGCTAAAGCCGAATTAGCTCGGGATAACAATTTGACACAACTCTTCGGCATTAATTTGCATGATCTCATCAATTTAACACTTATCTGCTGAACAATTTAGATTTGGTTACCTTGAGCCTCGTAAGAACAAGGCATATTAATTATGATAAACAGTAATTTCACCATGTGTTTTATTGATCGCCAAAAGCAACCTGAAAGCATGATCAAAACTTTAACAACCACGGCACTTTGTTTTGCTTTAACTGATCATGTTTGAACTTTTCATTATTCTTCTTCCCAAATTTTCCCAAATTTTACTTTCTTGAGTTATCAAGTTTCACAAACGAAAATATTAATTTTTCATGTTCAAAACATGCTCTATTTTTTTTTTCCTTTTTTACTGGTTGTTTCCACATCTAACATGTCTTAATTAAATCAGAAGATTAACATGCACACTTTTGTAGCCATATAATTAATTAGGAATAAACGAAAACATAATGTGAAACCTAATTAGAACAAGTAATCAAATCAAGAACGTAAACGTTTGAGACGAAGCCACATAAAGCAAACGCGTTATCAGTTAACCGTTAAAGACAGATATGCGTATGATTAACTATTATTCAATACCAAAAAAGCAATAGTACTTGATGAATAAGCAACATATTTGTGCATGCCATGCATATGCTCAAATGGCATATTAATTTGGATAACTTCTCAAATATTTCCACCTCTTCGTTCTTTTTTTTTAACCAAATACTTCGGCGCCTACTCTTTTCGGCAGATAAATATATTAATTAATAACAATAACATGGGTTCACATTTCCACATCTTTCACTAACTCGATCGGACTATACATATCAACATGCCACGTTGGTCACTAATTAATTAATTTCGAGTATTTTTTTTTCATAAGTCACACACATGACACATTATATTGGTCATTGCCTTCTGAGGACACCATAAACCAATGGACTACCTTTGACCAACTCCAAACAAGTAACTTATTAAACTAACACATTTGAACATGGCAATGGAACTTTGAATGGCCAACATGCATGCACGTCCTGTCATCATCACCTTTTATATTAAATTGCCCTGCTTCCACTTGGGACAATGATAGACGAGAAAGTCGTGCTTTGTTATTTATAGCCCGTCACTATCATTTACATCATATTGAGATTTATTTAAAAATATATTATGTGGTTAATTTCCTTTCAAATTAGTCTTACAATGCGTTACCCGGTATGAATTGCAGTGCTCCCTTAAATTTTTTTTTCTAAAACTCTCAATTATTTTTCATTTTATGCATATCCATAGTCCACTGTATATAATTTTGGTCATAAAGTTAAGATTTAAGGACGTATTACATTATACTAGTCATAAATCTCGTGCGATGCACGGATGGATATTATAAAAATAGTATAGAATTAAGATAATATAATTTATAATAATTAATATAACTAATTTATTAGCATTTAAATGTGATAAATAAGTTAGTCTATTTTAAAATTTTCAAAATTCAAGACCCCCATTTCTTAAATTATTTTTTAAAATAATTAACTATTTTCCAAAAACAAAATTTTTTTATGATTTGTAAATTTGTATTTATTTTATAAGGAATTTTTTATTTTTATTGGACTCAAATAGAATTCTTTGCTTAAAATATTTTCTAAAAATAAAATAGTTGTACATTACCTTTAAGAAAGAAAAGATTATTTATTTTAATCATACTCAAATTGATAAAAAAAAAGAAAAAATAATCTTAATTTGACTTATTTGAATTATTTATTTTAAACTATTTTTATATTTCGAAAATAACATGTTCTCTTTTAGAACAATATTATTTTTATCGATACACATTATTCTTAGAAAAGAAAATATTATTTATTTCAATCATAACTAAAGAATTTGCTTATAATAAAAATACTCATAAATTTAATCTTCTTTTATTTCAAAAATTTGAAAATAAAAAATACTTACAAAATATAATTTAGAAATAAAATAATTTATTTTGATATACTCAAATGGATAAAAAGAAAAGATTAATATTAATTTGACTAAAATTAAAATTTTATTTTATATTATTTTTTTAATTCCTAAAATAACATATTATTTTTTATTTACATAATATCTTTTAGAAAGAAAATAATATTTATGTTAATCATACTCAGATTGATAAAAAGAAAAGTTTAATCTTAATATGGCTCAAATTGAATTATAGATTTTAAATTATTTTTTAAAATTTCTAAAATAACATAATTATATTTTAAAATGAATAATAAATCATTTTAAATTATTATTAAATTCCAGAAAATGACAAAATTTTTAAATAGGAATTATTTTTACTTGTAATCATACTCAAATTGATAGAAATGAAATATCAAATTCAATTTGACTCAAATTAAATTATTTATTGATAAATTTTTAGTTCTGAAAATAACAAATTATTGCTTTCTTTTTTTACCTTATATAACATACTATTATAAGATTATTTATCTTTAATTTTAATCATACTCATATTGATAAAAGAAGAAAGATTAATCTTAATTTGACTCAAATTCCTTATGTAGCATGCTTTTTATGATTAGTTTTATTTTTTTTTATTTTTTTAGATTTAAACTGAATTTTTATTTTATTTTATTTTATTTTTTATTTCTGAAAATAAGATTAAAACTTTTTAATTATATTAATTATTATTATTTGACATGTGCCGTCATGATAATCTATCATTTAGAAAGAAAACAATTTATTTTAATACACTCAAATGGATAAAAAGAAAATATTAATATTAATTTGAGTCAAATTAATTTTTATTTTATATTATTTTTAAGTCTGAAAATAACAAATTATTTTTTACTTACATAATATCTTTTAGAAATAAAAAAGTTTAATCTTATATGACTCAAATTGATAAAAAAAAGTTTTATATATAACAAGCTTTCTATGATTAGTTTTATCTTATAAATTTAAACTGAAATTTTATTTTATATTATTTTTTAATTCCGAAAATAAGATTTAAATTTTTAATTATGTTATTATTATTTGACATGTGTCATCATTATATTCCACCACTTGTCGTGCACGAGTTTTATACTATTTTTTTAGTCCGAAAATAACAAATTATTTTTTACTTACATAATATCTTTTTTAAAAAAATAATATTTATTTTAATCATACTCAAATTGATAAAAAAAAAGTTTAATCACTCAAATTGTATAGCACCACGCCACGTATATAACGAAGTAAAAGTGTTATAATTTGTTGGGACAACAAAAGCCGCCAATTGGAAAAAAATTTGTACATGCATATATACATTATAATATAACACTAATTAATATATAATATAAAACATATGCTGAAAATTCAAACCTATATATATATATATATATTATATGTACATAACGTAAGATCTGTTAATTTGTATCGAGACAGAAAATAAAAGCACCTCCAGTACGGAATCGACCTTATTTTTTTATAATATAACTTACGCATGCATCATAACGAAGTATAACTTCTTTTTATCCTATATCATCTTTCCTTTCTAGATGTAAGTTAGATTACATTAGAGAAGAAAGAAATTACAAAAAATAAATAAAGCTTACATGTGCCTTGAGATTTTATATTCCGTTGCCACACCAATATTACATTAGAGGTTAAGAATTAAATTCACTATTTATTCAATTAATTCATATCAGACCTTAATATTACCAAAGTTAAAATAAAGCTTTAGCCAAAAAATCAATTTCTTTATATCATTCCGACTTTCTCACTTAATTAACAAATTAAGTATAAGAATTATTTCTAGGATTTTATTTTTGTTCGATAAGTTGCACCTCTGAATTATTTTCATCCAATTCACCCCTAAAGTATTGGGGGGTGGTGGTGGTGGTGGTGAGGGGGTGTGTGTGGAGAGAGAGGGGCACAACAAACTCAGTCGTTTAAAATTAGCGGCGAACAGAGAGAGAGAGATGTTGGTTTACAGTCTAAGTGTCACTACAATCTCTTTCCACGGTTGCACAAACATTATCTATGTTTATCCGAAGTTTTTTCCTTTGTTTTCACGATTGCAATCCAAAGTTTTTTTTACATTATAAGACGCACTCAAACATGATAAAAAAATAAAAAAAAACTAAGGAAGATCTAGCTGACGTAACCCCTTGAAATTACGATGTTTGATTCTCTTTTTTTTTTGTGTTGTAAGATTTGAATTTTCCTTTGACATGTAGGAAGATGAAACCTATTTTTCTCAATCAATCCAACAAAACTGATGGTGTGTAAGCTGTTTTTAACGAATACCTATGTAAAAAGTCTTTTACAGTCTTAATCTTAGTATATATATTCACCATTAGATTTTAGTTCCAAAAATAATGAGGGTGCATGATCCTAACTATTAATTCTAGTGTATATAATGTCAACAACTCTTTCTTGTAAACTTCTCCACGATAAATTTAATCCAATTCTATTTCATCAAGGTCCATTATGACTATGGAATTCCGACTCTTTCTCTCTCTCTCTCCGTCTATACCGAACTAGAGCATGAAGAGCTGACCTGCTAATAATCATCTATATCGAGCCAACCGTTAAGTTTCTAACCAGACACAACAGCCGACATGCATGCACGAGATCAAGAAGCAGCAGCTTGATTAGTTTGACGAGGCCCTGTTTGCTTCCCATATTAGCAATACTGAAACCCTCATCACAAGCCACAAACCCTAGAGAATTATAATTAAACGTGTACAGTTGCATGGAGAAGAGTTCCTCGGCAGTCTTCCTACGACCAGTACTCCGCCGACCGGATCTTACACCATAATCTATTTAATACAACATCCAACACAAACTTAAATTGTGCAAATTCCAAAGTCAAACTTTATACCCCCCCAATCCAACTCCTCTATATAAATATATGATAACAACGATATGCCACAAATCTTCGTCTTCGTCTAATTAACATTTGTTCCACTCCCAAAGGAAACAACAGCAACATCTCCAACCATGGGCAACGGCCTCTTCTCCCCTTGCTTCCACCCCGCAGGCCCCGGCAATGGCGGCCACGTCAAGCTCGTCTTCTGGGGCGGCGGCACCAAGCTGCTGCCGGCCGGGAGGCACCTGGCCGGCGTGATCCAGGCCGAGATGCCGGACCGCCTCGTCTGCGACGGAGGCGCCTTCTTCATCGGCCAGCCGGTCCCGGCCCTGGCCATCGAGGAGGAGCTCCTCCCCGGGCGGACCTACTTCGTGCTCCCGGTCGACCGTTTCCCCGCCCACGAGCCCCTCACGGCCGCGTCCATCGCGCGGATGTCTCCGGGGCCGAAGCGGCCCTCGGTAGCCGGGCCCGGGCAGTGCCCGTTCGAGTACGTCAACGGGGCGGACGGGAGGATGGCGATCAGGGTGCTGCCGGAGTTCATCGAGAGGAACATCACCACGTCCGACCAGAAGGCCGAATTCGGCGCCGACGACGAGGGGGACGCCGGGGGGACGCTGTGCAGTACGCCGGAGCTGAGGAAACACTACGCCCAGCTCGTGGGGGCTGCGAGGGACCGACCGTGGTCGCCGAAGCTGGAGACGATCTCGGAGGCCGAAAAGAGGAAGGCGACGGCGGCAGCGGCGGTTGCGGGGAGGTTGTCGCCTATCCGGTTGCTGGGTTTGGACAGGAGGGCGAGCTGGAATTGGCGATGACCGATGAGAACTTAGTGCAGTTCCTATTTTTCTTCATTTTTTTCTTCTTTTATTCTCTCTTTTATTCCAGTTGTCTGTGAATTACTAGTTATCGGATGTACAGGTGAGGTGTATGTTAGTTTCTCTCTCCTGAAATTATTGGCAATGATCAGGAAAGAAACTGTGATCAGGATAAAATTAATCCCGAATCACTGTTATGATCTTTCCATTACTTAGCATTTAATTGATCCAAGGAGAGAGAAAGAGAGGAGCAAGGTGTAAATAATTAATTGTGAAAGAACAGCATGATTGATCATATATATATATATATATATATATGTATATATATATATATATATATATTACATTACTTTGTGAACTTTTTTATGCTTGTCCTTCTTATATTTAGCTTAAGCAGGCATAGAGTTTCAAACTTAAACTAATAAAAGTTCATGAGAATTCAGATAATAGTGGTCACAAGTACAGAAGTTCGATTCAATGGATGGTCTAGAGTTTCAAACCTAAACTAATAAGATCAGTTCACGAGCATTCTGAGAACAGTAGTTGCAAGTGCAGAAGTTGGATTCATTGGATTGGAGTTCTTCAGTGAAGTTTTGTAGAATTTAACTGTTGCCAAATAAAAAAAATTTCTACTTTTTTATTATATATATATGTGTGTGTGTGTGTCATCAAAGCTGTAATTTGAAAAATAAAATCAGCATAAACTATTTTCAAACTATCAAATCATAAGTAGGTAATATTATTGCTTTATGTTACCAAATAGTCAAAGATAGCTCAATCGTATAATTAATATGAGGGAAGATGAATAAAAAAATTAACGATGTTTTTTTTTCATGGTGAATATGTTAAATAGCTTAACAAGCACACTTAAATTTAAGTTGGAGTGATCCAAAATAACTTTTATGGTCAAATTCAAATTTAACCAACAGAAATTTTTATTTTACAAAAAAAAAAGAGAACCTCGTGGCACTTAAGAACCATATTTTTGTCAAACAAGTTTCGATGCATTTGCAGAAGCATTGGAGTATAAAATATGTCGACTACAACTTCTAGGAGATCTGTTTGAAAGTTCAAGTTTTGATCGATCAACTTTGAAGAGTTTTACACAGTGACATGACCCTTAATTAATGTCACTGTTGACCTTAATTAATTCAACTGACGTGGATACGAAGGCTACCACATTAGTCTGAATCTTCGAATGTGATAAAATAAGAAACATATTGTTCAATTTAATGTACATATAAATTCTTTTAGGCTGCGTTTGGATCGAGGAACCAAAGTTCTTGAAAGTTCCTAAAAAGTTTTGATGTGAAATGAAAGTTCTCATATGGTGTTTGGATAAAATTCTAGCGCAACTAGAACTTGGATTGGCTGAACAGTGGGCATCCATGGCAGACGACGGGAACGGATGACGCTCGGCGACCTTCGGTCTTCTCGTCCCTGCCATCCACTCGTGACGTATACCTGGACGTCCTCCGCGCTTGCAGGTTGGAGCATGGTTGCGACCGCGACTGTCCATGCGCCTATCCAGCCCGACAACTCCGCCAGCACTGCAATGTTTATTCATCTGCATAGAGGAGGAAAAAGGCAGAGAGAGTGATGGAGGCAACAAATCCGAGCGGAGGAGCAGAGGAGAAAAATCGAGGGCGACGACGACAACGGCAGGGGAGACGATGGAGGGCGGTGACGGCAACAACGGAGACGGTTGGAGTGCGACGACGGCAGCAGCGGAGACGATGGGGTCGGCGACGGTAGCAGCGGAGACGATGGGGGCGGCGACGGTAGCAGCGGAGACGATGGGCGGTGGCGACGGCGGCAACGGAGACGATGGGGGCGGTCACGGCAGCAGCAGACGGTTGGGTGCGACGGCAGCAACAACGAAGATGATGGGGGCGGCGGTAACAGCGGAGACGATGGGGCGACGACGGCAACATCGGAGACGATTGGGGTGCTGCGGCAGCAACGGAGACGACGACGACGGCGGCAACAACGGAGACAATGGGGGCGACGACGGCAGCAACGGTGACGGTTGGGGTGCGACAGCAGCAACAACGGAGACGACGAGAACGATGGCGGCGAGAAAATAGGAAGAGAATAGAGGGAGAGAGGAGAGAGAAAAAAGGGAAAATTTTATGTCATTTGTAAAGTTCTCGCGATTGGTGAGAACATTTTTTCAAGAACTTTTGCAAAAAAAGTTCGTGGTGGTGTCACGTGACGAAAACTTCGAAAATTTTCGTTATGAAGGGTGTTTGACAGAACTTTGCCTAGTTCTGGGCAGTAGAACTGGACAAAGTTCTACTGTCAAACACATCCAAAGTTTAAGTGGTTTGAAATAATAATATTCTTAACATTCATTTTCGTAGGTGAATTACTGATAACATTGATCGGACAACAAAAGGAAAATTATTTTAATAAAAATTTAACAAAGTTTGAACTCTTGCTATTATGTTAAATTTGATGTGTTCATTAATTTTTTTAAAAAATTTAAGTCGTTAAAAAAATAACATCATTATTTTATATTCTTAATATATATATATATATATATATATATATATATATTATTAAAATTAATGACATTGAATCAATGTATATATATATATACATTGAATTTTCATTTTTTTTTCCCCAAATATGAGCACTCCAATGTTCAAGAATTTTATACTCGAACAACAATATATGCATTGGAGAATATAGAAACATTATATGCATGGCGGGGGCTAATTAATTCGAGGGGGGTGGGGGGTGGGGGGAGAGAAAGTAAGTATCCAGAAGCTTACTAAGTTTCAATAATTCAATTGAATCTCTTTTTAAGAAAACTTTCGATCTCATGACTTAATCTGATAACGAGAGAGGGGAATTAATCAGATATCAAATTTACATCCAGTGGAGAATCAACAAATGCAGGTTGGGATAGCAAGTCAAAGATCCTAGAAAGCATTCTACTTACTGCAAAAAAACAGCCTAGAAAGCATTTTAGATAATGTGAGGAATCAAGATCCACGATCAATTTTAGATGAATAAAATACGAAAATAAAACCTAAAGAAAAAATGAATAATATTTTGAGGAGGTGAAATATTAGTCATAATCTTTTCCAGTTACTATTTTTTTATCAGTTCGATATTCGAAGAGTAGTATGGATGTTTCAATTCGTGCTACGTCAACCATTATATGCAATATTCACGTTTATTTAGTAAAACTCTTAATAGTTATTTGTATTTATAAGAAATTGAATTCAATATCTTACCTAAGCGACACTTTACAACCCATCTCACTTGTTTGAAATTTAACACTCTAAATTATTAGTTTTTTTTTTCACCATTACGCTAACTGAGGTCATATGAAGAATGAGTGGAAAAAATTGGAATGACTAAAATCTAAACAGTAAACAAAAGAAAATGTTTACAAGCGTGACATCGCCGCATGATGTCAGGTAAAGAGAAAAAATATATTTTCATTTCAATATTAATACGCAGACAACGAGAACTAAATCATGATACAGTTTTTCTGAAAAATACTAACTTAGATTTTCATCATATTTTTTTTTGTTTTCAATTTAATTTCAGAACTAGCGAGCTAATTAATGCACACATTCATTAACGTAGAAAGGAATTTTTTTTGGTTGCCATCCCAGCAAAAAGCGGAGTCGATCATCTAACACAGCTGACGTTAAGAGTCATACGCATTAGTAAAAGGTTGAAGTTTCGATCCACCATCGAATCTGACTATTTTGATGTTATCCCGAGCAGCATGCTTGACTATGACAAGTGAGACTCTCAATAAAAATTATCTGCGTTCACAAAAACTCAAACTCAAAATCTTTACTTAAGGGTGATGAGTTGCTATTGATTTCACCCCAATTCTTGTTGGTGTATAAATAAATTCTGAAAAGGAGGTACTAAAATAAAAGAATTATTGAAATAAAGCTTTGAATGAAATCCAATTTCTTTTGCGAGAAAATTGATCATACGAGTATGTGAAATAAATATGAGAGAAATGTAAAATTGTGTTTTGCTTTAAACATAACATTTCATGAAAAAAATGGTGATACTGTTTCTAATTAAGTTCGCTTAAGGCATAAATTTGTGTTTTGTTAAATGGAAATATGTCTTGTAGTATACTGTATACCAAAGAAAATAGTCAAGTCCCTATACGGAGCTCGGACTTTGTCAATATTTCATTGTTATGCATCTGCCAATTGTCTTCAAGCTGTAGATACAGTGACCTGTCAAAAACAGTATTATAATCAAGTCAAATCAACTTCTCTCTCTCACTATATATATATATATATATATATATATATATATATATATATATATATAGCTAACCAAGTTACCAAATGAGCATCTTATAATTGATGACAGATTTCTATTTTGGGGTTTTCTCATTTTTTTAAAGGAAGCACTGTCTATTGAAAGGCAAACTCGACGAATGAACGTAGAAAATATGGAGAAAAGAACATTAGTTGATTTATCAAAATTAGCTGAGCGGTAGGTTGCTTAGTTAGGTTCACCGTATGCGTGAGAGATTTCAAAGTCATCAAAGTTATTGAGAATAGACCACCAATCTAACAAAACATTTTGAGTTTCCACGAATAATTTGTTAATTTCTTAAAGGTTTGAACCAAGTCTTAGAACTGAAATATTTATCGTCCCTATTAACTTAGTTGGAGGGCCTAATCTTTGAAACATCGAACAAGCTGATCTCATTATTTTTCTTTTTTTTTTATGGATAATGTTTGGACACAAGAATTTCGTGGATTAAAAATGTAATGATAAAAAATAAAAAGAACTGATTAGACAAAAAAAATCATAAGTATTTGGATAAAAAGTAAAGACAAAAAATTATTTTATTATATAAAAAATATTATAATTGATTAAGTATTTCACATGTATTACAATTTACTACCATATATATGAATATATATATAATTCAATTTAAAAATGAATTTTATTAAAAAAAAGTTGTGGCACAATATTATAAATATATTACTTTTGATTGAAAAATTCTTTGAAATTATATTAATATTATAATTAGCATAAATAATATCTTAATATCATCATAATATAATATAAAATAGATTATGTATAATTTTCCTTAAAACAATAAAAAAGTAATTAGTAAAAAGTAAGAATTAAAGAGAATATATTAATTTATGAGGTAGAAATACATACATACATACATATATATATATATATATAATAAAAAGTATCATAATTAATTACTATTAAAAAAATGAGCGTGGCACAATTTATTAATTTGATTAAAACTTTCTTTGGCATATAATTATTACTGTAATTTAAATAAATAATATTTTAATAAGATCCTAATATAATATAAATTGAAGATATGATTTTTTAACAAATAATTAGTAATATTTTATTATAACACAATAAATAAAATTATTGTACATATCGTTTACATTGATTTCATTTAATTAATTATGAATTTTTAAATTTAATTCTATATAATAGTAAGTAAACTATAATAAATAAATAATAAAATAACTATTTATTATTCGAGCAAATAAATTTATTTTATAAGTTTCATATAATGTATTAATAAATTATATATAACATATAATATATAATATAATGTTAAACTATTTGAAGAAAAAAAAAGAAAAAAATGGGCATTAATTCTTCCTTCAGGCAAGAACTCAGATTCTTGAATTCGGGATCATGTGACATGTTGATCAAAACTTTCTAATCGATCTTTTTTTCTCGGAATTAATGTTTGTAACACTGCCATGATGATTACATGTAAGTCCACTAGCCAAATATAAACTTGTTTAAATAAAATAACTAAAAATAAGATATTAACCCAAATCCTACAGGGACCAAATTTTAGGTATCTTTTTCATATCTAACATTTAACTAATTTGAAGTGGTAGAAAAACAACAGATATTATTATTCTTCTCATTAACTGAGGTACTCATAAGATCGCTTTTAAGACTATTGGCACGCATCAAATCACTTAAAAATAACTCTTAATTATCGATTACGTCAACCAATGTTGATTGTATCATACTTTTCATTGACAGCTTATTGTGTTTGAATTTTCCAAGAAGGTATTGAATATTGAATGAATTGGGATGTTCCACCAGCTCTTCCAACAGCCCTCAGGTCATTGATATGTTAAATCGAATCTCTAAATTACTTACATACCAATGTTATTAAAATCGGACCTGTCACCCAACCGAACGATCAATTAGGTCGTGGTTAGATCGGTTTGATCGGATTTAATCGGTTTCAACCAGATTTTATTAAATTAATATTATTTAAAATAATTAAATATAATAAACAAATATTTAATTAAATATTAATGTTCAAGTTTAAATTTTTATTATTAATATAGTATATTAATTCTTTTATTTTATTCTTCAATACTATTTTAGGGTGATAGTATATTAATTAATTTTGACATATATCACTCTCATGTTTATTTTTTTTTTCTTTACTTTCATTTTAATATTTTTATTTCTCTATTTCCATTAATTCCTCTCTCCCCATTAATTCCCATATTTATTTACTTTTTTATAATAAAAAGATATTAAAAATTTTAATATTCATAAAAACTATGAGTTATTATTATTGATATACTATATTAATTATTTTATACTATTTTGTGATGATAATAAATTAAATTAACTTTCCATACATCACACTTACTTCCTTTTATTTTCTTCTTTATTTGAATTTTAATACTTTCCTTTTAATTTCCATTAATTCCTCTCCCACATTGATTTCCCACATTTATTTCCTTTTTGATTTTTACCTATTCTTAATTCAAATACTTTCTCATTTTTTACCTTCCTTTCTAACATTTTATTTCCTATTTTTACTTTTCTTTTCTAATTTTTTTTCACTTTAAATGTTGAACCGGGTTTTTCCGGTTTAGTGGTTGAATCGGTTTTTACCGGTTGAACCGGTTTTTGGCCGGTTCAATTGCAATTCCATTTTTTAAATTAATTCGGATCGGACCGACTGCCGGTTCGTGATTAAATCGGTTGAACCGGTCGGTCCGGTCCGGTTTTAATAACCATGTTACAGACTGTGTTCGACATAAAATTTTTTAGTCCCGAGATCTTATTCGGATTGATAGAAAAATTTATATTGATAACGATGAAAATTTGAAAAGTTAATTTGATAAATAAATTTTAATAGATATTTGAATAAAAAGTAAAAATTAAGAATATAATTTATTATTTTATGAGGTGTAAGATAATAATAAATTTAAATATTATGTATGTATTTAATTAAAATAATAATTACTAGTATATAAAAAATATTATACGTATTTATTAGTTTAAAATTTATTAAAAATAAGTGTGTCATAATATATTAATATTATTTTTTATTATTTTTTCATATGCTATTAATATTATAATTTACAAAAAATATTTATATTACGCTAAAGAATTTTTATTAACTGAATGATAATATATTAATAAGTAAAATATTATAACTGACTATTATTTAATACAATATAAACATAATTTAATAAATAATATGAATATTAATTATTAATTAATTATATTTTACTAATTGAAATATAATAAAGAATTGAAAGAAAAAAAGTAAAAAAAATCAAAAGTTTTCGCTTCAAAACTTTTCATTTTCCGCAAAAGCGAGAACTTTCAGTTTTTCACGAAGAAGAACTTCAATCACGTGATCAAAATTTTCATAAGGCATTTGGCAGAATTTGGATAGACTTTCATCTGTTCTACTAATCAAACGCAATCGTGGAGTAGTTTACAGTATAAATCGAACTAATAACATCAACCAAATTTGCTCCAGATATATTGGTCAAAGGTGATAATTAAAAAAAAATATATTGTTGCAAACTAAATCCACCACATCCATAGTTTGCGAGAAGAAAGAAACAAATTAAATACCAGTGTTCACCCATCGTTACCAATTTGTTTTCTCTGAGATGTTCCAATATTTTTTCCATGGTATTGAGAATTAATTTCCACTTTAAGTACTTGAAAAAGAGCTAGACCAAACGTTGAGGAGATGATGTTTATTGGTTCTGTAACAACCCATGAATTATGAAGATGTAATTTGGGATGATTTTTTAACATACGGAATTTTTGTACACTCACATTTTTTCTAACTCTCATTTAATAAGAAATACCTTGCTAGAATTTATCCATTTAATTAATCGGATAAAAAAAGGTGCGTCATTTTTTTAGATAATGTGATGAAGGAGGGACACTCTTGTGAAAAAAAAAATTTCTTCAAACGTTCTGTGAACTTTTGCTTATCAAAGTTTTGTGAGGCATTAATTATTGTGACGATGATGATGGTTATGTCTCTATTTCTTAGTTTGGAAAGCTTTTGCAAGTCAAACATATTTATTTCTATTCAAGTCATCGCATTTTATATTCGATCATAGAAAGATTCGTAAAGAATAACAACTTGGAAAATGCATAAAAATGACATGTAAGCCTTATTTCAGAACAAAGCCCCAGAAAAGAAAAATGACGTGGTGTGGGGTGGGTGCACTTCTCTCTCTCCCACAGTCCAATCTAATTCTGATGGTGGCCGTTGTTCATAACTATGGCTGGCATCGACAGCGCACCGGCGGAAGGGACAGGAGGAGTCCTTGTCAGCTGGGACGTTGGCCGCGAAATGATGGGGAGGAAGAGGAGGAGGTTGAGGGCGGGGCCACCGGGGGAGGACGTTGTCGCTGATCTCTCTTGTGCGCGATCTCTCATAGCTTCCCTCGGTGTCAATTGGAGAGAAAGGGGGAGAGTAGATTGTGGCCCTCGCCTCGCCAAATCCCTCGCAATCGGTCGTCCTCGTCTCTATTGACGTCGCCATTGTCGGATCGGAGAGAAAGGGGGATAGATCGAATTGCCTAGCAGTCACCGCCTAGCTGCTCGTGCCTCACCACCGCTGTCGTCTCGCCGCTTCGCCTTGCGTCCGATCTAATCGGATGGTTGCCCGTGGCCTGATGCCCCGCCTAGAGGCCGGTGAAGGCCGCCTCGTGATGGATCCGGCTGCCCGTGGCTTAATCTAACGCCTGACGACCAGATCAGGCCGCGGGCGGCCCAAGTTGCCTGACGACCAATCAGGCCACGACCGGCCACATCACAAGGCCGAGAGAGGAAGAAGGAGATCAAGGGTGAGGGAGAGAGAGACGAGTGACCAAATCTAGAGAGGGATAGGGAGAGCGCCGCCGAAGATATCACCGTAGGAGGGAGAGAGCGTCGGAGGGAGGCCCAAACGTATGGGAGTCATACGCCTGAATAGATGTATGACCCCGTGAAATTAAGAAAACTTCACTTTTTCCCTCATTTTATGTTGATGAATTAATTTGACCATCTAAATTTGTATATAAGAGAAATATATATATTATTATTATCCTTCAATCAAGGAATTTACAATAATATTCTTGGTATGCAGTTTAAAATATTTTGATTGTGGTGAATCGGAATTAATGATCTTCGCCTTAACAAAATCGATAATCTTATTTTTTTTTTAAAAAAAGTCCAGAATTGGTCAGGTGTATCGTTTCGCTCTTATAATTTATAATTTTGTTTGTCATATAAATACATTTACAAATAGTTTGAGTTGTAATGTTACATCAGAAGATGAATTTGTTATATCATTTATATGCTAAAAAAACTGGGCCAGGTTTCTTGCACGAATTTAGATCATCAATCTATTTGATTTTTTTTAATATTTTGTTTCAAAGTTTAATGCTTATATTATATAACTATATTTTAGAAAAAATGTAAAAAAAAATTTAAGACATGAATGACCACACTATTTGTTAATACTTATATTGTATGCATTAGCCATATACTGGACGGGCCTACCAAAGCCTACATTCTAAACCTGTGAAAAATAGCTCATGGCGGCCCATGGGTAAATGAACTCACGAAAGAAAAAATTATTTAACCGAAACCAAACCGGCTTAGAAAAACAAATTCTAGAAAGAAAGAAAGAAAATATGAGTACTACTCATGGGTAAATGAATTGATTTAAAAATATAATTGGTTGATTATCACCTATAATTTTTAAATCGAGCTAATGGAAGGGAAATTAATCTGACCCTATCTAATTCAATTTACTATCGAATGGGATTGAGCTTTGAGCTCGCAAATTTTAAAAAACAATTCTCAGAAAATGGAAGTTTAAAATAAAATAATCATAAAAAATTGAGTTTAAAATAAATAATATTTATTCATATAAATTATTAAAATTATTCGATTTCTAGGTAAATTAGAATAATTGATAAGTTACTAATAAATATTTTATTGACTGAAATTTATTTTTAAAAATATGTACTTAAGTTGCTTATAATCATAGTCACATAGGACTAAGACTATCCATCATATTATGTGAAACTCAATACTCAAACTAAATTTCAGGATCAGTTCCAACTTAGGGGGTTTTTATTTATAATCCAATTTTCTTTTGTAACCCTGTGATCATCAAATTTTAAAAGTATTTAAAGTCGTAATCATCGCGACTACCTATCATTTGTTTTAGGATCACTTTACCTAGCAACATATCAACATTTTCTCTCTTCACAATATCATATTTTGAAAAATTAAAAAAATCAACACATCATTGTTTCTCTCTCTCTCTTCAATCAAATTTAATTTTGTAATTATATGATCACTCAACTTTCCAAAAATTACAAATATGATCATTCAGATTGTTTTAAAATTTCACTCATAATCATCATTAAAAATTCAAATAATAAAAAAACATCAAAATAATAATGATAAATAAATAAATAATAATACAATTGTCAACTAGAGACTACAACTCCTTTATGAGATTGTGGCCTGCTATTTAGTTTATAAAAATTTTAATCACGATCATCATTAAAATAAATTTATTTTTAAAATGGCAAAACAAAATATTACAAACATAAAAAAAAAATATTTTAAGAAACATTTAACTTTTGTAACTATTTAATTATTTTTGTTAAAAAAATACTATCTTATCTAACAAATTTGCGGTTAAGAAATGATATTTTCCCATACATCGATATGATTTTTTATCAAAGATAATTAGTCTCATTCTTGATCTGCTTATAATAGGATTGTACTCGAGACATTCCAATTCCCAATATTTTCATAAAATCATTTAAACAAAAAAAGATAATCACTCTCATTTTGAAGTCTAATTCTATATAATAAACTTAATAGACATAAAATCATTGAAGTCTAATTCTATATAATAAACTTAATAGACATAAAATCAAGTGTGTGTGTGTAGCATTTTAGCAAAAATATAGTACTTTCTAATCATTTTACCATAAGACCACCAAGTACTTGAATTAAATATATTTTCAAATTTATAAAAAAAATGACACCATTAACTTATCAGAAAGGAAAAAGGTAATACAACAGGAGAGACCTAATATTCCATATTACTAAAAAGATCATAAAGAACAACTAAGAGAAAGATAGACTCTGAAAAATTTTATTTTTTAGGACAAATAATTGATTGATGATATGTATTTATAATAGGTTGGAAATTAAGAATATATTTAAATATTATTATCGGGACTAACCAGGTATCTCGTATGTTAACCCAGTCTCAATTTGAATTATGTCGATTTTTTTAGTCTTGACCTGAACCTAATCCAAATGACGATTGAGTCGGAAAAAATTTCGATAAAGTGGTACATCAAAGGAAAAACAAAATTTAAATTGAAAATTAATACCACATATTAAGTGACCTTTAGATTTGCATTAGTTTTTAAAATCATAAAAGATCATTCTATTTTTTTTTTTTGAAAAAAAACTATCAGGATGGTCTCATTTCTTTTTAGATCAAAACTCTATTTAAAACAATCATATTTTTCAAAAAAAAAATCAACACAAATTGATCAAAGTATGAAAGATTATTTACATGTGGAATAATATTTTAATCGTAATCCTTATTTGAGAAAAACTGATTTGGATTGG